>CM038365.1:4114573-5385644 GCA_021464625.1 Proterorhinus semilunaris
GAGGGAGTGAGAGAGAGAGAGGGAGAGAAAGGGAGTGAGAGAGAGAGAGGGAGAGAGAGGGAGTAAGAGAGAGAGAGGAGAGAGAGAGGGAGAGAGAGGGAGTGAGAGAGAGAGAGGAGAGAGAGAGGGAGAGAGAGGGAGTGAGAGAGAGAGAGGAGAGAGAGAGGGAGAGAGAGGGAGTGAGAGAGAGAGAGGGAGAGAAAGGGAGTGAGAGAGAGAGAGGGAGAGAGAGGGAGTAAGAGAGAGAGAGGAGAGAGAGAGGGAGAGAGAGGGAGTGAGAGAGAGAGAGGAGAGAGAGAGGGAGAGAGAGGGAGTGAGAGAGAGAGAGGAGAGAGAGAGGGAGAGAGAGGGAGTGAGAGAGAGAGAGGGAGAGAAAGGGAGTGAGAGAGAGAGAGGAGAGAGAGAGGGAGAGAGGGAGTGAGAGAGAGAGAGGGAGAGAGAGGGAGTGAGAGAGAGAGAGGGAGAGAGAGGGAGTAAGAGAGAGAGAGGAGAGAGAGAGGGAGAGAGAGGGAGTGAGAGAGAGAGGAGAGAGAGAGAGGGAGTGAGAGAAGGGGAGATAAAAGAGAGAGGGAAAGAGAGGGTAGAAAGGGAGAGGGGGAGAGAAAGGAGAGAGAAGGGAGAAAACTGCTGGAGAGAGAGAGGAGAGGGGCGGGGACGCGCGCCAGATGCTCATCCAGTTTGGTGTAGCGCGAGAGTTGCCAGGTCAGAGCCACTGTTGCGAGAGAAAATACGCGCGTAATAGCCGTGGGAAATCGATGAGACAGGCAGCCGCGGCGGGGATGGCAGGCGGCAGCGGGAGGAACGAATCCAAGGCAATGTTTGGGTCTGCGGAAGATGACGATGAACAGTAATAATGTGGGGAAATGTGTTCATCTGCGGTTCAGACCCGTACCTCCCCCTCCCTCCACCGTCAGACTCGTGAACCAAAACAAGACCCAATAACTCTCATTTCCCGCCATTTGCACTGCTCTATGTCCACGTGCTCACCTGTGAACAGTCTTTATCATATTTTAAATGTAATCTTCTTATGCATGCCCTCATAGTCTTATAGTTTTAAGTTGTTTATTATTGATCTAAGCAAGCGAGACACAATATGTCCATTTCAATGGGATATTCCTCTGTATAAATATGTCAAACACACACATTAGACAAACGGTTCAACACATTGTATCCCAGATAATTATATAACAACCACCGATTTTACCACGATGGAAAAAAATGACATCGATACATCTTTTCAAAGGAGTCTGAATATCGCCCAGCATTTGGACATCTCCTCCTACGCACATTTTGATCGATCATCGGCGTGTTGTCGTCGTGTGCCTACAACTGCCTCTACGGTGTGTTTGATTGAGCGTTTTAATTGATAACTGCATTGCGCACTGTCCCGCACCATCGACAGGAGCCGCTTCCATTGATCGCCACAGGTGGAGCATCAATCAAGCCCTCGTTTGTAAAAAAAAAAAAAAAAAAAAACCCGATCCCGGAGCTCAGGGCTGTCTGTTTGCACGCTGTGCTCCGAATCGATAGTATTACCTCATCTTTTTTGCGGGCATTCAGCGATAACCAGTGGGCTCGTGGTTGTAAGACGTCAGGGTGTCCACAGGAGGGCGCCATTCACCAACATTACGCTCGTGTTTTTGTGACGCCGCTTTAAAGTTGCGGGCGTACAGTAACATTAGGTCAGTCCACGTTTGTCGTAGCCATGTGAGTCTTTCTAAATCCGAGGAAGGAATTTCACAACGTGCATTTATTCCATTTGGCGCTTTGAAAGGAAATTCCCATGTTTTGGCCACACATCTTTTTGGCGTAATCTCGACGCTTAAACCTATTTATTAGTGATTACCTTTAGTATTCCTTGTTCTATGTCACCCCTGGGTTTAGTCCTGGTTTAACTTTTCTCCAAGTCTCCAACGGCGCGAGGAGGCAGGGTTTGAAGAGAGAGAGAGAGAAAGACAGAGAGAGAGAGAGAGAGAGAGTTCGTGCGTAAAAGCGTAAAAGCTCTCCATCCTCTGCATCCTCTCCTCTCCTTCCTCGCGCTTACACCCTCGCTGCCTGGGACATCCCTCGCATCCCACCCCTCTTCTTCTTCTTCTACTTCTTCTTCTTCTTCTTGTTGTTTTTGTTCTCGCGTGCCCTCGCCCCCGTGCAGCCGTGGAGTCGCGCGTGTCTCGCCTCGGCGCCCTCCTGCAGGGTCTGGGGGGCTCCGCGCAGGGCGGCAGCACGTCCCGTTTCCTCCCCGGGTTCGTGACGACCCCGGCGGAGAACAATGGCTCGGAGCGCACCCGGGAGAGGCGCGGGTCGACCCGGACGCGGATGCCCGTCATGCGGGGGCTCATCGCGCCGCAGAACACCTTCCTGGACACCATCGCCACGCGCTTCGACGGGACCCGTGAGTAGAGACGCCCGAGCTCAGTATCGCAAAAATACTCACTGTCATTTCAATACAATGCCGAATTTGTCAAAACTTTGAACACATTTCGCACACATGATGCTGCTCTGTGTGGGTTTTTGGACTAACTGCACGTTTAGTAGAACTGATGGTTCAGGTATAATGTCCTACCAATGGAGAAAGATATACTCGAGGAGACTAAGTGACGTTTCTTATTGCATTATCATGACTTGAACATGAACATAACTGACTATAGAGTGAAAAAGAGACTTCCAAATAGTGTATCAACCTCTTGCATTTTCTCCAGTTGAGCGTCACAGTGTACAGTACGCCGTCATTTGAAAGCTAAGACCGACAAAACGAATCTAAGCTTCTTCCTCGCTATGATCGTCACGGTTTCGTCCATTTCGTTTGTGTTTTCATCACGTTTTGTTTATGTTGCTCAATTGCGCAGAGAAAGAAAATCCTGGCCTGTGAACCTGTTCTCTCCTGATGTTTTCCGTCACGTTTTGTGGGAGGATCACGCACAAAAAGGAATGCGGACAAAACGTGGCAGTGACAGGTCTTAGCTTTCAAATGAGGCATTACCCTGGCGTAAACGCTCCAGTCGAGAAGCTTTTGTGCTCGTTTAGGGCGGGGGTTAAGAGGTTAAATAGAGCTATTATTGAGGATGATGCAGGCTCACGATAGACACATGTGTGAAAGACTGTTCAATATCTTATACAGTATAAAAAAGGCCCACGACAGATGTGTTAGAAACCAGAAACTTTACAAGCAGAAAAAGACAAATGATAGCGATACAGCCCCTTAAGGCGACAAGAAAGTAGAAGATATGCTGCTTTTCTTCATAAAATCATAAACAAGTAATGTGTTTAAACCTCATTTGGCGACCTGTAGTCAAAGCAATGGAGAGGAGCCCGTGATGTCCCAACACCCCTAATGCTCATATTTTATTCAATTGACTGGGCGAAAACGTGACTCTGCCGAATGAACTGTTTAGATTTAGAGATATAACAATCGCCCTCCCGTCGCTGCGATCATCTGGAGCTCCCGTCCGTCTCCCTCCCAGATTCCCCGCTCTCAATTAGCAGAGGCAGGATATGCAAATGCTGCGTATGAATATATTATCAGCCCTTCGCCCTGAGCTCACGCCAGTGTCCATTGAAATAAACGCGGGCGGAGAGATCTGGGGCAGTGTGAACGGGTATAATGAGTGTTTTCGAGTAATCCTGGTTTAGCTCTTCGCTTTGTCCGGGTTTAAAGTGAGTCGTGTCCATCACCTGTCTCCACGCGGGGTCCTATTAGTTCAGCCTTTACAAATCTCCCCACGCCCAGTAGTTTAGCCCCTGTTCACAAACTCGAACCGCTCCAAGACCCCAGAGTTTCACAACCGCCTGCCTTCTTCACCTGCTTCAAATGCTATTTTTACCGCTCTCTGTCTGAGGCTCCAGTCCAGACGACACAAAGGGAGATCTGGCCGAACGTTAAAGCGTTTTGGTTCAAAGAGCTGTGATTTTTTTTTATGCTATTTTGATTATCCCTAAAGCGGCGTCACCGCTGCCCGAACTAATACTTTTGACTCACTGGGACAATAATGCATTTGCCATCTGATGTTTTTAAGTTCCACGAAGTTGCGCAACAATGTGATTATGAAATTATGGCATACAAGATTGAGAAATGTAGATTCATGTCCACGTGAAACCGTTTTTTGGTAACACTTTAGATTACAGCCGTGTAGGTACAGGGAGCCAGGAAGTAATTACACATTAGGTCTAATAAAGGTGTAAAAGTGTAACAACTCTATACAAGGTCTAATAAAGGTGTAAAAGTGAAACAACTCTATACAAGGTGTAATAAAGGTGTAGTAGCAGCAGGTGTTTGGCCGTCATATAGTTTCATAAATTGGGGGAAATGACACCGTACCTAATGCAGTGATAAGATAAGCCTTTATTGATCTCACAATGGAGGAATCCACTTGTTACATTCAGGGTGTGCAGGATAGACAGGAAATGTGCGGACAATTAAATAGTAAATAGAGATCTTTATTGTGGCCAGACCGCCTTTGCTCTGCCCGATCCCGTCAGACCTTGGAAGCTAAGCAGGGAAGGGCCTGGTCGGTACTTGGATGGGAGACCGTTTGGTAACACCAGGAAGCCTGGGAAATGGAGTGAGTGAGTGAGTGGTTGGTGGTGGTCGGAGGGGCCGATGGCGCAGACTGGTTGCCTCGCTTCCGTCAGTCTACCCCAGGGCAGCTGTGGTTACAATAGTAGCTTACCACCACCAGGTATGGAGTGAATGAATAGTGCAATGTAAAGCGTCTTTGAGTGTCCAGAAAAGTGCTATATAAAACCGATGCATTATTATTATTATAAACAGTTAAAAAATTAAATAAACAGACTATAATAAAAACTGTCAGTATTAGCAGTGCAGGTTTACAGTCATAGTGCAAGTGTTTGATAAAGTGACGCAGATACAGAGATTATTGCACGTAGTGTAGTACAGTCTGACAGCAGTGGGGATGAAGCTCCTTCTTGCACTGAGGGGGCCTAAGGCGGTGTGGATACATAAATGTTTTAACTCCACAAACGCAGAAAAAAAAGCGCAACATTTGCAAACGTTTCATCAAACAGAGGAAAGAGAATTGGACAAAACGGGAAACTTTAGAGCAAAAAAAAAAGCTGGATATGGTTTAGTCCATATGGTGTTTTTTATGCACTTATACGGTAACCTTTTTGACATTTTGCTTGAATGCCAGTTTGAATCCAATTGAATGCTTATTTAAGGCCTTGTTTTTTGTACAATTGAATGCTTTTTAAATCCCCGTGGAAACCCTGTAATGTGTAACTCAACATGAGCGAGGGCTGTAATCTAAAGTGAGACGCTCTATACACCTTTATTACACCTTGTACTCCTTTGTTACACGTACACCTGCATGCTGTACACCCTTGTTACTCTTTGTATTCCGCTATTAAACCTCACACTTTAATGTGTAATTACTTTCTTGTTACCTTTACCTACACATGGAACTTGCGGACTGTATTTTATATGTAGAAAACTCCTTCGCCTTCTGTGGTGATTCAGAGTACCAGAGCAGGTCGATGGGAGGTGAGGCGGGGTGACGCTGATGGGTTTTCCGCCCTGTTGGTCCGGATCCTGTGGCGTCTTCAGTCCGAGCGGTGCGGCGTCCGTGAAGCGTGTCCCGGGCCTGTCTTATCCCTCCGAAACTAACTGCGTCTCTGTGGTCACCGCACATGGCTCACACACGGGGCTAGCGGTGGGCAGAGGAGAGAAAAGAAATCAATGACGGCAGCAAATTGCGGCTCTAAATCCCAGGTTTAGTGCGATAGTTGGACGGGTTGAGCCGATTCCAATCGTAATGGGCAAGAAAAATACAGCAACAGTTTTCCCCAACTCCAGAAATGCACAAAAAGCTAAACCAAAGATGGGTCCGAACTCCTGAAAAGTAGTATCTCTAAAAGGAAAAAGGCACGAAATTGAAAGAAACCCACCAATTGCTGTCTACCTACCAAATAATTTCAGAACAATGTACTTTGCAATCATCAAGGTCTAGGGCAATTATACGAACAGTAGTGGGTGAAGAAGCAAGGAATAGAGACATGCTGTACTATTCTGAGCAGTTGTAGTAGTAACTCCCCCAGAGGGCGTCTCCAGGAGTGATCTCAATGACTTGCTCTGGCTTTACTGAACAGGATCGAGCCACTATAACAACGACAAAAACAAAGAAAGAGCAATGCCTGAAATTTTAATCATGTTTACACTGACATTTCTACAAAATGGATGACAGCTGCAGCGCGTTGTAGATCTAGGCCTGAAGGCATGGCTTTGAAATACGAAATCAAGCGCCGCACAATGAATCACGTTCTGTCAGACAAAAACAGATAATGCTAAATGCTTTGTACAAAACGCCCTTTATTGTGGCAAATGGTGCAAACTAAACAGGAAAAAAAGCATTGTTCTGCAAAGAGGAGTCTAATTTGTTTTCATATATTTTTTTATAGTTATGCATAATTTAGCCTTTACATAACACAGCCTTGCAACGCTGTATTGTCAAAATAATTTTCAGGGAATTCAGGCTGTTTAATCATATACAAGCTAAAATGTAAACTGGTTATTTGATGATATAATTAACATGAACCCATTTCTGAATCACAAGTTCATGTGGTGATCACGTGACCCTGGCTGGTTTACTTTCGGCACGCTAGCATCAACATTTACTCTTTCATTTCATGGCTTATGCATGTGTTTCGTGGTCAGCGTTTTACCAGAGAGGTATAAATTGAGTTTTATTTCCCGAACGAGTGTAAAACTGTACATTAAAATGTAGCTACAACAATGGATGTAACGTTAGCTACATTTGCTAATCGAGCCGCTAACGCTAAGCTAATTTTTGCTAATCGCTAAACTAGCATTGAATCGACTACGACGCAAGTACAAATATGTGCTTGAAAGCGAAAATATATTAGCAAATGTCAAATTTGATCAAATATTTTAGCATTACCAGTGATGTGGAGAGGAAAAGCTAAGTTTACCTGTAGATGCTGCCAGCCTTTTGCTCTTTTGTAACAGAACAGAACCACTAGGGGTCGCTAACCTGTGTCCGTGTGGCAATAGAGTTATTTTCGTTTTTGTAAAACATGTGCTAAAAATCAACATAATCTAGTTTGATTGGTTTATTTTTGCCTGTCAACGCCTCCCACATCAATGGCTCTTAGATTTCTGACATCAAAGCCAAAAAACAAGTTATTCCATCTATTTTTAAGTTTTTATGAGTTAACTGTCAAACTGTATTTTCACAAAAGCTAGCTTTCTCTTTGATGTAGGACTCTTTGCTGGACTCGGCTTCTTGACCAATATTTGTTACCCGAATAACCCTACACTAGATCTAAATTAGGACTATTTGCTGGTCTGTATAGTGACATAGACGTAAAACACTGGCAGGAAAAGGAAACTTGAACTTGACTTAAACCGGGAGCAAAAATACCTTAATGCCTTTTCGTTTCTTTTCTTCTCTTTCCAGACAGCAACTTTGTGCTGGGGAACGCGCAGGTCCCGTCGCTGTACCCCATCGTCTACTGCTCGGACGGGTTCTGTGAGCTGACGGGTTTCGCTCGGGGAGAGTTGATGCAGAAAAGATGCATGTGCCACTTTCTCTACGGCAGCGAGACCAGCGAGAGCCAGACCGCGCAGATGCAAAAGGCGCTGGACGAACGCAAGGAGTTCAAGACGGAGATTATTCTCTACAAAAAGAGTGGTGAGACTTTTGTGCGGTTTTTTTAATGTGTGTTTGTGTGTGTGTGTGTGTTTCCTGGTCAACGAGAGAAAGTAGTGAGAACAATTCGGGATTAGCTGGAATTACCATCTTACCAATTTTAAAGCACATGTAGAACATTAGGTAAAAACTGTTTAAATATATTTGTATATATCTGAGGCCTTTACAAACATAATAAATCCATATTGCTCATCCCTATACTCACGGTTTATGTGGTATATCAATTAGGGGCGGGAACCTCTGGGTACCTCACGATTCGATACAATACGCGATACGTGGCTCACGATAACAATTATCTCACGATACGCCAATACTGCTATAATCGATATATTGCACAAAAATAAGCTACGATACATCACGATTTAAACAAAAAACATGATACTTTATTTTAACATACTACATATTATTCATCATTTACATTTCTTTTCATGTGCTTTGTACCACTTTTATAAATTATCCCTGACTTACTCACTGAAAATGGGCCTATAGATCTGTCAGTGACTTCATTCACTATAATTGAAAGTAATTTATTTGTGTGACAGTGTTTGGTCCAAGTGCTTAAAACTGTAGTGCTGCCCCCTGCTGGTCTGACTGAATTCTTGATCATTATTGGCCTCTATTGACTGTGAAAACAGCGGAGCACTGCTGCCTCATTAGTATGCATGACGTTGCTCATTAATATGCACGACGTCATCAAAAGTATCGAAATCGGAAATAAAAAATATATCTGTATCGTATCGTCCCGCAAAATATCGCGATATATCGGAAAATCGATATATTGTCACACTCCTAATATCAATAGAAATGTGGGATTTCTGTGGATTTGAACGCTCACCCCGCCCTTCTCTTATTGCAGGCTGTAAGTTCTGGTGCCTCCTGGACATCGTTCCCATAAAGAATGAGAAGAGCGAGGTGGTGCTGTTCCTGGTCTCCCATAAGGACATCACCGAAAACAAGAGACTCGACCACAGCAATGAATCTGAGATCGGTGAGGCCAACACCGCGGAGGGAAAGAAGATTTTATTCTACTGTAATTCACCTGAAATGACAGCCACAGACCCGGCAGCTGTGACACCATATCAATTTTATGAAACGGGTTTATAGATATCAGGCCCGGCTGTAGTCGTAACTCAGAGAAACAGACGCTTTTATACCTGGTTTGAATTAGATTTTAAACCTTTGTAACTCATTTTTATTGGGACATTTAACACAAATCAATTTTCATCCAGGGGGCGACGGTGGCGCAGATGGTAGAGCGGGTCGTCTCATGATCGGAAGGTCAGGGGTTCGAATCCCGCCTCCTGAAGGTGCACATTGTCGTTGTGTCCTTGGGCAAGACACTTCACCCTCCTTGCCTCCAGTGTCTGCGTACACTGGTGTATGAATGAGAGAGTGAATGGGCCCCCCTATGACTAACAGGCCCGTTTGGAACTATGAGGCCGTCCTTCCGTGGACCCACCACCTGCAGGAGGAGCCATAGGGGACTGGTGCTATGTGATTTGGGCAGCTCCAACAGCTGCCCCCACGACCCGGCAACGGACAAGTGGGAGAAAATGGATGGATGGATGGAATTTTCATCCAACTAAGCCATAACATTCTACAAGTTAACAGAGGCTATTTTACCAGCTGTTTAAAACTGTGTAACTTTTGCAGATGAGGAGACGGGTCTTCAGATCCACCGCGTCAGCCGTCCCTCGGGCTTCAGCCTGGAGAGGCGCCGCAGTCGGGCCGTTCTCTACCAGCTCTCGGGACACCTCCAGAAACAGGACAAGAGCAAGAGCAAGCTCAAGATCAACAATGTGAGAGATTTACCTTGTACAGAGTAGTAGTAATAGTTCTGCAGTAACCCGGTCGCAATCAAGTCCCTCCCCTCCTTCTGAGCGACCTGGCTAGAAGTTTGCGCCCGTGTTCTAGGGCAAAGAACAGAAGTAGTGTTGTAGTAGTAATATTAAACGTGCATTATGCGACGTTTTATACACACACAAAAAGTTTATATTTATGCATATTCGACCTTGTAGTGACCCAGCGGGTGTATGAGTGGTCAATATGGCGTCTTTACTTTTGGATTACGGCGGTCTTTAAAACGATCCAGGATCAATTGTTTTGTAGGTTTTCTGGTGGGAGGGTCCGTCAGCAGTGAAAACCTTCCAAACAATTGATCCCGGAGCGTCCCTGAGGCCACTGTGATGGAAAGTAAGGGCGCCATGCTGACCACTCATACAACCGCTGGGTCACTACAAGGTAAAATATGCACAAAAATAAACTTTTTTCCCCCCGCATAAATAGTTGCATAATGCATCTTTAATAGTTTTTTGTACTAAAACATTTTGTCATGATTTCGATTTATTTTCGCTGACTGAAACTAGGCTAAAACAAAATGAAAAGAAGTTAATGAGACTAAAACTATGTCTATAATCTCTAGATATTGTTATAAAAAAAACAAGTAAAAATTAAAAAAAGGAACTAAACTCATCAAAACTCCCAGTCCTCATACTTTACCTTTGTGAAGTAAAGACGTGCAGCTTTTTTACATTAAAAGTCGGATAGTGCAGCTTTTATTTTAGATTTTGTCTAAATTTGCATTTGACTCAATCATACAAAAACTAAATAAGGACATAAGGACTAAAACTAAAATAAAACATGTTAAAGTTTGCACGGTTTGTTCTAGTATGGGTTCGTCTCTGATCATTGTTGTCAGCACTAAGACGTTTGTTTTCGCATCAGCTCACCTCTCAAACTTCACCGCCTTTGTTTGGGCTTTTGATCACAATAGAGATTTTTCTTATCCGTAGCAATATTTCATGTCAAAGCAAAGAGCAAGCCATCGCCGTGACTACCAATATATCCGTGTACATCTTCTTTCTCTCAACTTTTCTCTTCAAAGTTTGCTACAACAGATCGGCTGCCTTTCAAAATGCAGTGATTTGAATATTAATTTCGCCTTGTTTAAATCCACAGAAAAGCTTTTTACTTCCAGGATATGATCATGTAATAATTCAAAGAAGGACTGCACAGTATGTCGGCAAACGATAGTTATTGTAATATATGCGTGATGCAATATCTTGGATGTAATGGAAATGTACAGCTGTTCCAAAGGGGCTTGTGACTTCTTGTGGCTGTATTATGATTAAAGAAATGTAAATTGACTGTTTGAGCATAATCGCAGCATCGATGGTGCCGACTCAAATGAAAACATGACAGCCACCTCATATTAATGTGCTTTATCTTCTATTTTCTATATTCAGTAACATTTGCTGCTCACAGTGGTGGGCATTTCCATTACAGTGTTATTATGTAAAGTAGGTTCAGTGTCTAGACAAGTTTATAATTGCTTTACTTTACGCTTAAAAGACACGTCACGAATGGTGCTGCTGTTTTTAGACCCGTTTCTATTGACAACATTAAAGTTTTCCTCTACTTTCTTTCGCAGAGCCTGCTCACCGCCAACGCAAACCCGATCCCGGAGTACAAAGTGGCGGACATTCAGCGGTCCCGGTTCATCCTCTTACATTACGGAGCGTTCAAGGCCGGCTGGGACTGGCTGATACTCCTCGCCACCTTCTACGTGGCCATAACCGTCCCCTACAACGTCTGCTTCACTGCCGTGGAGATCCGCGACGATGGGGCGGCGTCGGCGCGCAACCCGCCCACCGTCAGCGACATCCTGGTGGAGATTCTCTTCATCATCGGTAATAGAGTGGACATTTATTAAAAATCATAGGAGTAGCGTTGTTTGTGTCTAAGCAGAAAACACTTCAGAAATGGTGATTTTGTTAAATTACAAATATACCGGGAGTTATTTGAAACGATTCACGTGGACTCACATGCTGCAGGCTGCTGCCCCTCTCTCCCCCTCTATGCCGACAGCAAGTCACAGGGATTTGATCTTTTCTCAGGACAGTTTGCGGTGTAATCTGTTTGTCAAAAGCTATAAAGCCAAGAGATTTTTATTACTTATCCCAATTTCGAATACTTCATTATTACTTTTTACAATGAAACTGACTAAAACCTGTTTGCGCCTGACTAAAATGTGACTAAAACTAAAAGCATTTTCGTCCAAAAGAATAAGACTGAAACTTAATAGGCTGCCAAAAACAGCACTGATTTCAGCTCTGAAACCGCTGGGACTGAGTTCACTCCCCCGTGATGATGCCTGCAGACAAACTGACCACAAATTAAATGACTTCATTTGCACCATTAAATTTTACCCTGAGAGTTAATTGCTTTTACTTTGTCGTATCAATTATTTAAATGAGTTTCCCTTCCTGGCACAATGTCTATTTCAATCTGGAATGACTCCCCTCCCTGTTCATGAAGAAGCAGCTAACTATTTGTAGCCGATGGTGTGAGTTACATGATTATCAGCTGGTTGTATTTGATAACTTTCAATGTTTTTCACTGACCTGGACTCAATCTCTCCTCACAGATATCGTGTTGAATTTCCGGACGACCTTCGTGAGCACCTCCGGGCAGGTTGTGTACGACGCCCGCTCCATCTGCATCCACTACGTCACTTCCTGGTTGTTCGTTGACCTCATCGCGGCCCTGCCCTTTGACCTGCTCTATGCTTTTAACATCAGTGTGGTCAGTGCGTTCACCTTTATTTGCAGTATTATACTTATGTACGATAAAGAAATATAGCAATTAGTGCCATGGATACAAAACTGCATTGCCTTAGGAGGAGGTCTAGCTCTCTCTAAATTAAAAGCTCTCACTACAGTTTACCAATTAGGCCAATAGCGTAGTTCAATTAGCAGACCACAGCTAGCTTAATGCACCAAAGGGCAACGAATCGATGAAGGCAACATGCTTGATTACTCAATTTTTACTCGAGAGCATTAACGATTTTTGAGCTTTGGCGCCATCATTTATCTACCAATGACAAGGATAAAGTCTGTCACCGCACCAAGGCAAGGCAAGTTTATTTGTAGAGCACAATTCATACACAAGGCAATTCAAAGTGCTTTCACAGTTGCATAAAATTACAAGAAAACAGATAAAAGCAATCATTAAAACATCAACATAAAAATTTATCAATTACACGAAAAGGCAAGAGTGCAGATAAAATACTTTCAGTTTTCATCTGCTCGGGTAAAAAGAGCTGTTTTCAGCCTGGATTTGAACATTGTCAGAGTTGAGGCCTGTCTCACATCCTCATGAAGACTGTTCCAGATTTTAGCTGCATGAAACTGAAACGCAGCCTCACTGTGTTTAGTCCTGACTCTGGGAACCACCAGGGGACCCCTCCCTGAAGTTCTCAGGGCCCGAGATGGTTCATACGGCTCTAACATGTCAGAGATGGACTTTGGTGCTAAACCATGAAACGACTTGTACACAAGCAGAGCTGTTTTAAATTCTATTCTCTGAGTGACAGGAAGCCAGTGCAGAGACCGGAGCACTGGACTAATATGGTCGTATTTCCTGGTTCTTGTCAGGACTCGAGCAGCAGCGTTCTGGATGTTCTGCAGCTCTAACAGCTCGTTTAGAAAGGCCAGTGAGCAGCCGTTACAGTAGCCTAACCTGCTGGAGACAAATGCATGGATGAGTGTCTCCAAGTCTGGTTTTGACACTATTCCTCTGATCTTAATGTTTTTCAGACGGTAAAAAGCTGATTATGTTATTGCTTTGATGTGGCTGTTTAAGTTCAGGTCTGAGTCCATGATTACTAACCTGATTTTTTGGTTTTAGTGAGAGAGACTCAAGGTGACTGATAACACTTTGTCTTTGTGTCTTTGGGCCAAAAACAATGATCTCAGTTTTGTCTGAGTTTAGTTGGAGAAAGTTGTTTTGCATCCACAAACTGATCTGTTCGATGCAGTGACGGAGTGTATCTACAGGCCCATGTTCACCTGCCGTCAGTGACACGTAGATCTGAGTGTCATCTGCGTAGTTGTGGTACGACACATTGTTGCTGTTTATTAGCTGACCCAATGGAAGCATGTACAAGTTGAATAAGAGGGGTCCCAAGATTGACCCCTGGGGGACTCCACAGGGGTCAATCTAACATGTAATTAGAAAATGTATATAGTGCTGATTCACGTGGATGTTTTTCGTTTGGTTAAACATGTCAAACGCAATCTCTGCTCTTGCCCGGGCAGAACTTCGGGGTGCACTTGCTGAAGACGGTGCGCCTGTTGCGTCTGTTGCGCCTCCTGCAGAAGCTGGACCGTTACTCCCAGTACAGCGCGGTGGTTCTGACTCTGCTCATGTCCACCTTCGCGCTCCTCGCTCACTGGATGGCCTGCGTGTGGTACTTCATCGGACGCAGCGAGATCACGGCCTCCTGGGACATAGGTGGGTTCAAACTTCAGCTATATATGCTGTGTTTCTACTTTGCGGCATGTTAACAAGTCGGTGGCGCCGTCATGAACACACTTTGAGCTCGGAACGGGTCTGGTGGGGGATGTTTGCTTTGGAAATGAGAAGGATGGTTTTGTGTTGCCGCTATGACGCACCAACATCCAAGAAATACAGATCAGAGCGCTTTAGCTGGTGAAGAAGAAACAACCAAAGTGAAAAGGATTTCCCAAAACAGTGTGAATGAAGCAGAATACTACTCCAGGTATGTTTTACCCTTGGGGAACAACTATAGACTGTAATGAAGAATGGACTAATTTCCGCCGACTTCTTCCTGAAGCCACAAGGAAATGGGGGCAAGCTCCAGAAGTTCCTGGCTCTCATGGCCTTTTCATTGAAACCTTTTTACCCATTTTAAACATCAGTATTCAACACTTGCTTATCATTCTTACCTCGTCCCATTACTATTTTTATTTTCGCCCTCCTCTGATAGAGCTGGCTCCAAAAACAAAACAGCTAGCATGAACGAACTGTTAGCCCACGCTGAGAGCTATGGAGGATTCTTAATTTAAGTTACAGTGTCTATGAAAACAGTGTTTTGACAAAAAATTATTAATTTAGCTCGATACGTCTGTTTTAATTTACAATTGGACCAATCAGGAGCCAACCAGTTTGGGTAAATTTAACATACAGTGGGGCAAAAAAACATTTGGTCAGTTCCCCATAGACTTCCTGTTGGATTTCAGCCAAATACTTTTTTGCCCCACTGTATATATATATATATTTTATCTTATATTCATATATATATACATATAGGGCGCTCCAGGATCAATTGTTTGGAAGGTTTTCACTGCTGATGCACCTTCAATGTATTACTTTCATCTCCAAACAATATTTTATACGCCAATGTTTTACTAAATTATGTGTCATTTACCCAGGAAAAACTTCCAACATTTACAAGAGATGTATTTATTATGTATAATGTTTTTATAATTGTGCATGTGAGTGTACTGGAAGGGAAGTAATCCTAAATCAAGGCAATTCTCACAGTGTTCCTTCATTTAGTAATTTAGTCGTAAATCAATGGAGTGACCCGGGAATCTCATATCGGTGCACCTCAGATAAATAGTGCTCGTCAATAAGCTCTTTTCTATTGTGTATTCGCAGCGTGTGGCGTCCCTTTCTGCCGAGAAAACACTTCTAATTGTGGTGGTGTGCCTCCGCTCCCGCTGCGCCTAGCGCCGCTCCAGTCGTCATCCTGTTTTTGTTGCAAGTGAGGCGCGATCAGACGGGAAGCGGGGAGGGACAAAATACATATCACTCTGTCTCATGCCGTGTTTGACTCGTCTCTGCGTGGTGCCGTTTCTCTGCTCTTGCACTGGAAAAGATTCGCAATCAATATTATTCTTTCTATTGATTACTACGGCGGCAGTGGGTGCAAGTTGGGGGTCTGTTCTGAGTGGTTGGAAGTTCAATATTGAGAGCAAAAATTGGACCTGATGGAGTTTTTGTTCAATGTCTTTTTCGAATAGCTGCCCGTAGTGTTGAAAATAGCCTGTTAATACCTATAGGGAGTAAGGGGAGATACAGCAGGCAATTTTCAGGTTTTGGGCTAATTTGGTCTCTTAACATATGAACTTTCACCCTGAAACAAAGAAATAACTAATCTTCACAATAACATGTTGCATTATTGCACTGTTTCTCCATAGATTTATTTGGGAAATTGTAATTTCAAGGGCCATTTTCTCAAAATATTTACAGACTTCCCCTGGGAGAGACTGACAGAAGCTCTGTCACAACTGCACCAACGGTCCCTCTGACAACGGTCATTCACACACACACTCACATTGTTCATCCTGGCCTATTGTACATGTTTTTAGTGGTAGGGGAAACCGGAGTACCCAGAGAAAACCTACACAGACGCAAGGAGAACATGCAAACTCCACACAGAAAGGGACCGTCCAATTGGGAATCGAACCCAGGACCTTCTTGCTGTGAAGCTAGAGCACTAACCGCTGCGCTACCGTGCCGTCCACTAACAAACAGCAATAAAAATATTGCATTTGGGCATAAACACGACTTTTCTATGTGTATAAAGCCTGCTATTTATTGGAGGTTTGGGGCTGTTTTGTTGTTGCTCGTCTGCAGTGGTCAGTTCTAGCAGCAGAGCTAGTAGTAAACATAGTAGTAGTAGCAGCAGTAGTGGTGGTGGTAATAATAAGGCTTTGACAGAGCCCGGGGTAGTTCGAGTGTGGGGACAGCTGTGACTGTGGAGGGCAGATTGGGACTGGAGGGAGTGCAGCGAAATATAAAAAAGGACAAAAAAAACATCTGTTGGAAATTTCAGCCACCGCTTCAAATGTTTGACTTGTTTACACGGTCTATATAACGCAAGAGAGCCACTGTGAAGATTGTATATGTTAGTCTAATAAGCATTGGATTAAAAGGAAACCCTAAGCATGTCTGGTGTGTGTGAGCAATAATTCCAACGCTTTCGCGACAGTAATCAACAATAATCTGGATAATACTACTTACATTACATCCTGCAATCTACCTCTTACAAACTTCGTGTACCTTTTTTCATTCAAGCTAGGGTTAGGGTACCACCGTGTCACCCTTGTTGATATGCGATACCGCTGGGCAATATCGCGCTAACGATATTATTGCGATATTTCACAAGAGCATTTCAACACGATATGTTCCACTTAACACTTACGAGTTGTAAGTAACGAGTTTTTCAACAAATCGGGTCAAAACAAGACTTTAAAAACACTACATCAGCACCACAACACACACATTTATAAAGTCAGTGTATTTTTGGGTTTGAGTTTGCCAAAAATAATGTGTCAAACTATAGCTATATTGTGGTTTCTCACGATACAGATATTGCATCACCTAATATCGCGATACAATATTTTTTGCGATATATTGTGCAGCCCTACTGACTGTTGTAGTCTCATTGAGGGACATTACGTGGATGTGTGCATGTAGCATTGAAGAAGTAAAATACATTTTGTTTGGCCAGCTTCCCTACAAGCCAAAAAATAAAGCCGTAGGAGAAGAAAACAGTATTATGAAGTAATAACAAATACAATTGATAGACACAGTTATTTTGCACTGTTGGAGAAGGGTACTCTGTCTCTATATACATTTTTCAGCATAAAGTTGTGATATTACCAAAAAGATGATGCAACTTTTCTGGCTTAAGCCTCTAATAATGCACTGAGGGACTCTCTGTCTCTCTCTCTCTCCTTCTCGAAGAAAATCCCCGACAAAGTGTGGAGAACGCTGTTGACAAGTGGCGGACATGTCATTGGCCCTCGCTCAAATCCAAGCTGACGTTTTGTTTAAGTGCGCCGTGCCCTGCCTGGTGTGGCACACGGCGACTGAAATAATTACCCAGCAGGCCTCGCAGCGTTGCTCTCGAAACGCCAGCCTTCGAAAAGGTCAACGTTCGCCCTTGTTGATCTGTCTTAAGATGTTTGACGTTCTGTTTGTTCCAGGATGGCTGCACGAATTGGCCAAACGCTTGGGGACACCGTACATCCTGACTCCGCTCTCCTCCCTGCTGGGCATCTCCGACTCAGAAGTGAGAAAAGCAGCTGAACTCTGTCTTCATATTTAAGATGACCACTTTGCTTTTTTATTCATTTTTCTTCCATTTTGAGTGCAGTAAGTGTCTTGTGTTGTGTCCCAGCCCGCTCTGTCTGCAGCGCTCTCCAACAGCAGCCAGTGGAACTCCTCGGGGCTCTCCTCGCCGGGCCGTACCCGCCAGAAGGCTCTCGGGTCTGGGATGACTCTGGGCGGGGGCCCCTCTGTGCGGAGCTCCTACGTCACCTCGCTGTACTTCGCCCTGAGCAGCCTGACCAGTGTGGGCTTCGGAAACGTGTCGGCCAATACGGACTCGGAGAAGATCTTTTCCATATGCACCATGCTGATCGGAGGTGGGAAGCTCCAATTTCACATGAAGTATTATTGCTCTTTGAGGAGCTGGTGAATGAAAGGGCGGGTATAGAGTTCGGGGAAATTCACTGTTACCATGGAGATCCGCAATGTTTGTCGATGCTAGCAAACATTTTCCAAAGACTAACTAACTAGATAAAAACAGTATAAAAAGTGGCGAAAAAAGCCGTGGTACGACAACTGCAGAGTCACTACTCAGGCCCCAGCTTTTTAGCTTAGCTTTTAACTGACATCTAATTGTTATATATATATCATGCTTTTAATTTTAAACTCTCAGGAGTATTTTTAGATGCTTTCTTATATTTTTAGGCTCTCCCAGTGTTTCCTCTGAAGGAGCCCTCTGGCTCGGGAGCTCAGGTGGAGCTGTGGTGTTTCTGTCCTGTGGGAGCTCAGGTGGAGGTGTGGTGTCCCTCTTGGGTCAGTTCCCTGTAGCTGCGCTGGACTGCTGCTCCCGGCGCACCCGGCTCCTCAAATGGCGTTTCCACACTTGTCCATCTGTGCCCAGCCTTATGTATTTATTTAATTCTGTGTGTGTATGTGAGTGAGTTAGTGAGTGAGGGGGTGTGTGTAACGTTTGTATATAATCGGAGGGATGGGAGGGGGTGCCAGGCGTATTGTTTTAAATGTTGTAAAGCACTTTGTGATGCCTTTCGGTATGAAAAGCGCTTTATAAATAAAGTTTGATTGATTGATACTGGTAAATACATCTAACTTACTGTAGTGTCCAAGTGCTTTAAAGCAGAACTGAGTAACTCATGTTTTTTTACTCATTAATTGTCCGTGAGAGTAAATACTACGCTGACAGAAAAGACAAAGGAACAGAGGGATATTCTACATCCAATTACACAATGGAGATCATTTTTTTCACTCAAACTTGGCTTTAAATACTGTGTAAGTGGCGCTAGCCCGCAGTTTGCTTTACCCGTTAGCCTGTTAGCTTCTTCTTGGCTTCTTCTATTAGTGTGTATTGCGCCTCCGACCCGGTGCAGGCAAAGTTGCAATTGTGGTTTTCTGGCCAGAGACACCAGGGGGAGATGAAAGACCAATTTGTTTATTATTGCTGCAAATGCCATGATGCTTGGTGGTATGACATCACGATCCTCTAGATTGACTTTTTAGAAAAATTTTAGAACATTTGACTATGTTGCAAACCTCCTCCTGACGTCCATCTCTTGATCACTCGCTAAGTTGAATCCTGTTATTGCGAAGTAAAAACACTTGCCATAGCTCCACTATAGCCACACAGCACGTGTGTGTGAGCGCTGAACTAGCCCTGATATATTTCTATAGAGTTTACGTGTATACAGCTGGTCTGTCTTGTAATTGTATTCCATTTGCTTCATCCATTTGCCGTCACTTATGTCCCTTAGAATGGCAGAATGTGTCCCCCAGCTGCTCTTTGCTACTTGGATCACGAGGCGGGCCGACCCACGACAATTACCTCCTAATAATAACAGGGCAACAAGCGTTCACACTCCATCTTGTCCCTACGGGGCATTTCAAGCCATCAATTTACATGGTAATGTGAGTGTTTAGTGCGAGGACGAGGATGAGGCTGGACCCGGTGTTCCGTCCACAGAAGGCGAATTCGACTGAGGAAAGGAAGAATTGTGGTCGTCACATTTAACAGGTCTCTGGTTCAATTCCTGGACCAATTACTTTGACTACGATTATGAAAAAATGACCACTGCCTGGACAATCGTTTTCATTTCTATTTATTATTTTTTCATATTAAAAAAGACAAGACAGACCTCAGTTCAAATGAATGCTTAATCTCCGGTGCCATTTTACAAATAAAAATCCCCCTCCAGACTCCAAACCAGGTGCCGTTACCTCCACAGAAGTGACAGGGGACCAGCCTCACTGGTTTTTCACCTCCCCCTGTGTCCCCGCAGCCCTAATGCACGCCGTGGTGTTCGGAAACGTCACGGCCATCATTCAGCGGATGTACTCGCGCCGCTCGCTCTACCACACCAGGACCAAGGACCTGAAGGACTTCATCCGAGTGCACCGCCTGCCCAAAGCCCTGGAGCAGCGCCTCATGGAGTGTTTCCAGACGACGTGGTCGGTCAACAACGGCATCGATGTCAGTGAGGTGAGAGAGCGCGGCCGAGGTGGTGGCAAATTAATCAACAAAAGAGGATAAAATAAAAAACACAACACTTAAAAACACTTTATCTGGGTCAAAACAACACTAAAATGTGATTTAATTAGGACGAAACTGTGCCAAACCCAGTCAGAGGGTTGTGATTTTGCAACCATCACAGAAATACTTTTAGCTCTGAGCCTGTTCCTACAGAATCCCTTCTGAAGCCGGAAACTGCTACGATAAAACGTTGGTCGCTGCTCCGATTGTCTCTTAGTTTGAACCATCCCCTCGTCTGTAATGTGACATCTAAAAATCTTATTAGGCCAAATTAAATCGCACAGTGTATACTGGGCATAAGGGCGAACCCGTGTGAACTTGTGAGAAAACGATAGTGTGGTGAGGGGTATTACTGCCTAAAAAACATATATAATAATTGTAAAAAACTAAAGCTACTTCGCGGATTTTGCCTATTGCAGGTTAATTTAACGAGGGACCACTGTATATGCTAATTTGTATCTAAAGTAACATTTCCAAAGGTCGTACATTCATTAATGATTTTGTGGTCGATTGACAACAGCTGAAAACACTTCGTTCATAATTTCGGATGTTTGATGGCTAATGCTAACGGCTATAGGAAAATACATTGGACAGGCTAACGGACGAGCCAACTTGCTAACGGTCCACATATGTTAGGACCGAACGCCGCTTCTCTTTTTTATTCGGTGGGATACACTGCAATAATCTTTTTTCAGCACCACTTTATTCACTTATTGACAACCTGCACTAGATATTCTACTCTTTAAAGTCTGTTCTAATTTGATTATATTTTTATTTTATTCTTTATTTCCTTGTTGTTTATATTTCTGCCTCTTAAGAATTTTGCTTTCACTCATTCACTTTTTTTTACTGTTTGCACATTTCCAGTCTATCTTGCACACCCTGAGTGATCTTATTAAGTGCAGAATGTAACAATCAATAAAGGATTATCTTATCTTATCTATCTGCAAAAAACTATTATATCTAAATGGGATCTTTTGTACAGTATAAAACAACCGAATCTTGTAGTTTAGACCGTTAGCCCTTCAGTCTTTTCTCAAATGTCAATGATAAAAACATAGTTGCTGAAGCGTTTTAGATATTTCTCCCCGTGAACATACCTTGACAGGCTTTTACTCCGCGTCCCGTTGCGTTTCACCTCTGCCTCGGCCCGAATCGTCCTTGTCAGATGGAATCGGATCAGCCGCACTCGCGCTCCCAACGTTACTCTGAAAAAAAAAAGACCTGACGCTTTGCCGCGGGTTCGGCCGTGAAACAAAGTCGCGTGAAGGATTTGCGCCGTGTCACGCCAAGGCAACTGTTTAATTTAATGGTTTAGTGGCTCTGGTGCTGATAAACTCCAGCGCGGTGGGGGCATATCATGGCTTTTAATCTGGCTTATCTGCTTTCCGGACAGGAGGCTGGAACTCTGTAGGTTCAAATAGATTACGAATATGTTTTTTCTTTATACCTCGGGTTGACTGTAAAAAATGCCAGTGCATTCTGTGATTTTATGTTGGCTCATATTCCAATAACATTTAATTTGCTTTACTTTTTAACTTGAATACAGTTATGTGTCCTGGATCTACACATCTGCTGGTTGTGGGAGGGCGAATGGTTATAACTTGCCACCCACCTACACTTTAAGAGAAACTTTATTCAGTCGCAAACACGACCACAGTAAATGCACATAAGACATTGTTCAAAATAAGTGAAGCTGTAAGTAGGACCGGGCGATATCGACAAAAAATCAATGTCTTGATATTTTTGGGGAACTTCTCCATAACGATGGCGCAGCGATGTATTTGCAAACCGGGAAATGTGCTGCAAACGTCTTCATTTGCATCGCTTTGCCGCTCAGAAAGGTAATAGTCCTGAAAAGGGCCGCAAGATATATTGTTATTGTATCCACATCGAGATATTGATATCGGGGGGAAAAAAAAGAGATTTAAACGATATAGATTTTCATCGATAAAACTGCTCTATTTTGTATTATGATGTTTTTATTTTTCTGAAGAATGCTTGGTTTCCATCGAACCCGTAGTTATGTGGTATCGATGTCCAGATATTTGGCATAAATAATGAGATATGAAATGTTGTGCATATCGTTCAGCCCTAGTCCTGAACAGACTATAACAGGGCAGAAAAAGCGCTTTCCGTCTTCCACAGTTTTTTTCAACCCCCCCCCCAATTTTAATCAGTTTTATCCAAATTTTTTGAATACTTTCCCCCATTCTTTCTCGTTTCTAATAATTTTTCCCCCTCTTTTCCCATTTCCCCCCCCCCTCAATTTATCCCCATTTAAAAAAAACTTTTCCTCCATTTTTAAAATAATTTCCCCTATCTTTTTTTTTTCTCAAGTTCAAATAAAAAAAAAAAAATCCCCATTATTTCTCTGTTTTTAAAATGTGTTTCCCCCTCAATTTAAACCCATTTGTTCCCGCTTTTGTTTCTCCTTTTTTTATACATTTTTTCTTCCTAATTTCTCCCGATCAAGCATTTTTACCCATTGTTTCCCCAATTTTTTCCTAAATTTTTCCCCCGATTTTTTATTTGTTTTCATTTTCTTGACATTGGAGACAAACTCAATATTCTATTTGCATCTCTGCCAAATTCGATATCATCTTGTAGACGATGTATTGCCCACCTCTAGATGTAAGTGTGTATTTCCATTTAACAGCTCTAAGCAGTTTTTCTGATTGCCTTGTTCCAGTACCAAGCCCGTATAAATGGAGTTTGCTGGTAGTTTCTTCCTGCTAACCCGCCTCCTGTGGTCGGCAGTTGCTGAAGGATTTCCCGGACGAGCTGCGCGCCGACATCGCCATGCACCTGAACACGGAGCTCCTGCAGCTGCCGCTGTTCGAGTCGGCCAGCAGGGGGTGCCTGCGCTCGCTGTCCCTCATCATCAAGACGTCGTTCTGCGCGCCCGGCGAGTTCCTCATCCGCCAGGGCGACGCGCTCCAGGCCATTTACTTCGTCTGCTCCGGGTCCATGGAGGTGCTCAAGGACAGCACCGTACTGGCCATACTCGGTGAGATAAGCGTCACAGAGTTCGAGTTTTCCCGCTGTCAGAAAAGGCATTTACAGTGAGGCTGCAGTCTGATCATTATTGTGCGAAAATGTCTCTCTCGCGGCGCGACCTGAATCTGATTCCCCCCCTGGTTAGTTTGATTTGCTTAACGCTGTTCCACTAGGCCAGTCTCTCCCGTCTCTTTGCTAATCGTTGAATTCATGCACAAGCACTGACTTCACAGTTTTTTTCAAGATTTCTTTGCAGGATAACACTTTGAGGACTGCACTATTGTGGGAGTAATAACCAAGCGTCTCATTCATTCACAGCTGCCCTGGAGTAGAACGACAGATGATTATAACGAGAGAATCTTTCACTCGTGCTTTAGTTATGCATTTAGCAACACAGAGGACCTTATATTTAGGGCTGCAAAGGGGCGAGAAATACCCGTAAACTGTCAAAAGGATTAAATGTTTTGTTGTATAAATTCTTATGATTTTAAACTGCAAAACATGCATTTGAATGACATCAAACCCCCGGCCCATAGTCCCCAAGTGTGAGGACCATACCTACAAGCTGATGAATCCTCTTTCTAATAAGTGTTGTAATGTATGTAATGATTTTGTTTTATCACACTGTGACTGGTTGAATTCACCTGTCTCTAACTCAGATCATGACAAACACTGATCATTACTGGAGACCTAAATTATAGACTTTGAAAACATTATCATATTGTAATGCTGCACACATTTGATGAATATACGCAAGATAGATACAGACCTGTGTCTATTCACTGTGTGTCTATTTCCAAAAGCTCCTCTTTTTATCGGCCACAACCTAAGACTCTGTCCTCATCCTGGAGCTCAGACAGCGGAGATGATTTCTTTGAGACTTTTTATTTCTGCTGTACTTCTGGTTTTCTCTGTATATGACTAACATCAGATTATTTTGCTTCAGTTTATATCTCTCTGTAAAGAAGCAGCCTTCAGTTGTGTTAATTCCCTGTTTATTCCAATTAATTCCCATATATTGATGTTAATTCCCATTAATTCCCTTCCCAATTACCTGTTAAGTATTGAACAGTGGGAACTTTGTCGCGGTCCACTGACAAAGTCAACCATAACTAACTTTGCTAATTTATATCAGCGACTCTAAATTAACTTTGGGAATAATGACTGGCCTAAAAAAAAGGCATTTTCTCTCCAAAATGGAAAACAAGAAAACGGCAGCACGGCTTTACAAACGGGAAAGACGGAGGAGGACGCGTGCGCTGCTGGATGGATCATGATTCACTTGGCATTTGGAAATGTGGGTCAGAGAAAACAAGGGCTTTCCCAGACACTTGCACCGAGCTTCCTCTCCGCAAAACCTGTTTCATACCCAAATACATATCCGACTTTACCGCTACGGCAGTAATTACTTCAATCCCTCTGTTGTTTGTTATTTACACTTCATTAAAATATGGAAAACTGCCGGCAATTTGCTCCCGCCGCATCACGCGCCGAGCCTCATCCGGTCGTATGCAAATGCGAGCCGTCGTTTCCCTCAGCCCTGCGAGATGCATAATTGCAATCGAATCCCAAGTTGCAAAGAGCACGGCCACGGCAGACGCATTTAAGCTTTTAATCAGCATGTCCACGTAGCTGTAACTGATTATCTGGGCTCCACAATCAACAGGCTAATCTCCACAGGGAATTAAGAGCTATCCATCACACCTCTGCTCTTCCAAAGGTGCACACAAGGTTAACTAAGTTGGAAATGAAACGGCTGTGTTGGCCCGACGTCCAACCCGTAATAAGAGGAAGGCGACTTGTCTTAGAGCTTAGATTTGACTGCAATGATTCTATTTATTTTGTTGAGAAGAAGAAACCCGAGCCGCCTGCTGCTTCGGGTCGTGCTCACTTCACTGTGATTGAATTGAGTGATTGAAGAGCATGACCCGACTGACTAATAGGAAGAGAAAGTGTGAATTTGTATCACACTCTCTCCATCCAAACCAATACACTTTATTTAGTCAATGCATTTAAAGCAGGACAAAGTAACTTGTTTACCTTAATAAACCCTTTCCATAGTCCCTCTGGGGGTGATACAAGTGTTAATGGGATAATCTTTCATCTCCCCTGGTGTGTCTGTCCAGAAAACCATAACTGCAACTTGACGGCCTCCGCGTCGGAGTCACCAATACACACTAATGGAATCATAAAGAAGAAGCTAACAGGCTAACAGGCAAAGCTAACTGCAGGCTAGCGCCATTTAAACAGTATTTACAGCCACGTTTGAGTGAGGGCTTTTTTTCAAGAAGCTTTTAGATTTGGGTAAAGCCAAACTGGACAGGTGGAGGTTAAGGCGGCAGCTAGAAGGTCCGGGTTCGATTCCCACCTTGTATTGTTCTGTTTTGTGGTTCTGGATTACAATATCTTAGTGTAGGTATTGGAAACAGTATCGTTAAAGTACTGGTATCTAAAAAAAATGTAACGCTACCCTGCCCTAGTTTTGGCGCTGTTTTTCCAACCGGACACGTGCCCACACGGGACATTAAACCGGGAAGAAGGGGCTTTTTTGCTTTCGCACACCTGGTACTCTGTGATGAAGATGTCGGATTGCGGACGGAGCTGTTTCCCACCTCCACTGTTAGGAAAACAGCACCAATACCTGTTTAAATCAGCCGACAGGACACTATAACACAGTAGAAGAAGAAGATCTTTATTTATATAGACTGTGACCAAGTCTGAGGAAGAAAGTGAGCAGTCGAAACTGTCAGGCGTTGTAATCTCAGATGGAGTTTTTAGAAGAAACCTCTCAAACGTTGACCCTGATCATTACTGGCTGCACAAACCTGCTATATTTTCATCTTTTCGGTTGAAAGTCTGAAACTCTGCAAGCTTTTGAATATTGTCACCACTTTCCGGGAGCATAGTGAGAGGATGATTAGAGCCGGTGTTTGTTTCATGCGGATAAGCCTTGGTATTTTCAGTTCGCAGACTCTGTTGTGGCCCGCTACCTGCATGATGTTGAGTGGAGCTTGGTCCCAGAGCGCAACAGAACCGCCGCAGCTCGAGGCCGATGTGAGCTGTTGTTGTCAGCCTTGCATCATAACAGCTCGCGGTAAAGAAGCCATTATTTTCCGACAGGAGCGCTCAGGCTTTAGACAGAATCCCGTAGAAATCCTTAAAATACTCCCCGTGTGAGAATATCTGGTAACTTCCTCTAAGATGGACTTTGGGCCTAAAAAAAATGTAATTTCCTGTTACCAATGTCCCGTCTCTGCGCAGGCCGGGGAGACCTGATCGGCTCAGACTGTCTGACGCAGGAGGAGGTGATAAAGACCAACGCGTGTGTGAAGGCGCTGACGTACTGCGACCTGCAGTACATCAGCCTGAAGGGGCTGCGCGAGGTGCTCAGCCTGTACCCCGACTACGCACTCAAGTTCGTGACCGAGATCCAGCACGACCTCACCTACAACCTGCGAGAGGGGCGCAACGCTGAGGTAACGGGCCCCCTGCGTCTGTGCCATGCCTCAGTCACAGCCTCAGGGCGACACTTAGGGACCATCACTGTGGCGTTTTTAGCTATGGTTAGACTCTAATTACTCACCTATTCAGACCAGAACAGGATCGTCCAAACCCATTTAAACCCGACAGGTTCAATTGGGGGGACGTGATCCGACTTTTCCCCTGAGCCGACTAACTAAGCTAAGATCAGCTCCGATTGATCACATGAAAACAAAAAATAAGCACCAATAAAGTCACTAAACTCACCAGCTACATATAATTATAAAGCAGCCTTTTAAGCTGTACTTGTTGAATGTATAGTCAATTACACAATTCTCTGCCACAAAGAGCCGTAGCCGATCGTTGCATAGTGTCATATAATGTTAGCCGTTAGCCGCCGAGTGCTAATCGGTCTCTTTATTAGTGTTTTAGGTGGATTTGAGCTTAATCACTGGGAGAAACCCTGGCGTAAACTGTGCGTGTTTAGTTAAAGTCTAGTTGTCACAGTTAACCCCAAAACAGCAGTTTGGTCTGAAAGCACCTTGGGCTAAACGGGGCTAACTGGGCAAGCTCTTTGCTCCGAACAACATAGCAGCAAAAGGTGAATGGGAAATGGTGCGCACAGCCATCACCCCCTGCTGGCCGGGAGTTGCGCTGCTCCCGTGCTGCTGCCAAAGGACTAGGGACTGGTCAAGACTGGTTTGACGGGTTTTAGGAGTGGAATCTGTAGCCTAGTCGGATTAAACTTCACATGTAAACGTAGTGACTGTTGTTTGTGTACCAGTGGTTGTACTTCAGGTATTACTTAGGCTCATCTACAATTTTTGACTCACTTTAGAATTAGTGCTAGTGTAGTCTCCAGTAGTTAGGAGGCTACAGGAGGCTAGCATGGACTGGATTCAGGAAATTCTTTGCTTAAAAGTGTTAAAAGTGCATCTTACAAACATTCACTTTTAAAGGTGAAACCCCCATGAGATTGAGAGTCTCTTCTTCAAACTGTAGCACCAGGAGAACCCCGACACAGGGAGAACCTTCAAGCTGCATACAGGAAAGGGTCCATCGCCAAAGACACATGGCAGAGAATAAACATCTTCACTCCTTAGTGTTTCAGTGTAAACCTGAGCCAAGCCGTTGCATAATGAATCTGGCGAGTCCAGGCCAGTGTGATGTACTTCATGCCCTGCCAAAGCTCTGGTCCGGTCCCTCGGTGGCTCTCTGGCACGTCTGCTCCAATTAGCGCCGCACTGTACGTATAAATGGTATGCATATGCTGCCCGCTCACGTGTGCGCTAAAGCCAAGTGTAAAGCGCTGGCATTCACTTATAGTTTCAATATCTCCAGGCAATTTATGTGTCGGGCAGAAGCGTCCCAAAGCCAGATGGTTAATCCGTTTGAAAAGACTTGAACGGAGGAGGTCAGTGGCGGCCCTGCCCCTGGGTTATTAAATAATGTTATGCAATGATAATACAGCCACTTAAGATTCTCTTCAAGCACAGGTTAAGAGGAGGAGACACTACAGGCTCTTTCCTTTTTTTCTTCCATTTTTCATAAACTTTCACCTGAAAACCAAAAAAATACCTAATCTTCACAATGACATGTTTAATTATTGCACTCATTCAATGTTTCGTGATTGATTTACTTTCAAAATTGTAATTTCAAGGGCCATTTTCTCACATCGGTGCAACAGTATCCCCACATAAGTAGCTCCTACAGACACATTTCCCAGCCTTGGACTAAACAATATTTTGAGGGATTTTTTTTTTATTATCTAGTTCTTCGTCTGATTTTTTGAGTTTTGAATTTCAATGAACAAGGCGAAATGTAAATTTGTATAGATCTTTCCACTAATAAAAAGCTTATTTTAAATCTAAGCAAGATCCAAAAACCCCCCCTGAACCTAATACCTAATATGTCAACGAAATAAAACCATGAATTTAAACCTGGTTCGATCCATTATTCAGATTTCGTCGCTGAAAATCCAAGAAATTTGGGCAATTTTTCTGCATTTTTATATGAAAACATAAAATTAGTGAAAACTTGCAATACATTTTTTCTCATGTTTATGTCAGTAAGCTACAGCAAAAGTTTCAAATGGATACAAATGTAAAAGGTTTCCCTGCAGTGTCTCGTCCTTTGGTTTTAAAAGATGTGTGGTTTAAACCCGGTTCAAATTATATGTAAGCTTTTGCAAAATCTGGATTCAGTTTTTCGACCACCTGCAGTATTTTCTGTCATGTTTTGGGCCATTCTTAGATGGAAAGAGAGCGAGCGAGAGGAGAGGGATGTTTAAAAGCTGGTTTTGTTGGCACACAGCGCACTGCCCAGAGCGAGGTTTGGGACACGGTTTCTCTCCCTGACGTGATGGGCTGTTTCAGGGGGGCCACAGAGAGAGCGGCCCAAATGTACTGGGGCTTTTAGCGAAATGTGTGCAGATGGACCTGCATCCCAAACAGGACCAGAGTCGTGTTTTTGGCCTTGTTGTGGGTAATCCTTAGTGTGTTATTGGGATTGTTTGGATGAATTGCATTCACAGTTTTAACCTCTTAACTCCCACCTGAATGGAGCACATTTTCTCCAGTTTGGCTTCTTGAAAAAAAAAAAAAAAAAAAAACATTTAAAAAAGACACAAATGAGACAAAAACGAGAATGAAAACGTGCTTCACATAAAAAATAGACAAAAAAAGCACAAAAAATGCAACAAAAAAGTGACAAAAAAGCGACAAAAAAGTGACAAAAATGCAACAAAAAAGTGACAAAAAAGCAACAAAAAGTGACAAAAAAGCAACAAAAAGTGACAGAAATGCAACAAAAAAAGTGACAAAAAAGCAACAAAAAGTGACAAAAAAGCAACAAAAAGTGACAGAAATGCAACAAAAAAAGTGACAAAAATGCAACAAAAAAAGTGACAAAAAAGCAACAAAAAGTGACAGAAATGCAACTTAAAGTGATAAAAGAAAAAGCGAAAACGAAAATGTCAACACAGTAACGTCAGGAAAAAGATCAGTTTAGATTAGTTTTTTAGGTCTTAGCGTTCAAATGACAAATGTATGAATTATTGAAGGCTGTGAGCCCCCTTTAAGAAGCTTTTAGATTTGGGTAAAGCCGAACTGGAGAAAATGTCCTCGGTTAAGGCGGGGGTTAAGAGGTTTCGTGTCTAAACCACAATGTAAATGATTGCAGTTTGTGTTTTTGTGGGCTTGACCTCATTCATAAACGCACAGTGACCCGTTTGGTGCATAAAAGCCTGTATTATGTTTTCCACTGTACAGCACCTCCAGAGACCGGGACGACTGCGGCGACGTGAGCCTAAAAATAGCGCCGTGCTTGGGGTGGGGGAGCGGAGGGTCATCCCCGGTTGGATAAATATAGAGCAACATAAGAGACAGATGGAGACGGGACACTGAAGCATCGGGACAGGGCGAGCTGCAGGCGAATAATGTCTGCCGTCACGTGCTCTTACACTGGTTTTATGTGGCGCGAATATTGCGGTAATTACGGTAATGGACGGCTGAAGGGATTAATAATAGATGCAGATAAATGATGCTATTAAGTGCATGAGTGAGGGAGTAATGGCTCTGGTATGATATGGATCAGTCCAGTCAGTTTATGCTCGTTTATAGCCCCGAATCAGGGTAGATAGAGAGGGTACCTGTGTCAGGCAGGGCATCAGGCGTAAATATGATCCCTGAGCCACAAAACACATCAGATTATTATATAATCAAACTATAAAGATTATGGACACGAAGCCAATCTGCTACTGCAATATTCTCACGCTTTCTCAAACTAACTTTCAAATGTCTCAATAATCGAGCACCTGAGCCGTTCGTTTATACAGAGACAAAACATCAACAGAGTCACCAGAGGCTCCATCAGTAACACCTGTACAGTTCTTCACTGTGAGGCTTCTTTTGGTCAGTCTGCCTTTACGTAAAAGTGCAAAGTGGAACTCATTGCCCACTGAACCGAAAACCATGAATGAATTTAAAATGTTCACTTCTCGAGTTAAGCCATGGCTGAAATTGAAACAGAAATGTACCCATTTGTAAATAGCACTGAGCGTGTGTATATGAATGATTCATGCGGTGTATAATATATATAGGTACGTTTTTAGGGTGAAATTGAATAGTGTAGAAAGGACTGGAGTTGAAAATGAGCACTAAACTCTTTTTGCAGAGCATCAGCTACAAGCTTGATTTATACTATGTTTAAATTTAATGTCCCTGTTAAATAAATAAATAAAATGCTAATTACTGTACGCATTTCTCGCCCGTGTACAGCTTTGAGTAAGGCAACGTGAAGCAAATAAACTCATTTAGACTCTTCTTAAATCTCACTCAATAAACATTTAGGTGAAGGCGATCAGTTTTTTTGCTGCGTTCGCGACTCAAGCTCGGGCCGTCTTATCCAGGCCGCCATGTGCCTCGTACGCTCGCTGTGAAATCCCAAACACATCCTCCTCTCGCCTGTGGTCCCCGCAGGCAAAACCGCTGCTAAATTTAAACCTCGGTGAGCCAAAAATACCAGCCTGCACGTGCCGAGACAGAGAGAGACAACAAACGCGGGAGTGAAGGCTGTGGTGGAATCTACTGGAGGACGGGCCTGTTACTTAATAAGCTAATAATAATAATACACTTTTTATTCTTGTATTAAGAGGAGCTATGTCATGTTTTTAGCTTTTTAAATGTTGCTCGTCCAACCTCTTACCCCCCCCCCACCTTAACCGAGCACATTTTCTCCGGTTCGGCTTTACCCAAATCTAAGAGCTTCTTGATGAAAGTGGGGGAAAAAGAGTCAAAAATACTCTTTTTTTTTTTTTTTTTTACAGGCCTTTTAGATTTGGGTGAAGCTGAAATGGAGAAAATTGGTAACCGAGGTCTCTCAAGTTCGGCATTACCCGAATCTAAAAGCTTCTTCTACAAAAACGGGACGTAAACAAGGATAAAAGCACGAAAATTTCCTCACTTCTCAATCTCCTGCCAAGCTTAATCTTTTCATCGCGGAGTAAAAACCCCCGCCATAGCACACAGGCTGGATGGTCTTTTTAATTTTCTGATTTTTTTGTGTCTTTTTTTGAAACAGCTGTGAAGCGAAGGGAAGCAAGAGGCGTGTGTGCGTGTGTGTGGGGGGAGGAGGAGGAGCTTATGGGGCGCTCGCATGAAAACCAGGAAGTGAAGCTACTGGATTTTGTTTCAGCCGTTTTAGATCAATATTGCATTTTCTAACCAACAAAGATTGTATAAGATGGGGCTTTAACCGAGCACATTTTCTCCAGTTCAGCTTTACCCAAATCTAAAGGTTTCTCGACTGGAGCTTTCAGCCTATAGGCCAGAGTAATGCCTCATTTGAAAGCTAAGACCTACGAAACTGATGTCGCCGGCTTTTTTCGCCTTTTTTTTTTGTCACTTTATAAGGCAGCATAATATATCGCTCATAAAAAGTTCAGTTTTAATCATGATTCTCCTCGTTTAGTATTGTGCCCTTTAAAGTCTAGCAGGTAAAGCTGGTCGTGTCGTAAGAAAAGTCGCTACTGTTATTTTTCGCAGTCGAAACTAGGTCGAAATCGGTAATAATCTCATAATTCCTCAATGGAGGTTCCCCTGTGGATTCGCGTTGCTCTGAATGAGATTCTTTCACTGATAAAATGAATGGATTTAGGCGCAGCAGCTGCTATTGTGAATGGCCCGGCTTTTTTCCACAGCACACAAGCGCCTCCTGGTGGACATTTACCAGCATTACAGTCATTATTTCGTTATGGAGCGCTTTTTAGGCTGACTTTTGAAACCACGAACTTGTATTAAACCAAAAAATGAAGTGTTTTTATGTTAGGATTAGGATTAGGATAAACTTTATTGTCCTATAGTGAAATGTGTGTTCCCATGCTGTGGTTCATACAATAACAATATGTCACATGGAATAGGTTTTATGATTAAATCTTGCATATCAAACTATAACACAATCTTTCCTTTTTCTGAAAATATTAAATGTAATTGCAATATTTTACAACGGCATCTTTTCCCCTCAAAGCCATGCATCCCTCACTCAAAAAAAGGGATATGTCCTCAAACCAGCAAAAGTAAACTTGGTCCGATCAGGAAAAAAGTCTAAATGAGTGAAAACTGCTGAAAACAAGATTAATATTAAACCCACGCTTGATATTTTACTTCCTGTAGTTTCTTACTCACTTATTTCTTACTAACATGGCCGTTTTGTTCCAGGAGGATTTCGAGAGCAACGGGGGCCTCGTCAAAAAGCTGGCCTCCATCCGAGAGGACGAGGAGGGCTCCAGCTCGGAGGGATCTCCCAGGATGCCGATGGGCGGGCTGAGTCACGGTCTGCGCTCGCCGCTGCCCCCGCCCAGACCCTTCAGAGCCCCCAGCGACCCCAGTCCTCGACCGGCCACGCTGCAGATCCCCGTGGTCAGCTTCTGCCCGCCGCCCAAGCTCAGTCCCAGGTGGTTTTATCTGAAGACTTTGACCCGGTGTCAGATCTGTAGAGTTGTATTCCGTTACTTTGTCTAATCAGAGTACTGCATTCTGAATACTTTTAGAATACTTCTCATTGATTGTCATGATATTTATGTATAAATATGGTTAATTACAAAAATGAGGAACTCTTTAACTCTGTCAGCCAATGGAGCAGCAGATACAGCATCATGTGACACGTGTGAACTGTGGCATAAGGCGTTTTAAATCTTTATTTTATCTTAGGAGGAAAAACTGGTCAATATTAAAAGTTCTTTCTTAATAATTCTGTGCAACATGAAGCTAAAATGTAATGATTGATACTGAGATGTTTTCCCTTGATATTTGGAAAGTAACTGTTTTCTAAATACTCTCAAATGAAAGTGTAACTTTATACTCACAATGAGTATTCTGAATACATGTATTTAGTTTCTCCTCAACATTGGTTTCAAAATTATAAGCAAAAGTTTGCAACATAAGCTCCCCTGAAGCTTAGGAAAGTGTGGGGCTCACTTTGGGGTTCCAGAGATAATGGGCCTTTTCTCTGTGTTATATCGGCCGATAGCCGATATTATAAAATACCCATATACCTCTACTTTGCACATTGCTATTTTATTTGTATTTATTTATTTTATTTATTGGTTTATTTGGTCGGGACAGTGCATGTTAATGAACATATATGGGTCTCATGCATGTAAACAAGCCACACCGGATTGTAGCCTTGGGCTGATTTCCATCCGTCGTCCCCCATGCGCACTCTCAAACACACTCTCATTCATCCTGGCCTATTGTACATGTTTTTAGTGGTTGGGGAAACCAGAGTACCCGGAGGAACCCTACGCAGACACAGGGAGAACATGCAAACCCCACACATAAGATGTCCTTAAACCTCTTCTACGCCCTATTCTTGTAAACTGGTTTTATTTCCTCATTGTCAGCGTATCTTAAATATTTAGTTTGTATTGTAAATTGTAACTCGGTTCGTTCTATATTCATAGGTCTCCACTCTTCACCGGTCCAGCTTCAGCCCGTAATAACCTTTTTGAGATTAAATCAAAAGCCTCGGCATTCATTGCTTGTCCTTCTGGGTCAAGTTCTAGGTTCGTGGACGGAGTTGAAAACCACAACGACTCGAATCACGGGTTTGACTCCTCGCCGAGCACGAGCCACAGCTCCCCGAGCCCTGACGCCGCCTCACCAGGTCAATGCCATAGTCAATCCATCCAAACTAATACTACTACTACTACTAATACTACTAATACTACTACTACTAATACTACTCGGTTAGAATGTAATGTCGATCTTTTATTGCCCACAGGGGACACGGACGCAGCCGACACTATGCGGACGATTTCCAAGCTCAAGCACGAGGTAAAAGATTTAACTTGGCTGTTTTTTTCTCCCATCGAAAGGAGCAGAAGAGCTCGCGTGGGCGTCAAACACTTACCACAGTTAGTCGGTTTGCCTCAATAATGTTGTTTTGTTCACGTTGGGAGCAATAATTGGAGTCATAATTGAATTTTGATTAACTGCACGGCGCTAATGCTCAGAAAAGAGGGAAACCGTGCTGCTTTCTGCAACAACGTCTGCAAGTGTTCGGAAAAACGACTCAGGAGAAGAAATGTGCTTTATTTCATCAAATGTCACCCATGCTAAACTTTACCTTCCAAATGTTCTGGATTAGGAGGAGAGAAATCAAATTAAAATATGTCGACATTTGTTACTTTAACCTCTTATTATCAGCTAATAATAAGATTAACAGAGTCACACACAAATGAAGCGACAGCTCAAGATTTGGTAAAGGACGGCGAGTAAAAGTTCGGACGTGACTGGAGCAGGTTAAAAACATTACGTGAGACCGTAGATATAATAATTAGAGATATATTAAAACCTTTTCAGCCACATTCATAGAAAAGGCCCGAGCCATGTGGAAACTTACATGGCCGCTCAGACTCCTCCTGTTCCTTAAAAGGGCAAAAAGGCGGGAAGCCCTGGGCTCGTGGGGCGGGCGGAGCCTCCACAGAGCTTCCTCTTTTTCGTGCTGATAAACAAAAACCAGCGTGGTTAAAAATATTTCACCTACCCCAGCTTTGTCACAATTGTTCTTAGCATTTTTTAGAGAAAGAAAAACCCTTTGGAGCCGGGCTTTTAAGCCGTACTTGGGAGGTCAGAAGTCTCATTAGAAGCAATGCTCCCCAAGTGTCTCTTGGAGTCGCCCCTGGCCACAAGGGGGCGGTATTACAGCAATTGTGTCAGCTAACGGCTAACGCAAAATAAAAATTTAAACTAGTGCAAAGTTTTGAACGAGCCTGCGCAAGAAAAAAATCGACCTGTTAGTATTGTAAATAATAAGTTTACATTTTATATTATCATTATTTAACACTAGCCTTTAGCTCGCAAGATAAAAGGGTATTATGCTTTTTTCAAACACATAGCACCAGTCTATAGCACTACAATGATGACATAACCTTCTGTTGGTCTGTATATGCAGTAAATTAAAATAACTGCCTTGAATAAAATTGCTCTCTCAAAATGGCCGTACTGAACGTCTTGAAATAGGCCTCTGTCTCTTTAAGAAGCTTTCCGACACGCCCCCTTCAGCACACTACTGTGGCATTTAAACAACAACACTGTGCGGGGAGGGGGCTCTGCTGAGCTGAGGAGCAGTGGTTGGTGGCTCGGCTGGTGACGAAAGGTCCAGAGGCGTCTCCAGGAGGTGGGGGCGTTCCTAGGAGGACTGAGGCATAGCTACACCTAAAAAAAAGTTTTTACTGATTACTCAAAAATATGTGAATGAGCCAAGGCAACACCCCAGGCATGTGTTTAATGAGGGAATGACATAATAACAGGATATAAAGCTTGAAAAAGTCGATTTTACATAATACCCCCCCTTTAACGACCGCTGGTGTTTCCTTTGGGGCAGGATTCACACATGATGTTTTTAACACATAGCAGTTTCTCAATCCTGAGCTGTGTCTTCATTTGTTTGGGACCCTGCTGATTTTGAAGGTAAAAGATACGGGACAGGAACTACAGCACCGATCTTACTAACCAGGAAGAAATCACTTTGGGGTCATCGTCCATTCAGAGAGAAAGAAATATATAAATAAATACATATTCACGTGATTCTCTCTTCCCAGATGAGCGTTCTGTCCCGTCAGGTGACCAGTGTGAGCCAGGAGCTACAGGAAGTGACTCGCCTCCTCCGGCCCCTCCTCCTCCTCAGCCCTTCCACGGCGACGACCGTAGCCCCGCCCCCTTCCAGCATAACCCCTCCCCCGAGCGTGCAGTCCTCCCTCAGCGTCTCCCCGGCTCCGCTTTACGTCACGCAGCCGGCGCCGTCGCCCCCCACGCCGTCGCTTCAACAGGAGCCGGCGCCGACGTTCCCCCGCGACCCTTTCGCGTCGCAATCCGGGAAGTCGAGCCACTCTTCAGCGCCGCCGTCGGTGAACAGCTCCCCCCACGAGCAGAAACCGACAAACGCTCGGATCAACTCCAATCCCAATTTAACCGCCGGGCTCCTCATCGACCTGGACAATCCCGAGGACGTTTCCTGGTCGCGGGACTCGCTTTTAAACCTCCAGGGGCCCCAAAGCACGCAGTTTTCCCTCATAGACGAAGAAAGACCAGCGGCTTGACCGTGAGAGGAGGACAAATCCCCAAAGCAGGAGCTGAGCATGTTCATGTCCTAACATTGCATGCTCGCGTGAGTTTACAGACTGGACACTGCGAAAAAAAACTGAAAAAACAACAAAAAAACACACACAGCAACATCCAAGGAATATTGTCTCATAATTATCCATATTGTGATAAAAAGCGACGGTAAAAGTTCCTATATCACGCATTTTCAGGCTTTGTATAGTATTTTTGTACACCGTAGCATGTTTTATACACGTGGGAGACAAGACCTACCAGAGGGCGCATGGACGGGCGGGAAAAATGCTTTGTAGAGAAGGCAGTTTGAGCGCTGAAATGGTCGCTTGTGTGAGGAAACTGCAGCGACAGCCACACTGCGTAACATTTCACCTGATTAATAGAATAAAATGCATATGTTGATGGGAGTGTTTTTACTGATGAAAATGGAAACAACTCCTCGAGGCCTGATTCATGACTCGGCTCGGACCAGCTGAGTCTCGCCTTAACCAAGTGCATTTTCTTCAGTCCAGTTGTACCCAAATCTAAAAGGTCACAGGCCAGTGCCTCATTTCGAAGACCTACAAAACTCATTGATACAAATCTTGTCATTTGTTTCTTGCATCTTCGTCGCTTTATTGTTGCGTTTAATTTTTATTTTCACTTTTTCATCACTTTTTTACAGACGATACTTTTTACTGCAAGTTTTATCTATTTATTTCACTAAGCAAAACAAAACACAAATGGCATTAAAATAAAACTGTGCAATTTGAATGAAAAGGGGTAGAAAAGAAGAGCTCTGTAATAACACCTGCTTCTTGTTGCTCCACAATCCCTTCACATTGTTCAGTTATTTAGTCTGTTTTTACCATTTCCACCGAGCGAGTTCCAGAACATTTCTCATCGTCCAGCTCTCTAAATATTTATAACAGTTTTACTGATATCTTTGTGTATTTTATGTACAGTATTTACAATACAAGTCTAAGAATTCTACACAATTGACTCTGTGCATAACTTCAAATCATAACAACGGAGAAGAAGAAGTGACTTCCTGTTTCGATCCGGCACACCAAAATAAAAGCATCATCTTATTCATTAGTTCAGCAGTTCATTCGTTCAACTTTCTTTCTGCCTCACTATTATCAGACACTTAAAATGTGTGTATTTAATTATATTCTTGTAACATTGCACCTGCTGAACTAATCAATAAGACTGTGTGCTTTTATTTTGGCGTGCTGGATCGAAACAGGAAGTCACTTCTTGGGCGTTATGATTTGAAGTTCTACACAGAGTCAATTCTAATCTCAAAAACTGATTATAATATAATAATTATAATAATAATAATGCCTTACACTTGTATTGCGCTTAGTTTACAAGCCTGTATTAGAGTTTCTCAAATCGCTACTCTGTCATTATTCATTAACACCTTATTCTGTGGTGATAAGCCATAGCTGCCCTAGGGTAGACTGACGGAAGCGAGGCAACCAGTCTGTGCCATGGGACCCTCAGGCTTCCAAACGGTCTCCCATCGAAGGACCGACCAGGCCTTCCCAGCTTAGCTTCCGAGGTCTGATGGGATCAGGTATTTTAAATGGTATTATATTGGGAGATAAATCTGGAATTGAGGTTCAAGCCTAAATAATGAAAATAATAAGTTTGTTTAATTCAAGTTCGGCTTCGACAGTTAAACTGCTCCTGTGACGTATCACCCGGAATGTTCCGCAGTGTGGCTTTAATAACGAGCCTTTTTTTTTTTTTTTTTTTTACTTTTTCCTCTTCATGTTGCCGTGAAGAAGCTGAGCCGAAGGTGGATGTTGCCATTTAGACGCCGTATCTGATGCTTTGCTGTGAGATTAAACGCGTCGCCGTATCTACACATGTGCGCCCTATATCTATGACCTAACCCCAACAGGAAAGCAGCTGGCTCGCGGGCGCCTGCACCCACTGCCACGGCTTGCTCTGCTCCAATTTGGCGGCGTTGCAGCAATTATTTGACGATTTGTGACGTGACCCTGGCAGCAGGTGACGAGACGGGGCCGAGAGACAAGCGACAAACTGTAAGTACAAACGTTTTAAAGAATTACCACAGACGTTTCCAAAGACTTTTAAGGATCTCGCCTCTGTTATCGCCAACTATGGATTTCAATGATGTTCAAAAACTCGCTCTGGTTCTGGAAGTACATTTTTCATTTCATTTTCAAATTTTTTTTTTTTTTTTTACCTCTTAACTGCCTTAGCCGAGCACATTTTCTCCAGTTCGGCTTTACCCAAATCGTACAGCTTCTCGACTGGAGCTTACAGCCTAGTGTGAGGCCTCAATTGAAAGCTGAGACCGTTCGAAATTGATCGTACTTCTTTGTTTTGTTTTTTTGTCTTTTTTTTCTGTGCCTTTTAAACATCATTCCTCTTTTTTAGCGCTAGTTTGACACTTTTTTCAAGAAGTTTTTAGATTTGGGTGATAAAGGTGCTCTTAAAGGTGCACTATGCAATTTTTTATTCTAAAAAAAAAGTTGATATTTGTGCGTATTTGACCTTGCAGTGACCCAGTGGCTGAATGTGTGGTCAACATGGCGCCTTTACTTTCCATCACGGTGGTCTCTACGACGCTCCAGGATCACTTGTTTTGTAGGTTTCTGGTGGGAGGGTCCGCCAGCAGTGAAAACCTTCCAAACAATTGATCCTGGAGCGTTGTAGAGACCACTGTGATGGAAAGTAAAGGCACCATGCGGACCACCCATACAGCCACTGGGTCACTACAAGGTCAAATAAGCACAAATATAAACTTTTTATAATTTTTTTTTCACATAAAAAGTTGCATAATGCCCCTTTAAGTTCTTAATATGTGGAGTTTTTTTTGAAGAGTGAATGTAATTTTTTTTATTCACTCTGAACAGGATTTTTACCTCCGCTTTAACCAAGTGCATTTTCGCCGGTTCAGTTTTACCCAAATCTAAGAGCTTCTTGACTGGAGCTTACGGCCTATAGGCCAGTGTACCGTGTCATTTGAAAGCTAAGGTCTAAAAAAATGAATGTAAACAGATCTTTTTTCTGTCGTTGTCTCATTTTTATCACTTTTTTGTTGCTCTTTTGTGGCTTTATTTCGTCACGTTTTGATGTTTAGTTTCTTTGGCGTTTTCTTGCTCATTTTCTCGTTCTTGTCGCTATTTTCACGCTTTGTTTGTTCAAGGAGCTTTTAGATTTGGGTAACGCCAAACTGGAGAAAAAGTGCTCGGTTCAGGTGGGGGTTAAGAGGTTTAGACGCATACGGCGCACATTTTTTTTTATTTTTTTTAAAGCAACATTGCCTTTTTCATTTACAAATAGAGCTTTTAAGTGATTGCTTTCTAAATAAACTGCAGCACCATTGCTTTAGGACGTACAATGCAAACGTGCTATTCCCGTTATGGCCACAAGAGTGCAGCATTTGTACATTGAAGAATTGGACCATTTTATGATAAATAAAACTAGCCTGAAAAACCCTCTTGAAGGGTTGAAGGATGGAGGGCAGGGGCTTGTGCAGCTTTATGTGGGAGAGAAATTAAAACATTTCTATAAAATCCACAAATGTTCAGAGAGTGAGTCCACAGGAATAATATTAATCAAGTCCTATTGTGATGAGTTCAATCTGTCTCTTCCTCCACATCAGTCCTGAATGTGTCGATAATTTCGAGACATTTTAGGTCAAAAAGAGATGGAAGAGATTCTGCAAATCTGTGAAATACGACTGTAGTGGCCATATTTAACCCCAGCCATTAATCTTAATCGGGCAATCAGTTCTCCTACGTTGGGTATTTATAACTCCTGCTCATTCAAGGCGAGACTCTGCAGGCAGATGGTGAAGGTCTTTAGATCTTCAGATCGTATTGACCTCACGTCTAAACTTTTACCTTGAAACGAAGAACGAGTCCAGTCTTGGTGTTTATTTTCGGAAGGATTTTTTTTTAACCTCTTAACCCCCACCTGAACCGAGCACGTTTTCTCCAGTTTGGCTTCACCCCGAGTCTGGAAATAGCGAGAAGAAAACAAGGATGAAAACGCGACAAAAAAAAGCGGACTGTAAAAAAAGGGACAAAAAAAAAAAAAAAAAAAAGGAAAAAGCAACAAAAAAGTGGCAAAAAATGTGATGGAAAAACAACGTGAAAAAAAAAAGGGTTGAGATCAGTTTTGTAGGTCTTAGCTTTCAAATGAGGCATATACTGTAAGGCTTTGAGCTCCAGTCCAGAAGCTTTTAGATTTGCAGAGAATGTGTTCAGTTAATATTATAATTCAGTATTAAATATCGCACAATCCCCTTTGCATTAAATTTTGCTTCCGATGTGAGAACAGAGCAAAGCCACAAACTAAAACCTGTCCTCAACTCCAATATTGTCAAAATATCGGATACTTTTATACATAAAATGGTGGAATACTTGTCATTAATCTCCGGCAAAAGTCAAAGGGAGACTTTTATTCTCCCCATATTCACCTGCAGCGTCTCGCCTTGTCCTGTGTTTGATTGGGCACATGTTTCTGTTCATCCCTCCCCCTTCTCCCCCTTTTCCCCCTCCCTCTCTCTCTCTCTCTCTCTCTCGCCCTCTCTCTCTCTCTCACAGGCGGCGTCCGCAGCTGCAGTAGTAGTTAGTCGTAGTAGTCGTAGTATTTTGTCTTCGCCGCTGCACAGCCCGGACGTCGGCTGATTCTGTCACCTCTAAAACAACTCTATTTCCCACCAATGGATGCTAATTTTCACTCGAGATCCAGCACGAGTTAACGGGAGGTGAGTGACCGTGGGGTAAACTGTGGACTTAGATTTGTGAAGTTTAAAAGCAGAGGACTAAAAGAAAAGAAATGAGGATGTTTTGATTAAAATGCAGTTCTTTTGCATCTTTCTCTTGTCATCGTAAAGGAAACATAAGGCATTGATATAAAACCAGGAAGTTGATTTGCAAAGCACAACGCAAGATGTGGATAAAGAAAACAAAGATGAGATCACATTCATAAAAAATTGTGAAGAAGAAAAAAAGCTGGGAAATATAGTTTGTGAGGGATGGAAGAAGAGAAAAATATGTAAATATGTAGATGAGATTATAATGTTTTAGAAATAATAATACTCACATGTATTGTACTTCTTATCGAGCTGTGTTCAAATATAATCTACAAAAATATAATAATGTGAAGCTGCTGGGGCTTAAACCCCTTAACCCCCGCCTTAACCGAGCACACGTTCTCCAGTTTTACCCAAATCTAAAAGCTCCTCGACTGGAGAGTTTATAGTGTGACGCCTCATTTGAAAGAACTGCAAAACTCATCTAAGCTTCATCCTGGTTTTTGTCATCACATTTTAGTCGGTTTTGTCTTCTTTTTTTGTCATTTTTTTGTCACGTTTTGTCACATTTTTATTGTTTATTTGTCACATTTTTGTCATTTTTGTTGCACTTTTTGGCCACATTTTTTGCTATGTTTTGTCACATTTAAAAAAAAATTTTTGTTGCATTTTTTGCCACATTTTTGTCATTTTTTGTTGTATTTTTGTCACATTTTAAGTGTTTTTTGTCACATTTTGTCACATTTTAATAGTTTTTGTAGGTCACATTTATTTTTTTTGCTTTTTTTGTTATTTTTTTGCCACATTTTTTTGCTACGTTTTGTCACATAAAAAAAAGTGTTAGTTTTTGTCACGTTTTTGTCGCCTTCTCAATGCTTTTCTTTGTGTGTGTGTGTGTGTGTGTGTGTGTGTGTGTGTGTGTGTGTGTGCAATGTTACTGTGATCAAGCCACAAAAATGTGACCAAAACATGTCAACAAAGCGACAAAAACCCGATGAAAACACAACCAAAAAGAACAAAAACGTGACAATCACGACGAGGAAGAAGCTTAGATGGGTTTTGTAGGTCTTTCAAATGAGGCTGTAAACTCCAGTCGAGAAGCTTTTAGATTTAGGTTAAGGCGAGGGCTAAGAGATTAAATCATACATAAAAAGATCAAAAACACGCCGTCTGAGTCCCCGATCATAGATGTGAAGCGAAATCGGTGAAGAGCAACTGAAAAATCTAATCTAGATCAGTGGTTTTCAACTGCTTCAGCTCCAAGACCCAACTTTCACATTAAAACCAGCCACAACCCAAATACAAATGTTTAGAATTTTTTTTTTTACCCTGATATAGTATTCAGTATTTCTCATGAGACCCCATTAGTTCCTCGTTGCGGTTAAATTATCGACGCTGAATAAACTGCTGAGTCCGCGGCTGCATTTGGGCCCCACATGTGCAGTCGGAGCCGGGGCTGTGGTCTGGGGGCCGTAAAAAAACAAATGCGTTTCTGAAGTGGTAAAAAAGTCTGAGCGAGTTAGAGACATGTTTAATACATTTCACTCAATCGGCATTTTCTGTCATTAGCCCTATTTCAGTCACTTTATTGGTCGTGTAATGAAAAACCCCGAAGAAAAGCAACAACATTGGGTCTGTAATTTAACGCATTCAGTCGCATTTGCCTCACGCGTTTGCAGCTCGTGTTGTTCTCGTATCGTAATTAAAATTATAGCGTGGGTGAGAATCATGTTTTATGAGTGAAAATTACAAATAGTAATACACAGCCTGATAAAAAAAAAAAAAAAAGTTGCATTGTCCTTTAGCTTTGATTACAGCACATTCGTGTTGTTTCAAAAAGCTACAGTGTCAAAAGACCCAGCGTTGCATTCATTTCACCAAGATCTTGTGTTGATGGTGGGAGAGTGTGACCGCTGTGCTAAGCCTTATCCAGCACATCTCAAAGATTCCCAATGGGGTTGAGATCTGAACTCTGTGGTGTCCAATCCATGTCGCTCTTTCACGGTGTGAGCCCCTTGAGCCCTGGCATTGTCATCTTGTCATCAGGGAAGAGGATGTTCAGCTGATCTCATTCTTTGTGTTGCTGACCTAGACCTGACCAACTGCAGCAACAACCGATCACAACAGGGTTTTTTTTTGGTTCGGACAGCGTATACTGGGCCGCGTACAGAAACATTGAAAGCAGTAATAAGTAACGTGTTTACCTTAATAAATCCTTTCCGTAGTCCCTCTGGGGGTAATACAAGTGTTAGTGGGATGACTGGGGGGTCTTTAATCTCCCCCTGGTGTCTCTGGCCAGTGAACCACCTTTGCAACTTCCCTGCCACCAGGTCAGAGTCACCAATACACACTAATGGAATCACGAAGAAGAAGCTAACAGGCTAACGAGCAAAGCTAACTGTGGGCTAGCGCCACTTAAAAAGTATTTACCGCCAAGTTTGAGTAAAAAAAATTATCTCCATTGTGTAATTGGATGTACAATATCGTCTTTTCTGTCAGCGTAGTCTCTCACGGACAATTAATAATACCGTAATACGACACCTGCAGTGGCGCTTATGGCCTCTAGGGTGCAGAGAGTTACTTAGTACTGCTTTAAACAAAATGCATGGAAACCTGTTACTTGCCGTCCCACCTGATCAGGGGGTTAGGGTTATGATTAGGGTTAGGAACATTTTAGGCACATGTGATGTAAGAACGTGTAGCTTTAGAAACTAGAAGGTCTTGGCTTTCAAATGAGGTATCACACTGGCATACAGGCTGTAAGCTCTCTTGTCAATACACGTGGAGATTTGAATATGCACAATTGCGAACCCTGAGATGGCAGGTAACAGGTTGAGCTCCTGTTCTCTGTCTCTGAGACCCCCAGTGCCCCCCACGCCCACACTGTAAAATCTTGACATTGTTTTGAACATTTATCTGTTGCAGTGATTTCTTCCAAAAACTAGAATCCACAGAACTGTAGAAAGATCAGTGTTCACCTCTTAAATCCCACCTTAAGCGTTTTCGTTAAAAAAAATTGCTTTTTTTTCTAATTTTGTGACTTTTTTCTGCGTTTTTCTCACACATTTTTGTCATTTTATCGTCACTTTTTTGTTGCATTTTCATCCTCGGTTTCACCTAATTTTTTCACGAAGCTTTTAGATTTGGGTAAAGCTAAACTGGAGGAAATGGGCTCGTTTCATGTGGGGCATTATGTCATTTAAGTAGAACGCTCCATTGACTTGAATGTGATTTTCCAACGTTCTACCGGTCATTATTTTCTGATCGAGGACCTCTGAAAAAAATAATGACCGCTGCCAATGGCAACGGAGTTCGTGCTTGTAAACAAGTCGTTCATATCACTCCGCAGTAGTAGTAACGGACACTATCTCTGTCCCCGTCCCTGCGAGAGAAGTTTGGTGAATCACTCATGAAGTTAACAGGAGTCCCAATTTCAACTTACCCAGAGATTCACCACCATTCCTCCTCTCCACCTTAAACTAAGTAGCTAGGCTAGCAATCAGTAGCTAGCCGTGCTGCTACTAGCTGAGCCACACCGCCTGGAATCAACAAACGTTGCCAAGCGCATGCCTTCATAAAAGTGTATGAAGTTTATTTGTGTGTGTACAGCTGGCAAATAGCCGTATAATAAACAGGAAGTACCTTATTTTCCCGATAATGACCGGCGTTCTAGACATTATCCATTACATAGTTAAGTTGAAAAATAAAAAAAGTGATAGTATGTTAAAAATGTAACTGCTGTTGAACCTTGTCATTAGTTTTGGATTAGAACGTCCCAAAACTACCTTGTAAATCAATATTAAAATTAGCATTTCCACGGTTCTAAGGCTATGCTGATGACACTCCGCTAAACCCTTTGTTTTCTCCCCAGATTCTCTGATTCCTCTCGGGATGGAGCAGAGGGAGCGGGGCGAGATGGGAGCAGGCGACCGGAGCCCCAGCGTCCGCAGCAGCAGCAGCCCGGAGCAGGCGGAGGAGCGCGGGGAGAGTCCCGTCTCCAGCAGGGCCTGTGCCCCGGAGGTCAACGGGAGCCCGGCGGGGTCAAACCAAAAGGCAAACAACAACAGCAGCCCCATCAAGACACTGGGGGGTGAGGAGACGGCACACACCGCTACGAGACAGTGTAATAGGGAAAATAAACTGAATAAGCTTAATTAATAATAATAATAATAATAATTAGCTTGAAGCAAGACTCTGACTCTTTATGCTTTAAAATGACCAATGGTTTTATTTTGTTGAGCAGTTCAGCTTTACTGAAATCTAAAGGCCAGAGTAACGCCTCATTTGAAAGCTAAGACCTACAAAACTGATGTAAACGGATCTACTTCTTTGCGTTGTTGCCTCGTTTTAGACACTTTTTCACAACTTTTTTGTCACTCATTTGTTGCATTTTCATCCTCGTTTCTGTCGCTGTTTTGACGCTTTTTTTCAAGAAGCTTTTAGATTTAGGTAAAGCCAAACTGGAGAAAATGCTCTCGGTCGAGGCTAAAGTTAAAGTGCGTATGGCAGGTTTGAATGCTTTTGAAAATATGACCTATTTAGATGGATCACATCAGTTGTAAGCAATAATTATCATTTTATTTCAGTGAAGCAGCAAATTTAATGAAGAAATGTTGGGCGGAAAAGTGATTTTTTTTTTAAGCTGCCGACAGGAAGTGACATAGATAGAGGTAAAATTCCACAGCAGTTTGATTCATTTCCCTTTGACATAACACGGTTGGCACGGCAACAGTTAAAACTTGTTTGCCTCTATCTATGTCACTTCCTGTCGGTGTCCAATAAGGAAGTGAAAGTATAAACATCACAAAAATGACCAAACTAAAGAAATCTGGGAATTCAGGATATTAATGTTGTTTTCGCTCTTTTAGACTTTTTTCCCTGATCGGACCAAGTTCACTTCGCTAGTTTGAGGACATTTCAAAACTGCCAACGGGACAAGAGCAACGTCCTCACCCCATTGGCAGATAAATCCACCTGAAATAAAGACAAAATGCACTGAAAGTCAGGAACGTCCCAGAACAAGTGATCATGTTGTGTTGCAAAGTGTCATTTCCAAATCTCCCTCCGCCAGGCCTGATGATCCCCGTGTACTGCGTGGTGGAGGAGGCCGACACGGGCCTGTCCCGCGAGGAGGGGGGTCCGAGGGGGCGGCACGCGGAGTTCGTCCTGGTCCGGAGAGACGTCCTCTTCTCTCAGCTGGTGGAGACCGCCCTGCTGGCGCTGGGCTACTCCCACAGCACCGCGGCGCAGGCTTACGGTACGACACAGGGTCAGGGTCTCCTTCATCCTGGGCTATTGTACATGTTTTAGTGGTGGGGGAAACCAGAGTACCCGGAGAACACAGACACAGGGAGAACATGCAAACTCCACACAGACAAACTTTTTTTCCCCCTAACTTCTATCAAAAACATTCCTGGAGTTTCAAAAAGGTGAAGAAATCGCAAATTGATTATTGTATTAATTATACTATTGCAATTCCATCACATGTAAACCAGCATCAGAACAAGGCTAAAACTGAACTTAAAGGCCTGGAGACTAGATGGAGACTAGTTGGAGACTCGAGTTTCCGCTGGTCACGGAGATGTGTCCGAGACGTCCCCTGACAATAAGTCAAGTCTCCAGGTCGTCTCGGTGAGAACAAACAGGTTTGATTTCAGCAGATTTTATTTGTTGTCTTCAACTGTTGAAGACAAAAAATAGTGTTGCTGCTTGAGACCACGTAGACCTCTCAGAGAACATGCGGAGACTGACGCTGAAAGAGAACCTGTTCGTTCTCACCGAGACGACCTGGAGACTTGACTTATTGTCAGGGGGCGTGAGAAAGGCCCTTCAGTTCAGTTTTATCCTTGTTTTGATGCTGATTTACATTTGGTGGAATTCCAATAGTTCAGTTATTGCAATAATCATTGTTTTTATAATCTTTTTTGCAGGGAATTGCTATTATAACATGGGAGTTTGCATGTGGAATCAAACCTGCTCATTTTCACTGAGACTATCTGGAGACTTGCCTCATTGTCAGGGGACGTCTCGGAGACTGTGACTAGCGGTGACTCTAGTCTCTAACTAGTCTCCAGGCCGGTGAGGTTGGACCTTTGTATGTATATCAATCCGAGTTGCGAAGACGTTGTTGAGCCAGTCAGAGTGATAGGCCCCTAAAAATAACTTCACTTTGTAGCACTTTTAAGTTACCGTGTGTGTTTTCGGTTTTACAATCTATAAATCAGACCTCAGTGCTTTCACGATATTGTTGTGCAATGTCAGTATTACATCCCGAGTAATGTGATGATATGTTCAGCAGCAGGACCCGAAGTGCCTGCCCCGCCCATGGGAAAGGTATGTGTCTCTTAAAGCCGCTGTGGCCTGGTCCTGGTTTCTGCGTCCTGTTCGTGGCCTGGACTCAGACTTCAGTCCACGTTCCTCAGAGACATTCCTGGTTTTGTTAAATACAGGCCTCAGAAGCCGCCCCGTCCACGCCCCGGGACGCCCCCCCTGCACCAAACGGCCCTGCGCTTTGTTCTGGGAAATCGGCCTTTTCTTCTCAAATAAATAAATTTCTGGCTGCAGTCGTGCATTTTTTTTTCCTGCGAAATGCGGCGGCGACCAAAATGATGACTTCTATTTTAACCTCGCGTGGAATCGCTCGCTTGCATAACTCTGGCCGTTTACTGGCGCTGGTATTTTTAAACTTTTAAATCTAATTGGCCCTCACTTATTCCTTGAATTTGGGTTTTCAAGTGACACATTTGGCGGGTTTGCTCCGTGCTTAAGGCGCTTAACAAGATTTGTACAATAGTAAACACCTTCCTGCTGCTACTTAAGCGCTCGCTGTATTCCAGGAAGCACAAAAGGTTTTATTTTCAGCTGCGACTGAACCGTTATTGACGGTTTTTCGACTGCATCCCTTGATAAGTGACGCATTAGGACCAATAATGGAGTGTTTTTTTTGTATAGAAACCAACAAAGGAATGGTTGAACTGAGGAAGCGTTTCGGATCAGGGGTGAAACATCTTCAATTCAAAAGGCAGCCCTTGGATTCACAAACCTGCCACATTCATCCTTCCATCTGACCACAACATTTTGAACATTGTCTCCTCTTTTGGAAGCCTTTCCGAGACAGTCATGTGACCTTCGTTCATATGTGCTGAGAGAGAGAAGACGTTGAAAAAAAAAAAAAAAATGATACCGCTACTTTAACGATACTTGGTGTTCGATACCGATACCTGAAAAATATCTGTCGTCTAGAACCAGCGAACAGAACAATAATGTGAGGAAGATCTGCAAATTTACAAATGAGTGAAACATTTTTGAATAATTTGGGGGAAAAATGTTGGCAAAAGGGGAAATATTAATAATAACAAAGGAGCAAAAATTAGGGGGAAAATTGGGAAAAATTTATTAAGAAAATGGGAAAACATTGGGGGGGAAGAATTGGAAAAAATTTGAGGAAAAATTGACCCACACCACAGCATCAAAACGTGGATCTAAATATTTTTTTTTGTACTTTTGATACATAATTTTTTCAGTATCAGCCCTACATCATTGACCTGTTTCATACGTAGGTCTATATTTGTGTGTGTAGGAGTTAGAGATGGGCCATATATCGTTTCCGTGACAATATTTTTGTATATTTCTGTTGGTTTCCAAAATATCGCTCCATCGGCGTTATTGAGAAAGTCCCCAAACACATTGAGATGTTCATTTTTGATGTTTGTAGATAGAATCGCCGCAGGATGTCATTGGACTGTGTTGTGCGTGTTGTAGGTATCATCACTGTGGGCCGCTGGAAGCCCATGCCCATCCACTTCCTCACAGATGCCCCGGACGCCACCGTCGCCGACATGCTGCAGGACGTCTACCACATGGTCACGCTCAGGATTCTGCTCTACAGGCGAGTGTGAGATATCTGGAGATTCTAGTCAGTTTAGTCTCATTAACCCCTGCCCCTAGCAAGTGTTGTCCTGCAGACTAGGCTGATGTGCAACAAGCACTTCACACAAATAGGAAGGCGCAAGTCCGTGAATTGATTTAAAAACAAACATCAAAAGTTTAAAGTTAACCCTTGCACGCACTGTAGAGAAAGAAAGTGATTCGAGGCATTAAAGTCCTTTAATGTAGCAGGGACATCACTAAAAGCCGACGCGTTTCGACCACAAATGCCTCGGATCACCTTCTTTCTCTACAATGCTTCAAATGTTGTACCTGGATCCTTGAAGAGCACCCGTGACTGACCCAAAGACGTGCTCTCCATCTTTGTGGAGCTGGAAAAAGCTACCTGTCAACACTGTCAACTTTCAGGTGTTCATCAAACTTAACCCCTACATTTCTCACCACAGTTTGAGAGAAAAAGGGGCCAGAGCTCCCAGGTCCAACACAGAGTCCGTGAAGTTGGGTCCAAACAGAATGCACTCAAACAGTAGCTGCAGCTAATGGAGTTTTCATACTGTTTTTAGCTCATGTTTAGCTATGGAAAATATTTGCTAGTGCCCAAAAACATGGTGGATCTCCATGGTAACAATGAAAAGATAACTTTCCATCGCAAACTCTTTATGTAAGTGATTTTTATTCATGAAAAATACACGACATGTGATTACGACAGCTGTTTAGCCCAGTCGGGTTAGTTATACCTGTGTAACTTAATTGCAACGTCGCTGTATTATATTGTTGCAGTTATTCTCGGTTGGAGGACTTGCCTTCAGAGCAGTGGACTCAAGTCACGGTCAGAAACGCCCTCAAAGAGCTGCTCAGAGACAACAACCAGAACCACCTGACAAAGGAGTGCCCGCTGCCCCAGGTATTTGGTTTGTCTATTTCAGGCAGGAGTTCCAATCGCTGTGAAACCCTCTACACTAATGATTTCATCCGCACTTGTTGCACAGTTTTTTTCCATATAATTTTATCACCATCTCAACCACACGTTTAACCCCCTTCATCGCTCCCTGCCTCTTGGGTTGGTCCCGTGGGAAAGCACACCCCCCTCAGCGATGTGCTCCGGGACGCGCCCTGCTGCCATTAACAACCACAGATTCATCACGCCGTCGTCACCGTGTAATTAGTGATTAGGGGAAGCCGTGTGGGAGCACCAGCCATGTGATTTTTAATTCACCCTGATTCCCATGTGGAGGAGACGAGGTGCTGTCAGTGTGGGGCCAACTTCGATTGCGTGGCTGATCTTGTTAAAATAATTCTCTTCTACTTCCTGGTTAGATTGCGCCTGAGAAAAAACACCCTACCGTCCTCCACATTTTTAAAGAACCGGGGATCAGACCAGGCAGAGGCGTTTTTACCTTCGCTTGTTCATCGACGCGTTGTCACGGCGACGGGCTCACTGAGCGCTCACTCTCCCGACTTTGCCACATACAACACCAAAATGAAGTGGATGCCCAGGAGAGACCGTCCGGCTTCCCCCTAGAAGCTGACTTCTATTCGTCAGCTGTTCGTGAGCAAAGCTGATGAATAGAAGTCAGCTTTGCTCACTTCTGTCCCGCTCGGCTGTGTCCCGTCTCCCGGGCCACACAGTCATTAAACTCCCCTCAGACGACACTCATCAGGACAGTGGTTTGACGAATAGAAGTGAGCAAAGCTGTTGTATTTGTCTCAAAGGGAGCTGAATCCACACAGCTCTCAGTTACTTTCAGTAACTCTAGTTCTCTGAATGTGCACGGTCTAAAACAAATTGCTATCAGGCTAACTCTCAATGGTAAAATAGAAATAACCAGTCAGGTGCAGGTTTCAGTTAGTTTTAAATCAGCGCTTCCCAAACTGTGGGTCAGGGACCAGAGGTGAGAGAATGTGACCAACTACCATTTTAAAAAGTGGGAAAAAATTTTGACTTGCTTTGTATTAGACATCGTATATGAAACGAGATCGTTGTTGTAGCTGTGCGTTGTTCCAATTAATTATATAAACAGTTCATATATTTTTGTTGTTGTAAGTTTGTAAGTTGGTCTGTACGAATGTAGCTGCTTGTAATGTTTTGAAATGTTCTTTTTTATTTTATTGCACTTGGGGGTGGGGGCTCATAAGCTTTTTGCTTCAGCCCACTCCTTTTGAGCACAATGTGTATTGCTCAAATAAACAAATAAACTAAACTAAACTAAACTAAAATAGTGTAGCCCTAAACCCCAGTCTGACTGTAGAAAATGGTGATTCTCACACAGTGGGGGAGGGCCCAGATTGAGGTAATTATGTTCTGGAACAGCCTCAGTGAGGACATGAGACAGCACCCTGACTATTTTTAAGTCCAGGCTGAACGGACACCTTTTTACTGCTGCCTATGGAAAATGATTGGATTTTAATAAATTTTAATATATACTATTTTTTTTATGTAATTGCATTGATTGATTTGTTTTATTGATTTTGATTGTGTTTTTAATGCTTTTTATTGTATTTTCTATTGTGTTTGGGTGTTTGATGTTGCTGTGAGGCACATTGAGTTGTCATGTACATGAAATGTGCCACACAAATAAACTTGCCTTGCCTTCTTTGTGGATTAGCTTCAGGATGCATACTGTAGTGCCCCCTAGTAGACTTTTGCTTAGGGCCCCAGAAAGGCTCGCAGCGGCTCTGGGGCCAGGAACCAAATTTGGCCTTCCAGCACAAAACACGAATCAGCGATCGAATACGTGCTCAAGAACTATAAAATACTATCAATTCCTTGAGATTCCCTTGAAATGACGCTGCCTAATACATTTAAAGACTTTATTTCATGTTATAAAATTGAAGATGTCAAAGCTCATTAACGTTTTCAAGCCCGAGGATATCAGGCTCTATTTAAATTCTCCTTAAAACTGGAGGTTGTTGATAACTCCAGAGAGGCGTTTATTTATTTTACACAACCTGCAATTGACTTGTTTTTTGACCTGTGCCCCTTTTTCCTTTCACTGATTCTTTTGCACACTTTTTTTTTTTGCCCGACAGAATTATGAATAGGTTTTGTGGGCTGGATATGTTGAAATGAAAGGAGACTACTAGAGTCAAACGCTATTTTTTCCCCTCGATGCTTTACTAAAAACATATTGCTGTTGTGTTGTTTCAGAGCACGGTTTCGGCGATCGTCCACGGCTCATGCTACGCCAACGTCCCCGCCTCCAAATGCCAGGAGTTCGGGCAATGGTACAAGAGACTGAAGCGGCGTCGAGGTAAAGCGGAGCGTGCGTTACCTCGTGGTTATCCTGCCTCTCATTAAGACAGTTGTTTTGCTATCGATGTCCCTAATAGCTCCTAATTATTCTCTCCCGGCACTTTGTCATTCCGGTAATCACTTGTTTTTTGCCACTTGTTGGTTTGAGATGTGTCACGGGCCCCTTTTAAAAGTGCCATTCTGTCCCAATACGCCAGTTTGAACATGTTACCTGTCCCAAACGCTGTCCGCCCCCCTTTCAAAGACTGCCAAGCTCGTGACGACGAACAGTGGGACGTGTCAAAACGGAAGCGATCTTAACTCCTAATGGAACACACGCCGGGGAGGACGCTAAAACCTTCCTTATTATTATTTTTTTGTAGTAATAATATATGCCCAAAATCTGTCTCTCTGCAGCTGGAGAGTTTGCGGTTGAAAAATAGGTGTAAATGAGTAGGGGTGGGAACCTCTGGGTAGCTCACGATTCGATACGATACGCGATTCTGTGATAATCGATATATTGCACAAAAATAAGCTACGATACTTCACGATTTAAGAAAAAAACATGTTACTTTTAACGTTTATTTTAACATACTACATATTATTCATCGTTTACATTTCTTTTCATGTGCTTTGTACCACTTTTATAAATGATCCCTGACTTATTCACTGAAAATGGCCTATAGATCTGTCATTGACCTTATTTACATTAAATAAACAGGAAACCACAGTCCTATTTAAAAAGTAATAAATCAACCCCAAATTAATCTTCTTTATAATTATAAAAACTATCATTAAAAGTAATTTATTTGTGTGACAGTGTTTGGTCCAAGAGCTTAAAACTGTAGTGCTGCCCCCTGCTGGTCTGACTGAAATCTTGATCATTATTGGCCTCTATCGACTGTGGAAACACTGGAGCACCGCTGCCTCATTAGTATGCATGACGTTTCTCATTAATATGCATGACGTCATCAAAAGTATCGATATCGGAATAAAAAGTATCGTATCGTCCCGCAAAATATCGCGATATATCGGAAAATCGATATATTGTCACACTCCTATAAATAAGTAGAAAGTTGCCGTCATGCGGAAAGATACTACATTTCTTTTTGGGTTCCAGGCGACTGTGGGGAGAAGTGGATGATTCAGGATCAATCGGACGTCAAAGGTGAGGTTGGATCCATTCCTAAATATTGCTTAATAATGAAGGGGTTTCATGTTCCCCCAAAGTCGGATGCTTGAATTTAAATAGTTAAATAAATAAATATTACTTTTTTGCGATTCTCAAAACAAATTCTTGGCTTGGTCATAGTTGAAGGTTTTCTGGAAAATAGGAGGGAAAAAAAACGATTGCAAAACTCATAACGATAACTCGAACAAAAGGGGTTTTTACGTAAGTACTTGGCTGCAGACTTTTTGTCATTTTTTATTTTCCTTCACTGTTGTTTGACAGGAACTCCACCAAAGTCTCAAAAGCCTTTAACAAACACGCACGATCAAACGGTTGCAGAAGAGCTGCTTGTTTGTACACAGGCGCCCCCACTTTTTCCACCCGCTGTGGTTATGCGGCGCTAGATCAGTGATGTTTGGTGAAAATATCAGCTTTAATATCGCCATGACTGTGAAGAACATTGCTCATTTCTCCTGTTGTTGTCGCCAGCCTTGTAAAGTTTCAGCCCCCACTCCTGTCAACCCTCCATGTTCCCACAGCCAATGTTTTTGGCATTGGATATTATATGTAATATTATATTGTTGTAAAGTCTACAACATAAAAATAAGTAAGTAAGTGCTTTATTTGTCATTGTACAAGCGTCCAATAAAATAGTGTTCAGTTGTTGAACACTGAGCTGAGCCAACCTGACCCGCATGTTTCTGAGGTAGAGGAAACTGTAACACCCGGAGGAAACCCGGCTGGCTGCCTTCAGTCTCCTCTGATCCTCTGAAACGGTGCAGCACCTCCTGGTCTGCTCCTCCTTCCTCGTCCTCCTGCGCAGCTCCCTCCGCTCCAAAACAGTCTTTCACCATCTTCTGGGAAGAGCATAGCAGTTAATCTGTTTTATTCTCCTGACCTGTGAACGTCCATTTGCCAGAACACTTTTCACTGTTTGGCTTGCTGTGAGTCTTGCCCGGATACCTCCTCGTTTGTCCCTTCCTTGTGTCCTGTAGCGCCTATTGTGAAGCCTTCACTGTACTGCAGGTGTGGGGTGCTCTCGGTGCCTCTTCAGTGTTTCAGAAGAAGACATCTGTTGCTCTCAAATGTCTTTAGCTCATACGCTAGCTGTTTATATGTATAAATATAAAATACAATTCAAGCATCCAAGGTTTTCAAACTTGTGACTGATTCGATGTTTCTCAGCTCCCGATCGGTTCCGAAGATATCTGCCTTTTATCCCCAAAGCCAAAGTAGCTCTTGGTAATTATCATTGCGTGAAAGTAGCTCACAAAGGTTGGAGACCAAGAGAGAGTTCATTTGGCCAAGCAATTCCCCAGACTTTTATTCATGTCGGATGCCTCATTGACCTTTTAGGAAGTTAAAGTTCATGTTTGGATTTTCTTAATAACTGAACTTTATTTTGTGTTTTTTCCTCGTCACAGTGGAACGAGAGATGGATCTGAGCCTGCTCTCCCAGCGTCCCGCCTCTCTGCGCCCCTCCTCCACTCACCTGTCCCCCCCCATTTCCCTCAAAGCCACCGACTGTCTCCCCCACCCGTCCGGCCAACAACGCCACCACCCCAGCACCGCCACGCCCCTCCTGGGCCACTCCCTGCTCACCCCGCAGTTCCCCCCGCAGATCGTCCGACACCAGATCGCCATGGCGCACCTGCTGAACCAACAGTTCGCCGTCAGCCGCCTGCTCGCCCACCAGAACCAGCAGCAGCAGCAGCAGCAGGGCCCCAGCCAGCAGTTTCTACACCACCCGCCCATCGCCCGGACGTGTAAGAGCGGCGGGACGTCCGGGGAGCAGGGGCACCACGGGAACTGGCCGTCTTCGGAGGTGTCGCCGGATATTTACCAGCGAGTGAGGAACGAGCTGAAGAGAGCCAGCGTGTCCCAGGCCGTGTTCGCGAGAGTGGCGTTCAACAGGACTCAGGTAAGGACATTTTTGGACATGAAGGAACAATGATTAGCCAGGGATTACACTGAAGACAGCTGAAAATCTCTTAACCCCCATCCTTCCTGACCTGAGAGGGCTAATTTGAAAGCTAAGACCTACAAAACTCACCTATTCTTCTTTCTTCTTCTTGTGTTTTAGTCATTATTCATTGCTTTCTGTAGGCTGTTTGCCACATTCTTGCCACGTTTTTGTTGTTTCCCGAAAACGCAGGTCTTAGCTTTCAAATGAGGCTTTATAGGCTGTAAACTCTCTGGTCAAGGAGCTTTTCGATTTGGATAATGCCAAAGAAAATGTGCTTGGTTATGGTGGGAGTCCATCCATCTTCTTCCACTTGTCCGTTGCCGGGTCGTGTTGGAGCTGCCCAAATCACATTGCACCAGCCCCTATGGCGCCCCCTGCAGGTGGTGGGTCCACAGAAGGACGGCCTCATGGTTCTAACCGGGCCTGTTGGTCTCTCATAAGGGGCTCCTGAACCGCTCTTTGTCTGACCCGTTTGCCATGGGAGACCCTACCAGGGGCACGAAGCCCCCGACAACAGAGCTCCCAGGATCATTCGGGCTCAAACCCTCCACCACGTTAAGGTGGCGGCTCCAGGAGGGGAAGGTGGGGGTTAAGAGGTTAAATCTTTGCCCAATACAATATTTTTAATGCCACAAATGCGACAAATCTACGCGTTAATAGCTTCTAAAGATTTGCAAACATTAGATTGAGCAGGAATGAAGTAAAACTTTGATATTAAGAAGATAAATTCAACAAACTAGTCAACGTTTGAGCAAAAATTACTGCTTTTTAATGACCTACTGAAACCCTCTTAGCTTCTCTAAAGCCATTCTCTGGCCATGCAGCAACTTTCTTACTTGTTTGTTATGTTGGTTGCTGTTACTAACAATTTCTCAATGTGTTTTGGGGGTTTGGGCACAAAAGTTTGCACTTGACTTTGGCTTTCGATGTTCAAAACGACTGTGTGCAGAATTGTACAATGGTGGTGTCAAGTTATTTTTGTCTGGACCAGAAAATTCCCCTGTTGGTTATGTCTCATAGCTTTACCATTAGGACCAGCCACTAGTTTTTTTTTTTTACTGCAACAAAGCAATGTTACGCAACCCTTTTTTAAAGCAACGCTCCTCTTTAAATCCAGGGTTTGCTGTCTGAGATCCTGCGTAAAGAGGAGGACCCGCGCGCCGCCTCTCAGTCCCTCCTGGTCAACCTCAAGGCCATGCAGAACTTCCTGAACCTGCACGAGTCCAAGAGAGACCGAATCTACCAGGAGGAGAAGGAGAGGACGTCTAGCTCCGCCCACCACAACCACGCCACCAATCACGTCTCTCCCTCCAGCGCCGTCAGACATGCACAGGTGGGCGCTGTACGGACTTTAGATGTGACGGTCTTGGTAAATAATCGGACTGAAAAAGTGTCTGAACTAAAACAAGAGTCATGTTTGTTGGGTTCCAAACTATATTTTTTTTACATAATAAGAACCCTCCACCAGGGCTGCACTTTGTCACCGGTTCTGTTCATCACTTTTACTGTTTGGGATCCCATTCTATTGGCTTGATCCTTCAGCGCGTACTGGGGCGGTTTGCAGTGTGAAGCGGCTGGGATGAGAATCAGCACCTCCAGATCTGAGGCCATGGTTCTCCACCTGAAAAAGGTGTTCAGGCCAGGTCGGTGGAGAGTCCTTGCCTCTAGTTGAGGAGTTCAAGGCGTTGTGTTCACAAGTGTGGGATGGATGGAGTGTGAGATCGATAGACGGATCGGTGCGGTCGCTGTATTGGACTGTTGTGGTGAAGAGGGAGCTGAGTCTGAGGCAAAGCTCTCGATTTACTGATCGATCTACGTTCCCACCCTCACCTATGGTCATGAGATCTGGGTAATGACCAAAAGGACAAGATCGCGGAAACAGGCGGCTGAAATGAGTTTCCTTTGCAGGGTGGCTGGGCGCACCTTTGGAGAAAGGGTGAGGAACTCAGTTACCCGGGAGGAGCCCGGAGTAGAGTCGCTGCTCCTCCATGTCGACAGGAGCAGCTGAGGTGGCTCGGGCATCTGTTTCAGGGAGGCCTCCGGAGGAGACCCAGGACACGGTGGAGTGACCAGGTCTCTGTGGCCTGGAGCCCTAGGAGGAAATACAAACAGGGTTTCCGCGTGGACATTGAAAGCATTAAAAATCGTTAAATCAAGGCCTTAAATGTCATTCAAAAAGCATTAAATTGGATTCTCACGGGCATTAAATCCAATTTACATGCTCAACAATTTTTACTGATCACGTTCTTTGAAAATACCAAAATAATGAAAACATGAAAACATGTTCAGTTGCAGTTTTGGCAGAAATTTACCACAGTTTCCTGTTTTGTCCGATTGTCTTTCCTCTGTTTGATGAAATGTTTGCAAATCCTATGAAAGGAAATAGGCGTCCTTTTCCCCAGCGTTTGTGCCATTAAAGTATAGTATTTGGGCATTAAAGAGCATTAAATCTTCTGCCTGTGTAAACCCACAGGATCCTTATAAACTGTGTCTAGGTTATTTAGGTAGGTTAGGTAAAAAGCTCACCGATGTAAATGTCTTTCTTTGCTCAGACGAAGTGGAGCGTTCCCGCCTCAGACCTGTCCCTGAAGCTCGACCCCCACGTGAACATCTCCAAAAACATCTACGAGGAGATCCAGCTGGAGATGAAGAGAGCCAAAGTGTCCCAGGCCCTGTTCGCTAAAGTCGCCGCCAACAAGAGCCAGGTCAGTCCCTCTCATTTCAGTGCTCAAATTACCTCCGTTTTGCAAATGGCTCGCTGCTGTTGCTGTCACCATTGAGTCCACGTGTTTTGTCTGCTCTAAAACTGCATTGAATTACGTTTTCCCTCCAAATACGTTAAAAACACCGAATAAAGCACCGTGTAAGACCTTTATTACACAGAGTACTTTTGAAAATGGCTCCTCGTGTTGTGTCTACGCTGAAGCTGTCCCTGAAGTGTCTGCACGAGGCGTGGGCCGCACTTGTCTTCATCATCAGAGTAAACAGTCTGAACATGTGGAGCCACATCAAACGCGCTGTGGGACTGTACCAGCTGTATCGCATCGTATCTGCTGGGGTTTTGCAGCCTTTCAGGAGGAAAACTCTGCAACGGCTCTGCAGCTCCCTCTGATAGGACTGAGCTCGAACAAGGGTTATATTTTGGTTTACCTTTGGCAGTGAATTCAAATGATAGGAGGCTCTTTCAATCTGTGTGGGTGAAGTTTAGATGTTTCTAGGGCCTTCATTGTTAAGTACTTTTTATAAGTCATCAAAATATCTGGTCCTCGTAGTTTTACAGGGTTTCTGCAGGGCATTAAAAAGCATTAAAACTCATTAACCATCTCGGGCCCTGAGAACTTCAGGGAGGGGTCCCCTGGTGGTTCCCAGAGTCAGGACTAAACACGGTGAGGCTGCGTTTCAGTTTCATGCAGCTAAAATCTGGAACAGTCTTCATGAGGATGTGAGACAGGCCTCAACTCTGACAATGTTCAAATCCAGGCTGAAAACGGCTCTTTTTACCCGAGCAGATGAAAACTGAAAGTATTTTATCTGCACTCTTGCCTTTTACTGTAATTGATTAACTTTATGTTGATGTTTTAATGATTGATTTTATCTGTTTTCTTGTAATTTTATGCAACTGTGAAAGCACTTTGAATTGCCTTGTGTATGAATTGTGCTCTACAAATAAACTTGCCTTGCCATTAAGTTTATTGTACTAAAATTAAGGCCTTGAACCTCTTAACCCCCGCCTTAGCCAAATACATTTTCTCCAGTTCGGCTTTACCCAAATCTAAAAGCTTCTCGACTGGAGCTTACAACCTATAAGGGTAATGCCTCATTTGAAAGAACTATACAAAACTCGTCTACGTGCAGACGCATATGATGGACATTCAGCCCAATAAACGGCCCAATAAACGGCAGTCATAAACCACACCTCTCCTACGAGAAAATGAATTGGTGAATTAGCCAGGCTAGGGGGGGTTAAGAGGATCAAAATAAACCAGTAACACTTAATAACTACACCTTATTTAGCCTTAATAAGGTGTTAGTTAAGAGTGACTAACTAACAATGAATAAGTGAAGTATGTGAAGAACTATTTATTATGATTAAGTAGTTATTAAGTGTTAATCACACTTAACTACTGAAATGTTGATAAACCAAAATACTGGGAACTGTAAATATATTTTAAATATATATATTTATTGTATTTCATTAAAGTGCCCTTTCTCTAACTGTGCACCAAAGATGATTAAACATCCAAATTATGTATACTGTATTTGGAATGAGCTAATAATAAAACAACAACAAATCCTGAGGTGGGCTCTGTCTGGTAAATGTACAGCAGGACCTTCTTCCTCAGAGCAGAGAGCTAAAAAAAAGAAAGAAAAAAAGAACAACAAATAATAATACAAAATAACATAAATAAATCGAAATAATAATAAATCTAATAATCTTTTTTTTAAATATGAATCGATATGACCTACCAACTCGATTTTTCCCAGCCTTAGCCCTATGTGCCTCTAAATGTATCTTTAGTTTTATCCGTCATTTGTGCTGCGTGATTAAGTAGCAGGCGATGACGGTGTCCCTGCTCTGCGTCAGGGCTGGCTGTGTGAGCTGCTGCGCTGGAAGGAGAGTCCCAGTCCCGACAACAGGACTCTGTGGGAGAACCTCTGCACCATCCGCCGGTTCCTGAGTCTGTCCCAGTCCGAGCGGGACGCGGTGTACGAGGAGGAGAGCCGGCTGCAGCACGGGGAGAGAGGCTACTCCGCCGCCATCACTGACGTACAGGTATATTATGCAAAACAAGTCTTTACAGCTATTTGCCATGTACAATGTTGTGTCATCAGAAACAAACCTACAGCTGCTCATAACCTGCGCCTCCAGTTTCCTCCTGTTGCTCTACGACACCAGGAAGTGCTGCTCCTCTTAGAGTCAGACCAGGTTCACGGCCGTGTTAATGTTGACAACATATTTTATTTAACAGATGAAACAGCAAAAAACTGTGGCACTCAAAAAGGTGAGAAAAGTTTTTGAGTATCTCGGTTTTTTTGCTTTTTCATCTGTTAAGTATGATCCCTACACTGAAGAGGAGATGTTTTTGAACATACTATAAACTACTTTATATCCTACAAATCAAGTTTTGATGTTATATTATAAAAATTGTATTAAGTCAGTTAAATCTAAAGTTCCTTTAGTCAACTTTTTAGATGATTTCATTCAACCATACTGTATGGAAGGTGTGTGGGTACGAAGATATATCGTTATCGTATTGATAGCGAGATATGAACATTCAAAACATTCAAATCGAAGAAGCAAGATATAAACGATATAGATTTTCATGAATAAAACTGCATTAAAACTGTATTATGTTTTTATTTTTCTGAAAAATGCTTGGTTTTCATCTAACCCATAGTTATATCCTATTGTATCAATATCGCGATATCTGACATGAATATCAAGATATGAAATTTTGTCCATATCGTTCAGCCCTGTTAAACGATACCAATATGGTATCGAAACAAATGTGATACTGGGATGTTTCAGCTCAAATAAGTTATACAAATGTAAATGAAATAGTCTTTTTTTATTAAATTGACATTATTGTTCTGTATAATATTTTAGTATTGAAGAAAGTAACGTACAAGTATCGGTATCGTAAACCAAGTATTGTTAAAGTGATAGTCTGTAAGCCCTTCTTAGTTTGCAACATGAGGAGAGCAGGAACAGAATTTTCAAAAGTAAACAATCAAGCTCCTCCCCCTCCCTCCTGATTGGACCCGACAGGCTGGTTCACAGGAAAAGCTCGTCTCATTGGTCAACGCCGGAGGATACTAGCCTCTGATTAGTCGCTGAGATCCAGGAAGGAGGGACTTTACAAAAAAAAAAAATCATCAAAATGCAAGCCCATGGTGGCCGATTTTGCTCATTTTATAACATTTGTAAAACATTTAGACTTCCAGACCATCACTTTAAAGTAAACATATGAAATCAAACTGCCATGGACAAATAACAGACCTGCTTTGGACAGTGGATTTAAGTGATAAGATGAGGCTTTTTCAAACTGTGCCCATTCTTTTACTCACATATATTGATTTGAGTCATAGTCTCAACTGTTTTTGATTGAGTTCTTTAGAATAATTGGTCTATTTTAAGTTGGCAAAAACAACAACATAATATTATAACCAAGATGTGTTTGAAATCATCACCGAACAAATTCAAGAAGCATAAATCCCGGCTCCATGTCCCACGAACACAGATGCTGCAGTTTATTAAGCCTGCGCCGCCCGCCCCACGCTCTGACTGTGGTCCATTTAAATCAGAGACCTAAATAAAGATAATGACAATGCCTCTGTCTCCAATGATTACAGGCCGTGGAGTGAATAATGCTGAGGTTTGGTCAGACGGGACATTTTGGGGTTTGGAAGGAGAGGGGCAGGAAATGTGTAGGAGGGTATTTACCGCTAGTGTTTTTTTTGTTTTTGTGTGTGTTGTTTGCGAGAATTATTAGTGGGCAGAGACGAGGCCGGAGCGGCAGGTGGAACACACAAGAACAGAAGGCCTCTTCAGCGGTGTAGTGGGAAAACTTGTAAACGCACAATACAAATACAAACTGTTAGTATTAACTCAGTTTGTCTTGATTCCGATGAGACAGATTCCAGCCACAAATTTTTACCACCTATGTGAGGATCTGAAACGGGCGTGAAAGATGAGTGAAATCAGGTCAGGATAATTTGATAGATAGATAGATAGATAGATAGATAGATAGATAGATACTTTATTAATCCCAGCGAGGGGAAATTCAGTTGTCAGTAGCAAACAGCGGATAAAAAGACAATACATATAAATATAATAAAAAGTTAAAACCCCCACACATTTATATCAGCAATGACCGTTATAAAATCAAATTGCAGCAGGGATGAAGGATCTCCAGAAGCGCTCAGTCCTGCTGTATACGGAGAGGAAACGATCCGATCTATTGCTCCTCTGAGCAGACAGAGTCCCGTGCAGAGGGTGCCTGGAGTTACTGAGGATGGCCCTGGACCTTTCTCCCCATGCACCTCTCAACCACTGCCTCAACAGAGTCCAGTGACCCCACGACCACTGACTCCGCCGCCCCCTTTTAACCAGCTTGTCCAGCCTGTTATGGTTTTTGACAGATATATTGTTGCCCCAACAAATGGCAGCATAACAGAATGATAAAACATAGACAACATTTGATTACACACATCAAAGGACTTCAGCCTCCTCAGAAAAAAGAGCCTGGTCTGACCCCTTTTGTAGAGAGACTCTGTGTTGATGTTCCAGTCCAATTTATCATCCAGGTGAACACCTAGATATTTGTATGTGTGCACGATGTCCTGTCCATGTATATTGATTGGCTGTAGAATCTTCTTTTTCTTTCCAAAGTAGATGGTCATTTCTTTGGTCTTGTTAGTGTTCAGAATTAGTGAGTTCTTGGTGCTCCTGATTCGAGGGCCTTATAAAAAAAAACAATCCCTCATCCCACTCATCATCGACTTGGAGCCGTGACTTTAATACGCTCTTTCCCTCGTCAAACGAAACAGACACACGCCTTAACCATGACGGCACAGTGCAGTGAGTTCCGACGTATCCAGGAAATGCTTTCCTCACATCTCCTACTCTCGCTCTGCTTAATCCTGCCACCGCTGAGTAAAAACACTCGCCATAGCTTCATTACGGCCACACAGCTTTATTTATTTTTCTGCTCTTTAATGAAACACAGCAAAGGGCAACGAGAGGAGGGGCTTAAGAGGATTTTGTATGAATATCAGGAAGTGAAACTACTAGCTGTTTTAGATCAATATTGTATTTTCTAACCACCAAAGTGTAAGATGGTGATGGTAATACCCGCTCTTTAATGCTTAGGAAGAGGCAGTGTAAGAGATATGTGGAATAAACAAAAACCTGGTGCCTCTTTGTCCTTGTGAATCCTTTGTGTGACGTGGCTTCTGCATCCGTAAAAATGCTTCTCTCCTTTGTTCTTGCAGGTTCTCCACAGACCGACCTTGCCCTCACTGCCCTGTGCCGCGTCCCCGATCCACGAGCACCGGCGCCCCCTCTCCCTGCCCTCCGCACCCACCCCCGCCGAAGAAATCGCCAAGAAATCTCGAACTCGCATCTCCCTGGAATCGCTGGGAATCCTCCAGAGCTTCATCAGCGACGTGGGCCTGTACCCCGACCAGGAAGCCGTCCACACGCTCTCCGCTCAGCTGGACCTCCCCAAGCAGACCATCCTCAAATTCTTCCAAAATCAGCGCTACAACAACAGGCACCACAAGGAGGACAGCCCCAGCCCGAGCGACGAGGCTAAGCAGCATCTATTCGGGAACCCGGGCGGTGACGGGACCGTTTTCCGGCGGGAGTCGCCGAATTATGAACCAGAAATACGCCGAGAAATGGCAGTGGATTTGACAGAAAGTAACAGTACAGTTTCGGTCTCGTCGCCCTTTGGAAGTCCGAGGAAAACTACGCAAAATGAGGAAAATGGAGATATGAATGCATGGAAGTCTTGGGAGGCGGTAGATGCATGAATAGATATGTATTTATGGAGACAAACAAGCCATCATCTGTACTGTTTCGGGGGTTCGGGACTTCACACACAGAACGAATGACAATGCTCCACCACTTATACTTACGTTTGTCCAAAATATTGAAATTAGGGTCCGAAACACATTCAGCAGAAATTTGTTTTTCGATGAACCATATTTACTCTCATTCCTAGTATTGCTGGAGTGTTTGCAAATCTTAAAAAATTAAATATGCTCAGACTTTTTTCATATTTTGGCATTAAAATGGCATTAAAACAAAATATTTGACTTGCTGCTACATGTGTTAACACATCCATCCGTCAATCCAAATCCAGCCACTTGTCCAAGGATAGATACAGACGGCATCCCTGGAATCGTCCATATATGATCATGTTTGAAGCAGTTGAGGTGAAAACAAAGAGGAGAAAAATCTGAACGTTCTATCATTACTCCAAAACGACTTAAACAAATGTTGAATTATGAAGATGACGTCCTCTACCCAATAAAGATACAAAGACATGGAGAAGACCAAAGTAGTTTAACAGCCCATAAATACATAAATAACAGAGAATGCTAACATGATGCTTCATGCTAATGCTAGCTACGACGGCTGTTTCCCCCCCTGCTTCTACTGGACAATAGAGCTCAACAGTCTCACCCATTCCCGGTCATGTGTCTGCATCCGACGTGAAATATCCCATTTATTTTTAGCATAGATTTTTCAAAAAATTTGAATATTAAGAGTTTAACAGCACGACGCTAATCAGCCATGTGCTGACTCATGGACCTAAAACAAACAAGGTTAAATTGAAGATGTGTCTAAACCTTTATAGACTGAAAAGTTATAAAATAATGTTGTTGTATTTTCAAGTGTTTTCTTTCTTGTAAAATACCTGCGCAATGGTCGGTAGTTAGCGCATAGCTGATTAGATTTACATTTTTTCAAAAAATGTATGCAAAAAATGCATGGGACATTTTTAGTGGTAGGGGAAACCGGAGTACCCGGAGGAAACCTACACAGACACTGGGAGAACATGCAAACTCCACACAGAAAGGTGGGAATCGAACCCCTGGGGCCTTCTAGGCTACCTGTGAAACACGAGCTAGAAGGAATATGGACCCGATTTAGACTTGACTTTATATGTGTGTGATTAGTAAGTTCATATTTCCCACAACATACTTCCTTCCCCTCGGCGAGGCCACGCCCCCTTGTATAACGCACTGCCGTCTGTATCTATTGTTAGTTGCTGACGAAGCCTATTGAGGTGGGAGCTGAAACATCCTCCGCTCTAAAACAACCCAGTACAGATGACGGCTTGAGAGTCTGTGTTTTCTGCGACAAACTTGAACTAAACAGTGAAGAAGTGTTCAAACTTCTTATGATTAGGTCTACTTATGATTAATCTTTTAAATTAAAGCTTAAGTCAGCGACACAGGACTGTGCGACCTCTTGATAAGCCCGAGTGGAGATTTTTTTAGGGAATTTACTAAAACATTTTCAATATCAGACGACATTTTAAAGTGATGCACAGAGGGGTTTGCATACTTCTTGAACCCATTGAGATAACCGCTAGATTTACGCGCTATTTACAAGCATAATTATCAACCTTTTCATACCTCTGGATTTTGATAGTGGATGCAGTATCTTATTCTTATGACATTTCGTAAACATATCAAACCAAATTTCACCTTTTTTACCTCAAGATAGATATATAAATGACCAGAGTTTTACAATCGGTTCAAACTCTTAGTACAGGCAACATTTTTGGAAAGGCTTCTGGACCTTCGACCGCACAAAAGATGTCCCGAATTGTAAATCGTTCTCGCAACAGTCCACATTTTTTATCACTAACTTTCATTTCGTTGCTATAGATCTTTCAGGACCTCAATTATTGTCCATTTTTTTTGCTGTTGACGACATGGACCTTTCTCCCGCACCTTTTAATCTTCCGCTTATTTATGCGTTCGTGTTTACGTCTGCGCACTTCTGTGTCTGATAGTTCTGCGGAGGCGTCGTCCTGGGAAAACCTAAAGACTAGTTTTAATTTAAATGGGAGAAAATGACACGTTTAGACTCAAACGAGCGGCTGAAATACGAGCGTTTGGCCACAGTTTTATACAGTCTGTGCGAAGGGACTATTTTTGACAAACTTCCGAAAGTCCAGTCAACAAATTTGACCAAGTAAAATTTTATACTGCCGTCTGTTTCATATATGTGTAACTGCCAAGTTTTTAACATGTTTAATAATAAAAAAGAATTCATTTTAATTTAAATCATGCTGACTTTGTAATTGTATTTTCTTTCATTATTTTAGGCTGTAACTACAATAGACTCCCAGATACAGACCCACAGAATGGTAACAGCGACCAAACATTGTGGCTACAGCAGATTCCAGGGAAAACATCAGACATATAAGTCCACAAAGTGCAGTTCTAGGAAGAGCAAAGATACTCAGAACCCTCAAGCTCCCAGGCCTAAGGTACACGATACAGACTCCAGAGAGAAATCATTTTGGACGTCCAATAAGTATGCAACTTAATGGACGCAGATATTTTTCCTTGGTTGCTTGGTTCCTCCTCTCATTTGCTGTGGCATTGTTTCAATGTGCTTCTGCGGTGTCAAAATATCCAGTGTTGCATAGGCCTATCATGATAATTAGTATATCGACTTATCGTTCAATAAATGACGGATAAACGATACATTTTTGGGCTCAATATTCATCGGCTGTACATTTTAGTGCTGGTGTTTTCGCCCTGCGCTCTTTAATACTGGCACTAGAGCTGGACCATCGATATATTCTCTCTCTTTATCCCAGGACATGGACAGTGTTTAACTCACAGTGGGAGAAATAGTATGTAGTTTGTATGTAGTCTGTTTGACGAAGGTTTCACTGCAGCAGGAAGAAGGGATAGACGGGAAAGAGAGGCGTACCTTGATGATTTAAAATTGAGTAATCCAAACGTCCTCATGCAGCGTGTATTCATTCTGTCTTCGCGCAAAAAAGAGGCACCAGAGCCTGTGTGAACACGCCCTTGTAGCAATAAGAGGTCTTCAATAATATTGTTTATGGCAATATTTTTGTGGCTCATTATATCAAACTTCAAATTCCGTTACCGTGACAGGCGTAGTGTTGCGCTAATTTTTCACCAAGATCTTGTATTGATGATGGGAGAGTGTGACCACCTTCTCAAGCACATTCCAAAGATTCTTAATGGGGAACTTAAAGCAGTACGTGTTTACCTAAATAAATCCTTTCCGTAGTCCCTCTGGGGGTAATACAAGTGTTAATGGGATGATTGGAGGGTCTTTCATCTCCCCCTGGTGTCTCTGGCCAGAAAACCATGCTTGCAACTTGACTGCCACCGGGTCGGAGCAACCAATACACACTAATAGAATCACGAAGAAGAACGGGCAAAGCTAACTGCGGGCTAGCGCCACTTTAAACAGTATTTGCAGCCAAGTTTGAGTGAAAAAAATTATTTACATTGTATAACTGGATGTATAACACCCCTCTCTCCCTTTGCCTTTTCTGTTAGCGTAGTATTTACTCTCCAAGACATTTAATACGTTTAAAAATCGTAACTTGCTACGACACCTGCAGTTGCACTTATGGCCTCTAGGGGCAAGAGTTACTTAGTACTGCTTTAACTGTGATTGGCTTAAACGAGGTGCACTTGATCCAATCCCAGTAAAAGTCTGTCCTCTGAGTCCTCATAAAAGTTTTAAACCAGAGCCTTTCCAGATTGATATTACGTAATGTTAGGCTTTTGAGTTGATGGAGAAAACCAGAGAGGGACAACACGCAAACTCTAGGACCTTCTTGTGACCTTCTTATTTTATAAAAATAATTGTTTAAAAACTGCATGTAAACTCCAAAAATATCAACACCTATAGTCCTGAAATGGCGTTATTTGCTCCATCCCAGATTGCATGTCCTCTGCTGCTGAGCCCAGTGGAGCGTGCAGTCCCCAGTATTAGCCTGTTTATCAGAGTGTGTAATATTAGCACCACGTTAGCCCGGCCGCGCGCTCCATCCTCAGATCACAGGTGTGTGTACGGCCCCGCTGAGACACCCCTCGCCCAAAAGCATGGCGGGCAATCCGTGCACCTGCGCCCCTCTCCTGTCCCGTTACGGGCCGGGTATTTAATAGACAGCTGTGCGAGCTACTGGAGCGTACGCGCACGCACTGATGGGCTAATATCACTGTGATCAGGAGAGCAGGCCGCACGCTTTCAACAATTGGACTAATGTATTTGAACTCTACCGCTGTGCTGAATTACCGCGTGAAACAAGGGGGGGTTTTCAGGCGCCTAACAGTGGTAAAAAGTTCATTTCACGGAAAAATTAGAAGACAGAGGGAAAATAACTCATCCAAAGTGTGCCTGAGATCCTACATGCCATTTTATTCCTGTTTTCAAACTTATTGCTGTGGTCCAAATGTAGTCCTAACCTTCCTCATGCGTTCCCAACATCCAGATCAGGGTTGCCAGGAATCAGCAGCCAAACTCGGCCCAAAAATATCAGGTAAAAACGCCAAACCAAACCGTTGCGCTCGTCCGATGATGTGGAACTCCACCTTTCGCCTTTTCTCACCACCAGAGCAGCTTATTATGTTAAGTTTGAGGAAGTTTGTCATTTGAAACAGTGACGTTTTTCAATGAGTAAGCGAAATATAGCCCGTTTTATATGGAAGACAGCACAGCCAAAACTCACCGACAGCTTTTATCAACCACTACAAAGCTAAACAAGATTAGATTTAATTCGTACGGAGGCAGGTTAACTAAACACAAGGGTAAAGTGTGTGCACAGCGGTCTGGGAATCGAACTTGGGACTTTCCTCGTGGACGCATTCGTACCCATCATCGTGAGAAAGTGGGGGGAGGGTTGAAGAAAGACCTCACATGAACCGGCTTCGATTTGGCCACATCACACGTCGGTCAAAAACAAACTTGTAATTACTGCAGCTCCAAACATCAGCGCTCTTCGATCTGCGTATCATTCTTCATAAGCCGACAACAGCAATGGAAGCACACATTGACTTTTAACTTAAGAGCCTTTCTAGACATAGTGGAGTAGAAAGTACTATATTTATCTGTCAATTGTAGTGGAGTAAAAGTAGAAAGTTCTCAATGAAAATACTACACAGTCCGTGAAGAATTGAGATGCCATGTGTTCGGAAAGTTAGGAGAGTTTGGAATTTAATACAGTCAGGATATCAGGATACGTAAAAACGGCATCGCGTCACAAGATTCTTTTGGGAAAAACAATGTTTCACTCTTTTTAGACATTTCCTGACAAAATATAGACTTATTTATCACATACAAATGAAATCAAGTCTAAATTGGGTCCATATGGATGTTTATTAACAGCAGATTGAAGCGAAAAGCGGCAGTCGTTGCTAGCGTTAGCATTAGCACGATGCTAACATTCTCCGTTATTTATGTATTTATGAGCTGTTGAACCATGTTGCTCCTCACCATGTCTTTGTATCTTTATTTAGTAGAACACTATATTCATAATTCAGCATTTGTTAAAGTAGTTTTTGAATAATTAGAGAAAGTTTAAATTTTTCTCCAAATTGTTTTCCCCCTCAACTGTTTTCAAACATGGCCATATGCCGTCTGTATCTATTCTATCTGCACCGTTTCTCTGCGCGGCCAAAAAACGTCTTTGTTTTCATGTAGTAACTGATTTTATCTAGACTTCTCCAGTCCTATGTTAACTGATAGGAGAAAAGTCATGGCGGCGCCCATACGAACTTCCAGAATAAGGTGAATAGGGCCTTTAAGTAATAATGTGAGAGAGCAACTTTTACTTATATTGGAGTAATATTTGCTCATGAGTATCTTTTACTGCAGTCATGAAATCAAGTATTTGACCACCACTGCTCAGCTTTCCGTTCTTTTATCTTCCTCATCTTTTCTCTCTCTTTATGTGCCTGTTCTTCTCCCCCTCCGTCCTTCTTCTCTGGACCGTCTGCAGTCGCTGAAGCATCATTAAGTCCATTACCACTGGCTGGTCCTTTACACGCCAGAAAGAACAAACGCCTCAGAGTCTCAGACCATCACAGTACTGCTGCTGCCACCAGAAAGAAAAAAAATCTTGAAGTATTTTAGCGTCATTGATAGGAAGGAATTATTGCTGTAGTAGTTGTTGCAGACGTCGTATCCTCGTGTCATTTATTTCCTTCACAAAAGCAGCCGGCCTAATCTAGCCTTTGGGAAACTCTATGGCTTTACTGACCGCGTATGTGAAGTGTAACCTCTATGTGTCTTTTATGGGAGGAATTGCTATTAAACAGCGGGACGGCATTAAGAGCAGCTCTAAATGTATTAAATCGGAAATTACAGTAACTGCATTAGTGGTGCATCCAACACAGCGGCCATCTTTTAAAGGTATTGAAGGTGTCATAAATTTTACCCTTCATAATAGCCTTTTTGTGTGGACTGTGGAGTTTGCATGACATGTTCATTCAGTGCATTTTTACATTTCACGTGAGGCTTTTGTCACGTTCTTGCACGGCTCCAAACTAATATTTTGGTTTGGTCGCACATAATCTAAAACACCTGAATACATCCTAAAAACATGGGTTCAGTTTAGATACTCAAATTATACACTTATTTATAGCTGTATATACTCCTTCAATTCTTCTTTTATAAACCACTTTTTACAAACGGAGCTCAATTGTGAAGATCCAGACCCTCTGTACGAAATGGTAAGACCGGGCTAGGTCATGGTCTACCAGAGGGGGAAAAAAAGGAAACTTTCTCCCATTTCTCCACAGTTACTTTTACAAATGCTGAATTGTGATTATATTTTTCTACTAAACAAAGACACAGAGATATGGAGAGGAGCAAAATACCCATAAATACTTTTAAAAAACGGACAATGCTAACCAGGAAGCTACGTTAGTTCATGCTATGCTAACGTTAGCATTGAGTGCCGGTTTTCGCCTTTACTGAACAATTTGCTGTGAAAAAACATCCATATGGGCCTGATTTTGGCTTGACTTTATTGCTTTGTGATAGATGTGTTTATAGTACGCCAGAAAACAGAATTGTGAACATTGCAACCTAGCAAAAATATTTTACTACAACAAGCTAGAGTACTGCTACTTCAAAACAATATTATAACAAAAAACTCAAGTAGTAAAAAGTGCTGCCTGATATATTCCAAGCAATATTACTACTCCTGACAGAGCTCTAAGGATGGATCTAAAGCAGATGACAGATTTCTGACAACAAAGTCTCCGAATACATAAAGCAAATGCATATGTTGCTGTTAAAGGAATAGGCCACCGTTTTATGATATTACTACTACTGCGCGGACGTCGAAGTGCTCCTATGGTGTTAATACGCCTTACAATATAGTGCCCCTTTTTATCCGCTTAGAAAATCGACATGTTTAATTTTGTGTGACTATACTTGGATCGTATAACTACTCACGTAACTGTATTTAAATAGGGGAAACATGGAAGAGCTTGGTCGCCTCTAACTTCACCCCCGTTTGGCCCCATAGAGGAGAGGAGGAGAGGCTAAATGCTAACGACATCTTTGGTCTTTGTGCGTGACTGAGCGCTCGCGTGAAGACCAGACAGGTCGTCTAAGCTCAGGTAAGAACATATCTCAGTGTGGAAAAACGGTGGCCTGTCCCTTTAATACTAATATTTAAGCAGGTTTCTCTTGTTGTTTCTGTGACACATGGTAAGGGCACACTGGGCTTCATGCATGTGCGAGTTTCGCTTCAGCTCAATGTTCATCAGCTCCGTTAGCCACACTCAGCTAATTCTCTCCTTCTTTGTTTATCCCAGAGCACAGACTGCAGCTGAAATCAGCCATTAGACAAGGCACAGGACAAGATACTGTAAATATTTTAGTTGTTATCCTCATTTTGTCCTCTTGTTTCTTCTTCCTGGCACTCTTCCCCTGGATCCAGTTTTGGGACGCGGGCCTCCTCCGCAGACAGCGCCCCCTAATTCCATTAATTATAAAGCAATGTGCCGCTGTCCGCCCCTCCAGAGAGAGTTTACCCCACCGCTGGCATCTGTTCTGCCCAGGCACAGGCTCGCGAGGAGGGAGAAGAGGAGAGGACAAGGGCACGTTTTAAAATAGTTAACAATGAGCCATAACATTATGACATGAAACGGGTGTTGTGTCAAAAACTGCATCGCTTATGGATTTTACTGGCAGAGGTGGGTAGAGTAACCAAAATATTATGTGGTTAAAGCTTCTTCAAGTGCTACCAGCGCTGCTTAGACGTGGTTATATTCTGAATTAGTCTTAGTTTTGTGTTGTCAGAATCAGGGCGTTTTCTGACTATAATGTTCTGACTAAATGAAACGGTGTTCATATGACTGATATCAACATTTTTTTAAACTAATAAAAAAAAAATGAAAAAGAAGGGACTAAAAACTTCTGAACTTCCACCGACACCGTTTGAAAGAGCCTCAAAGCTTATGAGCTAAAGACATTTGAGACCTACAAATTTCTTCTTCTGAAACACTGAAGAGCCCCCCACACCTGCAGCGCAGTGGAGGACACTACAGGAAAACAAGGAAGGAACAAAGGAGAAGGTATCCGGGCAAGACTCACAGCTAAGCCACACATGCATTCTGTCCCGACTATTGTTCTGGCTAATGGACGTTCACTGGAGAATAAAACAGATTAACTGCTAAGTAGGGTTGAGAATATCACTGAATTAATCTTCCCAATAGGCGCAAGTCAAATATATCGATATCGTGATATTTCTTTTTTATATCGTGATACAGATTTTTCCGGCCATATCGCCCTGCCCTACTGCTAAGCTCTTCCCAGAAGATGGTGAAAGACTGTTGTGGGGCGGAGGGAGCTGCGCAAGAGGGAGGAGGAGGTGGAGGAGCTGACCAGTGCAGGACGCCACGCTCTGAAACAGGTACAAACCCAGGAGGCGGTGCACAGAGGATCACGGAAGGCGGTACTCGGGTTTCCCCCCTGCCCTAACGCGCCAGTGTTCTTTTTATTTACTAGTTTTGTTTCCTGAGCGACATCTTAAATAAGTTATGGCTCAACGTCATAAATTATTCGCCGTTTGGACCACAACTCCCGCCCCCCGCCCGCTCGTTTCTGTCTGTTAGGTTGAAAGTAGGTCAACATGACTGTTCACTGTAGGCCCAGCGCGGACCAGGAAGTCTCCAGGCGGCCTCGAACCGACACGTGCGGCCGTTTGAATATTTCATTTGGCGTCTGCGGCCCCGGGTCCAAACGATATTAGCCGCGCGGTAAGTGGCTTGAGTGGAATTAGGGCTGAAAATTGCATTATGGTCCAGGGGGGGGGGCGCGCGGATACAGGAAGAGCGCACCTTACCGTCAGATGCCTTAACGCTGGATTAAACAGGTTAATATGAGCAGGCGCTGGTTAAGGCCGATGGTTTTGTAAATATGGCACGGGTAATTGCTTTAGCTGGGGCCGGGTAAACAAACAAAGAGCAAATTAAAGCTGCCACGACTATTGGATCTATTTACCGATTTCTCTGGACTAGAACTCACTGCATAATAGAGCTGCGGAAAACCGAGTCTGACCTAAAAGCAGAGGCGCGTAGTCGCCAAAATATGACTTTAAAGATATATTTACTCAAAAAGACGTGGATGGAAATACTATTGAGGTAATAGTTCAGACAAAACATAAAATTTCCGTAAAAATTAACATGAATTACATAATAAATTACATAGTTACATAATAATTTAACCGAGTGCGTTTTCTTTAGTTCGGTTTAACCCAAATCTAAGACTGACAAAACAGTAGCTTTTTTTTTTAAAGCGTTTTCGTCTCTTTTTTGTCGTCGTTAATGTGGCTTTTTTTGTTACTTTTTTGATGTATTTTCGACATGTTTTCGCATTTTTGTCACTTTTTTGTGGCTCTTTTGTTGCTTTTTCATCACTCTTTAGTCATGTGTTTTTTTTTATCAGTATTGGTTTTATTGCCACGGTTATGAACAGGTTCACGACTAGGAATTTTTTTTCGGTCGATCTTGCAACATGAAACGTATATAACTTGAGATAAATAATAAACTATAAAGACTATGAGACTATGAGGGCCTGCATGAGAAGATTACATTTAAAACGACGATAAAGACAACAACAGCGTGAGTGTATTTACTGATGTACAGGAGCATTGAGTGTTAGCAGCAAATATGAGTGTGGACAAACCACATAGTGCAATAGAGCAGATACACCCGTGAGTCTGTAACTAAGCTGTTGGGTCTTGTTATTGTTCATGAGGGGAAAAAACTGTTCAAGTGGCGGGATCTACGGGTCTTGATGGACCGTAGCCTCCTGCCTGAGGGGAGAGGGGTGAATAGTCCGTGTCCAGGGTGAGAAGGGTCAGCTGTGATCCGACCCACACGCCTCCGGGTCCTGGAGGTGAACAGGTCCTGGAGAGATGGGAGCTCACAGCCGATCACCTTCTCTGCAGCAGCACACTGCGCTGCAGTCGGTGCTTGTCCCGTCCTGTAGCGCCGGGGAACCACACGGTGATGGAGGAGGTGAGGATGAACCACACGGTGATGGAGGAGGTGAGGATGAACCACACGGTGATGGAGGAGGTGAGGATGGCCCACACGGTGATGGAGGAGGTGAGGATGGACCACACGGTGATGGAGGAGGTGAGGATGGACCACACGGTGATGGAGGAGGTGAGGATGAACCACACGGTGATGGAGGAGGTGAGGATGAACCACACGGTGATGGAGGAGGTGAGGATGGACCACACGGTGATGGAGGAGGTGAGGATGGACCACACGGTGATGGAGGAGGTGAGGATGGCCCACACGGTGATGGAGGAGGTGAGGATGGACCACACGGTGATGGAGGAGGTGAGGATGGACCACACGGTGATGGAGGAGGTGAGGATGGACCACACGGTGACGGAGGAGGTGAGGATGGACTCGATGATGGCCGTGTAGAACTGCACCAGCATCCTGGTCGGCAGCTTAAGTTTCCGCAGCTGCCGCAGGAAGAACATCCTCTGCTGGGTGTTATTTTGTTGCATTTTTATCCTCGTTTTTATTGCTATTTTGATGCTTTTCTTTAAGAAGCTGTTAGATTTGGGTAAGGCCAAACTGGAGAAAATGTGCTCGGTTCAGGTGGGGATTAAGAGGTTAATAAAAGTTAAAATCTTATAGCTAATTTTCATGTCAAAATGAACACTTAAACATGTGCTCAGAGTGGAAGAGGTGACCACATACTGTAGCCTATGTCAAGTGAAAGCACAGTACTTTTGCTGCGTAGTCTCAACCCGAGTCAGGACCAACTGACTGCTCTTTATTACACCAACATGTTTGACAGGCTGTATGTTTCGTACAGGCCGTATTCATAGTTCATCGGAGTAGATGTAGTACTAACGGGTGAGGGCCCAGTGTTGAGAGTAAACTGCGGTGTTTGTCTGATGAATGAATGATGAGCAGAGCACTGGGGTAAACATGCTTTTCCACTTCACAAATAAATAAACCACGCTGTTTAGACTGAGTTAATATTTCACAACAGCATTGTTTAATAACACCGGGGCCGCCATTATGGCTCTGACCGAACAAAGGGATGTACAGCAACACATTGTGCTGAATCAGAAATCATAAGTTTCAACCTTTTTAACCATCAAATAACCCAAACAAACTGGTTGGATTCACAGACTGTGTGGGTCAATGTGTGTCTCCTTTAACCTCTTAACCAAGAGCATTTTCTTCAGTTCGGCTTTGCCCAAATCTAAAAGCGTCTTGAAAAAAAGTGTCAAAACAGCGAGAAAAATTAGACAAAAACGAGAACGAAAAGCTACAATAACGCAACAAAAAAGTGACGGAAATGATAAAAAAGTGACAAAAAATTATGAAAAAAATTATGAAAAAGTGACAAAAATTTTACAATAAAGCAACAAAAAAATCACCAAAAAGTGATGAAAATAAATTATGAAAAAGTGACAAGACATTATTTAAAAAAATTATGAAAAAGTGACAAAAAGGCTACAATAAGGCGACAAAAAATGACAACAAATTATGAAAAAGTGAAGGGAAAAAAAAAGTGCGACTTACTATCTTACTATGGGACTGAATGTAACTTCTGAAGTTCACTGAGCTCTTGTATTGATGATGGGAGAGTGCGGCCACTACGCAAAGCCTTCTCCAGCACATCCCAAAGATTCTCTATGGGGTTAAGACTCTGTGGTGACTGTTTTGACATTTTCTCAATGTGCTTGATCCTGTCGTCACCAGAGATGGCTTTGACTCCACAGACTGTTAAACCATTTCAGGGACGACCTTTTGAAGATCATGGAGCAAACGCCGAGAATAAAGGGCGGCCATTTTTGTAGGATTTTAAATATAGAACATATTTTGAGTAATTTCACCCTTTTTCTTGCTTCCTACGTGTTCATTTATAGTTTAACCTCTGTAACCGAGTGCGTTTTTCCAGTTCAGTTTTAAGAGGTTATTAATGCCTGTGAATCACACAGTGTTAAAAAAAAAAAAGTATTTAAAGAGGACATTTTCCAATAACTCTCAAAATAGCCTGAACAAATGATGGCAATGCAGAAATTTCACTTTGAAAGAAAATGTCGCTGAACTTAACCAAGCAAATTTTCTCCAGTTCGGCTTTACCTAAATCTAAAAGCTTCTTGCCTGGAGAGCAACAGTGTAATGTCTCATTTCAAAGCTAAGGCCTACAAAACGGATCGGAAGTTTCTTTGTCGCATTGTCGTATTTTTCCCCCCGTGTTTTTCTCGTCATGTTTGTCATCTTATCTTCATGTTTTTGTCACTCTTTTCTCACTTTTTTGTAGCTTTTTTTTGTTTTTCGTCACTTTTTTGTCACATTTTTGTTGCATTTTTGTCAAATTTGTGTCGCTTCTTTGTTGCTTTTTTGTTGCTTTTTTGCCGCTTTTTTTTTTTTTCGTCAAATTTTTGTAGCATTTTTGTCAAATTTTTGTAGCATTTTTGTCAAATTGGTGTCGCTTTTTTATCGCTCTTTAGTTGCTTTTTTGCCTCTTTTTTGGTAACTTTTTCATCTCTTTTTAGTCACTTCTTTGTTGTTTTTTGTTGTTAATTCGTAATTTTTTTCCTCAGTTTTTGTCGCATTTTTGTCAAATTTTTGTCACTTTTTTGTCACTCTTTAGTCGCTTTTTGGTAGTTTTTTTAGTTGCTTTTTTGTCTAATTTTTGTCAAATTTGTGTCGCTCTTTAGTCGCTTTTTTGTTGTTTTTGTCACTTTTTTGTAGCATTTTTGTCAAATTTTGTCACTCTGTAGTCGCTTTTTCGTAACGTTTTCGTCACTTTTTTGCCGCTTTTTTGTCAAATTAGTGTCGCTTTTTTGTTTTTCGTCACTTTTTTGTCTCATTTTTGTTGCATTTTTGTCAAATTTGTGTCGCTTCTTTGTTGCTTTTTTGTTGCTTTTTTGTAACTTTTTTGTCTCTTTTTTGCCGCTTTTTTTTTTTGTCAAATTTGTGTCGCTTTTTTATCGCTCTTTAGTTGCTTTTTTGCCTCTTTTTTGGTAACTTTTTCATCTCTTTTTAGTCACTTGTTTGTTGTTTTTTGTTGTTATTTCGTAATTTTTTCATCAGTTTTTGTCGCATTTTTGTCGCATTTTTGTCGCTTTTTTGTCACTCTTTAGTCGCTTTTTGGTAGTTTTTTTAGTTGCTTTTTTGTCTAATTTTTGTCAAATTTGTGTCGCTCTTTAGTCGCTTTTTCGTAACGTTTTCGTCACTTTTTTGTCGCACTTTTGCCACTTTCTTGTTGCTTTTGCCACTTTTTCGTCGTTTTTTAATTTTATTTTTTTGTCACATTTTTTTTGCCTGCGTTCTCCTCGTTCCTTTGAGGCGCTTTTAGATTTGCGTGAAGCCAAACATGCCCTCGGTTCAGAGCGAAACCATCAAAGCCCCGCCGCTCAGCTCTTCCCTCTGCCCTTTCCCTTCATCCGTGAACCGGTCATCCCGAAAAAACGCCGCACTCCTCGGTCCTCGATATTTCCCCCCTCGCGCGTGGGAACAAAATGGCGCCTCCCAGATGAAGAGAGGAGCGTAGTAGCCTCTGAACCGCAGTGGAACTCCGCGCTGGTCAGCCTGGCCCACCACGCCTCGCCCAATGTTTGCACTAACCTGTTATTTCTGGCATTGTGCTGTCTCAAAGAGATCGTTTTATTCACGGGGAGGAATGCGACGGTTATAAATAGCGCCGGGGAATCAGGCATTTGTTGAGTAATTACAGAGCCGTTAAAGTCGAACCCACAGTTTTTCACCAAACTCTGTCGCCGCGACTGTCTGTCTGTCTCGGTCCGAAACAAGACGGCGCTTTAGACGCTCGCCTGGAGATCTGAGGACCCCGGAGCTGCTGGAGAAGCGACATCTCGGGGCCATTTGACGTTGACCGATATTATTTCGCACTTTTTCTCCACTTCAGCGTTACCCAAATCTAAAAGCTTCTTGACCTGAGGGCGTACAGCCTGCAGGCCAGTGTTACGCCTCGTTTGGAAGCCAAGGCCTGTTTTTGTCACATTCTCATTGCTTTTTTGTGGCGTTTTGGCCGCATTTTGTTTTTTAGTGTAATGTGAGTGTAATGGAAAAAATTTAACCATAACACGATAAAAATGTGACAAAAATGTGGAAAAAAAATTGACCAAAATTTGACGAAAAAATTTACTTTTTTTTTTTTACAATGTGACGAAAATAGGAAGAAAATTTGATGAAAATGTGACAAAAATATGATGAAAATGTGACAAAAATATGATGAAAATGTGACAAAAATATGATGAAAATGTGACAAAAATATGATGAAAATGTGACAAAAATGAAACGAAAATGTGACGAAAATGTGACAAAAATTTGACAAAAAATTGACAAAAATAGGATGAAAATGTGATGAAAATTTGACTAAAAATGTATGAAAATGTAACAAAAACGTGAAGAAAATGTAACAAAAATTTGAAGAAAATTTGACAAAAATTGGATAAAAAATTTACGAAAATAGGATGAAAATGTGATGAAAATGTGACAAAAATGTGAGAAAAAAAACAACAAAACGAGGAAAGAGCTTAGGCCTTAGCTTTCGAAGGAGGCGTTACTCTGGCCTATAGGTTGTAAGCTCCAGTCAAGAAACGTTTAGATTTGGGTAAAGCTGAACTAGGGAAAATATGCTTGGTTAAGCCGGGGCTTAAGCCGTTAAGACTTGATCTCATTTCAGGGTGTATTCTTTGGAAATATCAGGATTTTAGCATTATTTCACTTTTTCTTTGTTGGATTACATCAACACCGACTTTAACGCTAAAAAATCCCTGATGAATTACGATGATTATTATTATCCAAGCAGCTGCTCAAGTTGTATTTTCACCAAGTACTTTTTACTTGTAAGATCATTAGCAGAGAATTAGTCGAAAACCTGAATTTCATATGGAAAGTTTGACTCACTACTGCATTTCAGCAAAACACTGCAAACAAAATGACAACACATTAGGTAAACAATTCACAAACAATAACCTTAATAAAAGTGTCAAAGTTACCCCGGAGCTGTCTGTTTGGCGGCCTCCCTGGCAGCACATGTGTCTACAATGATATATGCAGAGTTTAAAAAGTACTTTTAGCTCTAGTTAATTGCAGTAATTATCAGACAAGCCCTTCTCATTTTGCACAGTCAGACCTCGCCATTAAGGAAATAAATGACAAATGCTGCTTGTTTTTTTTTTTTTGCACTTAATTAAAAACAATGCCATGGAATTAGAGTGTAATTATGGGAAATCTAAGAGGGGTTGGAGAGCTATATTTTATTCTGCCACATTAGTTTGTTGATCTTTTTTTTTAGCCAAGTAAATATTGACTTCATAAGCTTTATAATTAAGAGAATGCCGCCCTCCTGTGGACAGTCTTGGTACTCGATTTTAGCTCACCATTGTTGAAAACACTAGTTTGTAAGGTAAATAAAATCCAGTTATAAAAAATTAAATAAAACATTTAACAAGCATGGTTACACGAAAGAATGTTAAAGAAAGGGAAAAACTTTTTTTTTTTAAAGAATTTTTTTTATCTTGTTTCAACTGCAATCAAAGCGTGAGAGTATCCCTACGCATTGGACTACTTTTCGCTTGATTTGCCTTTTAAACTGCCTCCCCCCCTACATATTGTGCCTTCGTGCAATTTAATCATACGAATACGAACATTTCATCGCGATAATTATTACATAATTGTAATATTTTAGAGGGTTAGTATAACATTTAAGCTAATATCAAGGTAGAGGACAGGAACTACCTTTCATGGCGGAAGATAGAGTTTATCCACTGTGTTCAACTTCTATTCAACTGCTAAATCCTTTATTTAATTTATTTGATAAAAAATAAATGAATTCCAGCTTCTTCTTTTTTTTACTGTGACAGTTTGGTGGGTTCCCCTTGACCACTGTAGCAATTAAAAATAGCTCTTTTAAAATAACTCATGGTTATAAAACGTTAGTGCAGTTGTGTTTACACTTGGGGCTGACCTGGGCGGCACTGCGGCTCAGGGGCACACGGGGCGAACAAGTATTATTTCTGACAATCGGACAATGATCACTTTCTTTTTTTTAACTTAAACATTTGTGAAGACACATTAAAATCTATCCTAAAAACATGGCTTTGGACGGCAAATCAGGGGTGAGTAAAGTGGAGTGTTCGACAGTGTTTGCTTAGCGCTCGGTTAGCTTAAAAACAGTTAGCCTAACGTTAGTTTAGTTGACGATAACTTTTACAACAGACATAGGTGTAGTAGTACAAATACGCAAATTTCACAAGGACAAGCTATTTCACTATGTTTAACACTGAAATCAGCTTCAACCGCTGAATAACTTTTGTCTCGTTCACAACAATAATCATGCTGAACGTTAGCTGCGCACGTTGGAGGTTGCTAACTATCAGCAACTTCAAACGGTTGACCACAGAATATTTAGCGTTATGTTTTAATTTCTGGTTAGGGATTTTCTATAAATTTTAAACTTGTGTCAGTGTATAACTACATGATTATATGGATCGCTAATTCTAAAGAAATAACGTTACCCTCAACCTTTTTAGCCAGCATTCCTTTGTGTCAATGGAAAAAACATATATACCGTTATGTATTTGACAGATTTGTTTTTGCAACTGCTGTTTACAACATAGTTATAACTCAGGCTACGTGTTTAACGCTACAAATTAAACCCATAGCTAACGCTAGCTAAAACTAGCATTCCTAACGACGTGCAGGTGCACATTGTTTACCTAACACTAATGTTCAACCTTCAAAGGAAGTAATGAAAGGTGTTTTAAATCTGCTTTTAAACAAAGTGTAATTTCAGACAATACGCTCTTTGATTTCCTGGAGAAAAAAAAAGTACAAAGACAAGATGCTGAGAGTTTATATCTTCAGATCAGATCCAGTGGTGTGTCTCCAGTCGGCAGTGAATGTCCCACCCCCGAAGTGTCCCCTTTACAGCAACACCACAGTAGTTTTGAATGTCTGGACAACTTCAGCCCGAGACATGGCATCATCATCCCCAACCGCGTTTTTATCGGAGGGTTTGACCACAAGGTGAGCGACTGATCATATGTTATTACTCCAGCGAAGAACAGTAAGAGTTCACACCAAGCGAATGTTTTACCTGTAGTGGCCAAGCTTTAAACCGTTTTGGGGAGTGCGTCCGACTATACTGATGCTTTTTCCATAATAGATAATTCACTAGCAAGGACCATGCCACAACAAAGTGCAATTAAAGAATTTAATTATGTTTAGAGTGAACTGGGCGAGACTGTGGGTGGGGGTCCGTCCCGAATGAACCCAGCTCTTCAGGACCCCCTTGGAAGCAGGAGAATCAGCGCTGAAAATAAAACAGATGTAGAGGGAGGGTGGACTGTTTCAAACAGACAGGAATGAAGGCTTGGCCTGGTGAGTGTGTGTATATATATAGGCTCATGGTTAATTAGAGGCGTGGTAAGGTGAATGCAGGAGTGGTTGGAATGCAGAGGTTGATTGGTTGAGGCGTGGTCCTGCTCCTGAACTTAGTCAACAAACATTAACTCCATTAATTGTGTTATTACATGCATTCGGTTCACAAGGTCTTAACAGTGTTGATGACTTTACAGAAAGGTGTTTAAAATGTTATTTATTCTTTTTGAAAGGTGTCTGAGAGCGATCTGTATCACATGTTCTCTAAGTACGGGACAGTGAGGGAGGTCAACGTGCCCAACAAATCCAGAATGACCAAAGGGTAACAGCGAGTAGTTTTCATGCTCATTTAGAATTTATTAAAGTAAATGTATCATTATTTTTCAATAGTTTTGGATTCGTAACATTTGAAAACTCAGAGGATGCCCAAAAACTGCTCCTTGATGTAAAGTACTTTGATAAATTACACACATAAGGACAATTTCACGAGCTGTGTTAATAAACATAAGTATTGTCTTCTAGTCTAATGGGATCTACTACAGAGACAAGAGGCTCAGTATTCGTCCGGCTGTTCGCAGACAGCACAACTCAGGAAGTAAGTTGACTGGACATTTCTTTTCATTTTCACTCAAAATATCTAAATAAATATATTATATATGTTTTAATTTTTAGATTTGAATAGGCCCATGTTCAGCCCAGAGCCTTTGCAGCAGGTGTCCTGTGGGGCAGTGTACCTCACCACCTCTTCTGGATTCCCCTACACCTTCCACAATGGAGTGGCTTATTTCCAGGGGCCCCGGGTCAGCTCCTCCCCACACCTCTGGACCCCTGTGAGTGCACAATATAAGAATACTTTTGATTGATTGACTTTTAGAGCTGATGTTTTCTTTAAAAATAAAAACCTGTTACACAATATGACCAACAGATGCAAAAATACACAATTAAGTTGAGTCGATATGTACAATACCCATCCATCCATTTTCTTCCACTTGTCCGTTGCCGGGCTGTGGGGGCAGCTGTTGGAGCTTCCCAAATCACATAGCACCAGCCCCTATGGCGCCCCCTGCAGGTGGTGGGTCCACAGGAGGACGGCCTCATGGTTCTAACCGGGCCTGTTGGTCTCTCATGAGGGGCTTCTGAACCGCTCTTTGTCTGACCCGTCACCTCGGACCTGTTTGCAATGGGAGACCCTACCAGGGGCACGAAGCCCCCGACGACAGAGCTCCAGGATCATTCGGGCGCTCAAACCCCTCCACCACGTTAAGGTGGCGGTTCCAGGAGGGGACAATAAAGTGAATAGACCAAAATATATCATATTTGGTACAATTTGATATTATTTTGTATTAAAATAGATGTACTATTATGCACTAATTTTGCATTTAATTACAAAATGGCACACCTATCTTTAGTTAAATGCAATCATAGATTTCAATAAGTTTTGACTGTAATTATGGCTGTGCTGCAGCCGCCCTCTCCTGTGATGGTGCCTCAGCCCTGTCAGCCTGTGTATCATCAGCCTGCCTACCACCACTACCAGGTGAGACTCAGTGGCACAGGTGATTACAGCAATGAATTAACAAAACATGTTTCTTTCCTCTACCCCTCAGCCTCGGTACTTCCCAAACCACTTCCAGTGGAACAATGTTGAAGTAAGTTTAGTCCTGTCCTCTAACGCTTGAATTATAAATATAATGTAATATAAAGTTTTTCCTCCAGGCTTCAGTTGGCTCTGGACCTGTGATCTACGCTCAACCTGAATACATGCACCATGTCCCGGATGGATCCCCGCTCCATCAGCCCCTTTCCTCCCATCTGTCCCACCTGGACGACCCCAACGCTGAGGTTTGTAAATACAGCCACCAGCTTGGATTATTTACCAAGCGTTTACTCATGTGCAAAACAAGTAGCACATGCAAAAGCAGTTATTGTGTATCTTTTTACTCACTCTTCTCACTCACTCTCTTCAGTAATGCAGGCAATTTCAAATAGTACATTAGGTGCAACATGTCCACATGTGTTTATTTAACTTGTTACTGCAAAGACTACATTGACTTCCTATGAAGCCTGTTGTACTTTCTTATATAATACAGTATCTTGGAAATGTTTAACAAATGTCTATAGTATTGTTTTTCATTGATATAATGGATTTCTTCCAGTACTATGACCCCGTGATGCATGAGAGTTACTCCATGTATTCTCTCAGAGAGAGGATTCCTCGTTGTGTGCCTTCTCACGAATCCGGAAAGGTACCTCAAAATCTTAAAGTTATGCAGGCTTGTTACGATTCTTTTGTCTAGTGCTTACTTTACACAGTTTATATAAATTTAGTATTGGAACAATGAATGATTTAATGTGTTGGACTTGTCCCACATGTTATATAAGATGATAAACACTAACTTCATTTTGCTTTCTTTCAGAACCAAGTGGATCCGTCTTTCCAAATGCCCACTGCTCAGGCCTACAACCAGAACAGAGATCATCCCAGTGCCCCGGAGCAGCCTGAGCCCCAGGGCCCCCAGTCTGCGCAGTAGCCCATCCCAGGACAGAGGCTTGTAAAGGGAAGACACACTCACACCTTTGACCTCCACCTGCTTCCTTCAGACGCTTTTATCACTCAATATAATGCACAATGAGTTCAGGATTAAACCGTTTGGCGTTACATTTACACTGCTGTACCTTTTCAAGTCTCAAGAAAAAGATGATTTTACAGGAATAACTGGCAGCTGAAGTTAGTCGGTAATTACGTTTGTACCGGACTTTAAAACTGCAGTTTTTACATCATTGTCTTTTAGCAAATCCAAACCGTCTGAATTTACTCAACGCTTTGCGTCACCGTTACACCAAATACTATCTACTTTTAAACAATATTAAGCACTGATGTCAAAATTTTACCTGTAGAAAAGGCTACGAAGAAAAATGAGAAATAGTTCCTAAGGGTTTTAGACAGAATATGAGTATTTGAAAAATACTTCTTTACAGATCTTTGTATTTTCTTTCAGTGATAACCGAGTGTTTAACCAAAGGTGTTTTATTTTTGTAGCGTCACAACACACTGCGTGTGTTCCACTAATATTTCCGTTATTAACTGCATTTAATTTGGAAGACTGGACTTAATGAATGTGTCATAGCCACGTACTGTAACCCCTGCAGTAATATTTAATGTACAATTTATGCAAATGTGTTTTGCAAAGTATCATCGGTAGCGGTACTGGTAACTCTGTGAAATAATACTGTAAGATGCTGATTTAGATTTGTGTATGTTTCTTTGTGATTTAATTTTTTTCCCCAATGGACTGACTAGAGTTCTTCAGTCTTTGGGCGAGAGACCGATGATCGTAAATAGTTAGAACACTGACTGTTTACTCTTTAAATGTGTCTTAAGACCGTTAAAACGTGGTCTTACTCACTCAGCCTTCTTTGATCAGATAAGTCGTCTATATGTTCCCTGTTGTTGCAAATAAATGTTTATCCTGGTTCAATGACTACATGTGCTCGAATTAGTTTTTCATTACGTACTTTTTTTTCTGTCTCTAAGTTAAGTCGTGTTGAAATATTTGATCCAGGCAGTATTTGAAACATCTTTATTTGACAGTCAACACAGACCTTCTAAATCAAATGCAAATTGATTGAAACGTATCAAATTCTCTTTGGATGATGTTTTGTTAATGTTTCGTTCCTTCTGTACCATTGGGAAATGTACTTTTTATTGCACTGAATTTGGGGGGGGGGGGGGGGGGGGGGCTCATGAGCTTCTTGCTTCCGCCCACTCCTTTTGAGCAGACTGTATACTGCTCAAATAAACAAAATAAACTAAACTAACAAAAATCACATGACTCTGCGGATGGAGCCGACGCGCGGGCTGACCCCTCCCCACTCGTTGAACCTGCGGTACTGTCCCGGGCCCATGAGGTACTGGCGCCCCCTGTAGTGCGGGTGCTCGTGTAACAGCCAGTTCCCCTCGGTGATGTTGCACGAGTGGATGTCGTTGAAGTGGAAGCGGTCGTACAGAGAGGGGCAGTCCTCCGTCAGCTCCATCATCTGCCCCCCGAACTCCGGACGCTCGTAGATCTGCATCCGGTGCGAGCCCTGGTGCTGTGGGGGTTCGAAATCAGCCTCAGTCAAAATGTCGTACTCACAACAGGTCATTGCGCTAACACTTCACTAACCGATGGGATCATGCGGCAGGAGCGCACGCAGTCGTTGAAGCCCATCCACTTCTGGTAGTCCGGGTACTCGCCTCTGCGCAGGAAGTACTGGTAGCCGTTGTAGTTGGGCCGTTCGTAGACCATCCACGTCCCCGAGTCGACCCGGATGGAGTTGCAGCGGCTGAAGTGCGAGTGTAGGTCCGTGCACTCGCTGCTGCACTCATAGTTACGCCCCTGGAAGTTCCTGTCCTCGAAAAACGTGATCTAAAGACGAGACAGTTTGCTTATGACCAGGGGACACAGGGATCCCGCCAAACCACATTCATTTATTTCTTATTCGACGATTACTTGGAAAATCCCGCTGGCATTTAGAGGAGTTCTGGGCCTGGAAGGGACCGGATTCTGCATGCTTTTAGTGGAAAAGTTACACAAAATCTAGATCTCTACCAACTTAAACTAATCCATGAATGTAGTCCGTACATCTCTAGCTTTTAGCCACTTCTCATTTGAGAAAGATACGCCTCATATTTTTGGTTTTATGGTTAGATAAAGTTACGCTGGGTTTGTGGAGTGAAAAATAAACAATGCGTGTATGAGCGCATTATAAAAGCCACTAAAGCAGAAGAACAACAGGAGTCCGGGTTAAAGTTTGGACTTCAGTGATGTCTGGAGTCCAGCAGCTCCAGACTGAGCAGGACCAGAGCTGACACAGGCAGAGGGACTGGGGAGAAACACTAAGGATTTTGACTGTAAATAAAAAAAAAAAAGAGTACATATACCAGTCTTAAAGGTGCGTGTGTTGCTATAATAAACAATGGCTCCACCACCTGGAAAAGTCAACTTTGATTCCTGAAGACAAAACAACACCACTATAAGCAAATATCACATTATTATAGCAATGGAAAAAAAATATGATTCTGTTCTTTTTAATCTCTTTCTTCATTATAGTTGTTTTGTGCAGGGAGTAGTCGAAAAGCTCATCTATCAAGCCATGAATCCAAACCTCTCCTATATTTAAACTGTATTATGTAAAAAAAATGAAGAGCCATTTGGGAGCCAAAAGAGCCGATCCAAATGATCCGGTTCACCAAAAAGAGCCGAAAATCCCATCACTAGACTCGACTCTTAGTATAAAAACAGGCATGTCCTCACCTTCCCCATGGTGTCGCTGTGTGTGTCCCGTCTCCTGTCCTGCTGCAGCGCTGGGGTCTCCTGCATTTATAACCCTCATCTGACCTGAGCCTTTGTGATGCCCAACAATCACTGGGCGCGTCAGCTCTTTCCACCTCAACAATATCTGTCTGTAGCAGCGAATCAGCTCTTTTTCACAGACGCATTGATAACATTCGTGATGCCGCTTCTATGCGCAGCCGTTAGCCACCTTCGCCTCGCAGCAAGAAGGTCCCAGGTTCCATTCCGGGCCTTTCTGTGCGGAATTTGCATGTTCTGACCCGAGTCTGCGCAGGTTTGCCCCCGGGCGCTTTGGTTTCCCCCTGCCACTAAATACAGGACTCCCCTGAAAAAAAGAGATGCTGAATAAATATAAATATAAATGAATAAAAAACTAATGTGCCTGTAGTATTAGTTTTACACTAACGAGGAGTTAATCTTTCTGAAACACAAGTGACATGGGAAGCGGGAGAGTACCATACTTAGTGGTGGGCCACTATTTGGACCACGATTTTCTCCCTTATGAAAAGTTCAGTGGCCGAACGTCCCAATCTTAGCCCAAAGTGAAGCCCCATTTTCTCCATATCCCAGTGTTGTTCATATCAGTCCTAGTATGGGGGTAGGGGACATCCTCGGAGATTTGGAAGTAACTGAAAGTATGTTCAGTCTTTAGGGCACGTTAGCATATTTTTGACCCCTGATTTGTGTCGTAATATTTCTCAAAATCATTATAGGGGCCAGTGGTTCCAGGCTGGAGGGCCGGATTTTGCCCCTGCTTTAAAGTGCATATGACAGGTTTTAATGCTTTTGACTTTTTTAGATAAATCAGTTGCATAATTAGCATTTTATTTCAGTGAAGCAGCAATTTTAATGAAGAAATGTTGGGCAGAAAAGTTATTTTTATTAGAATTTTTAAGCTCCTGCCAGGAAGTGACATAGACGTTTGACTCATTCATTTCCCATTGACTTAACATGGCTGGCACGGCAACAGTTTAAAATTGTTTACCTTCTGCTATGTCACTTCCTGTCAGTGTCCAATAAGGAAGTGGAACTATGAACATCACAAAAATGGCCAAACTAACGAAAGCTGGGTACAATCCTTGGCAAAATCTTAAATATAATTGTGTTATCTATGTTTAAGCAAAACATTGTGCTTAATGAGACACATGTACTTTAAGGATATAAAGCTTGAACACGCTAGGATCATGGCCCTTATGTACAGTATGGTTTCACGACAACTGTTATTGCTTCCTCTAATGACACATTTGAAATGGTCAAACCTGTAAAAAAACTTGATACAAAAATGACCAAAATTGTATTAACTGTGAAATCTGTAGTCAACCCCTAAGTGAAGGACAGAAAGACGGCACTTGTAACCCTCCAGAATGTTCTGCAAATGTATTTTAAAAATACAAGTCACAGATTACTGACTTGAAGAACCACATTATTATGTCAATTTTATTTCAATGTTTGATTTCTGTTTAAATGCATAGTAGTGCTGCATATCTGCACGGGCCTCTGTCACCTGTTTTATTTCATATTACGTCAGTAGTGGCTGTTGTAGCTGTAGAATGGGGCTCTTGCAAAAAGCATAAAGATACAAACATTTATTTATTTTATCCTGCACAAAAATGCTTCTCTTTTTCGTGAGTGTCCCTTATAGATCAGTAAAGGGCTCTAAAATAAATACAATATGTCGTTGTGTCACATTGTAGTATGAAGAACAGAATCCATGTTTTCTGCTCTTCATGCACGCATTCGAAAATAAAAATGTCTAATTAAGTAGCAAGTTTATTATTTTTTTAATTATACACTAATTATTTTTTTTTTATAAATTTGAGCATTCAGTTTTACAGTGTACAATGAGCCGCCGTAATCTGATCATTTCCCCGTGAGATGAAAACATTAGAAAATATAAACGAAACGACCCAGGTACGTATTTCCAACTTTATTCACACATCTTTATAACATTTGATCACAGCCTTAGACGTCGTCCGCTGCGATTGCGCTCAGCAGGCGTCCGTGATGCGCCGGGCGGAGCTGATGCGCGTCACGTTGCTGGCGCCCATGTCCCGCAGGTTCCTGTACTCCCCGGGGCGCACGTACATCATGCGCCCCCTGTAGTTGGCCTGCTCGTACAGCAGCCAGTGGCCCTCCACCACGTTGCACGACTGGCAGTCCGACATGTAGAAGCGCTCCTGCAGGGACTCGCTGTCCTCCATCAGCTCGTGCATCTGCCCGCCGAAGTTCTCGCGCTCGTAGACGCGCACGCGGAACTGGCCGCGGTGCTGTGGAGGCCACGGGGGGGAGATAGTTTTTATCACTTTTTTTTTACCATTTCAGACCCGAAAGGTGATTACACTTGAACTATAATGAGATATAGAGCTCTGTAATCCATGTCTGTTTGTTTTTGTTTTTGTTTTTTTGTTTTATTAAATCAACATAAAAACACAAGATACACTTACAATTAGTGCTCCAACCCAAAACCCTCCCACCCTCACCCCCATTCACTCTCATTCACACAAACGGGTTGTTTCCTTACCATATTAACATTCTGGTTCCTACAATATATATCAATGCAGTCTGCACGGGATGAAGTCCGTGAGGCACTGCCCTAAACCAGTGCCTCTCGGAAACCACATCCACCGCAATAGGGTTGTGTGCGCTGCTGGTCCACTGTTAGTAGTCACATTTACCAGTTACATTTTACTTAAATTCATAAATTATTGTATTTAAAAAAATAAAAAAATGTATTAAAAAAAAAACACTATCTTCACCAGGCCAGGTTTCAGCGAGATTAGATGGGCTCTTAAAACCGGGTCCAGTCCAGATTATGTCGAGATCGGGCTCAGCAACACACACCGTCATTTGCATACACCCAGATTAAGGAAACACAATTTTGCATATAATCTATAATCAGATTTGCATATAATCTATAATCAAAAATTAGGGTTGGGCCATATCGTATCGCATATCGTTATCGTGATATAATGTTTTGATATCGTTGTCATTTTTTATATCGTTGTGGACACAATATAATTTATGTTACGCTCCATCAGAGCAGCATAAACAGTGACTGTAGAACACGGGGACACGTGCTGAAAAAGTAAAAATGAAATGAAGGATGTAAACTGCTTGAGTAGATCATATTTGTGAGACAATTATGCCGTAAAAAAAAAATATATCACTGAATGAATCTTCCCAATAGGCGTAAGGCTGGGATTTTGAAGTAATTCGTCCATTGTCAATTATATCGTCAAATATATCGTTATCGTGATATTTATTTTTTCATATCATGATATAGATCGCCCAGCCCTATCAAAAATACATTTTCAAAAAAGGCCTTTGAGAACTTCCCATCTACGTTTATGTTTTTTTGGCATCATTATCGGTTTCAACCATATAACTTTCTAATGTTAAGAAATGCTGAATAAATGTTTTAAAGAAAGTAATACTAAGTGAATATCTATTTTTTACCGAGTACAATAATTGAATGAACTAAATCGTGACTGTCCATGTCTGTTACCATGGGGATGACGCGGCAGGAGCGGATGTTGTCCATGAGGCTGGGGCCCCCCGCGCTGACCGGGCTGCTCATGCGCTGCACGTCCGGGTACTCGCCCCTCCGCAGAAACGCCTGGTTCCCCATGAAGTCGGGCCTGTCGTAGACCACGAAGCAGCCGCTGTCCACCCGGCAGGAGCCGCCGCGGGCCAGGTGCATGTGGAGGTCCGCGCAGTCGCCGCCGCACTCGTACGAGCGGCCCTGGAAGCTGCGCTCCTCGTAGAAAATGATCTGAAATGACAACGGAAAAGCTCAATTCTACGATCCCGGCGTGTTAGGAGCAGCCAGTGGATTCACACTAAGAGGTAGAAGTAGTTTGAAGTGTAGTTAAGTCATCAACTATATATCTTATTGAGGAGATTCACACTAAATCATCGTTACCCTGCCCATGATGTCGGTTTTAGCCGCCGCCGATGATGCTAACCCCGTGCGTCTTTCATATAGACTTTATATAGACCACCCGCCGCGCACGTCTGTTCGAAAAAGGCCCGAGTCAGCACAGACGCGCATGGATCCGTCCGCATTCATTTGCCCCGTAGCCGTCGGCCTCTTTATTGTGGCCTGAATGAGGCGCGGGGTCGGGGGAGGTCACGCCGGGTCGTCGCCTGTTTGATATTCCGAGGCCGTCCTGGAAAGTACAGGAGGACGCAAAATAATGTGGTTTAGTCGAGAAGTTATAAAGAAATTGTTTATATACTGCGGTGTGTTTTGTTATTGTCTATGAAGTCGACAAGCTTCGCCCGTAGTTACCTATTATTCGGCGTGGTGTGTTTACATGCATGTGGTCCTCAACAAACAGGAGGAGGAGTATCAATATAATCAATTGTAATGTTCACTTTGAGTTTATACTTCTTAAGACTACTTTATTTAGTGTCAAAACCAGACTTGGAGACACTCATCCATGCGTTTGTCTCCAGCAGGTTAGACGACTGTAACGGCTGCTCACTGGCCTTTCTAAACGAGCTGTTAGAGCTGCAGGACATCCAGAACCAGGAAATATGACCATATTAGTCCAGTGCTCCGGTCTCTGCACTGGCTTCCTGTCGCTCAGAGAATAGAATTTAAAACAGCTCTGCTTGTGTACAAGTCTTTTCATGGTTTAGCACCAAAGTCCATCTCTGACATGTTAGAGCCGTATGAACCATCTCGGGCCCTGAGAGCTTCAGGGAGGGGTCTCCTGGTGGTTCCCAGAGTCAGGACTAAACACGGTGAGGCTGCGTTTCAGTTTCATGCAGCTAAAATCCGGAACAGTCTTCATGAGGATGTGAGACAGGCCTCAACTCTGACAATGTTCAAATCCAGGCTGAAAACAGCTCTTTTTACCCGAGCAGATGAAAACTGAAAGTATTTTATCTGCACTCTGGCCTTTTACTGTAATTGATACATTTTTATGTTAAATTTTTAATGATTAATTTGATCTGTTGTAATTTTATGCAACTGTGAAGCACTTTGAATTGCCTTGTGTATGAATTGTGCTCTACAAATAAACTTGCCTTGCCTTTATTTCAAGTAATGATTGTGATTCCGGAGACGACCAGACGACGGTTTGTTGGTTAAAACCATTGCAGCCTCAGCGCTCATCTGCATGACAGGGATTTTGCGGCGCGGGCGTTTTATAGTCCGCCGTATAAATGTGGAGCTACAGTTTCACACGGAGGAAATGTATCGGACAGGAAACAAAGTCGGACACAATGCAGCGTGTAGCAAAGGTCAGATTTCTGTTATTCCAATACAAACAAACCTGACGCACTGACTCAAACGTATTCATGTTTTTTGTTGTAGGTCACTTTCTATGAGGATAAGAACTTCCTGGGCAAGTACTTTGAGTGCAGCGGCGACTGTTCTGAGCTGAGCGCCCATTTCAGCCGCTGCAACTCGATCTGAGTGGGGGCCTGGGCCTGGGCGGTCTACGAGAGGTCCCACTTCACGGGATACCAGTACGTCCTGATGAGAGGAGAGTACCCCGACTACCACAGCTGGAACGGCTACAGCGACGCCGTTCACTCCTGCCGAGCCATCAGACACGTAAGACTTACTGCTCTAGGTGTTCTGATGCTCTAGTTCTGCCCCGGGGAGGATTTTGTGGAGGGATACTTTATTTGTGTCTTTTCATTTCCACTCAGTTCTCCAGTCGCCACCGCCTGCGTATCTACGAGCGGCCGGACTTCAGCGGGCAGATGATGGACGTGAGCGAGGATCTGGCCAATCTTCAGGACCGATGGAGGTACAGAGAGGTCCACTCGGCTCAAGTCCAGGACGGGGTCTGGGTGTTCCACGAGCACCCCGACTACAGGGGGCGCCAGTACCTGCTGGAGAAGGGCGAGTACCGCAGACATGTGGACTGGGTCGCTCTGCACCCCTCCGTTGGGTCGGTCAGACGGGTCACGGACCTTTAACAAAAAAATAAACATTGTAAATAAGAACCGCGCGTACCAGATGTGTGAAGGGTGAAGATGTCGTGTATGGGATACGGAAATGAATTGCACTTGTCATTGAATCATGTTAAAATATTAATCAGTTTTGGAAATCATTAAGAGAAGGTCCCGTGGGGTGTTTTAAACATGTAGCAAATCTCAAATAGACCGTCATCTAAACACATGCAAAAAACTAACACAATGACAGCAGTTAATGCATTACTTTTCTCTATGTCTGATGTTCATGCACTGTAGAAAGTACCTTTGGGGTTTATTCATGTTTGCTCCAGGCCTTAGTTTGCCCCCCTCGGATTTAGAGCACTGTTTTTATACAGTACCAACGTGGGTTTTAAGATTGTGAAATATAATGTAACATGATTACAATTTGTATTATTTTCACGAAACTGGACTACAGATCCAATATCCATTAATAGGTTAGGTTAGAGCTGATTTAGCCAAGAAATAATTGACAAGAAAAAGTGATTTGTTGAAGAATTGAGTCAGAGCAAAATAAACGAAGCATAGGGCGCCCTCTTGTGGCAGTAATTGCAGTCTACAACAGAAAGACTTTACAAAGGACACAGTACATGTAATGCAGATCAAACATACACATTAATTATTTAGATGTGATATAACACTTACAAACAATCAACAAACGACTTTATTTGAGATGAATTAGGCGTTTTCTTTACCTTTTAGACAAAACTTACATTCAACGTTATAGTCTCTTCATAACCCGAATGAAACTATAATACAATACTCATAATAGGGTTTTGAAATGAGAACATACTATTAATAACTATATCGTTTGTACAGGGATGTTGCTGGACTGCAGTGAACACGAGACGCTGCCAATCAGTAACACATTGGGAACACAGTGCTTAGCTCAGCCCGGACCGTCCGGCCAACGCTGACCTGGCATTCACAAACCGATCAGGGACAACCGCTCCTAGACTTTGAATCGATGCGTTTATTATTACGTGAAATCAGGGGCCAAACTCCGCTTTCAAAATCTGTATAGGATTTTGAAATACTTTGTTCAATTTAGGCATCTTCAGTTTACACCTGAATCTGGTGAGAGAGACGGGGCTTTCGGGCCCAAATCCCCGTCTAGTGTACAGTCATGGGACGCGGCGGCTGCCTGGGCGAATTTCGCGAAGCGTGAAATGATCAAAGATGGATCAGACGCTCAGAGGTTTGCCTCCCACCGAGACGGGACGTGGTCACGAGTTGGTCTGGGAAAGTCAAGTCCAAGTGAAAGGGATTTGGGGTTTTTCCGAGTTGGATAAACAATTTCACTTGGTTGTTTTCCGCCCAAAAAAGCGACAGACTCGGTGACCCGTCTCCAAATCTTGGCCAGGGTTTTAGCCACACACAAAAAAAAAACCACACAAACAAAAGATTTTTTTTTTAGGAGTAAAACAAAGACCCTCCGTCCGAACTTACGGTACGGAAATCGTTAATGATTTAATTTCCAATCGTTTTACGGTCTTTGCGTGACTATTATTTCCCCAGTACGCCGTGTCCCTCGTGGTTTACGTAGGCTTAAATACCTCCGCACAAACGTGTCGCTTTAAGAGAGCTGCGAATTCATGAATGAAACGCAACCATTCATAAAGAACGCAGGGGAGGGGCGTCTCCGCGTCCCGCGTCGCGATTCGGCCGGGGCGCTTTTGACGGACTGGCTCACGGGCCAACCGGGGGCGCGCACAGAGGCCGGGCTTAGACGCAGAAACCTCGGCAGGAGCTTCATTGAGAAAAAACAGAGAGTGGAGTTTTTTCGTGCGCGGAGTTGCAGGCGATGTCGGCTGGGGAACACGCGCGGATTATCACGTTTGCGCCGTAAGAACTTCCCTCGAGGTAGGGGCCGCGTCTGGCGCTTGGAACATGTGATCGGAACGCGGCTTTAGACGGACGCGCGCGCTCGCTTCGTGTTGTGTGTTGACTTGAAAGCAAACGAGGAGGGGAGGGGGGGCTGTTGCGCTAACGCCATTTTCCTGCGAAATGTTTTGGAAGCGGTTTCCACGACCCTTTTTTTTTTCGCCTCCGTCAGCGTTTTGATGGCGCTTTGTCGTGCTGGTAATGGCTGAATTATAACTCGCGCAGGTTTTGAGCCGTGGCGTGGCGCTGCTGCCCCCCCTCCCCCCTTCCTTCTCTCGCTCTCTCTTTTTTTTTTTTTTTTTTTTTTTTTTTTTTTTTGGGACCCTTTGGAGTGAGTAGGCTCGGATTTCAGTCCATTGAGAAAAACAAGGAGGTCCCACGGCTCCGTGCGTCACCGCGAGCTTCATTCACAAAATCTGCCAAAGCCCCGCGCGGGGACGTATTTCGGCACGGGGGCTTTTTCCACTGGGGGGCCCGTTTAATAGTACAAACACCACTTTGACTCGTAAACTAGGGAGAAAGATACGAGCTTAAAACCAGGGACTAGTTTGTTGCCTTCAGAATGCATATGCGCGGTTGTAGAGAAAGCAATTAAAGTCGTCATCTGTACATTGCTCTGAGCAACTTTTGTAAATGACGAGTGGAACAATGTTGCGCAAGATAACTCCTAACCTGTTGGCCCCCCCATTTCAACCAAGCACATTTTCACCCAAATCTTAAAGCTTCTCGACTGGAGTTTACAGCCTGCGGGCCAGAGTAAGGGCTCATTTGAAAGCTAAGACCTACAAATCTGATCTGTAGTGTCTTGCTGCGTCGTTTTTGAAGCATTTTTGACGTGGTTTAATCTCTTTGTCTTGTTTCTTCTTTTCTTTCCTTGCTCTTGGACTCTTTTTTTTATTTTTTATTTTAATTTTTGTTGTTTTTTGGTCGCGCTTTTATTGCTCCTTTTGCTGCGTTTTTTTATTTGCTTTTTAATCACGCTTTTGTCGTTTTTATTGCGTTTTTGGTTGTGTTTTCATCCTCGTTTGTGTCGCTATGTTGACTCTTTGTTCAGGAAGCTTTTAGAACTGGACACAATGCACTCGGTTAAGGTTGGGGGGGGGGGGGGGTAAACAGAGAAAGAAGAAGAAAAAAAAGCGAATACTAAGCTGTTCCACAATATAACATATGAAATGAATACACTCGACATTTTTTACAGTACAGTCTTTCACAGTAATGTAATTTGTGTGATAAAAAAACACTTCTGCCGTGTTCCAGGGTGAGGTGCTCTCAGACATGGACGGCTTCTATGACCAGCAGGTTCCCTTCGGGGTGCCCGAGCGGGTGAGCGTCTCATTCTCCGTCAAAATAAATGAAATAAAAATCGTGTGGCCCCTTACGAAAAAAAAAAAGCACTGACCTCGAACTCCCGTTGCAGACGAGTGTCCCCGAAGACGACGTACGCGCCAACGGCCGGAAAAGGAAATTCATGGAGACGGAACTCGCTCAGGACACTGAAGGTAACGTCATGAGAGTGAAGCCTTAGCGGTGATTTATAAACGTGAGCATCGTCCATTTTTTTTTTTTTTTTTTTCAGATTTGTTTCAAGACCTTTTCCAGCTCCAGGAGATCTGGATCGCTGAAGGTAACTATTAACCCCGATCTAACTGAGCAGAGTTTTATTTTTAGGTTTTTATACTTTTTTATTTTAATTCACAGCCCAGTCTCCGGATGATGAGCAGTTTGTCCCGGATTTTCAGCCAAATAACGGTGAGTACATTCAAGAAAATGTTTTTTTTTTGTTGTAGATAAAAATACAATTGTGGAAGTGAAAGTTGGCAGCCAGCCGGAAAGTGTGCGTACAAAAATGTCACAAATCTTTTTTTTTTTGCTTTTCAATTCAGTGATTCTTAACTTCATTTATTCTGATCAGGAACATTTGTGTTGGTGTCCTTTTTAAATATCGTGATTTTTGGCCCAAACAAATCAATTGGGGGGAAAAAAACTCCAGCTACTTCGAGGTCTTTGAAAAAGATCTTTGAAAAACATATGACCTAAGATCTAAATAATAATAATATAATGACCGAAGAAAAATAAACTACTACTATTGCTATTTGCATGATTTAAACGCTTCCAAATATCCGAATTCCCCTCCTGTGCCTCGTCTAAAACCTACCAGAAGCAAAGGTCGTAAAACTCCACATTTCTAACCGTGGATTACGAAACGCTGTCGTCATCCGCGAGATAAGGGAGCGACACTGAAGCGGCGCCTTTATGGCTGTTCGGGGGGGGGGGGGGGGACTGGCTTTCACTAATGTTTGAACAGCGGCCGGCAGGTGGAAATGTGGACGAGCAGCTGCGTCATAGCGGCAATGACGTAGCGCTTCTGAGAATGGTAATTAGCTCGTACGCGTTATATCGGCGACGAGATTCTAATGAAGACGCCGCCGACTTCGGGACCGTGCGGAGTCATTGTCAGAATACAAGTGTCCCGATGTGTGTGCTTTTCAATCAATCAATGGTTCTGTGTAGCCCAATATCACAACAGGAGTTTCCTCACAGGGCGGAACATTAAGGCAATAAAACAGAGCAGTAAATATGACAATGTAAAGTTCAGGCGAATCAAGTATCCAGGCAAACATAAAGCGTCAGCAGTCCTTAGACTTAAACCCGGGGGGAGAACCACAGAAGGAGAGATCCACTCCCATGGACGGACAGGCTATACATGCGTTTCCAATGACGTCACGCATAGTTCCGGCGGCCATTTTGAGCACCAAAGTAGAATTATGCAGCACTACAACATGTAACAATATCTCTACTCAGGATGAAAATGAAAGACAACTGATTGACAATGGTATTTTTATGTTCTCGTAATCATTGCTCAAGAAGATAACAGTAAAAACTCGGCCTCAGAGACGCAGGTTTATGTGATATAACGAGCTAATGTGGCTCAGACGTAGCAGCGCTGTCTGTCGAGCTACAGCAGGATTTACTAAAGATCTGCTTCACTCCTCAGACTAAATGAACACATCAAAGAGGAAACAGAAAACCTTTCTCTGGGATTTTTAAGGTTTGTCATGTCAACAGAGTCCGAGTCAGTGTTTAACCCTCGTGGTGCCCTTGGGTCATTTTGACCCGAAAGCCACTGGAGCCGCAGCCTGTCCAAATGGCCCAAACGCCACTGAAGGATTTTTGTAAAATGTGGCAGAAAAAAATATGAATGTGGTAATTTTCAGGCTCTTTTTTTGAAGTGTAAATTTTTTGACATTAGGGTCTTTTAAAGGGTGCAAAATTGAAGGACCACACAAGGGTTAAGATGTTAGCATGCTACCGGTTAGCAACTGTCAATGGCTTCAACTCGATAAACACATGTGTGGCTCATATCTATGAACACTGAGGAAATACTACAGTAACAGCTCAGCTCTGACCTCTGTCACATGTTGTATCCAAGGCTAGATGTTTGTGGTTCAGGGCTTTCTCTTGGAGAGGTCAGAGCTGAGCTGCTGAGGCTAAATGCTAACCGGTAGCATGCTAACATCTTAAACACTGACTCACTGGTTTCTTCACATAAACGTGCGTCTCTGGGGCCGTGTTTTTACTGTTATCTTCTTCAGCAATGATTACGAGAACATAAAAATGACACTGTCGATCAGTTGTCTTTAATTTTCATCCTGAGTAGAGATATTGTTACATGTCGTAGTACTGCATAATTCTACTTCGGTATTCAAATGGCCGCCATAACAACAAAAGTCACATGACTGAAAAGCATGTATAGAGACCCAGGGCCGATGGAGTCCCCTCAGCAGACGGGCCGAGATCGCAGACCGTCCAGTCCTTGTTGTCAACCCAGTAGGCCGGGTTCCTCCGTTCGATCTAGACTGGAATAGTCTGAATAGTAATGAACAGACTACAGATAAAATAAATATTGTATCATAATAAGATAAAGTTTGCAGTAAGAAGAAGAGGATAGCGCTCAGTGTCCCGTACTTCCCACAGCAGTGTTTCTCCTCAGGCAGCTTTACTTCAGGCTGTGGGTTCGAGCTTTACTGAACTGACCTGATCATGAACAAAGAGGTTTTCAGTCGTCACCCGGCAGTGAACCCAGGTGTTTTATTCACTTGTAAAATCATGTTTTGGCTCTGAGACCGTTTCACTTACGGTTCAGTGATGCATTTGAGTTTGAACAATCCCCGTGTTTGATCGAGAGAACAACTGTCTGTGAGCGCTCTGTGTTTCCTGCAGTGTTGGTGAGTCCAGCGCTCAGCAAAGTGAAGAGGGAGCCCAGTCCGTCCTCTGAGCCGTCTCCGTGCAGGACGCCCCACAGCGACATGTGCCTTTACCCACAATACAGGTACAGCAGCACACTTTAATCTCCTCAGTGATGGCTATTCAGGAGCGGGACGACTGGAAAAGCCTGAAAGCGGTATCTCGAGTGTCAACAGTTCACGCTAGCAGCAGAATATCCCTCGTCCGTGTCAGATTTATGGCCTTAATTAGACGTAATGACATCCTGTGGTGCGAACGCTGGGGCCGTGGCTCCGCCCCCGCGCCGCAGTAGCAGCGTTTTTGTTTTTATAAACCGAGTGACTCATGCGACGTGTCTGCACTTGTGCAAGAGTCTGTTTACTCTGCGCCGCCAAACCACAATGTGCAGCTCTTAAAGGAGCAGGAGCCTCAAGTCTGGGAGACTGTTGTTGCCGTGATTGTGAACTTTTTTTTTTTTCAAGCTTTTAGATTTGGGTAAAGCCGAACTGCTAACATGCTCTGTTCAGGTGGGGGTTAAGCGGTTCAGATCAGAAGGACTAAACCGTCAGATGTGTGTGGGGTTAAAGTGTAACGTTCTCCGTCCTCAGTGCCTCCTGTGACCCCAAACCTGCCGCGCTCAAAGCCCCGCCCCCGCTGCAGAGACAGGCTCACCCATTGGCCCCTCTGCCCGTCGCCCACTGCCCGCAGCCCCGCCCCCATCACCACGGCGCCCCACAGAGCGGCCACAGCTCGCCTTTCGCGCTGCCCCACGGACCGGCGCCCCCGTCTGGAGGATACGGGGCACAGCAGCGGTCAGTTCAGGCTCAGGGTGGAGTCGGAGTAACGCGTGTCAGGCTGACCTTCACTAAACCGTCTTGTGAACCCCCCCCCCCCCCCCCCCCCCCCCCCAAAGGTTCCAGAGGCAGCTGTCGGACCCCAGCCTGCGGTTCCTGCCCCCCGCCGCCCCTCGGGACTCCCGGCCCCTGTACCAGCGGCACCACTCGGAGCCCGTGGTCCAGTCCGGGGCCCTGGGCTTCAAACAGGAGCTGGTGGACCCCCTCTACCCCCAACCGGGACCGGCGCAGACCCACGCCCCCCCTCCCCCGGCGCCGCCCCAGCAGAGCGGCTACCGCCACGTCTCGGTCAAGCAGGAGCCCAGGGACCACGCCTTCGACGCAGGTCAGTCCTCGGAGTCCTGGGGGAGAATCCACGGCTCTTCCTCCCAGGTTCTGACTCGTTCATGTTCTTGTGTCTCAGACGTCCAGAGCTGCCGGTCCTCGTTCGACAAACCTCCACACGTGTATCAGAATCACCATGGTAACTAGCGTGTGCTTTGTGTCTACGTGTGTTTTTGTGCGTATCCTTAATGACTGTGTTTGAACAGGATTCCCACACAACATGTACTACGACGACACCTGCGTGGTTCCAGACCGACTCGACGGTAAGAAAATACTATTAATTAAAGTACTGACCGCCTGAGAAAACAAAAGTACTGCACTCAAATCTCATCTGAAATACTTCTGGTTCCAGGTAAGCTGAAGTCGGAGGGCCTCCCGTACCAGCGCCGCGGCTCGCTGCAGCTCTGGCAGTTCCTCCTCACGCTGCTGGAAAACCCCAACAACGGCCACCTCATCGTCTGGACCGGCCGCAACATGGAGTTCAAGCTCATCGACCCCGAGGAGGTCAGAGGGCGCTCGGCGGGGGGCGGCGATGGGACGCTCGAGTTACGGGGGTGGGGAATGACCGCCGTGTGTCTTGTCTGCAGGTGGCCCGTCTGTGGGGAGTCCAGAAGAACCGTCCGGCCATGAACTACGACAAGCTGAGCCGATCCCTGAGATACTACTACGAGAAGGGCATCATGCAGAAGGTATGGACGGTTTAACCGAGTGCTTCACTGGAAAGAGTAGCGCCTCGGTATCGCTTTTTTGTTACATTTGCGTTTTTCGTACTTTTTTTGTCAGTATTTTTATTTATTTTTACTTTTTCGTTGCTTTTTGGAGAAAGAAAAAAAGTAATGTTTATTTTTTTATATATATATTTTTTATATATATATTTTTTTTTCTACACATGTATTTACAACATATAATTTACAAAATCTCTCATAGGGAGACATAAGTGAAGAACATTATAACAGTTAAATAAAACAAAATTTGACAAATAAAATAAATACAATAAAATTAATTAAGCAAAGGCACTTCAGTCTATCAGGCGATTCATATTTTCCTCAGTCTTCATTCTCTTATGATAAAGTTACATGGAAGCTTTACAAATTAGAACGACACATATTTAGAGACATCTTCACAGAAAGAGTAAATGATGCTACTTGAGTCTTTCAGTAATTTTCAAAGAAGCAAAATATTCCCTCAGTTCAATTTTAAACACTATTAGGGATGGATTTTTGTTTTGCCATTTACTTTTATGAATATGGTATTTGCCCATAATTATTTGGACTGGAGAAATGTACTCCGTTCAGGCCGTTAAGGAAATGCTTTTCCTTTTCATTTGAAATATCGCCCCCTGCTGGTCATTTGCTGCCATTAATTTGGTACAACCAGGGGATTCATGTGCTTTATTTGCAGTAGATTAATTTCCATTATAGGTGAACTTTTTACCCGCTGACTCGTTGCGCCGCGTGGCTTCAGAATTGCGATGCGTGTGAATAATTCTGCTTCAAACTGAACAATAAAATCCCTAAATCCTCCTCCTCGCCCTCGCCAGGTGGCCGGGGAGCGGTACGTGTACAAGTTCGTGTGTAACCCGGACGCCCTGTTCTCGATGGCGTTCCCGGAAAACCCGCGGCCGACCCAGATCAAGCCGGACCCGGACGCCCCGCTGCCCGTCCCCGACGAGGACGGCCTCACGCTGCCCCCCTGCGAGGAGGAGGGGCCTTACCTCCCCGACGTCACGGAGCAATGCATCATGGGACTCCCTTACCCCGACGTGCCGTTTTCATACTAGACTCTTTTTAATGTTGAGCTGATTTCATTGACGTAACTTCACATCAGGATAGAGACGAACCTAATACTCGCGTTAACGATATTTACCTTCCAGAATATTTTCAGAATTTACAAAGACACAAAGTACTGTTCTATGTTGTAATATTTATGACAAACCTGTTGCGTTTCCTTCGCTCTTTCGTGCATATTTTTTGTTGAAACTGAATCGAAAACTCCCGCGTCGTATTTGACTTTTTTTTGTACAAATTGTTTTTCGCTCAAACCTCCGCGTGACGTGAATCCGGTTCTCCGGTTTTCAAACTCCTCCCGACCAAAAAGAACCTTTTTTTTTTAAAGCCGTGCTGTTGAAGTATTTTTACCGTAAGGGACTTTGGTAAACTTGTATATTTTGAAAATGTCCGTTTTCCTATTCTCGTTTTTTGACAGAAGTTTAATATTTTTAATTTCTTGTTAATCGCTTTTGATATTCGTTTCGCGTCAGTGTTTAGACAAAGTTGTATAATTCTGTACGAAGCTCTATTTTTGCTAAGGCTTTGACCCTGCCATGCTGTGCCTGTGCCTTCTGCTTCACCTGAACAATAAATGCTGGTTATTCAATAATGTGGCTGAACATTGACGTTCTTTTGACTATATATTTGCTGATGCAAGTGCACTAGAGAGTATTATTGATTATTTCATCTCATCTCGCTACAACACCAGGTCACATGACTGTTTTAGTTCTGAAAAATTGAGGCACAGGAAAAAGAGGCTTTTCTTATTACGCAGCCCACAAATGGAATGAACTACAAAGACGTTTACAATTGAACTCATTAGTGCCTTTCACATCTAAAACATGTATAATGAAAACTGTTATTGCTTTGATGTGTAAAATATTGTATTCTCTGCTATGAAAGAGTCTCATACACTCATTGGACCTTCCCTGTATATAAAAAGAAATCAGAACTTAACAGCATAACATTAATATATACATTTTTCTGGTGTTGACATGAGGCTCCTCTTATTGGACTATGAACTCTTTTGGTGACGTAAAACAAAACCCGACTAATCCAACTTTACTGGCATAAGGCTATATTTACAAATACCTTTTGTACTATTTAATGTTTTGACTTCTGTGAATTTTTTAGTTTTCGGATCTTTTGATTTAAATCAATTTTGACAACCCCTCATTTAGAGTTTTATTACTTGCAAGCTAAACCGTCACAATACTGCCCTCATGTGGGCGTAATCGTTACTGCAGACAGGATCTCTAATAACGAGCAGCTCCAGCACGGTCCCCCATTAGGGTTAAACTGCGGTTCAGTTTTTCGTTATTGATTTACAATAAAACATTCAAAAGCTACAAAAGGCAGAAACGTGGTTCGACATTTATGGGAAAGTTCACTCTTCATAAAATACGGAGGTCGTGTTTCAGTGGGAAAAGTCCATCGTCCAAAGCAGTTGATTGTCCTTTATTTAAAAAAAAAAAACCTGGTCCAAACGCCGCTCTTCACTCGGTTGTTCCAGTAAAGTCTGTGCCACCTGCAAATGACAAATAGAAATTATTTAAGAGTTGATTTTCTATAAATGGATGTAGAACTGAAATGACGGAGTAAATTTAGGGGCAGTAGTCGTCGCGCTCGCACCTCTCTCTCTCCTCAGTCGTTCTTCTCGTGCTCCAGGTTGGCTAGGAGCTCTTGCGTCTTCTGGGCCAGTCTGCGCTTCTCCTCCTGCTGCCTCTTAAGAGCCGCCTCGGCCTTTTTGCCCTGGTAGATCTTCACCCCGGCGAACGCCAAACACAGCAGCAGCGTCTTCAGCGCCAAAATGTACAGCAGCACCGGCACGTTGTCCAAGGCCTGGAGGAGAAACGAAAAATATATGTAGAGTTGGCATTTACAGCTTTTATCAACCTCTAAACCCCCGCCTTACCCAAGCGCATTTTCTTCTGTTCAGCTTTACCCAAATCTAAAGAGTGTACAGCCTATAGGCCAGTGTAACGCATCATTTGAAAGCCAAGACCTCCAAAACTCATTTAAACTGAGTCACTTTTCTGTTGCTCTTTTGTGGCGTTTGTCACTTTTTCGACACATTTTTGCCACTTTTTTTTCCGACACATTTTGGCCAAATTTTTGCCCATTTTTTGACACATTTTATTTATTTTTTTGTCACTTTACTATTATTCTTGTCACACTTTTGTTAGGTTTTCACCCTCTATTTTGTCTCACTTTTGTCGCTAGTTTTTTTTTTAAGCAGCTTTTAGATTTGGGTAAAGCCAAACTGGAGAAAACGTGCTCGGCTCTTACACCCCCCACCTGAACCGAGGGCATTTTCTCCAGCTCAGCTTTACCCAAATCTACAAGACTGATCGTAACTTTTTTACGTCACGTTTTTAGTCACGTCACGTTTTTATTTTATTTTCCAGCACGTTTTTGTCACATTTTTGTTGTTTTCATCCTCATTTTTCGTCGCCATTTTGATTCTTTTTTTTTTATAAGCTTCTAGATTTGGGTGATGCCAAACAGGAGAACGTGTGCTCGGTTTAGGTGGGGGTTAAGAAGTTAAGTTACGTTATTATCGTTTACAGCTGCAATAATAGCTCAAACGTTGCGGTGTAATAGTATAGAGTCCAGCAGTGGTCGCCTCCTCTTCCCCCCGCTCTCCAGTGCATAACTTCAGCTGTTTTTAGGATCTAAATTTGGTCCCATCTCGAGGCGAGGGGACAGACAGCTGCAGGGTCCACCGCACTCCAGTGCTTTCCAGAAACAAGACGAAGGCAGATGATGTTTTAAAACCCGGAACAGGATTAGTCGTGGTTCAGATATTCTTAAATGCAGATGCTGGTTCAGGCTTTGTTTCATTGACGGATTGCAAGGATTTCACTTTTTAAAGGGAGAAAAATCATATTACATTTAGCTATGAATGCATTAAGTTTGGTGAGAGCCCATGTTAACTATATACTAAAGAATCAAAGCCACATATTTAGTGTGTGTGTGTAGCCCTTATGGTTGCACACACGTGTTTCCTTCAATATAGCATCGCCAGATAGAAAATTTACTTCCTTGCATAATAAAAACAATATGTTATGTTAAAATGTATAACTTCGGCAGCTCTTCTCCCACCCTTACAGTGCATTAGAGCTAGCAACTCCGCAGCGAAATCCCCTTAAAACGAGCATCTCCATTTCACTAAACTTGTCAAAACCTTAGTACAGATAAAAGACATAAATACTTATTATATAAATGTTTATACGAGCCAATCTTACCTTCCAGTTGATCATTTTCTCTGTTTTTGTTGAGGATTTCTGCTAGCAACAACCGGAGCGGAGCATGTTATGTAGCTTTGACGCAGGAGGCGGGACTTGGAAGGCAGCGACCAATCAGAACACCGTATTCCTCTGACGTTTACAATGTTGCGTTTAAAGAAACACGGTAAAGGGAGTTACGCAGTTATAACGATGTAATTGATAAATACTAATAAGTATGGGCTCATCTCATCTTAAATGTAAATAGTATGACATACCAATAAGCGTATGAAGCGTTTGACTTTAAAGATATTGCCCATTTATTTTGTAACAATCACTGAAACGTGCGATTTTTTTTCTCGATTTCAAATGCACCATGGCGTGAAGGTTCTCGTAATAATATGAACGACTACTTTTTAAATACTTGTATATTTTTTAATGTGCTACGTTGTGAATCTTGTTTTCTGGAACAAGAGTAGTACGGTTTATCCAGTGCAAAACAACACAATCACTCAAAACTCTATGAAGACATTTTTTAATATTTTAAATGAGCATTTCAAACATTCCCACAGATTTTTATTTTCATTTTTCAGGCCAGCACACAACGCAACGGCCTTATTTAGAAATGTGTTTCACGTAGTTTAACTCCGCAAACACCAAACCCAAGTATTTCCCCATCGATTGATGTATTTCCACAGTATCTTGTTTTCCTACATTCAAAAACACCTAGATACATAATAACTATGTATATATAAAAAAAGCTAATAAATGTCCTTTGTGTGTAACCAAATATGAAACAGTCCTTGCCAAAATACAGCATTGGCGGTCACAGCGAGACAATTCATCATTTACATGTGATTTGAATTAAATAAATCGACAACAGTAAAAATCGACATTCTTGGTCTATTTCCATCTTTATATCGCTCTAAAATACGCAGTAACAGAGTTCGTCCCGTACACGCAAAATCCCAGCTCGGAAATGATACTTTTCTGTTTTCTGTAGAATCTTTTTTTTAATCCCTGACTTTTCGTTGAAGTTTTGTGGCTTCAAATTTGCGAATGACGATGGGACACAAGCAAAGTGCTCACAACAAGGTTAATAAGTGCAACTTTTATGCAACTTCCTGGTATCAAATGTGATTAAAAACTAGATCAGAGATCTATCACTCCTAATTACAGACATAAATCAACAAATCAAAACCAAGAAAAGTGCAAAATTGTATATACGTGTTGCTTTCAGACGTTTTTATAGCCATTGTTTGAGAACAGGTTCAGAAACTAGGAATTTTTCTCTGTACAATCGTGCAACATAAAACATATAACACAGAATTAAGATAAAAATAAGCTATAAAAAAAACGTTTACGCTATCGGCCGCCACCGCCTGGTCTCGTCTGGAATCGAGGCGAGGCGCATTTCGTCTTAAACACACCCATTGACTTCGCTCGAGGGGTAAATCACGAAAACCAGCCTGGTTTCTTTCATTCTAACTAACCCAGCGTTATCACAGGAGGAATATCTAGCTGTAGAAAGTTAAAAAAAATTAGAAACCAGGCTTTAAAGTTGTTTTTAACGTGTCTAAAGTGCAATGGATTCCAATGGGAGACTAGCAGCTATATGGAGGTACTACAGCAATGGCCCCTTGTGTCGTCGTCACAAAGCAGAGCAGAGCGGCCATTGGTATTCACAGATGTGTAGGTGCATAAAGTGATGGCAGCGGATCGAAGTAGGAAGGGGCAGCTCTCCCTCCTCAGTCGTTCTTCTCGTGCTCCAGGTTGTCTAGGAGCTCCTGCGTCCCCTGGGCCAGTTTGCGATCGTCCTCCTGCTTCCTCTTCAGAGCCGCCTCGGCCTTTTTGCTCTGGTACATCTTCGCTCCAGCAAACGCCAAACACAGCAGCAGCGTCTTCAGCGCCAAAATGTACAGCAGCATCGGCACGTTGTCCAAGGCCTGGAGGAGAAACGACGATGGGATTAGTACAAGCAAAAGATACAGGCAAGGCAAGTTTATTTGTAGAGCACAATTCATACACAAGGCAATTCAAAGTGCTTCACAGTTGCATAAAATTACAACAGATCAAATTAATCATTAAAACATCAACATAAAAATGTATCAATGACAGTAAAAGGCAAGAGTGCAGATAAAATACTTTCAGTTTTCATCTGCTCGGGTAAAAAGAGCTGTTTTCAGCCTGGATTTGAACATTGTCAGAGTTGAGGCCTGTCTCACATCCTCATGAAGACTGTTCCAGATTTTAGCTGCATGAAACTGAAACGCAGCCTCACCGTGTTTAGTCCTGACTCTGGGAACCACCAGGAGACCCCTCCCTGAAGTTCTCAGGGCCCGAGATGGTTCATACGGCTCTAACATGTCAGAGATGGACTTTGGTGCTAAACCATGAAAAGACTTGTACACAAGCAGAGCTGTTTTAAATTCTATTCTCTGAGTGACAGGAAGCCAGTGCAGAGACCGGAGCACTGGACTAATATGGTCGTATTTCCTGGTTCTTGTCAGGACTCGAGCAGCAGCGTTCTGGATGTTCTGCAGCTCTAACAGCTCGTTTAGAAAGGCCAGTGAGCAGCCGTTACAGTCGTCTAACCTGCTGGAGACAAACGCATGGATGAGTGTCTCCAAGTCTGGTTTTGACACTATTCCTCTGATCTTAATGTTTTTCAGATGATAAAAAGCTCATGATGTTATTGCTTTGATGTGGCTGTTTAAGTTCAGGTCTGAGTCCATGATTACTCCTAGATTTCTAACCTGATTTCTTGGTTTTAGAGAGAGAGACTCAAGGTGACTGATAACACTTTGTCTTTGTGTCTGTGGGCCGAAAACAATGATCTCAGTTTTGTCTGAGTTTAGTTGGAGAAAGTTGTTTTGCATCCACAAACTGATCTGTTCGATGCAGTGACAGAGAGTATCTACAGGCCCATGTTCACCTGCCGTCAGTGACACGTAGATCTGAGTGTCATCTGCGTAGTTGTGGTACGACACATTGTTGCTGTTTATTAGCTGACCCAATGGAAGCATGTACAAGTTGAATAAGACGGGTCCCAAGATTGACCCCTGGGGGACTCCACAGGTCATGGCAATTTTGTCTGAGACACCGTTGCCAATTTCGACAAAGTACGTCCTATCCTCGACATAGGACTTGAACCAGTTTAGCGCAGTACCAGAGATTCCCACCCAGTTTTCTAACCTGTGAAGTAAGATCCCGTGGTCCACTGTGTCAGAGGCAGCGCTCAGGTCCAGCGGAACTAAACCTGAGACCTTACCTGCGTTGGTGTTCATACGGATATCATTTGTCACCTTGATCAGAGCTGTCTCAGTGCTGTGGCAGGGCCTAAATCCTGACTGGAAAGTATCAAACACATTGTTAGATGGGAGAAAGTACGTGAGCTGTTGATAGATTACTTTCTCTAAGAAGTAGGTTTGAGAAGAATGGCAGGTTTGATGTGGGCCGGTAGTCATAAAATAATATTGCAAACTCATTGACGTAGAGATTAGCTCCAAGGGCAGTGAAACTGGAGGGTTAGTTAATCTGTTAACTGTGGAAAACAGAACACGAGAATTGTTTCTGCAGTTTGCGATGATTTTAGAGACGCAAGATCTGGTTGAACTCACAAAGCACTTCTTTGTACATCTCAAAATGAACCTGGAGCTTTGACTTGCGCCATTTACCTTCGGCTTTTCGGCACTATATAGACAGACCTTAGATAACAGCAATTACAGCTTATATTAACTTCCTGACTAGACTATTATTGTTTACAGCTGCAATAATAGCTCAAAGGTTGCGGTGTATTTGAGCCTAGAGTCCAGCAGTGGTCCCCCCCTCTCTCCAGTGCATGACTTCATTTGTTTTTAGGATCTAAATTTGGTCCCATCTCGAGGTGAGGGGACGGACAGCTGCAAGGTCCGCCACGCTCCAGTGCGTCCCAAAAAAACAACGAGGAGATATTGAACTTGGGTGCTGCTGGTTTAGGCTTTGTTTCATTGAAGAAGTGCAAGGATTTCACTTTTCAAATGGAGAAAATTATATCTAACATTTGGCTATGAACTGAATGCATTTTGTCTTGCGCAGTTTGGAAAGAGCCCATATGTATCACGCGAAATATGTCCATTAATGTCCATTTGAGAGCTAATACACAACCATTTGCCTATATACTAAAGAATCAAAGACATATAATAGTTTAGGGAGGCTTCCTTCAATCCTTCACCGTCAGATCTTATAAATGTTCAAAAAACTTGTGTAACTTCAATAGTGCGAAACCGTCCCACTGGTTCCCTAAACTTGTCAAAACCATAGTACAGATAAAAGACATAAATACCAACTATGTAAATGTTTATATGAGCAAATCTTACCTTGTAGTTGATCATTTTCTCTGTTTGTGTTGAAGATTTCTGCTTGCGACAGCACGAGCGGAGCTTGTTATGTAGCTTTGACGCTGGGGGCGGGACTTGGAAGACGGTGACCAATCAAAACACCGTAGTCCTGTGACGTTTACAATGCTGCGTTCAAAGAAACACGGAGAAGGGAGTTTTTTTGTAGCTAATACGTTTTTCTGAATTACGCATTTATAACATTGTAATTGATAACTAATAAAGTATGGGCTTATCTCATCTTAAATGTAAATAGTATGACATACCAATAAGCGTTTGACTTTAAAGATATTGCCGATTTATTTTGTAACAATCACTGAAACGTGCGATTTCTGCTCGATATCAAATGCACCACTGAAGTTTCTCGTAATAACGCGAAAGACAAATGACTACTTTTTAAATACTTGTATATTTTTTTTAGGCAAATATCGATTAATTCACTATAAATGTGCTACGTTGTGAATCTATATCGTTTTTTGGAACAAGAGTAGTGCGGTTTATCCGGCGCAAAACAACACAATGACTCGCAACTCTATGAAGGCATTTTTTAATATTTTAAATGAGCATTTTCAAACATTCCCACAGATTTTTATTTGCATTTTTCAGGCCAGCACACAACGGCCTTATTTAGAAATGTGTTTCAAGTATTTTAACTCCGCAAACGCCAAACCCAAAGTATTTCCCCATCGATTGATGTATTCCACAGTATCTTGTTTTCCTACATTCAAAAACACCTAGGGTTATTGTGTATATATATATATATATAAAAAAAAAGCATAAAACAAAGCTAATAAATGTCCTTTGTGTGTAACCAAGTATGAAACAGTCCTTGCGAATACAGCATTGGCGGTCACAGCGAGACAATTCATCATTTACATGTGATTTGAATTAAATAAATCGACAAAAGTAAAAATCGACGACGACGTTCTCTTTCTATTTCCATCTTTTTATCGCTCTAAAACACGCCGTCACTTTCCACAGCGCTCAAGACATACAGTGTTCGTCCCGTACATGCAAAACCCCAGCTCGGAAATGATACTTTTCTGTTTTCTGTACAGTATTTCTTAAAATCCGTGACTTTCCGTTGAAGTTTTGTGGCTTTCAAATTTGTTAATAAATGCAACTTCCTGGATTAAAAACTAGAGCAGAGATTATTACTCCAAATTACAGACGTGAAATCAACAAAAAGCAAGAAATTGATGTTCTAATCTTATGACTTTTGTGTATGTGTTGCTATTAATGCAACACTAGTTTTGTTTTTGATTAAACTCGGGCCTTTATAGCCTTAAAGTCCACGTTTTGGGGCGAAGACAAAATGAAGCAAACGTTAAAGAGAATCCAACACACAAACGAGTTATGAATTGTAATTATAATGTAAAAGCTGAAATAAAAAGCCATTACCAGAAGAAACGGGTTGAAAATGCAATGTCAATGTACAGTAGATACAATACAACAAAGACATTCATAAATAAAGTTAAGAATCCAACTCTGTCTAATCCATGTATTTGTAAATACACTGACAGCTACTTCCGTAACTCCACTGTTGCCTTTTCAAACATGATCCCGACCTTTAAAGCGACTAAACTCAATTCCTTCTCATTTCCAAAAGCTGCAGAATGAACCTTTAATTTCCCCCCATGACAAATCCGGATTTCCCCGCCGCCCACGAAAGCAGAAATGAACTACTTTTTCGGAGTCCGTCTTGAAACTCTGCTGCGCTGTGTGTTTTTTTTTTCTTTTTTTCTTCTTCTTCTTCTTCCTATACAGGGGCGGCCATTTTAAAAGTCCCCCCCCCCCTCAGAAAAAAAAAAAACAACGTCCCGTGAACCGCACAGGGAGCACGTCTGGCTCCCGGACCCGCAGTCCACCCGCCGACCACAATGAGAGGTGAAGAAGTCTCCAGCCAGTCCAGATGAAGATGAAGCGTCTCCACCCGCTCGGGGTAAAAGCGGTGAAAACTAAAACGCTGAATCGTGACGAGGACGCCGCTCACTCGTTGGTGAAGTCGGGGCGGCGCGTCTGGATGATCTTGGGGCGAGCCGGGCGGGGCTGGTCGTCGTGGTCGCTGTCGTCGTGGCCGCTGTCGTCGTGGTCCTCGCACACGTGCACGACGACGCTCGGGGTGGTGGGCGTGGCCGTGTGCAGCTCGTACTTCTCGCCTGCGAAGACACAGACGGGACGAAGACACGGAGGGGGATGAAGACGAGGGTCGGATGAACGGGGACTTTAACGTCTTAACGGAGCGCGATTTCATTGTTGCTTTTTTGTCACTTTTTTATCACTTTTTTATTGTTCTTGGTGGCTTTTTTTGTTTGTTGCTTTTTCTTTTTTTTCCATTGTGAGTTTTAACACAATCACAAAAAATCTCAAGTGACACTGAACAAAAACAAATAAAAATCTAATTCAGGCTGTATTGGTAGGCGTGCTATGAGATAGTGCGTGATAATTGTTATCATTATCAACGTCATCATCCATGACTGTTACATCATCCACACTGTCATTATACTGTATCTAATAATAACAATGATCATAGTAATCATAATAATAATAATCATCATAATAATCATCATAATTACTGTCATTGTCATCATCCTTGATACCATTCAGATAAATTACTTTATGATCACGAAATTACTTATTTTTCATACATCTGTTCTCCACCATTCTGCCCCTGATCTATATCTGTAGTGTTGTATTTTGTCTTTTTTTTTTTTTTTTTTTTTTAATTATTATAATTGTTTTTTTTTTTTTTGTATTTTCAACGCTTTCTGTACATTTTTGACACTTTTTCGTTACTATTTTTTTTCGTCACTCTTTTACAACATTTTATTTGGCTCACAAAAAGGTCACCCAGTAAATCAGTAAATAACAGATACATTTTTCAGCTCAATATTTATAGTACGTTTTCCCAATTTTTTTTTTCATTATAAAGTAGGTTTCATTATATTTCATGTATTTTAGGAAATCGTTGTCATTTTTATGCTTTTACGCATCGTTAGAATCAATTATCTCGTTTATCGCGATATTTTCCTTCCTCAAAATATCGAACTTCAAAACCGCCGCCAAACAACATGGATGAACTGACCGGGTCCCAGTTTGGAGATGGCGCACAGCAGGTCGTAGTTGATGACGGGCGTGGGGTCGTGGGACTGTTCCCACCCGACGGGAGGAGAGGCCGGGGGCGAGATGAGGAACTGCTTATCGGGTTTGGGGGGCTCGAGGCGGGGGCTGCCGATGTGCACCGACTGGAGAGAGGAGAGAGGAGAGAGAGGCATAAACAAAGTCTCCTCAAACCCCCGGAGGGACGAGCGCCTCTCGTACCTGTGCGAAGTAGAGCCTCATCTCGCGGCCGTTGAAGCTGCTCTTGTGCAGCCGGAGTCGGGCCTCCGCCGCCGCCAGGGCGTCGCTGAAGCTGATGCGCACTCGGCGGAACGACTTGAAGTACTGGAACTGCACCTCGGGGTCGAACGAGCGGAACAGGGACTCGAAACTCGCCTGCGACACAGACAGACACACGGATATTCAATAAGTGTAGTAAAGTTTGCCTACGATACTTTTATATGCACTTTAAGTATTTCACATTGATTACAGAGACTTTGTTGCTCCCCCATGATGAGGGCCGGGTACCGTTAAATATAGTATTGGAAAAAAAAGTTTAGGTACTACTATCGAGAGCAGATACAGAAAATAAATCTCATATCTTTGGATCCAAGTTTTCATGCTGTTGGTCCAGACACAGAATTTAAATCGACTTTGAAATTATTTTTCACCACATTTTTCCCAATTTTTGACACTTTTAGCCACCATTTTTTCTTGTTTTCCCCATTTCCTGCCTTCTTTCCCATCCCACTCTGGAGATGAACCCGATATTGTAAATTTCATTGTAAATCATTCAGGTATCGGTATCGAAAACCAAGTATCGAAATACGGTACCTACCCACGATCTAATTTACTCCACCATAATCTAAAAACTGCCGACATTAGGATAGGAAAGAACCGTTTTGCTCCTCGTCTTATCACAAACATAGAACATGAAGTATATGATGAGATTTTTTTTGCTCTAAAATGAAGATCACCCGCTTTTTTACCTCCTCCTCCTCCGGCTCTCGAAGCTCTTTATCGAGAAACCGCTCTACCACTACGAGCGCTTTTATTTCCATCAATCTCAACATTTCCGGCTGATAAATATTACACTGTGCGGCACCACTTCCTGTCCCTTTGTTCGATAATCTGCCCTTTGTCTATAAATACTGAGCGCCGAGAGGCCGAGGCGGCGGAGGAGCAAAACCGTTATAAATAGCTTGGATTAAAATGAAGCTATATCGGTCCCACTCCCGACGTATGACCTTAATTTAAGCGTCGGGGGCCGTTTATGCATCAAGCGGTGAAGTGGAAGTGAGTGAAGAAAGCGCCGGGGCAAGCGGGAGATAAATGGGATCATTTGTTTGTAGACGAGTTCAGTGTTACAAATCCTGCCTCGTGGATCGAAACAAGGCGATTCCGTCGTTTCCATCTTCTGGAAAGCGCAAGACTGTGGTGCCCTTGAGATGCTGCAGTCTCGTCTTTGGCCAGTAGATGTCGCCACACGCCTCTTAGAACATTTACAGCAGGTCTTACACAGGATTTTTTTTTTTGTCAATGGCAACTATAATTTCCCCCCGTAATCACTTTCAAAGCTCCAAATCAACACCGTCCTGAACACAATGGGGCCAATCACGCCGCGGAGGTATCGGGAAGGAAAACCAAACGGTAATTATCTCCCCCGGACAGAATAATAATACGGCTAATCACGGGCGTGGAGAAAACAAGTCAAGTGGAGTGTAAACAACTAGACGGGAAGCGAACCACAACCTGAACTCGGGGCATTGGAAACAAAACCCCGTCAGTGTCAAGTATTCAGGAGAGCGCTGATATTATTGTCGGACTCGCGCGATGAGATGGAACTGTATTGATCTCACAAGGGAGACGTTCAGAAACACATAGTCGGGAAAGTGTGCAAACATCATTTAGGTTGCTGTGTCGCTCAAAATGCAATGGCCTTGAATAAACACTTTTTTTTTTGGTAACATTTTTTGAAATCCATTTTGTACAATTCTTTACCCATTTTTACCTCAATTTTGTTTAATAAAAAAAAAAAAGTTCAAATTTTTTAAATTTTTCCCCCACTTTTTTTCTTGATTTTCCCCCATTTCTTTTCAACTTTTTTCCCATTATTTCCCCTTTTTTTTTTTTTTTTCCATTATTTCCCTTTTATTTTCTTGATTTTTCCCCATTTCTTTTCAACTTTCCCCCCCATTATTTCCCAATTTTTATTTATTTTTTCCCCCATTATTTCCCTTTTATTTTCTTGATTTTCCCCCATTTCTTTTCAACTTTTTTCAAATTTTTTCCCCTATTTTCCCCCATTATTTCCCAATTTTCTTTTCATTTTTCCCCCCATTACTTCCCTTTTATTTTCTTGATTTTTCCCCCATTTCTTTTGAACTTTTTCCCCCATTATTTCCCATTTTTGTTTCAGTTTTAATCTTTTAGCAGCAGTTTTTGCCACTTTTTGACTTGGTTCCTTGACTCTAGAAATATTGTCGATGTTATAAATTTGCACAGTTCCTTAAACGAATAGTCTTTTTGTTTTGCGGGCGACTTAGCATCATGTAAATCAACGGGTCCTACAGTTGTGAGTCGCTCTACGTCTGTTTTCCCAAATGAACTTCCCATTTATTTGTGAAAAAACGATGATGAATCAGTAAAGTACAGCGTGAGGTTGAGAAGTTTCTCCTTTCTTCTCGTTGAGGGTCGTGCAGGGTTTCCAGGTGCCACGAGCGGCGTCTCACCTGTGCGTCGGGGCTGCCGAACACTTCCTGGTTGGTTACCGAGGCGACGAGGCAGAACCTGTTACACTTGGTGCTCTTGATGTGCATGGCCAAGGCTGCCGGGAGTTGGAAGCTCCTCCACGTGGCCGAGCGGCGCGGGCCCGGTTTGAACGAGCTCGAGAGCGATGGCGAGGACGCCGGCGAAGGCGAAGGCGAGGAGGAGGAGGAGGAGGGGAGGCGGGGGGGTTGGGACGGCGTTGCCTTCCCCAGGGTTAAAAAAACGGGGCTCAAGATGACGCTAAAAATAAGGCCGCATCAAAAATGGCGCGTGCTACTTGACGGTTCGTCTCGCAAAGTTTAATTTTCAAGACTTTACGCCACTGGGGGTGAGAAATAAAACGGATAGTGTTTAAAAAAAAAATACAAAAATAAATCAGATTTAGGCTGAATTCAAGCACCTGTCGATACGAATTCAAGGCTTTCCAAGACTTGTCCTTCTAGTTGTAAGCAGCTTTCTTTTAGTCTGAATACAAGCTCTGTTTAGGATATTTCAGAGACAAATGTCAAGGTTTTCCAGAGCAAGATGAGACAAAACTTGCAAAGAGGAATCGGTTTGGCTTTGGTAAAAAATTATTGCGGACAAAAATCAAAATGTCAGAGATTTGATATGCATAGTGTTAAAGGTTAAAACAGCTTTTTCAATGGCAGACTATTCCACCTTTTGCATATGTGTTCCAAGATAATGGAAGAAAAAATCTTGATATGTCTTCAAAATGTCTCCTCGAGTCTTCAGATTCGAAGCCTGAAAAAGCAGCTCGATATCTTCTTCTAGAGTCTTGTATCAAAAGCGTTGGCAAATCGTTGAGGAATTTTCCAGAAACGGCGGAGAAAAGCGTCTCTCTCTTCCTCCGTGAGTCTTTCTGCTCGTTCCGTCTAGCGCAGAGAGGTTTTTAAACGTGTCAGAGGCAGCGATGACGCACGCGACCTGCCCCTGTCTGTGCGAGGCTGGCTGCGTGTTCTCCATTCATTCGAGAGCCGCCAATCAGAGGAGAGGAGGCGGAGGGAGGGAGGGAGGGAGGGGGGAAGAGGGGGCGCAGTGCAGGAGATTCAACCATGAGCGAATGTAAAGAGAGATTTACTGTCATGGAGCTGGACACTTGTATAAAAGGGTATGTGCTGCAAACGTCCTCATTTGCATCGCTTTGTCGCTCAAAAAGATCAACAGACTACACAAGGGCAGAACAAAAAGGTCTTCCTGGTGTTGTAAAGCGCTATATGAATACACTTTGATTGATTGACAATTTCCCCATATTTATTATCTTTTTTTTTTTTTAAATCTGACATTTTGTTTAATTTTTTCCCCTATTTCCCACTTTTTTCCCATTTTTTATTTTTTTTTAACCAATTTTCTTCCACAATAATAAAAAAAAAGAACTCAAATTGAATCCACTTTTATCCCCATTTCCCACATTTCTGTTTTTGTTTTTTTAACCAATTCGTTTCAAACCATTTCTTGACATTGGAAATAAACTAGTACATTTGCTCATCTGCCAAAACTTTGATATTCTCATGTAGACGAGATATTTCCCCACCTCTAGGATCAGGTTTGACATTTTAATGGAATATATCGCCAACTTATCGTTATTGCGATATTTGTCGACCCTGAGAAGCCACGATATATCGCGATATCACCGAGGTCTTCCAGCGGCCTAAAACAAACCCACATGGGAACTTTAAAAAGGGCCCAAAGAGAGTCATATTTTTTCGAACGAGCAAATTCAAGTTAGTGGCAAAGAAAACGAAAAATGAAATTCTCGAACACAGCGGGTCCGTTAGTTATACAGATTTGGATGGACTGCTAAACCCCCAAAACGGAATAAAAAATGGTGATCGGGTCACACGTCCCGGTTCACAGGAACAGAGGACGCTTGACAAGAACGGGACAATCAGGAGACAATTAAACATGAGGCGCAAGTTGACTAAAATACTAATATGAAATGGCGAACGATCAGGGCAAGTTTTCAATTCAGACGGCTCCTGGTAATAACGTCATAAAACTTAATGACCTCTCTGACCTTTGGATTATGGGCCTTTAAAATGTAGAGGAAAGTTGTGTGTTTTTTCCAGTGACGCTATATCACCAGGAAGTACAGATCGGAGCTTTAATCAACAGTATATCAACATGGTATCTGCTTTACAGGGGGGTAATTATGCTAAATAGCTTTTTACCACGTTGTTCTCTCGTCAAAAACAGACCTGGAGCCGTGTTTAGAGCCACGAGCGCATCTTTGAGTAATCCGTTCATCAGTGGCGTATCCAGGAAATGCTTTGAACACCTCTCCATCCCATAGAAATAAAAGTGAGAAGTGGCGTTCGATCAGTCCAGAGTCCGTTAGCGTTAGCCTGCTGAATGTATTTTCCCTATAGCCGTTAGCATTAATTACGAACGATCCAGATGTTTTCAGCTGTTGTCGAGCGCATTTAGGTCAAAGCCTCGTTAGAAATAAATAATGAACGCGCAGACCTTTTGAGATTTAACTTTAGATACAAATTAGCATCTAAACGTGTCCTCTGAGCTAAATGCTAACTCGCATTCACTTAAGGTGTTGCTTTTTGTGGGGTCAGACGCACATCCAGTGGCCACTAAGAAATTATATAAATGCCATGAAAAGGACAAAACACACCTCCCCATATGTTAGTATTGCGCCCGACTTCCCCATTTATTCTCACGGGGATGGCAAGTTCAATTTGTCTGAGGTTAACATAAACCTACACAATGCTTTAAAACATGTATCGCACATTTTGAAAAGCAAAGCTCGGCCTGATCCAGTCTCGGCCTTGTCCCGGTTTGGTCCTGGGCCTCGTTCCCTCCTTGCGGTCCCTCCGCGGCCCGTGAGCCTGTACTGCACAGGTGCTTGTTTTTCCGCTGCTCTGAGCGCGCTGCTATTAATACCTCATAAAAGGCTGTTATCAAATCGCATAGTTTCCACAGACATCAGGCTTCCCAGTGCACTCGAACGCACCGCCGCTACATGTTCCTCCGCAAAGCACATTTCGGGATGTTTTTTTTCCACAGTCTTAAAAGCGTAAAATGATAAGGATGTTATGTCTGTGGTATGCGGGGAGGGGGGGGGGGGGCTCGCCAAATACCTTCCACTGTTTTTAGTTCATGGAAGACCTGATATAGACCCAGGGCAAAGAACAGGGTGAAGACTTGGTCGTTATTCCCCTACTTTGGTTGCGTTCGAGCCCTGGTTTAGACGCCGATTCAGCTCGTTTCCTCTCGACCTGGTTCTGAACTTTTGACCTAGTTTGGCTGTGGTTTATTTTGAAGCTTTAGAGTTGGTTTCTGTGGCATTAAGAGGTCTTCAATAATACTGTTTTATCGAAATGTTCTCATCGTGACAGGCCTCGCAGGTTTGTCCAGTGTTAAGTGTAGACCTGGTGTTGAAACTCTTAATCTGGTTTTGTCGACTAACGTATTAAAGTATTATGTAAAATCGACTTTTTCAAGCTTTATATCCTGTTATTATGTCAGTCCCTCATTAAACACATGCCTGGAGTGTTGCCTCGGCTCATTCACATACTTTTGAGTAATCAGTAAAAACTTAGACGGCGGCCATTTTAGGTGTAGCTATGCCTCAGTCCTCCTAGGAACGCCCCCACCTCCTGGAGACGCCTCTGGACCTTTCGTCACCAGCCGAGCCACCAACCACTGCTCCTCAGCTCAGAGCCCCCTCCCCGCACAGTGTTGTTGTTTAAATGCCACAGTAGTGTGCTGAAGGGGGCGTGTCGGAAAGCTTCTTAAAGAGACAGAGGCCTATTTCAAGACGTTCAGTACAGCCATTTTGAGAGAGCAATTTTATTCAAGGCAGTTATTTTAATTTACTGCATATACAGACCAACAGAAGGTCATCATTGTAGTGCTATAGACTGGTGCTATGTGATTGAACAAAGCATAATACCCCCACTTTAACATAATCTTGAGACGCTTTTTTTTGCTGCGTTTTCATCCTCACTTGCGTCTCGTTTTTCTCACTATTTTGACGTTTTTTTTTTAGAAACTTCTAGATTTGAATAAAGTCAAACTGGAGAAAATGTGCTCAGTTAAGGGGTTAAAAAGACTAAAGCTATGACTAAAATCGGATTAAATACAATAATATAAACGCAGAGTTGACGAAATGAATATTTATCCCGGGTAATTAAGTCTGGTATGTGCGGTTTACTGTCAGACTCTTTCCACTGGACAAAGGGAGTTTTTTTATTGCACGCTTTAAAGGGAGGGCGGGGGAAGTGGGGGCGAACGAGACGTAATGCACCCGAGCTCTGTCATGGTTTCATCTCACCGAAGGAACAGGAACAGTAATATTTGAGCTTGTGATTAAATGATTAAAAAAAGCTAAAATAGTGGCGACATGACGCTCGGAGACAGTGGAAAATGTCGGTGCGAAAGGAGTGTTTGTTTTCGTGAAAGTTAAAGAGCGCCGGGTGAGAAGGTGCTAATCATCTGCAGATCTGCCTCTTCATATATAAAACTCAGATGTTTTCTAAAAGGCGCTCCAGTATTCCAGTTATTAGCCATAATCCGGGGAAACTCAAAGGGTTAAAAGCACTGTGGCTTAATCTTTTGAATGTTTTGCTCATCCACTACACTGGGGAAGGTTAAAGCCGGGACTGGAGGGAGAGAGTGCAGCGGATTGAGTTCACCAATAGCCTCTTGGTGTTGTACTTTCCATCTAAAATATAGATATTGATAAGATTAATGGTGTGTAGATCTTTGCATCCCGAGAGCCTGGAAATGAAGCACAAGCTGATGTGAAAACTGACTGTGGAAATACTGGACATGGCGTCAGTTCTGTATGGAGGAGGGGAAATGTTTATATATACCTTTATATGTATTGTTTTAATCAAATGATGGACCTCGGGAAGAACAGCGAAAGTTTGGCTCGCGCTAATGGGGATCCTTTCAGCAAAAACAAACTTAAAAAACCATTTACTACTTTTAGTTCTTTCGTGGTTAAAATAAAAAAAAGCTCAGCCTCCTCTCGACTCCAGAAATAGGAAGCTCTTCGGATGTTTCTGATTAATGGCGCATTTGCAAGAAACGGGAAGTTGCGTTTATAAACTCCCAATAATAACCGGAAAACTTGAGCGCATGTAAATCGCACAGAAGAACCTCGTGTTTTGACCTATTTTTTTCTCCCCGTGTATCCGCGCATTCTCGCCAAACCCGCGGAGAAACTACTTCAGTTCAGCGCCGGTCGAGTCCCGTGAGCGTTTGTGAGGATATATTTTTCCATTGGCACAGGTGAAGGAGAGGCTCATCTTCTCCGCTTTCGGTTTGAGATATCACTTGCACTTCAGGCTCAGGCGGATCCGGTGTCACTGTGGGTTACATCCTCGGCCTGGTATTTATGTACTGTATAGGGACTGCATACTCTATATTCTCTGGGCAGGTCATTGTTCGGTTTAATGGGGGGCGAATGAGCGCGCTCTCCTCCGCGGGGCGCCAGCTCCTGTTCCAGCGCTGAAACCATCATCCGTTTTCTCTCTTGCAGCCGGGTTTGGGGATATGACATGGAAATTATATGTGTGTGTGTTAAGAGATATTTATTCTATTTAACAATGGCATTAAACTTTAAAATGTAAAACACTGGAGTTATTGTTCAGTATTTACCTATAGTGACTTGGCAGCCAACTCTACGGACTGAGCTAGGTTCAATTTCATTCATGTTTAAAGCAAATAAATCTGTTTCAAAATTAAACCTGGGCTTAAACAGAACATACAATACAAATAATGGGTCGTTCCAGCGAGAGGAGGGCAATATATCAGCTACAAGAGTTGATCTCCAAAGCCAAGAAAAATCGGGAGGGAAATTTGGCGAAAATGGCGGAAAAAAAAAAAAAAAATGGTGGGAAAAGTAGAATTAAATGGTGGAGAAATTTGGGGGGGGGGAATTTTAAAACATTGTTGAGAATTAATGGGAAGGGGAAAAAAATTGTGAAACAAGGTAAAACAAATGGGGCAAATATTGGGGGAAATGGGCTGAAAAAGTGTATTTTTTTCTGCCCTTTTATCCTTTTGAGCGACAAATGTCCCGGGTTCAATTCCCACCTGGACGGGGCATTTCTGTGTGGAGTTTATACGTTCTCCCCGTGTCTGCGTAGGTTTCCTCCGGGTACTCCGGTTTCCCTTACAACTAAAACATGTACAATAGGCCAGAATGAATGATGTATGGAGTGAATGTCAAAACTGTCTCGTGTAAAGCGCTTTGTGACCATGTCTGTGAAAAGGCGCTTTACAAATAAAGCTCTCCTCCTCCTCCTCTTCTTCTTCTTCTTGAATGACAATTTGATTAAAAATGTATTGATGGGACTCAGCTTCAGTGACTAATAAAAAGTTGGCATAAACATAAAAGTTACGCGTGACCCAAACGTCCCTCTGTTGTCTGATGTTTAGGACAGTACTTTGTCTCTCTCTGACTCAGTGCTGATAAAAGCTCGATTCACTTTTTCCATTTGTTTGGAGTCTGTTTGTGACTTTTATCGGAGCGAGTCATCTGGAAACGCTGACTGCATTGTTTGGGGTCATCTACTCTTCCATCTTCACCTTTGGAGAAAAAAAAAAAACCTTCAGAAACAGACAGTGGGTCTTTGAACGGAGGCCGAGAGCCCCTTTTGGTAAATGTTTGCTTTATTTCGTATGGACCTACTTGGAAAGAGCGGAGAGTGCGTGGAAACTACTTTACACGAGACTTAAAAAAAAAAAAAGCCACCCCGGGACAGAAACGTGGCTCCGGTTCTGCGCCAACAGCCTCCACGTCTTGTTTATTGTGCCTCGAGGGCAAAGTACGGAGTCATGGAAAAAATAACACGGCACTTTCTGCAGCGCACGCCCTTTGACCCGCTCTTCTTCTGTTGTTTTGAGTTTTCCGCTGGCGTCAGCTCATCCCCCATTGTTCAAACAGCGGCTTCTCCAGTTTTAGAGGAACAACAAAGAAACTGGAAGAAAGGGCAACGGCGTCCAAAAGCCGCTCCTTGAGGAGGAGCAGGGGCCGCTATTCCGGAGCAAATGTGTGGGATTTTTATGAGAAATATCCAAATAGGGCCATGGTCCATTTAGTGTAACACCGAAAATTCAAAGAGCATTTTTTTATTTTTTAATCTTGAAGCGTTCAGGTCCATTCAATCCTGCATTTGCCTGTAACTTCTGTTTTGGATCAAATCGAACTCCAGTTGCGATAAAAGCCAACAGTATATTTTTTACATTTTTTACGTTTAGATTTATGTGTCCCGCTGTCCCAAGATCTATGAAAAAAGCACGAGTATTTTGACTTGCGGTAGAAATGATTGACAGTATTATGTGAAGGAATATCCACGATAAAAAGTGTCTTTACCTGGATGTAACTGACTGCTCTGATCTAGGGCTGCTGGAGTTGGTCAGGTCTAGGGGAGTCATGATTATTGTGAAAGAAAATATTGCGATTTTACGATTATCGACCGAATGAAAGGAATGAACTTAGATTTTTTTTGTCTTTAAAAAGCTTTTTAATACTTGCTTTAAGATTGTTTTGCATTAAAATAAATAGGCCTACATTGAATAATACAAAACAATGTCAACTTTACTTCTTTACAATGACCATAATTATTTTACTATACATTATTAGGCCACAAGCTATGGCTAGGTTTCCTGTTCTCAAAAGTTAGGCTGCTGTTTGTTTATTTGTCAGATGTTTTGATGAACAGAGAATGAAACGTGTTTACAAAATGACTAAGGAGACTCGTTTGAACAGCTGATTTCCACATGTGCGGTTTCACTTTTCTTTCCTTTACGCGTCGCTGAAGCTGAGCGGAGCGCGTTAGCTTTTTGTTACATCCTGAGCTTTTGGGGGAATTATGCAGTTCGTTACCTTGACCTGGACATTTACAGCGAAGGATCATCTCCAAGACAACAACAACGCCGTGGTCATCTTTTGGATCCTAAAGAGGTCCCACTCTGCTGACTTCAATCGTTTTTGGGTGAATACAACACTGGAGGAGAGCGTCCTTCTGCCTTAACTACCGGTGAGTTTACTTTTATAATCGTAAAACCGGTTACTCTTGACATCCCTAGTCAGGTCTCGGTTCAAGGATGAGATCAGCCGACGACCTGAACATCCTGAATAACCAGGATATTTCATCAACGGATTTCTTAATCGCGTATATTCCTTGACGACTATGCCGGGATTCATCAGGCTCACATTGTGAAAGAGTCGCCACAGAGTCCAGATCTTTAACCCCATTGAGAATCCTTGGGATGTGCTAGAGAAGGCTTTGCGCAGTGATCACACTCTCCCAGCATCGATACAGGATCTTGGTGAGAAATAAAAGCGACGCTGGATTTTTTTGACATTGCGGACGTTGTGCTGTAATCAAAGCCTAACCTTCTTAAACCCCCACATGAACCGAGCAGTTTCATCAATTTGGCCTTACCCAAATCTAAAAGCAAAAAAGTGTCAAAAGAACGCCAAAAAACATGCCGGAAAAAGCAATAATAACACAATAAAAAACAAACAAAAACACACAACAAAAATGCTATGAAAAAGTGACCAAAACACTTAAAAAAGGTGACAAAAAAGTTCTAATCAGTGTTGTAGGTCTTAGCTTTCAAATGTGGTTTATAGTATAAGTTCCAGTCCAGAAGCTTTTAGATTTGGGTAAGGCCAAATCGTAGAAAATGCACTCATTGTGCAACTTTTTATAAAAAAATAATTTTAAAAAACTTGGATATTTGTGCATATTCGACCTTGTAGTGACTCAGCGGCTGTATGGCGTCTTTACAACGCTAGGATCAATTGTTTTGTAGGTTTTCTGGTGGGAGGCTCCGTCAGCAGTGAAAACCTTCTGGACAGTTGATCCTGGAGCTTCCTATAGGCCACTGTGATGGAAAGTAAAGGCGCCATGCGGACCACTCGTACAGCCGCTGGGTCACTACAAGGTCAAACACACACAAATATCAAATTTTTTTTTTTTTTGACATAAAAAGTTACATATTGCATCTTTAAAGTGTGCAAGATATTTCATGTGCTGCTGCTGCTACTACTGTAACTGCCTGTGTAAAACTAAATTAGAAGCCGTTTTGCAGTGAATTACAGACTGCTGCGTAACATTTATTGTAATCGTTTCTTTATCGAAATGCTTCATAACGCCGGCTGTAATTAAGAGATTTACAAACTAAGCCGACGCATTATCCATCAAGCTTAGGCAACAGCGAAGATTTACGAGTGCTGTCCCTCAACAAGGCGCGAAGATCAAGTTTATCCAAGTAAATGCTGCTATAACGTCAGCTTTATTATTCCCGCAGTATTTGGGAGACGCACATCTCAAAGTGCACATGACCCGCGACTCTCCACAAACAACACTTTCCATAATGTAGTCACACATTACATGGCTCTTTTTCCACTGTGGGACGTTTTTTTTTTTCCATCACAGAGCCATAGCCAGAAAACCACACCCAGCCATTACTACGACTGCAGTACCACAAGTACTGCGAGTCAGCGATTTGAATGGATTTAACTACAGGCAAAGGCGCGCGGTGACTCAGGGCGGACTGGTAAACAACTATTAACTGAAGGATACTGGACAGGAAGAGAAACGCCGGTCCTTCAGACGGAGGTTATTGAATGAGAAAATGATCTGGGGAGTATCGCTGTGGCAACGGTGGATCAGATTTACAAAAAGGAAAAGAGCAATAACTGGTTTAAGACGGGAATAAACCAATAAACAGGAGAGAATCAGGACAAACTAAAATGATTCATAATGAAAACTTGATCCATTTTTTAGGTTTTTCTTTGTCAGTATGATATTCTGCTCAATATTGAACATTATACTGTTGTAGTTTTAATGCCACACACTTCTATAACATATGTGAAGCACTTTTTTGAGAGTCACGTGACAAAACGCCACTCGCCGCCATATCAGATGATGTTTCTGATGCAAAAAACGTCAAACTGAATGAATTGAAAATCACAAAGCTCCCAACTGCTCATCTATACTGCCTTTATCAGAGAGAAGCAACAGGGATTACTACAACCACGGCACAAAATATAGTGAAAAATAGCAATATTACGAAGTATTTCTGACCCAGCCTTGATTAGTTGTCGCTAGCAATCAAAAATATATGTGCGGAGGTTAAAACTAACTCAGTGATTGATTCTGTTGACATCAGTCTGCCCAGGGACTGCAGGTGGAAATGAGCACAAGTGCTATAACCAGGTACAATGCATCTCTCCTTTCTGAGGTTAATGTATATTGTACACTGTCGCTGTTCAAATAAATGAATAAAAAAAAAATAATGATTCATCCAGGTTCTTAGCTTCAAAATGACACGCAGCATGCCCATATTCACTAAGATTTTGTTGTGTTTTTGAAGCGGTGGGAGCCAAAACTGGTATTGGTTTAGGATCAGATATTTGAAGCCAATAACCAGTATTGGCTCTGATATCCGATACCAGTAACGGATCGTCCCTAATAATCATATAGTTTAAGAGCTTGGATGGCATTGATATGTGAGCACAAAAGTCTCGGGTTCAATTCCCAGATCGTCTAGGGCCGTCACAATAACAACACTCCAAGTTTGATATATTGAGGCAAGAATATATCACGACCGTATTATGCCACCGAAACGTTTTTTCTTTGAGTTTGATTTGAATTGCAACTTTTATAAAGGATACGTACTTTTAGAACAAGGGATTCGTATCGTTTATCGCGATATTTTCCTGCTTCAATATAAACTTTGTGATTGCAGCTGTATGTACTTTCGATAAACATTGAGCCCAAAAATATACTGACATTTCTTCACGTCAGTATAGTAATTATTGTGACACGAACGTATATTTTATATCACAATGTTCGCGTTATAAAAAGGGCTTCTTTCATCAGGCCGGTGTCGAACTTGCACACAGTGGGAGGCAGATATTACCGTGTCATCCTCTCGTCTCGGAGTCGGTGCAGTGACTAAGACTGGACACTTTTGGAGAATATAAACTCATCTCTGTTTCCTCCTGTCACTAAGAATGAGTCACTGCCGCTTTTCCATTTAGCGAGTGACAAAAACAAGGCGCTGCGCGTTTCAACTTAAATGCAATGCACTTCGTTCAACGCTTTCCTTCAATATAAGCGTTTCATTTTGTCAACATCATTGTTTTTTTGTTAATATCACTTTTAACACGAACTAGAGGTTAAATTTCATGCCTTGTTTCGTAATGAATCTCTGGAATTACTGGACCTATCCGCATGGAATAAAAACTGGCATAAAGTTCAAAGTCAGCACAATGTTGTCCCCTGAATTTGACCAATTCCAGGTAATTCCTTATCCATATTTACAGTTTGACCATATCAATGTACTTGTAGAGTTTGATTTCGTGGTTATTCAATGTGCTTTACAAAACAAGGATGTGCAAAAGTTCAGAAAATTACACCCTCATGCTCTCTCTTGAGCATGAGGGTGAGGGTTTCCTCGGAGTACTCACATTTCTGCCATCAAGCCAAAACATGCACAACAGGACAAAAAAGTAGCTTAACCCAACCATAACCTAAGAGCCAAAAGTGCAGCTGAATGTGTTTTGGAACATATGTTTTGTATTTCTGATTAACGTGTGCAGTAAAAACACCTAGGCAATATCATTATTTCCAAAAGAAATGTAAATTTAATGCCAGTTTGGATCAAATTTTATGTTTTTTAGAGAACTAAGTAACTCATGCCCCTAGAGGCCATAATTGGCACTGCAGGTGTCATTGCATGTTGCAGCCAGGTTTGTTTTTCACTCAAACCTGGCTGTAAATACTGTTTAAGTGGTGCTAGCCCGTTGTTAGTCTGTTAGCTTCTTCTTTGTGATTCTATCAGTGTGTATTGTGCCTCCGACCCGGTGCTGGCAAAGTTGCAATTGTGGTTTTCTGGCCAGAGACACCAGGGGGAGGTGAAAGACCCCCAATCATCCCATTACCACTTGTGTTACCCCCAGAGGGACCACGGAAAGGATTTATTATGGTAAACAAGTTACTTAGAACTGCTTTAATGCTTTTTAATCCCCCGTGGTCACCCTGTTAATGAAAGAATTAATAACTTGGTCATTGTACAATAATGAACACAAATATATTAACACATTTTATAGTCTAGATCAGTGCTTCTCAAACTCTGTGATGGAAAGTAAAGACGCCATGCTGACCACTCATACAGCCGCTGAGTCACTACAAGACCAGCCCTGTAAAGGGTTTATATAATAGACTGAAATTACACTGAACTGGGTGTAAGCCATGTTTAAACCTAAACTTGAATGCATTGCAAATGACCCCGAGTGCCGTTTTGAAGCAGCTCCGATAAGCTCGTGAATGGCCAATGATTTTTAAAGTCATTATCAAAGAGGTATTCAACCCGCCAAGGTTAACGATTACTGCAGATCCGCATTCCTCTCGACAGCCCGCCCGCATCAGTCTTTCTTGATCAAGTGGAAGAAAAACTGTTCATTGTACATCATTGGACACATTGCTCTGATGCATCACTGTCTGACGTCTAAAATTAAACAAATCCCGTGGTATTTTTAGCTCCTTCAATACTAGCAAGTGACTAGGGAGGAATCCGTACGCGGGAGGCAGCGCGGTGGCGACATCAAGTGGTGGATGAGTGCGCTCGAGTGTGGAAATGACTCAAATAAGACGCAAACATATCCTCCCATGAACAATGAACTAAGACGACACCAACATTTCCAGCACGGTCTCAACATTTGCAACGCTTTTCCTCACGTTGACAACCAGCCACTTACCCTGAAAGTCCCCTCCTCGTACAGCTCCTCCGGTACTTTGCAAGCGATGAGCGCATTGGGCAACTCTGTGAACTTGACGTCAACCGTGGCCTCCCCCGCGGCCCCGCTCGCCTGCTGCATCATGGTGGACAAGTGTGGGCCTAAAAATGAGCTGAGAGAGAGAGAGATATTAAAACTGAATCTGAATGTGCAGGAGAGACTGATAGATCCATGGGTTAAACTCGTGGATCTATCTTTGCAGTGAGGGAAAGTATTAATAAACAATTCAAAATGTCGCCGTTTTAGCCTTATAGGTAAAGTTGGAATGTTTCTGAACCTCTTACCCCCGCCTTAACCGAGTGCATTTTCTCCAGTTCGGCTCAACCCAAATCTAAAAGCTTCTCGACTTGGAGAGCAAAAGTGTAACGCCTCATTTGAACGCTAACTTTTTTGGAGGAGTTTTTGTCGTGCTTTAATTGTTTATTTTTGGTTAATTTTTGTCAATTTTTTGTGACCTTTTATCGTTCTTTTTTTCCCCATGTTTTTGTTGCTTTTTCATCATTGTTTTTTGTCGTGTTTCACCACATTTTTGTTGCTTTTTTGCTGTGTTTGTCACCTTTTTGTCGCTCTTTAGTCACTTTGTTATTGTTGTGGTATCATTGTTGCTCTTCTGGCATGTTTTTGTCGCTCTTTTGTCACATTTCTGTTGCGTTTTCGTTGCTATATTGACACTTTTTTCCAAGAAACTTCTAGATTTGGGTAAAACCAAACTGGAGAAAATGTGCTCGGTTCAGGTGGGGGTTAACAGGTTAATATGTAATAACTGTACAGCTGACAGTCTTGGATAAGGCTGCTGCACATATGGCAGAACATGGTGCCTCCGCTCCGACAATTTGCAGGATTTCTCTCCCTGCTCTTCGCCCCACACCGTCATATAAGAAGCTTTGAGATTTAGGTAAAGCCAATCTGGTTCAGGTGGAGGTTAATGATAACAATTGTACTTTTCATTTATTCGCAAAAGCCTTACAGTTTGGGAAATTCCACAGTTACCATGGAGATCCGCCATCTTTGCAGCTGTTGGCATACATTTCCATAGAGTAACATTAGATAAAAACAGTATAAAACGTGGAGAAAAAAGCCGTGGAATGATGTTGAGTTACTGCTGGTAAATACATCTAACACACTGTGGTGTCCAAGCGTTTTAATGTGAACAATAACTCCAGTATTTTAACTTTTTAAATCTCCATTAGTTTACAATTGCTGCTAATCCCATAATGCTTAGCGATATGACATCACATCACGGAACTCTACAAGAAATCAGAATAAGCCAGAACCAAGCAATGGCTAAAACCAGTAGGCAGTAAACCTAAAAGGCCTCCCCAAACACTTGCCATCAAAATCCAAGCATCTGGTTAGTGCTAGTGAAGGTCTACATTATGTTCTGAGCTTTCAAATGAGGTCTGGTACTCGAGCTTAACCAGTAACATATCTTTAAACAGCCATAATTACTATAATATATGAACAGGGATTTAAGTAAAGACTACAATCGCTAAAACAATGGCTACAACGAGAATTAACCAGAGCATTTGACGAACAAAACAAAGAAAATCAGCCGTTGGTGTAAAACGTTACGACAAACGTGACACCATCTTCGCTCTAAATCGCTAAAACCCACTGTCACATGTTGAAATAAAAGCACATTAACATCCTGATTGTAACGTGAGGTGCCTACCTTAGAGATATCGGGTGTTATTTCATGCTGCTTTGGCCAAAATAGCTCGGGTTGTGCTCGTCCTTTCTCCCACTACAGTAGGTAAAGCTGCCCTCTGTTAGCTTACCGCTTTACTGGGCTTAATGCTAACACAAAAGCGGCTAAATAAAAGCGAAAACGCAAGAGTCGGCGGATATTTTAACATGTACAGACAGTTACGGATGTGTACGAGCATATAAACAGCAGTTAAAATTAATAATAAAGCGGATTTTGCTATTTTTTGCAATAATTCCGAGGCTGGTTATCAAAAAGGATAAAGTAGGAGGTGACGTCAATGGACACGCAGCTGTTTCCTCTCCGTGGGAGGTGGATCTGTCGCCATCTCGTGTTGGAAAATGGTCATTACAATTTCAAAGTGAAACCCTGGTTACAACCCCCAAAATCTGAATTTATTAATGTACAACTGACTAAAAAACACCAAATAATAATACCTACAGCAATAAACCAGATCTAATGCTTTTATATTTCGTAAACCAAAATAGTGTCCCTTACAGACCAGTCCTAGCCTAGAGTTCAGAGGCTTGCCAAAATAATGACAGCCCTATTATAATTCTGTTCATTTATGAGTCAACAGAATTTATTTGTCCAACAACTATAAGCTCGGCACAGACCACTGTTTGCATGTGTGGCTATAATTGACTTAGCAGGCAGTCGGTTCATTTCCTCTAATGGTCTTTAGGTTATGACCCCTAGTGTCTCAATACTTTCACCACCTGAAGACTCCATAGAGCAATGCACCTGTTTTATTCTTCCCAAGCGACCCGAATATATTAAACATTAGATTTGATTAAAAACTTGACTTGTGCTCAAATGATCAGAATTTGATCTGCTTTGAGTAGGTTTAGACTTTCTTCCTACCAACAGAATAAGAGGGATTTTTCTTGCTTTTGACTTTTTGTCTCATTTCAAGTTGAAATGAGACATGAAAACAGGGAAAAGAACAGATACTTTCAGCAAATTGTTAAGGCCATTGTGCTCCATCATGGCACGCAACCACTTTTGATTCTTGATTCTTTTTGATTGGCAGCACTGTGTACACTTTTAGTCAGCGGTGTGTGATTATTGGCCTCCTGTGGTGCCGGGACCGGGGTGGCAGAGGCTTAAACCTGCAGTGGTCATGTGGTAATCAGCCTGTTCTTAATCCTTGAGGAGAGAGAGAGAGAAAGGGAGGGCGGACTCCAGGTTAGTGATGTCTGGCTAGGTTAACAGCTTATTCAACAAGCAACTCTAGACTAGAGTGGAAGCAAAACTTTAACTATCTACATTTTGAAAGAGAAATTGAAAAACAGGTGCTCTGAATTTCTTGAAACTTTCAGCTCAACCATTTTTGGCCAAATTGTGCCTAAACGATTCAAGGACAACTCCACAAACCTTTCAACTTCTTGGATTCTCAACTCAGAACTTTGAACATTCTGTCATAAAAAACTTCACTTCACTTTTTCCAAATACAACCTGGAACCTGAGGAAATATCTACAGTTATTGTTTATTTTCAACCTGTCCTTGGAAAACCCTTGTCAAACTTTTTCATAATAGCGTCTTTTCAAAATGGCTCAGTCGGTCGAAAACCCAGCTAAAGAACACACAGTGCATTTTTGCACTGAGTTGGACACGAAACAAGAAATGCAACAGGAGGACGAAGACGACTTCGATATTGAACTGGCAGAAGAAGTTGGAGAGGATGATTTTATGTCAACCGAGCAAGGACCAGAGCTTGTAGATGGACAAAATGGCGTTGAAATGCAGGAATTGAAGACTGTTGACAAATATACAAACAGAGATGGGGAGGCGACGATTGGAATCGTGGTTGTCAAAGAGATTGAACACAACAACGTAGATGTACAAGAGTCTGATATTGATTTGAAGTCAGAAGAGGGGACAGCAGGAGCAGTACAAGATCATTTCTTGGTCAAAGAAGGTGAGGAAGATGACCCAAAAAGCAATGGAGGAGAGGAAGATGCTACGCAAAATGAACACGTTGCAGAAAAGACGTTTACCGAGAAAACCGCATTCATAGAGGCAAATTTGCCAGAGAAAACTACATCAACGGAGGAAAAAGCGACTGGAAATTATGAACAAGAAGTTGAAAAAGTTGCACTAATGTCAAGCAATAATGTTGAATTGCAGTCAAATGAAACTGAAGACATTGTTTTGGTAGAAGCAATTGAGCAAGAAGTTTTACAAACTGACAATAGCGTTGAAGTTGCAGTAGAAGATGACCAGAAATGGGGTGAAGAAATAGCTGAGCAAGACCAAGACGTTGTGACTTTAACTTGCAATGAAAACTCTGCAACGGATTCAATAGAAGATGACAAACAAAGTAATGGAGAAACTGAGAAAACGAGTCAAGGCTTGGAGATTGAACAAGAAAGAGTTGAAGAGACAAAGTTCCCGGACGAGCATTCAACAATTTTGACAAGCAATGATGAGTTGGAAGAATCAGAAACCCCTGTATTGGAGGAGAATCAATGCTTGCCATCGCCTGAATGTGAAATTGTTAAGAAAAATGGAAGTATGGCGTCCAATAGTAAAGATTTTGAAACAACCGAGGAAGTAGTAGTTCCGCAAAACAGTGAACAAGACCAGAATGAACCTTGTCAAGAGACATCTCCATCGGAAAGTGGAAAAACCGATTATTTGAAGTTGGATGTAGCTGTAAAAGAAGAGCAAGGGAATATTTGTGAGACTTGCCAAGAAAGTTTGCCATCAGAAACGGTCACAGACAACAGTGAGTTGATCAATGACTATATTGGAGAATTGGAAAAGATTGATGGATTAAAAGGTAAGGGAAAAACAAAGATTGGGGAGATTTCTGATGAAAATTTAGGCCCAGAAGTTGCTGAAGAAGTTGAGGAGGGTATTGAAGGTAACCAAATAGATTTAGACACAAAAGTTAGCTGTGAAGATGTTGAAATGCTGAAAGAAGAAGAAGCTAAAAGTGAGGAACAAATAGAGATGATAGACACCAAAAAGTGTGAAAGTGTGGAAGGGAAAACTGAGGACGCCATCTTGGTTGAGCTGAACCTGAATGAGAAGGAAGAGATAAGCCTGGATGACCCTAATGCTCCAACTTTGACGGGAGCAGCAGTGACGGATGAAGCAGGTGGTGATATCAAGTTAATGGCCCAAGACGATCACAAGGTGGCATGCAGAACAGATCAAGAGTCAAGTTTAGGAGAGGGAATCTCTAAGCAAGACAAGGTAACGCAAGAAAACAAGAGTTTGGATGCTTGCAAACTGAATGAAGACGTTTGCAGGCAAGAAACTGGAGAAGAGAGTCAAGAATTTAGCCGGGAATTGGCTGAATCTGTTTTTGAAGAAGCAAAAGAGGAGTGTTTTGATGAACCGATGGCTAAATCGTTTGTCCAAGATGTTTTACAAGACATGGAAGGTGAACCGGTGACAGTGTTGGATGATGTTTTTGATGAGATTGAGGAAGTTGAAGAAATTATACCCGAAGAGGCAAACGTTGAGCCAAAAGACGTAGACATTTCAGAAGGTATAGTTAAAGAGTTGAAGCAAGCAATGGAGAATGGCAGCTTAATGTCCCCTGATAAGCTCATAAGGGGAGAAGCCAAAAAGTTGTCGGCAAGAAGGAAAGACACAGACTGGATAAAAGTTGATCAAGCAAGCGACGAGTCAAGCGTTGAAACCAAAGACTGGAAAAAAGAGTTGAAGCCCCTCATTAAGAAGGAGCTATGGGACAAGCCAGGGGGAAAGTGTCCGCCGAGCAACGACGACTGGATCCAAGAGTTGAAATCTGTGATAAAGGACGACTTGCTGCCGAGGAAACGGGACCCAAACGTGAAGAAGAAGCGCGTGGTGTTGTTCGAAGATGGCCAGTCGTACGTGCCGCATAAAGAGCTGTTCGCAAGTCGGAAAGATGAGATCAAGCTCATCTCTCACACCAAAAAAGTGGACACGTCGTTGTCGCCGTTGAGGAGGGAGGGCTCGACTTCAGATGATCAAGACTACAAAATCTCTCTGTATGTCAAGGTGAGTCGAGATATTATTGTTTATGTCACTGCACTCATCAAATCTAATGGTCATTTTCAGATTTGTGGAATGCGCTAGTCTTCCTGTTTACATTACATTTGTTAAACCCACCTCAATATGCTTAGTTTGAATATTACAGTCAGGGAAGTGACGTTTATGAAGAAAAGAAAGAATAAGCCTGAATATGTCTTATGTGTCCATTCTTGTAAACGCAGACTTTGTTTATTTGGTTGTATATTTTTAACCGTGGCAAATAATATTTTTCATATTTCGTATTTATCTGAAGGGCTTATTTGAAATATGTCTTTGTATTTAACTAGTCCAAGGGTTCCCATAGTGGGATTTTGGACCTCCAAGGTAGCCGTGAGACACTGAAGATTGATTTAAGATACGTTTGGTATTGTATTTTGTGCTTTAATGCAGTATATTCAAGTGACTTAACATTAAACCAGATTTTAAATGTCTTGACCCATGAAATAAGTACAAGGGGTAATTATATTTTACGGAGAGGGTCCCCTAATAGTTTGAATCAATATTTTGGGGTTTGTGACTTCCTGCGTTAATTAAGGTGTCAGAAGCAGTGCCTCGAGATCACGTCCGGAGTACCTTATTGGGGGGATTAGCCTGCATGTTTTGGGTGGACGTTGAATGTCATTGGGAAGCCGGCCAGACACAGAAAGGTCTACAGGTCCGTGGCGTTAGAACTGCACCTTGGACCTGGCATTTACATAAGGTATCGTTGACCGGCACAGTGACAGTGAATGAGCATTGTGGTGTTTGGCATTCGCTGATTAAGTGTGATGGAGAGTGATCTTCTTTAATCCCATTTGGAGAGTGAATTCCTAATCTGGAGCTGTGGCAGTCGGCAAAATCTAATTACAGGCATGTAGGACCGATACCAAACAGCTAAAGTACAGTACAACTTGATGGTGAAGCAGTAATTGCAACCATAACCTTATGACAATCCAAAGCAAACACTTCCTGCTGTCTGAAGAGACTCAGACTTGACCTGTAGCTGCAGTTGCCATGCAGACATTTGTATCTCAATGGATTAGTCCTGCCAATATAATAATAACAATAATCAACCTATTTCTGCTCATTTATATCCATTCAGAGCAGGTATGACTTACTCTAACACCGGAAAAGGTGCTTGGCCTTGGAGCGGTTCATTTAGTGTTGGTTCTTAAAAGAGATTTAACGTCAAAGGCGTTTAGTCCGAACAAAAATGCGTCACAATAGGCCAGTCGCACAATGGGAGCTTTGTGTGCAGAGTTTACACTGAAGGGGGCTCGGAAAAGTTATTAAAACAGGAAAAACTACTAGGGTTTAGTGTTTGGGTCAAAGATACAAGGATTGTGTTGAATTTATGCAAGGCAACAGCGGCTCAGTGGGCATTTCTTCTTATGTCTTTGAGCAAGACACTTCAAGCACCTTCCCAGTGTGAAGCAGTTCAACCCATGTAACAAGGAGACTGGGGGTTCAAATTCCTGCTACACTTTCCTAACATTTACTGTTGACCTGATTGCTTGAGAGAGAGAGTGTATTTACAGGAATGACTTGTGACTGGTTGAGAGACAGATGTTCGCAACACTGTAGACACAATATTATGTTAAGCACTGATTACATCAAACCATTTACACACACAGACCAGCCTTGTAGGTCAGTAAACAGGGTGAAGTGTTGTCGTCGAGCCGAGTTTAAGCTGATCAAGCCTCTCTTTAGCGCCGCAGTGGAGAAACACACTTATACTCACCCCATTGAAATGCATTATGCTACCACAGGGCAACATATTCCTAAACTGTATCGAAAATGCACAGCAGTGTGGTCTAAACAGTTGTAATGTGTGGGACTTTTGGGCGTGCTGCAATGAAATATCTCACTGGTATCACACTGGTTCCAAACACTGGGAAAGGCCACAAACGCCCGCGCGCTGGAAACAAAAGACCACTCACTGTCTGCGACTCAGGTCTTGCTTTTAGATCCGGTTCATTCCTGAAATGTCAAGAGACTTTTCTGAAAGTTTACAGCTCTTTTTGTATTTTATGGTACTTCAGCTTCATCCTTAACTGATCACCATTTTTTTTTTACATTTTCTTTCATGTTCTTCCCATAACAAACTTTTTATTATGTTTCTTGTATCTGGCCAATAATTCTCAAATGTCAGCCTGTCTTTCATTTCTTCTGCATGTCATATTCACAACACAAAAGGGGCATTGTCTAAAGGCGACGGCAGCATACCAAGTCAAGAGACTCAGTTCAAGACAAGCTCAACAGACAAAACATCGACGCTCTTGGCTACAAAAAAACAAAATGAAACATTTTGTCTCGCGCGGTTATTTTTGACGCCGCAAAACAAAGCAGGTTTATAGTGGAGTGGAGCGACAAGGAAAAGGAAAAGAGGAGGCCATGTCTTGGTATGAAAATGCCGTTCAAAAACTGGACTTTCCCAAAATAGAACTGTTTATTAAGGTAAGAAACTTGCAGATTTGTGCGTTGTGTTGTTATGCTTTTGTGGTTTGAAAAGAGTGCATCTTTTCATGGCTCTATGTGTTGCTTGGTATTGATTTCAATTGTTTGGTGGCACAAAAATGATATACAGTATGTTGCACTGCGGTCGCCCACTGCTCCCGTCTGACAGGTTAAATACAGACGACACATTTCTCTATAGGGACAATGAATTCTATAGCAGTAGTGGTAGGAGTAAAATTAAGGTATTTAACTGTTTGTATATAATTGCAGGCTGGCAGTGATGGAGAGACCATCGGGAACTGTCCGTTTTCTCAGAGGCTCTTCATGATCCTATGGCTGAAGGGGGTCATCTTCAACGTCACGACTGTCGATTTAAAACGGTATGAAAGTCTATTATGTTATGTGTATATGTAATAAAAACAGTCAAAAGTATTGATTGAAAAAAGCACGCACATTCTACCTGCCAACAAAAATATGTGCAGTATAGGTCATGTAACAGTCTGGTAATCCACAGTACTACATATGCTATTTTGGAAAGGGTTTATAATAAGACCTTTTGAGGTGACACAAAACTTTCGCTATATTATTTTTCCTCATTTTGCTCACTAGCAGTGCACTTAATCTCAAACAATTTTACTGTAAAAATTCCAAGGAAATCTAAGGAAAAACATGTATAATTGACACAGTAGTCATTATCTAAAATGCCTTGCATGCTATATTTGGAAGGGGTTTATAATAATATCTTTTGAGGTGACACAAAACTCTCACTGGATTATTATTATCCATCATTTCCACTATCTGTATGCTTAATTTCAACCAATTCTACTGTGGAAATCCATGTTCAATAGGTCATCAATGGCAACTGTATCTTTGGTTTGGATCCATCTAATGTTAGGTCAAAAAACTACTACATCACTTTGGACCACATGTTTCTTCAATGATCAAATTATTGCAATCTTTACTAGCTTGTTTTCTTTCTCATTGTGTCTTCAGGAAACCAGCCGATCTGAAGGACTTGGCACCCGGCACCAACCCTCCGTTCATGACTTTCAACGGGGAGGTCCGAGTCGACGTCAACAAAATCGAGGAGTTTTTGGAGGAAAAGCTCAACCCCCCTCGGTTTGAAAAACACCAAAGCACACGTCCGAATTATACTTTCGCACATTTGATTTGACATTGTGTGTTGCAGGTTTCCTAAATTGGCTCCCAAACACCCAGAGTCCAACACAGCGGGGATTGACGTCTTCGCCAAATTCTCAGCTTACATAAAAAATTCAAGAAAAGACACCAATGAGGGTAAGATTTGATTAGATTCATCACAGTTCCTTCCTTGGACTAAACTAGGATTACACAAATTGAGATCGCTCTGTCATTAAGGGCATTTCTTTGTTAAAATCCCCGTGTCTCAGCCTTAGAGAAAGCCCTGGTGAAGTCACTGCGGCGTCTGGATGAGTATCTCAGGAGCCCTTTAACGGACGAGATAAACGCAGACGAATCGGGCGACGTCCCGGAATCCACGCGGAGCTTTCTGGACGGAAACGACCTCACACTGGCCGACTGCAACCTGCTGCCCAAACTACACATACTCAAGGTACAATCAGGCTCTTCTATGTTACCTTCTTCTTGCTACACTGAGCAGCTTGAGTCTTAGCTTTTAGCTTGTTGCGTGTTCTTGAGTATGGGTTTAAAAAATGAAATGAATGTCCAGAAGTGTAGCGGCAACCTCCCTCTCCCTTGGTACAGCTGGGTTTTTTGCTGTACCCCCCCTCCCACACACACACACCTGCAGCACAGTGGAGGCATCACAAGAGATGCTACAGGAAAAAAATTAAGGGACAAAGGAGAAGGTATCCGGACGAGACTCGCAGCTAAGCCACACAAGCCTTCTGTCCCTACTATTGTTCTGGCTAATGGACGTTCACTGGAGAATAAAACAGATTAACTGCTAAGCTCTTCCCAGAAGATGGTGAAAGACTGTTGTGGAGCGGAGGGAGCTGCACAGGATGAAGAGGAATGAGGAGGTGGAGCTGACCAGTGCAGGACACCACGCTCTGAAACAGGGACAAACCCAGGAGGCGCTGCACCGTTTCAGAGGATCAGAGGAGACTGAAGGCAGCCAGGTTTCCTCTGGGTGGTACGGTTTCCCCGACCTCCAAAAACATGCGGGTCAGGTTGACCCACACTGGCGGCACGGCTCAGTCGCAACGGCTCAGGACTAACACCTGAACACAATTAAGTTGTGCGGTTGTACAGTGACAAATAAAGCACTTACTTACTTACTTAGAGTTGAATGTTTCATATGGTTCAGTTTCCACAAAAGATAGATCGCAATGTCGTCACGTCCAGGGCATCGAAAGGCAATATGGATGTATTAAATAAAAAAATATATTGTTCTATGATGGGCCAAAGCTTCCCTTGGGCTGTAAAACGTCAGAGATTTCAATATTTTACAAAGAGTGCACATCTAAAGAGAACTTAACTAAAAATGTGTTCACTTTTTGTTATGAATGCTGAAGATTTTGACACAAAAAAAAGTCTTGTTTTTGAGAAATTAGAAAAACTGTATTGGTCTGTTCATGTGCTATATTTCAGCTCTTCTTAAATAGGAACTTGGTTTTGTCCTGGATTGCTCCTTTAGTTTATAGCTCTGGCTTTGATGTGGTTTAGTTCTGTCCTGCCCATATTTTAGTCCTGGTCTGATAGATTTTTTATATCTTGCTTTAAATCTGACTTTGTTCAAGCATAGACCTTGATTTTGTGCGTGTGTTTTTAGGTCGTAGCAAAGAAGTACCGCGGTTTCGAGATCCCGGCGGAGATGACGGGTTTGTGGCGGTATTTGAACTGCGCCTACCAGAGGGAGGAGTTCACCAAAACCTGCCCCGTCGAGAAAGAGATCCACTTTGCTTATTTGGACGTGGCCAAGAAGATCAAATAATGCAACGTTTTGGTCTGAATACATTGTGCTCATGTTATGTCTTTTTACTGTAAGAGGATCTAGCCCCCGTCCTCCATTTTAGATTTTGAGGGGGTTCCCACATCATATGTCTTTGTGTGTACTTGCGGGCTGAGATGCACAACAACTTTCTTTTAACCATTATTAAATAGAGCCACTCAATCTAACAAATAATCTTTTGTAAATAAAAAAAAAAATGGCAGGACCCATTTAGACAATTTGCGTTTGCAATAAATAACTCTGGCTGATGTCAGTCAATTGGCATATTTACTCTAGAAAAAATAGAAAGAAATTCCAATGATACATTTTTTGTGTGTGATTTTGTACACAATAATTGTGCTTAGATTAAATGTCCATGGAGATGAACAGTCCCACCCTCCTCGAAAACTGTGCTGGTTCCGGAAGTAAAAATCCCATTCATCTTTTCCACAAACTTTCCCATGAGCTAATCTCCTGACCATAGCGTGAATATTGTTATGCCACTGGTAGCCCAAAGGTCCGCACGCACTACACGAGTTTTCTAGTCTTAAACGATTTTATATAGAATGGGGGTTCACACTTAACGACTGAGAATCGTCAGAGCGAACACACTACACGATTCTGACAAACAGCTGATGTTTGATAACACAGTCTGTCCTCTCTACCGCATCATTTCTCCTCCAGCTACACAAACTGACCCCAAATCCGCAAAGATAGGCCGTGTTTGTGAGCGTGCGAAAACATGTGCGTGTCCCAGTTTGGTCAGCGGTGTCAACGGTGTCACAACACCGCAGTGCAAGGCTCCTACTGCTACGGAGCCTTCAACTTGGCTATAGTTCTGTCAAATGGAGATAGAAGTCGGCGACACGAAGAAGCGGGACGTATTACTGTGGATTTAATAAGAAAAGGAGACGGGCCTCCGCTCCAAGATGGAGGAGGCGGAGGAGACAGCGGAGAAAGCGGAGAGAGGCTAGCTGCTAGCTGCGAGGTGAAGCTGAACAGTCCGTCTCCAAACTCAGTAAGTGCCGCTAAACTCTGTTCGCGGTTGAAATGTAGCTTGAAAAGGAGGTTCTCGTGAACGTTTGGTGATATAAAGTTGTGCTGTTTCGTGTGGGGCTGTGGCCATGAAATGAGCTGTTTGTGCCGTTGTTTTTACAGAGAAATGGAAAAGGCGGTGTTTTTCTGTCTTTATTTCACTCTGTCATTGGCCGCTGCTTTCTGTGCGTTCACTTTGGGGACGGTAACGTCACCCACGTTTCTCCTGTGCGTCCAAAATCGGACTGTAGTCCAGTTGCGTCTGACTGCTGCCCACACTACGCGATTCAACGCGAGTCCAGTCGTGACCCCCCCACACGACACGACTACCTTCGACTAGCCGCGACTCGGGAAGACTCGGCGCGACTGAGAATTGTATCAAAATCGGGTTAGGGTTAGTGTGCGGACCTTAAATGTAATTATTCTAGATACACAAACATATTTAGCTTTTGAGGATCTGTACTTATGTTGTATTGTTACTTTTACTCCACTACATTTCAACAAAAGCTCAAGAAGCTTTGTCCCCGCCGTGTTGCCGTACAGTAGGGGAGTTGGGTGCAATGCTTGTGGTTTTATAGCGATAGTCTGTAAGTTTAAATGTTTTACAAATTGAATAGACTGCGTATAATTAGCCTGTAATGTAAGTGATATTCAATAACAATATTTTTTTCTAAAGTCCCTCCATTTTGCGGATCTCGGCATATAAATCAGGTCCAATCAGGAGGGAGGGGGCGGGGCTTGATCGTTTACTGTCCTAAACTAGGCGTGGCTTTACGTCAGTACTATTACTAAAAAAGAAAGACTTGTAGTATCTGTACTTTTCAAGAAGATTTAAGCAGCCCCTGTTCAGATTGGGCCAAGGTTCTTCGAGAGCAATTGCAAAAGACATGGTGCAGGAGGTACAAATAACAAAATGGCCCCAAAAAAAGGTTTAGAAAATGTCTGTTTAAAACGTTTCAAAAAAATTGCCTAAAAATACTACAAGGCCTATAATAAGTTCTTCATTCTTTAAACTCTCCGTGGAAAAATGAATGAGAAATGTACTTCCAGAACCAGAGTGGGTTGTGACATTGACTCTCACCATGGAGCTCCACTGGAAACTTACAAACTAATTTATTGTTTTTATTTTTTTTATGTCGCTTTACAAATCTCAAAGCAGCTTTTCTTTCCCAAACCTCTGTTGTCTAAAACGTTAAACTTTTTGTATGTTTTATACACTCAGAAAAATAATTGTACTCACTGTTTCAAGCCTTACCTTTTGTTGTGATATTAAATAAACGTATACATGATTTAATCTGCCAAATTCACCGTGTTATTAGTAGACTGAAGATTGAAGTCCGTATTAGTTTAACGTAACGGTGCAATACTGGCTCGTTTGTTCGTGCGGACACAAGAGCTTCATTCCTCAAATTCCAGCGCTCTAAATCTTTTTTACGGGCAGGAATTTCTCAGAGGTCTTAGCTTTTAAGACTTGATTCCGACCTGGTTCACTCCGGGTTTGGCTTAGACTCCAAAACGCTGTTGTTTAGCATAAGCTAAATCAGCGGGTTTTCAAGGACCACTATGTTAAATATTTGACCTTCCAAGCACCACCAGGGATGGATCGATATCAATTCAGACCTAAACCTTTTCGAGAATTGATCTTAATCATAGGCAATCTGATACACGGTGGGCAGGATGGGACTGTGGGCGCATCGTGCCCCATGCTATCAGGGAATGTAGAAGAAGAAGGAGAAGGAGAAAGAGAAGGAGGTGAAAAGGGAGGAGGAGGAGGAGGAGGAGGAGAAGAAGAAAGAGAAGGAGGTGAAAAAGGAGGAGGAGAAGAAGAAAGGAGGAAAAAAAGGAGAGGAGAAGAAGAAGGAGGAGGAGAAAGAAAAGGGGGTGAAAAAGGAGGAGGAGGAGAAAGAGGAGGAGGAGGAGTAGAAGAAGAAAGAGAAGGAAGAGAAAGAGGAGAAGGAGAAGAAGAAAGGGAAGGAGAAGGAGAAAAGGGAGAAGTAGAAGAAAGAGAAGGAAGAGAAAGAGAAGAAGAAGAAAGGGAAGAAGAAAAGGGAGGAGGAGAAGGAGGAGGAGGGGAAAGAGGAGGAGAAGAAGAAAGACATGGAGGAGAAAGAGGAGGAGAAGGAGAAAAAGAATATATAGAAGAAAGTGAAGAAGAAAAAGAAGATCTGAATGGAAAGTGCTCTGACGAAGAGAAAGGTTTTCAGATTTGTGCGCAAACTGTGAATTGTGTCGAAGGGTTTGAGTTTAGAATCTTATCAGCCGAGAAAAGCGGTCCAAGCCAGAAGAAGCCGAGGAGGTGTTGAGCAAATGATACGTTTTTAGAAGATATGGGGAGATTTTTCCACTTAAAAAAGTGCCATTTGAAAAGACACAATGAACATATACTAAAGTTGTAATCAAAAACCAAAGTTAATGTACAAAAATAAAATCCTCCTTTATTGTCACAAGGGCGGGCTAGAGCTCAACTTTATTGTCATTATTTCTAAGCAGTCGCACACAGAGAAAACGCCCGTGCGCCCGTCTCATCATCAGCAGAACGTCGTCGCCTGCGATTGGTCAGTCGGGGTTAATAAACGAGCGAATGAAAAGGTCCCAAAGTCCAGCCTGGCGCCGGGCGGATCGGGGGAATCCTGGCCGTCTCCGGGGGCAACCGAGAGTCCTTAAAATCTTGGCACGTCGCCCTGGGGACTGATTAAATTCCAGGCGTTTCGTAGAGTGCAGTTTAAACAGAGTAATGCATTAGAAGATGTTGTTGTCGTTGGCGACGCTTGACAAAAAACAAAAAAAAAATCTGCTTCCTATAGCGTCACCGACCTGGAAGGGACGGAATGCCTGGGATTTAGTTGGTCCCGTGCAGTATCCCATAGCAACCAGGAGTCAGCACGGGGTCAGGAGGAAGAAAAGGGGGACACATAGAGAGAGAGGGGGGGGGGACAACACATGGACGAGAACTTCAGGTTTGAATAAATTAAGACAAAGGTCCAAACTTTTCCAGGCTCAAAAGTTTCAAGCTTCTTTTCCAGGACTTTGCAGAACGATTATTGTTTTTTTTTTTGTAAATTAAACAAAAGATCACTGACTGTCATTAACAATTGGCTGGTGACTTCTGGAAATTCAAGATGTAACTAATGGCAACCAGTAAAGTTTGAACATCTTGAAAAATAAACATAAAGAGGTTATTTACAGTGGCTTCAGAAAGTTTCCAACCCTCTCGTAATTACATTAGACAGCAGTCTGATACTAAATCATGCAAATGTTATGTAAACCTTCCACATAATTACCCTTCAGTATTACTTAAAAAGGTCAATTTGCACAAGGGATGTCAAGGTTAAAGCTTTAACTCACGATTAAAGCTGCATTATGCAACTTTTAATGTGGAAAAAAAAGCTGATATTTGTGCGTATTTGACCTTGTAGTGACCCAGCGGCTGTATGTGTGGTCACTACAAGGTGTGTAGTACTAAAATATCAGCTTTCTTCCTTGCATAAAAAGTTGCATAATGCGGCTTTAAGGATTAAATATGTTTTTACCGAATGCCTGAGAGCCTTCGCCACAACATTTAAGCATGAATGAAAACTTGATAAAATACATGTATTTGACCATCTTTAGTATCGGACTTCAACAAAAAAACATAGAGGTATGAGCACTTCCCGAACTCACTGCGTATTTATATTTTTTTAAACCAATTTTTGAATACAATTGACAAAACTTAAAGTGCATATGACGCTTTTTTTTTGCTAACATTTATACCCAGCTTCCTCTTTAGTTTGACCATTTTTGCGATGTTTATAGTTTCACTTCCTCACTGGACACCGCCAGGAAGTGACATAGATGGAGCCAAACAATTTAAACTGTTGCCGTGCCGACCATGTTATATCAATGGGAAATGATGCTGTGGAACTTTACCTCTATCTATGTCACTTCCTCATTGGACACCGCCAGGAAGTGACATAGATGGAGCCAAACAATTTAAACTGTTGCCGTGCCGACCATGTTATATCAATGGGAAATGATGCTGTGGAACTTTACCTCTATCTGTGTCACTTCCTGTCAGCAGCTTAATGCAAATAAACCAAATTTTTCTGTCATATGCACTTTAATCCTTTCTTTAACATAAATATTTCAGTTCCCAGAGTGGAAACTAGTTTTTTTTTTGCTTTTACTTTCTTAAATAAAATTAGGAAAAGGGGATCATTTATCCAAACAAAGTGGATTCCCTCTCAAGAATCTTCATTGTGCTCGACCAAAAACAAATTTTATTGTAACGTCGGCCCGATTTTCATGCAAAAGTGATAGGTACAAGGCTGTAGTCGTCATTTGGATGGACTTTCAGGATGGGAACAAAAACGTTGTCAGTTTTGAGAGCAGTATTTCCAGAAACACACTGTAAAGGAAGAACAAAAAAAAAGAAGAAGAATTTAAACACTACAAATCGCTGAAAACAGATGAAACCAGACGCCCTCCCACACACACCTCTCTTGTTGGGCTTCTTGTGCTGAGGAGGGTGGGACTTTTTCACGTTTCGTCCCGGGACCACGGTGTCGGCGCGGGTCACTGTGCTGTTGGAGACTGCAGGGGGCGCTGTGGTGGCCTTCGGCACTGACGCCGCTTTGTCCGACACCGCAAGCTATAGACACGAGGCACGATCGTTAGAAGAAAGAACTCAAAAAATGAATTGGATGAAGAATTGGAAAGGAATTTACCAATCTGTTTTTCTTTCCTGATTGACGGCCGCTCGCTGCAAACATAAAGATTACAAGTTTGTATTATGATATATGAAAACCTATAGAAAGGCTTATATATAAAATAATATAAAGCCAAATTATTAATGTGAAGAGTCCAGTGGTTAAGTGTATGCACAACAATGGGATCCAGTAACATCTCCATTCATCATTTAGCCTTTTATGGCAATTTGATTTTTCTCAGGATTTTCAAAGTAAAATTGGAGATTGTTTACACAGATAGTTAATATGATGAGTAATAATAATCTAGACATTTTTTTTGTGGCAGCTCTAAAGACATTATAATAATCCCATTCCAAAAGCCTCATCAATGGCTTTTTGAACAATGATCACGATGACAATTGGAGGCATTTTACACTGGAATTTTCTCAAGATTTCTATAGTAAAATTGAAATTAAGTACACGGGTAGTGGACATGATGAGGAATAATCATATAGTAACATTTTTGTGTCACGTCGAAAGGAATTTGATGTACCTTATTTCAGCCTGGGACTTTTAAGTTTTGGGAACGGCCTTTCAACCACCATGATGTGGTTTAGCTCATCTGGATAACTACTCAACTTTGAACTAAAAACACCTGAGTTCCCTTTTGTAGACTCACACAAGATTAGAGCAATGTGAATGTAGGATTTTTTTTCAATTCTAATACCTAAGTCATTATTTGGAAAGTTTATGTAATGTCTATGAACAGCAGTGAACTACTTCTATTTAGTCGATGGCACGAAAACATAGCTATTATGAAATTAAGTTTTCATGCTACCACAAAAAACCTCCAAATATCAGGTCCTCACCTCGTGTCATGAAGGTGAGCCGCGAACTCAAGGTGCTGTTGACGGTCCTGTGGGCCTCCTCCAGAGCTGAGATCATCTCCAGGATCTGCTCCTTCCTGTTGGGACCTTGTCTGTGGTCCGTTCTGCGGACATGCCTGTGGTCTGACCGAGGCCTGACTCCCGGGGAGCTGGTCCGAACTGCGGTCCCGTCCGGAGTCTTGGTCCCGAACCAGGCTCTGAGGAACTCGTCCGACTTCAGGAGTCCTTGTGAGGAGTGGGGGTCGGCTGGCCTCGCTACGCCTGCCCCAGACAACGCAATATGTCAAAATGAAGATAAAAACTTACAGAAATACAAAGTTCAAGTGTCTTTCACGATCACATATAGAAAATCGAGCCATCTCATACAGTAAAACCGTTAAACGATACTAGTATGGTATCGGAAAAGAAGTTTAGGTACTACCGGTATCAAAAAAATGAAAGTATGGAAAACAGGTACCGAAAAAAAAATATATAGATATGTATAAATATATTTAGATCCAAGTTTATTGGTACAGAACAGCATTAAAGGGAGTGGTTTGGTTGTTTCAGCTCAAATAAATACATTTGACAATGTTTGTCAAAATGTTTTCTCTATTTTTACCCCATTAAAAAAAAAATAAAAAAAAAAATAGCACAATGATTGACCAATTTTTACATTTTTTAGGCACACATTTATTTATTTTTTTGCCCCAATTATTTTTCATTTTCCAGATTTTTCCCCACATTTTTGCTAATTTTTTGCCCAATTTATATCCTACTTTTTCCCTATTTTTGCCCATTTTCCCCCCACATTTTTGCCCAATTATTTAGCTAAAATTCTCCCAATTTCCCCCAAATTTCACACAGCTCTTGACACTGGAGATGAATTTGCAGCAACTTCCACACGTCATTGCTCTGTTTTCTGGTTCGAGATGACACATACTATAGTATAGGTATCGGAAAAAAGTATTGTTAAAGTACTGGTATTGAAAAAAAAAAAAGAACGATACCCAGCCCTACGTGTTAAGAACAAAAAAAACGATTGGGTTTGTTGAACTTCCAAAACATTCCGGATTTAAAGTATAACTTGTACATTTAAAAGTCGATGTTATATCAAAATGTGCCTCTTCTTGATTATGTTTGAAGTCCATTAACTGGACGCTTACCCCTCTCCGTTGACGCCGTGTCCACAAAATTCCCCCAAACCACGATTACCATCACAACAGCTTTCACCAGGTTACTCAAAACCGCTCTAGCTAGCATTTTCACGAGATACAAAGAAAGCTGACCTAAGCGCAAAACTCTAAAAAATCATAGTATAGCTCCACTGTCGTCTTTAACCAAACTTGGCGATCGTCTTTCTATCCACAAAAAAAAAGCAAAAAACAAAAAAAACTTAAATCTTTAGCTTCAAAAGTTCCTGGTTCGCATAATGTGGTCTTGGATGCGCCTCTTGGAGAAGGCTTGTCTGAGTTCAAACGCGTCCCCGAACCCGCTTATATTGTGGTAAAAAAAAAATGGCGCCGGGGAAGGGGGGGGGGGGGGGACGCCGAGGCTCGCCGGCCAATTGTCTCGCCGGAGAAGGTCGGTGACATTTGGCGAGTTTGGCTAGTGGCTTTGTATGTTTGCCCTCTTCCCGGGTGCCTTCCCCCCCCCCCCCCCCCCCCCCCCCCTGTACAAGCGGTGATAAGGTGGATGTTAATATGTTTGCCCTGAGGTCCGATGGGGAAAGAATAGCCCCCGTGACGCATTTCAAGCTCGGGCGCCCGGACAAAAAGTGTGCAAATAGGACATTCAAATAGTCCTAAACGACCACGATTGAACTTTCGGGGGTCCTCGGGAAGGCCACGCAAACGCCTGAAGAGCGAGAGCCGGGCGGCGCTAGCATTTCGGACGCCATTGTCAAAAAGGCTAATTTAGAAGCCAGACGGGAAGAAGACACAAAAAAAAAAAAAAAATGGAGAGATCGGGGGGGGGAAAGATGAGGGGATGAAAGAAATACCGGGAGTTGCCAGGAGCAGAGAATTTCACTCCGGGAAACGCACCGGACTTGAACTGAAAGGGCGCAGCACGGGCATATACTCAAATGTACTTTCGTGAATGGGCGTTATGGGGTTGGTGTGTGTACAGTGGCGTGCGATTTGCAAAACGCAAGGCCGGTTTTAATAGACAATCAAGTAGGCGTCGACGGCTCAAAAAGGGGCCACTCCGTCGACAGCGATGAGCTACTGTACCAGGACCCCGTCGCCGTAGAAACGAAGCTTCCAGAACGACATCTCTCGAGCGGCGAAAAGTCCTCCAAAATGGCGGCAATAACAGGGAAAGGTCATGTGACTGAAACGTATTTTTAAGCTGCTGACAGGAGGTGACATAGATAGAGGTAAGGTTCACAGCAGGTTGACTCATTTCCTATTGAAATAACATGGTTGGCACGGCAACAGTTTAAAATTGTTTGCCCCTCTCTATGTCACTTCCTGCCAGTGTCCAATAAGGAAGTGAAGCAAGTCAAATGTAATGTTTTTTAACGCCACGAATGCAAAAAAAAATCTTGCCGTATTTAATTTGTAAACATTCGATCGAACAGAGGAATGAGAGGAAATCTTGACATTAAAAAACAAAATGGACACTTTTGAGAAAAAGATTTTGTGAAATCAGAACTGCAGCTGAATTAGTTTTTGTGTTTTTGACAAAAATAAAATAAAAGAAGTTTAGATTTAATGCCAGTTTTAATCCAATAAAACATAATAAAACATGAGCACAGGTTGTCTATTTACATAGCAGTGCTTGTCAATTAATCAATCATTTATTTCAATATTATTCAAATTGCTGGGATATTTTTTTTATTTTTATTCAGCCATAGAGATTAAGTATATTGAGAGGATGAAAAGGATTTGGGGTCCGGACTAAAGCCTCTGGAGGTCCGGGTCTGGACCCAGGACCGCCAGTTGGGGACCCTGTTGTAAACACTGTGCATCTAATTGTAAAACATTTGAACATTTCCATGAACTTGAAGGCAAGTTTTCTGCCATTTCTGTGACAGTGACCCTGAAAAGTGACCCTGCAAGTTGTAAAACATGCCTATAAACTCGCGCCTGTGAAGAGTTGTGATGCTATACAAACATGTTAGGGAAGTTTTAATTTAGTGGCTTCCTCTTTCATTGTTTGTAATGTAACCTATCAGGTATAGGGCCTTTAAATGTTTTATAGCCATATTGTCTGGGTACTTCTAACCTACCAAAAGCCGTGAATTAATATTACTGTGCCAAAATATCAGTCTGGAATGAGTGCCTTTCAAATCGCTCATAGAGAACAGACTTAGTGGGGCATTTGCTGATAGATACAGACGGCATCGCGTCTTGGAACAGGGGTGGTTTCGCCGAGGGGGAAAACACTCTTTTTTTTGTGTGTGTGCCATTTTCTGGTGCAATATGAACTTATTTATCACACATAAATAAAGTCAAGTCCAAATCGGGTCCTTATTGATTATTTTTTCACAGCAGATTGTTCAGTAGAAGCAAAAAAACGGCAGTCGTAGCTAGCGTTAGCATTAGCACGTTGCTAACATGTAGCATCATGTTAGCATTCTCCCTTATTTATGTATTTATGGGCTGCTGAACCACTTTGCTCCTCCCCTTGTCTTTGTATCTTTATTGGGTATATTCAAAAACTCTGAATTATTAGAGAAAGTTTTTTTTCTTTTTTTAAAGTGCATATGACAGGTTTGAATGCTTTTGAAAATAAGACTTATTTAGAAGGACAACATCCGTTTCAAGTTCATCAGTTGCATAATTAGGCCCGAGCGGCCTGCCGTAGCAAGGGCCTATTGTAATCGCAACGCAGTGCGCGCAGCGCACTGTACCTAGGTGCGCGGAGCGCACGAAAACAGCGCGAAGCGCTGTCCCCATGTCAAACGTAAACTCACCGTGTAAAACAGTGACTGCCCACACCTCTGGTGTGGGCCCTTATACTTATAATTGCAGCAAAATGAATGGGGGAATATGGCCAACTGTCATACGGAGGTGGATGACGAGCGCGAAGCGCTCGTCATCCACCTCCGAGCCCCACGGGTGTGTGGGGGAAGTCGAAAGCTTTAAAAAAATGCATAATATGTTGTAGTCGCGAAAGCGACTATATTGTTTTTGCAAGAAATATTATTATTAGGCCCGAGCGGCCTGCCGTAGCAAGGGCCTATTGTAATCGCAACGCAGTGCGCGCAGCGCACTGAACCTAGGTGCGCGGAGCGCACGAAAACAGCGCGAAGCGCTGTCCCCATGTCAAACGTAAACTCACCGTGTAAAACAGTGACTGCCCACACCTCTGGTGTGGGCCCTTATACTTATAATTGCAGCAAAATGAATGGGGGTATATGGCCAACTGTCATACGGAGGTGGATGACGAGCGCGAAGCGCTCGTCATTCACCTCCGAGCCCCACGGGTGCGTAGGGGAAGTCGAAAGCTTTCCAAAAATGTATAATATGATGTTGTCGCGAAAGCGACTATATTGTTTTTGCAGGAAATATTATTATTCTTCTTTATTAGGCCCGAGCGGCCTGCCGTAGCAAGGGCCTATTGTAATCGCAACGCAGTGCGCGCAGCGCACTGAACCTAGGTGCGCGGAGCGCACGAAAACAGCGCGAAGCGCTGTCCCCATGTCAACCGTAAACTCACCGTGTAAAACAATGACTGCCCACACCTCTGGTGTGGGCCCTTATACTTATAATTGCAGCAAAATGAATGGAGGTATATGGCCAACTGTCATACGGAGGTGGATGACGAGCGCGAAGCGCTCGTCATTCACCTCCGAGCCCCACCGGTGCGTGGGGGAAGTCGAAAGCTTTCAAAAAATGTATAATATGTTGTAGTCGCGAAAGCGACTATATTGTTTTTGCAGGAAATATTATTATTCTTTCTTTCTTTCTTTCTTTCTTTCTTTCTTCTTCTGCTCTTTGAGCAGGAATTTGACCCCCTGAACATAGTCGAAAACTCACCAAACTTTGCCCAAAATTCAGATCCGGCGAAAAATTAATTAAAATGTGTGTTTCGTTTTGGGGAAATAAAAAATGGCGCGACAGCGCCACCTACAAAAGTGAAAATACATTGCGCCTATGGGGAGGGGGCCAACATAAACTTTGTCGCAGAGCGACGGGATTCGGTACAGACATTCGTCCTGTGAGGACAAACAAAATATATTATTGTGGCCACGCCCCCAGACAAACCGGAAGTCCGCCATTTTGACAGGAAGTCGGGAAAATGCTGAGTCAGCGTTTTCGCTGACGTCGCATTTTAACGAACTCCTCCTAGGGCGTTTCACCAAATGAGCCCAAAATCGCTCCACTTCATCTCGAGATGTGGGACATCAAAAGTTATCCAAATTTTTTGGCTAAGTTTTACGGTTTGTTTGCAGCGAAGCCGCAATCTTTACGAAGATTTTTGCGACTTTCCGAAAACAACAAAATGCTCCCATTTGCACAAACGAACTCCGATTAAAAATCGGAAATATACATTTTATTGACCTTTCACCCCCGGACACAACAAATGTGAAAAAGTGACATTTGGCGCGATAGCGCCCCCTCCAGGCTGAGAAGAAAAAATGCATTATGGGAAAAAAATTAGTTTCTCGGAAATGGATAAAATTCGGCACAATAATAGCTGATGGCATCCCGATCCAAAAAGCCAATGAGACCCATACCGTATTTTGTACGGTGTTGCCATGGAGACGACCGAGGCTCGCCATGTTATTCCAATGGGACTGACCCGCATATCACACATTATACACATTACAGCTCGTTAGCGCCCTCTGTAATGTTCTTGTGAACAGTGGTAAATTGAAGTACGGCCCGTAAGGGCCATCCGATGCTGCTTGTGAAATAAAAAAGATTTGGGGCGCGATAGCGCCCTCTGCAGGTTGGGGCCATCATTCACATGGAGACGCTAAAAATCTCGTTTTGATGTTCACTCACAAAGATTAATGGCACATCAGGGCAATAAAATGTAGTGTGGCCACGTTGGCGCCCTCGGTGGGTTATGGCACGGCAATGGAGGCACTAAGGGAGGCCTCCATTACATGGTTGCTAGGCGACCAACAGGTGGTCGGCCATTTTGGGAAAAATCGAGTAATCAGCGCCGAAGGCGCCATTTCTCGCCTTTGCTCTTTTATAATCTCGACCTAGGGTGGCAGCGACGTTATAAACCACGTAGGGCGCGGCAGCGCCTCCCGGTTATTGCGGCGGCGTGCGGCAACCGGCGTCAACCGGCCAACGAACCCCCGCGAGGGCCTCTCGATGCCGCTTGCGGCTTTAATTCTTCTTCTTCTTCTTTCTTCTGCTCTTTGAGCAGGAATTTGACCCCCTGAACGTAGTCAAAAACTCACCAAACTTTGCCCAAAATTCAGGTCCGGCGAAAAATTAATTAAAATGTGTGTTTCGTTTTGGGGAAATAAAAAATGGCGCGACAGCGCCACCTACAAAAGTGAAAATACATTGCGCCTATGGGGAGGGGGCCAACATAAACTTTGTCGTAGAGCGACGAGATTTGGTACAGACATTCGTCACGTGACGACAACCAAAAAACATTATTGTGGCCACGCCCCCTGACAAACCGGAAGTCCGCCATTTTGACAGGAAGTCCGGAAAATGCTGAGTCAGCGTTTTCGCTGACAATGCATTTTAACGAACTCCTCCTAGGGCGTTTCACCAAATGAGCCCAAAATCGCTCCAGCTCATCTCGAGATGTGGGGCATCAAAAGTTATCAAAATTTTTTGGCTAAGTTTTACGGTTTGTTTGCGGCGAAGCCGCAATCTTTACGAAGAATTTTGCGACTTTCCGAAAACAACAAAATGCTCCCATTTGCACAAACGAACTCCGATTAAAAATCGGAAATATACATTTTATTGGCCTTTGACCCCCGGACACAACAAATGTGAAAAAGTGAGATTTGGCGCGATAGCGCCCCCTCTAGGCTGAAAAGAAAAAATGCATTATGGAAAAAAAATTAGTTTCTCGGAAATGGATAAAATTCGGCACAGTAATAGCTGATGGCATCCCGATCCAAAAAGCCAATGAGACCCATACCGTATTTTGTACGGTGTTGCCATGGAGACGACCGAGGCCCACCATGTTATTCCAATGGGACTGACCCGCATATCACACATTATACACTATTACAGCGCGTTAGCGCCCTCTGTCAGGAGCTTTTGGACAGTAGTCATTGAAGTACGGCCCGTCAGGGCCGTACGATGCTGCTTGTGAACTAAAAAAGATTTGGGGCGCGCTAGCGCCCTCTGCAGGTTGGAGCCATCATTTACATGGAGACACGAAAAATCTCGTTTTGATGTTTACTCACAAAGATTAATGGCTCATCAGGGCAATAAAATGTAGTGTGGCCACGTTGGCGCCCTCGGTAGGGTTATGGCGCGGCAATGGAGGCACTAAGGGAGGCATCCATTACATGGTTGCTAGGCGACCAACAGGTGGTCGGCCATTTTGGGAAAAATCGAGTAATCAGCGCCGAAGGCGCCATTTCTCGCCTTTGCTCTTTTATAATCTCGACCTAGGGTGACAGCGACATTATAACCACGTAGGGCGCGGCAGCGCCTCCCGGTTATTGCGGCGGCGTGCGGGAACCGGCGTCAACCGGCCCACGAGACCCGCGAGGGCCTCTCGATGCCGCTTGCGGCTTTAATTAGGCCCGAGCGGCCTGCCGTAGCAAGGGCCTATTGTAATCGCAACGCAGTGCGCGCAGCGCACTGAACCGAGGTGCGCGGAGCGCACGAAAACAGCGCGAAGCGCTGTCCCCATGTCAAACGTAAACTCACCGTGTAAAACAGTGACTGCCCACACCTCTGGTGTGGGCCCTTATACTTATAATTGCAGCAAAATGAATGGGGGTATATGGCCAACTGTCATACGGAGGTGGATGACGAGCGCGAAGCGCTCGTCATTCACCTCCGAGCCCCACCGGTGCGTGGGGGAAGTCGAAAGCTTTCCAAAAATGTATAATATGTTGTAGTCGCGAAAGCGACTATATTGTTTTTGCAAGAAATATTATTATTCTTCTTTATTCTTCTTCTTCTTCTTTCTTCTGCTCTTTGAGCAGGAATTTGACCCCCTGAACATAGTCAAAAACTCACCAAACTTTGCCCAAAATTCAGGTCCGGTGAAAAATTAATTAAAATGTGTGTTTCGTTTTGGGGAAATAAAAAATGGCGCGACAGCGCCACCTACAAAAGTGAAAATACATTGCGCCTATGGGGAGGGGGTCAACATAAACTTTGTCGCAGAGCGACGGGATTCGGTACAGACATTTGTCATATGACGACAACCAAAAAACATTATTGTGGCCACGCCCCCAGACAAACCGGAAGTCCGCCATTTTGACAGGAAGTCGGGAAAATGGTGAGTCAGCGTTTTCGCTGACGTCGCATTTTTACGAACTCCTCCTAGGGCGTTTCACCAAATGAGCCCAAAATCGCTCCAGCTCATCTCGAGATGTGGGGCATCAAAAGTTATCCAAATTTTTTGGCTAAGTTTTACGGTTTGTTTGCGGCGAAGCCGCAATCTTTACGAAGAATTTTGCGACTTACCGAAAACAACAAAATGCTCCCATTTGCACAAACGAACTCCGATTAAAAATCGGAAATATACATTTTATTGACCTTTCGCCCCCGGACACAACAAATGTGAAAAAGTGAGATTTGGCGCGATAGCGCCCCCTCTAGGCCGAGAACAAAAAATGCATTATGGAAAAAAAATTAGTTTCTCGGAAATGGATAAAATTCGGCACAATAATAGCTGATGGCATCCCGGTCAAAAAAGCCAATGAGGCCCATACCGTATTTTGTACGGTGTTGCCATGGAGACGCCCGGGGTCCACCATGTTATTCCAATGGGACTGACCCGCATATCACACATTATACACATTTACAGTGCGTTAGCGCCCTCTGTCAGGAGCTTGTGGACAGGTGTCATTGAAGTACGGCCCGTTAAGGACGTCCGATGCTGCTTGTGAAATAAAAAAGATTTGGGGCGCGCTAGCGCCCTCTGCAGGTTGGAGCCATCATTCACATGGAGACGCTAAAAATCTCGTTTTGATGTTTACTCACAGAGATTAATGGCACATCAGGGCAATACAATGTAGTGTGGCCACGTTGGCGCCCTCGGTGGGTTATGGCGCGGCAATGGAGGCACTAAGGGAGGCCTCCATTACATGGTTGCTAGGCGACCAACAGGTGGTCGGCCATTTTGGGAAAAATCGAGCAATCGGCGACGAAGGCGCCATTTCTCGTCTTTGCTCTTTTATAATCTCGACCTAGGGTGGCAGCGACGTTATAACCACGTAGGGCGCGGCAGCGCCTCCCGGTTATTGCGGCGGCGTGCGGCAACCGGCGTCAACCGGCCACCCCGTCCCGCGAGGGCCTCTCGATGCCGCTTGCGGCTTTAATTCTTCTTTATTCTTCTTTCTTTCTTCTGCTCTTTGAGCAGGAATTTGACCCCCTGAACATAGTCAAAAACTCACCAAACTTTGCCCAAAATTCAGGTCCGGTGAAAAATTAATTAAAATGTGTGTTTCGTTTTGGGGAAATAAAAAATGGCGCGACAGCGCCACCTACAAAAGTGAAAATACATTGCGCCTATGGGGAGGGGGCCAACATAAACTTTGTCATAGAGCGACGGGATTCGGTACAGACATTCGTCATGTGACGACAACCAAAAAACATTATTGTGGCCACGCCCCCTGACAAACCGGAAGTCCGCCATTTTGACAGGAAGTCTGGAAAATGGTGAGTCAGCGTTTTCGCTGACGTCGCATTTTAACGAACTCCTCCTAGGGCGTTTCACCAAATGAGCCCAAAATCGCTCCAGCTCATCCCGAGATGTGGGGCATCAAAAGTTATCCAAATTTTTTGGCTACGTTTTACGGTTTGTTTGCGGCGAAGCCGCAATCTTTACGAAGAATTTTGTGACTTACCGAAAACAACAAAATGCTCCCATTTGCACAAATGAACTTCGATTAAAAATCGGAAATATACATTTTATTGACCTTTCACCCCCGGACACAACAAATGTGAAAAAGTGAGATTTGGCGCGATAGCGCCCCCTCTAGGCCGAGAACAAAAAATGCATTATGGGAAAAAAATTAGTTTCTCGGAAATTGATAAAATTCGGCACAATAATAGCTGATGGCATCCCGATCCAAAAAGCCAATAAGACCCATACCGTATTTTGTACGGTGTTGCCATGGAGACGATCAAGGCTCCCCATGTTAATCCAATAGGACTGACACACAAATATCACATTATACACAATTACAGCGCGCTAGCGCCCTCTGTCAGGAGCTTGTGGACAGTAGTAATTGAAGTACGGCCCGTCAAGGCCGTCCGATGCTGCTTGTGAAATAAAAAAGATTTGGGGCGCGCTAGCGCCCTCTGCAGGTTGGAGCCATCATTCACATGGAGACGCTAAAAATCTCATTTTGACGTTTACTCACAAAGATTAATGGCTCATCAGGGCAATAAAATGTAGTGTGGCCACGTTGGCGCACTCGGTGGGTTATGGCGCGGCAATGGAGGCACTAAGGGAGCCTCCATTACATGGTTGCTAGGCGACCAACAGGTGGTCGGCCATTTTGGGAAAAATCGAGTAATCAGCGCCGAAGGCGCCATTTCTCGCCTTTGCCTCTTTTATAATCTCGACCTAGGGTGGCAGCGACATTATAACCACGTAGGGCGCGGCAGCGCCTCCCGGTTATTGCGGCGGCGTGCGGCAACCGGCGTCAACCGGCCACCGCGTCCCGCGAGGGCCTCTCGATGCCGCTTGCGGCTTTAATTATCGTTTGTATTTCAGTGAAGCAGCAATTTTAATGCAGAAACGTTGGGCAGAAAAGTTATTTGTATTTGATTTTTTAAGCTGCTGACAGGAAGTGTTTAAGTGTGACGGCACGACTTCCGCTGCCGGGTCCTAGCAGACCGGCTAATATGCGAGAAAACAACAATCAATACAACAAACAACAGCCGAGTATAAAAATCAAATATTTTGTGTGAATACAATGTTTTTGGCATTTGTGAGTCACCCACACGCTCTACGGTATGTGTCATGTTTGTTTTTGTTTCTCTCGTGACGTACGGAGAACCCGGAATGTTCCGCAGCGTTGCTTTAAGGGCGACAACCTCTGTCTGTCTAAATGTCAAGTTAGCGGGTTCACAAACTGCAAAGCGATGGCAGTAAAACCGAGTTCAGTTCGACCAAAGAGAGGCTGCAGTGAAGACTGATTATACGGCCTCTGCGTGGACGGTATGCTGCAATAATGTTGTTCCTGTATCGCTTTGAGGATGGAGACTTTTTTTTGTATTTATCGTGACTCAGATTTCTGGGGGTGGAAGTGTTTACGGAGGCTTACAGCATCTGCGTCACAAACAATAGGCTTTTACAGCGCTGCCTAGAACCATGACCTCACCGATAGGACAAATAATTGAACAATGCCGCGTTCGCAAATGGGTGCGACGGTGGAAATGCTTCCGCGTAATGATCTTTTGAATGGAAGGCACTTTAGTAATTCGGCATTTCTATAGGTTTAATATAGATTCAAAGACCGTTTTCTCATTGAAAACACCACCAGCGCTCCACTTTGTTTTTGCCTTCAGAAGGATTTATTTATATCTGTTCCGTCGCCTGATTTATTGAGCTGTAAAATAAGAACTTGAATTTACATGAAAGCAAACGATGAATCAACACTTACAATGTCAGCGTTCTACAGCAACAGTTTCCATGTAATACATTTATATTTTTCTCCATAAAAATGCCACAGTTTTACTTTGTTTTCTGAGTCAAAACAGCATAATGTCTTGTCGTTGTCGGTTTGCTAGAGCTTTTGAAACGGATGTTAAAAGGTGAACGTTGCCATAGAAACCTGAACTTTAACCCTTAACCCCCGCCTTAACCGAGCACGTTTTCTCCAGTTTTACCTAAATCTGAGCTCAGTTTTGTAGGTCTTAGCTTTCGGGGCGGACTGGGCATATATGTCCATTCTGGAAGAGCACAGAAGGGCCGCCGGTCAGGCCTCTCAATTTTCTCCTTAACCTCTCGCCCCTCGCCTTAACCGAGCTTTACCCAAATCTAAAAGCTTACAAGAAAAGCAGCAAAAAAGAGACGAAAACACGACAACAAAGCAATGAAGAAGCCACAAAAAAGCCACAAAAAGTGACAAAAACATGGCAAAAAAATGCAAAAAGAGTCATGAAAAAGCAACAAGAAAACTACAAAAATATGACAAAAATGCGACGACAACGTGACAAAAGTTATAGATCTTAGCTTTAAAAGCAGTACTAAGTAACTCATGTCCCTAGAGGCCATAAGCGCCACTGCAGGTGTCGTATTTTTTTTAACTCATTAATTGTCCGTGAGAGTAAATACTACGCTGACAGGAAAGACAAAGGGAGAGAGGGATATTGTTCATCCAATTACACAATGGAGATCATTTTTTTCACTCAAACTTGGCTGTAAATACTGTTTAAGTGGTGCTAGCCCGCAGTTAGCTTTGCCCGTTAGCCTGTTAGCTTCTTCTTCGTGATTGCAATTGTGGTTTTCTGGACAGAGACACAAGGGGGAGATGAAAGACCCCCCCTATCATCCCATTAACACTCGTATTAACCCCAGAGGGACGACGAAAAGGATTTATTAACGTAAACAAGTTACTTAGTACTGCTTTAAATGAGGCGTTACACTGTTGCTCTCCAGTCGAGAAGCTTTTAGATTTGGGTAAAGCCGAACTGGAGACAATGCACTCGGTTAAGGCGCGAGCACATTTTCCCCTGACTTAAAAAAACAAACATCTATTTCTTCATACAGCCTGGACTTTCTTCTTTACATCACTGCACTGGTTGAGGGTGTATGTGTAATGTCTCCACTAGAGGGCACTGTTCCTCTGCTGTAACGGCGCTGAGGAGTTGGCCGCTGCACGAACATCTGCGGTCCAAGAAATGCCACAAAACTATTTAGAAAGATCACATTACGAGTCCCGGCGCACCACAGCCAGCAATGCACTTATATACTGCATGGGCAAGGCATTCACATTATTATACGCTTACCCCCCCATACACTATGAAATGCGGTGGGAATTGTCTTGAAACAGGAGAAGTACTGTGTTATAACTGTGTTTAAATGAAGGACATTGTGAAAAGTAGAAGTCATGTCAGGTGATGTGGATATGGATTTGCTGTCAGAAAGATGAGTGACAGGATAAAGTCATTAATGTAAGAAATGGGTTCAGCCCGAGTTAATGAGTTTATTTTGAAAATGAGCAAGAATGACTCTTCAAATTATCTTACAATATATAGTTTCTGTGCTCTCTGTTGGAGGAGTAACATTTTCTAAACATGGAATTATATGTGGTTTCCCCTACCACTAAAACATGTACAAGAGGCCAGAAAAATCTGTTGCAACTGTTAGTCTATTTTGCTGTATATGAGTCTTGCAGTTTTCCCCCCTAACCGAGTGCATTGTCTCTAGTTCGCCTTTACCCAAATCTAAAAGTCAAAATAGCAACAGAAACTAGAAGAAAACGAGGATGAACATGCAACAAAAAATTGAGAAAAAGAAAGCCAAGTACGGAACAATGAAAAATAAATAAATAAATAAATAAAGCGATAAAAGTGCAGAAAAAATTCGACAAAAACTAACAAGAAAAGTGCCAAAAATGTGACAAAAAAAACATTGAAAGTACAGCAAAGAATTAACAAAAAATTAATAAAAAAGGCACAAATTAGATGAAAAATAACTATAGTTTTTAGCATATGATTTATTTTGAAAAGAAGAAAACGAGGATGAAAATGCAACAAAAAATTGCGAAAAAGAAAGCCAAGTATGGAACAATGAAGTACAAAAAAGAAAGCGATGAAAATGTGATAAAAACTCAACAAAAAGTGGCCAAAAAACCCCCATTGAAAGTAAAGCAAAAATGTGAAGAAGAAAAAAAAATAACAACAAAAGTGCCAAAAAATTGACAAAAAAGTGACAAAAAACATTGAAAGTACAACAGTAAATCTACAAAAAATAAAAAAGGCACAAATGAGATGAAAAATAACTATAGTTTTTAGCATTTGATTTATTTTGAAAAGCCAATATTGAAGACACTATCGGAGCTGACTGTATAGTGGGCGACGTGTGTGTCGGGACCCTCTGTTTGGCGGGTGCCCACTTAACCCTCTTTGCCCTCCCTCCCCTCTCCCTCTCCTCTCAGGTCGTGTCCTTCCTCCCCCCTCTCGCCCGTCCGTTCGGGCCGCCGCGTGGAAGGGGTAAAGCGATGCCGGTTCAGATCTGCGCCGCGGCTAAGTGGCCTCACCTTTCACCGAAAACAAATCAGCTCTCGCTCGCCCTGGGCTCCTCTGACCTTCAGCCGGGTCCCGCGGGGGCTCTCTGCTAACATGCCGTCACTCAAGGCTTTTTATGGGCACGACTGGCTCCATCATTTAGGCCCGAACCAACACTGCGTTACATTGCGTTTGATCGGAGCCCGTTGTTGTTCATTACCAGCGTTGCTCCGACGTTTTATCATTTCTAAAACACTGGTTACTCATTTATAAGCAGCTAAAGAGCGATTTCTTTATTGTTCAGTCGATCAATACGTTTAGACCCATTTATATGCCTTTATCTATGTCTAACAAAGAACTCATTAAACGGAAGAAACCTGGGTAACATTCTTAGCTAGATCTTGATTGTGCTTTTTCCATCACATATTTTCTAGTTTTCGTCGCCATTTTGACGCTCTGTTCAAGAAGCTTTTGGATTTGGGTAATGCCAAAGCGGAGGAAATGTGCTCGGTTCAGGTGGGGGATAAGAGGTTAAGTATACATTGGTGCACATTATCACTGTATTATCTTTTTAGATGCTTATATAATGTTAGTAAACTGTGTAAATGTGTTAACAATGCATTACTAACTGATGGATGTTATGCAATGATCATTTCTATTACACAATGAATTTAAACGCGGTGTTATTACAAAATGTGGCCCTTCTTTTCACTTTTAGTCCAGATTGACTAATTCTCTTCCATTTGAGCCTAGTTTTAGTCGACTAGAAATGTATGTAAATGTAGTCAAATACTAAATATATGAATAATTTAGTCAACTTTGCATTTGTAGTATTTAATATAACCCTATTTATTCCCTGCTTCATGTTTCTTCTCCCACCTGAACCGAGCACATTTTCTCTCCAGTTCGGCTTTACCCAAATCTGAAAAGTCAAAACGTCAACACGAGGATGAAAATACAAAAAAAGAACGACAAAAACACAAAAACACAATGAAAAAGCAACAACAACAAAAAAGAGCCACAAAAAAAAACTTCAAAAAGTGACGAAGAAATAAAAAGAAAAGACAAAAAAAAGACAAAAACACAACAAAAAAAACTACGACGACAAGACAAACAAAAGAGATGAAAACACGGCAACATTGAGACAAAAATGTGACAAAAATGTGGTGAAAAATCAAGTTTAGCTTTAAAATGAGGCGTTACTCTGGCCTATAGGCTGTCGAGAAGCTTTTAGATTTGGGTAAAACCGAACTGGAGAAAATGCGCTCGGTTAAAGAGGTTAAATGAGACGAGGCTGAGATGAGATGAGACTGTTTGTATGATTTAGTTTCGTCTTTTCATTTTTATTTAGTTTAAGCTGACGAAAATATCCGGACATTTTAGTCTCACAAACTAATTTAGCTTTTGTCTAATTTTAGCACACACAAAAAAAAAAAACGCAGAACAAATTGACCACTGGGCTCGCTATAAACTCCGACTGAGACGAGCTTCTGATTTACTCAAGTGACCGGCCCGGGACGTGCCGGGAGCGTCTGCGAAAGGGAACAGCAAAAATAATTCATGCCATTTTTCAGAACGAGGCACAAATCCACAAATGCTCTCTGATTCCTGTGGTCCGCCGCTGCAGCCCGATACATTTCTCTCAGCCTCTTAATCTGATTGACGTCTCGGGGCCCCCGTCCCGCTTTGACAGAGCGTTCTGACTGATGCCGGCCGATGGCGGGACGTCCCATCCCGGGCTGTCATCCATATCTGCGATTTGAGTGCGGCTTCTGAAATATTGTGGGTTTGGCACACGCTCTATCTCCCTATGCCCCCCCTCCCCCGTCCTCGTGCTGTCCCGTGGCTGCTGCCGTTATAGCGGTTAGCGTCCCGGACCGCACTGGCCTACGGTGAACCACATTGGGCGGGGTGCGGAGTGGCAGGCCCGGAGAAGGGTTTTGGGGATAATAAACTCTCGGCGTTAGCTGCCCACAAGTGTCCGTCATGATGTTGCCGCCGGAGTTTTGTTTTCGGATTATGGTCAGGGAGACACGGTTTGGAAAGAGAAAGGAAATCGTTTACTGTCCCCCCCCCCCCCCCCCCCCCCCCCTGCCCGGGACACGGGGGGACGGAAGCGACAAAAACAATAGCAGATAGCTTCGAAATGAGAAGCTGCAGAACTAGTATAATAGTAGTATTAGTTGTAGTACTTCTTGCTTTGTAACGCTCTGTGAATGACATTGAATACAAATTATGCCCCACAAATGAACTGTAGTAGTAGTAGTAGTAGTAGTAGTAGTAGTAGTAGTAGTAGTAGTAGTAGTAGTAGTAGTAGTAGAGCAGCAGAGGTGGGTGGAGTCGGCAAATTATTTACTCAAGAAAGAGTAACTACTTTGAAATAATAGAAATACTTTGATAGACAGTAGTGACCCAAATAAATGTTATATATATAAGTAAAAGTAAAAAGGTATTTGGAGAAAAGTTTACTGTGAGTACTGAGTGACTGTTTGAGTGCAAAAGTCTGATTTATGTTTCAATTGTGACGTCAATAATGAGAAACAAAACTGGTATTAATGTGAAAATCAGAATATTTCCAAAGAAAATACCATGAACATGTTTCTAATATATATATATATATATATATATATATATATATCTCGAATATATCAATAAATAAAATGTAAATACAAGCATTTATTTTCATCATAGAAAAATATCTAAATGTACAAACAAACGTGTGCTTTTGCTGTGAGCGGTTCATCTCTCCTAAGACATGACTTTAACTTTACAGGAAGTGGGTACGTCTCCAGCTCGTTCCCATGGAGATGTGACTCAGCAGAATTTGAGATTTAAATAGTTTATGTTCTCATTCAAATCCATTTGACCCACTGCAGAGATATGGCACTTTCTGTGTTGAGCTGGTCATTAGGAGCATGTTTTGTATTGATGGCAACAGTAGAGTCCAAAATGTTAACGCAGTGTGCCTTTAAAGAAGAGCTAAGTAACGTGTTTACCTTTAATAAATCCTTTACGTCGTCCCTCTGGGGGTGATAATGGAATGAATTGGGGGGTCTTTCATCTCCCCCTGGTGTCTCTGTCCAGAAAACCACAAATGCAACTTTCCTGTCTCCGGGTCAGAGCAGCAATACACACTAATGGAATCACGAAGAAGAAGCTAACAGGCTAACGGGCAAAGCTAACTGAAAAAATGAATACAATTTATTTTCTCAACTTAAAACCCATCCTCCTTTTGACCCCTCCTGCTTCCCTTACCCCCACATGTTGATCACACTGATGATATCTGGGACCACATGGGCTGTGTCAGCGTTTAGTCTGCTCCGACTAACTACCACCACACCGCTGCTCTGGACCCAAACCAGAGGGAGCGGGACGGAGAGAGATGGATGTGAAAAGGAGCGAGGGAACAGACAGTGCGGCCCCATTGATTTGGACGCGGCCCGTGGACAGAAGACGGATAGTGTTGAGGTGGCCGCTATTGAATTTATGAGTAAATGGGCACGCCACCGGGAGACAGATGGAGAAATAAGGGACAGGACAGAGAGAGGGGGAGGAGAGAGGGAGAGAGGGAGATAATGTTTATAGGAAGAAACTTAGTCCGTTTAAGTAGTGTTCACTCACATTACGATACAATGAACTGGACAGAGCACCTTAAAGTAACATCTGAGGTACTTCTACTGTACGTTAAGGTCTCCATTGTGTTATTTTACTTTTCGAGACTACATTTGAAAGGTGACACGTCGATCATTTTACTAAACTTACTGCTTTTCATCAGAAGCTGTTGCTAACTTTTACTTGAGTACTTATTCCACCACTGCCACGGACCCATCTCCAGGTCTTGCACCGGGATATTGGTCTCCTGGCTGGAGGACCGGCCTTGTAACACGGGCAGGTGGTGGGAAACCTGAGCCCCAGGGAGGAAACCCACAATAACTAGGGCTGAGTAACGATATCTGTTCTGGTATATATAAAAAAAATTGGAAAAAAATTAAAGTATCGAAAACAAGTATTTATTTATTTATTTATTTATTTCTATATCTTTAGAGACGAAGTTTTGATGCTGTTGGTCCAGGGACAACATTAAAGGAAGTGACTTGGTTGTTTCAGCTCAAATAAATAAAACAAATTCAAAATGGAATAAATTAACATTATTGTTATTTCTTTCTTGTTCTAGGGACAAATATTTAGGTATCAAAAAAGGATTGTTCAGGTATTTGTATCATAAACCAAGTATCGTTAAAGTACCAAGACCCTTTTTTGCATCATGGTGACGTTTAAACAAGAAGCAACCTTCTTGGTACAGCTTTTTTGCCTTTTTTATGTGGTTTCTGTGTTTTATTGGATACTTTTGTACGTCTTTGTCATGTTTTTCGTGGGGTTCAGCAGATTTTTTTTTATTGCAAAGAGTCCCTAACGGTCCTTAGGAAAGCAGCTTTAAAGTAAACAAACGACTACTGTAAATTCCAACTCATTGCGCTTACTTGGAATGCACGGTAATTTTTTTCATAAGAATTGGCCTCCCATTTTTCGCTGCCACTCTCCCGGTCTGGACGACTATATTCGTCTATTCTGGAGACAAAATGAGCTGGACCTTTGCAGGCTCCTATAGCGTCTTCCAATTATAAGCATTCTGTTGATAATCACAATGATCTTCACAGCCGGTGCCACGAATTGCCCATGAAAAAGTGCACTTATCCTAGAAGCTTTTTCTCACTTGGGGTCCTTAATGGTTCAGAGAGTATGTACCACTGTGCGGCCCCCAAATGAAATAACAAATGTGTTGTACGGTGGAGCAAGAGTGTTGTGTTGTACTTTTCAAATATAAAAAAGATTGGAAATAGTAACAATGTAAAGCAATCACAAATGTATCCAAAGACAGACTTGATTAATGAGAAGTAAAAAAGTGCCAAAAACGACGCTGCTCAGACACGGGGAGAAAAACTCGTTAAAACTCCGCACAGAAAAGGCCCATAAGATCGCAGAAACGAGAAAAAGTACTGAAACTGAAACCCACAAATAGAGAAACAGATACAATCCACTCATCTAGCCACTAAAATCCCTCAAACGCTATGCCTCAAAACCATATCATGACTTTACTGCCGTGCTGCTCAGTCCACGTCTCCGTCCACATTATAGATCTTGTTAAATAGATTTGTTGTAATATATGAAGGACCTGCCTCCCTCTCTCCTGCTCCGTACATCATCTCTGGCCCATATGCTTAACTTTAACATCATTAATAACCGTATTTATTATCATTACGGCCACTCGGGCTCCTAATACTCGCATGGACGTAAGGATTACAAATGGCAGCGCTATAGATAACTCGCCCGACCTTGGGTATAAGAAGCCTTTCACTCAACGAACCTCAGTTGATTCGTTTGTGATTTTCTAGAAGCTCGTGACATTTCGAGACCTTTGACGTTTCGTTCACACCCAGACGTCCAATTTCCAAAGTAACAAGTGAAAACAACGCCATTATACAGCTCTGCTCCATAGATAATAACCGCTATATGGCTGCGCAACATTATCAGTGGCCTTCGGAGCGCCGATAACTCCTGTAAATATTAATCTGCAATTAAAGGAAAAGCCTGTATAGGAGCGAGGGCCCGGGCCGGATTTCAAATTGGCACTGGGAATAACTATTAGCTACCAGCATGCTAGCGATAGATGGGCCTAAAATGGGAATAAACGCAATTTCCAAAGGTAAAATAGGTGGAGGATAGTGTGCTCCTTCTATGATGCATTCAAATCCTGGAAATGCAGATCGGGCCAGTAGTAGAAGAAGAAACGACCAAAAGGAAGAGGATTATTCAAACCTGCATGAATGAAGTGACACACGACCCCGAGTATGTTTCGACGAGGGGCTTTCTTTAAAAAAAAATAAAAAAAGAATCTTAAAATCCATTTCAAGAAAACTGTGCCTACTATCGTGTTGACATCAATGCAAGTCTATTACTGCAGTGGGTAATCAAAGGATGGATTTGGATGAGGACCTAACCTTTTCAAACTTAAAAAAAAAAGACCAAAGATGTTGTTAGCCTCTCCTCCTCTCCTCATGGACCCACATGGAGGTGAACTTAGAAGCGACCAAGCTCTTCCACATTTTCCCTTTTAAATTTGGTTACCTCTACTGACCCACACAACATCCATAGTGGTAACCGAATTCAAAGAGGGGAGGAGAGGATGAACGCTAACAACATCTGCGATCTTTTTGCGTGCCTGAGCAGTGGGTTCCATCATGAGCGTGATCGTGTACAGAACTGGAGATGATTTTTGAGTCCTCCTGACTGTTCTTAGGATTTGTTCTTCCAGAGGAATGAACAAATGTTATAAAATGCCAGATACCTTCCTAAAGAACGAGGCCCAATGTTATAAAATGGTAAAAAGCTCAACGTTCCCCAGTATAAAAATCGCCCCACGCCGTGATCTTGACCCGCGGCGACCCCCCCCCCCCCCACCCCACGGACCCCCCATTCGTCTAAATCACAGGCTCACCCTCTCATCTGTCACCCGCTCCGGCCGCTCTGTTTTTGTCATCCGCCGTGGAAAATTAAAAATGTAGATCCAATCGGGACGGGCCCATAATGTGATCAGGACGACAGGGGATCAATGCGGACTGTCAGGCGCTCTTCGGGACCGGGGCCGTGTCAGAACGGGACATGACAAAACTAATACCCAAGTAATGGAGATATGGACGTGGATTTGAGCTGTGTGGGACCAGCTCGGTTTACTATTGTGGTGGGACAGTTTGAAGCGCTTATGTTTTCTTCTAAGGACTACTTCGTTTGATGGGATGATGTCAGTGGGACGAATGAATCAGAGTTTTACATCAGTCAGGAGGCAATTTTATGAGAAAAAGTCGATAAAAAGTTGGGATTTTTAATGGTCTGAATCATTATTATTCCTAAAAATGTGCAAACGTTCCCTAAAACAGCCTATAATTTGTAAAAATCCAATAAATTATTCAAAATAAACTGTTTAAATACATCTAAACTTGATTTGAAACTGTTGTTCTGCCCTAAAGTAGCATAAGAGGCAATAACTTTATTCAATGGGGGTCTCGAGTTGTTTAAGATTACATTTTTGGGATCCCAGCCAAAAAAGCTTGGGAACCTCTGCCCTAATCAAATCTGGATATTTAAAAGCACATTGGACACAATGGGCAACTTCTTTCAAAGTCTTTGGGATCATTTCAAAGAGCCGTTCAAAAGACTGGCTCTTTTTAATATAACACCAGTCAGATAAAAGGCACATTTTTAAATTTAAACCCTCTAACATCACAATGGGACTGATATTTACGCTTTGAAAAACATGTTTGGGAATAAAAACTTGTGCCACAACTAATAAAAAGAGGCTGCAAATGATTCTTGTGTTTGTTTTCACAATTGAGATCTGGTTCGAATCATTCACGTTTTAAGAGCCGTTCAAAAGAGCCGGTCGGTCATGAATGTCACTATTGAGAACCAAAACAATTGATGGCAAAAACTGCAGTTGCATGGTTTTCTTGTATTTTCTATAAACTTATGGAGTAAAAAAGTCGGGCAATGTCATTGTTATGAAAGAAATTGAGATTTAATGCTCTCTGTACCTGCTAGTAGACATGTTTAAGGACTCATATGTGAATTAAATATTTTTTGTTCATATTGCCCTGCCTTTCAGACCTAATATCTTCTTCCTTTGAGCAAACCCCTTTATGACATTATGTTGATTTATGTCCCTGATAATTTATGGCATCTTGAACAAGTGTCACTTGGCCTTTAGTCTGTGGACCCGGCAGGTCCAGGCCGCGGTTCGATGATTAACCCGGGGCCGGCTTTCTTATCGTGATCACTGTTTGTGCAAATGGGGCATAAATGAAATATCGACTCCGGATTCATGCATACTCAACAGTTTGGGAAATAATCTAGATATGCTAATGCCCAGAACGGCTGTCAATACATCATATGGGGATGATTTGTTTAGATTTAAATCCCCCCCATCAGCCCTTTCACCTCACTGTCCGTCACGGAGGGGGCAGGCAGGTTCAGGTTGTGTTTAAAATATATGAGGGATATGAGTGCAGTGGCCGTCTGTTGGTGCTAGTAATGCTAGCTAGTTTGTGGATAAAAATACCATTGTGATACTTGGTTTCCGATACCAATACTTAAATATTTGTTATATAGAACCTGAAAATAGAACGGTTTTGTGGAAAATCTGCAAATTTACAATGTCGGGTTCATCTCCAATGTGTGGAAAGTGTAGAATAATTTGGGGATAAAAATGGGGAAAAATTGGGAGAAAATTTGGCAAAATTGAAAAGAATTGAGGAAATATTATGCTAAATATTAGAATAAAAAATGTGCAAAAATTAAGGAAACTACGGGAGGAAAAAATAATTTATTTGAGCTGCAACAACCAAGTCACTTCTTTTGATGTTGTCGCTGGACCAACAGCATCGAAACTTGGATCTAAAGATATGCATGTATTTAGTTCCTGCTTTCGATACTTTCCTTTTTGTCCATACTTATACTTACCAAAACCTTTTTATTTATTTTTTCCAGATACCATACTGGTATTGCTGGGTTGCAGGTTCTACAATGTGATGACGTCACCGCAGCCACTTTTTCCTATTAACTGCATTACACTTTCACAAGAAAATGTATGAATTACAAAAAATGATCATTAATATCAGTGGGTCCATGATCTCTGTGTACAAGACCAAAGATGTCTTCAAACACAACATAATTTTTTACCTCTATATAATATTCTAGGCCTTTAGAACAATGTGGTGTCACCTGAAACCCAGCAATTGTATAACGTTACCCAGCGCTACTGACCAAAGTGGCTCTTTTAAAGCTGAAGTTTGCACGTCTGTTCTAGATAAATTCACTCACGTAAAATGCCATGGGAAGTATTATATATTTCACTATAACCTAGGGATGGGGTAAAAAAATCGATTTGATTTAAAAAATAGAGTTGGTAGGTCAAAATCGAATCAAAAAGATTAGCTCTACTACAGGAGTGGCCAACCCGCGGCTCTCGGGCCGCATGCGGCCCTTGGCCAATCAGAGTGCGGCTCTTTGCATGATTAGATATTTTTAACACAATGCGGCTCTTTGCAAAAGAATTGGTACATGTTGCCCATAAACTGTAACAGTCTTTAAGAATCTTGACCAAAAATCCAACCATAGTCCTACAGACCCTGTTTTCCATCTCTACGCATGAACGAGAGTCTGTCTCTCTTCTTTCCGAGGCGGCGTGTAAAAGGTGCTCGTGCAGCAGCCTCGCTCAAAGCGGGATGTAGGGGAGGTTAAACAACAGTCAGGCAGATCGTGGCACTGGGATCAGCTTCCGTGCTTTTCAAGTTTCTGATTAGCCTACTCTTTATTTGATGAAAGTTGGCCTCATATTCACAGAAAAAGATCATAATTAGTAAATGGAAAAAAGCGGAGCTCTAATGAAGCGTATGATGCGAAGCGCGACATCGTAACGCGGAAACACACAAAGTCATTGACTTTTCTGTCACATGTTGTAACTGTAACACATGCAACATAAAACATAATCTCAGACGTCCTCCAGAGGCTCCTGATTAAAGCTTATGAACTTTGTGCAGCCTAAAGTTCGTTCTCTGCACAGTCCAGTCAGGACCAAGCTGCATGCACTGAGCGCACAGGCCAGGGGCGAACCAGAGGAGGGGGCTCAGTGGGCAGGGCCCCACACACAAATATACACCAGCATTGAAAAAAACAAAACAAGCAACAACAAAAACTATTAGAAATAATAATATTGTTCATAAATAGATCAAATGTTGTCCCAGTCAGAACAGAATAGCAGAAAATGTTATTATATGTTATGTTTATTTAATATACATTTATTTCAATCTAGGTGAGGAGTAAAACTACCACAATTATTGAAAAGAAAAGAAAAAGGCCAGGCATAAAGTTATTGTTTATTATGATTAAATATAACAGTTTCATTACATTTAATCATATTAAACTACCACACTCGGATTTCGCGAATGGTCGGTGCCTTTGTGGCTCTTCACAGGATCAAGGTTGAACATTTCGGCTCTCGGCCTCTGACCGGTTGGCCACCCCTGCTCTACTATAACCTTAGAAATACCCATTTTGATGTGGCGTAGACTTAAATATTTCCTGCGTAATTGACCTATGGAGCGACCAAATGTGACCTTCTCATCAACTACGTGGGTGCTTCAAAATGAAAATGGTTTGGACACCCCTGATCTATAGTCAAGTGGAAGTCTAATAGAGGCTTGAGCAAAACTTCCCAAAACTGTAACTAAATAAAAGTGAGTACTAATACTCTACTTCTCCCATTGATCTCCCGCCGGCCTCTTGACCACCCCACACACCGCTCGAATGTGGTCGCATTTCTGCGGCTTGTTTAAACCGCCCACCGCTGCGGTTAGACACAATTATTACCCCTCACATACCCCCTGACCGCCCCCCTCCCCTTCCATATACCCCACCCATCTTCATTAACAAACCCCATTGATCCGCTAGCTTCACGTTACGCCGAGAAATATGTATGGGCCGCGCTAAAGTCGTTACCCCCCCCTGTTTGCTTGTACAAGTATCCCCACACACGCAGACACGGGTCAGTGCTAAACGGGTTAGCTCCACAGCGTTAGTATTGACCCGACGCTAACTGCACTTAAACTGCGGCTAAGGCTCGGCTAACCGCTAGCGCCGCAAATGCCGTGAAATGTGTGGGGAATGAAATACGGAAACACGATCGGAGCGGAGCCGTTGGGAGACCGGATGTTTTAAATAAATGGGGGTTTTGTGGATGTAAACAAAAACAAAATCTGACCTTAAGGTGTGGCGTGCTAGCTTTTGTAATGCGCTAAAGCTAAGAGCCATATCCGGTAGCTAAGGACTTAACCATGTTACAGTGCCCTTCTCTCATCAAAAACATACTTGTAGTTTGACTATATTTAGTTGTACTCGCACATTTTTGAATAATTTAGCAGATAATTGTTAGTGGCCCTATACAGAGCATGTAGCTACAGTAGCTACATTTAAAATTGTTAGTTGCGGAAAAATGTCCCAACTTTAATTTCTATCTAAATTAATTTCTAATATTCTCATTCTCATGTCCAGCCAAAAAAAGATGAAAAGAAATGTCTGAGAAAAGCTCGTTCTTTTCTCTTTTTAATACTTTGGACGTCACTCAAGACAAAAAAAAAATTGCAGCCTTTGTGAATAAGCTTTGGGCACAGAATGCTTTTGGCCAGAGTACATCCTGGTCAAAAAGGCCTATAGAGTCCTATTAGATTTTAAGAATCTGATTAGAAAAAAATGAGAAATCCCATTAGAATCTTATCAGAATCTTTTTGGATTTTTGGAACTAGGCTATAGGGTTCTTATAGAAAATCCTATAGCATAAAATCCTGTAGAATTCCCATATAGGATAAAATGAAAATCAAATCCTAAAGGATTTTTCTATTTGAAATAGAAATCCTAGTGCTCGTCCTTCTAGAAGGACGGGGCCTTTCTGTGTTGAGTTTGCATGTTCTCCCCGTATCTGTGTAGTTTTCCTCCGGGTACTCAGGTTTCCCATACCACTAAAAACATGTACAATAGGTTAATCCTCCAGCCAGGTGATTCTGAATATGAGCCTGGCTCTACATGGAGATGGGTCGCCGGGGGCCCACTGCTTCTATAGGTTGCACCAGTGGCATTAAGGGTGGGTTAAAAGCAGAGAACGGGATTCCTATAAGATAAAATCCAATGAGATTTTCTGTAGGATTCTCATGTTAATTTTTGATCTGCTTTAAAATGACAACAGGAACGAGTCATTACCGTCCACTGGCCAACAGGAAACAACCCAAAAACATTCCACGCAAAGAGCTTATTTCAGCTCTGTATATCTCAGCGTCTCCATCCACCCGTCCTTCCCCATTACTGCGCCGTCCCGTGCCTTCATCCCCTTTGTGTCAACCCCTGCCAATGCCCAACACTAACAGCCCTCCCCCCGCCCTGTCCCCGTCCCGCGTCGCTCGTCCCATTGGCGGAGATTCGATTGGACGTGAAGCCGATCCGTCAGCCCGGTATCGAACAGTGATTGGATTTGGACTCCGCTGACCGCTTGATTTTAGCTCCGCTTCGATGAAGGCAGATGTGACGCCTGATTGGTGCAGACAGAGCCACATGACGGATGGAAGTATGACAGAAACATGTACTTGCACGGGACATGAATCAGGAGGGGTAATGTAATTGTAGTTGTGTGTAGTAGTAGTAAAAGCAGAAGTAGATCACATGAGGCTCTTTCAAACTGTGTCACGAGAAGTTTTTTACTCCCTCCTTTTCATATTTATCTAGTCTTGTCTATTAGTCGACAATATTTTTATTTTTATTTTCATTATCAACAAGTTTTAGTCACATTTTAGTTTGCAAAAATATAACTTTGACTAAAATTATGACCAAAAAACGTTTGTTGAAGAAAATGAACCCTGCCGTTTTAGTAGCAGTAGTTATTCTTAATTAGGGCTAAACGAAACCATTGGAAAAAATGTTAGCGGAAAAATAAAATTATGGAAATAGGGAAATAAATATTATGAGCCCGATCTCCTCTTCTTTACATGAACACCACACGCATATTTTCGAAAGGACAAACTATTTCTCCCACTGTGAGTTAAACACTGTCCACCTCCCGGATATACCAACGCCAGTGTTTCGCCACGCCGCAGAAATGTTGCTGTGACGTGTCAGGTATGGAAATAAAAAACTCACTGGTCTGATAGAAAAAGAAAACGTTTTGCACGCTTGAAAGTGTTATTAATGTGCAACTAAAATAAGAGTCCATAGGCACAGAATGGAAGCCAGTTCTGTCTGTCTGCCTGGCTTTTTGAGGTCCAGTAGCAACGTATCATTAAAAATAAGCCGCTAAATAATTATACTGGGTCTTCAAGATGTGATATTTGTAATTAGTAGAAGTAGCCTAACAGTAGTAGTAGTAAAAGTACTTATAACATTGGTAGTAAATGCATTATTGTGTACCTTTATATATCCACTGCCTTTTCGTACTTGCTTCAAGCACATATTAATCCTCGTTTGCAGAATCCCCAGTGAAGGATGGCTTTGTTGTGCAGAGATGAGCTGGATGGCCGTGAGATGAAGGATCGAGGCATTAGGACGGAGGAGAGACAGTTATGATGCTAAACAACCTCCAGACCACAGGCTGAAAAATATTAACCCAAAACCCCGGCTAACTCACTTTGAAGGCGACCCACGGTGCATTCAAACAAGCCTCCTGTCAGAACCAATGGACATGGCATGGAAATACTATGTCAGTGTTACAATACGGGCTCCTACAGGCACTCACTGTATGAAGAGGCTCGGGCTGGGGTCCTCTGAGCTCCTTATGCTTTGGGGATGAATAACTTTTTTGAGCTCTCATGGTCAAACACAGTCGTATTTTGGAGTACAAGTTCCTTTTGGTCATATATTCTTCAACGACAGAAGTGCAATCTTTCCTGGATTTTGTTTACTTAATAAAGAGGCTTTTGTAAAATGTTATGTATTTTGGTATTTGGTCTGTTTTCACTAAAATATGCTGCTTTCAATCAAAAATACATCAAATTCAGTGTCAGAAATGTAAAAAATATTACAATTAAAATATTATAATCATCTTGCCATTTCAGTAGCCTAATAGGTACAGCCTGGTAGTCCTCTGTCACTTAACAGACCTATTCTGAGCATTTCTGCACTCAAACTGCATTTATTATAGCTATATCGATCAACCTTCCTCTCTCTCGGTACAGCTGCATTTTTTGCCTTTTTCTGCGAACCGCATTTGTGGTTTCTGTGTTCCACATTGTTTTACTGGATACTTTAGTACGTAAGGGACACACATGAGGAGATTTATGGCTAAGCTCTTCCCAGAAGATGGTGAAAGACTGTTGTGGAGCGGAGGGAGCTGCACAAGAGGAGGAGGAAGTCAAGCTGAGCAGTGCAGGACACCACGCTCTGAAACGGGGACAAACCCAGGATCAGAGGAGACTTAAGGCAGCCAGCCAGGTTTCCTCTATCTCCAAAAAACATGCTATTTCGTTGTACACTTTATACAATGACAAATAAAGCACTTACTTACTTAAATTATATCTACTTATCTGCGTGCAGTTGGCTAAAAATGGTAGCTTGTATTTTGTTTTCACCTTGTGTAATTTCCCCTGCTGCCAGCGGAGGGCGCTCCATCCCAGATATGAGATGCTTAACAGAGCGGTGATGTAAAATATCAGTTCGGAGCTCCCACAGAAAATGGCGGCCAATTGTCAGTCAACCAGAAAGTTGCCCAAGCACATATACTGTGAGTAAATTCAGGAAAGGACAGTGAACCGGGACAGTGGGGCACGCAGCCTATCGCACACCTGTTTCGGTGAAGACAAAACAGGTTTAACAGGTCAATAAAACGTCCTCCGATCTCACTTTGAAAGTAATTTTGCTCTCTCGCTCCCCATGTCCTTTGCTCTATATTCTGGCCGTCATTTGTCAGAGCCAGAGTGTGGTTAAAGTAAATAATAAACACTTCACGGTCTCCTCTGTTTGCCGCGTGTCACACTCGCCTCATTATCAACAACAACAGCCAGTCCGTTTGACGAGAACCCGGCGGCTCCAAAACAGCCGTCACACCATACGGTTAGTTTAACAGGCCCTCGTTTAGCTGATCCGCCGTAGCATAAAAGCCAATGTTACTACAGACCGCATTTATGCACAATCAGAACTATATATTAGTCGATGTGTTAAAACTATCTTGTGTTATTTTGATTCAATGTTTCAATGTACACGAAGTTACAGCAAAATACATCTTTTCTTGCTGGACAATTGGACGTGTCACCTTCAAACTGTCCATTTTCCTATGTTTAACAATTAAAAATCACGAAATATAAAATAAAAGACTTGAGCCCTAAACATGTACGAAAAAAAATTAAAAAAGTTTGTATGTATGTGTCTCCTTTAAAAAAAAAAAAACAACTGAAATGATTAATAACGAGAACGGGTTTGAGGAATCCGTATAAGCCGAGTCTTATCCATTAGAAGTCAAAGTTTGTTGTTTGAAGATAAGTTTTATGAGACGCCATAAAGCCGTAAAAAGAGCAAACTGTCTCAGTGGACTTTGTGAACCAAAAGCTAAAATAGTGAAGACAAGTGGATTCTTTAAGTTTTGTCTGTGAGTCATTAAATAAAGTATTAACAAGACGAGGTCGAAACAGCTTTTAAGTCCTGTCACGCCAACTGCTGCTACAACTACTACTATTACCATAACAACTGTTGCTCCTGTTTTTACCACTACTACTACTACTACTACTACTACTACTACTACTACTACTACATTAATACCCTTCCACCTCACTTTCAAATATTTTATAAAAACAGCAAATAAATATTCAGCCCAAAAGTGCATCGTTTCTCATTTCTATAACAATAAGTTGATATAGTGAAATCTCATGACAGCCCTCCGTTCGAATCCCAGTTTCTGCAGGTGCGAACTACCAATGTGTCCTTGGGCAAGACACTTCACCCATGTTGTGTCAATGTAGTGTGTGAGTAAGTGGTTGGAGGAAGCCTGTCAGTCTAACCCCAGGGCAGCTGTGGCAACAATTCCACAAAAACATAAACGCTGCAGATGAGGCAATGATACCCAAGGCACAAAGAAATTAGAAATCCTTTTTTTTTAGTGTGGAGTGAATGGATAATGACTAAAGTTTTGAGAAGCTTGTCAGGCTTGTAAAGTGCAATACAATGAATTAATTAATGCATATTTGTATTTAAGTGTCGCGCACTTATAAGACACTATAATTACACGTGTGAGATTCTACTTGAGCAAAAGTATATATTTATCGTATTTGCGTAAAGTAATGGAAAGAAAATGTTGTGATGATGTTAAAAAAAATGGTAAATGTTAGCGATATCTGGACTATGTTATTTTCCACTCCTGCTTTTCTTGCCAGAATTCTAAAACGTAATCGTCTCATCTCATATTGAAATCCCGTCACGTGGCGAGACCCGGGGTCGTAAACGCCGTATATCTGCAGCATATCTCCCATTGTCCATAAAGATTAGACGAGTCCACGGTGCGGCTAAAGTCCAGAGGCGGGACCCGACCTGTTAACAAGACCAGACCGAGACGCCGACGCTCACTTTTACACAGCGCACCTGAACGCGTCGCCTCATCTCCAGGCAAAGGGGTAAGTCGTGGGCCCTGTGGACACTCTCTCACCTCCTACAGACATTTTCTCAATCTCTGCTTTAAAGTAATCATGGCACAGCTTAATTCCAATGGGTTTGGAGTGGATTGTGTTGAAAATAGAGTGAATATTTCAAAATGGCATTACTTTCTTAGTCAAATATGGGTCAAATATCAAAGAAAAGTTCGATTGTTTGACAAGAATTTTTACATTCTGACTAAAAATTATACTTTTACTATAGGATTTTTAACCCATATTTGTCCATCTCTTACATTTCTGTGAATCTTCCCGAAGTTTCCCTCCTTATTTCATATTCAAATTAAAACCTTCCTTCCTCATCGACAGCCCGTCTCCGCCTCGGAGCCCATATTGATCAGCGTTTGTTCATTTGCCTAATAGGGACTAACTGTTAACACCGGGCCCACGTGTTCGAGTACTACGCTACTGCAGCTAATGGGCTAAATGCTAAAACATGAGCTAAATCCAATACGGGGAGCTGCTCCGTATCAGACGAGTCGACGGCTAACTGTGCTGTGCTGAGAGACAAACTGTGAGCCGCGCAATTAAGTGCAGCGAGAGTCTGGGGCAACTTGATCTGTGAGAGAGAGAGAGGGGGGGAGGGAGAATATGGCTTTGTGTTGAGAAAAAACATGGTTATATTGTATTAGCAGGGCCGTAGACATGGGGGGGACAGCCAGGTCTGTCGCCCGGGGGGCCCAGAACAAGGAGGGGCCCATGAAGGTGCCCATTTTATAAAAAAAAAAAAAAAAAAAAAAAAAGTGAAATCTTCAAACCCTGGAACCCATTGTTTCCAAATGAAGAGATCAATTTAAGAGAGAGACATTTTTGTGTACACTGCAAAAGGTTTTTAGTTCAACCTACTCAAAAAAAAAAAAAAAAAAAAAAGACTTCAATTGGTAACACACATTTAACTTATAATTTAAAGTCAGATTTAATTTAAATAATAACTTGATTTAATCTAATTGGCTGCTTTAGTCTAACTTAAAAAGAAACAAAAAATCAACTTAATATTTAGCTCTTTTCCCATTCAAAATATTGCCACAATATAACACTTTACTTAATGTAAATTAATTAATGTAATTGTGTGTTACCAATTGAAGTCATTTTTTAACGGTGGTTCAATTAAAAACTTTTTTGTCAGTGTATGTTCTCAGTCGTCCAAAAATGTTCCATTGTTGTAGGAATTTAAGTTGTGTGAAACTAATAATTTAAAAAATACACCACAGCAGCTCACATTTCACTCATTTAAAATAAGAGATTTTTTAAATGGTTTTATAGTCTTTTACAATAAATCTGAAATCGAAACTGTTCAGTCCCACTTTAATACCATCTCTGTCCCAAATCCGTCCAGGTGAACCCAATTAGCGCGTCCCTCATCACTAAAACATGAGGCGGCTCGTTAATAATTCAAGTTAAGGCTGATTCCTGTTTCCTTTGCTTCAACCACAAACTTCTCCTTCAATTAGACACACCTTATCCATCCTTTTCCTTCTATCACTCGTATGGCTCTCTGTCCATTTTGTCGATGTTCAGCCAAAATGAGTAGAAACTTTTCACACCAAGAACCTTTAAAGTAGCATCAGGCCGAGATCAAGATCAAATCTGGGATAAACAGGATCCAAAATCAAACGAAATCGGACTAAATGTTGAATCTTGTTGTAAACTGTGGCTTACTGAGGCCTACATGATCAAAATGAGTTGTATATGATATAAAGTATAAGATTTAAGTGCTAGCGTCTTGAAAAAAAGAAAAAATCAGATAAAGGTTGCCGTTTCGGACCAATTAGCCACTGCTAGGTCTTGAAAATATTTATACACCATAAATTATTTTAACAGTGTAGTCATTATTTATTAAATTACTAATTACGATTTTCTTTCCCTTGCAGACGTCTTGGAGATTTTGGATGTGACAAATGTGACGCGTCTCATTCAGTAACAAGGATTCATCCTGTTGAGGCCGAGGCAAACAGGAAGTCACTGTTACTGCTCGAGACCGCCAAAATAACGGCGCAAAATCACCCCACGTTTACTTTCAAAGCGTCTTTTTTTTCTGCCTTTGTGTACAATGTTAAATGTGGATTCTGTGATTTAATAAAAATGGAAATAAAAATGATTATGTTTTTTTGTTTGCACCTTTTATAGTGTCACACAAACTGAATACGCAAACACAATGAGGGTTCAGATGAAGAAATACATTCAAAAAAGGTCTTATTTTTGCGTCACTCAAAATATGACATGTAGCGGACACAATATGAGAACTAAAATGACCAGGGGACAGTGTATGAACACAGGGGAGCAGCACCTTGTGACATCAGCAGGTAGAACAGAGCGTTTAATACAATGAATTTTGAATCGTTACAATGCAAACAAATATATCTAAGAAATTGATCTTATTAAGTTGACTTTACTTGTAATTTTGACTTCCAATGTAAAACTTGAAAAAATACATTATTTCAACTAATCTGAGGTTATTATTTTATTCTATGTTTAATGAGATATTTTTTATTAATTTAAGTACAAAAATACCACTGGAAGACTTTTTTATACTTACCTATTCAAAGCAAAGACAATATACTTATACCGGGATTTTTTTAATATTTTTTTTTTTGCAGTGTAGTTGTCTAAACTCATTCCTAGCTTCCCTAATGCATTTCCAACCCAGGGATGAGTGTATAAACACGCTTCACAACTTAACGGGTGAGTCACTGTCAGAATAATGCCCTTTTCCCCCACAAATGTCTGATTTTAAAATATTGATGGAACTAAATCAGGTACAGCCCCTTTAACTCCAGCCGAGGCCCTTTAATGTGTGATGTAATTATTTTGAGCAGCTCCAAACTTCCCGACAGCTTTTTTAACTTGTGATTCTGTTGATGTGGAGGGACGCACACTCGCCTCCTAATTGCCTTCACATTTCAATGTCCACTGTGAAGAAGAAGAAGAAGAAGAAGAAGAGGCAGAAGAAGAAGAAGAAGAAAAAAAATCAAAGCCAAAAAAACACTGCGTGCATTAGAATGACCCCCCCGGGCACCCTTAGTCTCACTCCAATGCGTTCGAGACAAGCCCTTTACTGTTTATTTACCTGTCTACTCAGCCCGGGCCCGGTGGGACTGTGGGTAAAAGAGAGGGGGGAAGAAACGAGCCCGTTAGCTTCTTAAAAAGGGCAGCGAGAATGGGCACGGGTAGTTAGCGTTAGCCCCGCGAGGCCGGATGTTAGCGCGGGCTGGACGTGTGAGCGTGACAGAGGAGAACCAAGGCGTAAACAAACGTGGATGACAGACCGGTTTATGGTAAACACGGAGGGAAGAGGAGAGGGAGGGTGGGATAAAACGTGTCTAAAGATTAAGAACAAAGATTTTAAAATGGAAAATTATGATAAACAAAATTTGCATATAGAGAATAAAGGAGTATGGCAAAAAAAAAAAAGAACTAATACTGGTTCAGAAATGTAAATTATGATCAAGAATAGTCCAGGAAAGACACTACAAGTGAATAGGATTTTATTTCTGTCTTGTATGCATTAAAATTTTCTTTAATTTCATCTCTTAACCCCCACCTAAACCGAGCACATGATTTAAAAAAAAAAAAACATGGGGAAAAAAAAGAAACGAAAAAAGCAATGAAAAAGCAAAAAAACAACAACAACAAAAACGCTACCAAAATGTGACTTTAAAAAGTTGCAAAGTTACGATCACTTTTGTAGGCCTTAGCTTTCAAATGAGGCGTCAACACTGGCCGAGAGGCTGTCAGTTTTCCGGTCATGACGTTGTTAAGATTCAGGTAAAGCTGAACTGGAGAAAGTGCGCTTGGTTAAGGGGTTAATGTTTTCATATAAAAGACAATTTGAATGTACAGGTTCCTTTTTTTTACATATAAGTTTTGTTTTTAAGGTTCAAGGCTTGGAATTGGATATTGAAAAATCCGTCGGAGCAAAACTTCAAAGATATTGTTAAGTACAAGTACTTTAAGTGGATCCACAATGTGAGAAAAAAATGCATATTAGGCAAAATACCCTTGAATGTACTATGTCCCATATAAATCTATGGAGGAACAATGATTCAGTGTGCGTAATTAAAATTAGGCATATTATTTGTTTCCAGGTGAAGGTTTGTACGATAAGAGAGTAAAATGGAGAAAAAAAAAAAAAGAATAACAAACTGCACGTGTTTTGTAAATGTTTCATATGTGATAATAAAGCCGTTTTTATAAAAGTGCATTTCTATCGCCGTATCGACTGTCCAGTGTTGTGTTTACAGAGCAGAGGTTGCACCAGTGAAAGGGCTCCGTCGGGAGGAGAGGAGTTTCTAATACGGGAGCGGCCCGAAACCTGAGCCCGAATCTTTATCGGAGCGAGAGCCCCGCGGCATCTCAGGGGCCAATTCCACGGCAAAGTACTTAGACCACGGTCATACGGAGACGGACGCCATAGGGAGCGCGCGATAAGGAGGACGGGATCGTGGCAGGTTTTATGGACAGAGAGCGAAGACCGATTCAATCTAAATGAAAGAAGTCCCGGTTTAGTCTCGTTTAAACTGGTTTAGATCACAGCCAATTTAGTTTTAAAGGCGAAAGGAGAAGGACTTCAACTTCCCAGCCATAACAAGTTCAATCGCGGCACTCGTGTTTTTGGCGGCATCTAGTGGCCAAAGCGTAGATTTGTATTCCACATAAACACACTGACTGAACGTGGACATATCGTGAGTATTTGAGGCTTGACTTTCTTTTGAGAGGCTTGTCAGGATTTACAATTGGCCTGGAGCGCCCTCTGCAGGTGCTGGTGAGAATAACAAGGGAAAACAAGTCTTTACTTTGGGTGAGCAGCATGCGGGCTAATCAACGGCGCTTTGATGAACACGCTTGGAATGCGGAACAGGTCCAGTGTAGGGACTGGGGAGTTTTAGGGCATGTGCATCTACCAGTAAAGGTCCCGTGTTAAATCCACCCCTCAATAATCCAACGTGCAGACAGCAAAGGGGAAGAGTCCCAAAAGAACCATGTGCGGCTGCGATGTCACGGTGAAAACGAAAGGGAAACTGTGTGAGGCAGCACCGGGAAATCAAATGGTCAATAGTCAATGGTCTCAATGATATAGCGCTTTACAGCAAGGAACCATTCACACACTGGAGGCAAGGTGGGCGAAGTGTTTTGCCCAAGAACAAAACACCACAGGTCCCAGCACCTGTGGGAGCTGGGATTCGATCAGAGGGAATATCAGTTTGCTTCCTTTAGAAAGGGCTAATGTTAATATTCTTTTGCCTGTGTTATTTTATTTCCTTGTTTTTTTTTGCCAGGGTAAAAGCATAACAATAAAATGTAACATCGGCTCAATGTTCAACAGATTTCAATTAAAACAACCAACATAAAAATGTCTATATAAGGTCTTGTTTTTTGTATGAACATTTAAACAGTATTGTAAAGGTTTGGAGAGATTCTCTGTATTTTCTTCCCTCATTTTTGATAATCGCGAATAGTCGTAAAATCGCAATATTTTTCCTCAACTCAAAAAATGTAGAATCCCTAGACCCGTCACGGATTATGGGCTTTAAAAATGCTGTTTCGTTTTCCATCAACAGAAAACAGGACGTACACATCAGAGCAGTGGAGAAATGAAATTCGAAAATGGGTAAAAGCTCAAAAAAGGTGAAGCGAATAGTCGGGCGTTTCAGTTGCTCGTGTGACATGGCAACAAATAGCCTGGAAAGTTCCGCCGTGTGCCTTTAAACTTTTCTCCATGGCACACATTTGCAGTCGCACTCCAGAGCCGTAACCCGATCCAGTTTCCGTGCGTTCGTCCGTACGTGATTATAACTCGATTAGAACGTGTTAGACTTATGTCCGACGTCCCGATGCATTAGGCCTGCATTAAGTGTCCTCAATCTACAATTACTACAGCAGCTTCCTATGCTTTCTGCCGCGCCGGGCCATTTCCAAGAAAAACAATGCTGCTTTTTTTCTTTTTTTTTCTTTTCACTCTCAATACACTTAGGCGCGGCTGCAGACGCCGGGCTACTTTACTGTCACAGCAAGGAAATCAAAAATGCTCAAAATGGAGGACGCGAAGGGCAAAGAGGAGACTAGAATGTACTTATGTAATTGTGACTTACTGTAAGCGCTCTCGGGGAAAAGGCCGGGAATGAGATTGGTATATGTTTTATTATGCGCCAATTAGAGGTTTCCTGAAAATGAATTGGCCCGAGCGAGGGATCCTACCTTTCAATATAGAAGTGCATGTCTACGTTGTGTCAAAAAGTGTGAGGTTAGTTATTGATCGTTTCAATTACTAAGAATGTTTTTTTTTTACACTTACAGACTGTGTTGACGAGTTTCGCTCCACAACACAACGGTCTGCCCCCGGGGGGAAAACAAAACAGAGCCAGTCGGTCGCAGTGTTAATTTTGACAAGATATTTTAATTTAGTTTTAGTCTTAGTCTTTTGACGAAAATGTAATTCAATTTTAGTCGAGTTTTAGTCAAAAAAATACCTTAAATTTTAGTCGAGATTTAGTCGACTAAAATTAAGACACATTTAGTCGACTTTGTATTAATAATATTCATTATAATCATATTTAATGGAGGTCCTGCTTCATGGAGCTGCTCCCTCATGAACAAAGCTCAGAGCTGTTCCTTTGGCAGTGAAGTTACAGGATATGAGGCTCTTTCAGACGGTCAATAGAAGTTTGGATGATTTTAGTCTCTCCTTTTCATTTTTATTTAGTCTCATTTTAGTCAAATAAAATATCTGGACATTTTAGTCATAGTTTTAGTCGCATGAAAAACTTTAAATTTAGTTTTAGTCCAATTTTAGTCGTCAGAAATATCACGTTGACTAAAATTAAGACTAAATATTTTAGTCGACGAAATTAACACTGGACTCGGTCGATCTGCAACAAGGAGCCGAGACTTGAACTGCCGACCCCTTGATTATCGGACGACCCGCTCTGCCATCTGAGCCGCTGTCGGACGCAAAAAAACAAAGTGTTTCTCAATCAGAATCTGGATGGGGTTTCATTGCCATTGTCGGTGAAGGTACATTCACACACTAGGAATGTATTACGGTGCTATCGCGTAATACGAAACATCAACTAATATAATAAATAATTAGTCTATAATAGACTCTGTGCATAACTTCAAATCATAACAACGCCGCCCAAGAAGTGACTTCCTGTTTCGATCCAGCGCGCCAAAATAAAAGCACCATCTTATTCTTTAGTTCAACTTTCCTTCTGGTTAACTATTAACAGACACTTAAATTGTGTGTATTTATTTATATTCTTGTAATGTTGCAAGTACCTGCTAAACTACTCAATGAGACGAGTTATGTCAATTAAAGGCACAGTACCTGATTTTTTTTTCTATATTTGTTTTGTCCTCCTTTAGTTTGTTGTAAACTCAACAATTGTGCGTCTAATTAAAGCATTTGTATCAATTCCACGATCTTGCAGGAAAACGAATATTTTAATTTAGTGGCTTCCTCTCTCATTGGTTGTAGTTACAAAAAAAAAATGAAAGAAATATCAGGTATTGGGCCTTAAAGACAGGCAAAAATAAATAAATAAAAATAAAATTCCCAAAAACTGGTAAATTTCCCTCCTCCCACTTGGAAAAAAATGCCTTGGAACGCGGCTCGAACTCGTAATTACAACTTGTGAAACTCGGAGAACTCCAGACTGCTACGAGTTCGGACACGAGTAATGGCGCCCCCCAGTGGAGGAGCAGCTACGGATAAAACTGTAAACAAAACCACTGCATCAGTGACGTCACGTGAACGTTACTTTTGGCCACAGCTTTCAACATAACGTGGTTTGGAGAAACGTTTATACAACGTTAGCATCGTATGAGCTAGCCGATGTAGCATTAGCCGTTTTGTGCACCTGGAACGCTCTGAGGTGGAAAGTCGTAATTTACAAGTGGGGAAGATACCTGGAACGCACCATAAGATCCAAACTGTGGCGCCTTCCTGTGCTTCTTCAGGTCTGGCTCATCAAAAGTTTGTGTAAAATGTTAGAAAACCTCGGGCAATGCACTAGCACCTCCTCTGTTGTGAGCTTCGCTGAGACAAATGTGTAAATATAAATACTAGAAGCCCAGCAGTACCATTCTAAAACATGTACTGCAGTAGAATAAAAGGTGGTCATTTCTAATAAGCGTGCAGTAATATATTTAATTGTTTTAAGGTGGGGGGTCGTTGGCGATTGTAGGGGATTATTAGGCCAAATGGAACTGCCTTGCTGAGTGTATTGAAATGGGAGCTGCTCCACTGTATTTAAAGCAGGACTGATGCGTCTACAGCGGGGCAGACATGATACTTCCTGCTTCTCATATCCACAGGAGCGGATCTATAGAGAATACAGGGAGCGGGGATTAGTCAAGAGGACGGCCAAGTCAGCAGCTCGGCCCGGCGCACGATAAAGACCATGCAGCTGTTCACACTGACCACTAAACCCGGGCCTGTAGGAGAAGGCTTTGGAGGGAGAGAGGAGAATGTGTAGTTCATTGACAAATACATGTAGATTTATTTTTATACATTTTTAGATTTCCTTCAGCAAAATATATCGAAACACATGAGTTTTTTTCCCCCCCCCCGCAGGCCCTTGTTAGTCGTTTCATACGGTGCGGTTTCCCAGTCATTTCCGTGAGTGATGATGCGGCTTCGGCGCCTCACCGCAGACGAGGCGCAGTCGGAGCGAGCGCGGCCGCCGCTCGACCACAGGCTCCCGACCAGAATGTACGAACCGACGGGCAAAAAAGGGGAGAGCGATTCAGATGTCGCTTTAAAGATCGGATGTCCGCGCCGCGACGGGCCGACGGCGACGGGGAGACCACAAAAAAATCACAAACAATATGCGGCGCGTCGCGACTGATGGCGTTCGTCCACACGATCGTACTACTGACACAAATATATGAGTATTCATTGTTGTTTTTCATGAGTTTGATGTAGATTTAAGCCCGACACGCTCAAGAGGGACACAACAGTCCAAACTTAAAGTGCATAGGACACATTACACACAACATTTGCTCAATTATAGTTAACACGATTATATTTAGGATTTTTGGTCAGGATTTTACACAGTTTTCTTTTTCAATTTTTGTGATGTTTATTGTTTCACTTCTTTATTGGACACTGACAGGAAGTGACATAGGTAGAGGTAAAAACACCATGTAATGTCCATGGGGAAATGAGTGAGTCTAACTCAAAGCTATTTAATAAAACTCTAGATAGGACATGACACTGGTTGACGTGGCAAACGTGGCGGCCATCTTGTGACTGGCCGGCGAGGCTAGGAAACCAGGAGCAACATTTTCATTGATTCAACAGCAGAATGTGAGATACACTCCTTGTTACCTGAGTCAGGATCAGGTAATTTCTTTTAAATGTCTCATTTTTAGTCATGTTGTTTAGCCGCATTAGCTTTGTTTTCTCCATTCATTTCCAGGGTTCAGTGTTAGCATTCTGGTGGTTAGCATTCACTGCATCACTGTCCCATGTTCAACAAATATTGTTTATGTAGTAGTGTTAGAAAGTACAGAAATACTGCTTTAAAGTAGGAAACTAATGTTATATTTGATTATAAATAGAACTGACAAAGGAGAATCCATGAACAAATGTAGGTAAAGTCTGTGCATCCTCGGCAACTGAAATAACATTTGAAAAACTACAAAAACAATATTTTCATGCCAGATATGACATGAGGTCAGTCACAATTATCAAAGCGTCATGGAATAAAACATAGATCAGAACAGTGTCAAGTAAATAAGTGGTGTTTCCATTTGATTACATTGCGCTGGCTTAGAAGGGCCAGTCACAAGATGGCCGCCAGGATTGCCATTCGTTCCAACGTGTTACTATGGCCACGTCCTAGGGTTTTATTAAAGCGCTTTGGTCTAACTGCTATGGCACTTTACCTCTATCTATGTCACTTCCTGTCAGAAGCTTAAAATTCAAGGTCAGTGAAGTGTCGCAGTCTGACCCAAGGAAACAAAATACAGTCTCTAGACCAGAGCGTGTGGGCCCAAAACATGCACAATACTCGTCCAGCCCATGAGAATAGATTAAGACCCGGAGATGCGCCCCCAGGTCTGCACTCACTGCTCCTGACCTTGATTTTATGATCGACACAAGTAAATTATGTGACATTGTGGGTCTTTAAAGACTTCAGTGAAAATATTCCAGTTTAAGGAACAAGAGGTAAAAAGATCTGGGCATTTCAAACTAAAAGTGGAACCTTTTTTTTTTTTTTTTCGAGTGCAGGAGTCACATGACACTGCAGCGCACTGGACTTTAATCACAGCTCCCACTGAAACGAGAGACAGCGGATCAGGTCTCGGAGAGAGAGGGGAGACCGAGGGGAGAGGAGAACACGTGGGGAGGAGAACGAGGAGGGATCTGTATTATGTAGATCGTTTTGTTTATTTACTTTAATTTATACTTTATTTTTTTTAATTTATTTTATTGCACTTGGGGGTGGGCACTCATAAGCTTTTGCTTCAGCCCACTCCTTTTGAGCACTATGTGTACTGCTCAAATAAACAAATAAAACTAAAAAAAAAAACTTTATGAGGAAAATCATTACCAAATTTAGGTAACTCCAGGGAAATGTGTAGAACAGTGTCAAGAACCAGCTTGAAAAATAGTTGACCTTCCAAGAACCATGAGACCAGGATTAAATTTAAAAAAACTGCTATAAAAAGGGTCAAAAAGGTATAAATTGGACTAAATCTTCAAATATTTCAGTCTTCGAAGACATTTTCCACAAATCGTGATGAAGTTTTTTGCAAAAGTCTTGCTCCTGCACTCGTCGGGTGCAGAAGTGTGAACGTGTCCCGCTGAGGCGACTGCAGGGGCTGATGGAGAGGCCTCTCAAGTGTCCGAATGACCGCATCACCCCCATCACCTCCCGTCGTCCCCCATCGCCCCCCGTCCCGAACAGTCCCACAAGCCACAGCCCGCCCTGGGAACCATTAAAGAAACCGGAGAGGACCGCAGCGGGCAGAGGACACAAACAGAGGAGAGGAGATAAGGAAAGAGGGGAGAGAGCGAGAGGGCGGGCGGTGATGCGATTATGGCGCTCACTGCAACGTATTGAAAAACACTTTGCGGGACGGTAAAGTAGAAATCTTCTTCTCTGTTGCCGCGGCGACACATGATACAGTGAATGAGGCGCTCCGAACGCGGCCGCATCCAATAAAACTATTGAGCAATTAAATATGCGACGTCAGGTTGAGCAGAAATACGCACATAAGCATTTCGACCAGAGCTGGGCGATTTCCCCCCCCCCAAAAAAAAAACAACAACTGCGAACTATAAATATATTTTACATATATATATTTATTATTTAATTAAAGTGAACCAACATAAACACAATTGCAAAGGCAAACCCTTTCTCTAACTAAAAAGTCACTGTGCAGTCTGCAACAAAGATGGTCAAACATCCAAATTATTTATACTGTATTTGGATTAAGCTAATAAAAGAACTAAAATCCTGAAGTAACTGACCTTATTCCTCTAAGCAGAAGGCAGAGAGCTAAAAATAAAATAAATATCTAACAAAACAAAAAGAATAATAATTTTTTTTTATTCGATTTTTTTGAAAATATGAATCGATTTGACTCGATTTTTAAATCAAATTGATTTTTTTTCCCAACCCTAATTTTGACCATATTCTGTGTCTTGGAAAACACAAAAAAGTGGCGCCAAATTATAGATTAGTTATTGCGAAACGTTACTGTATTTTTCCCCAGCTGAACTTCAGTGCCACAGATGGAGCTGTCATTTCAACGGCTGGGACGATACGCTTTTGTTGCGATACGATACATATCCCGATACACATATGTATTGCGATACACGCCATAATAACATAATAACAAACTGCAATACTTTAATTATTTGATTGAATTAGTTGAGTTTTCAAAGATTATATCAAAACAGCCGGACATTGAGTAAAACATTTTAAAAACTGCAAATAAAAGTTTCCTCTTTTGCTTAAACCAATCAGCACCAAAACAGGCGTCAACATTAACATTAATCATTTATTTTTCTGGATTGAGTAACAAACGTATTGCAATACATGACTTCTGATGCGATACGCGCACCCCAACAAAGATGTATCGCGATATATTACAAAATTTGGTCAATTTTGTCATGGGACATATTTTGTCCTAACCCTAATTATTACTATATCGACTCATCGTTGGAAAAATTATGGACGAACAATACAATATTTATCATCAGTGCATCTATTTCTGTTTTCACATAATGATATTTAATGATGATTATTTTTTATTTTTTTAAAGATTTATTTATTTTTAATTTTTCGGATTCCCTTTTTGCCTTGAAATCTTTATGTTTAGGCGTCATCATGACCATCCCCAGAACTATTATCACGATTATTACTATAGTAGATCCCGCGCCATTATTTGTGTGTTATTCACTTTCTCGCCTTAATCCTCAAGTTTCCTCCTTCCGTCTAATCAGCACTTTCTCCGCGCGTTTTATGAGCGTTTTCCTGATTCAGCGTTATATATATTTTAGTGATGGGGCTCGATATGTTTATAGCTCCGACTAATTAAAGTGCCGTGGCCGGGCGCGGCGTGGACGGATGGCTTTTTGATCATGTTGAACGGAGGTTGAATATGCAAAAAAGAAAAAAAAAAAACTAGAGAGGACGGCTCATTCCGACGCGACAAAACCAGATTGCTTCATCGATCGGCAGCTAAAGTAGATCAGATATGAATTAATATTAGGATTAGTATGGAGGGGAGGAAGGAGGTGTGGGCAATGGGGCAGGAGGACGGAGGAGGAGGCGGCGGATTCGTGAGATTCTTGTTGCTCTGGCGTCTGAAGAGGAACCATTACTATACTTGAAATTGTGTAAAATGAGGGCGAATCCTGATGCAGCTGGAATAGACCCAAAGAAAGAAAATGTTCATATATTGCAATTTTAATATGCGATTTAAATGGTAAACACACGCTTAGCTGACGACTGGACATTTTACCATTCAAAAGCATTGAAATCAAAAGTCAATTTAAACTGAGAAGGAAATGAGTCATATTCATTTTGTAAAAAAAAAAAAAAAAAAAGGGGGGAAGGGGTGGAAGGAGGGGCAGGGAAGGGAGGGAGTTCAGCTTAGCCTGGAGTATGAAACTGTTCTTCAGTCGACTGGCTATAGTTTTCAGAGTTATCCTGCTGCTCAATGTATTTTCCCTATAGCGGTTAGCATTAGCCGTCAAACATCGCAAATTGTGAACGATCCAGATGTTTCCAGCGAGGGGATATCAAAGCGATCTTTTTAGATTTGACTGAGGATACAAATTGGCATATAAAAGTGTCCTCTGAGCTAAATGCTAACTCGGATTCAGAGAAGCCACAGAAATGATATAAATGCTATGGAATGGACATATCCCACCGTACTTTAGTTTAGGGCCCAGCTTCACCATTCATTTATATGGGGATAAAACCAAAGATTATAACAGAAATGCCTTTAATTGTGAGCCGGTTCCTATCAATTTATGGCATTTATATAATTTCGGTGGTTTAGATGATGTTTAGTAACCTTAGAAAAAGCAGAAACTTGACTGAATTTGAGCTAGCATTTCGCTTAGACGCTAATTTGCATCTAAAGTAAAATTTTAAAAGGTCTGTACATTCATTAATGATTTTCTGATTTGGCGTTGACCTAAATGGGGTCGATGGGTTAACAACACAACAACTGGAAACATCTGGATCGTTCGTAATTTGCGATGTTTGATGGCTAATGCTAACAGCTATAGGTAAAAATACATTGAGCCGGCTAACGGACTCTGAAAGGTCTCCCGGACTAGCCTACTAGGTAACTGCCCGCATACGTTAGGATAGAACGCCGCTTCTTCGCTAAATGCATTCCTATGATTTCTATGTCCAAAAGATAAAATATTTGCCAGTGAATATTCTTAATTGCCATGGAAACGGTCACATTAGTATATTTTCCGACAAATCTTTAAAAACCTTCAGCCCGTGTCGGTCATCGTCTCAGCCGCAGAGTCTGAAAGTGTTAACGCGTCTCCTCCGTTTTCCCTCCCCGGGAACTCGATGCTGAAATATGTATCTAAGGATATTTAATAAATTATGTATCTGTTATTTACTAATGGCCCCATCGACTGGCGGGACGATCGGGGCAGAGGAGAGGGGAGGTTTAAAAGGCTCGGGACGTCCCGCGGGAGGACAGTGAGAACACAGTGCTTCGGAGTCTGAGCCCCATAGTTTAGACGCGTCACCGAAGGGAAGAGGAAGAAGGAGTTTGTCGGATTAACCAAAGGGCTCTCGGCATTTGGACGGTTTTAATAGTTCTGACAAATTAACTTTAACATTTCTTTCGATATTTATGTCCTGTCAAATTGGGTTAGACGTGTCTCGGCCTGCTTGGATTTTCCGTTTCCAGTTATTTACTTTTTTTTCTCTCTGTTTAGTTATTTGTCATTGTCGGGTATTGACTATTGTCTGCTAATTATGTGTCTTATTGTGTCTTTGTCTTTTATTTGATTGAACTGTTGCCTTCTCTGAACACCTATTACTTCTTATTGTTTTGATATTTGCCCCTTGTACATTTCTTTTTTGCGTTTTAAATGTGCTATAGAAATAAAGTTGACATTGACATGGGCAAAAATCAGCGGATTCCAGAACAACAACAAAAACTGTAAGTCTCTTTTATGGTTCCGAAATTATAAGCAGAAGTCAACAACATAAAATACCGGTAACTAAAATATGATCTGATCCTCAGGTGACTACAAACTTGTGACCGATTTTCACTGTGATGTTTCTCAGTTCCCCTGAGTTGTGGGAGCACTCGTTTCCAGGCTCTGACTGAGCTCTTTCCAATGCAAAAAAACTCTTTATCGCTTCCTGTTCCAGAGATATTGACCTTTTATCTGCAAAAAAAGCCTGAATTAGCCAAGGGGCCATTTTTCATCTGTAGTCCCCTGACCATGATATAAAAACGCATTATTAAAATACATTCACAGGCAAATACATATGAATCTGTAGAAGATGCTACAGAAGTCCTTAACATCCCAATCACAATATATAAATGACAAACTGCATTAAGCATTAAAAACGTCTATATAGCTATTTTAACAGACTCTCTTGTTTTTGTACTTTTTCAGTGAGGAGGTGTTGGCTAGACTGATCTCTGAGTGTCCTCCCTGTGCTACAGTGAAGGTAAGTCATCCACAGAGCATAATCTTTCAGCCTTGAGACTTGTATTGAAGTTAATATAAGGTCACAGCATGTTGAGAATAACCATAACGGATGAGCCAATAGTTTAATGTGCGGAGTCTCCCTGTCTGTCTGCGCCCCTCCTTGTATTCCTTATCATTCATGGATTTAGAGGGGTCCGTGGCACCAAACCTGGGATCAATGGGCCTAGACGGGACGGCCCGGTGTGTCTCTGCCTTTACGGATGTCCCGAGTCGTCCGGAGCCGGCGGACTGGGGCGCAGGCAGAGGCAGAAGAAGATAGGGTTGCACTGGAGACACTTGTACAGGCCTATACCAATGCAGTACAAGTACGTGACAGGCCGGGGTCAATATATCTGATTGTTCTGGAGTTATGAAAACAAAGGGATGGATAGACGAGGCAGCAGAGGGGAGTCGGGCTGTCTGTGGCAATATGTGTACAAATGGACTACTTGTATGCCTGCTCCTTTGGTTGTATTTTCATTATTTGGGGTACCTAAGAAGGAGGAGGAGCTATCCAGGCAAGACTCACAGCTAAGCCACACGTGCCTTCTATTGATCCGGCTAATGGACGTTCACTGGAGAAAACATATTAACTGCTACGCTCTACCCAGAAGATGGTGAAAGACTGTTGTGGAGAGCAGGAGGAAGAGGAAAGGTGGAGGTAGAGGATCTGACCAGTGCAGGACACCACGCTCCGAAACAGGGACAGTTTGGCCCCACAGTCGCAGCGGCTCAACACCTGAACACACTTTTGTTGTACAGTTGTATAATTTTTTACGTTTTACAATTTGGAATAACGTCTATATGAGGAACAAACAGTGGCTCTAAAGTACAGGGGCCAGAGCTGGTGAGGAGTTTGCCTAGAGCTCCCCCTGAAGGCAGTAGGCGAAATGACTATAAGTATAAACACATTTCGACCAAACAGTGTGGTTAGCAACCTTCAGCGCAAAAATAAACAAAATTAACAAAAAACGCGGCAACACACATTCATCCGCAGATTTTGGCTGAAATTATGTATAAGATAAAAGTAAAGTATATGCATTAAAAATATAGTTATTGGACTAATACCACTAAAAGAACTTCTTATGGGTATAGTGAGTCGTCTATAGAATATATAGTAAATATATCAAGTATTTTAGTGCTTCTGCTTGGACATTGTTTTATGTAACAAACACTTCTGTATCAAATAGGCTATTTCGATGTAAATAACAAAAATGAGATGGAAAAGATCCATTTAGATCAGTTTTGTAGGTCTTTTAAATGAGGCGTTACTCAGGTTGTGAGCTTCAGTCCAGAGGCTTTTGGATTTGGATAAAGCCAAACTGGAGAAAAAGCCCTCGATTGAGGCAGGTGGTAAAAGGTTAAAGGAACAGGCCACCGTTTTTTCCACACTAAGATATGTTCTTACCTGAGCTTAGACGAGTTGATGCGTACCTGTCTGGTCTTTGTGCGTGCGCTCAGTCACGCAAAAAAGACCAAAGCTGTTGTTAGCATTTGGCCTCTCCCAGCATATCCATATGGCTCCAATCCAGTTAGAGGTGACCACGCTCTTCCACAAAGAACTATTCTCAGTATGGAAAAAACGGTGGCCTGTTCCTTTAATAGAGAAAAATTAACCACGATTAATCGAATTCCACAAGTGTGATTAATCAGATTATAAACATACATTACTCCTGACCTCGTACTACAACAACCATCACTACCACTACTACTGTGTTGACTGGGCTGTATAACTGTCATGGCCAACAATGGACCCGAATGACAGAAGGTTTGGGAAAAGTTGATTATGGGTTTCCTCTCTTAACAACATCAGTTTATGACGCGGCCATCAGCGACTATCTACAAACCGATCTGGTGTGAACCGAGCACCGAGCAAAGATATGGGTCTTATTTTACGAGCGTGCAATTGTAGTCGTCAGTTTCAAGTCATGAGGGGTCGTGTTTGTGGCTCATTCAAGTCAAAGTCGAAATAAGCTTAAAAGCATTTACGTAATTCCCTGTGCGGCCCCTAGAGGTCGTCGTAAAATCATTTGCTCTAGTTTGAGCTGAGTCATCGAAATACAAGGCGGATTAACCTCTTAACCCCCACCTGAACTGAGCACATTTTCTCCAGTTCCTCTTTACCCAAATCCAAAAGCTTCTTGAGCAAAGCGTCAAAACAGTGACAAAAAGAGGATGAAACTGCAACAAAAGGGTGGCAAAAACATGACTCAAAAGTGATGTAAAAGCCACAAAAGAACAGCAAAATAAAGCATCAATAACACTGATAAAACAATACACAATAAACGGAAAAAAACACAACAACAACGTGATAAAAACAACAAAAAATAGTCAAAAAAGCAACAAAAAAAGACAAAAATGTGCTGGAAAAGCAACGATAACACAATAAACAAGCAATAAAAACACAACTAAAAAGTGATGAAAAAGCAACAAAAGAGCGACTAAAACATGGATGAAAACTCGACAAAAAAGTGACAAAAAAAGCTAAGAATAAGTGTTGAAAAAACACGACTCAAAAGTGAAGAAAAAGCCACAAAAGAACGGGTTCCGAGGTCTTAGCTTTCAAATGAGGCTTTACTCTGGCCTAAAGGCTTAAAGCTCCAGTCCAGAAGCTTTTAGAGTTGGGGTAAAGCCGAAATGGAGGAAAATGGCGCGGGGGTTAAGAGGTTATTCAGAGCACAACTCGCATATAAAGCAAGTACAGTGTGTTCCAGCTACAACAACTACAACTATATCAAATTAGTTGCAGTCAATGTCTTTCCACAATGACTCAACTCACTGTCAGGGTAAATTACAAGCATTTAGAGCTGTAGTCTATGTCAGGGTTCGTGAGTAATGTGTTACAAGAAAGAGCTGGAGGGGGGAAAAAATAGCGGAAATCTGGGAAATAGATCGTAAAACTGATCATTTTCTGCCGCTTATACCAGTCCGTGGCGTGCCAGTCCAAACAAACACGGCCAGGTTTCCCTTTCCCTGTCGGCTGGTGCTAGTTGTGGGATTAAAAGGTGGTAACAGTTGCCGCGGTGTTTGCAGTAGCCGTCGCGGTGCAGTGGATGATGATATAAAGATGGTTAATTGGGTTGACGCTGGGTCACTGGTGGGTTTTTTGGGAAGCCTCTTGGGGCGTTTTGGCATCGACGCGGCTCTTACTGGAAAAAAAAAAAACATTTGTTTGCAGTTGACACATCTGCTTTAGATTTCGCTAGCCGCTACCGCTAATTGCTAAACACACCGCACACAGACCGATTCACCATCACAGGAGGGAAAAAGAGAGTATACGCCTACACCTAGCACAAAGTAAAAGGCAATTAAGGCGAGTGACGAAGCTCTTCAGTCAGTTTTAGCTTTGCCGTGACTGGACATTGGAAATAAAGTGAGCCAACTTTTAAAATTAGCTCGTTTTTGTGACACTAATTATCCAGCTAATACTTCTATAGCTCAACCTATACTCATGTGTTTAAGTGGTTAATATGAGGGGCGTTTGTTTGCCCCCGCCAGCTGCTCTTCTCTCATTTCACCTGCAATCACCTGGGACGGGCGCGCGTGCCTGTAACCGCGGCGTTAGCATTAGCGTGGCGGGGTTGCGTGTTAGCCGTAATTAGCGTGCCGCGTATTTGAAACGGAGCAGTGAAGAGGCAGCGGGCGCAGGTGCGGGGGAGGGACCAACAGACGTGGCGCGGATGAAGACGTGGCGTGTGTCCCTTTGTCCCGAGCACAACGCCGAGGGGAGAGGCGCGGGTTCAATTCCCACCGGTGCACCTGCGGGACGCCCGGGTATGTCAGAGTTAGGGTTTGAACTGGGACAAGGACAGAGTGCAATGTAGAGATAGATCGATAGGATATGTTAAGCCCGCCTGTATATAGCGAATATTGGTGAACATACAATACACAGGAGGTGAAGAGTGAAGAGAGATATTCAGCAAATTTGACATTTTTAACAATAATGTATAATTCTGCATTCTCGTAAACTCACAACTTCCACAAATCTTTATTTCACACAAACATGTCTTGCCCAAGGACACAATGACCGAGCCAAGAGTTGAACTTAATAACTCTTTTAAAAAGGAAAACATGCTTATTTAAGAAAGCTTTTGGTTGATGAGTGTATATACATTTTTATATTGTTTGTTTTTTACCTATTTTCTTTTATAGCACTTTTGATTTTATCTGTGAAAAGCACTTTATAAATAAACTTTACTTACTTACTTACTAACCTTTGGATTTAGCGTTGCTATTAGCTACTGAAGCCTAATAGGAAATGGAGGCTGGCTCCGGGAAGTTCCCTGCCATTAAGAACTTTCTATTGAAACTATTTGGCTTGTCTTCAAGTCATTATTGAACACAGGCTTGTCTTACCAATACGTGTTTGATTCTGAGTATAGGATCCAAAATTGCTAGCATGGACGCGCTTCAGTTAGCCACACTCACTTAGTCCATCGCAAAATACGTACATATTTTGAAAAAAAATGCTCAGGCAGTATGTTTTAAAGATTTAAAGATTCATCAGCCCAGCACAATAAAGGCTTTTTAAAGGTAAATAGAGAATTATCATGTGGGAGGAGTGCCTTGTTTTTTTGTTTTTCTTTTGATACGTACATATTTGTTGTGTGACTGTGCTAATTGCCAAACATATTGCAAAACAAGGCACTATCCACCATGCAGAAATATTTCTTAAATTGTACTTAACTTTAATTCAAGGTTTGTACTTTCTTCATTCATGTATTTTACTGATTTGCAAGAATATGATGAAGGCCATTTCACACTAAGTCACCAAAGTGTGCCGTTTAGCATTTAGCCCCGACGTACACGTTAGCGTAGCTCGTATAACTGTTAGCGGGTCGTAACGTGGTTTGACCTTTCGTCGACCTAACTAAAATCATTATCGCGGTACATAAAATCGGCTTTTAACGCACACGGATACAATAAAACCAGAAGTGTGCCCCCAATTGTTGCTAACACCAGGCCGTAATTCTGTCAGCGTTAGCCGTAAAGCCCATCGTCACGCCGCACAGAGGTAGGATGTGGTGGATCGTAATTGTTGACCAGGGTGGTGACATGTTGGCCCCTCGTAAACCCCCTTGTCTCAGTGGGGGGGGGCCCTCTGTCCATGCTCCCCGGGGCCCATTCTGCCGTTACAGGGGGTTAAAGGAGGAAATGTGTCGTTTGTTTAAACAAACACAGGACTTTCACAACAGGAGGGGAACGGGATTCGGAGGCAACGGGCAACAACTCTCTGATAAGTCTCTGGGACTTCAGTTCAGTTAAGGCCAGGGTAGGCAACGTCAGGCCCTGGGGCAGAAATGCGGCCCTCTAGCATAGAACCTCCGGCCCATAAGATGATTTGGACAATTATTCTTTCCAGAGGCGGGTAGTGCTCAGTTATATTTACTCAAGTACATGTGATGATGAAAATAGAATAAGCGCAATCCGCATTGTGAATAAAGTGGCTTACAGGGCACATACAAGTTTTTCATTAAGCTAAAAGCAATACAATTTAAGGATTTGGTCGACTTTAAGACAGCAAAATTTATGTATAACATAAACAATAACAACTTACCTGTACATATTCATGGGTTGTTCTTAAAACTAGACTGTGTTTCTGAAGGGAAGAAAATAAATGTTTAAAAAAACATACGTGCAAAGCAGCATTGTGTGTCTTTTGTTGGGATTGACGTATGGAGTGAGTTGGACCAAGAGCTAAAAGTCAGTAAAACTTTAAAATAAAAGATAGTAGAAAAAATCCGAGGCACTCCGATACCTAAAAGTCCTTTATTAGTAGGACATGCCGACGCGTTTCGGTCGCGTTCGACCTTCATCAGGGCATAGGGCATGCCCTGAATAAAACACGTTTAGGTATCAGAGTGCCTCGGATTTTTTCCTCTTTCTGTTATTTTACATTATCTTGATTCTGAAGAGCACCTGACCTAACCACTGAAGCAATCACTTTGTGCCTCCTTAAAATAACTGTAAAACAGTAATTCAATGTAAAACGCTTTTGAAGAAATCAATTATTTAAAAAAATATGTTGCAAAGGCTTCAAAATTATTATAACAGCTTTATCATTTCTTTTTTTGCGATGAACTGAAAACAAAACAATTATAACTGAATGCATAAGACATTGGCTGCTTGTTCTGCTTTTGTTTTGTAAATACACTGGGATAGGCACAATAAGCTTTAGCTTCTGCCTATTCCATTCCAGCAGCCAATTTGAACTTTTGCGAGTTTTTTTTTTTTTTTCAGTATAGAAATTGGGAAAATAAGCCATTATTTCCTGGTTTAGATCTGGTTAAGCCCTGGTTCAGTCCTGGTTAAGCCTTGGTTTAGTCCTGGTTAAGTCCTGGTTTAGCCCTGGTTTAGCCCTGGTTTAGCCCTGGTTTAGACCTGGCCATTAACATTAATTCTGAATTTTCTTGACCCAAATAACATTTGAACAGCTTTTTGCTTTTTTTTCCCCCAACAAATTTTGGACACACTCTGGATATGGAAAAAGCTAGTTTTGTTTTATTTTATTATGATTATCATTGTTATATTATATTATGTTTATCTATTCATAAAAGAAAACAGAACATGTGCTTCATTAAATGTGCACACAACAGTTTGGAGGAGGAACCTCTACTTCTGAAGTAAATTTAAATTTTTTTACCACGATTACGCGGCTCCCCGAAGGCATAGAAGGACGAGGGTGGGCTATCTATTTCTGTTCCAAAGTTATGTCTGAAAATAGGCGATGTTGTAGACAGGGTTCAAAAGTTAAAGCGCATTTCGGCGCCCCCTCCAGCAGATCGCCTGCATTTCAGACTATATGTATAAATATTTCCTCTCTTTTTGTGTTAAATCTTTAAATGTCTGAATAAATTCAATCTGATGAATAGAGCTTGTGTTTCGTGAACATTCACACTAAGTTACTCATTACTCACAGTACTCATTTTGTCCTCCGGACTAAACTCAAACATTTGTGGGAAAAACACTAATCCATTACCTGGAAAGTGACCCTGCAAGTTGTGAAATGATGCCTCTTAACTCGTCCCTGTGAAGAGTATTACAAATATGTTAGAAAAGTTAGGAATGAGTTTGTAACACAAGACCAAACATTTTAATTTAGTGGCTTCCTCGTTCATTGTTTGTCCGGGTTAAGGGCCTTTAAGTATTTGCCTCAATTCTTTTTCCCCTGTGCTTGAGTAAAGTTTTTCCAAGTGCCGTTACTCCTACTTGGGTAAAAAGTCGGGGAACTCTGCCCACCTCTGCTTATTACACACATCAGAGATCTAATATTATTAAAGTACTCAAGCAATGCTGACAATTCCTTTGAAAGAAGGAATTGGTGCAAAGCTCATAGCTTTGCACCACTTTTTTCGCAGCCCACTCCAAAAAGTTCGGAGTGCCTGAATAATAATTTAAAAACAAACTCCTCTCCGAAAAGACAAGCACAAACAAACAGCCAAACAGCCCCCCCCACCCACCCCCCACCCTCCCTCTCCCCTTTTCGTTTCTCCTTCCGCGCCTTTTCAAACGCCGACCGCCTGGGACCAATTACAAAGGCTTCGCTCCGATTCACATCCACAGAGCGAAATAAACTGCGCTACAGCCGCTTATTCTCATTACGGGGCCAAAAGCACAGGAGGCTTTTCTATACCTGTCACTGGCTATTCATGACATTATATGAAAGCCGAAAAAAATCTGACTCCGGCGCTGCTTTGGACACGCACTGGAGTGAACATACTTTACATACTCTCCCTTCGGGCAGGGAGATCGTTGATCTGGGGTGGAGGAGGTCCTTCCTGTAACGGTGTGACTCATCAAAACGTCTATGACACATTTGAACACAGACCGGGCCATGTCGAACTTCACCTGTTAACCCCCGAAGGAAGCGAAGGGGAGGTTTGGAAGTGGAGAATGTAGATCACTGGCTTTTCCCGGCAAAGTAAATGTGATTCACAATAGCAGAACATTAGAAAGGAGTTTTATTTTTTTTTTCCTGTGGTGGAGCTGTGGGTTTACAAGGCAACACTGGCATCAAACTCTGATTTATTTTGTTTACAAAATGATTCACGACTTAAGCCCCCGCCTGAACCGAGCACATTGTCTCCAGGTCGGCTTTACCCAAATCCAAAAGCTTCTTCTGGGGAAAAAAAAAGCGTCAAAATAGTGACAGAAATGTGACAAAAAACAACGAATAACGCAATGAAAAAGCAACGAAAACAAGACAAAAAAAATAATTAAAAAAACGCACCAAAAAGCGACAAAAAAGTGTCAGAAAAGCGACAAAAAAGGGACAAAAATGTGACAAACAGCAAAGGAAAAAGCAATGAAAAATCAACAAAAACATGACAAAAACAGAAAAAAATACCAAAAAACCCACAACAAAAGCGACAAAAAAGTGACAAAAACATGACAAAAATGAAAGTAATGAAAAAAAAACTTTGAAAAAGCAGCAAAAACGGAAAAAAAATAAACATGACAAAAATGCAATGAAAAGCGACAATAGAGCAACAAAAAACGTGCCAGAAAAGCAACAAAAACGTGGCAAAAACACAACAAAACAGCAACACAAAAAAAGACGCAAACATGACAAAAACGCGGCGACAAGATGACAAAAAAGTTACAATCACTTCTGTAGGTCTTAGATTTGAAATGAGGCATTACACTGTTGCTCCCCAGTCGAGGAGCTTTTAGATTTGGGTAAAGCCGAACTGGAGAAAATGCGCTCGGTTCAGGTAAGAGGTTAATGAAGGAGCAAAGTTTAATTGTCAGTTGTGCTCCAAACTCAGTCCTAACTTTCCCATTTTTTCCACCGTAAGTGGAACAGTTTACAACGTTCGAGCAGCAAAGCGGAACTGCCCCGTCCTGCTCACGAAAACCAGAGCCTGTTCATGACAGATAAACATGCTTTATAATTAGATACACCGTGTGCACAATGGCCTTTTCTCAAACAACAAACAATGTAAGTAAAGGGCCTTTAGCGAGATTCATCCATGCACCAGAGCCCGGTTTTGTCCCGCGGTGATGACATCACGGCCCGTCCGCTCACTGGGACCGTCTGAGCAGGTGTCAGTGATGAGCAACACTGGGCTTTTTGTTCCAAACTAAACGCAGCTGTCAGCCCGAAAGTGTTTGTGTAAAACTAAATCATCGATGCTTATGTAGCGGACAGAGCGGGAGGAGGAGACTGAATATTCTTTGGAGAGGGGGGTCCCAGACGTGACCCATCCGCAGAACGTTTTTAGCCTGAGGGCAAGGGGTACAGCATGTGCACAAGTCCCTTAACCTCTAAACCCCCGCCATAGCAAAGCACGTTTTCTCCAGTTCACCTTCACCCAACTCTGAAAGCTTCTTGACTGGAGCTCACAGTCTCATTTGTTGCTGCTGTGTCGTCACTTGGCTGAGGATATCGTCCAGCCTAAATACAGTAACTGCCGTCTGATTTGGTAATCGCCCATGTCATCGGGTGTTGACAGTTTTTGGCTAACTTCCTGTCGGCCGGTGTTGGGTAAAGACTACTTCCTGTCCATATTTTAACATAAATTTAAACTAAAATGAGATTTAAAAAAACAAAAGAAAACTTCAATACACGTCAAACCGCATGTGTTTAATAAAAATGTGTTCAATCAATCAATCTTTATTTATATAGTGCTTTTCATACATTTCATGTAACACATAGTGCTTTACAGATTTCATCATTTTACCATTTGTTAGCGTTAGCCTTGAGCTTCAAGGCTAAATCAGCTACTGTTATCAACACAGAAGTCTCATCTTTAAGTGTTTCCTGAGTTCAGTTTTTAAACTCTTAACCCCCATCTTAACCCAGCATATTTTCTCCAGTTCAGCATTACCCAAATCTAAAATCTTCTTGGAGAAAAAAAAAGCAACAAAAAAGCGATGAAAAAGTGACAAAAAGCAATGAAAAAAACTCAACGCAGCAACAGCGCAAGGAAAAAGATCAGTTCAGATCAGTTTTGTAGGTCTTAAATTTCAAATGAGTTGTTACACTGGCCTATAGCCTGTGAGCTCCAGTTCTGAAGCTTTTAGATTTGGGTAAAGCTGAACTGGAGAAAAGGTGGGGGTTAAGTGTGATTATCCAAAAGCTGCCACGCAAAGTTTGAATATTTATTTAATTCAGCCAGACATGGATACAGTAACTCTCCATAGGAATCAAACAGGAAGTTAGCATCATGTTATTCGCAACTTTCCATAGGACGGCGTCGCCCTGTGTACCGTGTACTCTCTGCCCCCTCCTGAGCTCCCACGACTCCGGAGCTCGAGTCCTCGTCTGGGCCGTCCCACGTGTTGTGTGTCCCTCCAGCTGCTTAAATACAACCGTCCTGTCCCCATACCGAACTCTTTCAAGTCGGCGACAAACAAAACAACCGTCTCCAAAAGCAGAGGCTGAACTGGCTACTACTACTACTACCCCTCCTTATCCTTCTTGTACTGCATCTGATACTTTCATATCTCCATAAGCAACTTTTAAAAGAAGTATTAAAAAGTAAAAATGATTATTCGCAATGTGATGCAAGAAACCAGAGAATATTGGTCTTAGTGAATAACCTTCAACTCCTTCTCCATGTGTCTGCTCCTCCTAGTGCTAATACGTTAAGGGTTTGTTTGTGAAGGCTCTCAGTCGTCCAGGGATTATCCATGAAACAAGGCCCTTTCTCCTATCAGGTAACACAGGACTGGAGAAGTTGAGATAAAATCAGTTACTACACGAATATAAAGTGCAGGGAAACGGTACATTGGACATTTTACACGAATCAATCGACTAAACATCAGACAATAATGTTTCGTTCATTTCCAGTGCCATAACTCTCGACCAACTTGACCGTGGAAATCCTGAGAAAAATTCATGTTGAAATGCGGCGACGGTAAAGGACGGGGCTTTTTGAGTAGGAGGTCGTGTTGGGATTGTGTGGATCTAACGTTCTGTACATTTCCCGCTCCCCGTTTTATCGTCTGACCTTTGACCTTTGTCCCCTGTGAAGCTGCAGCTGTGAGCTCGTGTTGTGTCTGAGGGGTCACATGGTCCGGACACTTCCCACCGAAATGTCCCGAGACTGTCCCAGTCCTGGTTAAGACCTAGTTGAGCCCTGGTTTAGTCCTGGTTAAGTCCTGGTTTAGACCTGGTTAAGCCCTGGTTAAGCATTGGTTTTGTCCTGGTTAAACCCAGGTTTTGTCCTGGTTAAACCCAGGTTTTGTCCTGGTTAAGCCCTGGTTTTGTCCTGGTTAAGCCCTGGTTTTGTCCTCGTTAAGCCCTGATTTAGTCCTGGTGAAGTCCTGGTTTAGCCTAGGTTTATTCCTGGTTTAGTCCAGCTTTAGACCTGGTTTGAAAACAATACTTTGAAAAAATGTTGTCAAATACTTTAATTTAAGTAAAAGTAAAAATGTATCTACTTGCCAAGGTACTTTAGAAGTAAAAAGTAAAATTTCAATCTGATACTTTTACTTTGTATCTGTACTTCTACTCAAATAAGAATTTTTTTTACTTCTTCCACCACTAAAAGCAAATGTGCAGAAGCTTTGCTGATACTTGATTCCATTTTGAGGCGTTTGAATGACTTTGAATGAGTATTGTAGAATATTGCCTATTGTTGCTATTTAAAAGTAAAAATACATCAGATTCATTATGCAAAGATTTCAAGCAGGATGCCCTTCCTATCGCAACCCACTACATTACTTTGAAAGCAGCAGCAGCAGGGATTAGTCTTTGTTGGTTCCTGTACCTCAGATTAGGTTGCGTTGGGGGGGGGGGCGAGCATCTGTCCCGTCTCGTGCTGAAGTCACTGCAGCGGTCTGTGGGCGGGGCTCGGCGTGTGTCTGTCCAGGTGCGCGGGTCCAGTGGGCGGAGTCAGCGGGCTCAGGTAACATCGGGGGGCGTGGCTGAGTTCTAAACCGGTGAAAAGACAAGTTGCAGCTTCAAACGGCAGGTGCGAGGTCGAATCACGGGGGAGAGTTTAACTTAGCAAAGCATGAAACGGGTTTGTTAACCCCCTGTCTCTCCAGTTCAGTTTTCCCCAAATCTTAAAGCTTCTCGACTGGAGCTCACACACCTTATTTGAAAGCTAAGACCTACAAAACTGATCTAAACGGATCTTATTCCTCGCCTCGTTGCTGTGTTGTCATTTTTCCCCCGTCTTTTTCGTTGTGTTGTCATTGTCCATTTATTATTATTATTTTTAACACTTTTTTGTCGCGCTTGTGTTGCGTTTTTGTGGGGTTAAAGAAATCTCAGCCAAATGGAAGAATATATTGAGGCTCCTTGGAATATGGATATGCCATTTAATGTTAATCTGGCGATATATTGTGCAGCCTTAGTCCATAAGAATCTTTCTCTTTTGAAAAGTTCTATTGAATTGTCGTGAAATTTGCTCATAACAGTGTTAATTTCAACGACTAAAATATTTAGTCTTAATTTTAGTCAAAGGGATTTTTCTGACGACTAAAATTGGACTAAAACTAAATTAAAAGTTTTTCATGCGACTAAAACTATAAAACTAAAATGTCCAGATATTTTAGTCGACTAAAATGAGACTAAATAAAAATCAAAAGGAGAGACTAAAATCATCCAAACTTCTATTGACCGTCTGAAAGAGCCTCATATCAGGTAAATCCACTGCCAAAGGAACAGCTCTGAGCTTTGTTCATGAGGGAGCAGCTCCATGAAGCAGGACCTCGATTAAATATGATTATAATGAATATTATTAATACAAAGTCGACTAAATGTGTCTTAAATTTAGTCGACTAAATCTCGACTAAAATTGAAGATATTTTTTTTACTAAAACTCGACTAAAATTGAATTACATTTTTGTCAAAAGACTAAGACTAAAACTAAATTAAACTCCTCCTTGATGACTCGAGATGGTCGGGAGGCTTGACGGAAGCTTCCTCGGTTTGAAACCACGGGCGGAGGAGGAAACGGTTCCTTTAAAGCATTGCAATAATATTGTCGAATCCTCCCAGAAAGCGTGTCCGCCCAGACCACACTCTACCACCTGCCCCGAGCCTCACCCTTTGATACAGCCCTCGCTCTGGTCAGCGGTCTAACCGTCTTCCCCTTCACGGGCTTGTTCCCTTCACCTCCGTCGCAGCGTCTAACCCTCGGCCGAACAAAACCACAACCGCACGCTCGCTCTCATCCCCTCTGCAAACAACTGGCCACAGCCGCTCAAAGCAACGCGCCCGCTCAGAGAAAAGAAACCGCGACTCGACTTCCTACTGCAAACTGTCAGAGGGGCAGGTGCTCGAAGTCACAGTAGTTGAAGAAGTGGTGGTGAGTGTGCGTCCAACGACAGGGGGGGGGGACTATTGGTGGAGGCGAGAAGTCAATTTGGAGTCGGGGAAGGATTTGAACCTGGAAATGCAAAGTTTTAAAATCGTTGGGCGATAGTTTTCCGGGCGACTTTCGAAGATCGAAGGGGAGTGACCGTGGCTGAAGGAAGAAGCAGTTTGGGCTTTAACGTTTTTTAATACAAGTGTGCAGAAAAAGAAGTTGGATACCGGAGAGCATGTAGGATGGACTTTGCCAAAGGACTTTGAAGCGGAATTTCATCAGCATCTTAAATCGGGTACGTTTTATGTTTCTGCACCATATTGTCATGCTTTGTGAGACTCTTTGCATGCATTCACATTTGCCTTGAGAGGAATCTAATACATTAATAGTTAAAGGTTTGATGCTCTACCTTCAATAGTTCAATAGCCCCTGTTCTAGCCCTTGGTAAAACCTGATGGGACTGAATTAGGCTAGGTGACTATACTTTCAGTTTACACGCTTTAATCCCCAACAGACTGTTATGGTTTTGGTGACAGTCCCTCCAGTCCTGGTCGGGTCTTGGTTTCAGCCCCTGATTTGTTGTGGTGGTTTGAAAGCGAAACTAAAGTCAAAATTCCCGTTTGAAAAAAAAAAAAAGATTCCTATCTTGTCGATGCTCGTGAAGCAGAGAATGAATTCAGTGAGAAGCTAATGCTAATATGCAACTCATACATGTGGTTTGCGGTTATTTAGAGATCGCCGACACTTCCTAGAAACTATTTGTACAAGTTCTTGACGACATGTTGTGTCATTTTTCTCAGGTCTCAACCGTTGTGGTTGCAGGCTCTCATGGCGTCAAACAGCATATTTGAGTCGTTGGTGTCGTTCGAATTTCGAAAAGGTGAGCGCTGCTTTTCCTGTTTATGACCTATATTTTGTTCACTGCGATTTTGTTAGCTAATTTGCTTAAAACGTGGCTGCAACTTTGTCTGCAGTTTTGTTGTCCAATATGCTTGTGAAACATGGGTTATTGAACTGTAAAGAATTCATTAAGAGATTGTTTTGTCAAAATTGCAAGAGGTAAAAGCTGGTGTGTTTGTACAGCATGTTGGATCAGCGATGGTGCTACAGGCCAATGAAAAGCCTTTCAAACTTATTCCATCAAATGCTGCTTAAAGTGCATATGACATGCTATGCTAAAACACAGTTAAAAATTATATTTCAGATTTTGCTCAAAGCTTTACCCAGCTTTCTTTAGTTTGGCCATTTTTGTGATATTTATACTTGCACTTCCTTATTTGACAGGAAGTGACATAGATAGAAGACAACAATGTTAAACTGTTGCCGTGCCAACCATGTTGAGTCAGTACGTTTGTTAAGAGTGACGTCACGACTTCCGCTTCCGGGTCCTGGCAGACAAAAAAAACATAAAAACCTCTTAAAAACAAAAATCAATGTTTCTGAAACTCAACGGAGAGTTACTGAACCTACTTATTTCTCAGACCCATTAGCCAAAAATGCCGCACCTACTGCTAAAAAAGTAATATTTACAAGTCGGTACTTTCGGGGTTAGCGTAGCTGCTGCGCTGTTAGCATGTTTTCCCGCTAACCTGGAAGTACCGATTTTGGTAAATATTACTTTTATAGCAGTAGGTGCAGCATTTTTGGCTAATGGGTCTGAGAAATAAGTATGTTCAGTAACTCTCTGTTGAGTTTCAGAAATATTGATTGTGAGTTTTTTGTAGTTTCTCGCACACCTGCCGGACCCGGAAGTAGAGCTGTGACGTCACCGCTTAACAAACGTTTGGGAAATGAGTCAGACTGCTCTGGAACTTTACCTTTTATCTATGTCACTTCCTGTCAGTAGCTTAGAAATTCGAATAAAAATAACTTTTCTTCATTAATTCGCTACTTTACTAAAATAAAATGATAATTATTTACTTACAACAGATGTTATTTATCTAAATAAGTCATATTTTCAAAAGCATTAAAGTCATATGCACTTTAAGAAAGAATATCTGCAAACTATGGTCAGTATAAATCGTAAAGATTGCAATTAGTGGTTGTCATACTTTTTGAGATAAAAAAACACAATATTAGGTGTAAACATATCTAAGAATTGCCTCAAATTCAAATGAATAAAGTAGAGGTCGACCGGTATGTTGGCCGGCCGAACTAATGCTAATATCTCCAGAACCGATAGTGTTTTTCACATTGGGAAGAGCTCAGTCAGAGCTTTAAAAGTGAGCCCTCCCACATTTCCTCGGCCTCAGGGGAGCTGAGAAACATCGCAGTAAAGATCAGAAAAGCTTGTCCACCTCGGATGATATTTTATATATTTTAAGTTGCAGACTTTTGCTTATAATTTCGGCACCATGAGAGATAGAGACTTTTGGAATCCGCTGATTTGTGTCTTCCAAACGAGCTCCCTCTGAACTATCTACTAAACATGAAATTCCTGAATGTCCTTTAATAAAGCGCCCCCTGCTGTCACAGATCAACACTGACACATTTTACAGTTTAGAGGCTTCATACACCGGATTACAGACGAGACAATAATCAGCATTAGCCTTATATCGGTCGACCTCTAGATTAAAGTCTCAAGTTGAGTCGTGCTGTGGCTCTTTACCAGAAGTGGACGTTTCGATTTAGTGGCATCTTAAAAGAGAATAAGAAACCCACTCATTTGTTCAATATATAACGCAACATTGAGGGAAACTGGACCAACAAGTAATCGCGGCGGCGCTTAGCTTCTTGTGCGTATTCATGCTCGCTAATTGTTGTGGTTAGCAAGCCACAAACCTATAGCCTAACCGCTATAACCGATTACAGACCGACTGCACTTTTGGATGGGAGCCTGGCTTTGGCACAAGCAGAAAGTTTCTACAGTACTCTTACTCTTTTAGCAAAATAAGGATCATTTTGGATGTGCTGCATGTACACTAAGACGTTTCACAGATTGATGAATCTACCGTGAATACCTTGAGTCATTCTGACATTGTTCAGGCGTGTTTTTAGTTTCATTAAAGGAGTGAAAGGAGGATTTTGTGGATTCTTTCTCGCTGCATCAGAGCCAGCTGTGAAACGTTCTCACAAACTCCTCCAGCCCAGCCCAGGAATGAACCATGACTTTTTAAATGTAGAGATATCAATTTGAAACTTAGATTACTGACATGAATATGAGGAAAAAACGCATTGCACGTTTTCTATCATTTTCATATAAAATGTAGGCCTTTTATGCTTAAAAATGCCCAAAATGTCCCATATTTTCAGCGACAAAATCTAAATAATGGATTGAGTCAGGTTTAAATGTATGTTTTTGTTGTTGTTGTTGATATTTTACTTACAAAGACTTTTTCAGAGGGGATTTCCAATATCTTGTTTAGTTTTAGAATAAGCTCTTTAACAGTGGAAACGTCTGTGAAGCACATTTTTCTAGTTTAGTAGGTCTTAGCTTTCAAATGAGTTTATATGTGAAGAGACCAATTTATAGCATCATGTTGCAAATAGACGTGCTGCTATTTAGGCTCTTTATCATTTCAAGGGAAAGCTCAACCCCTGACTTCTCCATACAGATTAAATTAGGCTGTAAGCTTAAATATGTAACATTTTTCTAAGCAATTATCGAAATGACCTTTTATTGGTTCTGCTCATCACTCCCGATTGGACAAGTCACCGTCCACAAGCTGAACCAATCCGATGCTTGTTTATGCTCAGGCAAATCTTTGTATTGACACGTGCTCCAGGGTCAAGTGCGCACAAACGCTATCGCTGTCGACCGCTCTGTCTGATGAACCCGTCTGGGCTGAGGTTATCTGGAGCAGAATGGGCTTCAGTTAAAAGGCATGGGCCAAACTGATACCGGCTTGAGGACGTTCAAAACACCAACAATGGGAGAAATGGTACATGAAGTGCTGGTTGAAAAGGAGAAGGCATTGATGGTTCCCAAGTCGTTATCTTTGCAATTCGGTAACGCTATCAAACTGAAATAGCAGTAACTCCCACTTTCTCTTCAAATCCAGGACTCTCCTCACAGCAAATCATTTCTCGCACAAGTTTAGTGTGACGTCCGTTTAAATACGGTCTCAAATACAGAAGGCATTTCCTCTGAAACAACCCCAGTAGATTTCTGAATACACAGAATAAACATCTCTCAAGAAAGACATTACTTCTTTGTATTTGTAATTGGTTTTGATTTGCACATTAGACATTTCAGTGTTAATATTAGGGCTACAACTAACGATTATTTTTTACGATTAATCGATTCATCGCTTGACAGTGACAGGTGTATGAAAATTTTATTTTTTCAAACTTTTTAGCACTTAAAGGTAAAGTGACGGATTTAAAGCAGCACTAAGTAACTCGTGCTGCCATAAGCCTAGGCTAGTGCTAGGCTAGCGCATGTCTATGGTAACTAGTAGCCTGCATTAAAAACATCTTCAAAATCATGGGCTCGTCCTCCAAACGTTGCCATATCTGATTTATAGAAAGCTCCTTTGTCAATTTCACGTGTAGTAATGCCGGCCGCAGGTAAACAAACTACTGTAGATCCGGTAACCTAGCAGATCACTCCGCCGCTGCGTAGCTTACAACCAGGAAGCTGATGCTGCTCAGATATAAATTCTTTTAAATGCAAACTGGTTATATTTCTAAAATTATTAAGTCAACACAGACATTTATATGGGTAGTCTGGTGTTATAAGTGATTTGCCTCAGGTGCACTGTGCTTGGGTCAGACTGTTTTTAATGCAGGCTACTAGTTACCATAGACATGCGCTAGCCTAGCACTAGCCTAGCGCCGCTCAACTCTTCAAATATAAGGACTGCATGAATTAAAATAAAAAAATCTCCAGAAATCAACGACACTCTGGATAACTAGGAAATGAGGCTCTATGTCAAAAATCCTGAAATATCCCTTTCATTCCACGGTGCTATATTCCCATAACTTTTAACCTCCATATTTTCAAAACCCTCAAGTACGTTTTCACTTGAATGATTTAAAACACATGAATCGCAGTAAATTCATATTTTTGAGGTGTATCAGCGTAACCCAGCTTCAGCGCGGCTTCCTTTCCCTGTGTGTACTTGATCATACTCCACGTCTCTGACTGGCTAATCCACATGTCGGCATCGCCTACTGGACCTCGGGATGAGGCCGAGGTCTGCGGTTCTTTGCGAAGAAGTGTGAAAGAGTCGGCTGCTTCCCCCCCGAGCGGACAAGCGAAACATTGTGCACAAAAGTACGTCTTTGTTTTGTTGTTTTTTCGGAAAAGGCCAAAGGTCACCTCTCTTCCCTCTCCCAGTCCATATATCTTTAAGTGTCATTGGCCCGTTGGATTTACGCCGCGTTCGGGACGTTGACGGTGTGGATTTCGCGGGGCGTTATCTGAAGTTTGCACCTGCAGTTTTAGCTTTAGCCTGTTGTTATCAGGGCCTGGGCACACTGCTGTGAAAGGAAGCAGTGCGGAGGCTGATTCGAATGGGACGCAATAACACTTAAAGCGTTTGGACGGAGACCTCGAAAATGAATTCGCCGCGATAAATGTGTCAAAATGCGCTTAAATCATGTGGAGAGAACACGCACTTGTGGTTTTGGAAAGAAACGGAGCTTAGAATTCAGAGTCATGGAAAGTTAGCACAGACTTTAGGGACAATAGCATATTAGCACAGTAGCATTAAGGCTTGTCTTCAATCGGAACACAGTTGTTTTTTGATTCTCATAGAAGAAGCTTTGATCATTTTGAGGTCTACATTGGGCTGTTATATAAACCCGACAAAGAACTGACTGTGTTGGCCTATATCAGGGTTAGGCAAGTTTGCTTGGGGGTGATTTTCTTCCTTGCCAAAAGACCAATTGTCGGCCGAAGTAAAGCATCACTTTCTACAAATGCCAGTGTTGTACATGATATACTGTATACCCTAAATGGGTGATCTGCTAAGACATTTTAAAGTATTTGACAGTGTTTTTCACATTTCAAGAGGAATTTGACCGGAATTTGATCCCCTCAAAATCATCTTGAGGACCAGAGGTTCTACGATAGAGGGCCGGTTTTGGCCCCCGGGCCTGACGTTGCCTACCCCAGGCCTGTATCAACACTGAAATTAATGTTTGGGGGTATATTTAATGTGCAAATTAAACAAAATATTGTTTTCTTGCTACATGTTTTTCATGATGAGCACTTAAAGCCACACTGCGGATCATTCCAGGTTAGATCTTGTTATCACAATAACAAGTAAACTGCTGTATAACTCAAAACATAAGCCTGCCATGTCAAAAATACTCCTAATACACTGCAATAAGTGGCATCTTCTTGAAAAGGCTAAATTTGTCCTTGATTTGAGAGGCTCATTTCAAGAAATCTGTCCATGGGGCAAGATATTTACACTTAAAGGGACTAGACGGAGTTTAAAATGTTAAAGTGATGTATTTTCTACCCCCTTTTGCTCCAGCCATGTCCTAATGTGTAGAATGAGCCCAGACCTGTTCACCACAACTGCCTCTAAAATCCTGCACTGTCACTCAAAAAGATTTAACTTCGGGCCGAAAAATACCAACACTCTCCATCGCCATGCACAAGAGCTTAACATGGAGACTGCAGTTACGCGTAAGACCTGAGGTGGCAGTAGCGAGTGTAAAGATGACAACTTCCACCCAGTCCCTTTAAATTAAGATAAAACAACAAGAACAGTTCACTTATTTCAATAATGACAGAAACGCTTGAATATTTACATATAGTTTGACTCAGATTTGGCGTCGTACTTGATCATGCTGAAGTTTAAAATCGGCACGATCTCGGCAACATCACTGGCTTAAAGGCATGAGAGCCCATAGTAGCAATAATTTGTTATTGTTGGGAGAAGAACAGAACCACGCATAATCAAATAGGAAGCCATTTGACACTCAACATACTGGATTTCTTTTTGCATGTAAACCATGTAATACTAGCCACAGAAATAACACACTCAATGTTTTTGTCCATATTGTAAATTTGCATACGGGTCCAGTATTCATGTGCCTCTTTGCTTAGGGAAATTTGATGAAGGATGATGTTTTTTTGCCAATGTCATACGATAATATATTTTAATAGGGGTTGTCTGCACTGCCATTTCGTGATTTTCAGACCTGTTGGTAAGCCGCATTTGCTGAAGCCACAGACCAACGTTTAGAAAAAAATAACCACAAAAAAAAAGAGCGAGAGAGAGAGATTCTGCTGAAGAGGTGGCAGGGTTTCTGTGTGTGTCAAACGGAAATCGTTATTTTTCGCTGCAGAGGCCGACGCACAGGAAGGAAGGAGTGGAGCAAACGACAAGCGCCGACAAGTGACAAGTGACGAGCAGAAGTGTGAAGTGTGGGGCCAGAGACCGAGTTCAGAGTCACTTTAGGGAACTGTCATGCTACAGGTTTCAGGAGAAAAATGTTCTTACTTACCTGAAAGTCAACCATCTTTCTTTGTATTTGTGGCATTAAAGCGTTTGCCAATATGAGAATTTGTACAAAAGAAAATCGACATAAGCACCAGTATGCACAAAATCATTATAAAGGTTAAAACCCCTTAACCCCCACCTTAACCGAGAACATTTTGTCCAGTTTAACCCAAATCTTAAAGCTTCTCGACTGGAGATCTTACAGCCTCTAGGCCAGGGGAGCGCCTCATTTGAAAGCTAAGACCTGCAAAACTCATCTAAGCTTCTTCCTTGTTTTTGCTATCAGGCTTTGGTCTCATTTTTGTCCGATTTTCATTGCTTTTTTGGTCATGCCGTGTTTTTGTCACGTTTATGTGGCGACGTTCAGGCTTTATCAGTGGGATCTTTTTAAATATATCTTTTTAAAAATCTTTTGTCGTCATTTTTTGTCACTTTGTCGTCGCGTTTACAATATCGAGTTCATCTCCAAAGTCGAGGAAAGGAGGGGGGGGGGGGGGGGGGGAAATGACAACATTTGGGGAGAAATTCTCGACACGTCTATGTAAATTTAGACCTTTGTCAGCACGTTTTTGACGGTTTACAAAAATAATCGTCATCGAGAACGTTCCCAGGAAATACTGAGATGTTAATGTTTGTCTCTAATTGGTTGTTATGTAGACGGGTGACAGGGAAACCGCAGAAGTTAAAGCGCTCCTCCTTGCAGAACGTTTTAGACATGCACTAGCCTAGCACTAGCCTAGCAACAGCCTAGCACTAGCCTAGCACTGGCCTAGCACCACTACACTCTTCAAATATAAGGACTGCATGAATAATAATAATAAAAAAAAAATCTCCAGAAATCAACAACACTCTGGATAACTGGGAAATGAGGCCCTTGGTCAAAAATCCTGAAATATCCCTTTAAGTCTTAAGCGAAGTAATAACAGAGGGAGGAGACAGAGGCTCAGGCTGCTCTGTGGGCAATACCGGACAGGGGAACGGGTAGAGGGACAGGACATGGGATCAGCCCGACAGTTTTTTAAATCATTTAAATTCGTCCAGCAATCACAGAGAAAAGTTTCCCAATGGTGATTATGTTAAAAATAGTGGATAAACAGCTGCCTGTCAAATTATCGATCGATCCACTGTGTCGTACGGCGTCAGATAAATCACCAAAATATCCAAAGCAAATGAGTCTAATCTATGTGTGTTGTCTGGCCACAATGAAAAAAAACGTGTTTCATGTCCAGCTCCCAAAGCAAGGATTGCGTCTGGACTTTTTTTTTGCAAAGTCAAGTTATACATTGTCATATTTCGATTTCTCCTCCCTGTTTAGATATTCTGCAATATCGGTGACACGAGGCCACAGTTTCAGACCCTGGACTTCGCTGTAGTTTATTAATAGGCTGACGGAAAGTTGGCGCATAGATCTAAAATTGCATTACTGCACTTAAAGCACCGAGACCGAAGCGATTTGGCAAAACTTTAAAGAGATCCGAGACTGCACTTTAAAATCCAGACGCTCGTCTTCAAAAGTTTCCCCGCCCCACGAGCGCCCACTTAACGCCGTTCTCCCTTCGCTAACTTCCTGACGCTAACCGCCGCCCAAACCGCGTACAGCGAAGTGCCATTTCCCGATCGATAGACACCGCGACTTCCCGATGTTTCGCCTTAATGTCGTTGGCGTGCGCGGCCGCCATCTTGGTCCCCCCAGCCCTTGCGGTTAACACTGGATTCGAGCGAAAAAGCCTCTCCCGCCCCCTTCGCCGGCGCATTTGTCGCCCGGCTGCGGTCGGCGCCCGAATGCGGATGCCATTAGCGAACTCCGCCCGGCGACTCGTCCTGCTGATTTATTCATCGGCTCGTTTGGGACTTTTTTGTGGTTCTTTCGTGAGCCGACGATTGGGTGATATATTTTCCGCTCTGATGAAGATTGCATGTGTAAATTTCCTTGGTTAGTTAGCATGCGAACACTTTCAGCGCGGCGCCTGGACCGGGGACACAGCCCGAGGGGATGGCAGCGTTGGATAAAGTTGATTGGACATCTCCATTGACATTAATTGATTTGCGCGCCACTCTGTAATAACACCGTTCCCAATCTGGCAAGGGCCATTATTCCTTATTGCAGCTATCAAACTATATAGATTGATATATTTATGATCAACTTTCAGTTTGCAAAAGATTTAAAGTCTGTCGCTGTTTTCTCTTCAACAAAACTGAAACTTAGGACTGTCACGATTATTACTATATCGACTTATCATCAATACATGACAGATAACTAATGCATTTTGGGCTCAATTATCGTCTGTTCCTTTATTTGCATTTTCATTCACATTTTTCCAATGTAATACTATATCGTTTACCCTGTGTAGGTTGAATTTCATTGTATTTTATGTTTATTGTGGAATTTTTTACAATTTAGTGTAATTTTTGGGCTTTATAGTGTCATTGTGGCATTAAAAGGTCTTCAATAATATTGGTATTGATCGCAATATTACTGTGGCTCAAAATATCAAACGTTAAATTCTGTTATCATGACAGGCCTGACTGAAAATGCCATTTCATGTTTGATCTAACCTGGCTAGAAACAGGTTTTATGCCACTTTGTTCCTAATGGAAGCCATACAATCAAATCAAAATAAAACTAAACGTTTTGTGCTGCTTACACTTTGTGTAATGAAGGCAACACTGATGTGGTCTTTAAGTGCGTATTTTACATTTGAAGAAGTAGAAGAAACTTTATTTATATAGCACCTTTCACAGATAAAGTCATAAAGTGCTTCAAAGAGACACAAAAACAACAGGTTTCAGAACAAATTACATAGAAACAGTTTACAGCCTTGTCAACTAAAAACAAAATTATTTTTAAAAGAATCAACAGACCCCTCCTGGAGCCGCCACCTTAACGTGGTGCAGGGGTTTGAGCGCCCAAATGATCCTGGAGCTCTGTTGTCGGGGGCTTCGTGCCCCTGGTAGGGTCTCCCATGGCAAACAGGTCCTATAGGTGACGGGTCAGACAAAGAGCGGTTCAGAAGCCCCTTATGAGAGACCAACAGGCCCGGTTAGAACCATGAGGCCGTCCTTCTGTGGACCCACCACCTGCAGGGGGCGCCATAGGGGCTGGTGCAATGGGATTTGAGCTCCAACAGCCGCCCCCACGACCCGGCAACGGACAAGTGGAAGAAAATGGATGGATGGATGGATGATCAACAGAGTCGGCTGTACGTAGCAACAAAGGAAGGTCATTCCACAATTTAGGGGCAACAGCTTCAAAGGACAAGTCTCCTCTGGTTTTAAAGCGGCTCCCTGGGACAGTGAGGACAATATAGTGGTGCATTTGTCAAATGTGATCCTATATTCCTCACACACAGCCTGTCCACGTTCAGCAACACTAGCAGAACATCCTGAATGCCAGGATTCATCAGGCTCACATTGTGAAAGAGGGGTTCGGGGAGCATGAAACAGATTGGCCGCCACAGAGTCCAGACCTTAACCCCATTGAGAGGGGATGTGCTGGAGGAGGCTTCAAAGCTAAAAGCGTCCAACAAACTTTTAGAGCCTGTGACCTTTTTTCGTGGCGACTCTTTCATTGCTCAGGCCGTGTCGTTTTTCTTCTTCTCATATAAAAACATAAACTTGCTACAGTAACATGGAGGCTCTTTGGGTGAGTTTCAAAACACCGGAAGAAATACATTTGTTAAGTGAATACAATCTCAAAATGGACCCTCAAGTCCACGGGTAAAGAAACTATTTAATATTTTTACTTAGATTGGAAAAGCAATAGTATGTTGGACTTGTCGAGTGTTTTTTGAATAAAGCAGCTGAATTTTGCGTAAAGTTTTTGCGATTTTTGTCAAACCCGCTCCATTCGTCGATCCACTCTTTCCAATTATCCTCAAACGAACTCCTAATGCCGCCCCCGCCCGATGCGTCTGAATAATTCACCTGGGCAGCGCTGAGCGAACATTGATTTTCTGACAGCGGGGCTTCTCTCCATCACGCGCACGGTCAAAGTTAGTTAAAGGCGGATTCTTTGAGCGAAAAGCGAGGATGGGACGGAGGAGGCAGGAGGGACGGACTGAGAGGGGGGGGGGGGGGGGAAACTGGCCCGAGGCAGCGTTTAGTGCAGTTTGAATGGATAAGTGGATCTAACCAAGCGGAAACACAAGACTTCAACATTTAGCTTAACACAGAGACAGAAACAGGACATGGCTTTGGAAATGTAAAGCAAGAAAGTCCATCAATTGATCAAACAGAAGCTGAAATGGCCCAGAACACAAACTTCGAGACTGTTTTATTGACTTTTAAATGTAGGTATTGCATATTATATAAAGCAAAATACTATATTGGGGTCAACTTAAGTGTAATGTTATACCGACGGAGAGTTTAAAATGGAACATGCTGCTCGGCCGTATACCATCTCTGTCATATCGCCATAACTTTGGCTTTCAGGAAGTGTTTGTTTTTGGCTTGCATATCAGTATGACGCACAACAGAGGGTATTTATCCCTCTCTTCGTGTGGAAGCATAGGCGGACTTGAATCGTCCAGAGCGGCGTGATCTGAAAGCGTCAAAACAGCAACGAAAATGGCAAAAAAAAAAAAAAAAAAAAAAATGGCCGACAAACACACAAGCCACAAAAAGAGACACAAAAGAGCAACAAAAACACGGCTAAAATGTGGCGAACACGCGATAAAAAAGCATCTATAACAAAATGAAAAAAAAACGTGCTTCAAAAATGTGACATAAGCGGCAGCGACCACACAACAAAAAAGTCACGATCAGTTTTGTAGGTCTTAGCTTTCAAATGAGGCGCTACACTGGCCTACCCAAAGCTTTGGTGGACGCCCTGTAGTAACCCCTGAGGCCCACCAGTTCATAGCATTAAATCAAAAACGCTAATCCTCTCTAACTGTTTAAACTTTTGAATCTTTTGTCTCGAATAATGCCCGAAAATGTTTCTGTTTCTGGGAATAAATGTATTTAATGACTCGGGAACCAGTTTTGCAACGCAAAAGTCTCCTTAAAGTGTATCCCGGAGCTGTCCCATCCGTCTGTCTTCAGTCCCTCCTGGGTTTGCCCGTTGACTCGCGGACACCTGGCCGATGCCCCGTCTCCGCAGACGTATATCGAAGCGGATGTTGTCGATGGCGCGCGGCGGGGGGGAGTTAGCGATTGCCTGTAGTTAGCGACGGGCGCTAGCTGCTCTATTATTCATGAGGCCTATTGTGCGGATGCAGTTAACTGCCGCTTCAAAGTAATTAATTGATTTTCTGACATATCAGTTAGCAGAGGCGGCGGCGGCAGGCGGGGCGGAGGGAGAGGGGGCGAGGGCAAATACGGAACATTTAGGGACAAAATTAAGAAAAAATGCTCTTTTATAACTATGATATGAGGAAGAAGATGATTATGAAGAAGAAGAAGAAAAAGAAGAAGAAGAAGAAGAAGGAGGAGGAGGAGGAGGAGGAGGAGGAGGAGGAGGAGGAGGAAAAGAGGAAGGAGAAGAAAGAAGATGATGAAGAAAAAAGAAAGAAGAGAAAGAAGAAAAGGGAGAAGCTGAAAAAGAAAGAAACAGAAGAAAAAGAAGAAAAAGGAGGAAGCAGAGGAAGAAGAGAAGAAAAAGAGAAGAAAAAGAAAAAGAAGAAGAGGGAGAATAAAAAGGAAGAAGCAGAAGAAGAAGAAGACGAACAAAAAGACGACAAAAAAAAAGATGAAAAAAAAAAAAAAAAGAAACGATATGAATGCATGGGAGAAATAAGGTTTATGACCGAAATGCCGTTTCCTGTCAGGGTGTTTCTGCTTAGACTTTGCCTCCTAGTGCTGTGGTGTTCATCGACAGCAGCAAAGGAAACGCCAGAAAAGGCTTTTCCCACCGCACATTATTTGAGTGTTCCAAATGCAAAAAAATCTGTACATATTTATTACGACATTTCATCAAACGGAGGACTGAGGGGAAATGTCAATATTCAAAAGCTATAGGGAAAAAAGTTGCACATTTTCAGCCAAAACTTCATCATTTTTGCATTTTTCATGAGCAATATCATTATTTCCCATTAAAACGTACATTTAATTGCAGTTTGAATTAAATGCAATGTTTTTAATGACGATGCAGGGTTTAACGGTAAAGATTTAACATTGAGAAGAGCACGACAGGTCTGGGATTGAAATAACAATGGCGCCTGAGCCACCGTGAGCGGCCTTTGGTTTCGGGGACAGCACTCCGACGACCACGGCGGGAGGAGAAGAAGAGAGGGGAGGATGTGAGCAGTGTGGGAAATACAATGTGGGCGGATTTTTGGACCCGGGGAAGATGGACGTTGTATTTCCCAAACAGATTTGGCTGAACATTCGGACTCGACCCTTTTACATGCAGTTTTTTTTTTTAAGACAAATCCTCTGGGAAACAGATTTGTGTTTTTTTCAGAGGGAAATTGTTCAACATAAATAATCCCCATCCACGATTTCCCTATGACGAGTAAAATTGCCCGACAAAACGCTGAATGACTCGAACTCACTCAGAGCCAGAGTGAACGGTCTGTCCCCTCTGTCCCCTCGGTGTCCCCGGGGCAGGAGCCAGGAGCCCCCTTCAGGCCTGGGACAGCACCCGCCCGGAGGATCAATACTCCACACTCACGGCAAACCCTATGGGAGGGAGACGGGTCAATGGGGGAGTTCGGGGACAAAAGGGAAGACTTCATCATGGGACGACTCCACAGATCGTTGGGATTTGATAAACAAGTTCACGCTTTGTCACTTTGTTGGAGGAGCTTTTGCAAACGTGGTTCTTTGTGGCTAGATTTGATGTTTCAAAACCAATGTCGAGGGGTGAAAATAGCCATAAAGTCTTTCTTCCTCGTGTGCACACAGAAAAGGAAGTCTATTCTGATCATTAGGAGTTGGCAATTGTGAAGTCGTACAGCATTGCCTAAAAAAAAGCGACGAGAGATGCCGATCACAGGAAGGCTAAAATAAGAGAAGTAGAACTAAAACGGAACTTTCGTACATTTACATGTCCCGTGCATTTTTTGTTTTTAGACCGAGTGCAGGTGTCGATCTCAGTCAGATGGAAGACTTATAGATTGTGTGGTATATTTCTTCTAATATTTTACGATATACTGTGCAGCCCCACACGTCATTTAATAAACCCAGCCCAGATCGGGTCACAGTTTATTTTACACTATCACGATACATTGTCCCTGCCTAATTTAGTACAGTGTAATGTACTAACAGTGTGTAATTACTATCGATGGGTTGTAAAGACACATTAGACACAATCTGTGCTCAAACAGAGTTAACACAATTATGTTTAAAGGAACAGGCCACCGTTTTTACATACTGAGATATGTTCTTACCTGAGCTCTGACGAGTTCATTTGTACTTTGTCTGGTCTCCACGTGTGCCTTCCGTAACGTAAACACAGCACAGACGGCGTTAGCATTTAGCCGTTAGCATTTAGCCTTCTCCTCTATAGCTCCAAACGAGGTGAAGATAGAAGCCGCCAAACTCTTCCACGTGTAATTATACTTTATAGTGTAACACCTCACGCAACCATATTTAAATAGGGGAAACGTGGAAGAGTTTGGTAGCTTCTATCTTCACCTGGTTTGGAGCTATAGAGGAGAAGGCTAAATGCTAACGGCTAAATGCTAACGCCGTCTGTGCTGTGTTTACGTTACGGAAGCCACACGTGGAGACCAGACAGGTACAGATGAACTCGTCAAAGCTCAGGTAAGAACATATCTCAGTGTGTAAAAACGGTGGCCTATTGCTTTAAGATTTTGCTAAACATTGTACCGCAGCTTTCTTTAGTTTGACCATTTGTGGTGTTTCACTTCCTCATTGGACTCTGACAGGAAGTGGCATAGATAGAGGCAAACCATTTTAAACTGTTGCCGTGCCGACCATGTTATGTCAATGGGGAATGAGTCAAACTGATACTGAACTTTACCTCTATCTATGTCACTTCCTGTCAGCGGCTTAAAAAATCAATTAAAATGTCCGCACAACATTAAAATTGCTGTTTACCTCCAAAAGTACTATATTATTCCATATTGTTACAAAGCAGATCACATTGCACTAAATTTAGTTCCATCTTCCCCCATCGTCCTGCACCGGCCCCTCGTGGCTCCGCCCGTGGGTGCTGCGTCCACAGGAGGACGGCCCCAAGATGCTCCTTCAGGCCCGGCACCAGGCGCCGCCAATATAGGGGCGACATATCCGGCCTTGTAGTCTCCAATCACAAGGGTCACTGTTAAAATGGCAATACTAACATAAAGCATCTCCATGGAGACGAGCTGGCGACCCCCTGAAAACAACCCCGTCTTCAATTAACATCTTCACCAAGTACTTCTTTTTACTCCCACGTGAGTACTTTTACACACTCGGGCTTCTGTCCATCCCATTTGCGAATAAGTTCGGGACGAGACGTTTTGAATTTTGAATCGTTTTTTTGCGGAGCGGATTGGAGGAGTGTGAAGTCGCCCCGGGGCAGAGGGAGCGCGGCGTCCCCCCAAGGGCTAAGCTTCTGAATCGGGGCTTTCCCTTCAGCTTCACTGGGCCCTTCGCTTCGCCCACTTCACCCAACGCACTCACGACGGGACAGGGCGCAGGAGAGGGGTGTATAAAAGGAGCGAGAAAACTCAGTCCGGGCTCAAGTGTTTGGGGATTTGGACGGAGGATTGACCGGGCCGGGGGAGGCAGAAAGTCACCCGGGATCGGAGCATGAATCCGGGGCAGTTCTCCAGCCCCGCGCCCCTGTCCTGGGCCATGTATCTGATGAGGAAAGGCAGGAATGGGAACTCGCTATTCGGTATGTCAATTCAAGTACAGCTTTTGAATGTACAGCTTATCATTTCAATTTCAAAAATGACATTGTAAATATGTCTTGCACTGGCTGATCATTAACCTCGTATCCTCCGCCTTAACCGAGCACATTTTCTCCAGTTCGGCTTTACCCAAATCTAAAAACTTGGCAGGAGCTTGAGGCCTTTAGGCCAGTGGAACGCCTAATTTGAAAGCTACAAAATTGATCTAACTTTTTTCTTGCGTTGTTGCCTTCACTTTTATTACTTTCCCCCCATTGTTTTTGTGTTGCTCTTTTGTTGCTTTTTTGTCTCTCTTTTGTCATTTTTATAGTTGCTCAATTGTTGCTTTTTTTTGCTTTTTTGTTATATTTTAGTCACTTTTTTGTCACTTTTTGTGTTGCTTTTTTGTCACTTTTGTCACTCCTCTGTTGCGTTTTCACCCTAATTTTCGTCTCATTTTCGTCGCTGTTTTGACGCTTTGTTCAAGAACCTTTTAGATTTGGGTAAAGCCAAACCGGTGTGGGGTTTAACAGGTCAAGGGCTTAAACAGAACCAGATTATTAAACTAAAAAAATAATAAGATTTGTACAGTTTCAAGGCTACGGACTTTTTTTTCTTTCTTTTTTTTAAAGCGAACCCGTTGCTATGCAGGGAATTGACCTGAGCTCAAGCTAGTAAAGTCGACCCGGATTCTGGAAAGACCTTGAGTCTTGATAATATTTCCAGCCGCACAAAAAAACTACAAACATGGCTGCTTGTGTTCGACCATCAGGTCCCCGTCTCTTTCCAATTCATCGCCCTCTGAATCCCGACCGCTAAACCGCCGAAGCCTATTACTCTGACGCCCGTCCCGTCTCACGTTCCTGTTGGAGCCCGGCCCGATCGCACGCGCTCTATAATATTGATAACTGATAGCGGTTATTGATTATCGATCGCGTGACAGGGCCCCGACTTGTGTTTCGGACGCTCGGAGGAGGAAACGCTTCCCCGGCGAAATATTAGACACCACTTTCTCCCTCTCATCTCTCGCCGCTGTGAGTGTGTCCCGCAGGAGAGGTTTCCACCGTCCATTTTAGAGTTTCATTTTGCATCTTTTTATTCATGGGTTTTGAATGACAGCGGTATTTAAAGACAATCTATTTCTTATTTATTCGGGCTAATAAAGATCTGAAACAATAGGTTGGTATATTATGTCAAAGAGAATCACATGGTTGTCTTATTAATCATATTTATAACCTCTTAACCCCCACCTGAACTGAGCGCATTGTCTCCGGTTCGGCTTCACCCAGATCTAAACGTTTCTTGGAAAAAAAGTGTCAAAATAGAGACAGAAACAAGGATGAAAAGCAAAAAAAAAGGGAAAAAAAGACGACTGATGAAAAGGTAACAAAATAGTAACAAAGCTGCAATGAAAACACGACCAAAAAAAGCGGGTTTGGGTAAAGCTGAACTGGAGGAAAATGCGCTCGGTTCAGGCGGGGGTTAAGAGGTTAAGAGTCTGTGCTCCGTCGACGCGCCGTGGGTCAGTTCATTACTGCCCCCTATTGGTCTCATTGCAAACCGAGCCTTTCACGTCTACATCAGCGTCTCTCGTCACTTTTTTTTTGGACTTCAAAATGCCAACCCCTAATGGTCAAAATAGACTTCCTTTTTTGTGTGGATTATACCTCAGAATGGGACAGTCTTTCAAAACGCTTCCAAATACATGAATTGAAGACTTCACGGCTACTTTCTCACTCGGTGTCGTTTGCAAACATCAAATCCACAAAAAATCCACGTTCGCAAATCTCCCAATTTATTTCCCCCGTAGTTTGCGGACACTTTCCTGCCTCCTTCTCCCCGGTCTGCGCTAAACCCCGCCTCCTCCCGCACGGACGTGGCTCTGATTGGTCCCTCCCCGGGCCCGTCCGCTCAGCGCAGAGCCCCGCGATTGGCCGGAGCCGCCGGATGACACGCTCCCGATGCAAAACAGTGCCGGTAAAGGGCTGTCTCCGTGTCACGCCGCGTTTAGAGCCACTAAAGCGACGGGAAGAGGCGACCGAAGCGAACGGGGCATGGAAGTTGATTTTTAAAGCGATCCCACGATAGTTTCCCGGTTGCTCCGCGTCGCCTTTCCGCGTCTGGACGTATACGAGGGAACTCCGCACGAGCGCGAAGGATAATTTCGACACGCGTAAAAAGTCGAGCTGGACCGCCGCAGCATCCCCGTTTTGAAGGGAAATTGCTGGACGTAAACGGGAGAGGAGCGCGCGAGAAGGCGACACGTGAGGGGCGGAAGGAACAAGATTGGGCGACTTTTATTCGAGCGAGGACACGGGGACACGGGAGGTTCGCGCGGAGGAAGCGGCCGGACGCACAAATGGTGTTTCTATGGGACACGAAATACGGTACAAGATCTCACAGCTCAAATGACCGTCATCATATTGAATTGATTATTTTTACTTTGTGTGAAATATATCTGGATAAAGCGTGTCAAAACGGCGCTGTTAAACTGAATAAGCCACTGTTTACGCACAATGGCTTTTACGCACGGAACCAAATTAAACGCGTGGGTCAATTATTATATATATATATATTTTTTAGAAATTATTTCTGATAAAATATATGACGATCTGGGTTGTGCAGACTTTTAGGTATTCAAATATGCATGCTTGATATTTTTGTTTAATTAAATATTTTTCGGTCAATCACAAAAACTGTGGTTCGACGGTACGATTATACAGTATCAAAATCACTGAATGCATCATAATATTCTATCCTTAATCTAATTTACAAATGAAACACATTTTAGTATTTTTATGCAGCCCATGTTAAAAAATAAATAAATAAAAGTTATATTATTTTGTATTACTTTTGTCATTGCTTCCTAAAACTTTATAAAAATCCTGTATCCGATAGATGAGACCACTCTCTTTATTCCAGTTTTTCTATGATACACAAATTTGCCTTTTTCTTCTCTATTCTCTATTACTAACGTCGAACCATATGACATGATTTCACAAATCCGTGTACAAATGACACTGTTGCAATTGTTACGGGCGATCTCAGCAGAAGGACCACGTGTAATTAGGCAAAATAAAATAGACCCTTTTGTAATAAGAAATAGACATTGTCTCACTATCCCAATAAATTACATCCCGTCATTGAGCAGATCCAGCATCATGAGGCAGTCAGTAAGAAATCCATCTATAGCAATATGGCTTGTTTTGGAAAAGTATTTGTAACGCATTGAGGAAAAACTAAATGATTTTTATTATTATATATTATTACTGATACAACATTCTCAATTTCATGGCTATACATTCACATCAATGTCTTATTTTTTTCCATTGCTGATAAATACTCCATGTAAAAAAAAAAAAAAGCCTCTGAGTGCCGCTGCGTTGTGCTGCTGCGGTGGCGCTAACCTCCACTTCCTTCATTTGCGGTTTCTCTGCGAAAAGTGGGAGGGCTTTCGCATTTAAACTTCCCCAAAAGTCGGTTAGACCCGGGCCGGGCTCCGGTTAACCAGCGGGGCATGTGGCTGCAATTGTGGCTTGGCGTTTTGACAGCGGCGGCCGAGGCTGGAAAACTCACACGACGCAGAGAAAAAAAACACACACAAAAAAAAACAGCCATTTCTCGCTGCTGTTACATGTTATCGACAAGTTATATATTCTTTATGAGGATTCAGATTTTTCACGAGATTTTTTCATTCAAAGTTGATGTCTAACATTTGCGGTATGTGTGTTTTCCACGCAGGGGAGCCGAAGGAATTTCATTTATCGTTCTCCTGGACGGCCTTTAATGTAAATGTTTTCTACGAGTGTGAAGGGTTAAGAAAGCGGCGGTGAGATTTATCCTTTTTGATTTGATGCGAAAAGGCAAATCACTTTTTACAGACTCTCCAATGCACTCGATCGAATGTGTGCGATGCCGTCTGCATTATGACATCGCTCACAAACTAAAACCGTTTCAGATTTAATGAATAAAGTAGAAAATGGGGCCAATCTAGACTCAATAAAACTAGATGTTTTACTGTAAGACGATGACTTCTGGTGCTGGTATTCGTCCGACTGTGAGTGCAGCGTGTGTCACCACTTCTTGTAACGCATTAGTAAAGCAAAGCGAGGCGTTTTCTCCATAAATACCGTAATGACGAGACGTATATTCACCTCTCATGTTTCTCCAGTTCGGCTTTACCCGAATCTAAAAGCTTCTCGGAAAAAAAAAGGGGTCACGATCAGTTGTCACGTTTTTGCCTCGCTTTGTTGTTTTTTTTTTTCTTCTTCTTCTTTTTTTTCGTTCTCGTCACATTTCTCTTTTCTTTTTTTTCTTTTTTTTGCTCGCCGCAGACCCAGCCCCCGGGCGCCGCTACACTCCCCCCTCCACGACGCTCTCCTCCGGGGGGAAGATGACCGAAGCCCTGCCCCTCGGCGCGCAGGAGCCCGGGGCCGGGAACGCACAAGTGTCCAAGTACAGCATGCCGGGCCGAGGAGTACTGCAGGTACTTCTTCTGCTGATACTACTACTACTGTTCCATCCATACCGCCAGCGTTCATTTTGTCTTTTGACACACATGTAGCTTAGCTTTAGTCGACAAAAATATCTTGAGGTCTATTTTTAATTTCATTTCTGAATAATTTCTACTACTTCTGCTATTGCTACTACTGCTGTTATTTTTACTCTCATACATTTTTGGGGAACGATGTTTAAAATGGCAAATGTAGGGCTGTAAACATTCTTTCGATACTTGGTGTTCGATACCGATACCTGAATGATACTTTTCCGATACCTATACTACAATGTGTGTCATTCAAAACCAGAAAAAAGAACAATAATGTGATAGATTTGCAATATCGGGTTCATTTCCAATGTCAAAAAATGTGGGAAAAATTTAACAAATTGTGCCAAATAAATTGGGAATAAATTGGGGGAAATTGGAGAAAATATTAGTCATAAAAAATAAGGAAAAATTGGGAAAACAAGGAAAATTGGGGGCAAAAATAAGAAAAACATGTGGAAAAAATTGGGGGAAATGGGGCAAAAAAAATGGGAAAAAAAATTTACATTGGGAAAAAATCAGGGGGAAAAAAACATTTATTTGAGCTGAAACAACCAAGTCACTCCCTTTTAATTCTGTCCCTGGACCAACAGCATGAAAACCTGTATCTAAAGATATCATACATGTAGTAGTAGTACCTAAACTTATTTCCAATACCATACTGGTATCGTTTAATGGTACCCAGTCCTATAGGCAAACTCTCTCAAGCTGCAAATAGATTCATGCTTTCATTTCATTTCAAACACCTTGGAGTCGTATACTCTTGACTTACCGTCGTTGTTCCGTGTCGTTTCGCAGGTGATCTCGGACCACTCGAGCGAGCTGGTGAAGACGGACAGCCCCAACTTCCTCTGCTCCGTTCTGCCCACTCACTGGAGGTGCAACAAGACACTGCCCATCGCGTTCAAAGTACGCCCTGCTCTCCGGGATTACACACACCAGAGCTTCGATGCGCTGCGGAGTTGTATCCAAATCTGCAAGACTCCACACACTCAGTCATTCTTATAACTGTAATATCAACAACTGTAGTAGCAAGATTATCAGTATTAGTAGTAGTAGCAGTAGTAATATGTAAAGTTATTATTCAGTCAGTCAAGCTCAAGGCAGCCGTGGCTCCAACGTTAGCTACCAAGCAAAAACCAAAGCGTCGACAAAAGCACAAGGTAAATAAAGAAACATATTATTTTTGTTTAAACTCAAGCTATTGTGAGAATACTTTAGTAACCCAGGACTGAGAGTAGAGAGAAAATTAACTTGGTTTTCATTTTTATGCTTTGGAGTCGATAATATCGTTTATCGTGATATTCTCCTGCGTCAATACATCAAACTTCATATTTGATATCGTGACAGGCCTATACGGATGTGACATAATAACGATATTGCGATATTTCATTGAACCGTTTCAACGCCGCATGTTCAATTCAATTTAAACAAGGGCGGAACGATATTGAAGTAACTTGCGATCTGCGATATGGCCGTGCAATATCGCGATAACTATATTATTGCAATAGTTTACTAACACAATATGCTCCATTCTAATTCAACACAAATTGTAAGTGTCTAGTTTTACACTTAAAAATAGACAACATCAGGACCAAAATTTAACTATATTAAGATGTTTAACTAAAACTGAAGGCTTTAGTGATGTTGCGATATATTGGGGCTTCTCGCGATACTGATATCGCATCACCTGATATTGCGATACTTTTTGCGATATATTGTGCTGCCCTAATCCCAATTCTTAACCGGGTATGTTTATGATCACATTTATAACTCTCATGGAGCAACGCTGTCATGGTTAATATAAACAACAAAATTAAAATAGGCTTTACGTACACACACACAGCTAGACGTGGGCGATATATCGTCTACGAGATAATATCGGAATTGGAAGATAAGCAAGTTTAAATATCGAGTTTATCTCCAATGTCAAGAATTGGGGGGGAAAGTGTAGTGGAAAAACGTGTCAAAAGAAATGGGGCGAAAAAGGGAATAACATTAGGAGACAATGGAGGAAAAATGTGACATAACGGAGGAGTGAATTGGGGGGGGAAATCGGGTAAAAATGTGGAGAGTTTTTTTGTTGTAGTTTTTGCTAATACCAGCGCTTAAAGGTCTTCTTTTCCACAAATACCTGTTCTACAATACAGCCGACAATATTCCGTGACTGGAACAAAGCGTGTCAGTACTTTGCCGTTTGAAGGACATGTAAATACAGTCATTTGCACAGAGCCCGGTCTGTGTACCGAACACCAGCTCACAAATGTCGACCGCGGCGGCTCCATTCAGCATAAAGCGAGTTGTGGACGCGTTAATTGGTGGATCCGCTTTATCTGATGCTGTGGTTATGGACACTTCTGCTGCACTTTTCAGACCAAAGGCACTTGAGGGAAAGCAGCTTTTAGCCGCAAAAACGCATCGATCTATCGGCTTTTACGTGTCAACATCCGCTATAACGCAAGATGCATTACACGATCTATGGGCGTCGCTCGGAATGGAGAGTTTACGCGGACAAAGGCCATATCATCGTTGTTAGTGAGTAATTATGAGGTATTAACACGAACTTTCTTCTCAGGTGATCGGGCTGGGGGACATTCCCGACGGGACCCTCGTGACCGTGATGGCGGGAAACGACGAAAACTTCTCCGCGGAGCTCAGGAACGCCACGGCGGCCATCAAGGGACAAGTGGCGAGGTTTAACGACTTGAGATTCGTCGGACGCAGCGGGAGAGGTGAGTGACAGATTCACTGAGGACGAGCACAACCGGTAGTAGTAGTACTTGTTGAAGTAGTAGTAGAATTATTGTTAATGGAATAAGTAGTAACACTGCAGGTGAAAAGATGAAAAAAATACAAAAAAACATTGAGAAATATACATTGGAAACTTTTGCTGTAGAATACCGGCATAAATATGAGGTAAATTTGATGTAGAAATGGCCAAAAGTGCCATATTGTCAGTGAACAATCTGAGTAATGGATAGAGCAAGGTTTAAATGTATGTTTTATTTTGTTGATATATTAGTTACAAAGGTTTTTTTCAGAGGGGAGTTTTTACATCTTGTTTTAGTTTTGAGTAAGCTGAATGAAAAGAAAAGTTTTTTGTGGGGTTCAAAACACAACAAATAAAGTTAGAAATTAGATATTGTATATATTATTTGAATATGTATCTAAAGAAATAGTGACTAGTGAATAGTTGACTCTTTTCTCCATTTTAAGATCATATTTTATTGTCATGATATTATGGATCAGTTATCAATTATATCTATTAATAAACTCTTGGATAAACATTTAACAAGGATCACTGGACTTTCTACACTAAATATCCTCGTGTATATGACAGGCTTTAGGTTACATTCATACAAACAACTCACATGAAGTGATCTGATCATTACAAATATGTGAGATCAGTTATTTCTTAAACTAAAACACAAACACCTGGCTTCAGCAGTGGTTATTTTTATTTTAAGAGGCTACTTTAGGCATTTCTATGTTAGTTTCTGTCCCAGCCTTGATTAGTTTTGGTTAGCTTTAGCACACTGATGCTAACCGCTGTCTTTTGCGCGGCGATCAAAAATGTGTTTGCGGAGGTTGAAACTAACTCGGCGATTAGATTCTCCAGGTTCTTAGCTTTCAAATGATATATAGCATGCCCATATTCACTTAGATTTAGGTGGTAAATGTTATGTTTTTAAGGCGTCGAGAGCCAAAACTGGTATCGGTTCAGTATCGGATATTTGTAGCCGATACCCGATATCGTATTTTTTTTTCAGTCGGTGAATCTCTAATTAATGCAGCTCAGACGTACCAGAACATATTTTTGAGGCTATAATCGTGCCCCAACGCCGCACCAGCTGAAAACCACTGCTTTGAATATTTAGAACAACACTGGATGTTTATGTTTATGTGCTACGCACGTGGAGAGACAAAACAATTTGGGAAAATGCCCCTCGAAGTTGAATTTCCCCATAAAAATCGATGGAGAATCAGTGCAGTATTTCAACAACTTATAATGAAGATTGGGTCATTCATTTGTTTCCGGAGCAAAGAGTAGTTTTCCCGACATCATCTCCCCTTAATGGAAGTAGTACTGTGGGCTACTGTAGCTGTATTAGCAACAACAGTAATGAAGAGGACGAGATTAAGAGTCACTATTGCAACTACCGCAGCTGTGTTTGTGTCTGTTCAGCGCACAGCCGTCCTCTGGTCCTGGTTGAGAAGTGTTCCGCCTAATTTGGGGAAGTCCTTATGAATAAAAACAGTATTCGGCCGTTACTTCCTCGTACTGCATTTTTGGAGGCGCTTGCACTGTGTAACGGACTTACGGTCACTGCCATACTTTAGGCAAATGTGGTACTTATCTATTTAAAGCAGCACGCAGGAGTGTGTACTCACGAGCTCGGCAGTAAATGTAACTGTAAAGACCGGTCGTTACTAAAGCAAAAAAAAAACCATCAGGAGAAACGTTTGTGAAATTTTAAGTTTGATCAATTGTGCTGCAAACATAATAGTGGCGTGATTCTGCCGCTACTTCTATTTTATCCCGCGATCTGGTTCCCGCTGGTAATTTCTCTCTCGTAACCATATTATTTGACAGTCGTAAAGCGTTTGTCTAAGAGCGGTTTAGTGGTTACACAGTGGTTTGGGAAAAGAGTGGTTTGTGTGTGTGTGTGTGTGTGTGTTTGAGAGAGAGAGAGGAGGAAATGTTTTCAATGTTAGTCAGTGGTGTTGGTCATCCTTCTGCATTCCTAACCACTGTCCATTATGTGCGGCTTTTGCATTTGAGCGTGTGGTGGCGGTGGTTTTGCGGTGCGGGATTGTTGAGGTCGAAATAGGCTTCACAATCCGCTAGCATCACATGTCTCTGCGCACAAATCATTTTCGCTGTAGGTTACAGGCCTGGTAGTTTGTGTTGTAGTAGTAGTTGTGGTGATGGTAGTATCCAGTAAATGCCATTTTAACCTCTTAACCCCCGACGTAACTGAGCGCACTTTCTCCAGTTCAGCTTTACGCGTTTTCGTCACACATTTATGCCACTTTTTTTAAACGCTTTTTGTCCGATTTTTGTCACTCCTTGGACGCTTTTCTCAAGCAGCTTTTTTAGATTTGGGTAATGCCAAACTGGACAAATTGTGCTGGGTTAATGCGGGAGTTATGAGGTCAATGCAAATAAAACAATGCATTCATGATATCTTTTTTTCAGGTTTTGGGCCAATTTTGTCTCTTCACATATAAACATTCACCTGGAAACAAAAAAAATCCCTAATCTTCACAATAACATGATTAAATGTTTCCCTATAGATTCATATGAGAAATTATAATTTGAATACAAAATCCCTTTTTACCACCACTAAGTATAACCTGCAGATTTCAAACTTTCCAGCCTCGGACTGAACAATATTTTAAAGGTTTGTTTCAGAGGGATTTTTTTTAATATCTCATTCCCAGCCGGATTTATTGAGTTTTTCTAAAATCCAAAAATCCCTGCAGAAAAAGTCTTAACTAACAAAATAAAACTATACATTTAACCCTGGCTAGATCCATTATTCAGATTTTCTCGCCAAAAATATGGGAAAAATGTCATTTTTAGGCATAAAGGGCCTTATTTTTATATGAAAACATAAAATGACAGAAAACTTGCAATACACTTTTCCCCTCATATTTACGTCAGTAAACTACTACAAAAGTTTCAAATTGATATCTTGGAAAAAAAAAATCATGTCCCCATTGACCTGCAGCATCTCGCCTTGAGATTTGCAAAAAATCATCAAACAGAGGAATGAAGTTAATGAGTAAAAAACCGCAACGTGCTACGACACCTGCAGTGGCGCTTCTGGCCTCTAGGGGCACGAGTTACTTAGTTCTGCTTTTAAAGCAAACGTTCCTATTCACACACGCAGTACCAGTTGTTTACAAACCCAGTCCTTCCAGTAACTCTGCCCCCGTTATTGTGTCTATGGGGACTATCTGAGATCTGGTCCCTTTTGGTGGTCCGAGTCCGGATCCTGTCTGGACTTGTGGATTGCTCACCTCTCGCTCCCTCACTGTTTTGAATGTAGCTTTGTTTAAACAGAGCGTGGAGCGGCTGAATGATTTTAGATAATGATTAGGCAAAGGTATAATCCAAAAGCAAAATGAGGGAAAAAGAGGAAGTGACCACGGTGCATGCAAAACAATGATACTGTGTGTGGGTCGGTAATAACTACTACTACAATTAATGAGTAAAGAGTAGGCTTTGTTCACTCTCTGCTTAGTTTAGCTCAGCGCAGTATCAGCCCAAATGCCACTGCCAACAAAACAAAAATGACGCTCATTAGCTCAAAATGACGGGCAGGATCTAACAGGTAGAAAAAATGTTTGTACAAATCAACATTTCTCGGTTGTGATTAATGCTTTTCCCACAAGCTCTCACCTACGTACATTAAGTAAACAATGTTGTTTTTGCAGGTAAAAGCTTCACTCTGACCATCACCGTTTTCACCAACCCTCCTCAAGTCGCCACGTACCAGCGAGCCATCAAGATCACCGTAGACGGGCCTCGCGAGCCCAGACGTGAGTGTTGATTTAATACTCTTAACCTCCTAACCCCCACATGAACCGAGCATATTTTCTCCTGTGGCTTTACTCAAATCTAAAAGCTTCTTGAAGGAGGCGTCAACTTAGGGCTGGGAAATAAATAGAATTAATTTGATTTATTCATACTTTTAAAAACAGACGATGTGGAAAATGGCTAGATCGTGAAATCGATCGTTTCAGATGCTCTGTTTGGGACTGAAAATGACGCCAGTGGAGGAACCAGCGACCCCTGCTGGTTTACAAAGGCCGCGTGTTGTGTTTTCGTAGTGCGTGATGGAGTTTTCTTCCGCTAAAAACAAAGAGTCTGATCCTCTGTGTTTCTCCCACTCAGAGCGGAGACAAACATGGCGGAGCACCATTGACTCCGCCCCTTTCCCCTTGAGTCTCCATAGATGCGGCTGTCAATCACTTTTGAAAACTCCACGGCTTATTATGAAGTTTTGCTTTTGAAAGCAGACATGGAATTTTTCAAACAGCAATAATGATTTTGAATGGGCCTAATTGTAGGCTATATTATGAATGTAAATATTGATGAGCCGTTTTCTTCATATGAAAGAACAAGAGACCTTTTTACGTTTATTTCCAATAAAAATCGATTAAAATCATGATCATCCAAAGTGAGTAAAAAAAAATTGTTTGGCCATATCGCAACAAAAACATGACGACAAAGTGACAAAAAAAGCGACAATAATGTGATGAAAAAGTGACAAAAACACGCACAAAAGAACAACAAGAAAAGCAATGAAAAGAAATGTCAAAACAGGTTGCAACAACACAGCAACAATGCAAGGAAAAATATCCGTTTAGATCAGATTTGTCGGTCTTAGCTTTCAAATTAGGCTGAACTGGAGAAAATGCACTCGGATAAGGTCAAGAGGTTAAAAAAATATATGAACGTTTGCTGGAGAAAAATATACAAACGAATGATCAATCTTTCTGATTATTCATTGATTGGAGACCGACACATTAATTCTATACGTATGTTTTTTATTTGGTTTTCCCATTGCGCCCCAGTAGCGTCACGCAAGTATTGTTGCCTCGTAATATCTAGGGTTACCTCTATATTGGACGGTGGCGACAGTGGTGTTAAAAATACCCACGCACTGCAGTAGTCGCAGTAGTAGTAGTCAGGGCATTGTAATGTGTGCAGCAGTATGTGTGTGTGATGACATAATGTTATAGCCCCACAGAGACGCTGTTAACATGGCCTGTCTGCCGCTCAGTCTGGGACAGTAGAGGCGGATTAGAAACGCGGGGCGAGTTGCTGACGGAATATCAGGAGACACTTTGTTTATATCGTTAAGTAATAATGAAGCTCTGTGATTTTGCATAAGTATGAAAAAATCGGTCTTCCAAGGATTAAAAGATCAAAATAATGTTCAGAGTTTTTCACCTCTTAACCCCCACCTGAACCGAGCACATTTTTCTCCAATTTGGCTTGACCTAAATTTATGAGCTTCTTGAAAAAAAAGTGTCAAATTAGCGGCAAAAACAAAACGAAAAAACGAGGGTGAAAAACTCATTAGAAAAAAGTCGAAAAATTTACAAAAATGTGATGAAATAGTGATGAAAAATGTGGCAAAAATTTGACGAAAAAGTGATGAAATAGTGAAAAAGTAATGAAAAAAGTAATGAAAAAAGTGATGAAAAATGTGATGAAAATGTGGCGAAAATTTTACAAAAATGTGACAAAAAAATAATTAAAAAGTGATGAAAAAATAACAAAAATGTGCCAAAAATGTAATAAAAAAGTGATGAAAAAATAACAAAAATGTGACAAAAATTTGGCAAAAATGTGACGAAAAAGTTATAAAAAAGTGATGAAAAAATAACAAAAATGTGGCAAAAAATTGACGAAAATGTGACAAAAATTTGGCAAAAATGTGATAAAAAAGTGATGAAAAAATAACAAAAATGTGACAAAAATTTGGCAAAAATGTGACGAAAAAGTTATAAAAATGTGGCAAAAAATTGACGAAAATGTGACAAAAATTTGGTGAAAATTTTAGAACAATTTGATGAAAAAGTAATGAAAAAGTGTGGCAAATGCGGGGGAAAAGATCAGTTTTGCAGGTCTTAGCTTTCAAATGAGGCGTTACTCTTGCTTACAGAGCTTTTAGATTCGGGTGCAGCTGAACTGGAGAAAACGTGCCGGGTTCAGGTGGGGGTTAAGAGGTTAACATTGTGTGTTTCACAAAATGTGGATGGGAAACCCGGGAGACGATGCGTTTGATATTTGAGCCGAGTGGGAGCTGGGATTGAATCTAATCATGGAGGATAAGACATGGGAGGATACGATCGGCCACAGAGGTATTAATAGCAGCTATAGAAAGAATTTGATTGGAAAAATTGAAACGAGATACCTCAGAACCCCCTTTAATCGCAGGATTTATCTGGAACAAACACAAAGTTACACTATACTATACACTTTATCTTTGATATTACAGTTGTTTAAATGCATCCCCTGTTTTGCCTCGGTGGCCCGTCATGCCGTCTGCCCCTCTGTCTTTTGGCCCGACTTCAAAGCGCTGTCACTATTGGGTTACTGCACTTCCTGTTGTGGGGTGTGGGACGAGTGATGCTTTTTCACAGCTGACCCAGCCCCCCCCCCCCCCCCCCCCCGAAAATCTTTATATCCAAACCATTACTGGGGCGTCATGATGGATCTGTATTTTTATGAGTGGTTTGGTCATAGAAATTCCCAGCTTTGTTCACAGAGCGTGGGATGATGAAAGACGGGTTACTTCACACACGCGTCTTCCCGTTTCCGTGCATACAGCAATGAGGTCCTCTTATTTTTCAGTTACATGTTTGTAGAGGTCTAAACTACAGGGAGAGCAGCTTTTAACGTTCACAGAGGATATGGAGGATATTTACATTGCAATTCCGATTCAAATGGCGATTAATTTGGCGAGTTTTTTTTTTTTTTTTACGTGAAACAAAGCTGTCACCGGGTTAGTATTCCTCACCATTTCCACTACCTGTGTACTTAATCCAAACCATTTCTACTGCGGAAATACTGAGGGCAGTGCGTGCAATTGTCACTGTAACCGTTATGCAAAATACTAGACATGCTTCTTTCAGAAAGGGAGTAGATGAACTCCTTTTTACTGTGTAAATACTGAAGAAACGCCTGCAACGGTCACTGTAATGCAAAATACCATATATGCAGGAAGGGGATTAGATTCATCCTGTTTGAGGTGACAAAAAACTGTTACGGGATAAATATTCCTTCACCTCACATTTCCACCACCTGTGTACTTCATCTAAATCGTTTTTACTGCAGAAATACTGAGGACATGTAAGGACAATGGCTGCAACGGTCACTGTAACCGTTATGCAAAATACCGTGCTACTGTTGGAAAGGGGATTCAATGGATCCTTTTTGAGGTGACGTGAAACTGTCACTGGGTCAGTATTCCTCATCATTTCCACTACCTGTGTGCTTCATCTTACGGCGGAAATATGAAGAAAATGTTCAGGATTAAATGTTTGCAATTGTCACTGTAATCGTTTTCCAAAATGCCATATATGCTACTTTCGGAAAGGCATTACATTAAACCCTTTGGAGCTCACACAAAACTGTCACTGGTTTAGTCTCCCTCACTTTCCACTGGCTATGCGCTTCATTTCATAAGATTTTACTGTAAAAGTCGAGCCGTCGATGGTGCAGCAGCTGCTTTATTGGTCATTGTACAACGAAATAGTGTTCAGGTGTTAGTCCTGAGCCGTTATGACTGTGGGCCGACCTGACCCGGAGGTCGGGGAAACCGTAGCACCCGGAGGAAACCTGGCTGGCTGCCTTCAGTCTCCTCTGATCCTCTGAAACGATGCAGCGCCTCCTGGGTTTGTCCCTGTTTCAGAGCGTGGTGTCCTGCACTGGTCAGCTCCCTCCACTCCATAACAGTCCTTGACCATCTTCTGGGAGGATCTCAGCAGTTAAGCTGTTTTATTCTCCAGTGAACATCCATAAGGCAGAACAATAGAAGGCATGTGTGGCTTAGCTGTGAGTCTCGCCCGGATACCTCCTCGTTTGTCCCTTTTTTTTGTTTCCTGTAGCTCCTCTTGTGACGCCTCCGCTGTGCGGCAGGTGTGGTCGGCTCTCGGTGCCTCTTCGGCGTTTCAGGAGAAGAAATGTGTAGGTCTCAAACGGGTTTGGCTGATGAGCTAGCTGTTTTTTCTTCAGGACCATTATGGACTCTCCGCAGTAAAAGAAATCCACCGAACCCCACAAAAACACGGCAAAGACGTACACAAGTATCCAGGAAAACAATGTGGAGCACAGAAACACAAATGCAGGTCGCAGAAAAAGGCAAAAAAAATGCAGCTGTACCAAGAGAGAGGGAGGTTGCTGTCTATTTACATGTCGCCATGACGCCAAAAAAAACAAACAAACACTACTATCCCTATTACTATTACCATGGGCCCATTTCAGGGGTGTACCCTTCTGTTACTTCTCGGACACGTCCCTTCTAAGTGCTTTATTTCGTTTTGAAGGGCACCGGCAGAAGTTAGACGAGGTGAAGGCGGGTTCGCTGGCGTTTTCGGAGCGTCTGACGGAGCTGGAGCAGCTACGACGCAGCTCAATGAGAGTCACCCCTCCGCATCATCACCACCCCCATCATCACCACCACCACCACCACCACCACGCGCACCAGACGACCAACGCCACCAGGCAGACCGGCGCCCTGAACCCGGCGCCCTTCTCCAGCCCCGCGCACGGCCAGATCACCGCGGGTAAGTCTCTTCATGGACGCTTGTGGTAAACTTTCTGATCCGGATCTAATCTGAGTAAACACATCAGAGCAGAAGTAGCAGCGTCGGCCTGAGTTGTACTTCCCCTCTCTGCGGCTTCGGTCCGTGCCGTGCGGTCTTTGCGGGGACTCGTGTGGCTCCTGACTCCGTTTCACTTCCCCCTCCGCGATCGCTCGTGGTGACGCGTGTTCGGTGGTTTCACGCCGGCCGCCGCATTGTCTGAGGACGCGAAGGGGAAGCGAAAGGCATCTGGCCGGACGTGGCAGATATATTTTTATCAATCAAAGAAACCATTCTCACGCTAAAGAGTTGAGCAATAATTTGATATCTTTTGTCGTTGCCGAGCGTGGAGCGGTTGCTATGGGGAATCTTCAAAGTCACAGTGGGTTAGAGAATCTCTTATGAGGGTATTGTAAGGAATTATGCATTCTGATTAGAGGTGAACAACAGATCATATTAACACGTGAAAAATGGGGAAGAAATAGGGGGAAAAAATAGGGATAAATAGAGGAAAGAAAAGGAGGAAATGGGGAAGAAAGGGGGAAAAATAGAGGAAAGAAAAGGAAGAAATGGGGAAGAAAAGGGGAAAAATAATAGGGATTAATAGAGGAAGAAAAGGAGAAAAATAGAGGAAGAATGAGCGAAAAATTTTGAAGAATTACGGAAAAATTGAGGAAAGAATGAGGGGAAAAGGAAAACAAATAAAATAATTGAGGATAAATTTTTTTTTTTTATTTTTTTTTTTTATTTTTTTTTTTTTTTTATTTGTTTATTTGAGCAGTACACATAGTGCTCAAAAGGAGTGGGCTGAAGCAAAAGCTTATGATTGCCCACCCCCAAGTGCAATAAAATAAATAAAAAAAGAACATTTCAAGCAGCTACATTCATACAGACCAACTTACAAACTTACCAAAAAAAATAATAATATATGAACTGTTTATACAATTAATTGAAGCAACGCACAGCTACAACAACAATCCCGTTTCATGTACGATGTCTAGAACAAAGCAGTCAAAAAAAAAAAAAAATGTGATCCTTAATATATTTCTTCCAGATTTTTACCCTTCTGGGCAAATCTGGGCAAATGGTGGAAAAAAATTGGGGAAATATTATGAAAAAACTAAGAGAAAATTGGGGGGGAAATTGGGAAAAAAGAGGAAAGAAAACTGGGATAAATGGGGATAGAAAAAATCAAGAGGAATATTGAATTGGGAGAATGTGAGGAACGGATTGGGTAATAAATTGGGTTAAAATGGGGAAAAATTGGGAGAAAATATAAACAGTTTTTTTTCCTGCCCTTTTCTAGTCTATCTTTTTGAGCGACTACAATGTAAATTCCGATGTTTGCCAGCACGCATCGCTTGATTATTGTTATGGAGTAAGTCCCCAAACATATTGAGATATTCATTTTTGTCCATATCGCCCCGGCCTACTTGTCACATACAAAACCATTGTACTTTAACTCCTGCTTGAGTGATACCATTTTGCAGTACTTTTACTTGAATACTCGTTTGTGTGCCTAAAACTATCGAAACCCATTCCTTCACGTTCGGTCTCCCCCTCGCCCCACTTGAGCTCACTCTGTCTGGGTATGTCGAGGCGTGTCTTGGCCCCCGTCCCGCGCAGGCTCCACACAGCGATCCCTCGTCATTGGGACTTGGCCCGACTTGAAAAGGCGTCTGTGGCTGCGGTTTATGGCTCCGCGGAGAGAAACCCATTCATCCGCTCACCCACTCACTGCTAATCACTTCCTCCGGGCCGTGTCAGGCCACGCTGTTGTTGTTTTGGAGGCGTTTGGCCGCTAGTTTTGTCATTGCAAGAAGGGAATACATTTAAATAGAGGGCACTGGATTAACAGACATAAATGTGTGAACAATAGCGCCACCATGTGTTGACAAAAATGGTTTGCCAAGTTGTAGTATTGGAAGGACCAAAAAAAAGTCTCCACACAGCTTTGTTTCAATAATAAGCTTCTACAATGTCAAAATGTTCTTGTACTGATGATGGGAGAGTATGACCACTCCGCAAAGCCTTCTCCACCACACCCCAAAGATTCTCAATGGGGTTAAGATCTGGACTTTGTGATGTCCAATACTTCTCATGCTCCTTTCACAATGTCAAAGCAAAGCAGAGCTTGAGTTTGGGCAACGGTGCAGCTCAGCGCCTCATTTTTTGATTAAGAAAGAATTTGCCCGTAGCAAACATGTGGCTATATTGGTAACAGAAGTGGTAAAAGTGTTTTCTGTGAAAGCTGGCGGAACATAGTTTTAGCTGAAGACTTTGAAGAAACCATTGGCAGCAGCAGTTCTGAACTACTTTATCTTTATTAAGGGAGAAAGAAAAAAATTCTAAGTCCACACCCCCTCCCCTCCTGATTGGATATGCAAGCCACTCCACTCACTGCCGAAATTAGGAGAGCGAGAACAAAATTTAAAAAAGTAAAGGACAAGCTTCCTCCCTCTTGATTGGACCTGACGGGCCGGTTCACAGGAGAAGTGTCATTGGTCAAATCGATGGGGATTCTGATTAGTCGTTGATATCAGCAAAGGGAGGCCTTCAAAAAATATATTATCATTTAATATGACTTTACCCAAAACATATTAACTTATAGACCATCACTTTAATGAACGTACCTGTTTCTGCAGATTCCCGGCAGATGCAGTCGTCTCCTTCCTGGTCCTACGACCAATCGTATCCATACCTGGGACAGATAACCACGCCCACTGTGCACTCGGCCAATCCGCTCTCACCGGGGCGGTCCTCACTCGATCTCTCGTCCCGACTCACAGGTGAAGCCTTTAATGTTTTACTTGTCGTCGCAAAAGACCAGGATCGTGAGAAACTCATTTCGTGTGATCCTGATCTCTCCCCCAGGTCCGGACCTCACAGCCTTCAGCGACCCGCGCATGACCATAGAGCGCCCGTTCTCCTCCCTGCCGTCTCTCCCGGACTCGCGGTTCCCGGACCCCCGCGTGCACTACCCCGCCACGGCCGCCGCCTTCACCTACAGCCCCGCCCACAACACGGTCTCCAACGGCGCCCTGGGAATCGGGCGCTACCACACCTACCTGCCCCCGCCCTACAGCGCCAACACCCCCCACCAGACGCAAAACGGACCGTTCCAGTCCACATCGTCCCCGTATCACCTCTACTACTCTACGGGTCAGTTTCATTGGCCGTATTTGGAGGCGTAAAGGGAACGAATCACAATTCTCCTGTTGACTTTGGTTGTCTCTTCTTCTTCTGCTGAGACGCTCTGGTCTGTATTCCCTGGACAGATTGAACGCCGATGTGTCCTTTGCATTTTTTTCATTCATAAACCATCCCCGGACTCATTTTTGCACTCAAACGTTGATTTGTTAGCATGGCGCGGGCAAATGTGGCGGCTTGTATTTTGTTTTTGGCATGGGTAGTTCCCCTTACAGCCAGCGGAGTGCGCTCCAAGCCACATACGAGATCTCTCAATGCATCCACGCACATGAATTCATATAAAATATAAAGTCCATGCTGCAGCACCCCCTGGTGGATAGTTTGTGTAATACCCAACCAGTGTGTAGTGAGTTGCACAAAAGCAGGTTCAAAAGTAAATGTAATTTTCTTATTCTCTTATTTATTTATCAAACTAGCAAATTTAATGTCAGTTAAAAAAAAAAAAAAAATGGAGTAGAATAATTAGGGATGTAATGCTGCACTCAAGCCCCAATTGGATTAGATTTTTTTTTTTTACACAATAAATATGACTCATTTCTTTTATTTTAACATCTGCATTTTTATCCTGTTGTCTCGGTAACAGAACTTTACATTACAAGTGCAGTTGGGAAATATTAATTATTCTTTATTTTTTATGTTGCTTAGGAACTTGGAAATCCGCTGTCAGGCCCCTGATCGAATGCTCGGAAAACTAAAAGGAAAAGATTTTCAAAGGATTCTATACATATTTTTAGGGATGTAACGAAAATGGATTTAAACTTCTTAAAATGTGAATATAGGTTAAAAAAAAAGCAAGCAATAAAAGAATCAATGTTAACCTCTTAACCCCCACCTGAACCGTGCATATTTTCAGTTTACCCAAATCTAAAAGATTCTTTACTGGAGAGCTATAGATCAGTTTAACGTCTCATTAACGTCATTTTTGTGTGACTTTTTTGTTGTGTTTTTTTTGTTGCGCTTACATCCTTGTTCTCGTCTCGTTTTGTGGGGCTATTTTGATGCTTTGTTCAAGAAGCTTTTAGATTTGGGTAAACTGAAAATATGCGCGGTTCAGGTGGGGGTTAAGAGGTTAACATTGATTCTTTTATTGATTTTTTATTGATTTTTTTTACCTATATTCACATTTTAAGAAGTTTAAATCCATTTTCGCTACATCCCTAAAAATATGTATAGAATCCTTTTAAAATCTTTTCCTTTTAGTTTTCCGAGCATTCGATCAGGGGCCTGACAGCGGATTTCCAAGTTCCTAAGCAACATAAAAAAATAAAAAATAAAGAATAATTAATATTTCAGTTTTAGATTATTTATTTTCTAGTTGTATTTTCCGGCCATCGCTTTATTTTACATCCATAATAATAATTCTGTGTCCCGCTACAGGCTCGTACCAGTTCTCTATGATGACCGGAGGAGACAGGGGGACCAATGGCGCAGACTCGCGGTCCCCTCCCCGAATCCTGCCGCCCTGCACCAACGCCTCCACAGGCTCCGCCCTCCTGCACCCCTCGCTGCCCAACCAGAGCGAGGGCGTCGGCGTGGAGGTGGAGTCGAGCCACAGCAGCTCCCCGACCAACATGGCCGCCGTCGAAGCCGTGTGGAGACCGTACTGAAGAAGAAGAAGAAGAAGAAGAAGAAGAGAGTTTATCGAGGATCAGTGGGCAAATGGTCATTGGAGAGCGTTTAGCGGGCTCATCATTTTTCACTTTGGCTTTATTACTATAATTATTTTTCCCCATCGAAAACATACAAGTCACTTCCCTCAGTTTACCTCTTAACCCCCACCTGAATCGAGCACATTTTCTCCAGTTCGACTTTAACCAACTCTTGAAAATAATGTCAAAATAGCGACAAAAACAAGACGAGAATGAGGATGAAAAAATCACAAAAACCCAACAAAAAGTCATGGAAAAAGTCAAAGTTCAAAAAGTTCAAGTGAAGAAAAAATGATTTGAAAAAAGTGACATAAAAGTAATTAAACAAAATGTCCAAAAAGTGATGACAACACAGCAACAATGCGTGTAAAAAGATCCTTCTAGATGAGTTTTGTAGGTCTTAGCTTTCAAATGAGGTGTTACACTGGCCTATAGGCTGTCACATTTTAGATTTGGGTAAAACTGAACTGGAGAAAATGCACTAAGGTTAAAAGTGTTCTTTGCATTTTCACAGACCATAATAAAACATCACCGTGGCCAGTCAGTATTCAAAACCGCGTTCATCACAGCGCCATCGATTTGTTCGCTTGCCACTGGGTAAAAACGGAGGCTCGTATACCGTTTTTTAGCATGTTTAATTCGCTCCAACCAAACTCCGAGACCCAAACCACCAGTGCCTCGGTGGTTTACGCAGATGTTTTACAGTTTATGGTTTCCGAAATGACTGGGCCAATGCAAATATGAAGCGAAAACGCGGATTTTCACAATAAAACATCATCATCATGGCGGCTTTTATGTTCAGAGATCTCTTTCAAAAGGACTCAATCGTCCGCATCTTCTTTTCAACGACCGTTTGCCCGCTTTTCCCGATCGTGACGTCACGTTGTTGAACCTACTGATGCAAAAATCGAGACGAAACGTTGAAACCAGGAAATGGACTGGCTTTTAGTTTTTACACTGACGATGTACAGCATGGAGCTCCGGACTGAAACGCTTTGTAAATGGTTCATTGTCTTGTCGGTGATGACGTTCGTATTTGTCGATGCCAAATGTGTGATTTTTTTTTTTTTTTTAGACTGATACGTGTCATACAGTTTAAAAAAAAAAAATATGTTCCACCGAGAAAAAGTATAGTGAAGATGCGATGTTTGAACGGTGTCCATCTCGATATTAAGGCCAGTTGTTTTCCAGTCCGTTTGTGTTCGTGCATGTACATTTCTTGCTGGATGCGGCTGTAAATACTGCCCCCCCCCCCCTGTTGTTTTCTGGAAGTTTCTCATGGTTTGTTTTTGTTTTTCTATAAATATTCGTATAAAGAAGCCGGAGCTGTGTGGTCCACTTCCTTAATCGCCCAATAAAAGTCTGCTGCACTCACACCGGAGCCCAAAACACAGACGAAATTACTTTTACAACCACTACTACTACTACACCGTCTTACAAATACTTCAAAACTACTTCTACTTGTACAGAGTTAATACAGGAAGCAGCTCAGTGTTGGGGAAGTTACTTTAAAGGAGCTATATCATGCAACATCGACTTTTTTGTAGTTTTTAACCATGTTGTTATGCTATTTCCTTCTCAAAAACACCCCAGAGTGTTTTTTGACTTCATTCACGCAGTTCTAAATAATCCTCCTGAATCCTGCTCTCTGGGCAGCTGCTCCGCCCTCTCCTTTTTTTAAATTTTTTTTAATTTTTGTTTGTTTGTATTTATTTATTTTATTTAACGTTTTGCTCCGCCCTCTCCTGGAAAACCACTGAGCTGTGACGTGACACTGACGTATTTTACGTCATAGTGTCAAACAGGAAGTGCCAGACCTCTGTAATGTAATGCCTTACGGCCTGATTTTAATTTATAAAACAGCGTTTTCATTATTTTTGTTGTCAGAGAAAAATAAATAAATAAATAAAAAAAAAAAATAAAAAAAAAGGAACTCTCTGTGCTGTCCCGGGAGAGTAAACAAACGCACCCCCGGAGGATCCGAACAGAAGTCACGTTTGTGAAGACGGAGCTCTTTCCAACCTACTCTGGAGTGCACTCGCCAGAAGTTGGAATTTCTTTCCGGGATTCAGCGACTATATCGACCAACCTGATGGATGTCTGGTGCACCTCGGCCAGAATCAAAGTGGATTCACTTTTATAACCAACGCGATGATGGTGAGGCCAGGCTGAGCGGTGAGTCAGTCAAAACGCGTGTTAGCGCGTGTGTGTTTGTGTGCCTGTGTTAGCGTGTGTGTGTTAGCCATTTATGAAACTGTGCTCACATGTCAACTCCTTATAACTGCATTATGTGAAGTAACTTCACTTTTTGCAGCGGTATTTATATTTATAATACTGCAAATGTGGAATGAGCAGAGAGAGGGGCGGAGTTAACTGAATCGACGATACAGATCCTTCAAAAATTGTTATGTATTCTATATTAGTAGTTGCCGCTTTAGAAATGTAATATGTTTGTATTACATATTACTGTTTCAAAAATGTAGCCGAGTTACACTACTTTGAGTTACTTTTGGCAAAATATAGGCTGAAAATAGTAATCCTGCCACCGGCCAAAAGTGCTCATTACAATATTGAAACATAGAAATGAGGGGAATTACGTGACTTGTTCAGTAAAATCAAGTACAAATGATTTCAATTGATATTTATTCTAGCCGCCTACATGACTGCTTGTAGTGTGCCTATGCAATACTTCTGCAACTAGCCATTCTAAAAAGAGCAACAACAACAAAAAAATCACTCATGAACTAAACTAATAAAACAACTACTACCAAACTGTTTCACTGGGTCCAAGAATTTGAGGAGGTAAATTCTCTGCCATTTACGCCGCGTGAATATTTAATGGCGTCTACGCAAGAGGCCATTATTCATCCTTTACTGTCACTGCGGCTGTTTTGATGCCGAGTTCGACGTCTTCGGACATCGATTTCCCTCCAGCAGATCGTCGTTCGCGCGGCCGATCGTCACGAGTGATTTACGAGCCGCGGGGACGACGAACGATCGAGGAATTAAGAGCGAGACGAGATTTACATAAAGTCCAATTAATCACCGCGACAACAGCGAGGCAGTGACGGGTCTCCTCCTCCATTTTCCAAAGCGCTTAGTCTACAGACATTTTCCACACACTGTTTTTTTTTTTTTTTCATCTTTATTTTTTGAACGTATTTTCTGCATTTAACCTCTTACCCCAAGCCTGACCCGAGTGCATGATTTTATCCCTTTTTGATGTTTTTTTTTTTTTTTTTTGCCGTATTTTCATCACGTTTTTGTTAATTTTTTTGGTCACTTTTTTTCTTGCTTTTTTGCCGTGTTTTCGTAACTATTTTTTAATTGCTTGTTTGTTGATTAAAAAAAATAAAAAAATTCATTGTTTTTTTTTTGGGTCCTTTTTGTTGTTTTTTCATGGCTATTTTGATGTTTTTTTTAAATTTATTGGAATTTTTTTTTTTTTTACACTTTTACGTGCTCGGTTCAGATGGGGGTTAAGAGGTTAAGCTTATGTAAAAAACAAACTTTAATGGAGCAAAAGTTACAAACGATTATTTCCTTGTGCCAGAAAATTACTAAACATGCACGGTACTGTTTATTATTTCAAAGCTCGTCGAAAACTGAAAGTAAAACATGTCGAATGCGGTGGCCCCTTTAGGAATGCTTGTTTTCGACTTCTTGTTACAATTAGGACTACACTTTCATATGGGATGGGGTGGAACAATCAGAATCCAGTGCAGCTTTAGGCTACATTATTTTTTAGCCTATCCCCGGTTAATGCTTCGACTGTATGTCACAGATGGGACAAACCATGACTTTTGAGGTAAAACAAACAAACAAAACATCAGTCTCAATACGAGTTGTGATGGTCCTCCTGTGCCACTAGATGGAGCTGTGTGCTGTAAAGTTGAGAGTCATTGCGTTCATCCAGTTTGAAAGTCAGATAAAAGAACTGTGTATTGTGTAATATTTTATGTAGGCTATATAAATATATTTCGTAAAAGAAGCTCCCACCTGTTTAAAATAAAGATTTATGTGGATGTGTCTTTTATTTTCCTTCTAGGATTTTTAATGTACAGTTATGCAAATTCTTATATAAGCCACACAGTAAAATGCATTTGAGAACTTAAAACAATTTTAATATACTTTTGGCTGAATACGAAAAAGGTGAAGCTGAAAAAAAAGAAAAGGAAAATGTTCAAAAACAACAGAATTCCCAAAAACGAAATAAAAAGCTGCCTTCAATATTTAGGAAGTTAATGGTTTCTGCTCCTTGTGGGTTTCCATGTGAGCCTTGAGGTGAAAGACCTGTGCAGCTTTAAGTTACCCCCCCTGGGTGAACTCTCCTGCGTGTCAGCTCATATATTCATCTACATATGAACTTACATTTGAATGTTCCATCACAAAGCGTACAGCTGTAAGGTTTCTCCCCCGTGTGAAGTCTCATAATGTTCATCGCGAGGAGACCTGTGGTAGAATTTCCGTTCACAAACTAAACAGCAGTATGGTCTTCCTCCTGTGTGAATTTGCACATGCTTATCTCGTCAACCCTTTACCCTGAATGTTTCGTTACAGACTTAACAGCTGTATGGTTTCTCCACCGTGTGACCCTTCATGTGTCTATCCAGAGAGGACTTTAGGATGAATTTTTTCTCACACACTGGGCAGCTGTATGGTTTCTCTCCTTTGTGGATTTGTATGTGCGCATCACGACTGCTGCTATGTTTAAATGTTTTTTTACAAACCGCACAGCTGTATGGTTTCTCCCCCGTGTGAACCTTCTCATGTCTATCTAGGGAGGACTTTACGTTGAATGTTTTCTCACAGACTGCGCAGCTGTAACGCCTCTCACCTGTGTGAATACTCATATGTCTATCTAGGTAGCGCTTTAGAGTGAATGTTTTCTCACAGACTGTGCAGCTGCGTGGTTCCTCGCCGGTGTGAACCTTATTATGTTTATCGAGGTAGCACTTTCGGGTGAATGTTTTCTCACAGACTGCACAGCTGTAAAGTTTCCCTTCAGCGTGAATACTCTTGTGCTGATCTAGATAGCGCTTTTGAGTGAACGTTTTCTCACAGACTGGACAGCTGTAAAGTTTCCCTCCTGTGTGATTCCTCATATGTCTATCTAGATAACGCTTTATGGTGAATCTTTTCGCACAGACTGGGCAACCGTGACGTTTCTCCTCTGTGTGAACGCTCATGTGTAGATCTAGACTGTACTTTCGGATGAAAGCTTTCTCACAGACGGAGCAACTGTGGAGTTTCTCCCCTGTGTGAACACTCGTATGTAGATCGAGATAGCGCTTACGGGTGAATGTTTTCTCACAGACTGTGCAGCTGTAGGGTTTCTCTCCTGTGTGAGTCATCATATGCATATCTCGATTACTCTTTAGATGGAATCTTTTCTTGCAGACTGTGCAGCTGTGTAGTTTCTCGCCCGTGTGAACCTTCATATGTCTTTGTAGATAGTGCTTTTGGGTGAATGTTTTCTCACAGACTGAGCAACGGTGAAGTTTCCCGCCCGTGTGAATCCTCGCGTGTATATCTCGACATTGCTTTTCGGTGAACGTTTTCTCACACACCGGGCAGCTGTAAGGTTTTACTCCTGTGTGAGTCCTCATATGTCTAACTCGATGGTGCTTTTTCACTGTTTTGTTACAAACTGAGCAGCTGTAAAGTTTCTCCCCCGTGTGAAGCCTCATGTGTCTATTTCGATTACCCTTTAGGCTGAACGTTTTGTTACAAACTGAGCAGCTGTACGGTTTCTCCCCTGTGTGAAGCCTCACGTGTGCATCTAGATTACACTTTAGACGGAATGTTTTCTCGCAGACTGCGCAGCTGTAAGGTTTCTCTCCTGTGTGAATACTCATATGTGCATCTAGATGGCGCTTTCGGCTCAATGTTTTCTTGCAGACTGAGCAGCTGTAACGTTTCTTTCTTGCATGAGCTTGACTGAGTCTCCTGCTTTTGTCATCATCATCAGAAGAGTGCTCCGTCTCTGAGGGTAAATGTGGCTCTGAGCTGATGTCCTCTTCTTGCTCAGTTTGTCCTTCTAGAAACGGCGAGGACACTTCCGTCTTCACACAGACAGCAGTGGACTCGGGGGCAGATCTGAAACATTATTTATAATACATTGCAAATGTAATCTCAACATTAGCCAGTAAAATTGCTACTAAATGTGTTTAAAAAAGTGATGAAGCCTCACACTAGCAGTTGCTCTTCCTCCTGTTTGATGCTCCGTTCTTCTCGCTCCTCTTTAATCTGCAGCGTCTCGGCGTTTACTTGGTTCAAACCGGGTCCAGGACTCATCGACGGGACGTTCACTCTGACCAATACAACCCTCGGGCTCAGGGCCAGCATCTCTTCGTCAGGCGTCATTGATTTAGCTCCCGTCTCCTTCTGCGCAGCTGAACGGCTGAATGGAGGTTCCCAGTCGTCATCGTCGCCGGTGTCAGACGAGTGCTCAGTGTCTCCCTCTGTCTCTGGGTGGGACTGTGGCTCCGCGCTGACATGCTCTCCCTGGGTGTCCTCAGTTTTTATTTGTCGAAGTGGCGAGGACTCTTCTTCCTTCACGCAGACGGCAGAGAACTCAGGAACAGACCTGTAAAATAATTTGAAATATAATGCATATCTATATATATGGCCACATGCTTTCTTATTTAGCTTAACTGAAGCCCGTCCATGCTAGCCATTTGGCTGGGTTTTTGGAGCCAGCTCATATAGGCCATAAATAAAAAAATAGCAGCAGGAAACAAACGGCGTGTTAAAGCAGAACAAAGTAACTCATGCCCCCTAGAGGCCATAAGCGCCACTGCAGGCGTCGTAGCATGTTGCGGTTTTGTACTCATTAATCGTCCGTGAGAGTAAATACTACGCCGACAGAAAAGTCAAAGGGACAGAGGGATATTGTTCATCCAATTACACAATGGAGATCATTTCTTTCACTCAAACTTGGCTGTAAATACTGTTTAAGTGGCGCTAGCCCGCAGTTAGCTTTAACCGTTAGCCTGTTAGCTTCTTCTTCGTGATTCCATTAGTGTGTATTGCACCGCCGACCCGGAGACAGGAAAGTTGCAATTGTAGTTTTCTGGCCAGACACACCAGGGGGAGACGAAAGACCCCCCCCAATCATCCCATTAACACTTGTATCCCGTCCAGAGGGAAAAGGATTTATTAAGGTTAAACAAGTTACTTAGTTCTACTTTAAGACATACTTGTGGAGGTAAAAATGAAAAGCCTGTTTCAATGGAAAGTCTATAGGAGCCAGGAACTTCCGGAGCCTGTCCTCATTTCCTATTAGGCCTCTGCAGCTAATACTGATGCTATGTCCATGTTATTCAGTCAGTGGCTAAACACAGCCAGGAGGAAGAACAGAAAATACTACAACCACAGGGCATGCCACACGGGTTGGGCTGCAGACGACCAGACTGCCACTGCCCAGGCAAAACAAAGGCACTTACTGCATTATCATTTTACTAGCTCTGATTCCTATAGAACTTTTAATTGCTGTACAATTTAGTTTAATAATGTTAGTAAAGCACATTCCAAGTGTTTTTAAGGTTTGTTCCTACGTAGCAATATAATAATATGTTCTCACAAACATCAGACAGATATTTAACAGTACTTATGAAGATGTGAAATACACAGATAGCTTATTAGATGTTTGTCCCTGTATGTTTTAGCGAAGGAAGTGTGGAAACAAATAACATCTCCAATCTCAGACAATCCCTCGACAGACATCGGGCCGTCAGAGCCGTTTAATCCTTACGTAAAATCAAGACATTTTTGATCCGACAGTGGAGAAATTCTCATTACAGCAACTCTTTAAGCAGCAAACAGAAAATGGCACCTAAAACAAATAGATAACAGACGTCCATCGGTCCAAGGAATGACGAATGTAGCCACTTGTCCAGTTTAGGGGTTGCACTGATGCCTCCAGCCTCCTCCAGCACTGAGCCCCCGGTATTTCTCTAGTTTCTCATGTTCCTTCTTCCTTATATTGCCTTCCCTGTTGTTTTATCTTGGTTGGTTATTCACATTATATGCTCACTTTGTATATTCAAATTTGACTGAAAAACAAACATTACATTTGTTTGTCGTTTGCCAGTATTTTTAAAAATCAAACTCGGGCCTGAACCTTTACATCCTTTTATACTAAAATTGTCATGAATCAAAAATGCACTTTACAGCAGCAGACATTAAAAAATGTCTAAAAGAGTTTAACATGGTATGTCTGTCCAGCTCTTTCCCTTCGCTGCCTCCTGTCTCTGCCGTTTCTTCTTCTGCTTCAGACTCTGAAGCCTCCACACGGGGCTCTTTCCGACCAGAGCGGGTCTGACTGAGTAACAGCGGCGGTTTAATAGCGGTCACTTCTTACTGCTCTTGTCTCGCCATTGTCCAGATTCAAACTAAGGCAATGTGGCTTGAGCTGTTTAAGTACACATTAAAGGGACAGGCCACCGCGTTTCCATACTGAGAAATGTTCTTAACAGAGCTTAGACGAGTTGACGCGTACCTGTCTGGTCTTTACGCGTGCGCTCAGACACGCAAAAAGACCAAAGATGTTGTTAGCATTTAGCCTCTCCCAGCATATTCCTATGGGGCCAAACGGGGGTGAAGTTAGAAGCGACAAAGCTCTTCCACGCTTCCCCTTTTTAAATACGTGAGTTACGTGAAAATTAAACATGTCGATTTTCTAAGCGGATAAAAAGGGGAACTATATTGTAAGGCGTAATAACACCTTAGGAGCGCTTCGACGTCCGCGCAGTAATATCTTCGCTCCTGTATTATTACGCCTTACAATATAGTTCCCCTTTTTATCCGCTTCGAAGAGCTTGGTCGCTTCTAACGTCACCCCCGTTTGGCCCCATAGGAATATGCTGGGAGAAGCTCAGGTAAGAACATATCTCAGTATGGAAAAAACGATGGCTGTTCCTTTTAAGCTACAGCCAATCAGAAGGTATGTTATTCATCTCCCAAACTTGTGCGGATTAGGCAATTTCTCCGACGGGCCGGGGAGAAAGAAGTTCAGAAAGTTCAGACGAGCACGAGAGACTGAGGTGAAGGTCAGCACTGGGACATCCCGTGGCTTAGACGGGTTGTGCCACACTCATTAGCCAGAATGTGGCTAACGAAATGCTCCTTTTGAAGCCACTTCTCATAAAGCACGTACGTCTTGAATTAATTTGCATATGAAAATAGAAACCACTTGAGCGCTTGTTCATTTCGTCTCTTTATTCAGCGCGCCCGCGGGATTCTCCAGCGCGTGCACGGCGCTCCCTCCGTTCTCCTGCGGCGGGGGGCGGCGCTCCGAGACGGCTTTCGTGAGGTCCTGGACCGCCGCCGTCAGACCCGTAACGGCGCTGACCAGCTCCCGGGTGTGTCTCGATATCGCCCGGGTGTCCCCTCGAAGAGAGCGCGCCACTTTAGAGATGGAGCGGATGTCCTTAGTCAAAACAGTCAGGCCGTTGTGGATGCTCGTGTTCTGCGCTTTCATCTCCAGCAATATAGCGTGGTCGGAATACAAGAGTTTACGGGTTTTTTGTCGCGGCGGGGGAGGCGGGGGCGCCGCGGGAGGAGGTTGAGACGAAGAGGAAGAGGCCGTGGTGGAGTTGTAGAGGGGGCTCTCGCACAAATCTACCAAAAGAACAAATTGTTATGTGTTATATGTGTGACCGCGAACAGTGAATCAGATGAACCCCCAGATGAACCGAGCACATCGTCTCCAGTTTGGCTTCACCCAGATCTAAGAGTGTCTTGAATAAAAGTGTCAAAACAAGGATGAAAGCGCATTAAAACATTTTTAAAGAAGAGGCAAAAATGTGACCAATACGCAATAAATACGCCACACAAAAAATCAACAAAAATGAGGATGCAACCAAAAAGTGACAAAAACAAAAAACAAAACAAGGAAAGTGCAGCAAAAAAATTACAAAAACACAATACAAAATCTGAAAAATCAGAACATGTACAGAAGCACAACAAAAAAGAGCAAAAAAACTATGAAAGTGGAGCAAAAAAAGTGAAAAAAAAAAAAAAACCCAAAAAAATGGCAAAAACTGACATAAAACGTCATAAAAAAGCCACAAAAAATCTATAAAAGCGCAACAAAAAGTGATTAAACAAAACAAAACAAGGACAGTGCAGCAAAAAAGTGACAAAAACACAATAAAATGTTTTAAAAATTACAAAATCTACAGAAGCGCAACAAAAAAAGAGCCAAAAAAAAAATAGAAATTGCAGCAAAAAACCTACAAAACACAATAAAAAAGCTAAAAACAAATCTATAAAAGAAAAAACAAAACAATGAAAGTGCAGCAAAAAAGTGACAAAAACTACAAAAATAAATGGCAAAAAGTGACAAAAACGTCATAAAAAATCTATAAAAGCGCAACAACAAAAAAACATGAAAGTGGAGCAAAAAAGTGACACTAAACTAGAAAAGTGGCAGAAATGTGACAAAAAACATTGAAAGTGATAAAAGTGACGACAACAACACGTGTAAAAAGATACATTTAGATCGGTTTCGCAGGTCTTAGCTTTCAAATGAGGCGCCACACAGGCCTAAAGACTCGAGTCCAGAAGCGTGTTAGATTCGGGTAAAGCCGAACTGGAGAGAGCACACTGGGTTAAGGCGGGGCTTGAGAGGGTAAAACGTGCATACTGACCGTGATCAGAAATAAGAGCGTCAATCCCAGGTATCCCGTTCACTTGCTCCTCGCACAAAGTCAGCAAAACCTGCTCCTCGATCGTGTCCAGCGGCACGTGATCCGACGGACCTCCTCCCGTGTCCACGACGGACGCGCTGTTCGTGGCCACCTTCTCCTTGGTGCGCCTCCTCGCGTCCTGCCACCGCCTCTTGATCTCGGACGGCGTTCTGTCCTTGTGGCCCACCGCGTTCACCCGGTTCGTTATCTCCTGCCATATGGCGTTGCGTCTGGTGATCGTCACGTTTTGCTTCTTCAGCTCGTGGTAGTGAGCCTTCACGCCGTCGACCAGAACCTTCAGTTCCTCGGGGTCGAACTTCCTTTTTCGCTTGCGCCCGGTGTGGTCTTCCATGCTGTCCGCGATGCAAACAGAGACACGCAAAAAGAAACACACACATTTAAATAGGCCCTCCTCAACCCGTCTTTGCTCTCGTCCCGTACCCGACTTTGATAATTACAAATAATGAAAGAGGACGACGCTAAATTAAAATGTTAATTGTCATCTTATTTCAGTGAAGCAGCAATTTTAATGTAATGTTTAAGCTGCTGACAGGAAGTGACATAGATTGAGGTAAAGTTCCACAGCTGTTTGACTCACTCCCATTGACATAGCATGGTTGGCACAGCAGCAGTTTAAAATTGTTTGTCTTCATCTATGTCATTTCCTGTTTGTGTCCAATCGACCCTTTACCTGCTGACATCATCAGTGACATCATCAGGAGGCAGGAAGTGATCAAGAGGAATAAGATTAAACTAAAACTAGAAATTTTAAGTGTAAAACTACAACTAAAAAATGTGGTCATGTTGTTGCTTAAGGGGCTAGAAGAAGAGGAACGACATTTGAGACGATAAAATAAGATTTATCTGATATTTCCAACAACAGTTAGACATTTGTTTATCGTTACTATGACAACAGCTACAATGGAAATAGATAGGAATCGAGCTTCTTGCCTCCAGCTAAGCCCGGAATGTTTACAAACAATTAAAGGGTCTATAGGACCGGCCAATTAATCTAATTTTAATCTAATCGCTATTTTAATAAAGGTCGATAATCGCGTGGTGCGTTTTAATCGACAGAAGAATTTGCCATAGTCGCATTTTTGGGGGGGAAATCCAAGCCCAGGGAATACACTAACAAACAGGAAGTGACACGTGACAGCGAGGATCCGGTGAATTTATTGTAAAATCGGCTACAAACTTGCGCAAACTCGTTAATGGACGAAACGGAAACAAACGAGGAGCCGTCAGAGGACCAGGACGAGCGCACGCGGATGAAAAGTTTCCCTTCGAAGAGGAAGACCATCGCTGTATTTGGACCGTGTGGGCTATTTTTTGAGGCTGCAGCCGTAGATTAGCTGGAGTTCTAACCGTGAATTGTAAGCCTGTTCGTTTGATCTTAAATACTTATACTCGTACTTCTTCATGTACATTAAGTTGTGCGAAACTCCGTGCAGTCGTGGCTTTGTGAGGCTTTGTTACGTGGGTGCGTGAGCAGGTGAAGTTTGTTTGTTTTTGCTGCACCTCAACACAGTTAGCAGCAGTTTCCAGTCCGGCCGCAGCGTCTGTTTACGTGCTAGTCCAGGAAAGGCCACATTTATTGTTTTTATCATTAAAACATGAAAAATATCGAATCGGAAATCGAGATCGATCAATATGGGGAATTTTTTTTTTTTTTATTATTATTATTATTTTTTTATATAAACATCACAAAAATGGCCAAACCAAAGAAAGCTGGGTATACTCTTTCGCAAAATCTTAAATATAATTGAGTTAACTATGTTTTAGGAAAAAAATTGTGTCTCGATGTGCGTGTGTGTAAAGATGCGAGTCTGTAATGAGAAGTGAGTGTTTTTTTTTGTGTGTTTTTTTATGTTGCTGACTGCACACTTTCACATAACGTAGGCTAACATTAACCGATCTGTCTGCAAACGCGTTTAAAAGTGCTCGAGCCTCACATTGGCTGCTGCTCTTCCTCCAGTATGATGCTCTCCTCCTCTGGCTCCTCTTTAATCAGTGGACTGTGTTCCTGCACATTCCCACTGACCATTACGATCCTCAGGCTGTGAGCCGTGTCCTGCAGCTGATATTTCCTCTCGATCTCCTCTTTGAAGTCGCACAGTTCATCGTCGGACTCCACTTTCTCCTCGGCGGCCGCGCTCAGCCGCTCACTCCAACATGTCCTGTTTTTGGACATTTCTACGAACTGTTTTAGCTTTAGCTGCGGGGGAAGCGCCGCGCCGTGGGTCTATTGTCCGCTCTATGAACACGCCGTCTGCGCATGCGCGGGATTCAGGACGTCATCACGCAACGTAGCACGGCAGTTGTTTTTAACGGATATTTATTTACTCATTTATTGTACTAAATGCATCACATCAATGTAAAAGTGATGGATTGGAAACAACAAGAATGTAATTTCACCTTGAGCATAAATCATAAAACTGTACAGCGACCTCAACACCTGATTTGGGGACATGTTTGAGTCTGAAACCTGATGAACGATATGGAAATTTGGTAGAATAAATTAGAGTTATTGAGTTAATAAAGCATAAAAGTCAAACATTACTATTCTGTGGAAGATTCCTCGTCACAAAACATCTACAATGTATTAGCTTCCTGTTCACCCCAAAATGAACTCAAAAAGTCATGTCTGAAGAGCCTGCTCATGGTAAACATAAAGGAATTTATGAACCATAAAAACACCTGAAATGTAACCAGTGTTGGGTAGTAACTGAATACTTGTATTCAGAATACATATTTAGAATACTTGTTTTGAGTAACTGTATTCTGGTAAAGTTACTCTTTCATCTGAGTTTATAGACCCTTTAACTGCGACATCATCAGTGACATCAGCAGGAGGCAGGAAGTGATCAAGAGAAATAAGATTCAACTAAAACTAGCGATTTTAAGTGTAAAACTACAACAACAACATGTGGTCCTGTCGTGGCTTAAGGTGCAAGAACAAGAGGAATGACATTTGAGACGATAAAATAAGGTTTATCTGATATTTCCAACAACAGTTAGACATTTGTTTATCGTTACTATGACAACAGCTATAGATAGGAATCGCGCTTCCTGCCTCCAGCTGAGCCCTGAATGTGGTGACAATATTCAAAAACATGAGCGTGACGCTGGCCAACAGGAAGGACTTTAAGACATGAAAATAATACGGCGGGTTTGTGAATCCAATCACTGTCAAATATTGAGGAAGGAAAATCATGAATTTTCGTTTTGGAGATTTCTTACAAAAACTGTATTTCTCCCATAGGGTTGTATTGGCCCCTGCCCTGCACCTGACATTATGACATCATCACATTCTAAATCGTGAACGCCTCCTGTTTAGAATACAGTTGATTTCCTGATATCAAAGGAAGACCTAACAGTACTCATTACTAATAGCTATTTACATTTAAATCTTTTATTCAAGACTGACATGCCGGCGAAGTTAAGTGTTATCCTTCTTGGCAAAAAACTGGAATGTTTCAGCTCATAAGTGGCATGTGGAAGAAAGGTCAGAACAGAAGTCACACAAATCCCTAGAGAAAGATTAAATAAAATCTGTATTTACGTCTGTATCTTGATATAAACAGTTATGGAATATCTGCTCTTTGACACGTTTACACTAAATGTATAAAACCAGAATGAAATCCCCATGAAGTTCCTCAAACATTTAGAATTCTGTTCATGGTTTGTTTTTTTCTGTGCACTTTCATGTGCTTTTCACAGTGACACTTTCGGGCAAATGTTTTTGGACAGTGTGAACAGCTGTAGGGTTTTTCATCCGTGTGTGTCCTCTCGTGTCTTCTGTAGCCAGAGGAGTTTGCAAACCCTATTCCACAGGTTGGACAGAGGTAAGGCTTCTCCTCCGTGTGCGTTCTCATATGTGATTTCAGACTGCACGGACGGGCAAAGGTTTTCTCACAGACGGAACAGCTGTACGGTTTCTCTCCGGTGTGTGTTCTCATGTGTACGGTAAGTTTATTCCCACGGCGAAAGCTTTTCTCACAGACGGAACAATTATATGGTTTCTCTCCTGTGTGAATTCTCATGTGTACACGCAGTAGAGAACTGTGAGCATATACTCTACTACAGAATGAACAGCTGTAAGGCTTCTCTCCTGTGTGACTTCTTCTGTGCTTTGTGAGGTAAGAGCTTTTGGCAAAAGCTTTCTTACAGATTGAACAGCTAAATGGTTTTTCACCTGTATGTATTCTCATATGGTAATACAATGTACCACTGTGGCCAAATGTTTTCTTACAAACTGTACAGCTGTAAGGCTTCTCCCCTGTGTGTGTCCTCATATGTTCATCTAGATGACCCTTGAGGCTAAATGTTTCCTTACAAATTGGGCAGCTGTAAGGTTTCTCCCCTGCGTGCACCAATTTCACATGTGCATCTCGATTACTCATTCGGACAAATGTTTCATTGCAAACTGTACAGCTGTAAGATCCCTCGCTTGTGTGTAATTTCATGTGTCTATCTCGATTGCCCTTTTGGGCGTATGTTTTCTTACAAATTGAGCAACTGTAAGGTTTCTCTCCTGTGTGTACTCGCAGATGTGCATCTAGATTGCACTTTTGAATAAACATTTTCTCACAAACTGTACAGCAGTATGGTTTCTTTCCTGTTTGACCTTTGTCCCTTTTTGGTTTTAGTTTTCTCCGAATTCTCTTTTTATAAACGGAGAACTTTTGTTTCTTCGGCTCATCGTCATCAGTTTCTGACATGTCTGCACTGCTCACCTCTGGTTCAGGCTGGTTTTGGGGGGAAAGACCTGAGTTTTGAGCAGACGTGTTGAATGGAGGTTTCCAGTCGTCATCATTGTCAGCATCAGACGACGGTTCAGTCAGATCATCAGTGTCTGATTGTAAATGTGGCTCTGAGCTGATGTCCTGTCCCTGTGTTTCCTCGCTGGGCTCAATTTGTCTTTTACTCCTTTTCCTACAAACTGGTGCCGGTTCTGGGCCGGTGCCAGTTTCATTACCAGGTTGACATGGCTCTTGGACACAGAACCATTCATTTTTTTCAGAGGAAAACAGCAAAACTGGTTCTGGAACCTGGGCCGGCCCAGAACCAGCACAGTGGGGAAAGGGCATTTGTTGGAGTGGTGAAGACTTTTCTGTTTCCACACAGGCAGCACTCGACTCGGGGACAGATCTGAAAAGCAATTTTAAATAAATGCAAACTCAATCTCAATGACTGCAGTCAAATTTGAGATACAGGTGAAACTCAGAAATTACCCCCGGCTCACATTAAATCCGGGTAACGGTCCGGTGCGGCGTCCGCAATCTTAGAAAGTCATTCAAACCAATGTTGCACATTCACACTGCTCCGCAAAGTCCGGCTAGTCCAGTGTCAGCGGGACTCACTGTGAGTGGTAGTTTGGGGCAAACCTGGACTGGATCAGGACCGAACCCGGACCGTAGTTAATGCGAGCCGGGGGTTCGAATATCGTTAATTTATTTCTGTAATACAACTTAATATGTGAAAGTAATATATGATATAGACTCATGGCATGCAAAGTGACATATGTCGAGCCTTTATTTGTTTGAATTTGGAAAATTTTGGCTTACAGCTTGTAAAAAAAAATATATATAAATGTCAGAAAATAGAATATTACATGAAATTCATAAAAAAAACATCTCAAAAACATCTCAGGATGACCGCAGTCTGGAGAGGATTGTCAGGAAAAGGCCATTCAAAAGTGTGGGGGACCTTTACAAGGAGTGGACAGAAGCTGGAGTCACTGCATCGAGAGCCACCACACACAGACAGATGTCATATTCCTCTGGTTGAAGCATCCTGGTCTTCCATAACACCTCAGCAGGGCCACAGGCTGAGAGCATCCATGCCACGCAACCACATTAAGAAAGTCACTCAAGTAAAAGGCCCAAACCAAGTACTAAGTACATTATGCATGATTATAGTTTTCAGAGGGCCTACATTTCTCTGTTTAAAATCCTTTTATTTATTCATTTCATGTAATATTCTAATTTTTTATATATATATATATATATATATATATATATATATATATATATATATATATTTTACAAGCCAACATTTTCCAAATTAAAACAAATAAAGGCTTGACATGTCACTTTGCATGCCACGAGTCTATATCATAGATTAGTTTCCAATTTTAAGTTGTATTACAGAAATAAATGAACTTTTTCACGATATTCTAATATTCCGAGTTTCACCTGTGTGTCGATTTGTTTAAAAGTAGTTAAGTCCTACACTGCAAACTGCTCTTCCTCTTGTTTGATGCTCTGTTCCTCTGGTTCCTCTTTAATCTGTGGAATCTCGGTGTTTTCCTGCATTACTTCGGGTCCAGTACTCGGTGACGGGACATTTCCTCTGACCAGTACGATCTTTGGGCTCAGAGCCTTGTCCCGCAGCAACCGTTTCTTCTGGATCTCCTCTTTGGAACCACACAGTTGCTCTTCGTTCTCCTCTTTCACGTCAGCAGCCGCGGTCAGCCGCTCATTCACCAGCGCTTGGTCTTCTGACATCTTCACCCAACTGTTTTTAGCTTTGAGTCCGAGCTAGCAACCGAATGGCTAACCACACTTGCATCTGCGCATGACACGTGACGTCATTACGCGACGCGGCAAATTCGTTTTATGCGGAAGTGCGTTGAAAACAAAAACCGCGGCGGATTTTAACTCGCTTCTTTTCATCTTTAACCTGTTTTTAGATATATTTTATCAGTCAAAAACATGTCTGAACACGCAGGTTACTCGCCTAGCTTTAAACGCCCCGCCGATATTATGCGAATGAGAAGGAAAAGAGCCCGAAGCGAGGCCGGCTCTTTTAGCGGGAGTCCAGCCGCTGCGAGTCCCGAACAAGGCGCCCCTTCCCCGGCCAGCGTTCGACCGTTCTCCCCGGGGCCGCTGTTCAACTGCCAGAACCGCTCCGGAGGCGGCGTGAAGCGGAGGAACCCCTTCGCAAACATCGAGAATACCTTCAGCCCGAGTAAAAAGTTAATCATTTATAACGAGGAAGAGGGACACGTCGAGGCGAAGGGCACAACAAAAGACAGCGGGCAGTTGTCAACAAAGAAGAGCGAAGAGCTACCGTTTACGGCGAAACTTACGGAGGCAGAAAATAAGCAGAGAAAGGCTTCCAGTAAGGTAAAAACAACATTAATAGTTTTTAAAATGAAGTAAAATTAGCAAGTGGTATTTTTCCAGACAGTATGAATAAACCTGTTGTTGTATTACATGTTTACAGGTTCATTATTGCAAATCATCATGTGTCATAAAATGAAATGATAATCAGGCGGCTGACATTGAAGACAACTGCTCACTTAACCTCTTAACCCCCACCTGAACCGAGAACACATTAGACGAAAACTAAACAGGGACAGAACAGTGACCAAAAAAAAAATGACTAAGACAAGGTTGAAAATGCAACAAAAAAGTGACAATCAAACAAACAAAAGTGCCGACAACGCGAGGCAAGCTTAGCCCTAGGTCTTAGCTTTCAGGTGAGGCGTTACACTGGCATATAGGCTGTAACCTTATGGATTTGGGTAAAGCTGAACTGGAGAAAATGCACTTGGTTAAGGCAGGGGTTAAGAGGTTAAACAGTGGAACAGTCTACGACAGTGGTTCTCACACTTTTCAAACAAAGTATTGCAAGTAACTGCTCAAATAAACACATAAACTAAACTAAGTATTCAAAGTACCAACAAACTTACACCAAGGTCAAATCGAGACTACGCCGGGTCGAAGATAAAATCACAGATGACCCAGAGTTCGTACTAAAGTTTGAGAATCTTTACTTTCATCTTCTTGAAAACACATTGTTTCATCAGGGTGACTTTTCCGTTTGTGTTTCTAGAAGTGCCTGGACTTTTCCGAAGACGACTCTCTGTTCGATGAAAAAGAGGAAGATCTACAAAGCCCTCTCCTGAAGGTCAGCATGTTGACTTGCTGTTATTACTGTGGACAGCGGCGTTAATTGCCCGTTGAATAAGAAAAATAAAATAAGCGGTGCAACTACATGGCAAAACATGACGTCGAGTATTTTACCTTTAAAAAAAATCTCCATTGGTTTAACATTACACAAAGTTCTATCCCCAGTATTAATTCCTTCAGGGCCGTCTTAAATCGTCCCTTGTCCTCTCCTCCCAGAGCCCCCCTGCCATCTCCCCCGCCTCGATAGCGCCCCCTGTCTGCACCGAGTACCCTTCTGACTGGAGCCTGAAGACGCGGCTGCTGTTCACCTCCCCGCTGTCTCTGAGCTGGGCGGAGAAACCCAAAGCTCAGGAGGAGGCCACGGGTCTGGTCCAGCACTGCAGAGCGCACTTCAGCGCCCTGCCCCACAGCGTACAGGTCAGTCGCATTCACGCGAAGAAGAACAACCAGAACAAAGCTGCTTCAATGTGTTTGTCCTGCTTCGCTGTAGGACCCGAAGACGAGCCCCGAGCTGCGCTGCTCCTTCCAGCAGAGCCTGGTTTACTGGCAGCACCCCACGCTCCCCTGGCTCTCGCTCTTCCCCCGGATCAACGCGGAGAGGAGCTTCACTGGGAAGAGCGCCCCCTGGTCCTCGGACACCGCACTGCAGCAGAGCCTCATGAGCGAGTGGTGAGGAGACGTAGAAGTGCTCTTATCGCTTATTTCTTCTTTGCTACTTTGAGTCTTTCAACTTCTACATTTAGATGCAACTTTTACGGGTCCATTTAGTCCCAGCGTCCTAATATTATTCTTCGTCGTTAAGGTCAGTGAGCCTGTCGTCCCTGTACAGTTCACTGAAGGCCAAGCTGTGCCCATATTTCTACGTCTGCTCTTATCAGGTACGTGCCAATCCACCCTTTGTATCGGGTAACTCCTTTTTGTTTTCACCATTTTTATATTACTACATTTTCCAGTTCACGGTGGTGTTCAGGGCGGTCGGTCTCAGCGGATCCAGCAACATCACGGCTCTGATTTCCCCCACGACCCGAGGCCTGCGGGAGGCTATGAAGGCAGACGGTCAGTCTCCAGGAAAACTTGAATACAGTTCCCTTGACTTTACTTTACTACTGATGTATTGAACTTCTTGGGAATCAACTATGCTCCTTAACCGAGTGCATTTTCTCCAGTTCGGCTTTACTCAAATCTTAAAAGCTTCTCGACTGGAGCTTACAAACCTATAGGCCAGAGTAAAACTGATCTAAACAGATGAAAAAGGTGATGTTTTGTTATTGCGTTTTTGTCACACTTTTGTAGATTTTTTTGTGGCTTTTTTTGGGTCACATTTTCCAAGTTTTTTTGTTGCTCTTTTACTGCCTTTTTAAAATATATTTTATTTACTTTTTTGCTGCGTCTTCCTCGTTTCCGTCGCTATTTTGACACAAGAAGCTTTTAGATTCGGGTAAAGCCAAACTGGAGAAAATGTGTTTGGTTCATGCCACAGGTTAAAAAACGGTGTGTTTTTTACTATATTCGTTTGTATTTTAATAATGTGTTTCTCTGTCTATTTCAGGCATAGCGTTCAGTCTCCCCCTGGTGGAGGAGCAGAGGAAGAGCAGGGACTTCGACGACGAACTGGAGAATGAGAAAGAAGAGGGGTAAGTTTTCAATCTTCAGACTGCATTTGTGACATTTATTAAGTTAGTCTTACCTTTTTCGTTTTATTTGCAGTTGTTGTGGAGATGACGAGGATGAAGATCGTGCGGAGGAGAAGGATCTGAAAGACAACGACGACGAGGACATGTCGTGGTTGAAGGAGATGGGAGTCCAGGACAAGATCAAGAAACCGGACATCGCCATTCAAATGTATCCTCACTCGACTGTTTTTGGAAGATAATTACATTTCTTGACTCTTTTTAGTGCATTAGTTTTTTCAAAAATACAAAAAATGTGGTTTAATATATATTTAACGTCAGTTTTGTTTGACATTTTACATCATTTATGGCTCCAAAGTTCCCCGTAAGGCCCAATGCTCCTTTGAATAGTGACAATTTTTGTATTTGGGCATTAAACTCTTAACCGAGTGCATTTTCTCTAGTTCAGCTTTACCCAAATCTAAAAGCTTCTTGACCGGAGCTTAGAGACTACAGTATGAGCCCAGTGTAAAGCCTCATTTGAAAGCTAAGACCTACAAAACTCATCTAATCTAATATTTTTATCGCTTTTTTGTTTCGTTTTTGTCGCTTTTTTGAACTCCTTGACGACCCCGCAGCCGTAAAGAGGGCCAGGCCGTGTCGCTGGATCACAAACCGGAGTCCGTGGTCCTGGTGGAGGGTCCGGACACGTTCACGCTCATCAACTTCCTCATCAACTGCAAGAGTCTGGTGGCCTCGGCGGGCTCCCAGGCCGGCCTGCCCCCGACGCTGCTCGCCCCCGTGGCCTTCAGGGGCGCCGCTGTGCAAACGCTCAAGGTACGGAGCTACGGATGTTTAAAAAGATGTCGGGCTGTGAAGTAATTTCCCTGTGATTTCAGGCGAGAAGCGTGAATGTAAAAAGCCAAGTGGGAATGGGCTACCAGAACATCAGCAGTTTGGAGATCACAGGTAATGAAGGATGAGAAAAGAAAAGAAAAGATGCACTATTGTTTACCATCCAGAGAAAAAGCAATGGTGTCCGAGACAATGGATGAAAAATAAGCAGTGACCAGTCAACAATGTGGCTTTGCTTCCACATACAGAGTGATAAGCAACCTCTGTCGTGCGTCACACTGATATGCAAGCCAAAACATACACTGCCTGAGACCCAAAGTTATGGCGTTATGACAGAGACTGTACAGCAGGGCCCAATATGATAAACAGCAATTTAATTTTATTCTCCAACATTAGTGCTCACAATTTCATCCCATAATCGGATAAGTGGAGAAAGCTGGCAAGGAAATACACTGATCTATACAAGGAAGATGGATAATGTCAAAAATGTCTAAATTTTGCATCTAAAGTTAACCTCTGAACCCCCGAACCGAGCACATTTTCTCCAGTTTGGCAGCACCCAAATCTAAAAGCTTCTGGAAAAGATTGATCAAAATAGTGACGAAAACGAGGATGAAAACGCCTTTAATTTAAATAATTGATTCACCTCTATTCAACATTTCTAAGAAGATTTTTGTATATGCTTTTGATAGAATTGGCTACATATTCTTTCCTGTTCCCAGGTCCCATCCTGCCCTCCGCCCTCCACGGCATCACGTCTCTGCTGCGTCCGGCTCAGAAAGGGAACTTCTCCGCCACCCTGTACACACACGCCCCGACCGCCGTCATGAATGTCCACCAGAGCGGCGCCCAGGTAACGCACACACCAGTAGAACCCCCCCCCCCCCCCAGATCATTTGAAAACATCTGGATTCTCTTCCACAGTCGGGCTCCTCCTCCGCGGACCTCTCCTCCTGTGGCCTTCCCTCGGCGTTGGTGCTCAGGCTCCAGACTCCCTCCACTCTGGGCAAAACCGCTCTGAGCCACATCAACATGAACAACTACAGCTACACGTGGAAAAACTGACCCTTTTAACTCTTTTATTAACGGCTAATCCCTTTTGGTTTGATTGTTGACAGGTTTTATAACAGATTTTAACTCATTGCACTAATGGTGTCCACAAACTTTAAAAATATAGCTCTTAATTTTGCTTTTATGAGATGAATTTAGACTTCTTTTTTTTTTTTCATATTTCAAGCTTTAAGAATATACTTTATCTATCAGGGCTGGGCGATATGGACCAAAAGTCATATCCCCATACATTTTTGTTGCATATCGATATACAATATATATCCCGATATTCCCGAGTAGTTCTATTGAAAACACACACTGTATAACAAAGCTCCGTAAGGTGCACATTTAAATAAAAAAATGTCTCAATAAAAAATAGCCAATACCATAGAACAGGTCAATCTTTATCTGAGGGTGCTCATTCTAAGATAACTTTTTTTTTTTTTTTTTTATCGGCTTGTTTCTTTTTATTATCTGTATTTGAAATATCCCTATATACGCGATATGGTCTAATTCCATTTCCCCCATTATAAAAATATATATCGATATATCGCCCAGCCCGAATATCTAGGACTCATTTTAATCGATTTTAAAAGTCCTTGGAGGTAAAGTTTTAGATCGTCTTCTTCACCACAAACCGTATCCTCTTTACCAGCTTCACGGCCTAATGTAATCCAACATTAAAAAGCTACAGGATTACTCTCGTTTCCATTGTGGATTTCGAAATGACATTCAAATTAAATTCCAACATGTTCTAGTGGGTATACTGTGTTTTTTTAATTTTATTTTTACTTTTTTTTTTTTGTCTGGGGAAACGATGCAGGAAAATATTGCTGTGATTTTGGCAACGAAACATTTATTATCCTTCTGTGCAAAACCAATACAAAAGAAAATACACATTCACCTCATTTTAAAGCCGTTTTTTAAAGTGCATCACGAGACATTAGGCACAGTTTTTGCTCAAACATAGTTAATTATATTATATATGAATTTAATTAAAGTTTTTAGTGCTTTATTTGTCAATGTACAACAAAACTGTGCTCAGGTGTTTGTGCCGAGTCGCGCAGCTGGGCCTTCAGTCTCCTCTGAAACGGTGCAGCTCCTCCTGGGTTTGTCCCCGTTTCAGAGCGTGGTGTCCTGCACTGGTCGGCTCCTTCCTCCCGCGCAGCTCCCTCCGCTCCAAAACAGACTACCTCCATTTTCTGGCAGTTCATCCGTTTTATTCTCCAGCGAACGTTCATAAGCCAGAACAATAGAAGGCACGTGTGGCTTAGCTGCGAGTCTTGCCCGGATACCTCCTCATTTGAAGGACTACGAGAACTTCCGGAATACGGTGACACTTAAGCCCAGCATTGTGTTGAAATGTGATGCAGGCAGGAACAGGGCGCGATCATCATTTCAAACTTGCAGTAGATCTGGACTCTGTGGTCGGTCAGTTCTCGGAGTTTGGAGGCGAGCTCCGCGGGCAGAGGCGGCATGTCCAGCGTCTCCAGGACCTCCAGCTCCTTCAGAGAGGCCAGGCTCAGGAAGGCGTCCTCCGGGACCTGCTCGTGGAACAGGCGCAACGTCCTCAGCCTGGGGAAGAATCGCGGGATGAGCGCCGCGTCCGAGCCCAGGTCTTCGTACGTCTGCAGGTGCAGGTGCCGGAGGTTCGGGAGCTGCTGGGACAACGCGGGCATGACCTCAGACCACGGGATGCCCTCCACCGGACGGGGGATCGACCTTACAAACCCGCTGATATTTGAACACTTCACCAACAGAGAGGTGAGAGCGGGGAGATCCCTCAGCCAGGCGGAGAGCTTCTGTGAAGAATCCTCACGAAAACCACGGGTATAGTTGCAATAAATGGCCAGGCTCCGCAGAAACGGCAACGAGCTCAGCATCTTCATGAATTCATTTGGGAACTTCCGGGTTTCGCACTTCACGAGCTCCAAACTGGAGAGGGAGCAGTCGCGCAGTGAAGTGAGGTCCGATATGTCCCCCCCAAAGGACGTTTCTGTGGACATCTTTAGGGAGAGGTGCTGTAGCTGAGGTAGCGAGGAGAGGAGGAAGTGCAGCGCGTGCACTGGATGCGAGTCATAAAAACAGTGCACGGCCAAAGACTTGAGCCTCGTGAAGGGGAAATCGGGGGGGATCTCAGCCGGGACATCGGGTTTGTGAAAGTCATCCTGGCACAATCTGAGGTGTGCCAAACACTGGGGCAAAAAGGGCGACAAGTCTTTCAAGCATAAATAGTTGCCAGGCGTTAGATCCAGGCGTCCTAGGAAGGTGAAATTCACTACGTCCAGAATCTTCTTGACGCACATGCTTATTGTGAGAGCGGTGAGCAAGGAGAACTCGTTGGCGACGTGCGTCAAGCGGTGGGGGGAGATCACCCGAGCGGAGGTCACTCTCCAGCGGCGCCGCGGGCTCCAGAGACTCTCCTCATCGTCGTCATTAAAGCTCCACAATCTCAGCTCCAAGGTCCAGTCCCTCCACAAAGAGCCGTTATCCACCAGGTCCCTGAAGTGTCTACACGCGGCCCTGAGCCTCAGCCTGTCCGAGAGGGAGAGGTGTCTGAACACGAGGGTCCACATCTCCACGGGGAGCCACAGAGGAGACATCTTTACTCGAACTCCGATCGGACAGTTTTCAGGAACAACAACAGTCCCGCGGCGGGTTTTCTTCTTTTGAGCTGATTAATACTAGACTAGAGATATGCGCCCCCTAGTGCACGTGGTGAAGCTCACAGGCTTTCAGTATCTGTTTACATCTGAGCAGCATTAGGTCCGCACCCAGGGCCGACTTAGCCCAGGGGCCTATGGGGAGGTTAACAATGAAACATATATATGACATTTCTGTCATTTTAATCGATTTTAAATGTCATTGGAAGCAGTGTTAATTTTGACAACATATTTTAATTTAGTTTTAGTCTCAGTCTTTTGACGAAAATGTAATTCAATTTTAGTCGAGATTTAGTCGACTAAATTTAAGACACATTTAGTCGACTTTGTATTTATAATATTCATTATAATCATATTTAATCGAGGTCCTGCTTCATGGAGCTGCTCCCTCATGAACAAAGCTCAGAGCTGCTCCTTTGGCAGTGAATTTACATGATATGAGGCTCTTTCAGACGGTCCATAGAAGTTTGGATGATTTTAGTCTCTCCTTTTCATTTTTATTTAGTCTCATTTTAGTCGACTAAAATATCTGGACATTTTAGTCATAGTTTTAGTCGCACGAAAAACTTTTAATTTAGTTTTAGTCCAATTTTAGTCGTCAGAAAAATCACTTTGACTAAAATTAAGACTAAATATTTTAGTCGGCGAAATTAACACTGTTCCAGAGCTGCTCGAGGACGTCTTTTCAAATGTTACGGAGGCTGATCGTTTGGACAATCATCTTAAAATGTGAAAATAAACCGCCATGTGAAACGAAAACTCGCCCTGGAAACCAACGTAAACCAATGGCTCAATTTCCCCCCCCCCCCATCCTCGTTTCTACACGAGCCGCCCCAGGAATAAGGCGGATCGGATTTCTCTCGTCGCTCTCGATTGTCATCACTCTTGTTCGTTGTCCTCAGCCACACGTCCTCTTGACTCCTGTGAATTCCCCGAATGTTAAAAGTGACATTTTGGACACGTGTCTCCCTGGATCCGGTTACTCTTTGGCCTCCGACGGAGAAGCATGTGCAGGGTGGAAATCTTTATGTGAAGTCGTGGCTATTTCTCCATCAAAAGGGACTTCCTTTATTAGTTTATGTAATTGCCTGGTATCTCACTTTACATCTCGTTTAGTTGGGCCCGTCACCACAACATTTGAAGTTCGATACATTGAGGCAAGAAAGTGTTTTATTGAAGACCTTTTCATGCCTCGGGAAAAATTACATTCACATTAAATTCCATCATTTTCTAGTGGGTGAACTGTTTATTTTTTTTTACAGTTTTTAATGCCTGGGCAAACGACGCAGGTAAACATGTTTGTTTTTTGCAAAGCCCTATCGAACTACTCTGCTAAACTGCCATTTTATTTTTGGACACAGCAACAGAGGGGGGTCCTGACGCTCAACAGGGCCCCGGGGGTGGGGATAACAAAATCCATCTTCTTGCTGTAAAGAATAAAGAATACCTCCGCATCACTGGCATGGGCATAAAAGGAGAGAAGCTCATGATGTGGACCCCCTGCTCCCCTGACCTCAACCCTATGGAGAACCGTTGGAGCCTCCTCAAGCAAAACATCTATGAGGTGTATTAAAAATATTCAGAGATAAACAATTTTCATATGTGCCAATTGCTTTTTTGTTAAAGCTTTTTGAAATAGATGAAGTACAATTGCATTTCATTGAGGACAACAGGGAAAAATGGAGATGAAGATGAAAACTGTCATTTGTGGATGCAGAATTTGCAAAATATAATTACGTTTGATAAAAACCAAAAATAATTCTTACCTAAAGAATGGGGCTCCCCATTTTCATGGGAGTTCATCACTATAGATGTTCTTCAATAATGTATACGATTTTTCCAGATGACATTAAAGATAGCCTTTCTTTATCTCACAATGGAGAAATGTACTTGTTACATTCAGCTCTCAAACACTGTGTGAAATATGAAAATAAAAAAATATATAGAATTATTTTATATATGATTTACTATAAACAGTAAATAAAGTAAACGCACTATATAACAAAATGTTCAGTTCACCACTGAAAGAGCTGCTCAGCTCCTCTACAGTCCAACATCTGGTCAATAGATTTAAGGCTCTGATTGTCTAAATGCAGCGGTGAATACTTAAATCCAGGAGTGTGTTGAAATATGTTACAGGCAGAAACAGGACGGGAACCTCATTTCAGACTTGTTGTAGACCTGGACTCTGTAGTCGGTCAGTTCTCGGAGTTTTGAGGCGAGCTCAGCGGGCGCATCGGACCCGTCCAGTGACTCCAGGACCTCCAGCTCCTTCAGAGAGGCCAGGCTCAGGAAGGCGTCCTCTGGGACCTGCTCGTGGAACAGGCGCAAAGTCTTCAGTGGGATGAGCGCCGCGTCCGAGCCCAGGTCTTTAGGATGAAGGTGTAGGTGCCGGAGGTTTGGGAGCTGTTGGGACAACGCGGGCATGACCTCAGACCATAGGGTGTCCCCCAGAGGTACAAGGACGAGGCGAGTCACCGGACAGGGGATCGACCTTACAAACCCGCCAATATCTACACACTGCACCAACAGAGAGGAGAGAGCGGACAGGTCCCTCAGCCAGGCGGAGAGCTTCAGTGATGAGTCGCAATAAATGGCCAGGCTCCGCAGAAATGGCAACGAGCTCAGCATCTTCATAAACTCAATTGGGAGCTTACGGGTTTCACAATCCACAAGCTCCAAACTGGAGAGGGCGCAGTCGTGCAGGGGAGTGAGGTCTGAAATGTGGCCCTCAAAGCTTGCGTCTGTGGTCATCATTAGGGAGAGGTGCTGAAGCTGAGGTAGAGAGGAGAGGATGGGGGGGGGGGGATCTCAGTGGGGCGAGTGGGTGCGCCAGACACATACTTGCGCACTCTGAGGTGTTGCGTTGTCGCCGCTTTGTTGTCACTTTTTGACATCTTTTTTTTCCATCGCTTTTTTTGTTGGGTTTTGTTGATATTTAAAAATAGAGAAACATGTGTCCAGGACCTTCTTCCTTGTACAAAAACAGCGCAGGAGATGGATGTCGTTCTCAGGAGTTGTTTTATTCAGGCTCATCACAGATAGTACAGAAAACAGCTTCTCTGATGTTCATAGAGGGAATTCAAACTCTAACAGTCACACAGAAACTTTTATACATTAGCTACGCCCAATCCCAATGTACGGAGACAGTGGTCTGATGTCAGGATGATGAGGTCCAGCTGTGGACTAGGCTTGTATACTTAAATACAAAATATGGTCCTGGACTGCACTGAATATGCTCGTCCGTACCAGGCCCCGCTCTTCCCCTGTCCACTACCCTTATCTGATTGTACTTTTAGCGGATGAACTCGCTCGACCTTGGTTGCCACGTCACCTTGTTTCCTGTTGCCACGTCACCTTTGCGAGACTCGTGTTTGTTTCGCTGGAAGTCTCTTGGAATTTCAGTAACATTTTAAGAGTTGGTGAAATCAATCATTATGGCTAGCCGCACCGAGCAAGAGCTTCACCGTCTAAGACTGGACATAAAGCGATTGACGGAGGATATTAAAAAGAAAGAAGCGCTTGTTTCCGACCTCATGGAAATATCCCATAGACAATCACTCCATATTTCCTCTCTGACTGCTGCCCTCCAAGAGACAGTGCTCGGAGACCCGGTTACCTGTCCCTCACCCTCTAGCTCAACTCCCCACCCGCAAACCGTGCACAGAACAAAAACACTTGGATCTACCTGTTTGAGCCTCACAAACCGCTTCTCTGTATTGGCGGAGGACTCACCTACTCCAGCTGTTCCGGCAACGGCGCTCCCCAATCTGGACCCGGCGATGGATTTCCCGGCTCTCCAAGGGGGTGGCGCGGATCCCCGCTCGGCCCAGCCTCACAAACAGGGGGAAAAAACATCGGCCAGGCGTAATATCCTAAAAGAGGCGGTCCGGAGACGATCCAGTGGATCCTCGGGTATGGCTCCGGTCTTGTCGCTGTCCCCGACGCTGCACGCGCCCTCGCAGCTGCTGACGGTGTCGCGGTCTCATCAAGCCGCGACACCGCCGGTGGCCCCCCCGCGGTCAGCTCTCGCGTCACGGCCACAACATTCCGCGTCGCGAGAGGTATCCCCGCGGTCCTCTCCGGCGGAGCCACGGACACAACAACCCGCGGTGCAGCCGGTGATCCCGGACGAGGGCGCGCAACAACAGCAGCCAGGATCCACTCCTGTCGGGGCGGGACTTGAACCCATCGGTCAGCCCGCGGCCCTGGTCTCTCCTCCGTCCTCTCCACATGGTGATGTTTCCGAGTCCGCCCACCAGCCAAAGCCACTATTCCCCACCACAACACTCATAATAGGAGACTCCATTATCAGAAACGTCCGTTTTTATAACGCCGCAACCCACTGCTTCCCAGGTGCTACAGTTTCCAGGATAACACAAAAACTCCCAGGCATTTTTCAGTCCATGCACCCATCCGTCCATAGAGTGATCGTCCACGTGGGTACAAATGACGTATCGAAAAGACAATCGGAGCGTACAAAACTGGATTTTAAAGAACTCCTCAGCGTTCTGAGACCATGGATTTTTAAAGGTGTGTCTGTGTTCATCTCGGGCCCCCTCCCCACGCTGAATCGTGGCGATGAACATTTTAGCAGGACCTTCCATCTGAACTGCTGGCTTAAATCCGTATGTAGACCTTTAACCTCTTTTATTGATAATTTTAGCCTTTTTATGGACCGACCCTCTCATTTCCGAGTCGACGGCTTACATCTGAACTTGAGGGGCAGCCGTCTGCTCACAAAGAACATGACCCTGGCAGTCCACTCCGCACCTGCGCGTGATTGACGGTTTGCCTCCAGTCAATCACGCGCAGGTGCAGCCTCCGCCAACACTCCCCCTCCTATCGTTTCCACGCCCCCCTCACAAACCATCCCTGTCATCACTAGCAGAGAGCGGACACAACACAACCCTCCATGCAATTATCCCGTTAATATGGACAGGAATTATCCTGTCCATATTAACGTTTTAAAACCCCTCCCCAAAGCCCCCCCACAGTCCACAGCTAATCCATCTCAAACCACAATAAACATGGCTCTTTTAAATGTCCGCTCTCTGCAGAACAAGTCTTTTATTGTGAATGACCTGATTTTAGATAATAATCTTGATTGTTTGTTTTTAACTGAAACCTGGCTGGGTACAGATGCGACCGCGGTTCTTGCTGAGGCCTCCCCACCTAATTTTAGCAGCACCTTTTCAATAAGGAATGGGAAAAGGGGAGGTGGCACTGCTTCCATATGTACAAACACTATTGCCACCAAACCTATTTTATTTGATCCATTCCCCACTTTTGAGCACCATGCAGTTGTTTTTAGTAATCCCCCCATTTTATGTGTCACTATTTACAGACCCCCCAAAAAATGCCCTCTTTTTGTTAAGGAATTTTCTGAGTTTTTATCACTTTTACATAGCTCTTTTAATATGATTCTTTTAACTGGTGATTTTAATCTACACATAGATAATCTTTTAGACCCTGTTGCTAGGGATTTTTTAAATGTTCTTAATTATATGGATTTTACCCAACACGTCACACAGCCAACTCACGACAGAGGACACAGTCTGGACCTGGTCATCACGTATGGCCTGTTCACAGCTGTGTCTTCTGTCATTGACTTGGCTGTTTCTGACCATTACTGTGTGTTTTTTAATATCACCAGTTTTACCCAGCGGGAGACCTCGGTAAGAGCTGTGAGGAAACGTCATCTCACCCCTGAAGTGGCTGCAAATTTTATTGATGTTTTAGAGAAATATTCTCCTATTGTTCTACCTGCCCCCTGTGATTTTATTTTTGAAAATTTTAATAGCAAACTCAAGTCAGCGCTTGATTCTATCGCTCCTTTAAAATCCAAGAAACTCCCTACAAAACCAATTACTCCATGGAGGAATGAGGAAATTAAACAACTCAAAAGACAATGCAGGGTGGCAGAGAGAAAATGGAGAAAAAACAAAATTACCATAAACTACCAAATCTTCCGTGAACAACAATCAACCTACAATAACACAGTAAGAAACACAAGAAACAACTACTTCTCAAAAATTATCAACAATAATAAAAACAATCCCAAGGTACTCTTCTCTACAATAGAACATCTAATCAATCCTGATTTTAACAAGACCAATTTTACTCCAAGTGACTCCCTTTGCAAGGCGTTTGCAGACCACTTCAGGGGAAAGATAGACACTATCAGATGTAATATTTTATCTACTCAAAGTAACACGGTTTTAAATACATCTGGTTGTCTACTTGTTCCAGAGGAAACACTGCACAGTTTTGTCCAGGTTAATGCTGAGATGCTTGATAAAGTTTTCTCCTCAGTGAGGCCCACCACATGTCCTTTAGACCCGGTCCCAACCCCGTTTTTTAAAACTTTCTATGGATCTCTTAGAGACGAGCTTTTACACATGATGAATTGCTCCCTTCAGACGGGGGTCTTCCCTGCTGCCTTTAAGGGGGCGGTGGTGAGGCCTCTGCTGAAGAAGAGCAATTTGGACCGTAATGATTTTAACAACTTTAGACCGGTATCCAACTTACCATTTTTAAGCAAAATCTTAGAAAAACTTGTTTTTACCCAACTTAGCGACTTTATAAATGCACATGACGTCCTTGAGAAATTTCAGTCTGGCTTTAGGGTAAACCACAGCACCGAGACAGCCCTTTTAAAGATTTTAAACGATTTTAGATTAAATTATGATTCCAAAAGGTTGACAGTGTTGGTTCTACTGGATCTGAGCGCTGCCTTTGATACAGTCGACCATACTATTCTTTTAACTCGTTTAAAACACATCGGCCTCTCTGGTGCTGTCCACAAATGGTTTACATCCTACCTCACAGACAGGACATTCATGGTAAGTGTGGATACCTGCTCCTCCAAGGTCCATAATATTACATGTGGTGTGCCTCAAGGTTCGATTTTAGGCCCAGTGCTTTTTAACCTGTATATGCTCCCTCTTGGTGATGTCATCAGGAGACATGGAGTCAACTTTCATAGTTACGCTGACGATACACAGTTGTACATCTCCATGTCTCCTGAGGACACCAGGCCAATGGATGCACTTTTTAACTGCATTTTAGATATCAAATCCTGGATGGCAGAAAACTTTCTCCAGCTTAACCAGGACAAAACTGAAGTTTTAGTCATCGGTCCTCAGGCCCAGAGAGAGAAACTTTTACCCAAACTACAGTCATTGTCTTTTAATCCTTCCTCACAGGTGAAGAACCTGGGTGTGATTTTTGACTCTGAGCTGACTTTAATTCCACACATTAAGAATATCACAAAGATAGGTTTTTACCATCTAAAGAACATAGCCAGAGTCCGCCCCATTCTCTCTCGGGCCAACACGGAGACGCTAATGCATGCTTTTATCACCAGTCGTATCGACTACTGTAATGCCCTGCTTTCTGGTCTTCCCAAAAAGAGTATCTCAGGTTTACAACTTTTACAAAATTCAGCAGCTCGTGTCCTGACGAAGACCAGGAGGCGGGACCACATTACACCGGTTTTAGAGTCACTGCATTGGCTCCCCGTGTGTTTCAGGATCCATTTTAAAGTTCTTTTAATGGTTTTTAAATGTCTTAATGGTCTTGGTCCTTCTTATCTTTCAGAATTGATTTTACCATATGAGCCTTCGCGGTCCCTTCGCTCCTCTGGCAGGGGTCTCCTAGTTATTCCTAAAGTCAACAGAAAGACTCACGGCGAGGCGTCTTTCCAATACTATGGCCCTCGCCTCTGGAACGACCTGCCAGAGGAGCTCAGGACCGCAGAGAACGTTCATGTTTTTAAGAGCAGGCTCAAGACCCACCTTTTTAGTTTAGCTTTTAATTAATATTTACTTATATTAACCTTATTTACCGGTTTTAGTTCTATTATTTCTTTATTTTCCCTCTTTTATCCTGTGCTATTTCACGCACAGTTTTAGCTGTTTTTAATGTTTCTCTTATTAAATATTTATTTATTTATTTTTATTTATTTTATTCATTTATTTTTTATGTTCTCCTAGTGGTTCCTCTGAGGGAGCCCTCTGCCCCGGGAGTGCTGGTTGGCTGTGGCCGTGCGGGCGCTCTCCTGGGGGTGCCTGGATGGAGGTAGGACGTCTCTCCTACACCTACTCCGGGCCCCCTGGGTTGGCGCTCTGTGGCTGTGGGCGATGGGCTGCTCCTGGTGCAGACGGCTCCTTGGATGATGTTTCCTCTTTCGGTCCATCTGTACCCAGCCTTACATACTCAACTCTATGTCCATTTTTATTTAAGACGTTTAACTGCTGGGCTGTCTGTACGTCTGTGTGTCTGTGTGTGCGGGTGGTGGGTGGTGGGGTTGTAGTTATTTATGTATATTTACTGGTGGGGACGATTTTTATTATTTTTAAAGATTTTTAAGCACTGTAAAGCACTTTGTGTTACATTTTGTATGAAAAGCGCTCTATAAATAAAGTTTGATTTGATTTGATTTGATTTGATTTCTGCACGTAGTCCGTAGAGAACATCTCATAGGATTGATAAACAGACAAATTAATCTCACAGTTTTCATCAAATGTGTGTGATATTTTCATCACTCCCTCTGTGGGCCCACCACCTGCAGGAGGAGCCATAGGGGCTGGTGCAATGTGATTTGGGCAGCTCCAACAGCTGCCCCCACGACCCGGCAACGGACAAGTGGAAGAAAATGGATGGATGGATTTTCATCACTTTTTTTGTCACTTTTCTGTTGCGTTTTAGTCACACTTTTTTGTCACTTTTTTTTTTTCAAAGAGCTTTTAGATTTGGGTAAAGCCAAACTGGAGAAAACGTGCTGGGTTCAGGTGTTAAGAGGTTAAAACGATTTCGTTATTGTCGGTTTATGCGTTTTTTGCATTCGATTTGATTTATCTGTATCTGTAGATATGTCCATTCCTCACAGGAGGCAGGAAGCGCTCATGTGATCCTTTCAAAGTAAGAGCCCAGAGTGTAATGGGAGACGAGGCAGCGCTGAGGGCATCTGCAGCTCCTGTGGGAAAACTAGCCTCATTTTGACTTATACTTCAAACTAATGTGGTAAGTTTTTAAGTTGTTATGCCTCTTTCATATTGTTTTAACTCACTTTTCGTTCATTTACACTTACATTCACCACCTTTTATTAGATTGTATTAATTGTAATTGTATTTTATTGGCTGACATTAATTGTATTGATGTAAGCCAATAATATGAGTGCATGCTTATTTTCCCTAAACAACTGTCCTTAATGTTAGTTCTAAAAATGTCAAAAAATAAACATGTTGGCAGGTAATTTCGTTTAGTTTACTTGTCAAATTCCACAGATGTCTATTTATACCTTTCACACGTATCTAGATATATATGTTACATGCATGTACTTGCCTGTTACATGATTCAGCACTGAGCTGGCACTTTTAAAAGCAAGCCGTAATATTTTTGACATGCTTTTCCGTGCTGATGTTTTTATCTCCTTGCAGAAAATGCCTCCGATATGGATGTTATTACTGTGTTGTTGCGGATGGGCCAGCGGTGGTGAGTCCGGGCATGATTTAAATTCATTTGCTGATATAAATTCTTGTTTAGTGCAGCTCATCTCAGACTTTTATGCGTGGTGGGTGATTTAGGGGAAACCGGAGTACCCTATGCAGACACGGGGAGAACCTGTAGAACTCGACACAGAAAGAATCAAACTATTGACACACAAGCGCTATTAAGTGTTAAATTATTTTTTTAATGTATAAACTGGCAGTAAATCAACTATTTTAATACCAATAATATGAGGAAATACAAATTTTTTTGCTAAAATTTCTAATTAATTCTTTTTGATGGAATGTTCCCACGTCTTACATATGTTTTGTGGCATTAAAAATTACTATTGGATATTCAAATTGGATTTAACCCCCTTCTTAGCCGAGCACATTCTCTCCAGTTCAGCCTTGCCCAAATCTAAAAGCTTCTCAACTGGAGTTTACAGCCTATAGGCCAGAGTAGCGACTCATTTGAAAGCTAAGACCTACATAACTCGCGTTTTTATCACTTCATAGTCTTGTTATTGTTGCTTTTCCGGCACATTTTTGTTGCTCTTTTGTTGTTGTTGTTGTCTCTGTTTTTGATGCTTTTTTTTTTTTGTAGAAGATTTGGGTAAAGCCAAACTGGAGAAAAAGTGCTCGGTTCAGGCGGGGGTTAAGAGGTTAAACAGCTTTAAAGTGGACATATTTTATGGAGTAGGATTCCACAACATTCACCGTTTTGATCCATCCTTGAGCAAAGCTGCAAAATGTAGCGGTTTCTTCTTCTACGGCGTCAGCGCTTCGTTCTGTACTTCCTGGATTCAATTGCTTTATTGTTCAAACCCGCATCGGTTCGGAGTCATTCTGCGCTCATAGTCTGTTCATCATGACGCGGTAAACCACGCCGTAAATAGAAACCGAAAGTCAGTTCTTTAATACGTTATTCTGCCTCTGTCCCAGCTCCAGATGTGGCGCAGTCTGTCCAGCTCGTTGTACCCTATGGGGAGTCGGTCACTCTGCCCTGTAACGGCTCGGCTTTTGTGGATGAAGAAGATCTTGACGTGGTCTGGGAGGCCTTGGGCAGCGACATGGCGTCTATAAGAGGAGGCGTTCCTAGCATTGAGGAAAGATTTACGGTGAGACGTTGCTGGAGCCTTTTCCTGCTGCTGAGGACGAACTCAGAAAGGGGGATGTAAAGGTTTTGTCAAATGCAGAGGGAACTACATAAACCATAATGTGAAAGTTGTAGGAAGGATTCTCATATACCTTTTAATGCGTAGAATATCACAGTATTGATAACTAAAGGCACAAAACAAAGCCTCCTCACAAGATTGCAGTGAATAGCCACAGATCTCTATAACACGGGCAGCCATCTTGCATTTGTCTGATTAGCCAAATTCTTATTGAAAGTAAAGTAAAAGGAGAGTCAGAAATGCAACATTAAGATAGAGTGAGGAGGGACTACGTATGTCTCTGTGGCCTAGCTTCGCCTTGGCTTCCCCGCAGAACAGCTGGAGGAAATGTCTGGGCATCTCTGCTCAGACTGCTGCCTCCACGGCCCGGCCCTGGATAAAGCGGAAGAAATGGATGTATGTTCAAACATGGACATTAGAAAAACAAAGCCTTCTATGAGTTTACACGAGTTGGCTGCCAGAGCTGGACATTCCCACTGGGTTACCATGGTAGCGTCCTATCCATAGTTTTGTTATAGTTTTTTTGTAAATACTGTTGTGATCCTCATATTCTTCTGGTTTCTTTATGATAGATTGTTCAGTGTGGGCGGATTGTCACAACCTTAAATGACAGTAATGATTGTTGTTGATCGTAGGATTATGTGCGTTTTGCGTCGGACGGGCCGGCGGCTTCGGGAAACTGGTCCATCGTCATGGATGGCGTGGTGCTGAGTGACAGTGACATGTACGAGTGCATCTACGGAGGACGGAGAACTCTCACCACCGTGTTTCTCACGGTCAAACGTAAGGAGCACGGACTTAAACCAATGTGTCACTTCCCCCTGCGCCCTTCCATTCGATACATTTCTGACTCGGTGTCTCGCAGCCCCGGAGGTGGAGAGCGTCGTGGAGGTGCACTTAGGTGATGAATTGGCGATCCTGTCCTGTGTCCTGGACCTGCCCAAAAACCAGTCTCCGAAAGACCTCAACGTGTGGTGGGAGAAAGATGGAGAGGTTGTACTGGAAAAGATAAGACCTATGGTGAGTATAATAGAGTATGATTTGTTCGTAAAGAAACACACACGATAATAGATTATTTTCCTTTGTAGGAGATGTTAATTGTAGATGACTTTGTATATCTTCCTGCCGACTTTAATTACCATCATCCAAGAAACATCGACTCGTTTCCACTCTTTGTGACAAATGCGCCGGAGATTTTCATCGGGGAGTTCAGCTGCTGGTACCGGACCAAGTAAGTGCATCTTTGAACAGATTTGGACCATTTAACAGAACGGCCATGGCGACACCCCTGGGTCAGAGCGTCTCCAAAACAGCTCTTAAAAGATGTTCCTGCTTGAAGAATGGCCATCTTGTTTTAACTAGAAAGTTGGTGGTTCGATCCCAGCTCCGTCCAGTGACGCTTTTAAATGGTTTCTAGGGACTCGGACGACCCTAAGCCTGGCATACCCGGGACTGTCAAGCTCATTTTAAAGGAAGACTTTTATGAATCAGGTATGCACACTTATTTATACAGAGTTGATTATAACAAAAATATTATGAACCCTTTTCCTTTATTCCCTTAGAGAACTCTACACAGATAGTGGGCTCCACAGAGGAATCAGGCAAGATTTCGTTTTGGTTTGGTTTTCGGCCCGACACCACCACAGAAGAGATGCCGGTCAGTTTGGAGCTAGTTACTGCGCCCCGGGAAGGTGAGATGGCGCTGACTATTTCATTACAGATGTTGTACAAATGATTTGATAGTTTACGTTTCAGAGCGTACGAGTGCAGGACCTTTGCCAATGGAAGCCAACGAGGAAACAGCCACTTCTTTTCCAGAGGGAGGTGAGCTAGACCAGTGGTTCCCAGCCTTTGTTTGTCTCGCCTACCCCTTAAGCCGTTCATTTATACACCAAGTTCCCCTTGCCTCGAGTGTCCTGCCAATATATATATATTTTCATCAAAAATAGTACCTTCAAATTGAAACTTTTTACTGAAAAAATGAAAAAGTCCGTGTTGATGTCATGGCGACGTGTAAACATGTAACAACCTCCCTGTCTCTTGGTACAGCTGCGTTTTTTGCCTTTTCCTGCAAACTGCATTTGTGGTTTCTGGGTTCCACATTGTTTTATTGGGTACCTTTGTACGCTTTTGTGGGGTTCGATGGATTTTCTTACTGCAGAGAGTCCGTAATGGTCCTGATGGAAGCAGCTTTTTAAAGGTAAACAAACAGCTAGCTTATGAGCTAAGACATTTGAGATCTACACATTTCTTCTTCTGAAACACTGAAGAGGCACCAAGAGCCCCCAACACCTGCAGCACAATGGAGGCGTCACAAGAGGCGCTACAGGAAACAAGGAAGAGACAAACGAGAAGGTATCCGGGCAAGACTCACAGCTAAGCCACACAGGCCTTCTATCCCTACTAGTGTTCTGGCTAATGGACGTTCACTGGAGAATAAAACGGATTAACTGCTAAGCCCTTCCCCGAAGATGGTGAAAGTGTTGTGGAGCGGAGGGAGCTGCGCTGGATGAAGAGGAAGGAGGAGGTGGAGCTGACCAGTGCAGGACACCACGCTCTGAAACGGGGACAAACTCAGTGGCACCATTTCAGATGATCAGAAGAGACTGAAGGCAGCCAGCCAGGTTTCCTCTGAGTGCTATGTTTCCTCTATACCTCCAAAAACATGTCGGTCAGGTCGGCCCACAGACTTAATACAGATAATCTATACTCAGTGCCACCTTTTGTTAATATGAAATAATTCCAAGTACCCCCAGGGGTCCCCGTACCCTTGGTTGGGAAACACTGAGCCAGACAACTTATCATAGGACGTATGTTTGGGGAAAACCTTTTATTCTAATGCACAGAAAAGGCCTCCAGTAGGTCGTGTGCCTTTCGCTGGAATGTGGAGCTCCTGTCATTGGTAGATATGGTAGAGATTATTTGCAGTGAAGGCAATTTGGACTCGATTATTACATGGTTAAGAACAAATACCAACCAGTGAGACTAATTAGTGAGTCAAATATTCAACATTACTCTGTCCATTCTTACATCCTTAGCGTTACAACAGCTTTCTCAATATCAGCCTAATGCCAGTCGTGTCTTTCCACCGTTTTCTCTCCAGATCCTGAAGACCCGGAGTCTATGGACTGGTCGGACTTCCCCTGGGTTCGGACCGGACTCATCGCCGGCGTCTTACTGGTTACTGCGGTGACGCTGTGCATTCTGGGAGCTCTGCATAAACTCTAGGGCGGTCGACAAGTCGGGACTAAACGTTTTTAACCACAAACTTTTATTGATCTGGGGGTTATACTCGCAGAGCTCTTCTTGGAGTTCACCCCCCTGGACAATTGCCAGTTTTGTTGTCAACAATGAGCCGAACCTGTGAATGGATCCCTCAACCTCTCTGCTCAGGGGCCGGGACACTAACCACTCTGCCACCCTTACCATCAAAAGAGTTTTCAGATTTGTCAGATGAGCAAGTGATATGAATTTTTTTCACAGCAAATTGTTCAGTAGGTGCAAGAACAGCGCTCGTAGCTAACGTTAGCATGTGTGGCATGAAGCTAACGTTAGCCTCCTGGTTAGGATTGTCAGTTTTTTAAGTATTCATGGCTTGTTGAACCACTTTGCTGCTCTCCGTGTCTCTGTCTCTCCATTTAGCAGAAAATGCATCCATAATATAAATACATTTGTTAAAGTGATGTTGGAGAAATGAGAGAAAGTTTGTTTTTCTCCCCTCTTAATTGTTTTCCCCCTCTGGCAGCTTCGAACATAAATGGTCAAATCCAAAGAGGCCGTCGTCTGTATAAGAATATCTATATAATATTGGATTTTATTCTATTTATGTGTGAAATGTTACACAGTGTGGCTTTAAGTTAACTTCATGGTGAAATCCACCACAAGCAAAGCACATTGACAGAGGGAGAATGTTTTTGTACATTAATTCATACCAACGTCAAAACATCACGCTCCGACTTGATGTTCCTTAGAAATAAACGTGTAAATTATTCTCCATTACAAATTGCTGTTGTAAATTCTTCATAGTCATTTTCTTTATTCGTTTTGTTTGATTTGAGACTTTTATTTTGGCGGTCCGGCAAGACGCAAAGACTGTAAACCAATATAGAAAGTGTCCTGTGCCAAACTATGTCGAAACCCCTCTCCAGTGGTACTTTTACGGCCACACCTTAATATCATCCATACTCGCATTTCTAGCATAGACATATTTTCAATCTCACTTTAGGCCTGCATGATTTGTATTGCGATGAGATTTGTGCTTTGTGTTTCTACTAAAATATCCAGCTTTTGGCGCATAACATTTGAGAGAAGACAGAAATATCACATTAGTTCCATGATGCGTTTGTAGAGGTCTAAACTACAGACTACAGATTTTTGTTTTGTTTTCAGATGATATTGCATTATTGAAATCATTAAAACGGCAATGCGCGTGTAATTGTGCAGGCCAGTCTCCACAACATGACCAGCAACCCTGTCCTCAGCTCACCTGCGCTCTTGAGAGGAGTTAGTTTAACTTGTATATTAATAGCAGGCGTTGGAAGTATCTATTGACGCATACGTACAAGTCAACGGGGGCACACGTCTCAATGTCAGCAGCCACTCAACTCCTATAGGGGATATACCAATTAGTAGGCCTTTTATTTGGTACTGCAATGAGATGGAAATACTGTGATCGATCAGCTAATGGCTCTATTCAACAATTTCAACACAGTTTGTTCCAATGTATCTAAACAAAATCATATGGAAGTGTTTTTTATTGGTCATTTTTATGGACCTATACTTAGAAAATCGAAAATCATGGGGGGGAAATATGACTAAAACAGAACTTTTGCGCATTTTAATATGGTTATTGCGCCACCGAACACTGAGACGACGTTAATGTGGTAACATATTTTGCTTAGGGTGACCAGACGTCCCAGTTTACCCGGGACAGTCCCAGTTTTGAGTCCCATGTCCCCACAGATTACTCCAAAACCATTAATTTGTCCCAGTTTCACACCGGATCTGTCCCAAGTGTCCCAGTTTTTGGCCAATATGACCCACAAAGTAACAAACCTCGCCTGAAAATTCATGTCTTAAGGCCATGCAAATGTCCATTACCGAGTAGAAACCAATAAAAAATATCATGTTAATGCTGACTGGTGCATGGCATGATATTAACACACAGATTTACCATTTAGCGTGGGAAAAACAGTCACTAAATGGTTCCCTGGTTGACCATGCAACTAAATCCCAAATAGTGTCCCAGTTTTTTAATCAGTAAATCTGGTCACCCTAATTTTGCTGCCTGTGTTGTTAGTACTCGAAATGACATATACAAGTGTGGGGGGGGAAAGTGATCTGTGCACAGTGAAGATTCCTTTCATAAACAGCCTTTATTTACTCATTCTGGGAAATAAGTGTCAAAAATAAAGTGCAATTATAATATACTACGATCAAGTCAATCTCGATATTTTTGCGTCACCGTTCCCTTCCTTTGCAGTTTCCACTTCGTCCAGCAGGGGGAGTAAAATACCAATAAACATTAAGTTTCTTCATCTTTTTTTTTTTTTTTTTTACCTTTCCTGAACCAAAACCAGCACTAAAATCACGTTCACCCGCACTCCCGGGTTAAATATCTGAAATTGTAACTTCTCCTTCGCCCTTGTGGTCCACTGTCTCCTCCCATTTCGCCCCTTCAGTCCCTCCCACGTGCTTCTTTTGGAGATGTTCGTCTTTTTTAGCGCAGACTTTTAGGCTCAGACCGACAATGGAGCAGCCGAGTCAGCACCCCATGGTTTTCTCTGTCAAAGCCTTCTGTTTGCAGGAGGTAAGATGCTCTACAACAATGTTTTTATTTGTTTTTTTTTCTTAATTAGAATCAATCATGACGTATGACGTATTCAGTTTGCACGAGGAATGTATGCAGTTTTTTATTTTTTTATTTTTTTTACAAGTGGCAGGAAGTCAAATGTTCTTTAAAGCGACAAACGCAAATATAATATAAAAATATTGATATGGGGAAATAAAAATTTGTGTCAAGTAAAACCTGCAAATGGGAGTCATATTTTTTACATTTTCCCAAAAGTTCTGGTAAAAAAAAAATAAGTCAATTATTTATTTATTTATTTTGCACAATTCATTCAATCAATGTTAATGCTTTGCCGAAACCCTATATGAGAGTGAGACTTTTTTTGATCACTTTTGGTAATTATGTTACAACAAAACTGTTCCAACCCTTTAACCTCTTACCCTCCACCTGACCCGGGTACATTTTCTCAAGGTTTGGCTTTACCCAAATCTTAAAAAAAGCTCATTGGACACAAATGAGACGAAAACCCAACAAAAAAGCGATGGGGGGAAAAAAATTCACAAATAGTGTGGCAACGACGCTAGGAAAAAAAAAACGCTCCATTTAGATGAGTTGTGTAGGCCTTAGCTTTCAAATGAGGCGTTACACTGGCTCAGAGGCTGTGACCTTATGGATTTGGGGGAAGATGAACTGGAGGAAATGTGCTCTGTTATGGTGGGAGTGAAGTGGGTTAAAGGTGGTGTTGTCTGTGTTCGCAGATGACTCCAGACCAACCCAACGGTCGTCTACAGCTGAAGGTGAACAAGCTCAACCCAGGACAAGATCTGACTTTACTTTTCAAATCCACACCGGGCAAACAGTACCTCTCTGTGGAAGACGGTAAGCTCATAACATTGAGTGAAAACTACTGGAAAGCCATTGTATGGACACAGCTGGCAAGAAATGGCTGTCAAACTTCAGTAATAAGAGACATTAAAGGGATATTTCAGGATTTTTGACATAGGGCCTCATTTCCTAGTTATCCAGAGTGTTGTTGATGTCTGAAGATATTTAAATTAATGCAGTTCTTATGTTTGAAGAGTCTAGTGGCGCTAGGCTAGGGCAAGGCTAAAGCATTTCTATGGTATCAGTTAGCCTGCATTAAAAACAGTCTGACCCGCTCCACAGTGCACCTGAGGCAAATCACTTAGAACGCCAGACTAACCATATAAATGTCTGTGTTTTAATAGATAATTTTTTTTTTAATATGACTGACCTTGTATCACATGAATTACCGCATTTTGAGGGACTATTTTCCCGCAGATCACTCCGCCGCTGCGCTAGCTTACAGCCACGAAGCTGATGCTGCTCAAATATACGTTATTTTAAATGCAAAATGGTTAAAATTATTCTATTATCACAGACATTTATATCGTTAGTCTGGTGTTCTAAGTGATTTGCCTCAGGTGCACTGTGGAGCGGGTCAGACTGGTTTTAATGCAGGCTAACTGATACCATAGAAATGCTTTAGCCTAGCATTAGCCTAGCGCCACTAGACTCTTCAAATATACGAACTGCATGAATTTAAGAAAAAAATATCTCCAGACATCAACACCACTCTGGATAACTAGGAAATGTGGCCCTATGTCAAAAATCCTGAAATATCCCTTTAAGAACGACTGAATTAAAGCCACACCGCGTAACATTCCACCCAGTAAAATGGCTTGAAGTATCGAATTATAAACTCCTTTTATGCTTTTATAAAAACTTTTAGAAAAGGAAATGTACCTGTAGGTCACCGTTCTCTTGGAATATTTCACGGCGCACGGAGAGGAAAGTCCTGTATTTCCAGTTCCAATTTGAGGACTTTTGTGAACATTTGGAATTATTGCTATGGCAACGGTCCTAATTTGACATCATTCGACCCTGTGAAGAAAAGGTACAGGTGAATGAAATGCTGTAAGTAAATAGATTACATAACAAAAAATAGGAATAACTTGAAGAAGCCCCATATTGTTACCTTTAATAAACATATATGAAAGGATTGAGCTGATTTCTACATGTACAAGCAACTATCAACATTTTGAGCAATATTTTTCAGGATACAAAGCGCCTCTTCTCCATGTTCCCATCTGCGACGGCCTGGACTGCTGTCAGGTCGGAAACCAGTCCTGCGTTGTGACATGTGGAAACCTCAGCATCGTTCTGCAGTTTAAAGCCAGGACAGGTTTGTGCTCTGTAGTTTATTCTAATAATACGCTTTTCAGTGGCACGGATCGTGTTTCCTTTGTTGCAGATATGCGCACGTTTCAGCAGCTTCTGAGCAACAAGCTGGATAAAGAACTTACAGGAGGAGGAGGAGGAGGAGGAAGTTGTTTCAGTCCAGAGACCTCTCCTTCAAAGGTAAGAGCTGTGCAACACTGTGTACATGTTGTTTTACTCTGGCTTCTCATACATGAGCTTTTAATCATGTAACATGTTCTTTCCTAAACAACACGTTAGCGCTTTGTTTCTTTCACATGTGCACACTTCTACTTTTTCTTCTTTGTCTCCTTCTTTTTCTTCGTCATCTTCTTCTCCTTCTTCTTCTTCTTCTGTCTTCGTCTCCTCCTTCTTCTTTGTCTCCTCCTTCTTCTTTGTCTCCTCCTTCTTCTTTGTCTCCTTCTTCTTCTTTGTCTCCTTCTTCTTCTTTGTCTCCTTCGTCTCGTTCTTATTTGTCTCCTTCTTCTTCTTCTCCTTCTACTTTGTCTTCTTCTTTGTCTCTTTCTTCCTCTTGGTCTCCTTCTTCTCCTTCTTTGTCTTCTTCTTCTCCTCTGTCTCCTTCTTCTTCTTTGTCTTCCTCTTTGTCTTCTTCTTCTCCTTCTTCTTTGTCTTCTTCTTTGCCTTCTTCTTTGTCTCCTTCTTTTTCTTTGTCTTCTTCTTCTCCTTCTTTGTCTTCTTCTTCTCCTTCTTCTTCTTTGTCTCCTTCTTTTTCCTTGTCTCCTTCTTTGCCTTCTTCTTTGTCTCCTTCTTTTTCTTTGTCTTCTTCTTCTCCTTCTTCTTTGTCTCCTTCTTTTTCTTTGTCTTCTTCTTCTCCTTCTTTGTCTTCTTCTTCTCCTTCTTTGTCTTCTTCTTCTCCTTCTTCTTTGTCTCCTTCTTTTTCTTTGTCTTCTTTGTCTCCTTCTTTGTCTTCTTCTTCTCCTTCTTTGTCTTTTTCTTCTTCTTCTTCTTTGTCTTTTTCGTCTTCTTCTTCTTTGTCTTTTTCTTCTTCTCCTTCTTTGTCTGTCTTCTCCTTCTTTGTCTGTCTTTTCCTTCTTTGTCTCCTTCTTCTTCTTCTTCTTCTTCTTTGTCTCCTTCTCCTCCTCCTGAGATTTCCACTCATCACACTCCAAATAAGATTTCATTTGATGGTTTTTTTTTTGGAGTTTAATTGTAGAAAACTTTTACTGTGGACAGATTTATTGAAATTTCAGGGTTTCCGCTGGGCATTAAAAGTCATTAAATTACATTAAAACTGGCATTAAATCTACATTTATCGGGGAAAATTATGACATTGCTCAACAAGTTCTACAAAAACACCAAAGTGATGGATGATGGTTGTCACTCACATTAAGAAAATTGTACTTATTTGAGGACTACTTTTTGCGGTACACGTTTGAGAAGCTCTATTCAGTCTGTCTCCTGATGCTCCTTGGGTTTCATGTGAATGTATAAATCTCTCTCCCCTTTAGCTTCACGGCGTTCTGTCTCTGCAGCAGAGCCTCCTTCAGGACTACCACGAAACAGCCACGTTCCACAGAGCCATTCTCCTCAATGAGACGGACTTCCAAGACAAGGCAAAAACCCAAATATCATTATTATTTACATGATACGATTGTCTTTTGTAGTGCTACTTTTTTATTGGGCTTCATGCTTGTGTCGTAGGTCGTATTAGATGTTTCCTCCGGTTCGGGGATGCTGTCGTTCTTCGCCGTCCAGGCCGGAGCAGCTAAAGTTTTCCGAGTGGAGCCCGGACCGTTGGCGAAATACACCCAGGTCAGACTTTTATCAGGCTTTCTCCTTTCTGCAGCGTAAACGGTTTCTCGAGCTCGAACCTGCAAGAAAAGGAGCACGTCCACATTTTTGGATCGTGGATTTCTTTGTGTCGGATTGTGTGTTTGTTGGCCCACTGTACTCGGGGGGGGCCGCAGCATTCTGCAGAGTTAATGGCTTGCAGCGACATCTGGGGCCATAATGCACTGGGGCACGCTCCGGGGCAGAGACCACACACGTTTGGCTGTGAGACTTGGAGTAGGCGTTGTATTAGTAACGTTCTCAACGCTTAAAACAGGAACGGAATTAAACGTGCTTAATTTACATTGCTGTGTAGGTCCAAAAGTCCTGAACAGGCTACAAAAGGGCAGAAAAAAACACTTTCCAAATTTTTTTTCAATTTCTGCCCATTTGATCATGTTTTCAGTTTTTTTCCCCATTTATTTTCCATTTAAACTTTTTTGTATTTTTTTTTTAATTTTTCCCATTTAAACCATTTTTTTCCCCTTTTCAATTTTTTTTTCAAAACACATTTGATCTGCACCTTAAGCCACGTACTATTCTTTTTAACACCCTGTGCAGATTCATCTTGACATGTCCATACAGAACCCGTCATCGCATTTTTGTTTGCAGCCCAAACAATAGGACACCATGTTTATTTTTTAAATGTATTTACTTTAGCTGTCCGCATTATATAGAGCATTTTCACTCACTCTTACTTTTACTGTCCCACGTATTAATAAAGAAATAGGACGCAGAGCTTTTCAGTTCAAAGCCCCAGTTTACCTTTATCCATTTGTTCTTTAACATTGTTTGGTTTATTTAGATCCTCATTATTTTCACACCTTAAAACTCCTTGTGTATGTCTTTTAAGTGTATCTGTAATTTAGTTTTTTGTTTCCTTTTGACTATATATATATATTTTTGTGTGTAAATCTTGTCTAGCTATCTTGGAGGGGTTTGTGAGGACTATGGAGCAAGTTTGTTTGGTCTGTGTGTCTTAATGTGTGTTTTGTCCTGTCTTGTACTGTGTCTTGTTAACTGTAATTTGTGTCTTGTGTTTATGGACCCCCTTGAAAACGAGATGGCACATCTCAAGGGGCATTCCATCAATACATTTATTTATTTTTCCTAATTTTTTCCCATTTCAACAATTTCCCCCCCCACTTTATTCCCAATTTGTACCCTATTTCCCCCCCATTTTTCTTGAAATTCGAGATAAACTCGACCTTGTGAATTCGCACATCTCCCAAACAGCCTCCAGATGGACGTCTCGTTTTCCTACAGGTCCTGGTCCAGGCCAACGGTTTGTCGGACAAAATCCTCGTCCTGAACAGCGAAGCGGACTCTGCGCTCCGTCCTGAAGCCGTGGACGTCATCGTCTCGGAGCCGATGGGACACATGCTGCTGTCCGACCGACTCGTGGAGAAGGTGCTGTCTGCAAAGAAGTGCTTAAAACCCAACGGTCAGAGCAACGCAGGAACCGTTTCAGTCCTTTAAGGAAGGGAACAGCACAGCCTTTGTTTTGTTTTGTTTTTGTTTTTTTACACATTTCTTCTTCTAACGGTGCATTGACAGTTTTGTTTTCCTTTCAGGTTTGATGTTTCCCTCCTGGGCCGATCTCCACGTCGCTCCTTTTAGCGATGAGCAGCTTTACTTCGAACACCACGCGAGGGCTGCGTTCTGGTCTCAAACTCACACTCGCATTTTCCTTCACTGACGATATACATCAACATCATCATCATCATTATCGTTTGGTTTTTATCCCGGAGACTTCTCGGTCAAAATAAACATTACGAGTCTATGGGGACCCCCGTCTGGTCCACGGATGACGACCCAAACACACAAAGTCCGGACTCGGGCCTGGTCTCGGTGAGCCGTGTTTCCTGAGGGCGGTAAAACGCTCGGCTTCAGTCCAGGACCTGAATCAGCAAAAGTTCCCAATGATATGGAATAGAACTTTCCCTTTATTTAGTTCTAGCACAAAGTAGATGAATAATGTGAAGGGATTTTCCACGAACATTTGCTCTTCGTTTGAAAAGACGCACTGAATTCACTTTCTGTGTTAACCTCTTAACCCCCACCTGAACCGAGTACATTCTCTACAGTTTGGCTTTACTCGAATCTAAAAGCTTCTTGGAAAAAAAGCGTAAAAAAATAGCAACGAAAATGAGGATGAAAAAGCCACAAAGAAGAGCAACAAAAGAGCAACGGAAACGTGCCAGAAAAGCAACAATGATGAAATGATGAAAATGATGAAAATGCACTCGGTTCAGTCGAGGGATAAGACATTGAGAATCTTTGGGATGTGCTGGAGAAAGCGTCGCACAGTGGTCATACTTTCCCAATACAAGATCTTGGTGAAAACTGACTAAACATTAACGGGATATTTCAGGATTTTTGATATAGGGCCTCATTTCCTTGTTATCCAGCGTTTGGAGGACGCCCCCATGATTTTGAAGAGGTTTTTAATGCAGGCTACTAGTTACCATAGACATGCACTAGCCTAGCACTGCTAAACTCTTCAAATATAAGGCATGAATTAAAAAATGTATATCTGCAGAAATCAACAACCCTCTGGATAACTAGGAAATGAGGCCCTATGACAAAAATCCTGAAACATCCCTTTAAAGTAAACCAGGTTGAAATTATGGCTTAAACCAGACCAGTTTTATGAAGCTACATTTCTCTGTTTTAAGGCAGCAAAGGAATTTCTATGGAGTCGACCTTAGTTCTCTGCACAACTCTGCCGTGGACGAGTTGTTCAGACAACCCATAGTGGTAATTTAACACATGCATGAATGTGGTGGTTCTCTTCATTATTGATAGTCATTTGTCTATGTCTTAGGACACGTTTGACGTTCAGGTCTTGGTGTCTCGTTCTGTCAAACATCGAATTGACTTCAAGGAGGCAACGCTAGAAGATCTCCGAAGGTATGGATTTTTTGTAACTAAAAAAAACAAACCGTGGGCTGATTGAAACGTTACATTTTGTTTTCAGACTGGAGATCCCCTTCGCCTTCTCCTTGCAGCAGTCTGGATTGGTTCATGGACTGGCCTTTTGGTTCGACGTAGCCTTTCAGGGATCCAAGTACGACTCGCAGGCAATTACTGTGTCTATGTCTTTCACAAGCTAACAAACATCTGTCCAAACAACTGTATTAATGGACCGGGTTGGACGTTCTTTTATTCCCTCCATGTTTAGAGCGACCGTTTGGATGTCCACCGCGCCCACTGAACCCCTGACCCGGTGGAGCCAGGTTCGGTGTTTGCTCCAAACTCCGCTCTTCGCCAAAATGGGCCAAACCTTATCTGGGACGGTCCTGCTGGTCGCCAATGACAGGTGAAGGGGAACTCCGTCTCGCTCGTCTGCACGGAAAGTGGCAGCGTCAACGTTTATAAAGTCCCCCAAACGGGATTAGGTCGACTGCTCTGACACGTTTTTTTAAATATCCATTCATAAAAAAAGCTTGTACGCATCAGAACAGTAAAGAGAATCTTCCCACGTTTGAGAAGTCCCATTTTCTTTTTGACATAAGGCCTCATTTCCTAGTTATCCAGAGTGTTGTTGATTTCTGGAGATATATATATATTTTAATTCATGCAGTCCCTGTATTTGAAGAGTTTAGTGATGCTAGGCTAGTGCTAGGCTAGCGCATGTCTATGGTAACTAGTAGCCTGCATTAAAAACCTCTTCAAAATCATGGGCTCGTCCTCCAAACGTTGCCATATCTGATTTGTAGAAAGCTCCTTTGTGAATTCCACGTGTAGTAACGCCGGCCGCAGGCAAACAAACTACTGTAGATCCGGTAACCGAGCAGATCACTCCGCCGCTGCGTAGCTTACAACCAGGAAGCTGATGCTGCTCAAATATAAGTTATTTTAAATGCAAAATGGTTATATTTCAAAAATTATTCAGTCAACACAGACATTTATATGGGTAGTCTGGTGTTATAAGTGATTTGCCTCAGGTGCACTGTGCTTGGGTCAGACTGTTTTTAATGCAGGCTACTAGTTACCATAGACATGCACTAGCCTAGCACTAGCCTAGCACCGCTCAACTCTTCAAATATAAGGTCTGCATGAATAAAAAAAAATCCAGAAATCAACAACACTCTGGATAACTAGGAAATGAGGCCCTATGTCAAAAATCCTGAAATATCCCTTTAACCTCCACCAGAACTGAGCACATGATGAAAACTCAACAAAAAAGTGACAAAAACGTGATGGAAACACGACAGAACAGTTTTGTAGGTCTTAGCTTTCAAATGAGGCGTTACTCTGGCCTAGAGGGAATAAGAGGTTAATTATTAAATTGTTTTCTTTTAGGCAGAGTTATGACGTCCACATCACTGCTACGGTTGTCCAGTCAGGATTCACGTCTGGAAATGTCCTGGATCTTAAAAACCCATTCTACAGGTAAAATAACCCCCATCCTTTGCAACTTGGAGATACATTTTCTTGTTCAGTTGTAGAGAGTAGCTGAGTCCGATTGGATAGGTGTTTCTGATTTTAGGACGCCCTCGTGCTGAGGACTGCTAAACGTCAGTGTCATCATCATACCTTCAGAGTCCGTCCACTTACCGACCCGAAAATGGACGGGAATCCAGGTAATTTAATGACATGGAAAAAGCTGAAATGGCTCAAGACTTGTCGTTCTAGCAGTAGTCCACCAGGGGGAACCATACAGCCTTTTTCTAATTTATGTACATGAACATATGGATGCAAAATGGTAACGTTTGTTTGTTTTCTCTCTAAAGGTTCGCCAGATGATTTGTCAAAATGCTCAAATCTCGTGACATGTGTAAGAAAGGATTAAAGTTTGAAAAAAGGAGTCTCCAAACTTTGTGGGTTTTTTTTAATCCGTAAATGAGTGCTTTGTCTAATTGAGGAACTTCGTACACAATATGGACAATTATTCACAAAGATGATATTTTAACATTCAGTATAATCCATATGAACTGTGAAATGTAGACAAGCTTTGGGAAGGATTGGATATTGCTGGTTGAAGGATGATAAAGAATCTCCTGTGTTGCTGTTTTGTTTAGATGTTTTTGGATGATCATTTTAGGTAATGCAAATCATTTTTTGTATTTTTATTTTATTTAGTGTTTTTAATTAACCTCTTACATTGCATTTTTGTACCCAAATCTACAAAACTCATCGAAATTTTTCTTGCGTTGCCACATTTTCATCGCTTTTTGTCATTTTCCTGTTGCATTTTTGTCACTTTTTCATTCTCTTTGTCTCATTTTTGTCACTATTGGCAAAAATTGACACTCTTTTTGTCATTTTTCTGTTGCATTTTTTTCCAAGTAGCTTTAAGTTTTAGGTTAATTGCGCCTCCGTCTTTATGGCAGTGGTTCCCACAGTGGGGTCCGGGTCTCAGAGGCACTACAGGGGGCCCCAAAGCTTATCTACAAAATAAGTACATTGAAACAAAACGTAGATTTTGAAAGAAAAATACATGTATTTGCTTAAAAGTACTATTTTAACTATGTATTTAGTTGACAGTCATTGCTAGATTTAGCTTTTTATGTCATTTCAGATTTAACATGATAAAACATGTCTTTGAATGGAGTAAATTATAATTACTGAGGGGCCCCCGAGAGAATTTCGTATTGATAAGGGGGCCGTGATGTTCCAGACTTTGAGAATGGCTGCTTTATGGTAAATAATAATAGTGCACTTACATGTTCTGTCCACTCGGGGGCGACATTTGCGTTTGACCCATTATCCACACGCGAAGCAGCCGCGGCACTGGTTCCTGTCCTTTTTCATTTCCCCTAATTGTTTGACAAAAAGCCACTCTTTTGCGTATTATTTCGGACAATAAACGCACATCGCAGCTGCGGACGTTACACAGAAGCCTTTCGCGAGCCACTCCGAGCATTTACCAAGATGATGACGACCGGGGCGGTGAGTTTTCGCTTTGTTTACACGGGAAATGGCGTAGCAGATTAGCCGCGAAGCTAAACACCGAGCCCTGATTTGAACCCTGTGCACGTTGGGATGTGTGTTTATTTTCGCGTGTTCAGTCCGGGTTTTCATGTTTGCATTATAAACAAGATATCATGTCCTTCACGCGCACATTTTATCTTTTGTGCAAAATCGTATATATAAATTATGCGTTTCAAAAGCATTGCATTCAAACTGTGCCTCTGTTTTCAGGCGGTTTCCACGGCTGTTGCGCAGGTGGACAGGGAGAAGATTTACCAGTGGATAAACGAACTGTCGACTCCAGAGACGAGGGAGAACGCTTTACTGGAGCTGAGCAAGAAGCGCGAGTCAGTCCCAGACCTGGCCCCCATGCTCTGGCACTCCTGCGGCACCATCACCGCCCTCCTACAAGTGAGTGCTGCTGAGTGTTGTGCAGTGATGATGCATTGCCTACTTAATAAGGCTGTTTGTGTGTTTTGACCTTTACTTAACCAAGAGAGTCCAACTGAAATTAAGAATCAGTTTTTAAGGGGAGTCATGGCCCCGCTATTGTACATATTTTAGTGGTAGTGAAATCTGGTGGCAGCTAGAAGGTCCTGGATTTGATCCCGGGGCCATACATTTCTGTGTGGAGTTTGCATGTTCTCCCCGTGTCTGCGTAGGTTTCCGGGTCCCCGGGGGCCTGCCCACTGTGGCTGCCCCTCCACTAGGACAGGCTACCCCAGGGGGCGTTGGAGGACGGGTGAACCTGACACGGGGTGAACATGCAAACCTCACACAACAAGGCCCCGTCTGGCCCGGGAAAATGAACCAGGGGCCTTCTTGCTGTGAGGCACAAACTGGCGCTCGTGTTACTCGTTAACTGGTACCTCGTCCAGAAGTATTCTCCACACATTTCTGTTTAGACATTTAATATTACAATATTTTTTTTGTAATATTGTTGGAGTTAAAGTGTAATAGAGTGTAGTCTTTATTAATGGGGAATGCTGCCTCTTTACATCCCCAAGAATGGTATTTAAAATTGTACAAACCTGGACTGTAAGATACATAAGGAAGCCATGCCATGTGAAAAAACATGTTTTTTGTTGTTGTTTGTTTTTATCTATAGGAAATAGTGAACATCTACCCCTCCATCAATCCTCCCACACTCACTGCTCATCAGTCCAACAGAGTCTGCAACGCCTTGGCTCTACTTCAGTGCGTGGCCTCACATCCAGAAACCAGGTCTGAAACGCCAACATACTCCCGCCCTTTCCGTGCACGTGAATAGACTTGCCTAAATGAAACTCTTTTCTGTTGTGCAGGACGACCTTCTTGGCCGCTCACATCCCTCTCTTCCTTTACCCGTTCCTCCACACGGTCAGCAAAACGCGGCCCTTTGAATACCTCAGACTCACAAGCTTAGGGGTCATCGGTAAGAAACTACTCTTCAAGCTTATTGCTCTCCACTCATAATGCACATGTGGGGAAACTTTAGCTATGAAGGTTGTAAAAGCATTTCACTTATTTTAGAGAACGTATCGTCTTTGAACAGAACAAAAAAGCTCTGCCGTTGGTTATTATAGAACAGCTTTGTATACGAGAGTCGTGTGTCTATTTATTCCCCTTTTAGTCCACAAATAGCTGCTGGAAAGCTGCATAATTTAGTTGGATCTTTGGGTCAGAAAGTCTTCAAAACTGAAACACAAAGTCGCCTACCTCACTGTAAATTTGAGAGCAGGGGAGACTGTATTTATAATAGCTGCTTGTTCTTTCATTGCTTTGTTCTTTTTTAGGTGCTCTTGTGAAAACAGACGAACAAGAGGTCATCAACTTCCTTTTAACCACTGAGATTATACCACTGTGCCTTCGTATCATGGAGTCGGGCAGCGAGCTCTCAAAAACGGTACCCGTTTTAAAACGACAAACCACCTCTACTACAATCTTAGAAACTGATTTTAGACTTTTGTTGATGTTCTTTCCCAGGTCGCCACTTTTATCCTCCAGAAAATCCTTTTAGACGACACGGGCCTGGCCTACATCTGCCAGACCTACGAGCGCTTCTCCCACGTGGCTATGATTTTAGTGAGTTGGCGCACGAATCCCGAACTGAACATCAGATCAGGGTTTTCATGATTCTGTTTTGTTGTGTGTGTGTTTTAGGGTAAAATGGTTCTGCAGCTCTCCAAAGAACCCTCTGCTCGACTGCTCAAACATGTTGTGCGTTGCTACTTACGACTTTCGGACAACTCCAGGTATGTGAAGATGGAAGAGGCGCTTTACAATGAGTGCTCATGTTTTTGAAAGCCCTTTTTTAGCTCAATTTAAATTTCCAGTACTTTATGAATGAACAATATTATTAACTACATTATTAAATCCCTCTACTTACTGTATGTACCTTTTTTCTCAGTCAAGTATCAAACTTTCAAAATAAGTACAAAGACCCCATGAAGGATGTTTAGTGTTCTGCGGGGGATATTGTATTATATTTGTAGCCTTTGGGGTTTGCAAATTGCTTTCATACTTGCAAGTTACAGCCCTGCTACCTATAAGGCCTGGGTACTGTTACATTTTGGTACTTAAAGAAGAACTAAGTAACTTGTTTACCTTAATAAATCCTTTTTGTAGTCCCTCTGGGGTAATGGGATGATTGGGGGGTCTTTCATCTCCCCCTGGTGTCTCTGGCCAGAAAACTACAATTGCAACTTTCCCTGTACCGGGTTGGATACACACTAAAGGAATCACAAAGAAGAAGCTAACAGGCTAACGGGACTTAAACAGTATTTACAGCCAAGTTTAAGTGAAAAAATGATCTCCATTGTGTAATTGGATGAACAATATCCCTCTCTCCCTTTTGTCTTTTCTGTCAGCGTAGTATTTACTCTCACGGACAATTAATGAGTAAAAAAATGCAACATGCTACAACACCTGCAGTGGCGCTTATGGCCTCTAGGGGCATGAGTTACTTCGTTTTTTCAATACCTATACTGAAATATTTGTCGTCTAGAACCGGAAAAGAGAGCAACGATGTTCATTTATTCCTTAAAAGACTATTTCTTTTAAATTTTAGTCATTTTTTGAGCTTTTAATGCTGTCCCTGGACCAACAGGCATCAAAGCTGGGTCTCAAAAGACGTAGTATTTTCGGTGCCTGTTTTTCATACTAGTAGTAGAACCTTTTTACAGCATACTGGTATCTTTTAACAGTACCCAGCCCTACCTACTGCCAGGCATTTGATCTCTGATGTGTTCTGTTTGGTTGCAGAGCCAGAGAAGCGTTACGGCAGTGCCTTCCGGATCAGCTCAAAGACACGACGTTCGCGCAGGTTTTAAAGGACGACACCACGACCAAACGCTGGCTGGCCCAGTTGGTGAAAAACCTCCAGGAGGCGCAGGTGACGAACTCCAGAGGCATCCCACTGCCCGCCCCCTGATCCCGGGCGTTGACCTCGGAGAGAGCGAGCGAGAGAAGGGCTGACGACGAGCGACGAGCACAGAAACCGCAGCGGAAAGTGGCCACAGAAGATAAATCTACACGACTCAAACGGACTTCTGACGAGTAGTTTATTTATTTTGGTCACCAGAAAGCAAACTGTAAACTATGAGAACGGCGAAAGAGGAAAATAAACCGGTCGATTAAAAGCGTGTTAGATGTCTATGTTTGGATCTTTTGGGCATTCAAGCTTTCCCTCGTCCCCACTCGTAGATCGGCATCATTGAGTGTCTTCTGGGTAAGGTAGTTTCCTTTGCCATTGTGAGGAAGCCCCTTCACTTTACTCTTGGCGAAGTCGCTGTAATTTGACCATTGTAACTGAAACCGACATTTTTATTATTTATGCCCCAGAACTTGAGCAGGACACGGGGATGGACGAGCGAAAACAACGGGTTTGCTTAAAAATGTGCAAAACGTTTCGACGGTTTTGCCTGGCGTTTTGTTTTCAACTTCACTTTTGGGAATATGGCCATCACGCAACTTTGGTTACTTCTAACGAGTCTCGTGCGGTCGCTCGCCGCCCAAGTTGGCCTATGAATATTTAAAGAGAAGAAACCTTAGCCTAAAGTCGGGGGTGGTATGTTGTCGCTCACGTGGCGAAAAAAAGAAAAGGAAAAGGCCCCGCAGTGGTCCCGAGGCAAATCTGAGCGCTGCAGAAAACACCGCTTTCATGAGGAAACCAAACCCTCTCGTGAACAGAGCACGTTTTCTCCAGATCGCCTTTACCCAAATCCAAAAAGCTCAGAAAAAAAAGTGTCAAAATACCACAAGAAAATTTAAAAAATGAGGCGAGGATGAAAATGAAAGAAGGGAGCGACAAAAAAGTGATGCAAAAGTGGCAAAAATTTGAGCTCTGTTCCAGTTTTTCACCTGTGCCTTTATTTATTTTTCTTGAAATGTAAGGAATTTTGGCCATGAGCGCATTAAACACAAAGTTTCCATAGCGAAGGAACCATTAAAACAGCTCAAACGTCTATGGTCCATTTAATTGACATTATACTTTTATAAACAATTTTACTGTTCAAAGTCACTATTTGGCTCCCGCCCTGTGTCGCAGTATTTAATATAGACACATTTGGTCACCCTACCTTTCAGGCTTAGAGTTAGGGTTATTACATTATGTACCAAACGACTAATACATGTTATTCCATAGTTTATGTAACACATAGGTACAAGTTATTACACATTGTTACATAGAGCATTACATTGTACTAAATGTGGCGGGTACAATGAATCAATCATTTTTTTTAGATCTTAGCTTTCAAATAAGACGTTGCTCTGGCCTATAGGCTCTAATCTTTTGGGTTTGGGTAAAGCTGAACTGGAGAAATGCAGTCCGTTAAGGCGGGGGTTAAGAGGTTAACATTCTCGGAAGGTTAATATTAAAAGAAAATGTTCCAGGGGGGAAAGGCTCGCGACCCACCAGATGAGAAACACTCAATATGAAGTTTGTATCTTTATAATAATGTCTCTGTTTCAATCATGTGACAACAGGGTTCACGCTCATTCATAACATGTATTCCCTTTATCATAAGTAGAGCCGGAATTAACTAAAAAAATGTCTTTCTATTGCTTCAGCTCATACTAGTGATATCCTGACTAGTATTATTACTAATCTGCAAATGACACACTTTTGGTCTCTCCTAAACTAACATTATGTGCATATGTGAAACTGCAAATTAAGTCAATTTAATAAAGTTTTCCTCCCATTTGTGAAAACATGAAAAAGTCATATTGCTCAACTATAACACAAGGATAAAATGATGTGTTTGATCTGCTATAATGACGCCTGTTCAAATATCCTTATCTTTGGGTTAAAGTTGACCGCCCTCACAGTGTTATTTTTCCACTTGCGAATATTGGAGTGTGCCGCCTATTAGCGACCTGACAAATGGGTCCCGGGACACGAGAGACGGGACGGGAGGGGGAGGGAGAGAGGGGGCGGGCTCTCTCTGTAGTTTAACTCCGGCCAGTCCCACAGGTGCAGTGTCATTACAGCATGCAGCCGAAGGATTACTATTTCAAATGACCATCGCTGACGAGGGATGCACATAAAACAGGTAACATGTACTTTATTTATCGATTCAGCTGCTTGGAATATTGATTTGGTGTGATGGGAATGCCACAAGTTGTGTTTCTGTACGTTTTAAAGTTGGTGCCAGAATGCTTTAAAAAAAAAAGTGTAATTTAAACATTTGCTATAGCATTTTAAACAAGGAAAACGTCTGGACAATGTAGTCTTATTAAAAAAATCCATTGCTTGATCATTTATAAAGATTGATGATTTTAAATGTGCGGATGATGTATATGGCTTTTAGTGTGTACATGACACTATAACCTTCATGTGTTTTTGAGTTTGTTTTGTGACTCAGACCCAGCATCTTACCCTGGCTGGTCTATGCTATATAAACGTCCTGCTATTTTTTTTTAGATTCAGATCATATCATCATAACGCTGTTAGGATTATAATTTTTTCCCCCTCAGGTTTAGGGTCATATATTTATTATCTCTTTTTCTTTTCTTAAAAAAATACATTTAATACAAGTTGGGGAGTGAGTGGCTCAGGTGGTAGAAGAGGAACCCTGACTCCAGCAGGTGGACACTGTTGTTGTTTCCTCGGGCAAGACACTTCACCCACTTTGCCTACACCGGTGTATGAAAGTCTGAATGAGTGAGTGAGTGAGTGGTTCCTTGATGTAAAGCGCTATGGGTTGAAAAAAGCGATATAAATTGAGACGATTTATTACTATCATAAATCAAACTATTTCTACATCACTTTATCAACCTCTAGAGAGAAAAATATGTATATGTTTTGGCATGAGTCAGTTTATATTTTTGAGTTTTTGTTTGACTCCATACAAACAAAAATCCATACAAAGCAGTATGTGTAGAAAAGGCCGATTCATAATTTTACAAATCGTTAGCCACGTAGCATAATTGCCTAACTCATTTTTCATTGTTCTTGGAAAAACATGAAAAAATATGTTTTTTTAGGAAACACATTGGTTTTCTCTTATTGCCATTGTAACGATACCCAATGACGTTCACGATTTAGAATGTGATGTCATAATGTCCGGTGGCGGTCAGGGGCCAATACAACTCTATGGGAAAAATACAGTTTTTTGTAAGAAATCTCCAAAACGAAAATTAACAAATGTTTTTCGTCATCAGGGGGGTCAGAGAGAGGGTACAGAGGGCCATGATCATACTTCCATACGTCAGGGGGGTCAGAGAGAGGGTACAGAGGGCCATGATCATACTTCCATACGTCAGGGGGGTCAGAGAGAGGGTACAGAGGGCCATGATCATACTTCCATACGTCAGGGGGGTCAGAGAGAGGGTACAGAGGGCCATGATCATACTTCCATACGTCAGGGGGGTCAGAGAGAGGGTACAGAGGGTCATGTACAAGCACAATATCAATGCTCCGGTTTGGTGTGTTCACCCCAAGGACAAAATAGACCAACAACACAAATGCAACGTGATATACGAGATACCTTGTTTGTCGTGCAACAAATCAGATGTGGGAGAAACTGGCAGAGCGTTCAACATCAGGAAGGAGGAACATCGAACAGAATGTGAAAAAGAAACATCCAAAGCGTGCACACGAGCCACCAGACGACCAGCGGAGCGAGAACAGCTGAAGTCGGCCATATCAGACCAAGAGGGGGAGCCATCTTATGGACTGGGACAATGCCCATGAGAAGCATTCGAGATGCGGAAACGCTATGGGCTCTTTAGAATGTTGCGTTGTCATGTGAACGCTACCTATTAATGTGCTCAGTGTGTTCACCGGTTTGTGGTTCACGGGAATCCTCCTGTGCTGCCTAAAGATTCTCTGAAAATTCTCTGAGACCCCGGCTACATACGGCACTGCAACTCCCTTTCTTCTTGGCTCTGGAGTCTGTCTGTCTTGTTCTTTGGGTCTTCTTGCCCTTTGTGCTTTAGTGAAAGACCAGTTACGATAGCCACAGTCATGTTGCTCCTCTTTGGTCTTTCCCTCTGCACTGGTAGACACCTCTTTAGCTCTATGTCTGAGCGTCATGATGACCCCTAGTTTGTGCTGGAGTGGAAGGTTTGAGTCAAACATCAAATACTGGTCAGTATGAGTTGCCTTCCTGTCTGAAGTTGTCTGTTTTCCCCTATGATAACTTTACAATCTAAAAAGGCAAGTTGTTTCTCCTTTGCGTCCTCCAGAGTAAATTTAATGCTGGGGTCCACAGCATTGATGTGATCTGCAAAAGGTGCCACTTCCTTCTCTTTAATTTTGACCCACGTGTCATCTACATATCTGAACCAGTGGCTGGGTTTGTTTCCTGGGTATGAGGCCAAGGCTTTCCTCTCCATTTCCTCCATGTAGAGGTTAACCACAATGGGTGAAACTGGAGAGCCCATTGCACAGCCGTGGATCTGTCTGTAGAAGTTGCCCCTGAACTTGAAGAGAGCATGGGGAGAGAGGCCAGACCAAAATATAGTTATATATCAGAAAATACATAAATATTAATTTAAATGAACGTATCGATATTTGAGCTTATGGATCGATACTTTAAAAAGAGCGTAGCTAATTTAAGCGGTTTTACATCTTATTTTTTATTTCTACTCTATTATTCTGCTATAGCCTAATATTATATCTCGATGTTCTGACTTTTTGTTTTGTTATTTCACTTACATGAATTACGATCGTAAATGTATTTTAGCTCGTAAAAAATGTGTAGCAGAACTGCCTCAGCAGGCTAGCTAGCTTGTAGCACATTGACATAAAGTTCGGGAAAATCCACAGTTACCATGGAGATCCGCCATCTTCTGCAGCTGTTAGCATACATTTTTCCATAGACTAATATTAGCTCGAAACTGGTAAATACGTCTAAGAAACTCGGGTGTCCAAGTGTTTTAACGTGAACAATAATCTCCATTAGTTTATAATTGCTGCTAATCCCATGATGCTAGCGGTATCACATCACATTCCCGAACGCTATAGTGTTAGCATGTATTATTTAATTTACTGCTTTCTTATGTGGTTCCCGTTCATTCTGTGAAGACTGACATGGCAAAATTGTACTTTTTTAGTTGATTTGAGATGAATAATTAAATAATTCTGACATTCTATTTACGTCGTACTTTTCAAGACACTCCCTGCAATGTTGTGGCAAAAGAGGATTTGACACCAATGCTGGAAATGCTTGTTTGTCCATGCTACTAAGTGTAACTCAGACATCCTGCATTTCCATCCTATTGTTTGTGATCAAATTCGATAAGGGGAAGTGTACTGTTGCCCTGAGTGAGGAATTTAGGGGGTTATAGTTGGCTTAGTGTCGGAATTGAAAAGCCGGCCCTAATGCTTTGAAAACAATAGCACTTTGTATTTGGCCAGTGAGAGCTTTAGCGTTCACAAACAGGATGGATGAGGGCTAAATAATGGAGGCGCAGGTGCGGAAAAGTCCTTTGGGCGTGATTCAAATACAAGCCTGAAACGGATCTGAAAGTGTTGTGGCCATTTAAAACTTTTTAATGAGTCTATAAAAGTGTAAGGACTAAGAATGACCAACTATCACAAGCTAGAGAGTGTGAAGAATGGCACGTTTTTTTTGTCCTCCTATAAACAGAGTTGGGCAAGAGATCCACTACAAGGTATTTTCAAGTGTTGTTTGTAAGTCATTTTAAAATAAAACATTCGTATAATGACGAGTTCCACAAACGATTACAGAAAAATAAATGTAAACCCTCGAGTGTAAACCTTTAAATTATCATTCTTCACTGTAAACAGTTCTTATCTTCACAAACACGCCAATATATCGTCAATATCGCCCATATCTAACCACACCGCTTCAAAACTGAGTACTGTGTGGTTCTAAAAAAAAAAAAAAAAAAAAAAAATCTGGTATTTTTTCCACATATTTCAAAAATGTCCCCAATTTTTCCACTTGTTTTTCCCAGTCTAAATTTTTTTTTTTAACTCTTCTTTCACTTTGAACTCATTTTTTCACATTTTTCCCCTTAAATTTCTATATTTTTCCTACCGAAATGTTCCCATTGTTTTCAACATTAATTGTTTTTATTCCCCCCCCCCCCCCCCCACTTTTCCTCATTTTTTCCCAACATAAAAAAAAACGTTCCTCAATTTTTCTACTTCTACTACTTTCTACAATTTTCCTCAACTTCCCTTTCCCTTTTTCTTTTTTTTTTCTACATTTTTAACAGCATCAAAACTTGAATATAAAGATTGTATATTTCTTTTCGGTACCTGCTTTTATTTTTTCGATACCAGACTGTACCCAGCCCTAATAAAACCGCTACCTTAAAGTGTTTAAAAGTGGAAAGTATTGTGATTAAATTTAGTGCCACTTCCTTCTCTTTAATTTTGTGTGGTTCTGAAAAAAAAATGAAAAAAAGCACCAGGTACATAATTGTAATGGAAACATGTTTGAAAGGAAGACAATGTTATAACAATTATGTCTTGGCGTCAATCATTTAGCAAGAATAATATAGTCATATTTCAATAAATTAATTTGTTTTGTTCACTTTCCCAGATGGAAGTGTGAGGAGTTAACAAATGGCTTCCACAGGGACTGGCCTCCGTGAGTACACAACCACTTCCTATACAAATAAATGTTTATTGACATGAATGTGACGCTCCTTCATAGCTATGTACCGTATTTTCCGGACTATAAGTCGTACTTTTTTTTCATAGTTTGGCTGGGGGTGCGACTTATACTCAGGTCAATGGTTTTGTATAGCCCAATATCACAACAGGAGTTCCCTCATAGGGCTGCACCGAACATTAAGGCAAGTAAATAAGACAATCTAAAGTTCAGGCGAATCAAGTATCCAGGCAAACATAAAGTCCAAACAAGCGTCCCCTGTCCTTAGACTCTCCAGCACGGCGAGGAAAAACTTAAAAACCCGATGGGAGAAACGAGAAACCTTGGGGAGAACCACAGAAGGAGAGACCCACTCCCATGGACGGACAGGCTATGGAGACCCAGGGCCGATGGGAGTCGATCTAGACATGTTCTTTTCACACTGACAGCCGCTAGAGGGCGCTCTAGGCTTGTGTACCAGTATCTCCTACTCCTTTACCACTGAAAATGAAAAACAAACAAAAACTGTAATCGAGCAGCAGAAAGAAAGTTTGGAGTGAGCGAGAAACTTGTGAGGGACTGGCGAAAAGCGGAGGAATGAAAACAAATTAAAAAGCTAAAAGCTAGATGGCCACAGCTAGAGGAACAAGTTCGCAAATGGGTGCTTGAACAACGTGCTGCCGGGAGAGGCTTGTCAACGGAGCAGTTACGCCTCCAGGCCCAGGTAGTTGCCAAGGCTGATGCGACTTATACTCTGGAGCGACTCATAGTCCGGAAAAAACGGTATATCTACATTTCCTTTGTTTGTGTTTGTCAGGGATCCAGTGCGATGATAACCTGCAGTCCATGCTGGTGGGGACGGTGATGAGGAAGATCAAGTCTCGAACCTGGAAGAAGCAGAGATACTTCAAACTGCAGGACGACTGTATGACCATCTGGTACAAGTCCAAGAAGGCCGGCAAGGCTCACTCTACATGTGAGGCAAACTCAATAAAACTTAGGGCTGGGTACCGTGAAATGTTTTTCGATACCAGTACTTTAACGATACTTGGTTTTCGATGCCGATACCTGAACAATACTTTATTTGATACCGATACTAAATAATTTGTCATATAGAACCATAAAACCGATTTATAAAAAAATTTAATGTATACCTTTCCTTTCCATGTAATTTATTTTGCATTTGTATCATGTGTTTGAGGTGAAACAACCAATACATTTCCTTTAACTACAGAAGGGCGGGAAAAATACTTTCCAAGCACTTCTCATATTTTTTCTAATAAAAAAAAATCATGTTTTTTTTCAAACATGTCTGAAATTTTTTTAAATCTTTCCCCAGTTTTTTCAACATTGTTGTCTTTCTTTTTTTTCTTCTTTTTTTCTTTTTTCTTTTCCTACCCCCCCCCCCCCCACACACACACACACACACACACATATTTCAAAAATTTCCCAAATTGTTTCACTTGTTTTTCCCAATTTATTAAATTTTTTGGAACTTGTCTTTCATTTTTTTTTTTTACTTTGAACAAATGTTTTCACCTTTTTCCCCCAAAATGTTTACATTGTTTTCAAAATTGATTGTTTTTATTTTTTTCCCAATTATTCCTAATTTTTTTCCCAACATTTAAAATAAAAATTCAACTTGTCTTTCCCTTTTTTTTCTTTCTACATTTTTAACAACAGCATAAAAAAACTTGCATTCAAAGATTTTATATTTCTTTTCGGTACCTGCTTTTATTTTTTCGATACCAGTCCTACCTAAACCTTTTTCTTTTTCGATACGAGACTGCACCCAGCCCTAATAAAACTGCTAATTAAAGTGTTTAAAAGTGGAAAGTATTGTGATTTTAAACTCACTGCTCACTCCCTGGGCTCCAGTTTCCGTGAGCGATGTGGAGGCGATCCGGGAGGGCCATCAGTCCGAGGTGCTGCTCTCCATCGCGGACGAGTTTCCCGCCGACCGCTGCTTCACGCTGGTCTTCAGGGGGCGCCGGGGGAACCTGGACCTGGTGGCCGAGTCGGCGGAGGAAGCCCAGTCCTGGATCCGAGGCATGAGGAAACTGATGGAGAACTTGGAGAACATGGGGGAGATGGAGCGCATGGGCCAGTATCCTTCAAAAGGATTTATGAGTGCAAACCTTCGCTCCATTTATCATCCATTTATTTGTTAGGACTCCTGTGCGTTCGAGTTCTTAACATGTCTTCAGGTGGATCGGAGACTGGTTCAGAAAGGCGGACAAGGATCACGACGGGAGGATGAACTTCAAAGAAGTGAGGGATCTGCTGAAGATGATGAACGTGGACATGAACGAGCACCACGCACACAGACTCTTCACGGCGAGTGTCTCGAGGTCCTACTGAGGTTCATTACAGGACAGGTTGAACTAAACGACCTCTGACCAGAGACGCCACGATATATCTGAGGTCTTTCATCTGACTTGAGATTTAAGCACTTTTGCTAAAACACAACTTTAAACAAAAACGTGTAAAAGTTTTGATAATTTGACGAGGGAAAAAATCTGATAATAAAAAGTAGCAAAGTATAGCACTCTTCTCTGCTACTACATTTGTCAAATTAACCTCTTACCCCCCACCTTAACCAAACGCATTTTCTCCAGTTCGGCTTTACCCAAATCTTAAAGCTTCTCGACTGGAGAGTGTAGCACCTCATTTGAAAGCTAAGACCATACCGCCTTTGCTCTGCCTGATCCGGTCAGATCTCTGAAGCTAAGCAGGGAAGAGCCTGGCAGGTACTTGGATGGGAGACAGTTTGGGAGGAAGCCTGGGAGAATGGAGTGAGTGGTGGTGGTTCGGAGGGGCCGATGGCACAGACTGGTTGCCTCGCTCCCATCAGTCTACCCCAGGGCAGCTGTGGTAGTGACGATAATGACGACAGTGTAGCGCTTACAGGCTTGTAAAGCGCAATACAAGTGTAAGCCCATCCATCCATCCATTTTCTTCCACTTGTCCATTGTCGGGTCGTGGCGGCTGTTGGAGCTGCCCAAGTCACATTGCACCAGCCCCTATAGCGCCCCCTGCAGGTGGTGGGTCCACAGAAGGACGGCCTCATGGTTCTAACCGGGCCTGTTGGTCTCTCATAAGGGGCTTCTGAACCGCTCTTTGTCTGACCCGTCACCTATAGGACCTGTTTGCCCTGGGAGACCCTACCAGGGGCACGAAGCCCCCGACAACAGAGCTCCAGGATCATTCAGGCGCTCAAACCCCTCCACCACGTAAAGGTGGCGGTTCAAGGAGGGACCATTATTATTATTATTATTATTAAAGACCTACAATTTTTTTTTTTTTACCATAATTAAAGATAAAAAACGAAACAAAAAACGGATCATAACTTTTTTGATTTGTTTTTTTGTTGCTTTTTCATCACGTTTTTATTGTGGCTTTTCTAGCACGTTTTTGGCACTTTTTTGTGGTGTTTTTTGTGACCCTTTCATATTTTTTTTGTTGTGTTTTTGTTGCTTATTTATGGTATTATTGTTGCGTTGCTATTTTCAAGAAGCTTTTAGATTCGGGTAAAGCCAAACTGGAGATAATGCGCTCGGTTCCGGTGGGGGTCAAGAGCTTAAAAACAGCTGTCCTTTAACTGAACCCATCAAACCTATCGTAACCTCTTGGCTCTATCCCATTGGGTCCACCTCGATCCTTCTCCATGTTCATCCTCAACCTTCTCTCCTGCAGATGGCGGACAAGTCCCAGTCGGGCACGCTGGAGGACGACGAGTTCGTCCTGTTCTACAAGATGCTGACGCAGCGCGAGGACCTGCTGCGCGTCTTCCAGGAGTTCTCCACGGACGGTCAGAAGCTGTCGCTGCGGGACCTGGAGGACTTCCTGAGAGAGGAGCAGCTCGAAGCGGGGGGCTCCCAGCAGCAGCAGCGGGCCCGCGAGCTCATCGAGAAGTACGAGCCCTCGGACGCAGGTGGGACGGGAGGTTCACGGGCGAGACTTTGAGTGCAGCTCGGCCTGATCGTGCGCTTCGTTTCCCCCCCCCCCCCCCTGTTTCCAGCCAAGCAGTTGAGCGCCATGAGCTTCGACGGGTTCCTGAGGTACATGGGCTCCGCGGAGGGGAACATTTTTGACCCCAAGCGCAGAGGGACGTACCAGGACATGTGCCAGCCGCTGAACCACTACTTCATCTCCTCCTCGCACAACACCTACCTGATGGAGGACCAGCTCAGGGGCCACAGCAGCGTGGAGGGCTACATCCGGTACGGGACACTTCGTTCTACATCCCAGTCCAGCTGAATAGAATCATTTTCCATAGTTAGAATCAGCAGAATTATGAGAGACCAACAGGCCCGGGTAGAAGCATGAGGCCGTCCTCCTGTGGACCCACCACCTGCAGGGGGCGCTATAGGGGCTGGTGCCATGTGATTTGGGCAGGTCCAACGACCCGGCAACGGAGAAGTGGAGGAAGATGGATGGATGGAGAATCAACAGAACAGAAAAGCACCCGCGTTTAGATCCAAATCGTTTGCTGTGAAAAAAAAAAATGTGAATGGCCCGTCCAGACCGAAAAGTCCTGGGCCCACTTTTCTGTCGTAAAAAAAAAAATCAAATCAAAATTCCAGTGTGAAAAAATTGTACTATGATTGAGACAAAGTATGCAGTAAGAACTCATTTTAAAAGCTTAGTTCTAATCTTGTCATGTGCAAGTTTGCAACGAAATAGTGTTCAGGTGTTAGTCCTGAGCCGCTGCAACTGTGGGCCGAACCTGACCGGCATATTTTTAGAGGTCGGGGGAACCGTAGCACCCTGGAGGAAACCTGGCTGGCTTCCTTCAGCTCTCCTCTGATCCCCAGAAACGGTGCAGCGCCTCCCGGGTGTGTCCCTGTTTCAGAGCGTGGTGTCCTGCACTGGTCAGCTCCTCCCGCGCAGCTCCCTCCGCCCCACAACAGTCTTTCACCATCTTCACCACCCTAGCCGTTAATCTGTTTTGTTCTCCAGTGAACGTCCATGAGCCAGAGCAAGAGAAGGCATGTGTGGGATAGCTGTGAGTCTTGCCTGGATACCTCCTCGCTTGTCCCTTCCCTGTTTCCTGTAGCTCCTCATGTGATGCCGCCACTCTGCTGCAAGTGTGGGGGGCTCTTGGTGCCTCTTCAGTGTCTCAGATGAAGAAATGTGTAGGGTTTAGCTCGTAAGCTAGCTGTTTGTTTACTTTTAAAAGCGGCTTTCTTCAGGACCATTATGGACTCTCTGCAGTAAAAAAAAAAAAAATCTTATTAGCCGTTGTTCTAACCCTCCGCCTGAAGCCCAAAGTTGCTCCGGCGCTCTCTCCACATAATAAATGAACGGAGCGGTAAAGCTGTCAGTGAAAGCCCTTCCCTAATGCGTTTCCTGGGGTCTTTGCCGTAAGTCCTGGGCGCCCCATTCATCTGTTCAGTGGGCTATTAAGACTCTGCAGTTAATGTGATGGCTCTGCTGACGTCAGACGCCGCTTTAGACTCTCTCAATCACATTTAAACTGATCCATTCACCAAAACGGGCTAAAGTGGCATCGCAGACCCACAGAGCGGCACCGAGAGGAGCAGGCGGCGGATTAAACTCTCATGTTCAAGGCGTTTTCTGTGTGCAGTGTTGAAAGGGCCGGTGCTGCTCAGTATATATTCATTAGAGCCTTATACTGGGTTATCCATCCATCCATTTTCTTCCACTTGTCCGTTGCCGGGTCATGGAGGCAGCACCAGCCCCTATAGCGCCCCCTGCAGGTGATGGGTCCACAGAAGGACGGCCTCATGGTTCTAACCGAGGCCTGTTGGTCTCTCATTAGGGGCTCTTTGTCTGACCCGTCACCTAGGACCTGTTTGCCATGGGAGACCCTACAGCAGAGCTCCCAGGATCATTCGGGCGCTCAAACCCCTCCACCACGTTATGGTGGCGGTTCCAGGAGGGGTTGTCCTCCTTTCGTACATTGTAAATTTGTGGGAAAACATCTTATAAAAAAAATCAATATCAAAAATCAATTTCCTGAACTTGCAGTTTTCAAACTTTTTCGTGAACGTGACCTTGAATGGGATGCTACAAATATTAGGGCTGCTCAAAATAATGTTTTTTCTTCTTCTTCTTTTTTAAATTCAACCTCCCCATGTGGACTTTTTAGGTAGAAGGTCATGTGATTTTTTTTTTTTTTTTTTGCACGAACACAGATCCACTTGGGGTAGTTGAATTTTACCCCCCAAAATATTTGTAATTTAAAAAGAAATCAGGTATAGGGCCTTTAACATAGTGGATCAGGCACATACACACTTCTATATTGTGATCCCTGTGTTGGACCATATTTAAAGGTTTTGACATACTGATGTGTTTATTCCAGGGCTCTGAATCGTGGCTGTCGCTGCGTGGAGGTCGACTGTTGGGACGGGGCAAACGGAGAGCCCATAGTTTATCACGGACACACCTTCACATCCAAAATCCTGTTCAAAGACGTGGTCAGCGCCGTCGCCAACTACGCCTTCAAGGTATTTTTTTTTACCACATTGCGTTCCAAATTATTATGCCAATAGTATTCAGTGTCATAAAGGTAAAAAAAAAAGAAATAAAAAAATGCAATGAAACTCATAGATGGTGTTGTGTCTCAGGGCTCTTTGAATCACTGACATCAATCTCAGACAGCTGTGATAGTTAGTTGTCAGGTAAGTCCAGTTAAGGGAAAAAATACACAATTTTCTAGCAATATAGGAAATAAAAAGAATCTCTCTGCTGATGAAAAGCGTGAAATAGTTGAATGCCTTGGACTAGGTATGAAAACCTTCCATATTTCATGAAAAAATGTGGCTGATTCAGAGCATTCAATACATCAGATTAATAGAACAGCTGCTACAAATCATGGGCAGAGAGCTGGTCGGCCTCTTTGGGCTCCCCGAAGGTGTGAAAATGACCTCTGAAAAATATGTGGAGTTTCTGACGGACAACTTCCTTCTGTGGCACAAAAAGAAGAGCTGTGCTTTCCCATACAAAACCATCTTCATGCATCAAATGGGCATAAAAGGAGAGAAACTCATGATGTGGACCCCTACCCTGACCTCAACCCTATTGAGAACCTTTGGAGCCTCTGGCCACACGCGATCCGTTTGACAAGTGATTTTCCTGTCCCGCCTTTGATACAAGTCGCTCTCTGATTCGTTGCCAGCCGTCGTCATGGACCGGCGGCCCCGATCGGAAAGCTGATCTCTCTCCGTCGCCTCATCCAGGTGTTTAGCAAATCGCCCGTGCCGCCCGTGCGATTGTGCGCCCGTCACGGCAGCTTTGACGAGCGGCGGCCTGATTTTAAATTTATGAAGGGAGTACAAGCCGGCCAATAATATCCAGCGCATGAAGCCAACGGCGCAGAGACGAGGTGCCAAGTTCCCCGCTCTGTCACGGTGCACAGAAGGGCGGCTTTGATTCGGACCATGAGTACGGCTGGGTGCAGTTACATTTATTTCGATACCGATAACTTAAACGATGCTTTGTTTTCGATACCGATATCTGAATTTAACTTTTTCCGATACCTATATTAAAATATTTGTCATGAAAAATGGGGAATCTTTTGGGGAACAATTGTGGCAAAAATAAAGCAATAATTTGGGGGAAGATGCTGGAAAATAATATTATAAAAATGAGAAAAAATGCGTTGGGGGGGAAATGGAAAAATAAGTAAAAATTGGGGCAAAAAAAAGAAATTAATTAAGTAACAATTGGGGAAAATGGAACAAACATTGGGCAATGTTTTAATTTTTTTATTGGGGAAAACAATCATTTATTTGAGCTGGAACAACTAAGTCACTTTCATATGAACTGTATAAGTTCATTGAAAATCCTATGGACTAAAACATATTCAGCTACAGTTGTGGACTAAAATAGATTTTTTTTTTTTGCTTAAAAATGTCCCGTTTTGATCCGTTTTTTCCTCTTTTCTCTGTTTGAAAAAAAATGTTTGCAAATCTTAAGAAGCTTTTCTGCATTAAATTTACTATTTGGGCTCTAACAAGTGTTAAATTGGACTTCTGCCTACGGTGTCTTTGCGCATTTGTTATAAGGGAATTTACCCCAATTTATGAAACTATATGACGGCCAAAACCCCTGCAACTACATGCCTTTGTACCTTGTATACTGTAATTAGACAACAACAAAAAAGATGAATCAAAACAACTGGATTTACTTTCTTTTGTTTTTTTTAAGTAAGTCCAGTTTTCATCTTTTCTTTTGAGTCTTGTATACAGTTGTTATACCTTGCACTTTAACTTGTACGTCCATGTGTAATTACGTTTCCTGTACCTATACATAAAACCCGCGGGCTGTAATCTGAAGTGTTACCCATACACGCACTAAAAAGACATGACAGTTCCAACAACCCTCTAGATTATATAACTTTGTACAGTAGCCCTAGCTGTGTCTTGGTGCAACCCTATCCCGTCCCATTGACCCTTTGCTCCCTGGTGGTGATAATTCAAGCCACGCGTTGAGTTACCCCTCTCTCTCTCTCTCTCTCTCGCAGGTGTCGCCCTATCCCGTGATTATGTCCATAGAGAACCACTGCAGCGTGGAGCAGCAGCGCGTCATGGCCCAGCACCTCACTCACACCCTGGGGGACAAGCTGCTGAAAAGCACGCTGGACGGAAAGGCTCCCATCGGGCTGCCCTCCCCCCACGTGAGCCTCAAACTGTCCTCAGCGCACAAGCCACTTCTCAGAAACCAATGGCAAAATATTGTGCTCAAAACCTGCTTGTTGTGTCCATTTTGCTTTTTGAATATCAACATTTCCCCTCATTCCTTTTGATGGGATGTTTGCGAATCTTACTCAATTAAATGGGCACAGATTTGTTGTGTTTGTGGCCTTAAAGGGATATTTCAGGATTATTGATATAAGGCCTCATTTCCTAGTTATCCAGAGTGTTGTTGATTTCTGGAGATATATATTTTTTTTTATTCATGCAGTCCTTATATTTGAAGAGTTTACTAGTGCTAGGCTAGCGCATGTCTATGGTAACTAGTAGCCTGCATTAAAAACCTCTTCAAAATCATGGGGTAGTCCTCCAAACGTTGCCATATCTGATTTGTAGAAAGCTCCTTTGTGAATTCCACGTGTAGCAACGCCGGCCGCAGGTAAACAAACTACTGTAGATCCGGTAACCGAGCAGATCACACCGCCGCTCGTAGCTTACAACCAGGAAGCTGATGCTGCTCAAAAATAAGGTATTTTAAATGCAAAATGGTTATATTAAAAAAAAAAAATCAGTCAACATCGACATTTATATCAGTAGTCTGGTGTTGTTAGGTGCACTGTGCTTGGTTCAGACTGTTTTTAATGCAGGCTACTAGTTACCATAGACATGCACTAGCCTAGCACTAGCCTAGCACTAGCCTAGCACTAGCCTAGCACTAGCCTAGCACCACTAAACTCTTCAAATATAAGGTCTGCATGAATAAAATAAACAACAACACTCTGGATAACTAGGAAATGAGGCCCTATGTAAAAAATCCTGAAATATCCCTCCAAAAGTTTACTATTTTGCCCATTCTCTCCAGTTTGGCTTTACCCAAATCTAAAAGCTTCTCAACTGGAGAGCAACAGTGTAATGTCTCCTTTGAAAGCTAAGACCTACAAAAATGATCCTCACTTTTTGTAACTTTTTTGTTGCGATTTCATCCTCGTTCTTGTCACTATTTTGATCGTTTTTTTTTTAAAGCTTTTAGATTTGGGTAAAGCCAAACTGGAGAAAATATGCTCGTTTCAGGTGGGGGTTGAAGCCTTAATTTTGACTAGATGCTCCCGGCATAAACTCTGCTTAAATTAGTCTGTGTTTAGTCCAAGTTTTGGCCCGAACCTAATCTTTTTTAAATAATAAACTGTTCTCACCTTCTCTTTGTCTGCGTCTGTGGCGTGCAGGATTTGAAGGGCAAGATCCTGGTGAAGGCGAAGAAGATCGGGGGCCTGGAGGAGAGTCTGGGCGGACTGGGGGAGGACTCTCTCACGGCGGAGGTCAGCGACGAAGAGGAGGCGGCAGACATCGACGAAGACAGTATTCACCGGGACAGTCTGCGACGACGGGTCATCATGGTGAGGCGCGAAACTAAAAGGAGCTGCACTACTTTTGCGTGTCTGTCTCGGTAGGGTCTCTAACTCTACAAACATGCTCTGAAATACACATACATGTCTTTAGTATATACTATAAATACTTTTTAGTTGTTTACCCTCTTATCCCCCACTTTAAAGGAACAGGCCACCGTTTTTCCATACTGAGATATGTTCTTACCTGAGCTTAGACGAGTTAGCACTATTGTTAGCATTTAGCCTCTCCTCCTCTCCTCTATGGGGCCAAACGGGGCCGAAGTTAGAAGTAGTTATACTATATAACTATATTGTACGGCGTAATAACACCTTAGGAGCACTTCGACGCAGTAAAGTGAAGTGTGTTTTTTAAGCGTTTTCATCACCTTTGAGTCATGTTGTTGTCGCTTTTATGGTGCATTTTCATCCTTGTTTTGTTTCTCATTATTGTCAATACTTTGATCCTTTGTTCAAGAAGCTTTTAGATGTGGGTAAAGCCAAACTGGAGAATATGTGCTCGTTTCAGGTGGGGGTTCATAGGTTACGTTTTGAGGTGTTTTTTCATGTTAGCTCTGAGATAAATCTTACCTGCGTCAGGGATTTACGACCGACGCCGATGGTCGATCGGAAGGTCGGGGGTTCGAATCCCGCCTCCTGAAGATGCACACTGTCGTCGTGTCCTTGGGCAAGACACTTCACCCTCCTTGCCTCCAGTGTCTGCGCACACTGGCGTATGAATGAGAGTGTGAATGGGTGAGTGCCTAATGTAGGTGGAAAAGCGATATATATACGTTGCGACCATTTAACACGTAGCGAGTGACGTCATCGGTATCTCATTGTCCGAGATGTTTTCTTGAACTGTTCGTCGATTAACGCAAGACATCGCGGACGCTTTTTGGGAAAACGGCGAGAGAGGAAGGACCACGGCGTCCGGAGATCGCATAGAGCCAACGTCAGCTTAAGGCAGACCAGCAGGTTTACCAATGAACACAAGATGGCGCCACCCACCGCAAGTGTTCCCACCTGAACTAAACTAAGCACACGTTCTCCAGTTTGTTAAGGCGAGGGGGTAAGAGGTGAAGCACTGTTTTAGACTCTTGTGTTTGCGCTTTCTAGACGCCAAAAGCCGCTGCGGCCTCTTAACTTAGAGCGCGAACAAATATTAGATTCATCAGATTATAACATCCAATCGGTTTTGTTGTGTAATTGTAATAACGTTTCAAAGCACTTGTGCCTTTTCATGTAGCGATTTGGGCCACTTCCTCCATCTCCGCCTGTTCCACACGATCTGATAACTTGGAACAATAGATTCCCTTTTCAGGCCAAAATACGGAAGCGCTTTGAAACAAGTGCCCCTTTCTGGCGGATTAATTCCCCAAAAACGCAAACACTCTTTTGATTAAAGCCATTCCGTTAATTGCTTTGTACTGTGCCAAAACGGCGCGTAAACAAGCTGCTATTGTCTGCAAAATCCTGAGAGCATCCAAAATTAGAACTGATACTTCCTGTGTATCTACTTTTAAAATCCAGCGATTATAGGACGGGACAGGTTTTTTCTCGGCTGAACTTGTGCTACTCTCGTTGAATTGTTCCGAATCCTGCGGTCCCGTTATCCGCGGCGGCAGTAGTTGTAGATGGATGTCCCTTGAGGCAAATGTGGAACTCGTCTGCTCTCTTGTATAATGCATGCGATGAAGCAGCAGCAGCAGCAGCAGCAGCAGCAGACTGTGGTGTTGGATACAGCTCTCTGTTTACACCGGGGTCAATGGGAGACGGCGCCTGTTGCTCCCGTGGACTGGGCTGAACCAACGCGACAGAGACATGACACATCTTTGCTCATGTCCAAATATAGTTGTACGTCGACCCTCGTCTCTCGGGCCGCTAGCTAATGGTCTTTGCAGATAGAGGCCCGTGTGATCTGGTGTTCCATCGCAACTGCTCAGGGCTGACTCGCATTCTAATCAAATCTATGAGTTTGTGAGCGCTTTATCGAGCGTTCCTGCATTGTCTGCTTTGCCTGTAGTTGCATCTTTTGGTCGTGGAAAAGAAAATGTCCGCAAAATTATAAATTGCTCTGTGAAACTTCTGGCCGCTCAGACTCCTCCTACGCAGCCTGTTCCTTTAAAAGGGCAAAAAGGCGGGAAGCCCTGCGCTCGTGAGGCGGGCGGAGCCTCCACAGAGCTCCAGAGCCAGTCAATGCACTGAAAAGACTTCCTCTTTTTTTTGTGCTGATAAACAAAAAACAGCGTGGTTAAAACATATTTCACCTTCCCCAGCGTTGTCACATGGGTCATAGCATTTTTTAGAGAATGAAAAACTCTTTGGAGCCGGGCTTTTAAGCCCTTCTTGGGAGGTCGGAAGTCTCATTAGAATCAATTTTCCCAAGTGTCTCTTGGGGTCGCTCTTGGCCACATGGGGGCGGTATTACAGCAATGTCAGCTCCCCGCCAAAAGGACCATAGAGAGGCGCATTCCTCGCCCATTGGTGCAAGCTTGAACACCAATGTGTCTCCACCCACTTTGCCGTCTTGTTGGAACCAATTAAGGAACAGCATAATGTGCAAATAGGGTTATATACAATGAGTAAAGAACTTAAAGGGGCAAAAAAATAGGACAATATAAGGGCTGGTGAAGTAACTTGTGATATGCGATACTGTTGTGAAATACCGCGATAAACCACTAAACCAATTCAACACAATATGGTTCATTCTAATTACACACAAATCTCAGTCCGATGATCGCTTTAGTGATGTTGCGATATACTGTGGCTTCTTGCGATATTGCATCACCTAATCACGATACAATATTTTTTGATATATAGCATTGCCCTTTTACTTTAAAGGAACAGGCCACCATTTTCCATACTGAGATATGTTCTTACCTGAGCTTAGACCAGTGGACGCGTACCTGTTTGGTCTTTGTGCGTGCGCTCAGTCAGGCAAAAAGACCAAAGATGTTGCTCTCTCCCAGCATATTCCCATAGCTCCAAACGGGGGTGAAGCTGGAAGCGACCACGTTCTTCTACGGGCACAAAGACCAGACAGGTGCGTATCAACTCGTCTAAGCTCAGGTAAGAACATATCTCAGTATGGAAAAACGGTGGCCTGTTCCTTTAAAGCAGTACTAAGTAACTCTTGCCCCTAGAGCGCCGCTGCAGGTGTCGTAGCAAGTTACGATTTTCAAACTTAATAAATGTCTTGGAGAGTAAATACTATGCTGACAGAAAAGGCGAAGGGAGAGAGGGGTGTTATACAATGGAAATAATTGTTTTCACTCAAACTTGGCTGTAAATACTGTTTAAAGTGGCGCTAGCCCGCACTTAGCTTTGCCCGTTAGCCTGTTAGCTTCTTCTTCGTGGTTCTATTAGTGTGTATTGGTTGCTCCGACCCGGTGGCAGTCAAGTTGCAAGCAGGGTTTTCTGGCCAGAGGCACCAGGGGGAGATGAAAGACCCTTCAATCATCCCATTAACACTTGTATTACCCCCAGAGGGACGACGGAAAGGATTTATTAAGGTAAACACGTTACTTAGTACTGCTTTAAGAATATGAGGATTTTTGTTTGTTTCTTGTCTCATCTCTCAGCCCTAATTTAGCTTGGTTTACCATTTGGATCGTGTAACCTGATCGCTTATGGCTTTCCCCACATGTCTTGACTTGCTTTATTATGATGCCGTTCAAACCTACAGCTGTTCACTTTGATATTCACATATGGAGGCCACACTTTAAATCCCGAATCATGCATCGTGCCGTTTCTAAATAGTGAAATGTGCAAATGCGCAAATGCGCTGGCATTCCTGTATCCCTGTGCCTCTGCAAAACCAAGTGCGTAAAGAAAGCCCACAGCTGTTAGTGTCACGTTTGTCAATAGCCACCTGATCTCCTGATGAGTTAATGCGGTCACAGCAGGTGAGTCCCGTGCAGATCCTGCTGCAGACTTGGTTTAGGGAGGACCTGTCTGTTGGACTCGGGTCTATGGGGTTTCATCCACAGCAGGTTCATGGCGCGGTGTTGGGCGCGTCACTCCATTGACATTTTACTGTCACCCAAGCCGCTCTGGCACGGGACGAGAAACTACCTCTTCACTGCAAGATAATAATCGTAAAAATTGATCTATGTGAATTAGGAACTGTTTCATTTACTGAATGTAGCTGTAACATTAATCACACTGTTATTCAGCCGCACTTTCTAAAGCATTTCTCTTTCCTGGATTTAAGGCGACGCTACAGGTAAAAGGCAGTTTTCAGTTTTGGGGGCAAATTGGTCTCTTAACACTTTCACCCAGACCTAATCGTCACAATAACATGTTTAATTATTGCATTTATTCAGTGTTTCACGATAGATTGGGAAATCTCAAAACCATTATATCGTACAAAGCTTCCAAAACTATCATATTTCAGCACAAACTATTTATTGTACACTATGAATATGCCAATAGCGCTGTAGCACCTGCACATAATATGGCTCATATCAATTAAATTATGATGTCAAGAGAGGTGAGACAGGGTCTTGCTGACCAATCAAATGCCACGGCTGCAGCCAAGGATAGAGGAACTTTAAAACTGATCCAGGGACAGTCTCTCCTTCTGGCAGCAGATATTACGCCTACGTGAATACAGAGGCTAAGTCTGACTCCAGATCAGAGCGAAAGCAAAGCGCTGCTGAGAGGGGACAGTGCATTTAGCCAGACTTTATCTGGCGCTCTGAAATTATCATACATGTACGGCTTTTTTTAATAATTGATTGTACATCATACAGGGTCAATAGGATAGTTATCATACATGTGGCAACCCTGGCACCTACAGACTTCAAATGTTCCAGCCAATATAGGGATTTTTTAATATCTAATACCTAGCCTGATTGTTTGAGTTTTTCATTTAAAAGATATTCAAAATCCCCTCTGAAAAAGTCTAACTAATATGTCACAAAATAAACCTAAATCTGGCTCGATCCATTATTCAGATTTTGTTGCTGAAAACATGGGAAATTTGGGGCATTTTTTGGCAAAAATATTTGTATATACGTTTCAAATTGATGTCTCAAAATGTACAGTTTCCCTTTTCACCTGCAGTGTCTCTAAAGCCCTAAAGCATTTGGGTTCCTTGCTAACTCCACATATTTGGTGTCATTTCTCGTTTCCTCAGAAGTCAAAGCAGCGTCTGTCCAAAGAGCTGTCCGACTGCGTGGTCTACTGTAAGAGCGTGCACTTCCGCAGCTTCAGACACGCGCGGATCCACAGCCGGTTTTACGAAGTCGCCTCCTTCACCGAGTCCAAGGCGCGCAAGCAGCTCAAGGAGTCGGGTAAGAGAGAGTCCCACAGGTCCCATGACAGAGAGCCCGACAGTTACAGAAGAAGACATTTGAATTTTAATATCTAAAAAAGGAAAAACGTGAGCTAAAAGTAGATTAAATATATGCAATTATGGCCATTTGGTTGAGCGCACCCCAGGGCTCTGTTCTTGGCCCGGCTTTGTTCTCGCTCTATATGCTGACCTTGTGCAATTATTTGATCGTGTCTTTCAGGAGCCGAGTTTGTGTACCATAACGCGCGGCAGCTCACTCGCGTTTACCCCAGCGGCTTTCGAACGGACTCCTCCAACTACAACCCTCAAGAGATGTGGAACGTCGGCTGCCAAATCGGTAACTTCGGCCAATGGCATATTTACTTAATTCAAAAATTCTAACATGGGCCTGTCTTCGCTCCCCACCGCTTTCCATATCCTTCAAAACATGCCGTGGCTTCCCGAGACCTGCGCATCATTAGCGGTGCATTTTACCGGCTTAACGTCAGTCACCTGTTTGAAGACTGACGCTTGATTCAAGTGGTTGTTATTTCAAATTATGCAAATGTGTCGCCAAGACGCTTCAAAGCACGTTTTTGAAAGTGACTCACTCTGTACGTCAAGGCTTCAAGGGGGCAAAAAAACATAAAAACTAGTCTTAATGAAATGTATAGCGTACTAGTTTATACGACTCACTGTAAATTCTATTAATATGACTTGATGGAACAAAATCTGCACTAAATCAGGCCTAAAGAGTAATGAAAATTGAACACTACAGTGCTTGGGACTAAAATTTTGACTCTCAGTGGTCCTAATGTTGTGGCTGATTGGTCTTGTTTATTCCCTTGTAGTTGCGTTGAATTTCCAAACCGCTGGCGAGGGCATGGATCTAAACGACGGTCTCTTCAGTCAAAATGGCGGCTGCGGTTACGTCCTGAAGCCCGGCTTCATGAATGAAGCCGAGCGGCGCTTTGATCCCGACAATCCACAGAAACTGAATGGATACCAGCCCCTGATCCTCACTATACAGGTAATCGTTTTAGACATGACATCTGTTTGATTGTTGAGTTGCTTTTCTGGCTATGCATCATTAAAAGCATTAAACTGGATTCAAAATGCCATTAAATCTAAATGGAAAAATTATGAATTTCTGTTCATAATGGCTGAAATTGACCAACTTTTTTGCTCAAAAATTTTCCCTTTTTGTCCAATTCTCTTTCCTCTGTTCGATGAAATGTTTGCAAATCTTAAGAAATTTTTTTTTCTGCGTTTGTGGCATTACAATATACTATTCGGGCTTCAAAATGGCATTCAAAGGCATTAAATTGGACTTGCTTCTGCCTGTATAAACCCTGTAAACCGTTCAATAGACTTCATTAGATTTTCCGCTCCAACTTTAGAAACTTTTTTTTACATGTTTTTACTTTCCATTTTACATTATCCATATGGTGTCTATGTTTATTCGTGCACGTAAAGCACTTTGCGTTTTTGTAAATATGCTTCATATACGCTAAGTTGACATTGATACTGTTGTTGGACATAATTTAGTTTGTCCTTTTAATCTTGACTAGAGATTTTTTGTCTCTACCACCATAAAGTACAACAAAAAGCTACTTGTATCATCTTAGTTGTGGTTTTGGGACACTTAAAGTCTGTCAAACTAGCCTCTTCAGTATCTTGAATTGCTGTGATTCGCAGGTGATCAGCGGCCAGCAGCTGCCCAAGGTCAACATTAAAGAGGGCTCCATAGTGGATCCTCTGGTCCGAGTGGAGATCCATGGGGTTCCTGTGGACCAGAGCAAACAGGAGACGCGGTGGATCGAAAACAATGGTATTATCGTTAAAAAAAATAAAATAAATGCCTCCCACCAATGGGAACAAGACGGCTCACCCGGGTAACCGTTCTTTTGTCTCAGGGTTCAATCCCGTCTGGTACGACACTCTCCGCTTCACGCTCCACGCGCCGGAGTTGGCCATGGTCCGGTTTGTGGTGGAGGATTACGACAAGACTTCCAAAAACGACTTTGTTGGACAGTACACGCTGCCACTGAGCTGCATGCAACAAGGTGACATCTAATTTCAAAGCTTTTTTTTTCTATTGTGTGTATCGCAATGTTCTTTTTTATTACATCTTCGCCCATTATTTTTATTTTCTGCCGCCCTTGCGTTACGTCGGACAGTAATCTATGCGTGAATACATATGTGCTCCACACGTCAGCGTTTCTTTTTTTACCGTATCGCCGCTTTTTGAGCTGCTGACCGCTTTGTTTTTCTTTTTCTCGAGCGCTCGCTAAAAAGCACCAGCATCAGTCATCGCGGGTCTAAATTTACCCAGGGTTTCCAGGTGTGCGAGGGGGACATTTGCGTACAGGAAAAATGTCTGTTTTTCCAAAAAGGAAGATAATAGGGAAGAGAGAAATGGTCTGCTTGCGATTTTCCTGACACGTATTGTGATTAGTTAAGATAAGGTTTCTGCAGGGCATTGAAAGTCATTACATGAATTGTGCCAAAAGCAAGACCTTCAATGTCATTAAAAGTATTACATTTGATTCAAACTGGCATTAAATATAAAGTTATTAGGAAATTAGGATATCGCTCAACAATTTTTACTGTTAAAGTTAATTGAAAATACCCAAATTGTTGTCTTTTTAGCTTGACCTCTTAACCCCCGCTTTAACCGAGTGCAATTTCTCCGGTTTAGCTTCACCCAAATCTAAAGGGTTACAGCCTATAGGCCAGTGAAACGCCTCATTTGAAAGCTAAGACCTACAAAACGAATTTAAACCCATTGTAGTCAGTTTTTTTTTAACATTTATTTTAATTACTTTTTTGTCACTTTGTTGCCACTTTTCGGTTTCTCTTGTGTGGAATTTTTGTCGCTTTTTCGTCACTTTTTCGTCACATTTTCATCACATTATCGTAATATTTGTGTCACATTTTTACATTTTGGTCAATTTTTTGTCACTTTTTTGTCAAATTTTTGTCATTTTTTCTCACATTTTCGTCACTTTTTTGTCGCGTTTTTGTCCCTTTTTCCTTTCTTTTTGGTGCTATTATGTCACTAGTTTTTTCAAGAAGATTTAGATTTGGGTAAAGCCAAACTAAAGAAACTGTGCTCGGTTCAGGTGGGGGTTAAGAGGTTAAAAGTTGCCAGTTTTGTCCAATTCTCTTTCCTCTTTTGGATGAAATGTTTGCAAATTAAAAATATGAAGAAATTAAATACGCTGTGATTTGAAAACAAAATGAAATATAGGATTTGGGCATTAAAAAGCATTACATTTGACTCGCTTCTGCCTGTATAAACGCCATTGTTTCCAGAGGACACTATATCACCACAATAATTGCAGCCATATATTAAACTCTGCTTTTGTCCTCAGGTTACCGGCACATCCACCTGCTGTCCAAAGATGGAACCAGTATCCCCCCGTCATCGCTGTTCGTGCACGTTCGCATCACTGAGCTGTAGAAACTGTGACCACGATATTTTATATGAGTGAAATTATTATATTTTCAATTTGTTTTAAATATTGGCAGTAGAAGAGCTGACATAATTGGCAGAACATTTATATTGAAGTCAAAAAGCGTGATATCCAGATAAAATCGACAGTTTATTCGTTGGTTTGTCTTCATAACCATAACAAATTATTGAAATATTACACATCATTTTTTAATGCCTGTTACAAAAGCTTGATAATCGCCTTCATAACAAAAAAACCTACAAATGTAAACCATTCACAAGCTCCTATAGCTCACTTCAATATGATTTTTTTTTTTTAAAGTAATCATCATCGTTTTAGTTCATGAGATGTTTGAAAGCTATTTGATTGGTATCTGATTGGGGTTAGGTTGTTGTTTTCCATAAAGTTGGCAGTCGTGGGTCGCCCTCGTAAATGTGCGTGTTCTCTCCATTCAAGTATACTTCAGTCCAGTGCTCTCGGTTTCCTCTTTCTCCTTAAATTATCTTCATACTGTACCACTATTCAAAAACAAATCCTGCCAAATGTGTACGTTGTAGTGTGTGATGCATGTTGTGAAGTTTAGTATAACTGTGGCTTCTTGTGTTTTAATCTATTACTTATTATATAGTTTTAATATATGTATTTGTGATGTGACTGTATGATTATTTTGTGTAGGTGAATGTGCCACTAGTTACCACTTGATCAGTATTTATCTTTAGCACTTCACGCACATTATACTCCATAGTTTCACTTTGTCGAGCTGACTTCGAACATATGCATAGTATCGTGTCTTATTTAAATGGCATAACATTATACATTTAGGTTCAATCCCTCATTTTTGACCATTCATGTGTCATTGTATTGTGAGCTGTACTGTACATATCATTGTGCAATTGTGTTTTGATATGTCTATTTTTGTATAAACCCTATGTACAGTGAGAAATAGTGTGTGTTGGTTGGTTTTATTGTGTAATATTAGTTGCAGCACAAGTAAAATATGGTTAATTTAGTATCATATAATAATTTACCACAATTTAAGAGAAGTAGAGGTTTATTTTAGCTTTCAAATAATCAATAAATATGAAAACATGAGTATCGACTGTTCAAGAATAATATTAATTATTAATATTAGAAAACCTGTTTCAAAGCGGAACGTATACACTGCATCCAGTCGGCAGGCTAATCGTGTTACACCGGTCGAGCATAAATGAAGCTAAAAGCTAATTACGCTAGCGTTTCCTTTCCTTTTTCATACTAAAACCACGACATTTACCGTTTCTATGCACAGACGCGAGAACAAGTACTTAAGGGATTTCACATGCCCCTTAATAAATGTTAAGCTAAGTCAAATATCATTTTAAATTAAAGGTTTATCGTTAATTTAGCTCAAATTACGATCAGCTTCCGGTAGAAAACGGTGCCACTTGTTGACTTGACCAAATCACATGTGGTTGGGGGGTTGCCGCTGCTGGCTGTGTGTTGTTTTCCAGCTTGTTTAGGGAGAGTTTCTTGAACATATCAAAGATGGTTGGGAAAATCAAACACGTCCGACAGAAGCTGCACCAGGAGGCGGTGAAGTTCGAGCCCAGTGGCCGACAGCCTGCACCCCTGCCCGGGCTCCTGACAGAGACACCCCCGGTGGTGTTAGGGTTCCAAAACACAGGTCTTGCTGGAGTCAAGGAAGATGCTTCCAAAACCACACCGCAGGTTTGAAAGAGCCAACATAACAGTATTGATAATATTATATTGATAATGACTGTCTAGTAACTCTCACTATAATGGATTTGAATCACGTTTCTGCTTCAGGTAGGGCCACCAGAAGACAAGAATTCAAATCAGTTTCGTTTACTAACTATAGATAAAATGCTATCTAGTTCATTTCTTTATATGTTAACCTCTTACCACTCGCCCCAACCGAGTGCATTTTCTCCAGTTCGGCTTTACCCAAATCTAAAAGCTACTGGACTGGAGCTTACAGCCTAGGCCAGTGTAACGCCTCGTTTGAAAGCTAAGACCAACAAAACTGATGGATCGTCACTTTTTCCACATTCATTTTCATCGCTTTTGTTGTTTTTTTTATTGAGTTTTTGTCGCTTTTTTTGTTTAGTTTTTATCCTTATTTTCTTCTTGTTTTTGTCGCTATTCTGCCGCCATTATCAAGAAGCTTTTAGATTTGGGTAAAGCCAAACTGGAGAAAATGTGCTCGGTTCAGGTGGGGGGTAAGAGATTAAAAGTGCACTATTGTTTGTTTTTGAACCTGGCACTGGTTTAGATGTGCCATAAATCCTAAATATCGACTTTTAATAATGTATTTGGGTTCTGTCTCACATGTACCACTTGTGTGAGAAAGGCGTTACTTAATTATCTTTTTTAATAAATGGTCCTCTTATCTGTCCAGACCCAGATTAAAGCCCAGACTTCGTTTCTGTCGGGAATCTTCTCCAGCACAACGATCACTCCAGACGTCCTCAAACAGACGCTGAAGTTTGAACAGCCCCCTGATCTACCTCCACCTCCAAAGAAAGGTAACGTCGCATTTAGCTTGCGGGTGGTATGACCAACACTTTCCCTGACAACTTGAATCCTTATTGAGGTAATTATCTGGGGAACTGTATAATGAAATGTGGAGTATGAAATCCACTAAATCAGCATTTTCGTAGCTACCATTGTAATATTACTTCCAATACAGATACCTTTTGATTACCCATCCATCCATCCATCCATCCATTTTCTTCCACTTGTCCGTTGCCGGGTCGTGCACCAGCCCCTATGGCGCCCCCTGCAGGTGGTGGGTCCACAGAAGGACGGCCTCATGGTTCTAACCGGGCCTGTTTGTCTCTCATAAGGGGCTTCTGAACCGCTCTTTGTCTGACCCGGCACCTATAGGGCCTGTTTGCCATGGGAGACCCTACCAGGGGCACAAAGGCCCCCGACAACAGAGCTCCAGGATCATTCGGGCGCTCAAACCCCTCCACCACGTTAAGGTGGCGGCTCCAGGAGGGGACCTTTTTGATTATCGTACCTTGAAATTAGAGTTTGGTGTATCCCCCAAAAACTGCACTGGATATTACGAGCTGCTGAGTGTTTTATTTTCACCTTCACTCCCACACGTGCTGTTACGACCGTTAGTGGAAGTTGGCGTTGTTCTTCCGCTCCGCCGAGGCCGTGTGCAGCGGCAGGATGCTATGGTACATGTCTTGGCACTTCACCTCCGTCTGCAGGGCCCTCTCTTGCGCCTGCAGCTCCCGCTCCAGCGCGGGTATGCGTCTCTTCACTCCATCCATGCTGCTCTGGACCCTCCTCCACATCCTCTCCAGGCCGGACGCGATCATCGCCAAATCGCGCCGCTGCAGCGTCAGGCTGTCGTGCGCCTCGTCCAGACACAGCTCGTTGCGTTGGCGTCGATTCAGGGCGCAGAGGTTGCTCGCGGTCTGGGTCGTCCTCGCGTCGCAGTTTCGCATCTGGCCGGCCACCTTTAGCGACGCCTTCGCCAGGTCGTCCCTGTCGTCGAGCGCCTGTTTCAGCCTCCAGCGCATCTGCTCCTCCGTCTTCTTCTGGACGTGGGTCGCCTTCCTCATCGCCTTGCTCGTGCTGGACCGCTGCCCCTCGCACGCGTTTTTCAAGTTCGTCAGCGTCAACCGGATGTTCCCCCGGAGGTTCGCCGCCTGTTTTAATAGACTCTCCGTCTTGCCGTGCAGGCTGTTGCATTCGGACTTCCAGTTGTCGTAGGTGACGTGCCGTCGCTTCGGCCCGTCTTGATGATATTGGGAGAAGTTACTGTACGTCATACATTTCGTCATCAGTCGAATCGCTTCGGCTTTGTCTTGATGGTCGATTTTGAGTTGAGCGTGATCGTCTTTCAGCGCGTCTATTTGACTCTGCAGCAGGGAGGTGTGATTTTGCAGCGTGCCGTTAACCTCGTGCGTTAGCTGCAGCTCCCTTTTCAACTCGTCGTAAACCTCGTCCTGTACGAACTGGTCGAAATCTTCCTTAAACTTCACGCACTCGGCCATAAATCTCGCGTAAGTCTTTCGTTCCTCCAGCCGCCGCGCCACGTCGTTTTTCAGCTGATGGAGAGCGTCGATCTCGCGCCCGACTCGGCTCAGGCTAAGCCCCGTCAGCGACTGCCACTTGCCCAGCTCGAAGTGGCGGGAGGTGAGGTGTCGCGCCGTGCCGCGGATGTCCGAGGGCAGAGAGGAGAGGTTCACGTCCAGGGAGCAGGCCAGTTCCTCACGGAGGCTCATCACGGGAGCGTGCGACAGAGCGCCGTGAATGGGCGCGAGGGACTGCACTGCAAAAAGTAATTAACTAGATTAGTATAAATGTTTCAATTTGAGCATAATAATCAAAGTTGTTTTGACTCGGTAAGATGTATTTGGCCATTTGACCTGGATTATTTCACTTGTTTTGAGATGTTTCTGACTCGTTTCAATACATTTTGTCTCTATTTCAAGTAATTTTCTTTGCCAATGGGGCAAGAAAATCGGTCTTATCTCATTGGCAATTTTACTTTCTTATTTAGAGCGAGGTTTAACTTGGAACCAGTCGGAAATGTCCTCAAACTAGCAAAGTAAACTTGGTCAGACCAGGAACAAAATCTAAATGTCAAAAAAAGTCAAAACTAGATACATTTCCTCAATTCAAGACATTTAAGCCAAATGCTTGATATTTACTTTTTGCAGTGTGGCAGGTACTGAGATGATGATCTGCCCCGTGGAGTGGAAAGGATTTCCTGAAAAAAAGAAAGAAAAGTTTGTTAAATTTAACGCATAAAGACTTAAGTTAAAGCTTTCAAGTTGGGCCGCATTTTTAATCACTACTGAATTGCCATTTGAATCATTGCTGTCAAATTGCAAAAGCTAAAAGTATTAGTTATAGATGATGTCTTATATTTCATTTCATTGTATTATTTGTTTCATTAATTTTAAAAGCATTTAACATACACATATTAGGGTCTCTTATGTATCAAATATGCTACACTGCAGTTTTGACCAGGGATTCCCAAACTTCTCCCCAAAACAACCCCAAAAATCACAACTTGGTAAACTTCTGTAAAATGGAATTAACATTTATGATAATTTATGGTCAGTGTTGGGGGTAACGTATTACAAATATATTACTTTTTTCAGTAATGAGGAATATAATGTATTACTTACACAAAATACGGGATTATATTAGTCATTACTATTCCAGTAACTCGAGTTACAAGTGCATTTAAATATTTGAATGAAAAAAGGCCAAACTCCCCCCAAATAAAATGCACCAGATCAAGTTGAACAGCTTCAAAACAAACATGAGAGAATGGGAATAGCAAAGGAAATCTCTGACTGCACTTGGCATTAATACTATATTCAGATTTTGCCAAAAGTAACTCAAAGTAATGTTACTCAGTTACATTTTTGAAACGGTAATATGTAATACAAACTTATTACATTATTACATTTGTAACTACTAATATAGAATTTGACTATTTTAAAGTAACTTGCCCAACACTGTTTATGGTGCAAAACATTTATAATCTGGTTTAATGACGTTAGTTTGGATACTGTATTTTGATATTGGGTTTAATTTCACTGAAATATATTGTTTCCATATCATCTTGCGACCCACACTTTGGGAACCACTGGTTTAGACGACAAACGTGTTCTGAAGCGCATATGATTCTTATGTTTAGCAGTTCGTATTTAAGTCTTCCCTCAAATGCTTCTGACACGCCGCCTGTGAATGGAGTGAGTGGTGATCGTCAGATGGCGCAGATTGCTTCTGTGAGGGCAGCTGTGGCTACAATAGAAGCTCACCAGTGTAGAGTATGGAGTGGATGAATGTAATGACGACAGTAGGCATGTCCAAAGTGCGGCCCGGGGTCCAAATGTGGCCCCTCAGAACAATTTTCGGTGGCACTCGGGCTCCATGTTTCATTCGCACACATCACCAGCGATGGTACTTTTTTACTGCGATCTTAATAATAACCTCAAAAAGTAACATTTATTGTGAGACGGAGCAGGCGTGGTGGTTCCAAGCATAAAGGTGTAGGGCTAAACCTCCCTTAAATACACCCAGTTGAATGTTTAAATGCAGTGATCACGAACCTGTGGCCGTCCATGCTGTATACACGTCAATAGAGTTAGGGGAAATGCACCGTTACCATGGAGATCTGCCATGTTTGTGGTTGTTAGCATACATTTTCCATTGAATAATATTAGCTAAACTCCCCGTTAGCTAATCCCATGATGCTTAGCGATATGACATCACAGTCCTGAACTCTATATGTGGCTCTCAGGGGGAAAAAAACAAACCCTGGACTATTAGTTTAGTGCTCCGAGAGGCCTGTCAACTTAGACTTGTAAAAAAACAAACACAATATTATTTTTTTTTCCATCAAACGTTATATCAAGTGTGTGTGTGTTACTGTATTTCAACTTTTAAAGCGCACTCGCAGTAAAGTAGCTGAACTGCAACGTCACTTAGTTACCGACCATAGGCTATAGTCACTATGCACCCTCGAGCTGGACATGAACTCCAGAATTAAAACGGGACAACTTATGACCCGTTTCCCCGCCAAATCCCCCACGCACGCTTTCAGAAGTGAAATGCGGATCTTTCTTACCTCATTTTCGCCAGAAAAATACGCCCGACGCGCGCCCCGAGTCCAAATGCAACAGCGAAAAAATGCCCGGTTATGGTTTGAAACGTTACCATGACGACAGTGTGTGTGGAGTGAACAGCGCCTGATTTCTAATATAAATAAACGGTAAATAAAATGACAATACACGGTTTTACTTCAGGAAATATGGCCGGTACATGTGAGTGAGTACACTTTAATACTCCGCCTCCTCTTTCCATGTACCAAATATGCAAATTTCCTTTATCTTGGTACATTTTGATCCCAATTAAAACGCGCTCCCCCGGGTGTCCACTAGATGGCGCGCCACCCCTCGTGTTCCCGCCGCCGCCTGGAGGACCCAGCGCGCGTGTGGCTTTTTTCTCCCTCGCCGCGAATTAATGCCTCGTCTCTGTTTGAAACGTGCGGCTTTCAGAAGGAGGAAGAAGGGTTCGACTGCGGCAGGAGGAGGAGGGGGGAGGGGGGAGAGGGGGGGGGGGGAGAATCAAGTCCCAAGTCCACGTTTCTGCATCGACCGAAAGTGATGGATCGGAGCCGAGTTGCTAAGCACGAGTACAGAGCACGAATCCTCTCCAGACGAGCTATTTTTAGACACGCGGTAAATTTAGCACATGCATGGATCCAGGCCTGAGCTGCAGCATCACTGTTTGCTGAGTTAACCATCCTGGCCGCCGGTATTAAAATAATTAGTCCTAGTTTTGTACCGATTTGGTCCTGGGAAAAGGCCTGGTTTAGTCCCTGTTACATTTTTCTTTATTCATCTGTGTTTAGTCCTGCTTTTGTACCTATTCAGTCTGGGATAAATTGAAAACATTGAACTCTTTCCTTATATAAAAAACATATAAATCGGTGCTTATCCTTATCCCTGTATTACAAACCCGGATCCAGTTTTGTCGACTCCTGGTCCGGCCCTGGTTTTAGTTTGGATTTGGTCCCGATTCTAGTCCCTGTTCCTGGTTTTGTTGAGATTCACAGACACGGGTTTATGCACGGAGCAGCAAATTAAATTAAATGCTTTTAATGCGGGAATACTGTATTTTTAAAACGAGAAACGATGCGTTCTTCATTTCTTGAGATTTGCAAACATTCATCAGAGGAAATGGAGATATATTTGGATCATTATCGAGCGTCTGGAGAGAAGTTGTGCATCATCATTATTTTCAAAGAAGTTTAGGTTTGTTGGCGGTTTGAATCCAATTGAATGCTTCTTTTTTTACCTTTTGCTATTTTAACCTCTTAACCCCCACCAGAACTGAGCACAAATCGAAAAGCTTCTTGAATAAAGTGTCAAAATAGCAACAAAAATGAGACGAAAACGCCACAAAAATTATGCAAATCCATTGTTTTATTATGGAAATGTAATTGTATTCACCTGTTGCAGCACTTTGAGGGTTCCTTGTAATGTAAAGTGCAATATAAATAAAATGTATTATTATTAACAGTAAAGCCACAATGAAGCAATGAAAACATTTTGGAAAAAAGTGACGACCACTCGGCAACAACGCGAGGAAAAAGATTTGTGTAGATGAGTTCTGTAGGTCTTAGCTTTCAAATGAGCCAATAACTGGCCTTGGGTAAAGATGAACTGGAGAAAATGCGGGGGTTAAGAGGTTAAAAAGTTCTGCTTTAGTCCAGGCTCCGAAAAATCTTCAAGAACTTCTCTTCCTGGTCAAACAGGCCAAATGAATGTTGTCACTTTTCGCTGTATAGAAAAATCAATACATGTCTCCGGTTTCTGTTGTGTGTGTGTGTGTGTGTGTGTGTGTGTGTGTGTGTGTGTGTGTGTGGTAGAAACCGCCGACAGCGCTGGCTTTGCTCTATCGTTAATCATGTTCCCAACGACTACAGACTGAACCAGGACTAACCCCCGGGAAACCAGACCTCGAGACCCGCCCCTCCAAGGTTAACTCCCGACTCGTGACCCTCGTTATCCCGGATCATGTCCCAGAAGACCGACCGACTCGACAAACTGTCAACTTCCCCCCGTGACAATGGGGCGTATGTGTAGGGCTCACGCCGGGACTAAACTGCCACTTGATTGACGTTCCAGGGTTTCCCCGGCGCGTCGGAAAGTCATGAATCCAACAGGCAGTAATTCACACAGCTTGACTTTCTTCACGCCATAATTTCTGACATCTGACATTTGTTTTAATGATAAATACACAATCTGACTTAAATTTACACGAAATATATGCGCATGGTCTTATATTGTGCAATTCTAGATCATAAAGGTATTAAATAGGCTCACATTGCAAAGTGTGCAGGAACCCTGTTTCAGAAATACTATGGGGACATTTTCAGACAATGTTTTGCTTGAAATTAGTTTGATGTGTGCGTATTTCTTCTTGAAATTTCCCCCCTTTCAGTTTCCTCCTTTTTGATTGACTTTTTTCAAATATGAAATCCATAGATCTTTGTGTTCCTGGTCATTACAATGTGATTTAAAAAAAAATCATATTTGGCTTGTGTTTGCCTGCAATTAAAAAGTCCTGGTCTAGACCTCATTCAGTCCTTGCTGAATGTTGCCGTAGTCAGTTTTATCGCTTAAAGAAGTACTAAGTAACTTGTTTACCTTTTTAATAAATCCTTTTCGTCGTCACTCTGGGGGTAATACAAGTGTTATGGGACGATTGGGGGGGTCTTTCATCTGCCCCGGAGATCCAATACACACTAATGGAATCACGACGAAGAAGAAGCTAACAGGCTAACGGGCAAAGCTAACAGCGGGCTAGCGCCACTTTAGCAGTGTTTACAGTCAAGTTTGAGTGATTAAAAAATGATCTCCGTCGTGTAATTGAGTTGTGGCACAATGTACAACATCCCTCTGTCCCTTTGTCTTTTCTGTCAGCGTAGTATTTACTCTCACGGACAATCGATGAGGAAAAAGAACGCAACATGCTACGACACCTGCAGCGGAGCCTCTAACGCTAACTTAGTTCTGCTTTTAATCTGATCATAATTTAGTCCTTTTCAGACCTGCTTCCAACCTTCTATCATCCTAGTTCACTGTGATGGAGTTATTTATCACAGTTGCTCAATTAAATCCCAGTTTGGTCTTTATTTATTCCAGCTTTAGCTCTGATTTAGCCCTTAACCTGCCCGTCCACCTGTGGCCACGAGCCTCCCCGTACACCAGCCGCCCGCGTGTTGTGTGTTGTTTCTTTTTCGGCGGCGGTCTCTGCCTCTCTGTAGATTTGCCTGTTTGACCGTGCAGAGCTGCTGTCAGGTTGCGTCTCGTCAGCGCGGCCCGAATGCGCTCGACGGACCATCCGAGCATGAAGCCGAAGGAGCGTCGTCCGGATACTGTTATATATATGAACCAGGGCAGTTACCAAACCACCACGACACATGCTCCGCTGACGCACACAGGACGACTCGCTGCTATAGGGAGTTTACCCTTCACGCATTTGCATCCCCGTAACCTCAATATGTCGAATCTGTTCATTAATATTATGAAGTCATCCCTGAAACGTCAGCTTTTTTATTAATCATATTTAATATCTGCCCTTGCCCTTTACAATCATGGTTAATGGGTTAGACAATGCCTGACCTAAAAAATAAATAAAAAAAAGGTCACACGTTCTGATATTTGGTTGTAGCGTCTTCATGCAAGCTCCAGGGTTGCATTAATATTTCACCAAGATCTTGTACGGATGATGGGGGGGACTGTGACCACTGCGCAAAGCCTTGTCTAGCACATCACAATGATTCTCAATGGGGTAACGATCTGGTGATAATGATGGTCTCGCGCTCTTTTCACGATGCGAGCCCCCGTGCCGTCCATTGATGGAAGAACCGGTTTATTCAGGATGATCTCATTCTTTGGGCTCTTAGTTCTGCTGAACCTTGACCTGAGCAACCGCAGCAGCACTAGATCAGAACAGTAAGTTAAATCCAGGTCAGTGTTAATTTCGTCTTATTTTAGTCAACGTGATATTTCTGACGACTAAAATTGGACTAAAACTAAATTTAAAGTTTTTCATGCGACTAAAACTATGACTAAAATGTCCAGATATTTTAGTCGACTAAAATGAGACTAAATAAAAATGAAAAGGAGAGACTAAAATCATCCAAACTTCTATTGACCGTCTGAAGGAGCCTCATATCATGTAACTTCTCTGCCAAAGGAACAGCTCTGAGCTTTGTTCATGAGGGAGAAGCTCCATGAAGCAGAGGACCTCGATTAAATATGATTATAATGAATATTATAAATACAAAGTCGATTAAATTTATCTTACATTTAGTCGACTAAATCTCAACTAAAATTTAAGGTCTTTTTTTGACTAAATCTCGACTAAAATTGAATTACATTTTCGTCAAAAGACTAAGACAAAAACTAAATAAAAATATCTTGTCAAAATTAACACTGATCCAGGTGTATTGTTATGTTTTAAAGCAAAGGGAGTGAAGAACAGGTTATGGCATTCAACGACTTGTCAGAGCCGGGTTCCTGACCTTTTTTTCCACCCTACGCGTGCTGTAGTCGAGCGGCGTCCCCCCCTCCCCCCCCCCCCCAGTCCAGAACCAGGCCCCCCACAAATAAAAATAATGTCCAAAAAGCATTTAATTCAAAACAAATACACAAATACACTTCTCAGTCATATTTGATGATGTTTAACTATTTTACAATATCGCTTATGATCTGAGGGCCCCCCCTGCAATCCCGGGGGCCGGTTGGGAACCACTGCACTAGATCGGGATTCTCAAACCTTTTTTTGGCTGGGACCCCAAACATTTACACGTAAACAACTCGGGGACCCCATCGTATAAAGTTATTGCGTCTTATGCTACTTTTAGAGCAGAAAAAATGGATGGAAATTTGAATTGTAATGGATTTCACGAATGATGTGCCGTTTTACACTCAAAAAGTTTCCAGAATTGCGTCATAACTTTGCTCGGCGGCTAACGCTAATGACTCACCGTACAATCGCATGACTGTTCCCTCTTCGTCCTTTGACCTCTGACCTTCCTTACTTATTAGCCCTCTCTTTCTCGCTCTTTCTATAGGAACCTCCTCACGGCACAGTCTTACGTGTGCCGCCAATGCTCCGGGCGATGCCGTTTTTCATCGTGTACATATGGGAAAAGTCCAGTAGCATCCGTCATGCCCCGCGCCCGCAGTGCAGCCCCTCTCTGTCCCTGACGCACACACAAAAAAAGAGCACGCAATTGTTTCCAATGAGGCGTGAATGTCATGGCTCTTTCCCTGGCTCTGAGCGAGGCGTGAATCTGCAGCCGTCGTTATATGGCCAATAACAAGGCATCTGTCATGGCAGATACGGCCTTCTGGTCAAATGTACAGCGTGGATATAGAGGAGGCAAAGAAGGCGCACTCCATATGGGGGATCTGTTACATCAAGTATTGCCAAGTTTACTAAGCAAGGGAACATTTAGAAAAGTATTTAAATAGGGCTGCATAATATTCAAAATGCATGGTGACTTAAAACATTTGCAGAAGTTCAGTTTAAGTCATGACCTTCCTCTTTTCATGTTTTGATCCTGAATTGTTATTTCAAGTGTTGTTTTGACACCATTGTCTGACGAAACCAATTGCTTTTATGTTTTGTTTGAATTTAAAGGAGAGCACTTTCTGAACTGGCACACTTTGCTAGAGATGGTACTTTTTACTGCAAGTTCCACATCATTAAAACCATCAAAAAGTAATACTTTGTTGTGAGACAGTGCAGGCTTTAAGGTCCCGAGCCTAATGCTGCGTTTACACATAAGCACGATGCGTTACGAATGCCACAAATGCACATTCGTGGCCAAGGATCACGAATTTGATGATTCGGGGTCGAGGTTTCACGCGCCGCCACTAACTGTTGCGACCTGTTACTACGCGTTACGATTAATGGCACGAATTATTACGCACGGTCACGAATATGCGTCCCGCGCTGCTGCGTGGTGTCCCGCGCTGCTGCGTGGTGATGCGCGCTGCCACGGGCTGTTACGGTTCACTAGGAATATTCGCGTTCTGTCCGAAATCTGTCAAGAATTGGGCGAAAGTGAAGTGATCTTCTGCCGCCGGGTTGGAGGCGGAGCAGAGGCCGTGCTCTCCCCTGAGTCATTGGGCTCGTCTGGCTCCAACTCCCGAACATCAGGTACGACCGCAGGAGGAAGAAACACTTTCAGCACCCCGAGGAGCGGCAGTGGCTCGGGGTGCTGAAAGTGTTTCTTCAGGTGCTGTCCGTGACTTGGAGCGCGGATTGGCCGACTTTGTGACACTTTTCCTTGGCGTAGCTACTGCAGGTACCAACATTTACTTTGGGCGTAGCGTGTGTTTCTGTCAATGTTGAGCGTGAAAACAGTGATTCTGCTCCACGAATGCTCTACGAATGCTCCACGAATGCTCTCACGCTGAATTACGAAGCGCCACTACTCCTCACGAAAGGACACGCTCCGCTGCGAACTCCACGAACAGAGGGTGATTCGTGACATTCGTGGAAGATTTTTTGACAGACAAAAACTTTCTCCACGAACGTCACGAATGTCACGAGCTGATGCGTTCTGTTAAGAATCCCATTGAGATGCGTTAAGTCACGTCACGAACGTCACGAATGACGGAAAAATGCCATTCGTAACGCATCGTGCTTATGTGTAAACGCAGCATAAATAAAGGCGTGAGGAACGGTTTAAACCTCTCTTAAATGCACCCACGTAAATGTTACACTGGCACTGACCCCCAGTCTGTGGCCCTCCATGCTTAGTTTGTTTGCTTCTGCAGTATACATTCTGCTCAAAAGGAGTGGGCTGAAGCAATAGGCTTCTGAGCGCCCACCCACAAACTCAATGTAATAAAAAAAAAAGGTACATTTCACAATGGTACAAAACAACAAGGAAACGACTGCAAAAACATGGACCATATGCTCTTTCTGATCATAATAGAATGACCAATTTACAATAAGTAAGATTTACATCACTGAAACTCATGTACCGTATACATTCCCAAAAAGGAGTAATGCTAGTTCCTGACAGAGCTACATAATGAAAGCGTGATCAGTCAGATGCACGACCCCTGCAGGACACACACATACAAGCTTTAGGAATTGACTTCATTTTATAGCAAATTACATGATCAATTGGCAGCATCGTATTGTGATTTGCTTCATTGACAAAAGAGAACTTGTTACATTTCAAAGCAGCCTATTAAAGACAGACCAAACTTACAAACCACTGTCTGAAACGTTCATATAGTTACTGATGGTCACTTTTAAGTTATAAAGGCACATTAATATACATGTTATGCTCCGTGGTCTTCCTACTTCCTAGTTTTTGTTTTGCATTTGCATTATGTATGATGCATGCCATACATAGTGTAGGGTGTTAAAAATGCTGTATACACTTCCATATGTTGCCCTCGATACAAAGAAAGTAAAATATCGCTGTTGCAACATACAAAACGGTTATAGAATATGTTCACCACAAACCTTTAAGCTTCCGTTTACGACTAGTGCTGCTCTGTTTCTCAGTCCTCGGTTTGATTTCGGACCAGGGTTAAGCCAGAAATGCAACCGTAAGAAGAATGTTTCGACCAACAACAAGCCGTCTGTCATAGCCAATATATCGTCGTGGTCAAATGCACCGGGAGCAGACACAGGATTTATAAAAAATGTTTGCCACCTTTATTTTGACTTGGAATTCATCAAACCCAGTGCAACTTCAGGGTGTTTTGATTAATAGCCAGCACAATAATGATTAAAAGGGGACTAAAGCTAGACGAAACCTGCTTTAAAACCATAGTAAACCAGGACTTAAACTTGGCTGAAACTCACACTGAACCGTGACTAACCTGCCTTGGACATTAAACTGGTGAATAAGGACTAAAACTCATCCAAAACCAGAGCGAAATCCTGCAGAAACTTCCGCTACAGCCAACGGTCTGTGCCTGTATCCACCCTCATGGCCCTGACACGCGTTATATGTGAAATCAATAGACTCTATGTCATTATGTCAATATGGGGCTCTGTGTGTGATGGCTGTCGTATAGGAATAATCACCATGGAATGCAGTGTTTTCTATAAGGGAACGTGTGGGGCGAGATGTGCAGCAATGAAGATGGAACTAGAGAAACTGAACAATGAAGTGCTCAAAAGAAAAGCTAAGAGAATAAAAATAACAGATTTCTTCATATTGATCGATCTTAATTTCCAATTCAGAAAACAAGCCTCGGCTTAAACAACGAAGGGATCGATGCTTTTCCGCTCGAGCGCCGTTTAGCACAAAATCGTTTCCATTTTATTTCCTCAACGTCCAAACTCCAAACAATGAGCTGCCTCTGCCACATGAGGCTGTAAACCCGTCGATAACTGAGAACGACAAAAGACTTAATCAAGTTTGACAAGCGCAGGGAAAAAAACGTGAAATGGTATTGAGTATTTGAGTTGGTATTATTCAGACACTTCAGATTACAGCTCGCAAGTTCCATGTTTAGGTACAGGTAACAAGAAAGTAATTACACATTAAAGTTCAAGATTTAAAGCAGCACTAAGTAACTTGTTTACCTTAATAAAACCTTTCCGTAGTCCCTCTGGGGGTAATACAAGTGTTAATGGGATGATTGGGGGGGTCTTCCATCTCCCCCTGGTGTCTCTGGCCAGAAAACCACAATTGCAACTTTGCCTGCACCGGGTCGGAGGCGCAATACACACTAATGGAATCACGAAGAAGCAGCTAACAGGCTAATGGGCAAAGCTAACTGTGAGTTAACGCCGTTTAAAGGGTATTTACAGCAAAGTACAATATCCCTCTCTCCCTTTGTCTTTTCTGTCAGTGTAGTATTTACTCTCACAGACAATTAATGAGAGAAAGCGCAACATGCTACGAAACCTGCAGTGGCGCTTATGGCCTCTAGGGGCACGAGTTACTTAGTACTGCTTTAATAAATGTGTTTGAAGTGTAACATAGATTTACAAGATGTGATGAAGGCCTACAGTGTCTCACTTTAGATTACAGCCCATGTCTTTATTACACGTTGTACACCTTTATTACATTTCATACACCTTTGTTACTCTTTAGGGATGCACCGATCCAATACTGGTATCGAATATATGAGCCGATACTGGGAAAAAATACGATATCGGGTATCGGCTACAATGTCCAATCCTGAACCAATACCTGTTTTGGCTCTCACCGCTTTAAAAACACAACTCCACAAACGAAACAAAACAAATTTTTAATCGCTGCACAAAATGCCGCGGCTAGCAACAGCATGCTAAAGCTAGCGGGAGCGTGCTATTGCTAGCTGTAACTAACAAAAGCTAGATGAGAAACTATGATAGAAATACCTAAAGTAGCCTAATAAAATGAAATCAGCCACTGCTGGAGCGGCCAAGTGTTTGTATTTAAGTTTATGAAATGCTGATAAATAATAACTGATACAAGGTATTTATAATGCGCCAGTTGTAATGATCAGATCACTTTATGTGAGTTGTATATAGTAATATAAAATAGCCGGACCCAAGGATAGTGTTGAAAATCCAGTGATCCTTGTTTAATATTTTCCATTACTTTATTAATAAATAATATAATTGATCTGTAACATCAAGACTTTATTGCTCTCACTCTGGAGAGAAGTGGACCATTCACTTTTTCACTCAGAGCAGCCACTTTTAAGAAAGTCTGGTATCGGTTAATATCGGCAGATACTCAAACCCTCAGTATCGGTAGCAAAAAAAGCTGGATCGGTGCATCGCTACTTTGTACACCTTTTATTACACGGCGTATACAGTTGTTACACGTTCTACACCTTTATTAAACCTTGCACTTACATGTGTGATTACTTTTACTTACATGTGTGATTACTTTCTTGTTCCCTGTACCTACGGAACTCGAGGGCTCTAATCTAAAGTGTTACCAAAAAAAAAAAAAATCGACTACAAAAAGACACATTGCATTTCGCAGATTGAGGTAAAAAGTAGAGCAACGCATGGCAACTGACATATATATATATCTGTGCCCCACATACAGCGTTTAACCCACAGTATAACGGCGTGTCGGTCCACAGTGTTAAACATGGGGCATGAGTTCACTCCCCATCGACCCATTTTAGGCCCAAACCTCAATAGAGTTTGTAGCTGGTGTGACGTACGCGGGGCATCGATCGCAAAGGCCGTTCGTTAAAGCCTCTACCACAGGACTATTGTGTTTGCATAGGCGAGAGATTGACTGGTGAAATGCCAGGCAACACAAATGTGGCAGGACGAACAATGATAAACGCCGGGGAAATGTTGATGCTTGTTTTTGGTAGATGTTTTCGGAATAATATGCATACGAGCTGGGTACCATGTGACTACTTCCTGAACCCATTCACAAACCCGCCACATTCATCTCATGGCTCGAGTTCCTTTCATCTGACCGACATCAAGCACATCATTTTGAATATTCTCCACTTTTTGACACCTTTTATGAGTCGGTTGACGTGTGCTGAGAGAGAAGACTTTGAGGTTTCATGTGGATAGGTCCGGCCGTTAGAGATATTAAAGGGATATTTCAGGATTTTTGACATTGGGCCTCATTTCCTAGTTATCCAGAGTGTTGTTTATGTCTGGAGATATTTGTTTCTTAAATTCATGCAGTTCCTATATTTGAAGAGCTTAGGCTAGGCTAATGCTAGGCTAACGCATTTCTATGGTATCAGCGACCCTGCATTAAAAACAGTAAATCACTTATAACACCAGCCTAACGATATAAATGTCTGTGTCGATAGAATAATCATAACAATTTTCCATTTAAAATAACTTGTATTTGAGCAGCATCAGCTTCGTGGCTGTAAGCTAACGCAGCGGCGGAGTGATCTGCGAGAAAATAGTCCCTCAGAATGCGGTAATTCATGTGATACAAGGTCAGTTATATTTCCAAACATATTGTATTAACACAGACATTTATATCGTTAGTCTGGCGTTATAAGTGATTTACCTCTGGTGTTTTTAATGCAGGGTCGCTGATACCATAGAAATGCGTTAGCCTAGCATTAGCCTAGCGCCACTAAGCGCTTTAAATATAAGAACTGCATGAATTTAAGAAAAACATATATCTCCATACATCTGTCAACAACGCTCTGGATAACTAGGAAATGGGGCCCTGGGGTCCTGAAATATCCCTTTAACCATAAACCAAGGCGGGAAGCATTTTTTTATTGTTACCATAGTTACCCCAATGAATTCTTCTCTCCATTTGACTCCATTTGAAATTACAGGCTGTTTACAATGCCGTGATGTAACGTGAAAGCAACCAAAAGAATAGCTATACTAAAAATAAATCACTTTTTATCTTCCTCGTCGTAGCAGGTGTCGAAACTAGGGCATCCTATTTTCAAAAAGCGGTTCGTACAATTTCGTGAGATTTCCACTCCATTTAGCCTCCACATCGCCCCCGTCTTTCAGGCCTTAATCACGGATCATTTTCTTCCCGTGTGTGCAAACCGATGCCCCCTATGGGACATTCAAAGACCCCCCCCCCCCCCCCGCGCGCCACCCGCGCCCCGTCCCATTCAGAGATAGGGTTTCGCGCTCAGGCCCACATCTGTAGCGAGCAGCCAGATGACTATCTTTCTGTGTTCCTTCGGCAGAGCGGCGTCGGGGGGCGGGGGGGGGGGGGGCGGTGTTTTGTTTTTGTGGCGTGCAGAGATAAAGAATGGCGGGGGGGTGAATGGGCGCGGGCGAGTTCGGACAAGATCGAGTGGGAATCCGTGGGCACGTTTTAATACGAGCCGAAGCCCTGTTATTAGAGTTGGGGTATGTGGCGTGATGATGATGTTTAACAATGACACCGGTGAGCTTTAGCTGTGACTACTAGCTCATTTTTTAAGCACCGAGGATTAGAAATATGTTGGCAAAAGAGTGTTTAACTTTGGCGCGCGGGAATTGATTTCCCATTTGTGTCGTGCATCGTAATCCTCACGTTTGTTTTTACCCCACGAGACGGCGGACGGAAACTAGCTCCGAGCTAAATCCGGCATATTCCCGGCACGAGTCGCCAGTTCATTAATATGCATCGTTTCCGTTAAACCAAAAATAAGAAATTAAATGTTCGAAATGAAGAGCACAGTGGGGTTGCGAGCACGTTGAACCGCTTAATAATAGGCATAGCCATTTTATTTTAACGGATCATATCGAGAAAAAAACAAAAACAAAATGGCTTGATGCCTGTTGATCCAGAGACGACATTAAAGTGGCAAGGCAAGTTTATTTGTAGAGCCCAATTCATACACAATGCAATTCAAAGTGCTTCACAGTTGCATTGAATTACAAGAAAACAGATTAAATCAACCAATAAAACATCAACATAAAGTTAATCAATGACAGTAAAAGGCAAGAGTGCAGATAAAACACTTTCAGTTTTCATATGCTCGGGTAAAAAGAGATGTTTTCAGCCTGCATATGGTGTTTGGCCATTTTTGTGATGTTTATAGTTTCACTTCCTTATTGGACACTGACAGGAAGTGACATAGATAAAGGCAAACATGTTTAAATTGTCATGTCCAGTGTCAATGGGAAATGAGTGAGTCAAACTGCTATGAACTTTACCTCTATCTACGTCACTTCCTGTCTGTAGTTTAAAAGCTCAAATAAAAATAACTTTTCGGCCCAACATGTCTTCATTAAAATTGCCGCGTCACTGAAATAAAATGATAATTATGACTTTAATTAATAAGTCATATGTTCAAAAGCATTAGAGTGTTGTTTATGTCTGGAGATATTTGTTTCTGAAATTCATGCAGTTCTTATATTTGAAGAGTTTAGTGGCGCTAGGCTATTGCTAGGCTAACGCATTTCAATAGTATCAGCGACCCTGCATTAAAAACAGTAAATCACTTATAACGCCAGACTAACGATATAAATGTCTGTGTCGATAGAATAATCATAACAATTTTGCATTTAAAATAACTTGTATTTGAGCAGCATCAGCTTCCTGGCTGTAAGCTAACGCAGCGGCGGAGTGATCTGCGAGAAAATAGTCCCTCAAAATGCGGTAATTCATGTGATACAAGGTAAGTTATATTTCAAAAAAATATTCTATTAACACAGACAGATTTACCTCAGGGGTTTTTAATGAAGGGTTGCTGATACCATAGAAATGTGTTAGCCTAGCATTAGCCTAGCATCGGCGTCAAACCTGTCATATGCACTTTAAAGGAAGTGACTTGGTTGTTTTAGCTCTAATAAATGATATACATGTAAAAGAACTGGTCTTGATGGAATAAATCAACATTATTATTCTGTTTTCTGGTTCTTTATGACAAATATTTTAGTATAGGTATCAAAAAAGATATAGTTAAAACTACTAACGTAAAAAGAATTGTATTTGTACCCAGCCCTAGTTTAGGCTCTATATGTGTATGTTGTGGTAAGAGCCTGCTGATTTTTATTGATTTACTGTGACGGTTTAAAAGGATTCAATAATACAAGAAATAATTCGAGAACCACTGATGCGGCGAAACGTGGTATCGATTTGAGGATGCAGTCTTGAGATGATGTTCGCACCCAGCAGGTAAGAAAACGAGCTCTTGTGTATTCAATAGCAGCATGGATTGAAGCTGCTGTACGTTTTAATGAGTGTGTCCCGCATTATAGCTCGTCTTTTGCCTTTTCGTCGCCGGGAGGCAGTTTTACAACAAAGCCGTGGAATCCGCACGAGTCCGAGTAGCCCACACAGATCCTTCTGCAGAGGAGTTTGGCAGGTTTCAGGAAAAGCTGGACAGTTTAACGCCGAGTCGGGCTCAAAATCCGCACACTCGCTCTGCGTCGGTTCCTCTAATGTCTGTAGATATATACATCAAAGCTAAAGGAATTAAAAATAGTCTCGCTGTGGAACAATGAAGGGGCTCATAGTGTAAAAAAACGTTATCGGGAGATAAAAGATGACTTCACTCGACCTTGCTGCTGGTTCTTGTAGCTTTTGGCCCGATTCCTTTTCATTACGACCTCCTTTTTATGCAGTTAACGATAAAACGAGCCCGGGTGAGATTGTTGTTGTATCTGTGGGAAAGAAACGAGGATAACTGCTGACTTTTGCTCAGGGCCAAATATTAAAGAGACACATTTACGGGCATTTGTTTCAGACTGTGGCTTTTCTCCTCGTTTGTTATTGGCGTTGCACAACTATAACGCGATTGTACTGGTCGCCATTAGCAAAGCGCAAAAACTACATTTATTTAAGTTTTTTGGGAAATCTAATGAGCCCTGAATGTATTATTAAGGGTTGTTACGTTTTGGAGGCGATTTGAGAGCGGAAATGACCAGAACAAGGCTGGTGAAGATGTCCAGACTTTGAAAACATAAGAGGAGCCTCACCTCATGACAGCAGCAGGTGGAACTTTTTGAGCTTTCACCTGGAAACAAGAGAATGGCGACTCTTCACAATATCATGTTTAATCATTGCACTGATTCAATGTTTCACGATAGATTTGTATGAGAAATTGTAATTTAAATTTTCTCAAAATAGATTTTTCTCACATTGGTGCATCAATATTTCCGCATTTGTAGCACCTAAATTGTCCAGCCTTGGACTGAACAATATTTTTAAGGTTTTTTCAGAGGGATTTTTTTTATATATCTACAGGTGAAACATTTATTTCTGTAATTCAACTTACAATGTGAAACTAATATAGACTCATTAAATGTTGTTTTAATTTGGATGATTATGGCTTACAGTCCATTTTCAAATTTTCTCTGATTTTTTTAATTTGGGGTTTTTACAAGCTGAGCCATAATCATCAAAATTATCACAAATAAAGTCAATACATATCTCACCTTGCATGTAATGAGTATTGTTTCACAGTGTAAGTTGAACAACAGAAATGAATGCACTTTTTAACGAAATTCAAATTTTCCAAGTTTCACCTGTAATTCCTAGTCTGATTTAAAGAGTTTTGAATTTCAAAAAACAAGGCGAAATTAAAATGTTTACAGATTTTTTTTACAGCTTATTTAAAACAACATTTCCAAAATCCCTTCTGAAAAGGTCTAATAAAATAAACCATAATTTTAAACCCGGCTCGATCCATTATTCGGATTTTGTCGCCAAAAATATGAGAAATTTGGGGCATTTTTATTGAAAACATAAAATGACAGAAAACTTGCATTAGGTTTTTTTTCCTCATATTTATGTCAAAAAAACACCTGGTCTGTTTGACAACGAGGTTATAAACTCAGGTAAGTTTAGAGGTGTATGGGTCCAACGAGACCACAGCCTTTTTCAGTGACCGACTAGAAGCCGTCCATCAGACTCTGCCTTGGTTTGTGGCGGTAGTTTTGCTGTACGGAGATTGATTTTTGAGGCGCCAGCATCACGCGCCGCTGCTCATCGGAACGACATGCGCCCTCCGACCTCCGACCTCTGCTGGGCCGGAGGCGACGGGATCGATGAGCGAAAGAGGCCAATGACGACCGCTCGTAGTAAACACAATCTAAAGTGTCCCGAACTCCATATGCACTCTAGCGCTTTTAGCATGTGAAGGCAAGCGGCGTTTACCCATAGAACCGGCTCTTTGTGTTGTTGTGGCTAAATGTTAAGTCGTTTAGACAAATAAAGCCGAGCACTTTTAATTACACAATGAAGAGGAAACGAAGGCGGAAGTGTGATAGCACAAACCGCTCCTATTTATCCGACCATAGCTATTCCTGCCCCTCAATTATCTGTATTGTCTTTTAAATTATCAGTTTCGGTCTCTCTGTAAACATTTCCTCCCGCGACTTTCACCCAAACACACAGAGATATCCCCGGAATTTAGCGCCGAGTCGCGAGCCGGTGCCATTTGCTTTGGGACGTCCGGACGCAGGAAGCTCAAGGTGGCCCGGCTGATAGTGTGTCCGGCAGCAAACACAAGCCTGACGCCGTGCTGGGAAAGTGAGGGGCGAAAGGGACACGGACACCTTCTTTGTGGAAGAATTAAAGGACAATGCGGATTAGTTTGAAATGACCCCAGTTATGAGGGAAATTGAAAAGATTGCGATATGAACATGGTGATGACGATCTGTCGCTCAGCCCTACACTACCATAGACATAATAATAAGGCAAGGCAAGTTTATTTGTAGAGCACAATTCATACACAAGGCAATTCAAAGTGCTTTCACAGTTGCATAAAATTACAAGAAAACAGATCAAATCAATCATTAAAACATCAACAACAGTAAAAGACAAGAGGGCAGATAAAATACTTTCAGTTTTCATCTGCTCGGGTAAAAAGAGCTGTTTTCAGCCTGGATTTGAACATTGTCAGAGTTGAGGCCTGTCTCACATCCTCATGAAGACTGTTCCAGATTTTAGCTGCATGAAACTGAAACGCAGCCTCACCGTGTTTATTATTGACTCTGGGAACCACCAGGGGACCCCTCCCTGAAGTTCTCAGGGCCCGAGATGGTTCATACGGCTCTAACATGTCAGAGATGGACTTTGGTGCTAAACCATGAAAAGACTTGTACACAAGCAGAGCTGTTTTAAATTATATTCTCTGAGTGACAGGAAGCCAGTGCAGAGACCGGAGCACTGGACTAATATGATCGTATTTCCTGGTTCTTGTCAGGACTCGAGCAGCAGCGTTCTGGATGTTCTGCAGCTCTAACAGCTCGTTTAGAAAGGCCAGTGAGCAGCCGTTACAGTCGTCTAACCTGCTGGAGACAAATGCATGGATGAGTGTCTCTAAGTCTGGTTTTGACACTATTCCTCTGATCTTAATGTTTTTCAGATGGTAAAAATAATAATAGACTCCTCTCCTCTCTCCTCCCCATTTAACGTAATGACCACGTTCGAAAGGGAAATCATGACAGATTTACAGACTCCTCCTACCCTGCTGTGACGGAGCATGTTCGTAAAAAGGGCATGAGGGCGGGATCTTCACTGTAGACTCGGGCCTCGTGGGACACGTAGTTCGGTTGTAGCCGCGCCATTAGCTCTAATGCTAACGGCCTGTCAATCAAAGTCCGGCCCTCATTAGTATACAAGATTTCTAAAATGTTTCTTACGAAAACCAGCCGGGCTTCTTTAATTGTAACTAACCCGGTGTTATCACAGGAGCAATATCTAGCTGTAGATAGTTTAAAAGAACGTGTCTAAAGTGCAATGCTTTCTAATGGAAAACTAGCTTGTTTTGCCGCACAGATATGGAGGTACTGCAGCAATGGCGGCCCCTTGTTCAGAAAAAGTAGTGAAAATAGATCATAGGATTAGGGCCATTCAAAGTTTTTCAGGATCAAAACGAGGGTAGAATTCGACAAAATTAGGAAACGTTTAACCAAGACTGAACTTTTACCCATTTATAAGTTCCGTTCATTTGCTTTTGGCTGAGTTTGCAAAAAATTTATCAATCTCAATCAGATGAAGACTTTAGTGATGTCGCGATACGATATTTTTTGCGATATATATATATATATATATTGTGCCGCCTTAAATAGGATCTTGCCGCTTGAACGTGGGAAAGCCATCGTCACAGAAATACCATCTAAAACTCCGTCATGACGATGCGATCGAAGCGGCTCGTCCTTTTGTCATTTGCAAATCCATCATATTGTGTTTGTGCTCGTCGCTGCTGCTGTGAAAATGTGCTCGCTTATTATCATGCCCGAACTTTGTGATTGGCAGGCGCAGAGGAGCGGAAGGCGAAGAGTAAGAAGGAGAAGATGAAGGAGCGACGCGATCGATGGCTCAACAGTCAGTATCTCTGCTCTGTATGTCTGTCTGAGTCTGAGGCGGAGGAACAGGAGAGGAACCTATAGAGGCAGACGAAACACTGTGGGCGCTGTGGAAATTCAGTGCACATGCCTTATCACTTGGTTATCGAATTTTCCAACACACCCCTTCCCCTACTGTTGGTGTTAAAATGCTTGCCCCTAATGTGAACCCCTTCCCCAGTTCTGCTCCAGTCTCACGTCCCATCATCATTACAGGAGGAAGAAAAAAGTCTTACTGTTTTGAGTATTACTAGATATTCTACCCATCCATCCGTTTTCTTCCGCTTTACCTTTGTCTCAGAGGCAGCACCTCCTCAAGCTGTTCTGGGTCTTCCCGGGGGCCCCCCTCCCAATGGGACATGAACACGTCCCGAGGGAGGCGACCAGGAGGCATCCGAAACAAAAGCATCCTGTTAGGCCAATTTGATCTTCTGTAAGAATATCTATGTGGGGGTGGAACAGGCCCCCGTTTTTTCCATACTGAGATATGTTCTTACCTGAGCTCAGACGAGTTGATGCGTACCTGTCTGGTCTTTACGCGTGTGCTCAGTCACGCAAAAAGACCAAAGATGTTGTTAGCCTTTAGCCTCGCCTCCTCTCCCCTATGGGGCCAAACGGGGGTGAAGTTAGAAGCGACTAAGCTCTTCCACGTTTTTCCACCCGCAGTAATAACTTCCCTCCTATAGAATTCTCTGTGCGGACGTCAAAGTGCTCTTAAGGTGTTATTACGCCTCACAATATAGTTCCTCTTTTTATCCGCTTAGAAAATCGACATGTTTAATTTCGTGTAACTAGACTTGGATCGTGTAACTACTCGCGTAACCGTATCTAAATCGGGAAAACGTGGAAGAGCTCGGTCGCTTCTAACTTCACCCACCTCTCTCCTTCTTTGAGGTTTTCTCTTTTCTCCCAGTTTTTCCTTGCCGGGTAGGAGGGTCTAAGGACTGGGGATGCGCTGGGAACATTTCTGCTGCTGACACGTATTTTTTGGACATTATTTTTGCCTGGACACTAAAAAGATGAGGAAAAAAACAAACAAAAAATGTGACCACAAATCCCGAAGGTACAACAAAAAAGCCACAAAAAAAATAATTGACAAAAATGTGGCAAAAATAACATGGGGAAAGAAAAGGATCCGTTAACGTCGTTTTTTTTCTTGGCTTTCAAATGAGGCGTTGACGTCCTGCTCAGCTTGTAAAAACCCCAAATTAAAAATCTCATATAAATATATATATTTTTTAATATCATATATTAGTTTCACATTTTAAGTTGAATTACAGAAATAAATGCACTTTTTCATGATGACGAGCTGGTGTATATTGTGCTCCCCAAAGCCAAAAGCTCAAACTTTAAAAATCTAGAGAGCTAGAACCAGCGAGGTACCCACTCAGAGTGTTCACAGGAGGAAAATCAGTTGCTAGGAAAAATAAAACTCTTTGTGGCCAGGCTTTCAAGTCGTTGTAGGGAGATGCAAAGTGTACATAGGATAACATTTGAAAGAGTTCCTTTTGGAGTCGCCTCTTGCCACTAGGGGGTGGTATCGCAGCAATGTCGGGACCAACGAGAAGTGCTACTGTTGTGCTAAAATCTGAAGAACTTTAACATTACAAAGAATCAAGGCGCAATTGGGACTTGGAGGATCTGGGCAAGAATTGTACTAAAATCCGCCATTGCATCTTTTCTATTTTAGGCAGAAGACTATTTAAAACGACTTCATTTAAAAAGGAGAACAACAGGAAAGTCTCGATCCGAGCCCCAGAAAACCGTGTCAGAGAATCCACAAACGAGGGATCAGTGCTTTCTTATTTTCCCATCGCAGCTCCAGCTCCTCGGGCCTAAAAAACAAAAGTCCGTTACTGTATCTGTTGTAATTGTGAGTTCCCCCTCCTCCACCCCCTCCTCATCATCATCATCATCATCATTTTCCATAATTGCCATCAGGGCTGAAACCGTAGCCTCGCGCTGAGCCAATCAATTCCCGGTAAGACAACACTATCCGCGTCTACTGCCGCGATGGAGGCTAATTAGGCGCTAACGCTTCGATCGGGAAACCCAAGCTAAACGGATGACGGGAGTTCTTTATTTTCAGGGATTAACGGGAACACGCTACACGAGGAGAGGACATTTCGAGGGGCGATGTGGATTCAGGTTCGCTCGCGTTTTGTCTACGCAACTGTCGGCGGCGCACTCTCGACCTAATTATGTTCGGTTGTCAACCCGCGCTTTTGAACTAACGGGAGGCGAGGTAGGGTCTGTCAGGAAAAAAGGCTCTAGATTAAATAACGAAGATCAACCAGGAAAGGACTCCAGGGATACGTTGTAGTAAATAGAAATAAGTCTAATAGTGTAATGTTTTTGATTAGGAGCTGAAGGGCGTGTCCAATGAACTTTAACCAGGGATGTAGCCGAGCGGTTCCCAAGCTTTTCGTGTGTAACCAGATCTAAATCCGGGTCTATGAAAGGAACAGTAACTGGACACAACTTGGGCTCAATTAGGTTCAGCCAAATCTGAACAAAAACTGGCTACCGCCCCTTCTCTCCTCTTAGATTACGTGTGACTGGAGAAGTCGAGATGAGATCAGTTACTACACAGACACGGAGCTGTTTTCAGGCGGCGCAAATGAACATTGGACATTTCACACAAATCAATCTACACGCGGACTTATCGCTCAACTGGAAGTGTCGATACAGCGAAAGGGCGGATCCGTGGCAAAAAAAAAGAGGAAAAAGTGGAATAAGGTGTTAAGAACTTCGATTAGTAGTAGTAGTTCGGTCACCATAAACATTCAGAACACGTGCCTTCAAAGATCCCGTACATCACAACAAAACAAGCGCATTAAGAATTTTAAGTGCTAAATGATGCGTGACCGAAAGGGATTATATTATTACTCTTTGGCTAAACACAGCAGAGCGACTCCCCTCAGCCTCGGCAGTTTCCCGGTGTTCGAAGCTGCTCAGAGCTGGGTCAGAGGTGTATCGCTTCCATCCATTTTCTTCCACTTGTCCGTTGCCGGGTCGTGGGGGAGCTGTTGGATCTGCCCAAATCACATTGCACCAGCCCCTATAGCGCCCCCTGCAGGTGGTGGGTCCACAGAAGGACGGCCTCATGGTTCTAACCGGGCCTGTTGGTCTCTCATAAGGGGCTTCTGAACCGCTCTTTGTCTGACCCGTCACCTATAGGACCTGTTTGCCCTGGGAGACCCTACCAGGGGCACGAAGCCCCCGACAACAGAGCTCCAGGATCATTCGGGCGCTCAAACCCCTGCACCACGTAAAGGTGGCGGTTCCAGGAGGAGGCTTAGCTGGACTGTCCATAATATTTTACTGATGAGAGAATTCACCGCATTTGTTTTGCACTCGAATCCACATTAGCTATAGTGCGGGAGGGCATCGTGCTACTTCCCATGAGGCTTGATTCCTTGTCTGGTTTTGCAGAGATCAGCTCCATAAAGCAGTCCCGCGAGGAGGAGCTGGCCGCGGCGCGCAGGAAGAACACCCCGGTGGTGGGGGACCTCAGACCGCTCGCCGACGCCCTGCCAGAACTGAGCCAGCTCATCTCCCCCGACGCCAGCGGCCGGCTAACGGCTAACGCCAAAGGGCCGAGGAAGAGCAGGAAGAACAGCAGGTGAGGTCCCGTCGGTCAAAACGCGTGGGTCTCGATTGGTGATGATTGAAGGAGCCGTAAGTGCAGATTGGCAGCTACGTTTTCACCAGGGGAATCAATAACAGGCAGAATTGCAGACCCGGCTAACACCATTACGGTTGGAACAGACCAAGACCACATGAAGGCACAGGGTTTCCGCGGGACATCAAAAAGCATTGAATTAGATGAAAACTGGCATTAGATCTAAATGTATTGGAAAATTATGACATTCAACAATTTTACTGTTTTAAGTTCATAGAAAAAAACAAAACACTGGTCTTGGCTGATAATCTACCACACGTTTTTGCTCAAAAGTTTCCCGTTTTGTCCAGTTCTCTTTCCACTGTCTGATGAAAAAACATTAAATATGCACAGATAGTTTTCTGCGTTTTGTGGCATTAAAGCATAGTATTTGATAGGGGTGTATCGGTTCAGCTATCTCACGGTTCGGTGCGTCACGGTGCAATATACATTTTTCCGAGCTGCTTCACAATAAAATGTGCCCCTGGGCTCACAATACAAAACAAAATAAACAGAAACACAGTGCTCTAAAGTTAAAGAAAAAAAGAAGAAGAAAGCAGCGCAGTGGGCCATGTGTTAAGTGATAAGTTTCACTTTCCACATGGCATAAGTAAAGCGCTTACGAGGGGAAACCGTGTGTATTCTCACTTGTCCGGGTGTTTTTTTGTAGCAGAAAGAAAGGGAAAACATTGCCGTCTGTCCCAAAAAATCACCGGCCCAGTCGCTCTTTGTTTCATCGTTATTTATCGCTTCATACAAAACGCCTAAACTCGTATTCACATCAGTGGTTTGTGGGCGCTCGCATTATTCGCTCAAGCGGGACGGAAGGAAAAAGCAAGTAAAGGCGCATTAGATTTGAGGGAATAGCAAAAACAAACACGGTCGACATTTTGAAAAATCGGTCCCCTCTTCGCAGACTTGTAGATAAACGACCATACATGTGAGCAGCGTATGTAACCCCTTGAAGTTTGACCCGGGCTGCAATGACGAGACCACTCGAGAAGGTTTTGTGGCTTTTATATGAAGCTCTGGAATCACACATGGACAGGACGGGTGATTACAGGTGGTCTGACAGTGTCTTCTGCCCCTACACACCAGATACAAGAGTATTATTACAAAGTATGAACTGTACATTGTATTTATGGAGCTATGGCAGTTACTCCCCTGGCAAGCTAACTGGCAAGCTAACTGACAACGATTGACAACTTGTAAACTTGACCAAATGTCAATATAAATTCCCCAAAAGTCAAATAATCACTTCAAACGTAGATTTATCAGTGTTATGTTACAGATAAAACAAATTAAACTGATATACGTACCGTTGTCAAATCACACAGCAGTCAAAGGGGCTGATCGTATAGTGATTAAAGTATTTACACAAAACAACAATGAAACTGATATAACTGAAAGTTACTAATATTACACTCCCCATTAATTACATACCTGAAATCACACATAGACGGGACGGGGGATTACAGGTGGTCTGACAATGTCTTCTGCCCCAACACACACACCAGATACAAGAGTATTATTACAAAGTATGAACTGTACATTGTATCTAGGGGAGTAACTGCAATAGCTCCATGACAAGCTAACTGACAAGCTAACTGACAGGCTAACTGACAAGCTAACTGACAACGATTGACAACTTGTAAACTTGACCAAATGTCAATATAAATTCCCCAAAAGTCAAATGATCTCTTCAAACGCAGATTTAACAGTGTTATGTTACAGGTAAAACAAATTAAACTGATATAAATTTGAGTAAAATTACCAAAATGATCATAAAATCACAGGGCCAAACCAGTTACGTGCCGTTGTCAAATCACACAGCAGTCAAAGGGGAGGAGCAAAGTGCGTAGCCATGGAAACCACCTCTGCCAGGTAAAACACACTCCAAATAAAAGGGGGCGTTAAAGCTGATTATGATTTCAATAATCTGATGCATTTTGATGAAATTCAATAAACAAATGAACCTTGTTACACGTACACAGATGGATGAATGTTTTCTTTTTACACACCGCTCTCTCTCGGCTGTTGAAATGCAACGTGAGGCTTTATTTCTGAGGCAGCGTCTCGAATGAGTGCGGTGGGGGGAGTTGTCAGTTTCTCTCATCGACGCGCTCATTAAAGTGTAATGGCCGCCGCCCCAAAGGTCAAAGGCCAAACGCTGATTAATTGACAATCGACGGCTCGCTCACCTGACGACGCCGTGGGATCAAGTGGCACTAATGACATCTGCCTTCATGAACGGCCGTGTTGAATTTCCCCAGTTCCTCAGTCGCCTTGAAGTTCGTTACATTATCCCCCCCCCGCCCGCCCGGCTTGAAAGGCTTGTCGTTTCGATGCCCGTGCGTCTCTCGTCTCTCGGGACAGCGGTTTAGACGGGACCAGCCCCGTGTCAGCGCCGCGTGGCCTCCTGGGTAACGAGCCCGTGATCCGACGCAACGTTTGGACGTGAGTCAGAACGGATTTAGGGCAAAACATCTGCGCGCCGCACGTCTGCGAGGCGGCGGCGGCTGTTTCATTTCACCACAGTCGAGGAACGCCACCTTTGTGTTTGGTTTAGGAATTATGAATTGCGACAGACGGTAGAGCCCCCGACCTTCTCAGGTTTGAATCCCGGCTCCTGCAGGTGAACACTTGGGCAAGACACTTCCCCCGCCTTGCCTCCAGTGTCTGCGTTGTTCCTAAAGCGCTTTGAGTGCCTAATGTAGTCAGTAGCTTCTTCTTCTTCTTCTACATTCAATAAGAAAGCTCGGTTTCACCAACTCAGAACTATAGCTTAATAATAGATTTAATTTATAGTGCACTTTTCATTCCAAGGAATCTCAAAAAACACTTGAAAGCTTTCCTAAATAAATGTCTTCAGTTCAGCTTTTAATGAGTCCAGTCTCTGCTCCCCTCTGAGCTGCCCAGAGCCGGGGTGCAACTGAACAAAAGGCTCGGAGCTTAGAGGAGGGGACCTGGGTGGAGCTTTGGAGAGGGATACATTCTTGTAGGTGTGATGGACCACGGCCGCTGATACATTTCTGGGTGAGGAGGAGAGTTTGTATTGAATACGGAAGGGCACTGGGAGTACAGGTGAAACTCGGAAAATTAGAATATTGTGCAAAAGTTCATTTATTTGTCCATCCATACATTTTCTTCCACTTTTCCGTTGCCGGGTCGTGGGGGCAGCTGTTGGAGCTGCCCAAATCACATTGCACCAGCCCCTATAGCGCCCCCTGCAGGTGGTGGGTCCACAGAAGGACGGCCTCATGGTTCTACCCGGGCCTGTTGGTCTCTCATAAGGGGCTTCTGAACCGCTCTTTGTCTGACCCGTCACCTATAGGACCTGTTTGCCCTGGGAGACCCTACCAGGGGCACGAAGCCCCCGACAACAGAGCTCCAGGATCATTCAGGCGCTCAAACCCCTCCACCACGTTAAGGTGGCGGCTCCAGGAGGGGCCATTTATTTGTATTAACTTAAAACACTCCCTTCCTCCCTGATCTGGTCCCGTCTAACAAAGCCTTTGGGTCAAAACATCACCCAAAAAAAAATAAAAAATCTTCAGAAATGTCTCTTGTTGTTGTTGACGCTCGAAGCATTTGGCATTTAGATTGGCGTGACCCATCACACATTTGTTCCATTGAAAAAAAAAAAAAAGGTATTTCCACAAACATAAATCTTTACACGGGCGGCTTTTCAATTATCCGCGGACCCCGTCTTCATCCCTGCAGTGCGGCGCTCGGAGCCGTTCGTCACCTGATCGTATAAGTGTCCGCGGATTCACAAGAGCTTCCTCATCAACACTCGACTCGTTACAATAGGGCTGAAGAGCGGAGCGAGACCAGCTCTTCGGGCTTCTGTTGGAAAATTACAGAGCGCTGGACATTATCGGAGAAAAACCTAAGCCTTGTGTACATGTATTAGTAACTTGCAAAGTAGTAATGATAAAGCTATTGTGTATATTTTCAGACCCGTGAAGAGAACCGAGCCGACAGATTTCAGCCAAATGAAGCAATCTCAGAAGCGGAAACTAATGTAAGCCAAAACTCCACTTTCTCCTATATCGCTGGGCGGTATTGACAGAAATGTACATCTCAATATCGTTGGGGACTTTCTCGTTAACGATAATGAAGCGATATTTTTGCAAACCAGCAGAAATATGCAAAAATGTGCTGGCAAACATCTTGATTTACAGTGCTATGTTGCTCAAAAAGATAATTGTCCTGAATCGACTACAAAAGGCAGACAACAAATTCCCCCCCCCTTTTTTTCCCCTCCTTTTTGTAAATTTTTCCCCATAATTAAAATATTTTTCATATTTTTATTTTATTTTTATTCCCACTTTTTTTTAAACATTTTCTCCTCATTCTCCACCGGCCAATTTTTTCCTCAATTTATGAATAATTAAAAAAATATATATATATTGTTTCAATTTTTTTATTATTATTTTCAGATGAAAAAAAATGTCTCTAATTTTTCCCACTTCATTTCTCAATTTTATCCTAATTGTTTAGACATTTTCCCAATTTTTTCCCCCTTTTTTTTCCCATTTTGTAATTTTTTCCGCCCAATTTTTGTTTTGTTTTGTTGTCAAATATTTCCCACTTTATTTCTCAATTTTCCCTTAATTTTTTCCCAAATGTTTCCAAATGTTTGAACCCAATTTTTCCTCTATTTTGTAATTCTGCAGGGAAACGGAGACGTCCCGGTTCGGCGAAGCGGTTCAGTCCCTGAGCGCGAAGGCCAACCCTCTGCTGGACATCGGGGAGCTGCTGAGGAAGAAGATGAGGCAGGAGGAAGAGGGGCAGAGCTGACGGGACGATCGCGATGGACTAAAACACAAAATCTCACAGGAACTACACAATATTTCTTATTATTTAAGGTCTGAGGAAGGGAGAGAGCGATGATGAATTGAGAGACTTTTGTCAGAATATCCTTACCCATTTTTATTTAAGGCGGGGCACAGTAAGACAATATTCTGGCTTGATTGTTCAGTTTGTGAAAAAAAAAAAATCATCTCATTAAATTATTTGGAGAAAACTCTGAACTGCTTTGCAGAAATGCGCCCCCATTGTTTTTTTGCCGGTAATTTTCTCTCCCGACTGTGAGCGAGCTGCTGACGATCTGCCAAGAGGAGACTGTCAAAAGCGTCGCGCTCTTTGCCGAAAACATTGTCACTTTTGGGAAAAACAAATGTTGGCGCTGGTAAAAAATCTTGTCACAACGGAGGATTGTTGGATTGACAGTTTGACGACAATAAACACCGACCAAACAAATAAACGTTTTCTTGATTTTTTTTTTTTTTTTTAAACTCTATATTTGATATATAATATGTGATCAGAGTTTCCATAGTTCTTCCATAGAAAAGACCCATGGATGGAATAACCAGGATGTTCAGCTCATTCTCACAGACCAACTCATTCAGGGAAATATTTCATTTTCAGGCAGTGAAAAGTAACCAAGCACTGTTATTGTTTTTGTTTTAATTTTTTAATTTTTTGGGAGCTTGGAGTTGAGTTGAAGTTTTTTTAATTAAGGTGGAGGAAAAGCGTCTTGTGCTGTGAATCCCAAACGGGGCTTTTCCACCGAGGTGCTGGTCCAGAGCTGGTGCGGTTGGTTCCGTACTGACTGGATTTTCCACCAAAATGAGAGCTGGCATTGCCAACGCTGTGGGAAGTCAACTGTCAAATAAAACATGGATGCTAACCTCTTACTGCAGCCACTTCTGGTTATAACATACACAGCAGCCTTTAACATTACGATCTCTTCTTTCTAACGGCTCCTTGTTTTAGCTGGGCTGTTTGGGGGTGGGCACTCATAAGCTTTTGCTTCAGCCCACTCCTTTTGAGCACTATGTGTACTGCTCAAATAAACAAATAAACTAAAACTAGCTGTAGCTAAACAGCATAAAGCAAAACAACAGTTTCCTCCACAGAGACTGTTTTGGCTTCTCCATTTCCCTCGTTTTAGGAAGTTGGCACTAACTAACGTAACTAACGTTTGCTGGTGTGCCGGAAGAGAAAGCCATGTCCCCAGCGCTGACCACACTGGTGCTCGTTTCTTGGTCCAGCTTTAAATTGTTCCCGATCGGCACCATTTTTTGGAACCAAGAACCAGCATTTTTTTTCAGTGGAAAACGGAAGAACCGTTTCTGAAGCTGGAACTGGCCCGGAACCAGCACCAGCTTGCTGGAAAAGCCCGAAAAATGGGGTCTCCAAAAGATATACATTGAAAAATGTATGTGCATTTGTTCGTACTCCTTGAAAGAAGAACTAAGTAACTTGTTTATCTTAATACATCTTTTTCGTAGCCTTTCGGAGCCACCAATACGCACTAATAGAATCACTAAGAAGAAGCTAACAGGCTAACGGGCAAAGCTAACTGTGGGCTAGCGCCACTTAAACAGTATTTACAGCCAAGTTTGAGTGAAATAAAGATCTCCATTGTGTAATTGGATGTACAAAATCCCTCTCTCCCTTTGTCTTTTCTGTCAGCGTAGTATTTACTCTCACGGACAATTAATGAGTAAAAAACCGCAACATGCTACGACGCCTGCAGTGGCGCTTATGGCCTCTAGGGGCATGAGTTACTTCTACCAATGTCGTGTTCCACTGTTGATGCTGTTGGGTCCAGGGACAGCATTAAAGGAAGTGACTTGGTTGTTTTCAGCTCAAATAAATGATACAAATTTAAAAGAAATAGTCTTTTATGGAATAAACTGACACTATTGTTCCGTTTCCTGGTTCTATATGACAAATATTCAACTTAGTATTGCCCTAGTATTTACACTAAAGTAATAGCTATTTCTTGTTTTACATGTAATTTTGAATACAGTTTGGAAATGGCTGATCTAGTAATATTGCTTGGATTTTACCGTCCTAATACAAGATGAATGAGATTACACATTGTTTTCACTATGTGTCATAACATATTACACAGGCAGCTCAATTATATAACCCGGCATGAGGAAAATCTGCGTTCTTTCTCCTTCAAACATTATTTTCACCGCACTCATAACCAATGTATTGCCGTTAAATATAGACATTAAGTGGGTTGAACCGCTAACATTATGGCCTTTATCTATTTGCGCCTACTCCTCATTCTCGCTTTCTATTCTCAGCGGCATAAAAGAAAAAAAAAGATAAAAAAAAAAAAAAGAAAATCAATGACTCATCTCTATTACCATAGCAACAAGTTTTTTTTTTTTTTTTTTTTCCTATGTAAATAAACGAACATCTTGCGAGGCCAACGCAGGCAGAGATATTGTCAAACTCGAGCTCGGGAAGCGGTAAATATTGAGTGGGCGGCGCGTTTCAATGGCAGCAAAGGTAACCGCGCTCAAGAGCCAGCGTCGCAGGTTTAGCGTTTTTAATGTAGCGGCGGCGCGAGGAGGAAGTGGTGTAGTGCGTTGAGAATTTGACTGGGGACGGAGAGGTCGCCGGTTTGAATCACACTGTCCCCAGCAGCTGCAGAAAACAAGACTGTACGTGTAAAAAGTGGTTGGTTAATTTAAATAAAAAGGGGTTTGTTGTGGACTAAATCGAGATTAAACACTGCACAAATCTAATCTAAACTAAATCTAATTCTGATTTATTTAGTTATTGTTTTATAAATACATATTCCTTTGGCAGATCATTTTACTGACCAACTCAAATCGAGGTCAAATGGTTTTATTTCAAGAAAGTGTAACGAACTACATTGGGCTAATCTAGTCTACGCTAACAAAGTAAATTTACTTTGTTGTATTTAAGTATTTGTGTGGAGAACTTATTCCTTTTACTCTACTACATTTGAAAGATAAATATAATACTTTCTAGTCCGCCACATTTCTAAAAAAAAAGGCTCTATGTAAATTTGTCAAATTTGAGAGAGAGAGGGGGGGGCTCTTTTTATTGTGTTTTTGACCCATTTTGGTCACTTTTTCATTGCTTTATTGTCACTTTTTGTTTAGCTGGAGGTTACGAGGTTAAAAGCCTGATATTGCACACTCCAGAACAGTAGGTGGCGCTGTGCAGGTGTAGTGTCGAATGTCTTTCAACAAGGAAGAAAGTCTGTTGCCGTACAGAATTGATTTGTTTGAACTGTGTTGTGAAGCAGAGAAAGTTGCTATATATGTAAATAAAGGTTACTTACTTACTATTTGCTGTGGAAAATACTTAAATATTAAAAGTAGAAAGTACACATTGGTTTGAGTAAGTGTAAAAAATAAATAAATAAAACCTTACAGCTTCAAAAACATGAAAATTGTGCCCGAATTGTGCCCGAATTGACCGAATTGAAATCATAATAACGCCGCCCAAGAAGTGACTTCCTGTTTCGATCCAGCACGCCAAAATAAAAGCACCATCTTACTCATTAGTTCAACTTTCTCTCTGCCTCACCGTTAACAGACAAAACACTTAAAATGTGTGTATTTAATTCTTGTAACGTTGCACCTGCTGAACTAATCAATGAGACGAGCTGTGTGCTTTTATTTTGGCGTGCTGGAGTGAAACAGGAAGTCACAACCATGAGTCAATTCGGGCACACTTTTCACGTTTTTGAAGCAGCAAGTTATTTTTAATTTTATCCAACCAAACCGAAGTAAGTGAATAAGGCCTCCTCTACGATAACCTGCTGGCGTTCAGACGAGAGGCTTCAAGATGGCGCCCGAGTGCGTGCGTCTTGACTTTGCGGCTTGTAAAGAGATCTGTAAACGATAAGGGCCGGGCTATGATTAGATTTAGGTAAGAAAAACCCAATCAATAGGAGAGCCGCGATGAGAGCCATTAGGACGCATTAAAAATGTATGGGCTGAATGAAGGCAGTCACACCACGGCTTCGAGCGACTGGATGAAGCCACGGGTAAAGAAACCGGCATTTTTTTTCCCAGCTCGGCATTACCTAAATCTAAAAACGTCTTTAAAAAAGTGACAGGGGAGCGATGCTAAAAAAATAAAAATAAAAAGTCCAAAAAGTGACAGCAACATGGCAACAACGCGAGGAGAAATACCAGTTTGGATCCGTTTTGTAGGTTTCAAATGTGGCGCTACTCTGGCTTAAAGGCTGTAAGAAGCGTTTAGATTTGGGTAAAGCTGAACTTGAGAAAGGGGTTAACTCAAGTAGGAGCAAAAAGTTGTCATTAAGACCGTTCGCTGCACTGGAAAAAGTGATGAATGAATTAACCTCTTAAAGCAGAACTAAGTAACTCATGCCCCTAGAGGCCATTAGCGCCACTGCAGGCGTCGTAGCATGTTGCGTTTTTTTACTCATTAATTGTCCGCGTGAGTAAATACTACGCTGACAGAAAAGACAAAGAGGGATATTGTTCATCCAGTTACACAATGGAGATAATTGTTTTCACTCAAACTTGGCTGTAAATACTGTTTAAGTGGTGCTGGCCCACAGTTAGCTTTGCCCGTTAGCCTGTTAGCTTCTTCTTCGTGACTCCATTAGTGTGTGTTGCGCCTCTGGGGTGGAAGCAGGGGAAGTTGCAAGCATGGTTTTCTGGCCAGAGACACCAGGGGGAGATGAAGACCCCCCAATCATCCCATAAACACTTGTATTACCCCCAGAGGGACGACGGAAAGGATTTATTAAGGTAAAGTTACTTAGTACAGCTTTAACCACCGCCACACAAAACTGATCGTAACTTTTTCATTGCATTTTTGTCGCTCTTTCTTGTTGATTTTTGTTTTTCGTCTCTTATGTCCTCTTATGTTGTGTTATTGTTGCTTTTCAGGCACTTCTTTGTACCTCTTTTTTTTTAATCACATTTTAGAATTGTTTTTGTCGCGTTCTCGTCTCTTTTAATCACTTTTTCGCCGCTTTTCCCCCTACTCGTTTTCATCACATTTGTGTCTCTTCTTTGTTGCTTTTTCATCACTCCATAGCCGTGTGTTTTTTTGTCACTTTTTGTGTGTGTGTGTGTGTGTTATTGTTGCTTTTCCGGCACGTTTTTGTCGCTCTTTTGCCCCTTCATTTGCTTTTAGATTTAGGTAACGGGAGAAAATTCATTCAAAACATTCATTCAAAAACAAAAATGTCAAATAGGCCGTTTTTAACCCTAGACTTGAAAACATTTAGCGAAAACAAAAATGTATTGTTTCCACTGGCCTGATTGCACGCACACACACACACACACACACACACACACACACACACACACACACACACACACACACACACACACACCCACGCACACACAAAAAACACTTATATTTCTCCATTTTCTGTCCCACTGTAAATACCCACTCTCTGTCTCGCTCTCCCTCTCCTCCCGATAATGAGGCAGATGTAACGTAGCTCGCGGCCCTTCCTCTCGCTCCGCTGCTCTCTTTATCTCAGCACAGAAACGTTGGGGGGGGAAAGTGACATAAAACTGTACAGTAATGAGTGGTGGTTTAGCCATGCACGATGATCTGCCACGCCGTCGTCGAATCACAGGGGAGCGACGTGAAGAAACGCGAGCCACGATGTCCGGTAAGCGAGTAGATTTAAAGACCTTTTAGTATTTTCTATATTGCCTCACATCATCTATTAACATGGCCTATTTTCAGGGCAGATTTAAGAAGCCACGATGTCGCAAAACCACTGAGGACTTCCATCTGAACAAAAAGCACATCGTGATCTAACATATGCACGCAAAAAAATCAGTTTTAGTCAGGATTTTCCACATTTGCTTCCTCTTTTTGCCTTGTTGTTAGGTTAAAGGGGCAGGCCACCGTTTTCCCACACTCAGATCATGTTCTTGAGCTTAGACGAGTTGACGCGGACCTGTCTGGTCTTTACGCGCGCGCTCAGTCACGCAAAAAGACCAAACATGTTGTCAGGATCTAAGCCTCTCCTCTATGGGGCCAAGTGAGAAGCGACAAAGCTCTTCCATGTTTTCCGGTAACACTTTACATGACAACCCGGTAACTACTAGGTAATTACCTAGTAATAACGGTAGTAATTACAGTGGTAAGAACTAGTAACAAATATCAATAAAAGTGGTAGTTCTTGTATAATTAAAGTATTAGTTAATAGTAACTCTGCTCAATAACTGCCAGGTATTGCCTAGTAATTACTAGTAATAAATATCTTTAAGAGTGGTAGTTCTTGTGTAATTAAAGTAGTTGTTAATAGTAACTCTGCTCAATAACACTGACAATGTAAGACTTACTGATGAGCATGTGTAGCTCACCCCTATGGATACCAAAAATATACCACATTAATAACACAATAGTTATTAGTACTGTTATTATTAAGCAATTACTTATTAGCAGTTATTTCAACTACCATAGAACTACAACCTTGAATTTATATTTATTACTAGTCATTACTAGATTATTACTTAGTGTTATTGAGCAGAGTTACTATTAACAACTACTTTAATTACCCAAAACTACCACTTTTATTGATATTTGTTACTATTTATTACCACTGTAACTACTAGATAATTACATAGTAGTTACCGGGTTGTCATGTAAAGTGTTACCTGTTTTCCCAATTCAAATACGGTTACTTGAGGAGTTACACGATCCAAGTCTAGTTACACAAAATTAAACATGTCTATTTTCTAAGTGGATAAAAAGGGGGACTATATTGTGAGGCGTAATCACACCATAGGAGCACTTCGACGTCCGCCCAGTAAAGTTGAAGAGGAGGCTAAATCCTAACGTGTTTGGTCTTTTTGCGTGACTGAGCGCTCGCGTAAAGACCAGACAGGTTCACGTCAACTCGTCTAAGCTCAGGGAAGAACAGATCTCAGGATGGAAACACGGGGGCCTGTTCCTTTAGGTTAAAGGCACACTGTGTAACATTTTGGACTAGACTGTTGCCATCTGTACAAAACATGCTCCCAATGACCAGCGCGACACAGACTGTTACTGCAGTGGGTAATCGAGGAATGGATTTGGATGAGAACCTATAACCTCCCACCTCACGTCTCCATGGAGACGAGCTGGAGACGCACCCACTCCCGGTAAAGTTACAGTCCCGTCTTAGGAGAGCCGAGCCGCTCACAGCAAAAGTTTGTTTTTACATTTACGAGGTATTGTTCAATGATGAAAAAATCTGTCATAAAATAAATGCTTGTATTTCAGTTTTATTTACGGGGTGAAATTCTACGCGGTGTGGCTTTAAAGATACTATGCCGGGTTTCAGGTCGACATCGCAGCGTTCTAAAGGCCTATAATATATAGAGGTAACATTATTTTGTTTTTGAGGTCAGTCTTGTACAGAACGATCATGGACCCAGTGACTGATATTAATGATCATTTTTGTAATTCATACCATCAGCAGTTCATAGGAAAAACTGGCTCCTCCCCCCACTGGGTCATGTGACCTCATCACGTTCTAGAACCTGCGACCCGGCAATACCTGATTTCACAACGTTTGTTTAAACTCTTCCTTTAGCATCTTGCAAACTCAAGACATTTGTCGCTGCTTCAAATGACATTTGCGTCGATTTTAAGAACGTGCAGATTCGTTTTGTAGCATTTCTGTGAAACGTGACCCCGAAAGTTGTAAAATTCGCCGACGAACTTGTTCCTGTGAAGAGTTGGGACGCTACAAATTGTTATTGTTTGACATATATAAAAAAACTCCCACCTTAACCGAGCACATTTTCTCCACAATCTAAAAGCCTCTCGTCTGGAGCTTACAGCCCATTGGCCAGCGTAACGCCTCATTTGAAAGCTAAGACTTTTGTGTTGTCACTTTTTCATAATATTTTTCACCTTTTTTGTAGCATTTTTTTTTTACCCTTTTTTTCCCATCACTTTTTTCTCGCTCTCTTGCTGCCTTTTTTTTTTACGAGACGCTTTTAGATTTGGGTAAAGCCAAACTGGAGAAAATGTGCTCGGTTCGGGTGGAGGTTAAGACATTAAAAAGGATGTTTCTTTAAGTATTTTATCAAATGTGAAGACTAGTTTCGCTTTTGGTGGAAATGAAGCCACTTGCTGTTCATCATAATTACGTATCGTGATATATATCGGATCGTGACGAAAGTGCTCCGGCTGTAACGCCCTTTATCTTTTGTTATTTGCTCCTGATATGAACGTGTTAATTGACCTGAAAGGTTTCCCGTCGCACCAGACGCCTGTCCCTTTCCGAGGACCTTTTGAAGTCCCCTGACAGAAAAAAAAAGACATAGTGGGAAATCCGTATTGAATTTCAGCAGCGGCGGCTTTGATCTCCAACCTGTCGTGTTTTTGTCCAAATTGGGGATCAAAGTGAACCGCTCGCTGAATAATTTATAAATGGGTGGATTTGCATTTTGAGATAACATCTCCAGGTCGTGACGGGGGCACGTGGAGACGCGCGCAAAAGTGAGTCGGTCATTTTGAGCGGTTCGCTGGCCCGTGGAACCTCGTATGCGCCTCGCGAGGGCTCACGAGCGTTCACCTCGCGCACACACGTTTGCGCTAATAGTCGATTTTTATTGCCGTGCTGGACGCGTGACGTGCGCACAACGTTGGAAAAGTCCTCGGCGTCTCGTAAAGTTTAACAAGGTGTGATGGTGTTTCTGCCTCGGCTCAGTGCGTTTTCCCTCGGGTCAAAAAAAAAAAAAATAAATAAAGAAGGAAAGGCGAGTGAAAATAACTGTGTGTCCAAAGAATGAGCGGATTAATGCTGGATTAAGTTTGTAACGGCGATGACTTTCAGAACTCTACAGTCGGTCATTGTTCCTTCACATTATTCATTTTAACACGACCTTAAACAAGTGCCAGTCGTGACTCAGAGACACGTGCTGCATCTGCGCTATGGGACCAGAACAACATTTCCCCCACGAGGGACAATTAAGTTTAATGGATTTAATTAATTGAGTCCTGGCATCAGTGGGGAACCTATTGTAGATGGATGGATAGATGGAGGGAAGGAGAGAGAGAGCAAGGGAGAAAAGCAGAGGGAAATAAATAGTCTGTTTCACAATGTGATTTGTCCGGGGTATCAAAACTATACATTTTTTAAAACTTAAACAAAAAATGCTATCAGAAAAACAATGAAAAACAATAAAAAAGTGATAATAGCGATAATTGTGGCCTTTGCTCTGCCCTGATCCCGTCAGATCTCAGAAGCTAAGCAGGGAAGGGCCTGGTCAGTACTTGGATGGGAGACCGTTTGGGAGGAAGCCTGGGAGAATGGAGTGAGTGAGTGAGTGGTGGTGTTCGGAGGGGCCGATGGCACAGACTGGTTGCCTCGCTCCCGTCAGTCTACCCCAGGGCAGCTGTGGCTACAATAGCAGCTTACCACCACCACCAAGTATGGAGTGAATGAATAATGTAAAGCGTCTTTGAGTGTCCAGAAAAGCGCCATATAAAACCGATGCCTTAATATTATTATTATACCATTCATGTAGGGGAGTAAAACAAAATTCCATTTGGTCGATCCAATCAAAACATCATATGTTTCATGGAGTTGCCGTAGCGATGACCAGAACTCCCCATTGACCCTAATGGTCTCTAATGTTTACAAAATGACAAGGGCAAACGGACACATTGTTTTTCTCATTGCTTGTACCATAACTTGACCTTTATTTAACCAGGAAAGTCCCACTGAGATTAAGAATCTCTTTTTCAGGGGAGTCCTGGCCCCAGAAGGTAACCTATTGTACCTGTTTTTAGTGGTAGCGGAAACCGGAGTACCCGGAGGAAACCTACGCAGACACGGGGGGAGAACATGCAAACTCCACACAGAGAGGCCCCGTCCAGGTGGGAATGGAACCCGGACCTTCTAGCTGTGAAGCACGAGGCTTCCAAAAAAGATATAGTTTTCAGACTCTCCGCGAAAATCCCACAACAGGAACTTCTGTCCGTAGAGAGAGAGAGAAACATATGGATGGACGGACAGATGCACGTTTTCCTCATCGAGCGGCCAAGGATACTCATTTATTTTTTATAAACATCCAAGTAGTTAGCCTCGTGTTCGACTCCAGTGGGCAGCTTGTGAGCAGCGAGAACTACCTCCACCGCTACTGCCGACAGAGCCCTTATTTATGGAGTGAAAACTGAATCCAACCCAGTAGCATGCCAAGCAGCCTCACACGAACCCTCCCGCCCGGTCAAACAAATATGTACTTTTTTAAATCGCCCATATTTCTGTTTTCTCTCCAAACAATTACAGCCATGTGTTTCTATGAGGCAGAAGAAGTAAAGAAAGAAAAAAAAGCTGTTTACTCTGCTATAAAAATGTAATGAGTTTCCGAAAGTTTACGGGCCCAGACACAGGAGGAATGTTAATACGCGTATACAGTTTGTCCAGATGTTTTAACGGCATCTGGAGACGCGCGCGAGACAAAAGAAGAGTCCTCGAAATGAACCGGCAATTTTCACACAATTACACAAGTCGTTCCAGGCTAAATTTGGGAGCGTGTTTAAGCGAGGCACGTTTTTGGGGGGGATTGGAAGGAGGAGAGGGGGGAGGAGGCCAAACGCTACGACACGGTCAATATTGTTCTCACGTGATGTTGTTGTACGAGTTGTGGCTCCGCTGTTGCGTTGTTTGTTGTCCGGGGCCACGCTCGCTGCCATGGTGAATAATGGCCGCAGAAACGGGACCCTTCTATTTCCTCATGCACAAAAACATTGAGAGCTGCAGGTGGGGAAGGAATCCAGGTCTGTTTACATTGAGGAGAATAGGCCTAAAAGAACCACTTCAGCCAAAGCACCATGAGCTCATATAACTTTACTACTATTTCTACTTTAACAACTGCTACTCCCTCCACTCCTGCTACTACAAACTACTATACTAAGTAGAAAAGCTAATAGATACAAATAGATAATCACAACAATGTTACTATCTATGGCTTTTTCAATTGATATGTATACAACAACATTCAACTATTTAAATAGGGGGTTTAAATCCTTCCCCACTCCTTTTATTTAGGCTTGGAACCATAACGTCCGCTCTGTCTCACAATGAATGTTCGTTTTTGAGGCTTTAATTGTGTGGGATCTTTTTTTTTCAAGTTGCAATTTCTGGCGAACAGAACAGCAGGAACCCCGAGGGCCCCCGAAAACTGGTCTGAGGCACCAGGAGTCAGGATGTGGGTTCGCTGGAGAATAAGATGGATTATATTCGTCTGCTACACTCAGACGATGGTGAAAGAGTGTTTATATTACAACAGTAACTCGTGCCCCTAGAGGCCATACGCGCCACTGCAGGTGTCGTAGCATGTTGTGTTTTTTTACTCATTAATCGTCCGTGAGAGTAAATACTACGCTGACAGAAAAGACAAAGGGACAGAGGGATATTGTCCGTGGCTGTAAATACTGTTTAAAGTGGCGCTAGCCCTCAGTTAGCTTTGCCCGTTAGCCTGTTAGCTTCTTCTTCATGATTCCATTAGTGTGTATTGGTGCCTCCGACCTGGTGGCAGTCAAGTTGCAATTGTGGTTTTCTGGCCAGAGACACCAGGGGGAGATGGAAGACCCCCCAATCATCCCATTAACACTTGCATTACCCCCAGAGGGACTACGGAAAGGATTTATTGAGGTAAACACGTTACTTAGTACTGCTTTAAGTCAGTCTTGGCTCAACTGTGAGGCAGAGTTTCACAGGGCTGCACTGAACATTAAAACAATAAAACAGAACAGTAGAATAAGACAATGTAAAGTTCAGGCAAATGAAGTATCCAGGCAAACACAAAGTCCTAATGAGTGTCAGCAGACCAGTGCAGGACACCACGCTCTTGCATCATTTCAGAGGAGCACTGAAGGCAGCCAGTCAAGTTTCCTCTGGGTTATCTCCAAAAACCTGCTGGTCAGGTGGGCCCACAGTGCTCAGTGGCAGCGGCTCAGGACTAACCCAACACCTGATCTTCACAATTGTACAATGACAAATAAAACACTTATATTATTCTATTGTGCGTGTAAGCCATGGGTACAAGGTATTACACACTGTTACATAGCACTTTACACTGTACTAAATTTGGCAGGTAGCATAGGCGCCGATTTATGTTTTCCCCCGTGGGTGCTCAGTCAGCCGGTACTGTCATGTGACGCACACCGCCTCACATTTACCTAAACAGAAATGCAAGCTACTTGGCAATGTCTACTATCATCTTATAGACTGAGGCTATTTTTTGAGAAAGCAATAAACATGCATTGGTGCGCTGCGCGCAACTCACCATTGTTGGCACTAGAAGTAGTTGTAGAGGCCGTCTCATAATGAATGGAGACAGTCTCCTCGCTGGTGGAATCTTCTGATAAATGCAATTTCTTTCTAATTACAAATCTGTCCATTGTTATCTTAGTGCGTTTTATTAGCTTCTTGGTCATTAGCCCATTGGCGGAAAACGAGCTTTGTTTTTGGCCGAAGTTACGTACACGGCGTCGGAGCATCATGTTGATAATGAGATCAAGGATTTGATTGACAGTGAGGATTTTTACCTAGCAACACACTGCCCGCGTGCCCAAATTATATTTTCCCTAGACGTATGAATTGGAATTATAGAAAAACAATATGCCCGATTGAATTCTATTTCTATAAAGTATTAGCAATATAATTTGTAAGAAAGTAAAATCGTCACGGGCGTATCTCGATCCAGGGACCTTTGGCATGAAAGTCAGGCGAGGTTACCGTTCGACCACGCTACAGATACTTAGTGCTTAGTGTCACATTCACATTTGTATATGATGGTAGGACCCGCGCCTGACTGTTACGAGAGAGAAGTACAGTTTTAATTATTCGCTTGTTTTATTCAATGGGACATTTTGTGAATTCAAGGTAAATTCGCCTGGGTGCTCAAAGATTTGGCTGGGTGCTCGAGCACCGGAGCACCCACGGGATCGGCGCCTATGGCAGGTAGTGTCAAATAAACTGTTACCGTGTGGCCATAGTACTAGTAGTAGTAGTAGTAGTAGCCTGGGTGGTATTAAACTACAATAGTAGCCACAGCTGCCCTGGGGTAGACTGCCGAAACGCCAACCCCTCGCTCACACATTCACTTTCAAACAGGCGGCGGGGGAAGCAGGGCCGGATTTAAGTAAAATTGGCCCCGGGGCTAACGTTTTTTCAGGGCCCCCCCATATACTGTATGTCTGTCTGACTTCTCTCTCTACAATGAAAGTTTATTTTTATTTTTTTATTTTTTATGCCTAAACCTCTGGGTTATTGGACGAAAATCCGGACTAAACCGGATCACGCCCCCGATACAAAGGTTTGTCCGAATGCGAAACCTGGGCCGACAAATGCTACAATAAATTGCCCATAATCCCGTGGTGTAAACCGGGATTAAAGACACAGGAAGCGGGGCATTAATAAACAGTACAGTAATCCCGATACAATGGAAATCCCTTTATTCCTCTCCTACAGACTGCGGCCAACAACAAGTGACTAAACCGGATTTACGCGGACAAGGATACGGCACATAGAGACGAAACTGCATTAACCGAGTGGAAGGGAAAGTAATCAAACCACCCCCTTCTCTTTGCATTACGCGTCTCCACTACCAGGAAAGGAAGGATGTGTTCAAAGTACTGCATGTAGTTGTACTCTCCCCCCCTGACCTGTAACGTACTGAAGGCCAGAAGGCAAATATAATCACGGACCGAAGGAACGGGTCAAAGGCTGAGGATTGTCCATCGAAACGTAATCTGTAAACGGTGGATTATTGTTTCGGACCTTAACCCCAGAGCGTTTTAAATACACGTGACCTCTCGCGGGTCATTTCAGAGTCCCAGCAGGAGCGTGACCTGTGCCAGAGCTACATCTCGATACACCCACGATTTATGTGTCTCTATAGGGCCACATAATAACAATTTAAAGTGTAATAAAATCTTCTCTTCTTTGTGTAATGAAACGGATTACTGTAATAATTTCCCCATTTTGCGATAAAAGGTAAAACCCCAAACCCTTAAGCCGTCTCGTGCCTGATCTTAACCACACACATTACTATGGATCTGTCTGATGCTTATAAATGGTAAACACGGGCAGCAAATATGTGTGAATGTTTTATAAACGATGAATCAAGTGTTTCCCAAAGCATCCATGACACAAAACATAGTTAACACAAATATATTTAAGATTTTGCTACATTTTTTTTTACTTTCTTATTGGACACTGACAGGAAGTGATGTAGTTGGAGGCAAACGATTATAAACCGTTGTCGTGCCAACCAAGTCAATGGGGGGGAGGGGGGGGAAATGAGTCAAACTGCTACGGGGCTTTACCTCCATCTATGTCACTTCCTGTCAGTATCTTAATTCAAATAAAAATAACTTTTACAATTGCTGCTTCACTGGAAATAAAAACAATTAAGTAACAATTATTACTTACGACCGATGTTCTGCGTCTAAATAAATCATATTTCTAAAGTAAAATGTATCGAACGCTAATACAAAATGTGGTTTTACTGCACAGTGAAGCGATTATTATCCTTTTTGAACAGTTGTTACATTGTGCGGTCTCCTCCAGGGACACGGCACAATTTGAACTGAAGACACTCTGGTCATTGGGTGAATCCGTACTTCTTATTGTACTTATCTTATCTTACAAGACCCGAGAGTAAGCCGACACTAAGTCCTAAGTTCGATTCCCGGGCCCTTTCTGTGTCTGCGTAGGTCTCCTCCGGGTACTCCGGTTTCCCCTTCCACTGAAAACACCTACAATAGGTAAATCTTCCAGCCAGGTGATACAGAGCATCAGCCTGGCTCCACATCTGAGTCCCCTCCCACCGCACCTTACGGGTCGTCCCATGGGTCAAATGCAGAGGACACATTTTGCTGTATAAAGCACCTTAACGGCTTAATGGACCATTTTAATTAGCCTATCGTTTTATGTTTGTTTTTGACGGGGTGAACAGCTGTGACTGGAATGAACTCATTGCAATTACTGTGTTTATAAAGTTATTATTACATGCTGTATGCAGTGTTAATTTCATCGACTAAAATATTTAGTTCTTAATTTTAGTCAAAGTGATTTTTCTGACGACTAAAATTGGACTAAAACTAAATTAAAAGTTTCTCATAAGACTAAAACTGTGACTAAAATGTCCAGATGTTTTAGTCGACTAAAATGAGACTAAATAAAAATGAAAAGGAGAGACTAAATTCATCCAAACTTCTATTGACCGTCTGAAAGAGCCTCATATCATGTAAATTCACTGCCAAAGGAGCAGCTCTGAGCTTTGTTCATGAGGGAGCAGCTCCATGAAGCAGGACCTCCATTAAATATGATTATAATGAATATTATTAATACAAAGTCGACTAAATGTGTCTTAATTTTAGTCGACTAAATCTCGACTAAAATTGAATTACATTTTCGTCAAAAGACTAAGACTAAAACTAAATTAAAATATGTTGTCAAAATTAACACTGGCTGTATGTAAATGAGAATGCTGAAAACAAAAGTCTGCCATGTTCTTTCCAACTCAATTTTATTTTATTCTTTTCTATTCCACACATGCTGTCTATTCCGTCCTGTTCTACTCTGTCTTCATACCCCGTTCATCTCGCTGAGCTGTGACAATCGTACACAGGCACATCCCCAGAGTGGAGGCCTCCGCACGCGCCACCAGACGATGACTTCATATCTGTTTTTTTAATTAGACTCAAAAAGCAACACCTGGCTATAATTACGTACGCTGGTTCTCTGTAAAAGAAGAAGAAGAAAAAAAGAGAAAACCTCGCTTTGCACATGCCTCATAAAAACAGCTTCTCCCAGAGCCTCGCCGCGGCCCAATCGGCGCGTCTGCCGCTGCGTAATGCGCCAATGTGCCTTCGTCGCTGCGCGCCCGCCCCCCTCTCGCGCCGCCGTCCAACCCGGAGCCTGCGATTTTGGAGCAGCCAGGAAAGACCTTGCCAGGGCGATATTACCCCGTGTGTGTGTGTACATTCTGGTGTATGTGCTCGGCGTTTCCTTTCAAGCGCTCCGTGTCGCTTACGCACAGCAGCAGCAGCGCCTCCATCACTATAGCCGCTAGCCGTGCCCACCTACCGCGGTCTAAACCCCCCCCCTCTCTCACTCCCTTCAACCGAGCAGCCGTAGCATCATCCCGGGAATCTCGACACACTCCGCGGGGGCTTCACTGAACCGCGCTCGGGACCGAGGGAAGCGGACGCCAGACGTAAGTGCCGCACGACGTTACATTTTCGCCCGACTTCACACACACACAGTCAGAACCCCGTCGCGATACGCGCCGCTTTAGCGTTTAGCGTTAGCTTAGCCGCACGGGCGCCGCACCTGTCCGTCACATCTTCCCCCGTGGCCGTCTCCGCGTCGTTGGGGACAGTACGGCTCGCGTTTTGTAACCGTAGCTCTGTTTATGTGGCCGGGGGGAGCCGTCCGAGCGGCGGCACACGCGTCTCCACTCGGAGGCGGAAGGAGATTAGCGTTGCACCAGACAAAGCCGCTGTTGTCATAACACAGACCCGAGCGGCGTGCTCGCCCGACGCCGAATTCAACTTCAGGCTCATATACACTGCGCTACGGGTCCACAACCGTCCTACGTGATTCCGTTTCGCCCGGCGTCGGTCTCGAGCCGAGTTGGCTGTTTCCGTTATGAGGTCCGACGTGGCTAACGCGAAACGAGGCGCAAGCGTGCCGCAATCGGGGGGCATATTTACACCGTGATGAAGAGCCCCTTAAGCGCGATTATTTGTGTTGGATGTCGCAGTATTTGACTGGTGTTTAACCCGATAAGCCCCCCCCAACCCCCCCCCCCCCCCCCCCCCGTGATCCGTGTAATTTACGCATTTGGAGAAAACGCAGCCGCCTCTGCCACTGCCGGTGCCACACTGGTGAGCGCGGAGTTTTGCTGGATTCGTGCTGCAGTTGAAGAATGACTGCAGTTGGGTTGTACGTTTCCTGTGGAGTCAACAGCCTCGAGCTTATTGACATTAAATACATAGTGGAAAAAAAAAAAAAAGCATAGAACGCGTTATAAGCGTGTAATAACAGGCAATAAAGCTGTGTTTTTTTTCTTCAATGGAAAATGGAATATTCGTCTCCACGGTGCAGTGAAGTGCGTCGACACACTTTAAAGAAATATATTTTTTGATAGTGTTTGTGTGTTTTGATGTGCAGGAGTTTCCAAAATGCTGTCCTCGGTTGGGCGTGAGTGCTGCGTGCACGATGGCAGGGGCAAAAAAGTGTTGCTGGCAGCTTTTGGCACAAAGTAATTTAACGGGCGGCGTAAATGTCAAGGAGAGGCTTGAGAAAACCCAGCAAAACCTTTTTTTTTGTTTTTGTCTGTGTGTGTGTGTGTGTGTGGGCAAGTGTGACTTAAAATGTGGACGAAATACAGGTTTAGCATTTGCATCACTGCACGGGAGTCCAAAGGGAGTTATCGGGACAGGCGGTATATGACAATCATAACAACTCGATAGATGTTTTGTGTAACTGTGTTTTCAGCACGTCGGACGAGGGGAACTTCTGACCTTTCACGGTTGCGAGCTATACTTCTTATTATGACTTATTACGTTGCAATGTAGGGATTAAGTCGTCGTTTTGCAGTTCGGTCCAGCTTATAGGAATGGGGAAATGGCACATTAGTCATTGTCAGGGGTCAGACTCCTTTGCACTATTTTTACACTTCTCGTCGACCGTGTTGAGGATGCATAGAAGTCGACGACGTTTTCTTTTTTCCGTCTTCAACCGTGGACTTTAAAGTTGTATTATGAGACGAGGGGAATCAAACCCAGGAGCTTCTCTCAACTACTGCGAAACTGGCATTGTGCTTTCTTTCTTTAAATGTCTAAATAATTTGATATCGTTTCAGACATATACTCTTTTTTTTTTTTTTTATTCAGTTCAGTTTATTTTCTTTCAGTCACAAGAAAACATACCTTTTATTATACAATAGGAACAAAAAAAAAGTACAATATATAACCTTCACAAGGAGAACAAATTCATTCGCTTTCTCTCATTGTCTCTCAATGGACCGGGAGATCATCTTTTAAAATGTAATAAAATAAAGAATGAAAGTTTTTCATCTCTTTACTCACTTTATTCCATAATTGAAGTCTTTGTTTATATCCTTTACTCTTGGCAGAACAAACCTGCAATCATCTGTTACATTATTTTTAGTTTATATCTATCTTACAGTATTTTTACAAACTTTTCTGTTTAGCTTTAAACCTAATTTGAATTGTTTTCTAATGAACCATGTCATGAAATTTAACAAGGTTTGATTTGATGAATAATATGGTCATAATACCCCTATTCTCGGTAACACTTTATTTTATACTGCCTTGATACATTGTAATGTGTACCTATGCAGTAATGGAATAATGTGTATTAGTACTTTGGAGGTACATAATGTAATTGCTGGGTTTCAGGCGACATCACAGCGTTCTAAAGGCCTATAATGTTATACGGAGGTAAAATTATTTTGTTTTTGAGGAAATGTTGATTGGATTTATTTGAGTGAACATTATTACAGTGCAGAAAACAAACAAAGCAACAAAAAAACTTACCTAATTTACATTCCGGATACAGTAATACAACATTTTGCATTACAAATTCCTGAATTACTTATTTTTATTTACAATTTGTACTTTTGTTTTGTCTTTTTCTTATTCCTCATTCCCGTTCACATAATAACCATTTCCAATTATTACTTATAAACACCAGTCACCATTCTATTAGCTATTAATTTAGTCATAATAAGTATTACATAGTCAACACGACCCATTGTTATTGTACTTCCCATTTCCACTGTGAAATACTGCTTGTACAGAGAGATCATGGACCCAGTGACTGATATTAATGATCATTTTTTTGTAATTCATACATTTTCTTTTTAGATATACGACTTGTGAAAGTGTAATGCAGTTGATAGGAAAAACTGGCTCCTCCCCCACTGGGTCATGTGACATCATCACATTCTAGAACCTGCGACCCAAGTCCCTTAGGGTCAGGACTAAAGGTTAGGGTTAGAGTCTGGGTCTTTTTAAGAAATAAAAACAAAATAAAATGGTTACTGATGATAAATCAAGCTTTATTTCTGGGTGTTACCGGGGATAGGAGAGTAGGGAATCACAAAATAGTTGGAGCTTCGTGCATTTAATTCAACTTTTAATTTCTCTCCCTGGAGTCTGTGCGTCGGCTGTTGTCGGTAACGGCCGCCCCTAAATCTGATAGAACCAGAACTAAGTCAGCGCGATCGATATTTGGCCAAAGGCTCGCGGACAGATTGAGTTGCCGTTAATCACGTCCAACTGAGTGAACCGGCTTTAGCCCGAGGAGGACCAACACCACACGTCCCCACGCACTCGATTCATTTACCTACGCCTCGCTAGCTACTCGCAGAACCGCGTGCATGGCGTTTGCAGCTGTGGCGACGGAGATGCTGACTTTGTGTTGTCCTCATTTGGAAACAGAGTGAAGATGCTGTAGGATTTACGAGGGAGCGGGAAATGGAAAATAATTGAGCAAAATCAGAACGTGGCATAAATTAAAAAGACTAAACCGGTTTCTCTGAATCTTTTTGGCACATATTTTACATTGGAATAATCACAAGGCACACCATCAAACAACAATGACTGTAATATCATGAAAATCTAGTTCAATGTACAAGATTTATTGCCAACAACTTCACAATACGATTAGGGCTGGGCGATATATCGATTTTTAAGATATATCGATATATTTTTGAATGAGATATGGAATTAGACCATATCGTGTATATCGGGATATTTCAAATTCAGATAAGCTATTAAGTTAACAAAAAGAAACGGGTAATCTCAAGAGGATTTGTTTTTTTAAAGTGTATCTTATTCTTAAACTGAGCACTTTATTTTGTTATCTCTTTATATATAAATGCTGCCGTATTTTATTTTCTAGGCTATTTTTATTAAGATGTTTTATTTTTTTATTTAAATGTGCACCTCACTAGCTTTGTACAGTGTTTATGTTTACATTTATAGTGAGTTTTCAATAAAACTACTCGTATTTGGCTCAAAGCTCAAATATTAACATTTCATGTCACAGCTCTCACTTTGCGGGAAAAAATATCGGGATATAATATCGTATATCGATATCCAACCAAAATATATCGGGATATGACTTTTGGTCCATATCGCCCAGCCCTAAATACGATACATGTTACGATATGATACGTATCGTGATTCAAGTGTATCACGATAATTTCAAGAAAAAAAGATCTCATAGGTGCACACGATGGAGTTTTAAAAAAAATAATTGAAGCCTTTTATTGGAGTAGTTGAAGTGCATGTTGTGATATGTTCTGAATATGTTAGACAGACATATTGTGTATCACGATACGGGTGCCTCGATACGATGCGTGCATTAGTTGGTCATTTTATTTCTTTTTTGAGCAGTTTACCTTTTTATATTTTTAAAACATTCATATTCACATTATTCTGTTACAGGAATAATGTTATATACGGTTACCCCGGTGATACTGCACAATCCGTCTGTATCCAAATAATAATTCAGAAAAAAACTCAATCCCAGAGGCGGGTAGTACTCAGTTACATTTACTCGAGTACATGAACTTGAGTAACTTTTAGAAATAATTGTACTTCTATGCAGTACTTTTACATTTTTACTGTACTCTTGCGTGAATAAAAATAATAGCTACATTTTCCATCTGAAGAAAAGCTTCAGAACAGCATCAAGAAACAAAATGTCCCTATGGATTACTACAATGAATCTTCGAGTTTATTTACGTATTGTCACGTAACGATATATTGCCGATACGATATATTGAGCACAGCCCTGGACTAAACCAGAAAGGGCCATATTAAAAACTGAAATGGATCATGAAAGCAGCTCGGGCGGATTTGATTGACTTCAGTCCTGGTTTGGCTGCAGTAAAACCCTGGTTTAATTCACTCCCGGTTCGGTCTCCACAGGCACGAGCTTGTAACCTCGCTTTTGTAAATTACAGCCGCCCTGATGCTGACTGACGGAAATGTGGGCGCCGGCCCCCGCGAGAAAACCAGGAGTGGATTTGCTTTCCCTCAAGACTAAACCGGGACTAACCCAGGAAGAAGCCGATTTCGTAGCACGAGTTCGAGATGGGCAATATATCGACTATAACATAATATGGAAATCGCTGTTTTGGAAGATATGCAAGTTACAATATCAAGTTATATAATATTAAAAAAAAGGAACAAATGGGGAGAAAAGTAAGGAATAATTGTTTAAAAAATAGGGAAAACAGTGGGGGAAAAAATGTTTAAAAAATATAAAAAAAAGGGAAAAAAGTGGGGAAAATGTATGAAAGAAAATACGGGGGAAAAAAAATTAGATTTTATTTTAAAATTTGGTTATAAGTGTTTTTCTGCCCTTTTTGGAGTCTGTTTAAAACAATTCTATTTATGGTCGCAGCACATTTTTGCATATTTTTGATGGTTTACAAAAATATCGCTTCATCTGTGTGTCATCAAGTCCCGTAAAACGTCGCCCAGCCCTATACCAAAAGTGCGACTTTATTCCAACCCGTAACCCAGACCAAACCGAGCCAGTTTCCATACCTTATTTCAAACAGCTGCTTTCATCTTCATCACTGCTTTTTGCTCCTCTTTTCCCTCCACTAAATCCTAACTTCCCTGAAAAGCCTCGTAAATAATGTATCGCTCTACATTGAAAGCCGTAGACCTCTCCACTGGCGGCCACACGAGCGCCTATTTGGTAAATTCGTGCATGGCTTGGCAAAAACTCGCTACGGGCATTTATTATTATTCTTTTTCGCCCTCCACTTAGCCTACATGCACTGAAAGAGCGGGGGGGGGGGGGGAAGGACAGAAAGGCAGGGTGCATGTTCACCTTGTCCGTGCGCTATATAGAGAACATAGAGGAAGACGAGGTCGCTAATAGACGGCTGGTGTTGTTGGGGTTTCATATTCGAGCGCGTACAAAAGCTCTTGGAAAGGCTTTGCGAGCAGGAGACGGTGGGAAAAATATAAACGTGTCCTGAAATTGTGTGCTCTGTCAAATAAATCAAACCCCTATGACTCGATATTGTTTTATTTTTGCCGCGCTGTCATCGCATTTTGGGCAAGCAGAGCCCCGGGGATTTGGCTGAAGGTAGAAACCAAAGGACAGATGACGGATAAGGTAATTCTGACATTTTAAAAGTCACCCATTAATATGTAAACGAGCACTTTGAGGGTGTGGCGTGCGCACAGAGCGACGAATACATTAGGGATCAGCTGGTCTATAAATCCGACGCCTTTAAATTGACCTGCCCTGGTATTTGTATTTCTCGACGCTATTTCCAATGTTTCTCTTCAGTATCAACTTTTGGTGCTTCGCTGACTTGGAGATAATTGTATAGTTTTGGTCCTGTTGGTTTTACATCGGGAGTAAAAGTGGGCGAGATCATTTCGGACTTGCCGTTTGGAAGAAATGCAAATGTACAATGTCGAGATCATCTCCAGGAGATGTGGGAAAAATGTGTGGGGGGGAAGTGAGAATAAATGGGGGGAAAATAGGTGTTACGTGGGGCAGATAATGGGAGAAAAAAATTGAAAAGTTTTCTTCTTCCCACTCCCTTTCAGGTGGAAGTGGATTTTTTTGTTTTTGTTTTGAATAAATAAATTAAAAAAATTAAAAAAATTAAAGAAATTGGGAAATAATGAAGAAAAATTGAGAAGAAACTGGAAAAAAAATTAACGAACATTTTAGGGGAAAATGGAAAAAAAATAGGTCAAAAACTGCAATAAATAAATAAATAAAATAAAATAAAACACTTAAATTATGGGAACAAATGTTTCGTAGTCTCTTCAGGACGATTCATATTTTTTTTTGCAGATTTCTGATGGTTTGCTAAAATATCCCCACCAATATTAAAGCCACACCGCGTAGAATTTTACCCAATAAATGAAATTGAAATACAAGCATTTATTTTAGACCGATATTCTCCTCATTGAAAAGTACTTCATAAATGTACAAACAAACATGGGCTTTTACTGTGAGCGGCTCGGCTCTCCTGATCGTAACTTTACCGGGAGTGGGTACGTCTCCAGCTCGTCTCCATGGAGATGTGACTAAAGTCAGCAGAATTTGAGATTTAAACGGGTTAATCCATTCTTTGATTTACCCACTGCAGAAATGGCATCGTCTGTGTTGAGCTGGTCATTAAGAGCATGTTTTGTATTGAAGGCGACAGTATTGTCCAAAATGTTACACAGTGCGCCTTTAAAACCCCTCTTTTGACTATTCACAATGTCCAGTCACGTCTCCTTTTCAAATCACTGCGATTTCAGACTGACTGTGTTTTTTAAACTCCCAGAGCGGCGCAGCCAAAACCCGCTTCTGCTTTTCATTCTGCTTAAATCTCAAACCCGTCTTGTTCTCGCTCCCCTCGTTCTCAAGACGAGGATGTTTTAACCGAGGCGTCGTATCACCGGAGTATTTCATTCATAATTCAGCACTATTCTCCTCCTCCGTGTCCGGCTCATAGCAATAAGACAATATGAAACCGCGGCTTAAGTGTCGAGGAGCCTGCGGTTGGTTATTATTTAGAGGCTGGGCTTTGCGGAGCTGGTTTCGTCCGTCTGAAGCCATGAATCTGTGGTTTTAAATGCCGCTCTATGGCTGTGGACCATTATAGCCAATTGGAAGGTTGTCACATGATGGAGTGGCGTGTACAATGGAAAACCTGTCCTGACCCGGATACAAGCGCTTTTCCAAACGCCAATCCCCGAGTCACTTTGGTCACTTTTGGACAATTTGGAGGTTTGTCATTGAGCTCGGCGATACGGCAAAAAAAAAATCCCATTCTTTTCCCTTCATGAACGAAGACAAGATGGAGATGCGTCTTAAAGCAGTACTAAGTAACGTGTTTACCTTTTAATAAATCCGTTCCGTAGTCCCTCTGGGGGTGATACAAGTGTTCATGGGATGATTGAGGGGTCTTTCATCTCCCCCTGGTGTCCCACTGCCACCGGGTCGGAGCCACCAATACACACTAATGGAACCACGAAGAAGAAGCTAACAGGCTAACGGGCAAAGCTAACTGCGGGCTAGCGCCACTTTAAACAGTATTTGCAGCCAAGTTTGAGAGAAAAAAAATTATTTCCATTGTATAACTACGCCTTTGCTGTCAGCGTAGTATTTACTCTCCAAGACATTTAATAAGTAACTTGCTTCAGCACCTGCAGTTGCGCTTATGGCCTCTAGGGGCCAGAGTTACTCAGTACTGCGTTAAATGAAACTCTTCTAAAACAACGGATGAATGCTTTCCCACTGCAAAACCATGTAATGCAAAATAGTTAAACAGTCCAAACTCAATGGACGGTTCAAATGTGATTAATTTATTGCACTGCCCTAACTTTTCAGTATCCGAGGCAACCATAAGCCAAACAATAGCCTAGTGCAGGGACCAGGAGCTACGGTTGCATTGTCTTTTTCTTCTGAACATGTTTGACATGATCTGCAAACATGTCGTCGCTTTCTCGAATTGTGTTGGACTATCATCTTGCATTGAACTCTCCAGGATGAACTCCACTTAAGGGCCTAGCTCACCGGCCTGGAGACTCGTTGGAGACTCGAGTTCCAGCTGGTCTCTGAGAGGTCCCACGGAGATAAGTCCCCCAGGTTGTCTCGGTGAAAACGATCAGCTTCAACGTCCGCGGAGACTGCATGGAGATTTGAGAAAGTCACGTGTTCTCTAAAAGGTCTCCGAGAGGTCCGCGAGGTCTCAAACCGTTGTGTCGTGAATCCTATCTGTTGTCCTCAACCTGTGAGACGTTTCTGTGACGTCCCTGCAATGTCTCCGAGACTTTTAAGAGATCTTTAAAGAGACTCCATACGACCCTTTGAGATCTGTTTGGTATCCAAGGTCTCTGAGACGACAGATTCACACGGTGAGATCTCGTGGACCTCCTCGGAGACTCCGCTAAAATGGAACCTGTTCGTTTTCAGAGAGACCACCTGGAGACTCGCCTCAGAGACCTCTCCGTAGTTGCGACTCTAGTCTCCAGTCGGTCTTCATGCCGGTGAGACGGGCCCTTTTGCATGCGCGCCATCGACTCTCTCCGGCGAGATCGGCCCTTTTTTAAGTCGCATAATCACACAAGTGACGGCCATTTTTGTTACGTAAAAGTGGCCCACTTGGTACAAAAGGTCGGGGGCCGGTAATGGTCGAGGCTGCAGGCGGTCGCGCACACGCTGGGCTCAGAAGTCCGGCGCTTTAACGAGTCTATCATCTCGCTGAAAGGCAGGAAGTGAGCATGAGAAATAAGATTCAACTAAAACTAGCGACTTTAAGTGTAAAACTACAACTGAAAAATGGGGTCCTGTTTTGGCTTAAGGCGCCGGAACAAGAGCAATGACGTGTGAGGAAAAAAAAAAAAAAAAAGGTTTATCTGATATTTCCAACAACAGTTAGAGGTTTGTTTATCGTTGCTATGGCTACAGCTACAATGGAAATGGATGGGAATAGAGCTTCCCGCCTCCAGCTAAGCCCTGAATGTTTACAAACAGTTAAAGGGTCTATAGGATATAACCACCACGACTATTACTGCTTCTACATTAGGGTCATTTGCCCTCAACACGGGTTCATTTTCTCCAGCTACAATCCCTGACAATCCGGCCCGGGTTTTCCACCGGGGCTCCGGCTGCGCGTCATTAGTTTTTTCACAGGGATTTTGGAGCGATTTTTTTAATTGATTGACTGCGGAACTTTCCGCAGTCAATAATTGGTTTTCAAGTTATTTATTATTATTATTATTGATTGACTGCGGAACTTTCCGCAGTCAATAATTGGTTTTCAAGTTATTTATTATTATTATTATTATTATATTTTTTTCCAGTTTTTCAGTAACTTTCACAGCTTTCACAGTTTCAACAATTTCAACAAGTTATACATCAAAATGTTCAGCATGTTCAAGAGAATTATGCTATTACTTTTGGGACTTCAGCGATTTCCGGTTTTTCCGCAATCGGACAAAAATCGGTCGATTTTTCCCATTGACGTATAATGGGGCTTCAACAAATTCATAGTTTTCAGCATTTTTTTCAACATTTTCAACAATTTCTGCAGTTTGTGCATGTTCAGCTTCCACAACTTGTCAGTTTTCAGAAAAAATTAGAGTTCTGCAGTTTTCCAGTTTTTTTCTACGGGCTTGGGAATTCTGCCATTAATTTGCATTGAGAATTCTGCCATGCATTTTATTAGGCCCATGCATTTTAATAGGACTTCAGGTCTTTCAGACATTTCAACAGTTTCAAGGACTTCAACAGTTTCAAGGTTTCAACAGTTTCAAGGTTTCAACAGTTTCAAGGATTCAACAGTTTCAAGGATTCAACAGTTTCAAGGACTTCAACAGTTTCAAGGTTTCAACAGTTTCAAGGATTCAACAGTTTCAAGGATTCAACAGTTTCAAGGTTTCAACAGTTTCAAGGTTTCAACAGTTTCAAGGACTTCAACAGTTTCAAGGTTTCAACAGTTTCAAGGATTCAACAGTTTCAAGGATTCAACAGTTTCAAGGATTCAACAGTTTCAAGGTTTCAACAGTTTCAAGGATTCAACAGTTTCAAGGACTTCAGCAGTTTCAAGGATTCAACAGTTTCAAGGATTCAACAGTTTCAATGATTCAACAGTTTCAAGGATTCAGCAGTTTCAAGGACTTCAGCAGTTTCAAGGATTCAACAGTTTCAAGGATTCAACAGTTTCAAGGATTCAACAGTTTCAAGGTTTCAACAGTTTCAAGGATTCAACAGTTTCAAGGACTTCAGCAGTTTCAAGGATTCAACAGTTTCAAGGATTCAACAGTTTCAAGGATTCAACAGTTTCACGGTTTCAACAGTTTCAAGGATTCAACAATTTCAAGGATTCAACAGTTTCAAGGATTCAACAGTTTCAAGGATTCAACAGTTTCAAGGACTTCAGTGTAATCATGCAACTTAATAGGGTTTTTTACATGTAAACCAGTATAAACCAGTATAATGCAACTTAATAGGGTTTTTTCCATGTAAACCAGTATAATGCAACTTAATAGGGTTTTTTACATGTAAACCAGTATAATTCAACTTAATAGGGTTTTTTACATGTAAACCAGTATAATGCAACTTAATAGGGTTTTTTACATGTAAACCAGTATAATGCAACTTAATAGGGGTTTTTACATGTAAACCAGTATAATGCAACTTAATAGGGATTTTTCCATGTAAACCAGTATAATGCAACTTAATAGGGATTTTTCCATGTAAACCAGTATAATGCAACTTAATAGGGGTTTTTCCATGTAAACCAGTATAATGCAACGTAATAGGGGTTTTTACATGTAAACCAGTATAATGCAACTTAATAGGGTTTTTTCCATGTAAACCAGTATAATGCAACTTAATAGGGTTTTTTCCATGTAAACCAGTATAATGCAACTTAATAGGGGTTTTTACATGTAAACCAGTATAATGCAACTTAATAGGGTTTTTTACATGTAAACCAGTATAATGCAACTTAATAGGGTTTTTTACATGTAAACCAGTATAATGCAACAGTTTCAAGGATTCAACAGTTTCAAGGACTTCAACGGTTTCAAGGATTTCAACAGTTTCATGGACTTCAGCAGTTTCAAGGTTTCAACAGTTTCAAGGACTTCAACAGTTTCAAGGATTTAACAGTTTCAAGGACTTCAACAGTTTCAATGTTTCAACAGTTTCAAGGACTTCAGGAGTTTCAAATATCTATCAAGTATTTTAACAGTTTCAAGGCCTTTTCAAGGATTTCAAGGATTTTTCAGCTAAATTCCACATTAGATCTGTTCCGCAGTCAATCGCAATGGCTTCAGCCATTGCAAGTTTCTAGTTATTATTATTATATTTTTTTCCAGTTTTTCAGTGACTTTCACAGCTTTCACAGTTTCAACAATTTCAACAAGTTATACATCAAAATGTTCAGCATGTTCAAGAGAATTATGCTATTACTTTTGGGACTTCAGCGATTTCCGGTTTTTCCGCAATCGGACAAAAATCGGTCGATTTTTCCCATTGACGTATAATGGGGCTTCAACAAATTCATAGTTTTCAGCATTTTTTTCAACATTTTCAACAATTTCTGCAGTTTGTGCATGTTCAGCTTCCACAACTTGTCAGTTTTCAGAAAAAATTAGAGTTCTGCAGTTTTCCAGTTTTTTTCTACGGGCTTGGGAATTCTGCCATTAATTTGCATTGAGAATTCTGCCATGCATTTTAATAGGCCCATGCAATTTAATAGGACTTCAGGTCTTTCAGACATTTCAACAGTTTCAAGGATTCAACAGTTAAGGTTTCAACAGTTTCAAGGACTTCAACAGTTTCAAGGATTCAACAGTTTCAAGGACTTCAGCAGTTTCAAGGTTTCAACAGTTTCAAGGATTCAACAGTTTCAAGGTTTCAACAGTTTCAAGGACTTCAACAGTTTCAAGGATTCAACAGTTTCAAGGATTCAACAGTTTCAAGGACTTCAACAGTTTCAAGGTTTCAACAGTTTCAAGGACTTCAACAGTTTCAAGGACTTCAACAGTTTCAAGGTTTCAACAGTTTCAAGGACTTCAACAGTTTCAAGGATTCAACAGTTTCAAGGACTTCAACAGTTTCAAGGACTTCAACAGTTTCAAGGATTCAACAGTTTCAAGGACTTCAGCAGTTTCAAGGATTCAACAGTTTCAAGGTTTCAACTGTTTCAAGGCAAGGCAAGGCAACTTTATTTATACCGCGCATTTCGTACACAAGGCAACTCAATGCGTACGAAACTGTTGAATCAAGGATTCAACAGTTTCAAGGACTTCAACAGTTTCAAGGACTTCAACTGTTTCAAGGATTCAACAGTTTCAAGGACTTCAGCAGTTTCAAGGTTTCAACAGTTTCAAGGACTTCAACAGTTTCAAGGATTCAACAGTTTCAAGGATTCAACAGTTTCAAGGATTTCAGTGTAATCATGCAACTTAATAGGGGTTTTTCCATGTAAACCAGTATAATGCAACTTAATAGGGATTTTTCCATGTAAACCAGTATAATGCAACTTAATAGGGTTTTTTACATGTAAACCAGTATAATGCAACTTAATAGGGTTTTTTACATGTAAACCAGTATAATGCAACTTAATAGGGATTTTTACATGTAAACCAGTATAATGCAACTTAATAGGGATTTTTACATGTAAACCAGTATAATGCAACTTAATAGGGTTTTTTACATGTAAACCAGTATAATGCAACTTAATAGGGTTTTTTACATGTAAACCAGTATAATGCAACTTAATAGGGTTTTTTACATGTAAACCAGTATAATGCAACTTAATAGGGTTTTTTACATGTAAACCAGTATAATGCAACTTAATAGGGTTTTTTACATGTAAACCAGTATAATGCAACAGTTTCAAGGATTCAACAGTTTCAAGGACTTCAACAGTTTCAAGGATTTCAACTGTTTCAAGGACTTCAGCAGTTAGAAGGATTTAACAGTTTCAAGGACTTCAACAGTTTCAAGGTTTCAACAGTTTCAAGGACTTCAACAGTTTCAAGGACTTCAACAGTTTCAAGGACTTCAGCAGTTTCAAGGTTTCAACAGTTTCAAGGACTTCAGCAGTTTCAAGGATTTAACAGTTTCAAGGACTTCAACAGTTTCAATGTTTCAACAGTTTCAATGTTTCAACAGTTTCAAGGATTTCAGTGTAATCATGCAACTTAATAGGGGTTTTTCCATGTAAACCAGTATAATGCAACTTAATAGGGATTTTTCCATGTAAACCAGTATAATGCAACTTAATAGGGTTTTTTACATGTAAACCAGTATAATGCAACTTAATAGGGTTTTTTACATGTAAACCAGTATAATGCAACTTAATAGGGATTTTTACATGTAAACCAGTATAATGCAACTTAATAGGGATTTTTACATGTAAACCAGTATAATGCAACTTAATAGGGTTTTTTACATGTAAACCAGTATAATGCAACTTAATAGGGTTTTTTACATGTAAACCAGTATAATGCAACTTAATAGGGTTTTTTACATGTAAACCAGTATAATGCAACTTAATAGGGTTTTTTACATGTAAACCAGTATAATGCAACTTAATAGGGTTTTTTACATGTAAACCAGTATAATGCAACAGTTTCAAGGATTCAACAGTTTCAAGGACTTCAACAGTTTCAAGGATTTCAACTGTTTCAAGGACTTCAGCAGTTAGAAGGATTTAACAGTTTCAAGGACTTCAACAGTTTCAAGGTTTCAACAGTTTCAAGGACTTCAACAGTTTCAAGGACTTCAACAGTTTCAAGGACTTCAGCAGTTTCAAGGTTTCAACAGTTTCAAGGACTTCAGCAGTTTCAAGGATTTAACAGTTTCAAGGACTTCAACAGTTTCAATGTTTCAACAGTTTCAATGTTTCAACAGTTTCAAATATCTATCAAGTATTTTAACAGTTTCAAGGCCTTTTCAAGGATTTCAAGGATTTTTCAGCTAAATTCCACATTAGATCTGTTCCGCAGTCAATCGCAATGGCTTCAGCCATTGCAAGTTTCTAGTTTATTTTTTTATTCTATTTCGGTCTTCTCCCCCCCCCCCCCCCGACTCCTGTCCCGCTGCTCATGAAAAGGTGCTCTGTGGACTCTTGGACTAAATCCCATCTCAACACTGACTTTGGGGATTAGCAAAGCGGCCCGTGCGGTCAATCCGGGCCGGGAGTGAGGAGAGCGCGTATCGCTGTGGTCTGGCATGGAGACGAAAGGCCTTGTAATGAAGATTACTATTACTGATTACTATTGCTATTGGTTTTTTCTCGTTGACGATGAATCATATTTTTTTTCTTATTTCACGAGGCTTCGATGAATGGAGATCGGGCAGAGGAGAGTTATCCTTCTATTCTGGGCTGGGTTCCTTTTACATTTCTTTCGATACCGGTACTTTAGCGATACTTGGTCTACGATACCCAGAGCACCGGTCTGGCCTCTCAATTTTCTCCTTAACCTCTCGCCGACGCCGCTAAAAGCTGAAAAGAAAATGGCGACGAAAACGGAACAAAAATGTGCCGGTAAAGCAAAAAAAAAAGAAAAATTGTAAATGAACTGGACTTATAAAGCGCTTTACTACTTTCATCAGACCCAAAGCGCTTTACAGTGAGGAACCAGTCACCCATTCACACTCTCTTTCACACACCAGTGTACGCAGACACTGGAGGCGAGGGGGGTGAAGTGTCTTGCCCAAGGACACGACACGAAACCACAACAACAAAGCAATGAAAAAGCAACAAAAAAAAGTAATGAAAAAACAAAAAAAAATTAAAGGAATTGGCGACTATTTCCCCAGAAGCAATCGTTTAATTTTTCTTCTTTTTACAATGTTGTTCTCTCATCAAAAACAGACCCGAAGCTGCCTTTTTTGATTCTCTAGCGCATCTTTTAGTAATCTTTGAATCTTCTGGCGGCGACGGCTCCCAAAAAGCTCCTCAAAAAGCTCCTCAAAAAGCTCCTCCCGAGGTCCCACGTATGCAGTGCTCCTTTGCAATCTCTTTACTTGATCCCTTTTTTCTTTTTTTCTATTTATATTTATTTTATAGACAGGACAGAAAGAAATACAATACACGACACACATAAAAAACAAATTATAAATAAAATATACAGTTCATAAACAAAACAATTATATTAAAATGTTTTAAGAAAAAGTGTGGCAACTACAGAAGCCAGATTATTTGGCCTGAAATGACCCTGAAATTATTTATTACCAACAACAATACTAAACAAAACCTTAAACATTTCCAAGATGTTAATGTCCCTTATTTAAAAAAAAAGAAAAAAAAATATATACATACATATACACAACCTTTTTTGTGTGTGTGTGTGTGTACAGTATATTAAGAGCAGTCCATTTCCTTTAGTGAATCAGTTTCTTGATCTTATTTTTTGCTTCAGTTTAATGTCTCAGCGCTTAACCACCACCGCGGCGCTCAAACCTCGTATATTTCCCCCGTTTCTTTTTCCCTCCCTGCCCCGGGCTCATGGCGCCTTGTTTGCGTGACTCAGTCGGGACGGCTCAGTGTTTGTAGGGGGGGGGACGCGGGGTCCGGGCGTGACTGGTTTTCTGATGGCTGGATTTGACAACGCTGTTACCGGGTGCATGACGCCGCCGACGCCCTTCGCCAAGGTCATGGGACGGGCCCGAGGAAGCCACAGATGAGGGGAGAGAGAGAGGTGTTGATGGAGCTAAAATTACGTTAGCGTTTAAAGCACTGGGAGATCGGATTCCTCACGTTAAGTAATAGTCGGGTTTGTTTTAGGCTCTTTCTGTTGCCGACTGGCTTTAGTGTTTTCATTTATAAGAAGAAGGAGAAGATTTTTTTTGTTATTTTATTTTCTCAGTTCCTTTGTGGCCTTTTCATCACATTTTAGTTTATTGTCGCTTTTTTTTGGTCACGTTTTCATCCTCGTTTACGCCTCTTTTTCGTCTTTTAGATTTGGGTAAAGCCAAACTGGAGAAAATGCGCTCGGTTCAGGCGGGGGTCAAGAGGTTAAATTGGACTCGAACTGGCATTGAATCTACATTTAATTTAAAAATATATCGATATATCCCGAATATCGATATATCGGCCAGCCCTATGTCGTGATATATTGTGGCATCTCGTGATATGGATATAGCATCGCCTAATATCACGATATTTTTTTGTGATATATTGTTCGGCGCTGCCACAAATGCAAAAAAATCTTGCCGTATTTTATTTTGTAAGATTTGTAAACATTCAATCAAACAGGAACGAGGAAAAGTTTTGACGTTCAAAACCAAAATTAGAAATTAGATCACAAAAAAATATCGTATCGTGACATTGGGTGATGCTATATCCATATCACGAGATGCCACAATATATCACGACATATGGCTGGCCGATATATCGATATTCGGGATATATCGATATATTTTTAAATGAGATCACATATATATATCGATATAGTTCAAATTCAGATAAGCTATTGAGTTAACAAAAAGAAACGGGTAATCTCAAGCTGCTGTTTAAAAAGGTTTAAACTGAGCACTTGACCTGTTTTATTTCATAGGCTTATTTTTATTTAAGATTTTTATTTTTTTTATTTAAACGTGCACCTTACAGAGCTGTGTTATACAGTGTTTATGTTTACATTTTATAGTGAGTTTTCAATGGCTTTGACTTTAATTTCACAGCTCTCACTTTGCGGGAAACAATATCGGGATATATATCGATATCCAAAATATATCGGGATATGACTTTTGGTCCATATCGCCACGTCACTAAAGCCTTAATCTGACTGAGATCCACACTTTTTTTTTTGCAAACTCAGGCAGCTCAGTTTTAGTCTCGTTTTGACACAATTTGCAAGAAAATCTAGTTACCGTTTGACTAGAATGGATCGTGTTGAAATGGTTTTGTGAAATATCGCAATAATATCGCGATACTGCACAGCCGTAACGCACCCGTAGTCTCATTATAGAATACGCCGTGGTGTTCGTGTTTCTTCGCACCTCGATGTACAGTGTCACTTTTAGAAACCCGCCCTTTTGAAGCGCCTCGGCGAGAGATTTGAATAATTTGAAATAACAACCACTTGAATGGAGCGTGGGTTTTTTTCACGACCGCCGACTGAAGTTAAGCCGTTAAAATGCTCCGCTAATGATGCGCGGGTCTCGGCGAAGTGAAGGTGTGTTTGGAAGGACGGGGAAGACGGCTTTGAACGGAAGTAAATAAGATGTTTGTCCATTTAAATTGAAGCCACTCTTTTGACGTTAAGTTTTGTTTTAATAAGCGAGTTTGGCACGGGAGATTTCTGTTTTCTCCGTCTAAGTAGAGTCTGCGGTTCAGGTAAAGGGACAGATGCAAATGAAGCTCCTGGTTTGGTCTCGATTCGAAAATATTGCGATTTTACAATTATTCATAATTATCAAAGAGAATACAGAGAGTTTCTCACATCCTGTTCACTAAAGGGAGACAAGGCAATATATGTACATCTGTATTAGGGTTTCCACTGGGCATTAAAAGTCATTGAATTAAATATAGCCAATTATAGCCTTACATTAAATTCAATCTGGCATTACAGCTACATTTATTGGAAAATTATTATTGCTCAACAATTTTTACTGCACAAGGTCATCGAAAATACCAGTTTAGGCTTTATTATCATCATCTAAAGGAATAACACATAACACATGGGCCACACCGACTTTTCTACGCCCAACCCCGTCAGACCTTGGAAGCTAAGCAGGGAAGGGCCTGGTCGGTACTTGGATGGGAGACCGTTTGGTAACAACAGGAAGCCCAGGGTGAATGTAGTGAGTGAGTGGGTGGTGGTGGTCGGAGGGGCCGATGGCGCAGACTGGCTGCCTCGCTTCTGTCAGTCTACCCCAGGCCAGACGTGGCTACAAGGCAAAGCAAGGCAAGTTTATTTGTAGAGCACAAGGCAATTCAAGGTGCTTCACAGTTGCATAAAATTACAATAAAAGGCAAGAGTGCAGATAAAATACTTTCAGTTTTCATCTGCACGGGTAATAAGAGCTGAATCCGTAGCTTACCACCACCGAGTACGGAGGGAATTAATAATGATGACGGTGCAGTGTTTTGAGAAACTTGGTAATACAGACTTGTAAAGTGTAAGGCATTATTATTATAACACATCTGATTTCTTTGCGCTTGCTCAGTTCCACTTTCGTTTTCACCGGGACATGGCAAACGCAGCTGCACACGGTTCTTTGGGGACTCTTCCTTTGGCGGCGTTATGCAATTATCATGTGAAAATGGATGGGATTTTGCTCTCAGCGGATTATTGAACCTGCCGCTGACTTCACGTGTTCTGGGAGGTGGATTTAACACTTTCCCAGTGAGTGGCACCTTTTGACACAAATACTCCGGAGCTCATGAGCCGTGACCGCGGTTCACTGCGGGTCCACGCGTTCTTCAGATTAACCTATCGTGAGCTTTTAGAACCGCTGTAATTGGGGAAACCGGGTCATCTCGACGACCCTAGTCCCGATATAGTCCTGCTGTGGTCCCGGTTCAGCCCAAGTGAATGTTAGAACTACAACAGATCCCCGCTCCTTCACTATGCCCTGCACAGTGGTCGTCCATTGCACTGCCCCAGTACTGGTGAGCGCAGTCGTACTAAAGAACAAAGGGAGAGTTGGAGGAGATCGCCGGAAAAGTCCAAGTCATCACATTCGACTCCGCTCTCGGGAGAGTGCAGCACGAGCTCTATATTTAAGACCCACGGACACAATCACTGGGCAAAATACACGGCCACGGGTGGTGATAACGCAGTACGGGCGTTAGGCAGACCTGAGGATTTACAATTAAAGCATTTTCTTGTATAATATAATTTGCAGTAATCGTCATAGTAATATAATGTCTTCTGCAAACACATTAGAGGTCGACCGATATGGGTTTTTCAAAGGCTGAGGATTTTTTTTATTGGCCGATGCCGATATTTTTTGTGCAGATATTTCAAAATGTCTGGTTAATAATCTTGTAAAAACATAAATCCTTGGCCACTCCAGCAGTAGCCGATTTAATTTTATTTTGCGATTGGATTCTCCAGGTTCTGTGCTTCAAAAAGACATTCAACATGTCCTTATTGACTGTGGTTTAGTTGGTGAAGGGAAGGAGAATCTTATTTGTTTTTTGAATCACTACTACTACTACTACTACTACTACTACTACTATACTATTTCAGGACCAAAACAAGGCTAACATTAGGTAAATCTTGACTAAAACCTCTATCTACATCTTTCCCATAGTTGCCATGTCAGCAAAACAATGTAAACATGGAAAATTGTAATATCTTTCCCAGAACAAGAAGAGATTTGGTAGTAGGTCTCCCATTGACAAAACACATGCATACATTCAGACTTCAGTTTAAAAGAAAAGGGCTTTTTACGGTTCTCTGCCAAAGCACCATTTAATTCTATGCTGCTTTCAAGTTTGTGGTCGGGTCTCGAAATCCCATTACTCCCACAAATATTAGACCGCGCTAAAATTAAAGCTAACCGCACGGAAGTATCAGTATTCGTGTCATGTTTTGAGGCTCTTTTCAGTTCAGTGTTAGCATAACTGCCGACTATGTTCCTAATTTTATTTTCATTCGTGAGCGAACATGTCTAGTGTTTGTAATACACTTACGGTCTGAAAAAGTCCCAGTCAGCCACAGAGGCAGCGGAAAGTCGAAGAAATGGGAAACAATATGACCACAAGTATGCGCTAGCAGCTCCAGAAATCCACATTAAAGTCAAAGAGAGGCTAACGCTACGCTACATGCTAAAGGGCGGGCTAATTTCAACGGGTTTCCTTGAGAAGCCACATGAATCGCCAACTCCGGCTAGAACGGGGGTTATTTCTGTTCTTTTCTGAGGTTGGCGCGCTGCCTTTTCCCGAGCAGAAGCCAACGTCGATGAAAATAAGAAGGAAATTGTGGTTTTGAGCGACTGAAACGGGCAATTTGCGCAGTTTTGGACGCGCTAAGACGGTGTTTGTTTAAGCTAAAGCCTAGTATTCCGACGTCATTTCGGGGCAGTGATGGCGTTATGAGTTTGGAGGTTGGCGTAAGGTTTTTACCAGAACATTTTTCTCATCGCACTTCACGGCGAGCACATGCTGTTGTTTTTGTGTCCGTCTTTCAGTCACCAGAAGACTTTTTATAGTGCATTATGTCAGACCTGTAAGCTTATCACGGTTGCTAATCACTTGTTAGCGTTTTATGCTAAATGCTTCGTAATTCGTGCTGTACCCCGTGGTTGTAGTAATCCCTGTTGCCTCTCTGACAGTAAAACAGTGCAGTAAAAAAAATCTCCTTGGGATCTTGTGTATAAAAACTAGAGCCCTACCGATATGGATTTTTGGGGTCCGATACCGATACTGATATGAATGGGTTGGCATGGCCGATATATTGGCCGATATGTAAGTCATTCGATTTTTTTCTTCCTTTTTTTTGCCCATAGTTAAACATGTATTATTATAGTAAAGGTTTCAATCATAGAAATATATCTATCAGAAGTTGACCGATGTCGATATGCACCGGTGATATTTTTGGCCATACTTTTCTCGCCTATAATCCTGTGTATCTGAACGTGTTGAACTGTACCAGCAGGGGGCGTCGTGTATTCATGTTTAGTGGGTAGGGTACTTCAGAAGGAGCTCGTTTTGAAAGACAACAATTATGAGGCGCATGGAGTTGCCTTGTGTACGAATTTCCGCATATAAATAAACTTGCCTTGCCTAGATTCCAAAAAGTCTCAGTCTCTCATGATTCTGAACATATATCCCGGTGCAAACAGGAAGTATCGGTCGGGCCCTAATAAAAACCTGGAAACCCTCCGTTTGGATCGTTCTGAAAAGTGATTCTTGTATTCTTATGTATTCTTTATGTTTCAGCCAGTCTAAAACTGTCTGGATCTGCCTAAAACCGTAAAGTAGCAATGAGAGCTTGCCCCGTCACACTATATCCTTACGTCGAGTCGCCCTCCGTGCCGCGGCGCTCGCCAGATGGGCCGCTGTTGTTTCCTCATGAATGTTTGAAATCCAAAGAGCATTTCTCAGTTCACCTCCGTTATAAAAGCCCGCTGTGTCGAAGTGTTTACCACCGCTCACAAACGGCTCTTTGTACCATCCATTTTTCATTCCTTTGCCCCATAGAGCCACATAGTAAAGGGACTCGCTCTGCCTTTATGGGCCACGACACAATCATGGCGCGGGATGAAAATCGCTTTGGTTGACAATCTTTTAAGACGTGGGCGGGAATGTTTTCGATGTCTTTTTAAATGTAAAGCACTTGTGTGTGAAAAGCGTTTTTATGAATAAAGTTTTGATTGGCTGTTATTTAGCGTTGAATATCACACAACTGCGAGCACAAGGGACGTGGAGAACGTGGCTGCTGTAGCTTTGATGGAAACCTGAACATTTCCATTGAGCTCATGTGGTTGACGTCAACTATGCTTAGAAAGGTGCACTTTGAACATCGGGAATGACCGGGACTAAACCAGGACTAAACCAGGACTAAACCAGGACTAAACCAGGACTAAACTACGACTAAACCGGGTCTAAACCAGGACTAAACCAGGTGTAAACCAGGACTAAGCCAGGACTAAACCAGGACTAAAGCAGATCTAAACCAGGTCTAAACCAGGACTAAAGCAGGTCTAAACCAGGACTAAACCAGGACTAAAGCAGATCTAAACTAAGACTAAACCATGACTAAACAATGACTAAACCAGGTCTAAACCAGGACTAAAGCAGGTCTAAACTAAGACTAAACCAGGACTAAACTAGGTCTAAACTACGACTAAACCGGGTCTAAACCTCAACTAAAGCAGATCTAAACTAAGACTAAACCAGGTCTAAACCATGACTAAACCAGGTCTAAACTAAGACTAAACCATGACTAAACCTCAACTAAACCAGGTCTAAACTAAGACTAAACTAGGTCTAAACTAGGTCTAAACTAGGTCTAAACCAGGTCTAAACCATGACTAAACCTCAACTAAAGCAGGTCTAAACTAAGACTAAACTAGGTCTAAACTAGGTCTAAACCAGGTCTAAACCAGGTCTAAACCATGACTAAACCTCAACTAAAGCAGGTCTAGAATAATAATAAAAATGCCAGTATGTAGCTTTAATAAATTGTCTCCAACACAAGCTAGTTCGTACAGCTGCTGTGTACGTCACAACCAACCCCCGTGTCCCCCTGATCGGACAGACCGGCTCCAGGACGGAAGACATACAGACAATACCATTCGGCAAAATCTGGACCTGATTGAGCAAAACCAATATGATCAAAAATGTCCTAAAGCAGCTCATAAAACCAGTGTAGTCAAAGCTTTAACGGCGCTACAACCAAATATCAGAGCTCGAATATTTCACATCTTGACATCTCCACGGGTTTAACGTTACACCAGCAGTTTTGCGTCACAATCCCGTCCTCCGCACAGTCCCTGCCTTTAAATCTCGTATTTTGCGCCCGGCTTCCTCCGCCCTGCACATGCGTCTCAATCTTGAGCTAAAAGCCCACGATAAGCTGTTTCTCCGCCGTAATGTGTATAAATCTATCAGGCGCTCTCCTCTTCCACGTCCCCTCCACTTTTCCTCTCGTCTCGTCGATACAGTTAGTGCTGCCTCAGTTTCTTGAGCGCTGATGCCGGACTTTCCCGCATCCTTGAACGCGATTTGTCAAACCGGCGGCGAGTCTTGTCGTGTTTTACCGCATTTTTCCCGTTGGACTTGTAACGTTAGACGGGGCCAGTGCGGAGCAGAAGAACTGTCAGAACTTTTGAGAAGTTGATGTGATCGAAGATGGATTCTTGGAGAGATTATGGTCAAAATAGTGTTGACTAAATCCAAAATGGCTGCTCTAGTTTAGCCTCGGTTTAGCATTGGTGGAAGAAGTGCTCCATTTCTGACTTCATACAAGAGCAACACATTGTTTCAAGTGGATACTTTTTTACTTTTGTAAGTATCCACTTGCAAAGGTACTTTAGAAGTAAAAAGTAAAAGTATTCAACAGTGTTTTTTAAAGCATTGTTTTCAAACCAGGGCTAAAACTAGTGCTAAACCGTGACTTAAACTAGTGCTAAACCATGACTTAAACTAGGGCTAAACCATGACTTAAACTAGTGCTAAACCATGACTTAAACTAGGGCTAAACCATGACTTAAAATAGTGCTAAACCATGACTTAAACTATGACTTAAACTAGGGCTAAACCATGACTTAAACTAGGGCTAAACCATGACTTAAACTAGGGCTAAACCATGACTTAAACTAGTGCTAAACCATGACTTAAACTAGGGCTAAACCATGACTTAAACTAGTGCTAAACCATGACTTAAACTAGTGCTAAACCATGACTTAAACTAGTGCTAAACCATGACTTAAACTATGACTTAAACTAGTGCTAAACCATGACTTAAACTAGGGCCAAACCATGACTTAAACTAGGGCCAAACCATGACTTAAACCAGGGCTAAACCATGACTTAAACTAGGGCTAAACCATGACTTAAACTATGACTTAAACTAGGGCCAAACCATGACTTAAACTAGGGCCAAACCATGACTTAAACTGGGGCCAAACCATGACTTAAACTGGGGCCAAACCATGACTTAAACTAGGGCCAAACCATGACTTAAACTAGGGCCAAACTATGACTTAAACTAGGGCCAAACCATGACTTAAACTAGGGCCAAACCATGACTTAAACTAGGGCCAAACCATGACTTAAACTAGGGCCAAACCATGACTTAAACTAGGGCCAAACCATGACTTAAACCAGGGCCAAACTATGACTTAAACTTACTTTCGCTCCAAATCAAACATGTTGTGGAGTGGAAAGTGCAGATACCCGCTCTGAAATGTGATGAAGTAAAAGTAAAAAGTCACTTGAGTAAAGTAAAAGTACCTTGTGTTTACTTCTGACTTGGACCTAGTTTAGTCCCCGGTTTGTCGCAGCTCTTAAGCGTCTGTGTCTCTACGTCGTAATGTTTTGTTCGATCTGCGCCACTCGAGCCGGTTTCCATCACCCTCGTCCGACCCCCTGTCAGAACGCGGGCCGGTGTTTAAAACAGGGCCGCTTTATTAATACCATGAACGCGCCGGCTCCTCTCCTGGCATCAACAGTTTACGATCTCCTCTGATATACTGCCGGCGGGGGGCGTTTTATTAGCCACTCAATTACCTACAATAAGAGGACGTGCCAGCCTGTGCGTAAACAAAGTGGACGGGCAGATGGGCGCATTCCTTTGCCGCGGCGCGTACTCCAATCTGCGAAGTAACAAACTGCAATTGTAGATCTCGTATCTGGAATGAACGGTGATGCTTCATGTCGTGGGTTTTTTTATTTCACGGGCCAAGATGAGGGATTGTTGTGTCAGTAGCAAAACGTGGGATATCCGATTACGCTGAAGGGGAGACGCTACTTATTTATTCACCTGGAAACAAAAAAGAACCCGTAATCTCCACAATAACATGTTTAATTATTATTAATTATTGCACTGATTCAATGATGCAATGATTGTGGTGTTATATTGCTGATTGTATAGTCACTGGAATAGGACAAAATAGCTGTCATATCTTTTTGATTATGCAGTATGTGTCAATGTATCAAATTCTTTAGTACACAAGGGGGTAGGTGCAAACAAGCTTAAGCTTCTGCCTACTCCTTTTGAGCATCATATCCACACTATTTATTTATTTAATTATTTACGTATTCACTTACGACTGTACCTATTTTTGGCTTTGATTACTGTGCTGAACTTTGTATACGAGTAGAACTGTGTGGAACTCAGATGCTCAAATAAAAAAGATGAATTGAATTGAATTCCTCCATAGATTTATTTCGGGGAACTGTAATTTCAAGGGCCATGTTCACAAAAGGCATTTTTCTCACATTAGTGCGACAATATCTCTCCGTAAGTGGCATCTACAGACTTTAAATTATTTTTATTGAACAATAAAATACGTAAAATAAAAACAGAATAGTGATGAATAAATTTTAAAAAAAAGGGAGTGAGGGTAGAGCTGGGTGATTTTATTTATTTATTTTTTTCACCCCCCCCAAATATTTTTTTTAAATAAAACCCTCGATTTACGATTCAATTCGATTCCCTCCCGCCATATTTAACACCGAATGTATTTAATTAAAGCGCATCAACATAAACAAAGTTGCAAAGGTAAACCCTTTCTCTGACTGAAAAGTCACGGTGCAACGAAGATTGTTAAACATCCAAATTATTTATACTGTATTTGGATTGAGCAAAATCCTAAGGACACTCTTAGTTGAATTGAACATGTAAACAGTAAGACTATTCGCCATAAAAAATATAATTGTACATGTAAAATGTCATTTCTTGGCACATTTGTACAGCGGGACCTCCTTCCTCTGAGCAGCGGGCAGAGAGCTGAAAAAGAAAAATCTAAAATAAAACTTTTTTTAAAACTTTTTTTTAAATATGAATCGATTTGACCTACCAACTCGATTTTTAAATCAAATCGATTTATTTTCCCAGCCCTAGGTGGGGGTCCGGCCATGCACATTCCTCACTGCCGCTCTTGTCTCCTCGACTAAACAATATTTTGAAAGATCCTAGCCTGATTTATTAAGTTTTGAATTAAAAAAAAAAACAAGGCGAAATGTTTTTTCTACGTATTTTTCCACTCATAAACGGCTTATTTGAAAACCTGACATCAACAAAACCACACATTTAAACCTGGCTCAATCCATCATTCAGATTTTGTCGCCGAAACTGTGGGAAATTGTGTGCATGTCAGTAATCTAAAGTTCCGAATCGATATCTCTACATTTAAAAGGTGTCCCTATTCACCTGCAGCGACGCGCCTTAATACGATATTGTGAGACTGTTTGTTGACCTAAAAATGTGGAAATCACAGCCAGATGTATTTACTGTGTCTTCTTGCGTCACTCCATAGCACTTTTATTTATTTATTTTTTTACATGTCCTCTCTTCTTTTTCCTCCTCCGACCCCGCCAGCCCTCCATAAACATATCCACTCCTGTAAGTTATTCACGACCTCCTCCCTCCAGTCCCTGGTGGTTCCCCCACTGCAGGTGCTCTCTAGTTTTGACTTTATTTTCCACTGAGCTGGGTGAATCTAATTTTACCCAGCATGCACCTGCGCGGCGCCATTACGGCTCTATCCTTCGGGCGGTTTAAAATTTTAATTCCGCCGTTTTTCAAGCTTTCTCTGGCCTTTTTTTTTTCCTTTTAACTTTTATCTGTGTCAGTTCGTCTTAAGGTGGTTATGTAAGATTTGGCTTTTAACGGAAATGTGGGGAAATGCCCGAGATAATTAGGGCTGCATCACAAAGACAAAGATCACCCTGATGTCTAAAACCTTGTTAATATGGCGGCACGATTTTGACAAAAAAAACGATTACAGATATTGTGATTGGTGGAAACACGACGAATGAGAAAATGATTCCTAGAGCTGCCAGCAGGGGGAGCCCCGATGAAAGTCTCCTCCAGCTCTTTCGCCGGCTTTTCAGCTCTGACGTTTTAACCGCTGGAAAGTTGATGATTTAAAGCATGTTTGTCGTCGCCGTGGAGCCTGTTACAATATTAGCTTAAAGTCTATTTTTACAACCAGGAGAGAGACAGAAACGGAACTGCCATTCATACGGAGAGATGCTTCAAAAGTGACGACCAGTGCTTGTTCACATAGTTGGAATAACATGTCTGACCCTTGACTGTTTGAGAAAGTCCAGGGTCTGAAACTGTGGCCTCATGTCGCCGATATTCACAACATTGAGAAATAAAAACATAGAATCCCTCTTTTTTTTAATAAGGAATAAGGAAGTGGACAGTAAACAAAATCTTTTTCTTAATTGTGACCAGAGACACACATACACACATAGGCTATGCCATCTACATGTATTTTTTGTTGTTGCTAACATTGCTAATCGGTCGCTAGTTCGACAGACGGAAATGTACCCACAATATTTAACATCAACGCCGTTTTGAAACTTTCCCCTGTGATTCCAAGATTAATTCAAATGATTTAAAGAGCGAGGGCTGATCACAGGTCCTTTCGCTCCCCTGTCCGCGATGGTGACGCTCCCGCCTACGGAGCCGCCGCCCTGACTTTTCCCTCACTTTCAAATTAAATATTTCCGGTATTGGCTTAGTTTACTTCAGTGTTCATGTGCCAATGGTGGTTTGTTTGGCCCCATAGAAATAAACGTGAGCCCAAGTTAAGAGCCTGATTGACTCACACAGGCGCAGTCGAGACGGGCATTGGGCTTATCGCCTTCCGTCAAACAACAGAGAGAGAAAAAAATAAATAAAACAGGCCCCTTTGCGGTTACAAACCTCCATTTCCGATGCGGTGAAGGTCCTCGTGCAGCTCATTAAGAGCTCTACAAGGTGTCCCTCAAGAGTTCCGTGCAAAAATAGACTTCTTAAATGCTCACTACAAACTGAAGTGGCTCATTGTAGTTTCATACTTTGCCTTGAAGCTCTGAACCATCTTTTAATGTCGTTCCCTCTTGAAATCAGGACCTGGAGTTCACATTTTTGATCTCACCATGGTCCGTGTTAGTCGCCGCAGCAGCAGTGATGAAGCGTGTCCTCGTGTCTCTTGTAAATATCTCATCGCCGTTGGTTTCGCGTCAGGAGGAATCACTCAGAGAGCGGAGGGTTCAGGCCCGGGGCGAGTCTGGAGCCGCGGCACATGATGATCCGCTCTGGTCCCTGCAGGCCGACGCTCTTACGCCCCCGGTGTGGAAACGGGAATCACGTTTTCCGTCAAATCTGGTCAGAATGAGACTTAAAACACACAGAATCAAAACCAAATCTCAGCTAAAATCATGACAGTTTTGTGACAGTCTCTCTCCCGACTTCTCCTCCTGATTTTCATCCGTCGACGTTCCTGTCGTAATTATTGCCCGTTAGTTACATGAAGCTGCGGAGATTGGACTCGTGGCTCGAGGCTCCGAAAAACAATTATCCTTCTCGGGCTCGTAGACGACTGCCACTTCACGTTAAGCCCGGCTCCATCTCTCCTCGGCGGTGGTCAAGCTGCGGTCCGCGTACAGCTGGTGGCTCTCTCGGGTCTCGCGGCGGCTTGTAAGAAGTACTAAAGGGGGCTTTCTTTACGCATAGTGCAATATATTCAAACCTTGTCATTTTAGAACGGCCTCAATTGTACATATTGTATTTGGTGATACTGTACACTGATATTTTGTATGTTTAAAAGGTCTACTTGGAGTACAAATAAATGGACTAAAAAGTAATGGTAGTTTATAGAACAATAAAGTATGCCTTAACCTTAAAGAGCACAATATGACACATTCATTTTTAAAACACAAATCTATTTAAAATGTTATTTTAGTTTGACCATTGTTTGTGATGTTTATAGTGTCACTTCCTTATTGGACACTGACAGGAAGTGACATAGTTGGAGGCAAACCATTTTAAGCTGTTGCCGTGCCAACCACGTTTTATCAATGGGAAAGGAGTGAGTCTGAACTTTAATTCATTCATTTTTTTTTTCCATTTATTTATTTATTTCAAGCAGAAAGAGGGCAACAGAGAATCAGAGAACTTTACCTCTATGTATGTCACTTCCAGGCAAATTCTAATAAAAATAACCTCTCTTGGCAACAGTTCTTCATTCAATTTCTGCTTCACTGAAATAAAATAAGTATAGACCCTTTCATTGTTTGTAAACATTCAGGGCTCAGCTGGAGGCGGGAAGCTCGATTCCCATCTATTTCCATTGTAGCTGTTGTCATAGTAACGATAAACAAATGTCTAACTGTTGTTGGAAATATCAGATAAACCTTATTTTATCGTCTCAAATGTCGTTCCTCTTGTTCTGGCACCTGAAGCCACGACAGGACCACATTTTGTTGTTGTAATTTTACACTTAAAATCGCTGGTTTTAGTTTAATCTTATTCCTCTTGATCACTTCCTGCTTCCTGATGATGTCACTGATGATGTCAGCGTTAAAACCTGTCATATGCACTTTAAAGGTAATTGTCGTAGTTGTACTTGTACTCGCATTGGCGCAGATGATCTCATGATCGGAAGGTGCGGGGTTCGAATCCCGGCTCCTGCAGGTGCACACTGTTGTTGTGTCCTTGGGCAAGACACTTCACCCATTTTGCCTCCAGTGTCTGTGTACGTTGTTGTGTGAATGTGTGTAAAGCGCTTTGGGTACAAGCTGAGACCATTTACTTGTACCTGTAGTAATATTTCCCTATGGAGACAATAAATCATGTTAGCATGTTAGCTTTGTGACATTTGCTCTTGATATCTGTCCTAATATGGGGATTGTGGGAATCCTCCAGCAATAAATTATTAGTAGTATTTTTAGGGCACTTTAACAGGTATTTGATCCATGATTTGTGTATTCAAAAAAATAATCTCAAAATCGCCGTGGGAGGTTCTATGCTTTTGCCCCCGGGCCCGACGTTGCCGACCTCTGCGATAAAGTGTCCCTTGCCCTTAGTAACGTGTAGTAGTGGTGCTTGTAGTATTGTTGAAGTAGCAGCTATAACTCTCCTACAGACCTGTATTGGATCCCCTGTGGTGATGCGTTCAGGTAATCTGGTTAAAGCGACCACCCGCGCTCTCTGTAATATGGAAAACGGCAGACGCAGGGTTGAGCTCCTCCCTCCCGCGGCGGCCATCTTGATTTGCCCGCTGATACCGAGCGGAGGGTCTCGGTGCGTTTGGAAAGTGGCCTGGAGCGGGATTTCGGAGTCCGTGGGTGAAGGCACAAGCTGCTTATGCAACGCCGCTAAATTTAGGCCGAAATTTGGGAGCGTTTTTTTTTTTTTTTTTTTAAACGGCACAGAATTCAAACTGTAAACGCAGTATCGGACGACCTTATGGAATAGTCTGGCTCATCATTGTTATGCCTCGCTTCATTCAAATTCTCATCGACTTTTGTCTTAATGGAAAGTCTTTTGGATCATCATTGTGGAATAGTAGTAAGTCGCCCTACAGACATTTGTATGTTCTCCCTGTGTCTGGTTTGGTTTCCTCTCATCAACCTAAAACATGCATATTAGCCTAACAATCCTCCAGCTAGATACTCCTTATTAATATTGCAATCTTCTGGATCACAATTACAAAAAAGCAAAGACTGCAGTTAATTATCGCAATGTCTCAAATGAAAAAAAAAAAAATCAGTCTGTATAAGGATGATGAGCAGATTAAAACCCATAACGTTGTAGTATAGATCTCTACAAACATGTTCTTTTAGCCAGACACTTGGAGTAGAGAGATACTGCATCATGCAAAATCTACTTTTCTTGTTATGTGTTTTGCTTGTCAAGACGTGGAGTAGTATTTAATTCCACTACATTCACACAATTTTAAATAGTCTGGCCCGCGGGCTAGATGCGGCCCACAAGATTATTAAATGTGGCCCTTTTGTAAGAGCATTTCTGAGTATGTAAAAAAACAGTAGCCCATTCCTGTGCAGAGTTATGGATTTGTAAAGAAATGGCCAGAATGCACCAGCGGGAAACTTGAATTAAAAGAAGGAAAGAGCGCCTGTGTTTCATTGTTACAATTTTTGATAAAAAATAGTTTACACAATTATATTTAAGATTTTGCCAAAGACTGTACCCAGATTTCTTTAGTTTTGCCATCTTTGTGATGTTTATAGTTTCATTTCCTTATTTGACACCGACAGGAAGTGACATAGATAGAGGCAAACAATTTTAAACCGTTGCCGTGCCGACGATGTATAGTCAACGGCATAGGCGCCGGTCCCGTGGGTGCCGCGGGGCTGGAGCACCCACTCAAATCTTTGGGCACCCGGGCGAATTTGCCCTGATTACGAAATGATTCGATAAATAATGCCTAACCTGTAGAGCCGCAGACCAGGGTTGCTTATAAAATCGTTTAGCTCCCACTGGGAAGAACATAAATCGGCGCCTATGGTCAACAGGAAATGAATCAAACTGCTGTGGAACTTTACCTTCATCTGTGTCACTTCCTGTCAGCAGCTTCAAAATTCAAATAAAAATAAATTGTCCTGTCCATCATTTCTACCTTAAAATTGCTGCTTCACTGAAATAAACGGGTGTAGGGCTGAACAATGTGGACAAAATTTCATATCTTGATATTCATGCCAGAAATCTATATTGTTTACATCTTGCTTTTTCCATTTTTAACGTTCACATCTCGATAACGATATATCTTTCCGCCCTAAACTAATAGGCAAGGCAAGTTTATTTGTAGAGCACAATTCATACACAAGGCAATTCAAAGTGCTTCACAGTTGCATAAAGTTACAAGAAAACAGATCAAATCAATCATTAAAACATCAACATAAAAATTAATCAATTACATTAAAAGGCAAGAGTGCAGATAAAATACTTTCAGTTTTCATATGCTCGGGTAAAAAGAGCTGTTTTCAGCCTGGATTTGAACATTGTCAGAGTTGAGGCCTGTCTCACATCCTCATGAAGACTGTTCCAGATTTTAGCTGCATGAAACTGAAACGCAGCCTCACCGTGTTTAGTCCTGACTCTGGGAACCACCAGGAGACCCCTCCCTGAAGTTCTCAGGGCCCGAGATGGTTCATACGGCTCTAACATGTCAGAGATGGACTTTGGTGCTAAACCATGAAAAGACTTGTACACAAGCAGAGCTGTTTTAAATTCTATTCTCTGAGCGACAGGAAGCCAGTGCAGGGACCGGAGCACTGGACTAATATGGTGGTATTTCCTGGTTCTGGATGTTCTGCAGCTCTAACAGCTCGTCTAGAAAAGCCAGTGAGCAGCCGTTACAGTCGTCTAACCTGCTGGAGACAAACGCATGGATGAACTTGCAACTGATGTTCTCCTTCTAAATAAGTCATATTTTCAAATGTGCACTAAGTCGCACAGAGACATCATTTCAAATTCTAAAATGTAAAGTATCACAGCTGAGGCACCAACATGATGTGCTCGAGTCTGTGATGTGTTCATTTTAAAATCAGTGTCTGCGTTTCACACACACGGCGACTCGACGCGCCGGAGGTGTTGCCGCCGTACTCCAATCATAATGAAGGACGGGTCAAATGCAGATATGTTTGGACGTGTGGGACGGGGGAGGGGGAGGCTGTGTCGATGGAACCGCCGCGATTGTGCCATATGTTGTTTTTTTTTCACCCTCCTCACAGCGGCCTCAGAATCACGAGGGCAAGTAAACAGATTTGAAAAAAAAAACACACATTTTCTGCGGCGGCTGGAGGCACGAGGCGTGAATTTAAATCTAATTTTGTGGATGACGCGCCACCGAATTCGTCTGACCGGAGCAGAATTACCCGACACTCCGAGCTGAATCATTGTTTTTCTCCTTTTTAAACAACGCGAGACTGAAAGATGAGAAATGTGAAAATTAAAGGAGGACGTGGGAGGCGAAATATACAAACACAATGTGATGTTTAGCTAAAGTGGAGCCGTATATTCAGCGAGAGTCTTTAAAAGGGCGAAGGGCTCGTGATGAATGGAAATTATATTGGGTTTCCTTCCACTTTGAAGTCCACGAGTTGATGAAAACGCGATGAAAAATCAATCGATCGGACATTTTACCTTTTTGGCGATACTTTATATGAGCGACGAGGTCCATTATCCTGCATAATAACCCCCGACCTTTGACCTGCTCCCTCTCAGCGGATCATTTTTAACCCATTGAGAGAATGGAAAAACTTCATCCGGCTCGAGTGGATCAGGGAGCGTGAGATGGAGAGTCCAGCGTCTTATTGAGAATCTCGGGGATGTGCTGGAGAAGGCTTTGCACAGTGGTCGCACTCGCCCATCATCGATACAAGCGCTAGGTGGAAAAAATGAATGACTTTTGACATTGCAGATGTGTCGTGGACGAGATAATATGGGAATTGGGGAGAAATTGTGAAAAAGAATTGCAGGAAAAAAAAGGAAAAATGGTGAAAAAAATTGAGGTTCAATGGGGGGAAAAAGTGGAAACAAATATTTCACCTCTTAACTCCCGCCTGAACCAAGCACATTCTCTCCAGTTCGTCTTTACCCAAATCTAAAAGCGTCTTGACTGGAGTGTAACACCTTTATTTGAAAGCCAAGGCCTTCAAAACTGTTTTTTCCACCAGGTTTTGCCGTATTTTCATCCTCCATTTACGTCTCGTTTTTGACGCTTTTTTTTTTCTCCAAGAAGCTTTGGGAGAAACATGTGCTCGGTTAAAGTGGGGGTTAAGAGGTTAATATTGGGAGAAAAAGGACAAATCGGGAGGAAAATGGTGGGAAATTATTTTTGTTTCCTTCTACCTTATTTGTCTGTTTTGTTTTTTGGTCAGGCAGTGGGTCTGGTTAGCTTGAACGCCCGTATGAACTTTGATCCCGTGTCCACTGAGCATCAAAGTCTGAACCTTTCGAAACGATAAACTCATGTAAAGTACCCAGTTGTCCCTGTAGCGCCCCCTAGTGTGCGACTGCCATACGTTCGCCCCCTATCGTGTGACTCTGACATTGAAACCTCCTGGAACGTGGTTATCGTCACGGCATGTGCTCCAGCGTTCCTCTTTCTTTTCTTCCCCCCCCCCCCCCCCCTCCTCCTCAGATCCATATTTATTTATTTATTGTGCGTTTGATTCATTCAGAGAGGCCAGGAGACGAAAGAAGAGGGGGAGGAGGAGGAGCCAACGAGATCGCTGGACCAAAGGCTGAATACGTGTGCGTCATAGCGGGGCAACAGCCGAGGACCCCTGGGTGCTGCTGTGCTGCTACTGCTGACAAGGTGACTTTGGGACAGGGGGAGGAGAGGGTGGGCAGAGGAGATACAAACGCGCCCGCCGTTAACGTATGGCTCACATCTGGGCTGGGGGGGGGGGGGGGGGGGGGGGGGGGGGGGGAGAGCGTCATTTGCATACGGGATGAACTGGGTTAGTGTTTGTCGTGGAGCGTCTCAAACAGTCGGTGAACTCTAGAGCTTTTTGTGGCGGATTGTTTTCCCCTTCCCTCTCTACACAAAAGGTCATTTGTTATACACTTCATCCAGGCTTTTGAAACTACTCTAGGACACCGTAGCCCGGATACATCTGCAGTACATGTTGTATTATATTTTCCAACTACAAAAGTGCAAAAACATGACTCGAGTCGCTGGAGTTGTTTTGATCATGGTTTCAGCGTTATAGGCTTTTCAGATGCTTATTTGAGTAAGTGGTGGGAAAATGCAGTATTTTCACATTATGTCAGTTTGGGACTATATATATATATATATATCTTAAGGACTAATCTAATCCACCATAGAATGACTTTTAAAGCCTGCGTATAACACTTTGGAGCGGTTGTTTTAAATGTGCTTCACGCAAACATTTGACTTGTGTTGACTTGAGGAGGTCGATTTTGGCAAGATGTAGGACTTTTATCTTTTCATCACATTTTTCGATCATGTTCGACCACCTTTTAAAGCACGGGCACAAAATAAATAAAACACAAGTTCAAAACGGAGCGGGGTGAATTACAGCTCACTGTGAAACACTCATGGCTTTCTTTAATTACATTGTAAACAGTGAATAACAGAAAATAATGTCATTACTTAAATACATATTTATATGAATTGATGATGCTATACTATAAACGTGTAGTGTCCTGAACAGAACTTCTTTTCTTCTCTTGACTAATGCTGCTACTTTCTTTAATAGTTTCAGGCAGTTTATTCCACAACCAGAGCCGTGGGAAGACATTTTAGTTAGGGGGTGCTGAGGGACAAAATGTACCCCAAAAACGCTTTTTCTGTGCATATTTCCTATTTATTAATACTGCCTGCAGTTCACAAATTATCCACCAGGGGGTGCTGCGGCGCCCTCAGCACCCTGGGTTCCCACGGCCTTGTCCACAACTTGATCCCACTAATCGATGCATTGAGGCGCTCGCACAGGTTATTGCTTCCCCTTCTCTTTCGGAAAATATTGTTTGTGTACGAGCCAGAATAAAAATGTTTTCTTAATTTGTACATTATTTAAAGCTGCACTATGCAACTTTTTATGTGAAAAAAAAAGTTGATATTTGTGCATATTTGACCTTCTGTACGAGTGGTCCGCATGGCGCCTTTACTTTCCATCACAGTGGTCTCTACAACGCTCCAGGATCACTTGTTTTGTAGGTTTTCTGATGAGAGAGAGAAAACCTTCCAAGTAATCGATCCTGGTGCGTCTTAGAGACCACTGTGATGGAAAGTAAAGGCGCCATGCGGACCCCTCGTACAGCAGCCGGGTCACTACAAGGTCGAATTCGCACAAATATCAACTTTTCATTCCGCATAAAAAGTTGCATAATGCAGCTTTAAATCAAATAGTCAAATTTTTGCATTTTTGTTTGGAGGAACAAAATATTCGTATGGCCCATATAAGTCCCATATATCCTCATTTCCAGGCCAGTTGTAGCGCACAACCTCCAAGCACCTGGACCAACCTAAGAATGATTACCCCCTGCGTCTATATTAATGTCTACGGCTATTTTTAACGCGGCGTTCTATGGAATTGCAAGGACCACGTTTTCAGGAACGGCCTTTTCCGAAGCGCAGAGCGAGCGTTCGTGACGTAACCGCGGCTCCCACCTGCACGTCCTGCGTCAAGCCTCGCCTCAGCAGAAACGAAAATAGCCATTTTTAAAACCCCTCTTCAATTATTAATAGCCACACTTCCCACGCATACATTTTGCAACTACATTTTAATATATTTTCCCAGTAAGAAGCAAACCCCCTCAGCCATTGGTCCGAGATGAGTGTTTGTGTTTTGAAGTATTTTCGGGCTGAATTTCTATTCCCGAATTCACAGTGCAGCGGCGCTTCCATCCGCCATCTGTTGTTTTCATTTCTCGGCTAAATTTAGGCCCGTGGTGTAATTTTCGGATCCTCTGCCTTCGCCAAGTGTGAAAAAAAAAAAAAAATATCCAAAATATTCAGCTTTTTTGGTCTGAAAACTTGCATACTGTACTAGAGGCGTGAACCTCTGGGGAGCTCCCGATTCGACGCGATACATGGCTTATGATGACGATACTGCGATAATCGATATATTGCACACACAAAATATACGATACATCACCATAAATCATTTTAACTATACTATATTTTAACATACTCCATGTTATTCATCATTTGCATTTCCTTTTTTCTCTGTGTGTATAAATGATCCCTGACTCACTGAAAATGGGTCTATAGATCTGTCAGTGTTTACATTTAAATAAACAAGAAACCACAGTCCTATTTCAAAAGGAATAAATCAATCCCAAATTAATCTCATTCATAATTATGTACATTATCATTAAAAGTAATATATTTGTGTGACAGTGCTTAAAACTGCAGTGCTGCCCCCTGCTGGTCTGACTGAATTTTTGATCATTGTTGGCCTCTATTGACTGTGAAATCAGCCTCATTAGTATGCATGACGTCATCAAAAGTATTCATATCGGAATAAAAAGTATCGGTATCGTATCATCCCGCAAAATATCACGATATATCGGAAAATCGATATATTGTCACACTCCTATACTGTACCAATGGGCCACGAGAGAGTCCCATGGAACACTACATCTTTAGAACTAGCGATACACCGATCCAATACTGGGAACAAATGGTTATCTCTCCGCTCTTCAACCCAGTCCCGCCGTGATCTCGCCCCCCACATTGTTTTAACTCTAACCAACCGTGGCTTACGGCTTGACTTGGTTGGAAATCAAAATGAGGCGTAAAAAATACCGGCTACAAATATCCGTTACTGAACCGATACCAGTTTTGGCTCTCACCGCTTTAAAAACACAACTTTCACCACCTATATCTAAGTGAATATGGGCATGCTGTTTGTCATTTTGAAGCTAAGAACCTGGAGAATTCAATCGCTGCGTTAGTTCTGACCTACGCAAATGTATTTTTGATCGCCGCGCGAAATGCCGCGGCTAGCAACAGCATGCTAAAGCTAGCGATGCTAACTCATCAAGGCTTTGACAGAAACTACTTATCCCCCGCCGGAACTGAGCGCATTTTCTCCAGTTCGGCTTTACCCAAATCCAAAAGCTTCTCGACTGGAGAGCAACAGTGTAATGCCTCATTTGAAAGCTAAGGCCTAGAAAAGTGATCGTAACTTTGTTGCCACATTCCCGCCACGTTTGTCACATTTTTTTTTGCGTTTTTTTCTCTTTTTTTTGTGATGTTTTTGACTGTCTTTGTTACTTTTTAATTGCACTTTTGTTGCTTATTCATTACCTTTTTTTCTTTTTTGCATATATGTTGCGTTTGTCAGTTTTTTGTTGCTAATTTGTCGTGTTTTCGCCGTGTTTTTCAGATTTTTGTGTGTGTGTGTTTTCATCCTCATTTTTGTCGCTAATTTGATGCTTTTTTTTAAGCTTTTAAGATTTGGGTAAAGCCAAACTGGAGGAAATGCACTCGGTTAAGGCGGGGAGTAAGAGGTTAAAGTAGCCAAGTGTTTGTATTGTAGTTTATGAAATGCTGTTAAAGATATTTATAATGCACCAGTTGTAATGATCAGATCACTTTATGTGAAATAGCCCGTCCCAAAGATAGTGTAGAAAATCTAGTGATCCTTGTTAAATTATTTTCCATTAGTTTATGAATAAGTATAATTGATAATTGATCCGTAACATCAAGACTTTATTGATCTCTCTCTGGAAATAAGACACCATTCACTTCAGAGCATTCACTTAGAGCAGCCACTTTGAAGAAAGTCTCTTGGTATCGGTTAAGTACGGGATAATGCACGATAATATAATGGACACCTCGGAGCACATTATCCCGCTCATACCTCGGTCCCGCGAACTGAAACTGTTCAGTGGGGCGTGTTTGCTTATTTTTTTTTTTAAGTCCCGGGCAGGAGTTGTTTCACTTTTTAATCGGTTTTACCTGAAACTAGTTCCATCTCAATTGTTTAGCGTTACTATGGGAACGGCCGCAGTGGAGTGATATGGAACGTGATTTAACTGTTGCCGGACTAGTTGTACATGATCACTTTTTAACGGACACCTTCCAGTATGGTATAATATCGGATATTGGCAGATACTCAAACCCGCAGCATCGGTATCGGAAGCAAAACAGCTGGATTTAGAACATCAACCGTCTCATCTGTTTCATCAACTTCTGTTCAGTCTGCAGCTCATTATTCGCCGCTCGTCAGACATCTCGCAGGAATCCATTTTTAATCGGCAAGATCTCTGTTACTTGCAGCGCCGAGCCGTATTCAACGGTGCTTCCTGTCTCCCCCCCTCTCTCCCCCACTGTCAGGGCGCGTTTCGTTTGCCCACAGCAAATACTGCACGACCAGCGCAGCAGTTCAGAGGTCAGAGGTCAGAGTTGGCATTGCGGGATTTGAAGACGCGTGGGGACGGAAGGATTCGATGTGAACGCGAGGGGAAAGGTCGAGGAACCAGTGTGGATCACTGGTTCCTCGACACAACACATAAAACTATGTGTTGTGTCGGCACGATTTCAGGCTCTGAAAGGTATGAGACACGTTAAAGGCCCTATACCTGGTTTTATTGGATCAATGAGAGAAGAATTTACACAATTAAAATGTAAGTTGTGGTTCCTAAGTCATTCCTAACATATATGTAGCATCCCAACAGGTAGCGTTCACGTGACATCACAACATTCTAAAGATCCTATAGTTTAACATTGAGGTGGAGGGCAACTGAAAATTCCACGGCCGTAACCATAGTAACGCTCAAAATGCAGATTTATTGTCTTAAATCATTGCCAATATCTCTGTAATTACTGGGCCAATTCACATGAAACAAAAACTGACACAAAGTTCAAAGTCATATCTTCCAGCACATATGAACATGTGTCTAATTATTTCTTCACAAAGGCGTCCAAAAGTGGAGACAATATTCAAAAACATGTGCTTGATGTTGGCCAGTAGAAAGGACTTTCAGCCATAAAATTCACATGTCAGGTTTGTGAATCCAATCACTGTCACCTGATGATCAGAGAAAACATTTGGACGTTTTCTTTTTGGAAATTTCTTTCAAAAACTGTTTCTCTCCCATAGAGTTGTATTGACACCTGCCCTCCAACTGAAATGGAATTCTAAATCGTGAACGCAACCTATTCTTCACCGGGACAAGTTTATAGGCTCGTTTTACAACTTTGTAGGGTCACTGTCACAGAAATGCTAGAAAACTATCCTGCAAGTTCATGACATGGAGGCAAATGCTTTACAATGGAATGCAAATAATTTTTACGATCGCTTGGCTATGAAAAGCAAGAAAATTGTTTTTTTGTCCAAACGTTTCCCACATAAAGCTAAAGTGGCATTGCTTAAGGATATGTTGATGGAGTAAATGTTAAGAGGCTCATTCTGCTTTCTGACTGGATAATTGTTCTGCGGCCACACACAGATACATTTACCGCCTTCGCTCGGCCCGTTACCGTCAGCCCTCGGAAGCTAAGCAGGGATGGGCCTGGTCGGTACTGGGATGGGAGACCGTTTGGTAACACCAGGAAGCCTGGGCGAGTGTAGTGAGTGAGTGGTGGTGGTGGTCGGAGGGGCCGATGGTACAGACTGGTTGCCTCGCTTCGGTCAGGCTACCCCAGCTGTGGCTACAATATATATATTTTTTATTTATTTATTTATTTCAAGGGACAATGCATATTAATGAACATATAAATGTAAATATGCCAGAATTGGCCAATGGCTACTTTCCATCTGTAGTCCCTGGCAGATCAAGATAATGGTCAGTGGTCACATGTCTGATTCCCCTTCAGCCAACCTTTAACTTACCACCACCGAGTCTGGAGTGAATTAATAATGACAGTGCAGCGCTTTGAGAAACACAGTAATACAGGCTTGTAAAGGCATTGCAAGTGTAAGTTGTTGTTGTTGCTATTGTTATTATTATAATTAGGCCCGAGCAACGGACACGCAGTGCCCGGCGAGGGACTAATTACAATCGTTAAAATAGAGGGAAAACGCAAGGGAAAACGCACGAATTCACATAGCAAACGTGGACCGATATGCAAGTAACAGGGATCAGAAATTAGTGCTCCGGGAGCTCTAATGTAGGGTGTGGCCCGCGAGAGAAAATAATAAAAGATGGCTCAGTGGCGCCCCCTCAAAGCAGTGTAAATTGAGCGAATGAGAATCCGGTGGCAAAAAATGTCATGGTACAAAGGTGACACTGGCCAGGGACATAGACCACGTCAGGACATGTCAAAAAATATATTATGAGCCCGCCCTAAACTCTACAGGAAGTCGGCCATCTTGGCCCAAACCTGGAACCTTCAAAATCGTACCTGTTGAACTTGTGACCCCTGATCCCCGAGTTTTCAATCAAAAGCTTCAATTTTTGGCCAAAATGTCCCAGACCCATGTGGCTTTCCAAATCCTCATTTCAATTTTGGAAATATTATTGGGCGTGGTCATGACAAGGCCGCAACTCAGAGGCCATTTTCAACAAAATTCAAAGTCTCATATCTTTCACAGACTTTGTCGGATTGGAACGGACCCAATACGGCGCACGTGCACATTCTCGAGCTGGACCTAACCATGTGCAAACGCAGCCACTATGGCCAAAAATGACCCACTGGCGCCCCCTTCAAGGTTTTTTCTTGAAAAATTCGAATCAAAAAATCGGGATGGTATGGAGTTGTGAAAATAATCACACAGGCCTTCCCCGTCATGGGGATCAACATACCAAAGAGGCATCACTCTGAGTAATGTCGTTTGGGAGAAATAAAATGCCAAAACATAGCAAAAAAAACGTTTCCATTATTATTATTATTATTATTATTATTATTACGTCTTTGACCTCAATTTTGACCCCCTGAACATTAACGAAAACTCAATTTTATTTGACTAAAGGTTCATGGTTGGTGTAAAATTAACTATTTTGATACCCTCAAGACAACACCTTGAACAATGCCTCAGTGGCGCCCCCTCAAGCACGACCCCAATTCAAAAGGAATGATGCATTTTTTGCTCTAAACCTATGTCTTTGGGTACAGTGATAGAGGACATCAAGACAAACCTAAAACATCATTATAGCTCCGCCCTCTGACAAACAGGAAGTCGGCCATATTGGATTGAAAATTGTAGCCTTATTTTCTTCCCCTGATATTTTGTCAAGTCACTCCCAGGGATTTGGACCAAATGAGATCCAACTCGGTGAGTGTAATCTAGAGGCATAGAGCTCCAATAATCCAGCTCTATTGTTCAGATATCTGTTACGGTTTGTCTGTACGGCTCTGCCAAATATCATGCTTTTTCCCCACCTCTTTGACGACAACTCAAAAGGCCATGCAAGTTTCAATTGCACTAAAATTTCTATCAGCTAAGCCCCTCTATGGATCGTACTGATTAGCCAGGATAATTGTGCAATTTTCACAAAAATAGCGCCCCCTACCTATACTTGCCAAATTACACTTTTACGAAAGTGAAAACAAAATTCATATCTCGATTCTCCATGTCACACTGATTAAAAAAGTCCATTACAACACCCCTCTATCTCGCTTTGTTTTGTATATTATTAATATCATGCTTTTTCTCCGCCTCTTTGACGACAACTCAAAAGGGCATGCAATTTCCAATTGCACTAATATTTGTATCACATAAACCCCTCTATGGATCGTACTGATTAGCCTGGATAATTGTGCAATTTTCACAAAAATAGCGCCCCCTACCTATACCTGCAAAATTACACTTTCACGAAAGTGAAAACAAAAAGTATAACCTGATTCTCCATGTCACACTGATCAAAAAAGTCTATTACAACATGCCTCTATCTTGCTTTGTTTTCTTGATAATTAGGCCCGAGCAACGGACACGCAGTGCCCGGCGAGGGACTAATTACAATCGTTAAAATAGAGGGAAAACGCAAGGGAAAACGCACGAATTCACATAGCAAACGTGGACCGATATGCAAGTAACAGGGATCAGAAATTAGTGCTCCGGGAGCTCTAATGTAGGGTGTGGCCCGCGAGAGAAAATAATAAAAGATGGCTCAGTGGCGCCCCCTCAAAGCAGTGTAAATTGAGCGAATGAGAATCCGGTGGCAAAAAATGTCATGGTACAAAGGTGACACTGGCCAGGGACATAGACCACGTCAGGACATGTCAAAAAATATATTATGAGCCCGCCCTAAACTCTACAGGAAGTCGGCCATCTTGGCCCAAACCTGGAACCTTCAAAATCGTACCTGTTGAACTTGTGACCCCTGATCCCCGAGTTTTCAATCAAAAGCTTCAATTTTTGGCCAAAATGTCCCAGACCCATGTGGCTTTCCAAATCCTCATTTCAATTTTGGAAATATTATTGGGCGTGGTCATGACAAGGCTGCAACTCAGAGGCCATTTTCAACCAAATTCAAAGTCTCCTATCTTTCACAGACTTTGTGGGATTGCAACGGACCCAATACGGCGCACGTGCACATTCTCGAGCTGGACCTAACCATGTGCAAACGCAGCCACTATGGCCAAAAATGACCCACTGGCGCCCCCTTCAAGGTTTTTTCTTGAAAAATTCGAATCAAAAAATCGGGATGGTATGGAGTTGTGAAAATAATCACACAGGCCTTCCCCGTCATAGGGATCGCGCCCGCCTTAGTGTGAGCTTTCCGAAAATGTATAACATGTGGGGGTACAAGTAATCAGTCCACTTATACAGCCTGTTCAAGTGTGAGAACAGCGCCACCTGCAGGCTTAAGCTGGCTTTTAAGTGGCTTGTAAGTGGCCCGCCCATCCTCCGTGGAAATAGCCAGAGTTGTTCTTCTGGGAGCATGTTGGCCTCTGTCAGAGTTGCCACTGTCATAGTTTCTCATGAAAATCGTCAATTTTCCCAAATACCCCCTTTATTCACAAAAGCCACAGTTTTAGACTCGTACGTAGATATACCACCCCTCTGTGACAGAAAGAAGCTTTAATTTGGACGCGTTTGCCTCCAAATTGAGCTTTTTTGGACTTTACAGTCATAGGAAGTTCACTTAGACTGTTTCCTGTCCGTCTCTGCGTGTTCCTCGTACTATGTGGCTCTCACCAAAGTATTCCATCATCTTTTAAGAGTTCTGCTGTGCTGTTGTGTAAGCCCGTGTTGCTCCATTGGTAGAGTGCAGGGTTTGCACTGTCATATTGCCGGTTCAATCCCCACCATGACTTTTTTTTTTTTCTTTTCTTTTTTACGCAGTACCTACTGGGAAGAACCTGAATTGGCGACTATGCTCCCACCCTCATTAAAAACGGGACAATGACCCACACGTTGTACCACATGCCGTTTCATAAGATATTTCACATTTCGGCTGCAAAATAAATCTGCTTGTGTAGCTACATGGGTAGAGTGATTCCCAACCATGGGATTGCTGGATCAATTCTCACCTTGACTCTTTTTTATTTTTATTTATTTTTTACTCGGCAACTACTGGGAAGAACATGAATCGGCGCCTATGGTCCCACCCTCATTAAAAACTGCGAAAATAACCCCTCTCAACAAAATATTGTTTCACCTATCAAGTACACTGAATGTCCGAGGCATCCTCTCAAATATTTGTCCCCCAGGCAAGTTTGCTCTAATTATAAAATGATTCAAATCATCTTGGCTCTCCGTTTTCTGCATATACGTGAGCCTGGTAATCTTTATAATAGTAATCCAAGGTCTTTTCATGTGTACCCGCCTTAGCTCCATGGGTAGAGTTCTGGACTCAAAATCACAAGGTTGCCGGATCAATTCCAACCTTGACCTTTTTTTACTTTTTATTTGTATTCATGTTTTTATTTGATTCTTTACTGGCAATCTACAGGAAAGAACATAAATGAAACATGAAATGAGAAAATGGAGGGGGGTGGGGAGCTTGACCGGAAATGACCTCTCTCCTCCAGTGGCGTGCTAGGACCTAATTTAGAGAATATTAGCCCATATTCGTCCTGTTGTGACATAGAGTTAAGCTCAGTGATAGAGTGCTGGTCTTTAGTGCGGTAGGTTGCCAGTTCAAACACAGCTTGGACACTTTTCTAATGCTTTCTCTTTTCGCATGGGCTGCTGCACTCTGAGCCTGATACAACTCAAGAATGAGCACCAAGTTATGTAGACACAATTATTTAATTGTCCACTTTTCTACGTTTCACTCCCTTTTTCCTCTTTACTCACTGCTTTCTGTAAATATAAGAGTGCACGATGTTTCATAACATTGATATACGTTTAGTTTGTGCAGTTTCCTACAGCTTGGCTAGCTCTATAGGTAGAGCACTGGGATACCAATCATGAGGTTGCCAGTTCAAGCTCAACCATGGCTTCCTTTTTTTTTTTTTTTTACTTTTGTAGTTTGGACTGGGCATCTACAGGGAGGAACATACATCAAACTCAGGGATTTAGAGAAAAGTAGCCCACATCAGGTGTACTTCTGTATGGGGTTATTGTTTACCGGTCTCTGGTTCAGGAGGTTACCACTTCAAATATGACTTGGACATTTTTCTAATGTTTTTTCTTTATTTTTTGATAGATTTACCTAAATCACAATCTCATAGTGCGCAAGCACAACGCTTCCGCTCAAAAGTCAATTGGGATACATGTGCTGTCTCTCACTAGTCCCAATGTATACAGATGGTCTTACTACAGGTTTGGCAATATTTACTGAATAATTTTTTAATCAAGGCAATTTCGCGTGCCCACAGATTTGAGTGGGTGATCCAGTCCTGCAGCACCTGGGGCAAGAGTGAGGCCGGGGTGTGACGAAGGATCAGGCGAAAGTGGGCCGCGTTAAGGAGCAAAACAGACCGGGTTGGGTGTAAGGCCGAGGCCAGAGCAGGTTTGGGCGAGAGCGGACGGGGGCGGTCACATTCGCAAGGGGGGGCGGTCGCAAGGGGGGGGCGTTCGCAAGGGGGGGGCGGTGGCAAGGGAGGGCGGTCGCATTCGCAAGGGGGGGCGGTGGCAAGGGGGGGGCGGTGGCAAGGTGGGGCGGTCGCAAGGGGGGGCGGTCGCAAGGGGGGGCGGTCGCAAGGGGCGAGGGCCTTTATCGCCGCGAGCGGCTTTAATTATTATTGTTGTTGTTATTAGGGAGGTGGTACAGTGATGAGCGCTCTCGCTTCACAACTAGAAGGTCCGGGTTCGATTCCCACCTCACTGTGTGGAGTCTGCATGTTCTCCCCGTGTCTGCGTAGATTTCCTCCGGGTACTCCGGTTTCCCCTACCACTAAAAACATGTACAAGAGGCCAGGATGAAAGAGAGTGCGACGGATGGAACTTATTCTACAGACCCTCACGTTAAAAACAAAGACAGTTTTTCATCCAAAATACTGAATTTCCCTGTCGTTGATTTTTGCTCCGTTTCATCCTGTGTAAACCAGAAAACAATTCATCAATTACCAAGATGGCCGTCAACCATCTCAATAATCGATTAGTTGTTTCAGCCCGAGTTTACAACAACAAAACTAATTGCTATTTAACTCACTGCTCTGCAACATTACACCGGCTCCTGTGGCGTCTTTTTGCAAACAGTCTCGCCGTTGTGTTTGTGGTCCGTGCACTTTTTAAAATGAGAAGAGCCTTTTAAAATCCTCCCGTGTGGGGCTTAACGGGCCTCTCCTCGCCCCCCCCCCTGAGACCCCTCTTCTCTCCTCGTCCTTCGCTGTAGTTTTATCTCCTCTTTCACGCGTCCCCGGTGTGTTTTCTCGCCGTTCGATCTCCCGCCTCAGCTCGTATCTTGCGTGTTTGTCTTGACGGAGCCGAGGGGACACTTTGCTGACTGGCCTAAAAAAATACTGCATTTACCCCCCCTCCCCCCCCCCCCCCCCGTCTAAAACCACCTCATGTTTTATTGAGGCCAAGCCAGGACCAAACCAGGGCTAGACTAAACCGTGAGTATTTTCGGACTAAAGCGAGATTTATCCAGGACCATCGGCCGACGTAGACCTCACACTGTTGATATCAAAGTTGGTTCATATTATAGCTATAAACCCGATCCAGGCCTAAACTGAGACTAAGGTCAAAACCAGGATTCAAACAGGACTAGACCATATTTAAAGCCACACCGTGTAGAATTTTACCCATTAAATAAAACTGAAATACAAGCATTTATTTTATGACGGATATTTTCTTCATTGAAAAAACAAACAAACAAGCATGAGCTTTTGCTGCGAGTGGCTCAGCTCTAATAAGACATGATCGTAACTTTACGGGAGTGGGTGCGTCTCCAGCTCGTCTCCATGGAGACGTGACTAAAATCAGCAGAATCTGAGATTTAAATACGGTCACGTTCTCAACCAAATCCATTCTTTCCACTCCACTGCAAAAATAGCCTTTTCTGTGTCGAGCTGGTCATTGGGAGCATGTTTTGTATTGATGGCAACAGTAGAGTCCAAAATGTTACGCAGTGTGCCTTTAAATCAAGATAATAAAAGGACAATAGTAGGACTTTAAAGCAGGACAAAACTGTAGGGGGAGTCTCCTCAAAATTAGGTTTTAATTACACTCTTGTGACAACTTCAAAAGCTCCTACAGACGCCAAACTCTCCAATCTTAGACATAACGATACAGTATTTTTAAGGGATATTTAACCTCTTAACCCCCACCTGAACCGAGCGCATTTTTCTCCAGTTCGGCTTTACCCAAATCTAAAAGCTCAACTGGAGAGAAACAGTGCAACGCCTCATTTGAAAGCTAGGACCTACAAAAGCGATCAGAACTTTGTTTGTTTTGCGTTTTTGATGCATTATCACGTTTTGTCACTTTTTATTGCTTTTTTCCATTGCTTTTTTGTCACATTTTCGCCACGTTTTTATCCCTTTTTTGTTGCTTTTTCATCCTCATTTTTGTCACTATTTTGATGAAGCCAAACTGGAGAAAATGCACTCGGTTCAGGTGGGAGTTAAGAGGTTAATGTCTATTTCCTAGCTTCATTGATTGAGAATTTAACCATTCTAAAACGATGGTGAAATTAGAATTTTTTCACTTTTTTTTTGCACTATAGCATATGTCTGTAAGTTCTCAGTCGTACAGGAGTTGTCCATCTTCAATGAAGGTACAAAGGTCCCACTATGGACGCAGCTGAATATATAGACCAACGGGGAGGAGTTAGGGTTATTCAGCTGCATCCATAGTGGGACCTTTGTCGCTGACGAAGCCTTTTGGATGAGAGGCGAAACGTTCAACGACTTCAACTACTGAGTACAGAAGATGAATCAAGTACCTTCATTGAACACTATAGCATATGCAAAACCCTAAAAAAATCCATCCAGAACCCCCCCTTTTGTAATTAAAATGGCAGCCAAAATTAATCCATAATTTCAAACCTGGCTCTGTCCATTAATCCGATTCCGTCGCTGAAAACACCTGCGGTTTTGCAAAAACTAGTAAAAAAAAGGATAAAAAGGCAAGAAAAAAGTGATGCAAAAAAAAGGAAACTTTTTTTGGAGCAGCAGCAATCGATGAATTTCCCGTGTGGATTATTAAAGCATTCTGATTCTGATTCGAAAAAGTGGCAAAAATTTGAGAAAACTGATAACGCGGAGGTTTTGTAGGTCTTAGCTTTCAAATGAGGCGTTACACTGGCCTATAGCGCTCTCCTTTTTTCCTCATTAATTGCCCGTGAGAGTAAATACTACGCTGACAGAAAAGACAAAGTTTAAATATACTGTTTAAAGTGGCGCTAGCCCGCAGTTAGCTTTGCCCGTTAGCCTGTTAGCTTCTTCTTCGCGGTACCGTTAGTGTGTATTGCTGCTCCGACCCGGTGCAAGGAAAGTTGCAATTGTGTTTCTCAGGCCAGAGACACCAAGGGGAGATGAAAGACCCCCCCTCCTGAGGGTTAGACGGTCTTGTCTGGCAGCGCTTGGCACCCAATACGGCCAGCAGAGGGCGCTCCAGGCCAACTCGAAATCCTTTCACTGCTGGCTTTTCATTTCAGACAAAGAGGGGGTCATTCTGCAAACCCTGATACAATGTGGTTCCCTCATCCAAAACGGACCAGGAGTCGCGTTTCGAGCCGCAAGCGCATCTTGGAGTAATCTTTGAATCGGCTAGTGATGAAATACCTGCAAAAAAAAAGCACAATACCTTACGTCTGTTTATCGCGATTATAACATTACATTTTTATGAACAGATTTTCAAAGTGAGACACATTCTTTTTTTTAAATGCCATTGTTGTTTCCTTGTCTAAAAAGGGCTACCAGGCTATCGCTAATTCATGCTAAGTCACATTCGCCATCTGATTTTTTTATTTTTTTTGCCCCACGCCGGTTTGCATGTAATATTTTCGCAGCATAAAGTGACAAAGCCGTGAGCCTCGCGAGGTGCCAGAGCGCGAGGTAAAAATAGCAGGCGGTTGACAGTTTGTCTCCGGCGACGGCGCGCAGAAAAAACTCAAGCGGGGAGAGCGAAGTCGTGATCGGAATGGAACGCGTTTTCATGAACTTATTGAGAAACTGAGGAGGAGGGGGGAGGGGAGGGGGGCAAACACTGAAAAGTAGCTCCTGTGATAATCCGATCGTCGTTTAGGTGCAGAGATGGGAAAAGGCAGCAACAGTAAAGAGACATTTTAGCAAAGGCTTACACTGAGGAATATCGCGTTTGCATTTTTATTGGGGTTCAAAGTCAGCGCTACGCTAATTACACTTCCCATATCATGCTAGCTCAGGGTTTATGTGGGGCATTATCGAAACATTTTTCCAAAACTCAGAATAGGTTTTATTGCTCTGGTCCAGTGAAGGTGTTTCCTGGTGCAATCGTGCAACATGAAACATAAACTAGTAAGAAAATAAGTCTATAAGGGAATGCAATAACATAAAGGATGAAAAATTAAGAAGATCTAGTAAAATTGCCTATTACCTAAAATAAACTGTGAATATACAAAATATAACATCCTGAATACAGCATAGTGATAGGTGGGTTTACGAATGTACAAAAGGCCGATATATTGGGCCAATATTTTGGGTATTTTAGCAGCACAGCAATACGAAAAAAACACAATAAAACAAATCCATCAATACAACTCATATTAAAATGAGTTCAAATACAGTCGATTTCCATAGGCAGCAGTAAATAAGTGTGTTTTCAGCCTGGACTTAAACACAGTCAGGGTTGAGGCCCGTCTCTCGTCCTCACCGAGGCCGTTCCAGACCTTTACTGCGTGAAACCTGAAACGCAGCCTCACCGTGTTTAGTCCTGACTCTGGGAACCACCAGGAGGCCCGTCCCTGAGGATCTCCGGGCCCGAGGTGGTTCACACGGCTCTAACATGACCATGAAGAGACTTGTAAATTCTATCCTCTGAGCGACAGGAAGCCAGTGCAGAGACCGGAGCACTGGACTAATGTGGTCGTATTTCTTAACAATACAAAATGACTCGGGGAAATTATGCTATGTGGCTAACGATGTGTTTTATGTTGCAGACACTCATTTCTGTCATTAAAACGAGCTCCCTCTGAAGCACCTGCGAAACAGTCTTGAATAAATCAGCCCCATGCCCCTTAATAAAGCGCCCCCTGCTGTCACAGTTCAACACTGACACATTTTACACAAGCTTCATACACAGGATTATAGACTTTTGGGAAAATCGATCCAAAATATCGGCGAAATTGGCCTTTTGAAAAACCCATATTGCTCGACCTCTAGTTTTTACACAACTTTAGCTCGAAAGTTTCTCATTGTGTCCGATTTGCTTTTAAATATCCAAACATTCCACTATTCTTTCCATTTACTCGAATGGTTACAAATCTTTAGAGATTATAAATGCGGACGCCGGCATTAATGGCGTGTCTCTGTATTTGCAAAAATGAGACTTAAATTAATGATCGCTAATCGGCGCCGTGAAGGGATTTAAACCACAGACGGAATCGGAAAAAACAAGACGCCGAGGACAATAATGGATTTATTTTTCCATATTTGAATATGCAAGCAACATCCGAGTGTTAAACCAAACACCACTAAAGGTGATTTTGCATAATAAAGACCCTTGTGTGATGCAACTTTTTACAGCGCACCCCAGTGGCTCATTTAGGGTCACACATTATTTTAGAATCTTTTGTCAGTCAGTCGTTTAAAAGCGATTATATAAAAGGCAGAATGATTGTATAGACAGACTTACATGTACATTGATATAGATAATGGGTAAAACACTTGCCCAGATCAGCACATGCAATTCCTTTTCTCCGTAATGAAAAGTGAAGCGCGTCTTCTCGCTAATGGCCTGTAGGCGGCGTTGACGTTAGTGCGTGTTGATGCTTTGCTGGTGTCATTGCGTCGACCTCGGATGCAGAATTATGCCGAGTGCGTCTCCTGTCTCCTCGCGTAGGCAAAATAATCATGCTAATTTATGAAAGTAGGTTACGGACGCGTCGGTTTCCATCTGCCGTGGGGTGGGGGAGGGGGGTGGGGCGACGTGTCTTTGGGGGGGGGGGGGAGGTTGGCGGGTCGGGACAAAAAAAAAAAATGAATGTTGATTTAAAAGGTCCTGTCTTGTAGTGGAATGAAGCGATTACATGGAGTTGTGAGGCAGCTGGTTGTATCTCCTCATAAACTCATCCCGTGTGTGTGTTTGACCTTGTGGTGACATCGCGGCTGTGTGAGTGGTCCGCATGGCGCCTTTACTTTCTGTCACAGTGGTCTCTTGGACGCTCCAGGATCAATTGTTTTGTAGGTTTTCACCAGAAAACCTACAAAACAATTGATCCTGGAGCGTCGTAGAGGCCGCCGTGAGCTAAAGTAAAGGCGCCATGCGGACCAGTGTTAATTTTGACAAGATATTTTAGTCTTTTGACGAAAATGTAATTCAATTTTAGTCGAGTTTTAGTCAAAAAAATAACAAAGCTCAGAGCTGTTCCTTTGGCAGTGAATTTACATGATATGAGGCTCTTTCAGACGGTCCATAGAAGTTTGGATGATTTTAGTTTCTCCTTTCCTTTTTTATTTAGTCTCATTTTAGTCGACTAAAATATCTGGACATTTTAGTCACAGTTTTAGTCGCATGAAAAACTTTAAATTTAGTTTTAGTCCAATTTCAGTCGTCAGAAAAGTCAAGTAACTAAAATTAAGACTAAATATTTTAGTCGATGAAATTAACACTGATCCCAGCTCCTGAAGGTGCACGCCGTCGTTGTGTCCTTGAGCAAGACACTTCACCCACCTCCCCTCCAGTGTCTGCCTACCTAATTTTAAGGTAGAAAAGTTCTATTTAGACCAAATCTGTGCAGAAATGTGAATTCAGTGTAATTTTCTGTTAGGTTTTCACAGTGTCCTCTCGCAGCAGGTCATCAAGACACTGCAGACACATGTTTGTACAGATTTGGTCCTAAACTTTTGATCAGCTGCAAAAACACCTTATTTCAGTTTGTTTTTAATAAAAGGTTCACTAAAAACACTCCCATTCATTCTTCTTGTTGCATATGGAAGTTTTGCTTGACACCTTGTTAAGATCATGCAAAGTGTGGTCTTCACTTTTGATCAGGACTGTATTATGTATTATTACTGTGAAGCAGCTAAATCTTTTCCCATATTGAAATTAATCTGTTTATTTGGGTCACACGAGGTTAAAGGTGGAGCCCGGAGTCTCCTACTGGTCTCTGCAAATCAAAACATTCAGTGCAGAACAATCTCATCGGGAGAGGCAAAGGTTACTGTATTTACGTTGTGTGGCATTTTTCAGTGCAAACCAACCCTGTAATTGATCGCTCTACAAAGACGACCTGGAACGCGACGCTTGTATCAGTTTTCTTGTTTCTTCTCTGAAAAGACGCCTTTGAAACATTTGTTTAAACGTGAGGCCGTGTGTTTGCCCTTGCGTTGGCGTCTTTGTATGGTTAAAGCTTTCTCTCTCTCTGCCTCTCGCTCTGTGGTGAGGACAGATAAGGTCAGATTTAGATGATGTCCCCCCCCCCACCCCTCCCTCCCTCCAGCTGCAGCGAAACCACACACAGCTCCTGTCAGAAAGAGGCTCAGGGCCAGGAACTGTTTTATTAAACGTATCGAGACGCGGGGGGAGATTTCGGTTTACACTCGAGCTGAAATAACCCTGAAAAAAAAAGAACCCGAGTGCGATGATGTGATTGTGGGGATTAGTTCAGTTTTGTGTGGCGTTATGTAAAGGCGAGGCGGACTTTACTGGCTCCATTCGGGAGGATACTTCTCGTCTCCCGATCTTGAGCTCGTGTTGATGAGGATTTCCTAGCTGGAGGATTCAAGCTACTGATCCCGTTTGGTGTGAGTTGGTTGGGTAAAGCAGCTGAAGGAATCCCACCCGGTACCTTCTCGTCACAATAATTACTACTGTTGTGCTCAAAGATTTGCATATCCTGGCAGAATTTCATCATTGGCCGTGTTGACAAAAAAGTGCAACATACCTAAGACATGGAGCTGGTTCGCTGATGCCAGTGGCTCCAGCAGAATAAAGTGACGTGTCCATCTCAGTCTCCTGACCTCAGTATCATTGAACCACTGGGGAGAGCTCAAAAGACAGCCCAGGAACTTACAGGAGCTGGAGGCTTTTTGCCAAGAAGAATGGGCCGCTTTACCTTCAGAAAAAAATGAAGAACCTCATCCACAACTATCACACAAGACTCCAAGATGTCCTTGATGTTAAAGGCCACCATTTTTCCATACTGAGATATGTTCTTACCTTAGACGAGTTGATCCATACCTTTCTGGTCTTTAGGCGTGTGCTCAGTCATGCAAAAAGACCAAGGATGATGTCAGCATTTAGCCTCTCCTCCTCTCCTCATGGGGCCAAAAGGGGTGAAGTTAGAAGCGACCAAGCTCTTCCACGTTTTCTCCATTTAAATACAGTTACAAAGAGCTTGGTCGCTTCTAACTTCACCCCCATTTGGCCCCATGCGGAGAGGAGGAGAAGCTAAATGCTAACGACATCTTTGGTCTTTTTGCATGACTGAGCGCACGCGTAAATAACAGACAGGTACGCATCAACTCGTCTAAGCTCAGGTGAGAACATCTCTCAGTGTGGAAACACGGTGGCCTGTTCCTGGGGTGTGTAAACTTTTGATCAGGGTTGTTTTGGTAGTTTCATTTTTCATCAATAAATAACAGATGGACATTTTTGGGCTCAATATTTTCTAACCGAAGCAAATTGGGTTATATTTCGTGTTTTTTTTTCTTTTTCTGCAGCTTGTGTGGTGTTTTAGAGGGCTATAAAGAGATACATTATAAATAAACTGGGAGTAAACAGCGTCCACGCCAATGACTTGAGAACCACTGCTTTCGAGAGTCTATGAAAATGTCCCACTTGGGCCACCGCTGCGATAAACGGCCATTCCTCACGATCGGAATAAATCATGTTCCGGGCGCGACGCGTGTTGTGAAAGCGTAATGTAATCCGTCAGAGGCCGAGTGCTTTCTGCTCCTCCTCGCCGCACAGACTGATGCTCTTTTATGGTCTACACTCGGCCCTGTGTAAATCACACACATACGCTCTACAGCAGGGGTGCCCAAACCTTTTTGTCTCCGAGGGCCAAAATTAAAAAGTGCTTGTGGGTCGCGGGCCAAACATGGCGACGTCGAGCGTGAAACGCACATAAACTGCAAATAACTTTATTTAATTTTTTCGGTAGCCTAAACATTTGCATATGATTCTATCTATGCAAATAACATTCTTTTTCACACGTACCTTTGTCGATGTCAACGACCTATGCAAAAAAAGTTGGAAAACTGGGAAAGTTGATGCTACGACGCTCTGTGATTGATAAACACCAAGACGCCACAACAGTGTTTCCTTAAGCGAAAGGAGTGAAACAGCGCCCCCAATTTGACTTCGATACCTACTTCCTATTTACTTCTACCTACCTACCTACTTACTACTACCACCTACTTACTACTACCACCTACTTCCTACTTACTACTACCTACTTACTACTACTAACTACCTACTACTACCACCTACTTCCTACTTACTACTACCTACTTCCTACTTCCTACTACCTACTAACTACTTACTACTACCTACTTCCTATTTACTACTACCTACTTCCTATTTACTACTACCTACTTACTACTACCTACTAACTACTACCTACTAACTACTACCTACTAACTACTACCTACTTACTACTACCTACTTACTACTACTAACTACCTACTACTACCACCTACTTCCTACTTACTACTACCTACTTACTACTACCTACTACCTACTACCTACTTACTACTACCTACTACTACTACCTACTTACTACTACCTACTTCCTACTTACTACTACCTACTACCTACTTCCTACTTACTACTACCTACTACCTACTTCCTACTTACTACCACCTACTTCCTACTACTACCTACTACTACTACCTACTTACTACCACCTACTTCCTACTTACTACTACCTACTATCTACCACCTACTTACTACTACCTACTTCCTACTTACTACTACCTACTACCTACTTACTACTACCTACTACTACTACCTACTTACTACCACCTACTTCCTACTACTACCACCTACTTCCTACTACTACTACCTACTTACTACTCGCCACCACATCCTCTTACTATCTCAGTCAAAATACTATGAAGTTCTCCACAAGCTCCACCTGACCTAACTGTACAGTAAAGTCGGCTTCTGTGGTTTCGCCTCCGCCGTGTTGATGAACGTCCCGGGCCGTCCTGCAGGTGTTCCCCCTCCATCCCTCACCGCCGCGGGGCATTTATGTAAACAGAGGCCGCCGCGCTCCCTCGGAAGATGAGCTTTACAGATGTTTGTTCACGCCGTCACGCCGCTTTCCCTGAGTTATGAACCAGAAAATGAGCGCTTCGACGGCGCCGTTACTCAGGAGATCTGCAGAAGTTCAGCATTCGCCGTGGGATACGCTACACACACGTCGTATCCAAAAAGAACACGTATGAATTACAAAAATGATCATTAATATCAGTCACTGGGTCCATGATCTCTCTGTACAAGAAACCAAACATGTCAAAACAAAATCATTTTACCTCTATATTATATTATAGGCCTTTAGAAACCCAGCAATTGCTCCCCAGTCAGGAAACGTTTAGATTTGGGTAAGGCCGACCTGGAGGAAATGCGCTCGGTTCGGGTGGGGGTTAAGAGGTTAAACTGTTGCCGTGCCGACCGTGACCCTTTATAATTGTTTGTAAACATCCCGGGGCTCAGCTGGAGGCGGGAAGCTCGATTCCCTATCCATTTCCATTGTAGCCGTCGTCATAGCAACGATAAACAAATCTCTAACTGTCGTTGGAAATATCGGATAAACCTTATTTTATCGTCTCAAACGTCACTCCTCTGGTTCTCGCGCCTGAAACACGACGGGACCACGTGTTTCAGTTGTAGTTTTACACTTAAAGTCGCTAGTTTTAGTTTAATCGTGTTTCTCTTGATCACTTCCTGCCTCCTGCTGATGTCACTGATGATGTCACTGGTGACGTCAGCAGTTAAAGGGTCTGTGGGAAATGAGTATGGGACGTCCATCTATGTCACTTCCTGTCAGTAGCTTTAAAAATTGAAATTGCTGCCTCACTAAAATATAAATGACAATACTTAGTCAATCTAAATAAGTCATATTTTCAAAAGCATTTTTTTTTTTTTTTACTCGAACCAGTCGTTTCCGCTGCCGATGAATCCAGACCAGTTTCGCTTTGATCAAATCCAAAACAAAAAGATTATCTCTGCGCTCACTTTTTAGGTGTCCACAAATTTCCGCGTCGGCTCCTAGCGCGAGGGGGCAGTGCAAATGTCGAGTGTGATTTGGGGGATTTGATATACTTGTTTATCGTCGGGAATGTTTGCTTTCAGCACCAGGAACTGTCCACTTATTCTTGGAAGACGGGATTTAAAGGAAGTGGATGCTGCAGCTCTTTTTTGGGGGGATATTGCATTGGTATTCTGTCTTTCTCTAAACTCTCTATAGGTCGAGTGTTCATTTCGATATCAAATGTTTTAATGCTTATTTGCCTAATTATCTAGATATTGAAAGTGAATGATGAAAGTGCACCTATCTAATTCATCCTGTCCGTATAATCCAATATCTTCAGATTTCGTCTCCCTGTTGTTGGTCGGACGCTCCATCTGCTGCTTCCCCTCCCTCCCTCCCTCCCCGCGACCATCTGGACCCAAAAAAAAAATCACTCAAAAACCCCGTCTCGAAAACCTCCCAAAAAAAAAAAAAATTAAAACAAGTAAAAAAATAAAATAAAAAAAAAGAGAGAGCTGACCCAGTGTCGTGGATTACGGTCATGTAAACCCACGATCTCCCAGTTTTAATTCACGAGGTTTGACTCTTTGGTCCCCGAAGAAAACGAAGCTTAAACACGAACACGGGCGGAGATTAGCCGCCGTTAGCGCGCTTTGTTTTTATATAATGCAGCTTAGGCTAAATGGATAAGAATTAAGTGGCGCGCGACATCTGTCAACAGCTGCTTTGAGAGGGATTTTGGGCACTGAAACTTTTAAATACCTATACCCTCTTTACTATGATTGTACAGTATATTTTTTATATATTGTGTTGGTGTAGCCGTTATTGCTTACTTTATTTTGGACTATAAGGAATTAGCATTATAAAAATCTGCTAAATTCTTAATCTGTTTGCATTTTTAATTTTTCCCCCCAAACTATTTCCGCACATTCCAACAGATTACCTGCTTCCTGAACTATTGTAGATTTTTATTTATTTATTTATCATTTTATTGTAATTTTTTTAGGCTACTTGCAATCGTTTTGATGTCACATTTACCAATCATATTTTAAAAACGTGTAGCCTTTTCTTACGTAAAAAAAAAAAAAAAAAATTGCGTTTCTTGTGACGTCACGCCGTTCCCCGCTGTCGCCTCCAGCCCCGGCGTTAAACAAACAGCGAAAGTATTTTGGCTAAAAAGTCCTCTCCTGAAATTCTCTTCCTTCGACTGCAGTAAACGACACCGCCGCCGCTGTTGAGAAGGGCAGCGGCGCCCTCTGCCGGAAGGTCGCCGCCACAACACGCTGCTGGAAATGCCGCTTCATGATTGATTTAAATGCTTTTTAAAACGTGTTGTTGAGAAGGGAAATGCATGTAATATAGTGGATAAAATGATAATGAATTCATGTAAACCAAAAAAATAGTAGGGCTGGGGGAAACCACTATCTTATTGAAAAAGTTCTTGCATATATTGCCGTATTACGTAAGATTCCGTATATTTTGGACGCCTTTTATGGAGGAAATATTTAATTTAGACCATAGTTCATTATGTGCTGGAAGAGATGACTTTGAATTGTGTGGCAGATTTAGTTTTATGTGAATCGGCCCGAGAGTTGCAGAGAAAATGGCGATAACGTGAGTCTAGAAAGCTGCATTTTGACAGTTACTATAGTTACCAGTATACGGTATTTTCAGCTGCTCCGCCTCAGTTTTAAAGGTTGTATGTCACGTGGTCTTTGTGGCCTTTTTAATCACTTTTTTACAGCTTTTTTTTTATTGCCATTTCGTTAAAAAAAAAATCGATTACACTTTTTTGTTGCATTTTGATTTAATATTTGAATAAATAAATGACACAAATTTACAAGAAATATATAATAATTCACATTATTGTTCTTTTTTCTGGTTCTAGAAGCAAATATTTTAGTATAGGTATCAAATAAGAAATCGTTCAGGTATCAGTATCGAAAACCATGTACCATTAAAGTACTTGTATAGAAAGAAATACAACAGTATGCATCCCAAGTTAATAGTAGGCACCTAGGTAGAAATATATTTTGTAACGAACATATCCTTTTCTTGTTTTTTCCAGATCAACTTTTGAGACGAGGTTGGGGACTTTGACGTTCAACACGAGGTTGGTTGGTTTACTTTGCTTGTTCAATGACAAATAAAGGAAGAAGAAGAAGAACTAGATACGTGTAGTTTTCATACCTGGCCACTAGAGGGCGGTGCTGGCTAAATCTAACCGCTGCATGCTTCAGGCTGGCTCCAAGTTCATCTTCTGAGTTTTCAGGCTTAAACACTCAACTGAACAAAATGAATGTTACCGTTTCTTCTTCATGAGCTTAAGAGCGTGTTTTTTTCCCCATCAGCTCCAGCCAAACAAAATGATTTAAGATTGCAACATTTGACACAACGTCTCTCCCTCCCCCCCCTTTTTAATCTCCAATCCCTTATTGCACGACTTCTTAAGCTCCCGTTGTCTCGCGAAGTGCGTCTTTTGTTTTGATCTGAAAGCCGGGGTCTAAAGCACAGCCAGATGATCCTGAAGAGAGTGTTGCGCTTTGTGCGTGAGGGAGGGGAGGGGAGGGGAGGGGAGGGAGGGGAGGGGTGTAGCCCAGGATCAGGTCTGACAGGCGTTTAGCAGCCAGTGTGGGGCCAGCGCCGGCTCCGAGCACAGCCAGAGGACTAGACCGGGACTTCACTGGGACTCGGCCATGGTTCTGCTGCTGGATCCCGCCATGTGTTGCTCGGGCCGACGCAGGTGCAAGCGCAGGAGGAAAAAGAGGTCCGAGCGCAAAGGTACGAGAGGAGTTTCAGCCTCAACTTTTCACGATTTGCCGACGATGCTTTTGTTTCAGTGCTGAGAAATAGTAGCTCTTTAGTTTGTTGTTGACTCTTTAATTATATGATTATTATTGTGAAAAAGCTTGGAGAATCCTCACTAAATAGTCTATTAGATACCAGTCTGGAATGGGGGGAAAAAAGGTTTAGGTACTACTGGTATAAAAAGAATAAAAGTGTTGAAAGCAGGTACAGAAAAGAAATCTAAGATCTTCGTTCATCAAAAGAAAAAGACGAGTTGAAAAAACTGGGGGGAATTAAAACCATTTTGTATCCGTCCTGTATCGTCGTCCCCGTGTTGAGCAGGAGGAGGCTGTGATGGTGATGAACAGTGACGCCCGGTGGGACCCTGAAGATGATGGAGGATCATATTTTGATATATGCCCGGTGTCGGTTTCCTCATTCGCCACATAAACGCCTCAGCCCCGGCCCTGGGAGAGCGGGCGGCGATGAATCGGACGACCCTCGTATTGTAAATAACTCTGGCGGGGAGAAAGTATTTGGAATGACGACGCCAGCTTGTAAACTATTCAAGCGAGGTTAAAGGCGCGCGTCGGAGGAACGCGAGGAAAAGGCTCCATTTAAGATTTAGAGTTTGGTAGGTCTTAGCTTTCAAATGATCCGTTGGGTGGACTGAACTGGAGAAAATGCACTTGGTTAAAGGTTAAAGAGTGCAGATAAAATACGTCTGTCATATGCAGAGATGGAAGTGTTGCAGCCGGGATTTAAACTTTGTCAGAGTTGAGGCTCGTCACATCTTCTGGAAGTCCGTTCTAGATTTTAGCCGTTTAGTCCTGACTCTGGGACCCACAGCAGACCTCTCCCTAAGGTTCACAGCTGAGATGGTTCATATGGTCCATCCATCTTCTTCCACTTGTCCGTTGCCGGGTCGTGGGGGCAGCTGTTGGAGCTGCACCAGCCCCTATGGCTCCTCCTGCAGGTGGTGGGTCCACAGAAGGACGGCCTCATGGTTCTAACTGGGCCTGTTGGTCTCTCATAAGGGGCTTCTGAACCGCTCTTTGTCTGACCCGTCACCTATAGGACCTGTTTGTCCTGGGAGACCCTACCAGGGGCACGAAGCCCCCGACAACAGAGCTCCCAGGATCATTCGGGTGATCTAACTCCACCACGTTAAGGTGGCGGCTCCAGGTTGGGATGGTTCATATGGCTCAAACATAATAGATGTCTAAATTTCCATGGATCTGATCTTTGTTTATAGAATGTTTAAAATCATAAGCCTTTATGCCTCACATGGTTACCTGGATTTAAAAGTGTATTTTTATCCACTTTTCTAACCTCTTTGAGTGTCAGGTTTTTGCTCTTTCATATCAGATGTACATGTACACAAGCAGAGCTGTTTTAAAGTCTATCCTCCGAGCAACAGGAAGCCAGTGCAGACCCCAGAGCACTGGACTAATATGGTCGTATTACAGTAATTTAACCTTCTGCCGACAAATGCATGAATAAGCCACTCTAAGTCCAGTAGTAGTAGTAGTTGCAGTAGCAGGATTGTGAGTACATTTTATAGTTATTAACATATTCATAAAATGTAGTACATACTTCAGTAATTGTATAATACTAATTGTGTGAGTAAAGGTACTTTCAAACTGTTTTGTTCCTCTTATATACAAGAGTAGTCAATAGTCTTTAAGAATGATCCGACTGTCGTATTTACATGCAGTGTCCCTGATTCCCCGTTAGCGTCAGATTTAGTGGATTTACTGAAGTGTGGCTTTAATCTACTGGGAGCAGCGCTAACCCGACACGCTCCGCGTCGCTACGGGACGGGAGCGCCGAGACTGAGGCAGAGATCCATGTCAGTCAGAGATGGAGAGAGGACGGGGGTAGAGAGTGTGAGGGAGGGAGGGGGGTCTGACTTCGCCAATCTCCACCGCGTTCCCCCTGGGGCGCGCTGATAAGACTGACGGGATAAGGAACTGTGATGTGTGAAGAATATGGTAAAGAAGTGTAAAATGTTCAGATTTCTGTAGCGTTTGATTGATGTGTGGGGAATTTCAACATTTTCCTGACATTTTCCCTTAAAGTCTCACCGTTTATGCCGTACGAGTAGTTCCACTTCGATACGTCACTTTTTTGTTTTTGGGAAAACGATGGCTGCTCTTAAAAACTTGCAGTGGAAAAAAAACAAAAAAGTGCTCGATAGAAGCTCCGATGAGTTTTATGAAATAAAGGTCTGGGTTATTGAAGATGGAGATAATAACAGGAGAGCAACATGCAGCCGGCGTCTGGAAATCCATCCATTGGAAAAGATGGCGCCCCAGTCCAGCCCCATCAGTGCGGTTACATGATGAAAGGAAAGTCGAGTGTAGCTCGGTCGTAGCCGCGCCATTAGCTCTAATGCTAACGGCCTGTCAATAGTATGCGAGATTTCTAAAATGTTTCCCAGCGTCATCACAGGAGGAATATGTAGCTGTAGAAAGTTTAGGAAAATGAGGCACCAGGCTTTAAAATCGTTTTTTAACGTGTCTAACGTGCAATGGTAGCTTATGGAAAACTAGCTTGTTGTGCCGTCCCTGTATGGAAGTGCTACAGCAATGGCGACACCCATCGTCGTCGTCTTGAAACTCTGCTACAAGCGGCCATTGGTTGGGCCATGAGACGAAGCTAAGATTAGCTCGGGATAAACGGGGCTAGCTCTATGCTAACAACAACATAGCAGCCAAAGGTGCACTGGAAATTAGCCATCAACCCGCTGCCCCCTGCTGGCCGGGAGTTGCGCCGCTCCTCTGCTGCTCCCACAGGACATTCATGTAGACCAGGACAAGACCGGTTTTACTGGAAAAATGGAATCGGAATTCAAGCTATTCGGCGTAGTCGGATTAGACTTCACATGTAAACGCACTGACGGAGTTTAGTAGGTGTGGAGGCTGGACAAAAGATTCTCCCCATAATGCAGATGAATGAACGTCTGGTAGCCTTCCACACCGATGATGCATTTCAATAGATCGTCCTGCTTGAGCTGAAGTAGATCTTCGACGCCAATGACATGTAAATGAACAGAAGGGTCTGGAGCCACAGTCAGGACGAAGACACCAAGCCTTGCATGGAAACAAACTATATTCAAAGCGCTTTTTACATGCGAACGCCAGAGATTGGATACAAGCAGGAAGAGAGATTACAAACCTTTTCTGAAACATCATCATTGGTCCACAGCTACTATTTAATTGGTAATCGTGAAGTGTGGCTGTTTTAGTGCGACCAAAGGAGGGTTTTTTTCATATTTTAGGTCAAATTGATCAAACTCACAGCCCTGATGTGCTTTAAAAGTAGATGAAAGTGAACTGGGTTGGTCCAAACTAATCTTCAAAAGTTGTGTATTCAGTAGCGGTAGCAACAGAGTCTCCTGGTTGTAAAAAGTGAAAGTACTTTTTACTAACGCAGGGAAACTGTGTGTATGAAATGTTGTTTGGATCAACACTAATGTCCTTTGTGACAGATCTGGCGCTCCGCTCGAGGCGTCTGCCGGACCTTAACCCCCCGCGGTCCTCGAATACACCACACAGTCCCTGAACGCACCATTAGGCACAGACATGATTCACACTCGCCGCTTCCAATCGATCAACGTTTGAGAGGGAATAACTTTTAAAAGGCCCGGCGTTTTTTTTTTTTCCTCCCTCAGCCTGTGCGACAACATACCCACAAAATAAACTACAACTGCTCATTAATAAAGCGTCGTTTCGAAAAGGCGTAAACTCGACTAAAAATGGACTGAACCAACAATAAATAAGCTTCTTTCCCCTATAACCTCTGCCAAAGCCGCCATATTTCAAATCCCTAATACTCCGCTGAGCTTGTTTCTATTGTGATTTAAGATCCGCGGCGCTGTGATGTGTGAAATTCACTACAGCCCCATCGTCCCGGGCCAGAGGGGCGCGGAGATGCCCCTCCCCAATCCCGCGGCGGCCCGGCCTTGACTGGGGATAGCCATCTGTTGTGGGAAGCGCGACCAGCCAAGCAAAGCCAATGGGGTCGGCTACCTTTTATGAAGCAGGTATACCTCGGGGGAAATGGAAAAATGTGATCAAGTGACGAGGGAGGGTTTGAGAAGTGGATACAGGGGAGGGGGAGAGTTCAGTTTCGGAGCGCAGAGTTGGGCTTGGAAAGTTTGTGAAATGGATGGAAATGAGGACGAACGTGGAGTCAACTGTTGAACCCATGCTGAACATTCAAGGAAGCGAACACAAAACGATATTAGAGGTCGACCGATACGGGTTTGTCTAAGGGCGATTCCGATGCTGATTTTTGGGGACTTTTACTGGTCGATGCCGATATGCTCAGCCGATATTTTTGACATAGATTTTTCCAAATGTCTGATCTATAACCCTGTAAAAACATAAACGCTTGGCCACTCCAGCTGTGGCCGATTTTATTGTAAAACTTTAGGTGATTCACTCAGTTTCTGTCCCAGCTTTGGTTTGTATTAGTTGGGCTGTGCAATGAATTGAAATTCAATTAGGATTAATCTAGACGATTACAAAAATGGCATAATCGAGAAAAAACGATTGAGGATGTCCTCCCGCTTGTCCATCCAAAGTGCAGAAAGTTTGTTCTGTGCATTTTGTGTGAGCAGCAGCATGATGACCTGTTGTATTGGTTGCAGAAATAATAATATAATAATAATTTTATACGTAATATACGATAATGCTACTGCTCACCTTTTGCTGAAAGGAGAACCGAAGTTGTGAACTGCTACCTTAACGTGGTGGGGTTGTTTGAGTGCCCGAATGATCCGAGGAGCTATGTTGTCTGGGGCTTCATGCCCCTGGTAGGGTCTCCCATGGCAAACAGGTCTTAGGTGACGGGTCAGACGAAGAGCAGTTCAAAGACTTCTATGGACAATATTACAACAAGGACCGTGACGTCGCCCGGTATGGCGCAGCCGGGGCCCCACCCTGTGGAGCCAGGCCTGGGGTTGGGGCTCGAATGCGAGCGTCTGGTGGTCGGGCCTCTGCCCACGGGGCTCGGCCGGGCACAGCCCGAACGGACGACGTGGGCCCGCCCTCCTGTGGACTCACCAACCGCAGAGGGATCCGTAGGGGTCGGGTGCAGAGAGGACTGGGTGGCAGTCGAAGGCAGGTGCCTCGACGACCTGGTCCGCGTGCGCAGCTTCTGGCGTTCGGGACATGGAACGTCACCTCGCTGGGGGGGAAGGAGCCTGAGCTCGTGCGGGAGGTAGAGAGATACCGGCTAGATATAGTCGGGCTCACCTCCACGCACAGCCTGGGTTCTGGATCCCAACTCCTGGAGAGGGGCTGGACGCTCCATTTTTCTGGAGTTGCCCGCGGGGAGCGGCGGCGGGCTGGGGTGGGTTTGCTCATAGCACCCCAGCTCAGCCGTCACGTGTTGGAGTTCACCCCGGTGAACGAGAGGGTCGCGTCCCTACGCCTTCGGGTCGGGGACAGGTCTCTCACCGTTGTCTCGGCCTACGGGCCCAACATCGGTGCAGAGTACCCGGCCTTCTTGGAGTCCCTGGGAGGGGTACTAGATGGTGCTCCGGCCGGGGACTCCATTGTTCTACTGGGGGACTTCAACGCCCACGTGGGTAACGACAGTGAGACCTGGGTGGGGGTGATGGGGAAGAACGGTCTCCCCGATCAGAACCCGAGTGGTGTTCTGTTATTGGACTTCTGTGCTAGTTACGGTTTGTCCATAACGAACACCATGTTCGAGCACAAGGATGTCCATAAGTGCACGTGGCACCAGGACACCCTAGGCAGGAGGTCGATGATCGACTTTGTAGTTGTGTCATCTGATCTCCGGCCGCGTGTCTCGGACACTCGGGTTAAGAGAGGGGCTGAACTGTCAACCGATCACCACCTGGTGGTGAGCTGGATCCGCTGGCAGGGGAAGAAGCCAGTCAGACCTGGCAGGCCCAAACGTGTTGTGAGGGTCTGTTGGGAACGTCTGGTGGATCCCTCTGTCAGTAGGGTCTTTAACTCCCACCTCCGGAAGAGCTTCATCCAGATTCCGAGGGAGGTAGGGGACATGGAGTCCGAGTGGACCATGTTCTCCTCCTCCATTGTCGATGCGGCTGCTCGTAGTTGTGTCCGTAAGGTCTCTGGTGCCTGTCGCGGCGGCAACCCCCGAACCCGGTGGTGGCGCCCGGAAGTAAGGGATGCCGTCAAGCTGAAGAAGGAGTCCTATCTGGCCTTGTTGGCTTGTGGGACTCCGGAGGCAGCTGAGAGGTACCGGCAGGCCAAGCGTGCTGCAGCTCGTGTGGTCAAAGAGGCAAAAACTCAGGTCTGGGAGGAGTTTGGAGAAGCCATGGAGGAGGACTATCGGTCGGCCTCGAAGAGATTCTGGCAAACCATCCGGCGCCTCAGGAGGGGGAAGCAGTGCTTCACCAACACTGTTTACAGTGCGGGTGGGGAGCTGCTGACCTCGACTGGGGATGTGGTCGGGCGGTGGAAGGAGTACTTCGAGGATCTCCTCAATCCCACTGTCACGTCTTCCGATGAGGAGGCAGAGGCTGGGGACTCGGCGGGGGGCTCATCCATCACCCAGGCTGAAGTCACCGAGGTGGTTAGAAAGCTCCTCGGTGGCAAGGCCCCGGGGGTGGATGAGATTCGTCCCGAGTACCTTAAGTCTCTGGATGTTGTAGGGCTGTCTTGGCTGACACGTCTCTGCAACATTGCGTGGCGGCTGGGGACAGTGCCTCTGGATTGGCAGACCGGGGTGGTGGTCCCCCTCTTCAAGAAGGGGGATCGGAGAGTGTGCTCCAATTACAGAGGGATCACACTTCTCAGCCTCCCTGGTAAGGTCTATTCCAGGGTGCTGGAGAGGAGGATCCGGCCAATAGTCGAACCTCGGATTCAGGAGGAACAATGCGGTTTTCGTCCTGGTCGTGGAACACTGGACCAGCTCTATACCCTTCATCGGGTGCTCGAGGGTTTGTGGGAGTTCGCCCAACCAGTCCACATGTGCTTTGTGGACCTGGAGAAAGCGTTCGACCGTGTCCCTCGTGGTGCCCTGTGGGGGGTGCTCCGGGAGTATGGGGTCCGGGGCCCTCTACTAAGGGCTGTCCGTTCCCTGTATGACCGTAGCAGGAGCTTGGTTCGCGTTGCCGGCAGTAAGTCAGACCTGTTCCCGGTGCGTGTTGGGCTCCGCCAGGGCTGCACTTTGTCACCGGTTCTGTTCATTACTTTTATGGACAGAATTTCTAGGCGCAGCCAGGGGCCGGAGGGTGTCCGGTTTGGGAACCTCAGAATCTCATCTCTGCTGTTTGCAGATGATGTTGTTCTGTTGGCTTAATCAAATCAGGACCTCCAGCGCGCACTGGGGCGGTTTGCAGCCGAGTGTGAAGCGGCCGGGATGAGGATCAGCACCTCCAAATCTGAGGCCATGGTTCTCGACCGGAAAAAGGTGGCTTCCCCGCTTCAGGTCGGTGGGGTGTCCTTGCCTCAAGTGGAGGAGTTCAAGTATCTCGGGGTCCTGTTCACGAGTGAGGGACGGATGGAGCGTGAGATCGATAGACGGATCGGTGCGGCGTCAGCAGTGATGCGGTCGCTGTATCGGACAGTTGTGGTGAAGAGGGAGCTGAGCCTGAGGCAAAGCTCTCGATTTACCGATCGAACTACGTTCCCACCCTCACCTATGGTCATGAGATCTGGGTAATGACCGAAAGGACAAGATCGCGAATACAAGCGGCCGAAATGAGTTTCCTTCGCAGGGTGGCTGGGCGCACCCTCCGAGATCGGGTGAGGAGCTCAGTTACCCGGGAGGAGCTCGGACTCGAGCCGCTACTCCTCCACGTCGAAAGGAGCCAGCTGAGGTGGCTAGGGCATCTGTTCCGGATGCCTCCTGGTCGCCTCCCTCGTGCGGTGTTCCAGGCATGTCCTATTGGGAGGAGGCCTCGTGGAAGGCCCAGGACACGCTGGTGGGACTATGTCTCCGAGCTGGCCTGGTGTCGCCTCGGGGTCCCCCCAGAACAGCTGGAGGAGGTGTGCGTGGATCGGGAAGTCTGGGCATCTCTGCTGAGACTGCTGCCCCCGCGACCCGGCCCCGGATAAAGCGGAAGAAAATGGATGGATGGATGGATGGATGGAGAACCGAAGTTTAGAAGCCTCTATATCCTTCGCCCAGGGCTGGTTGTTGCAGAAAAATCTAAAACTCTTCTTCAGGAGCAGATTTCACAAACGCAGCTCAAATCAAACTATTATTTTATGATGTGATGATTGATTTTGTTCTTCGCATTTCACGTGCTACAGGCAAATGCTTTGGTCCGAGACAAACAAACGGCGCTGTGTGATGATGTCATCAGGCCGCGCGGCTTGGTTTGCTTGGGCAGGTGTGAGGGCTGGGATGTCTCTCGTAGAGGGTGAGTTTAGAAACTGTAGCATATTTAAAATAATTTGGACTTTTTAATTGTCCAAAGAAAATATTTTTTGATCGAGCAGCCCTAAGCGTTAGCATACCGTTGCTAGCCGATCCAAAATACAGTAGGTTGCATTCATGTTATCGGATTATTTTGTAGTTGCCAATAAAACTATGGGAGAGCAACAGTTTTTGAAAGAAGCGGTGTCAATTTTGACAACATATTTTAATTTAGTTTTAGTCTTTTGACGAAAATGTAATTAAATTTTAGTCGAGTTTTAGTCGACTAAAATTGCAAGTCAATTTAGTCGACTAAATTTAAGACAAATTTAATCGACTTTGTATTAATAATATTCATTATAATCATATTTAATGGAGGTCCTGCTTCATGGAGCTGCTCCCTCATGAACGAAGCTCAGAGCTGTTCCTTTGGCAGAGAATTTACATGATATGAGGCTCTTTCAGACGGTCAATAGAAGTTTGGATGATTTTAGTCTCTCCTTTCCATTTTTATTTAGTCTCATTTTAGTCGACTAAAATATCTGGACATTTTAGTCATAGTTTTAGTCGCATGAAAAACTTTTAATTTAGTTTTAGTCCAATTTTAGTCGTCAGAAAAATCACTTTGACTAAAATTAAGACTAAATATTTTAGTCGACGAAATTAACACTGGAAAGAAGAACTGTTTTCCCAGATAATTTTTTGACAGAGACTGGATTCACAAACCTGTCACTTTATTCTTAAGCCGGTCTTTTCTGACCAACATCGCGCGACTCAGAACTCGAACACAATCACACCTTTACTTTGCCCCGTTCTCTCGATCGTCAGTGTTTTCTTCCCCCCTCGACGCCGATGTGGCTGCGAGTCTGTGATGGACAGATGTGAACGCTCCAAAGTCAAAGCCATCAGAACAGACAGGTGTCACGGCGAAATCACAGGACCAAAGCAACATGGCGGAAAACGCGGCTAAATTACGGTCATTACGGTCTAGACTTTGACCCGAAAGACGACGAGCTTTTACCGGTGATTAGCCTAAAAAAAAAAAATGACTGAGAATGTCTCGCAAACTTCCAAGCCTCGGTTTGATCTGGTTCCTCGCAGGTTCTTGCCCGTCACACACAAAAACTATCCTGCGTTTCAGACCCTATACTTTCCAGCCGATGGCGTCGTCAATTGAGCGAAACGATAACAAAACCTCGTACTCGGGAGCGCGCCTTCTCCCCCGCCGGGACGTTTCTGCTTGGTTTGGCTGCGGGGTCTCGGTCGGTCCCAGCTGAGCGCCTCCTAAACGGTCCCAAAGCACGGGGAGTCGATGGTGATGTGGACGTCCCAGGAGAGGCCGGGGAGAACAAAGGACAACCTGCTGCCAACGATATTATTGCGATACTTAAAGTGGTCAAAACAAAACGTCAAAAAATGCTAAATTGGCACAAAAACGAGGCTTAAATCGAACTAAATTAGGAAAGTAATAACCGTAACTCAACCTTTGCACATTTACAAGTTACGTACGCTTTTGTGACATATTGTGCAGCCCTGATTTAGGATTCAGTCCATTTTAAAACACACCTGAAAGCACATGTGTCAAACGGAGATTATTTAATCATAAATTCCAGATTGTAAAAAAAAAAGTCTTTCTAGAGTCCATCCATACATCTTCTTCCACTTGTCCGATGCCGGGTCGTTCCATTGCACCAGCCCCTATGGCGCCCCCTGCAGGTGGTGGGTCCACAGAAGGACGGCCTCATGGTTCTAACTGGGCCTGTTGGTCTCTCATAAGGGGCTTCTGAACCGCTCTTTGTCTGACCCGTCACCTAGGACCTGTTTGCCCTGGGAGACCCTACCAGGGGCACGAAGCCCCCGACAACAGAGCTCCAGGATCATTCAGGCTCAAACCCCCCCACCACGTTAAGGGGGCGGTTCCAGGAGGGGCTCTTTCTAGAGTCTCGAGCCAATTCCTGTGCGGAGTTATGATTTTTTAAAGAATAACCAAAATGCTCATTCCAGCCACTAGGGGGCAGATTAAATTAAAAAAGGATTTTCACACATGTCCAGCAGAGGGCATGACATGAGAGATCAGGATATGAACACCACATTATAGCCATGCGGTAAAGTTTTACAAAAGTAACCGGTTTGAAAAATATATTTCTTTTTTCAGTAACTAAGTAACATTACTTGCACAAAATACGGGAATATATTAGTCATTACTATTAAAGTAACTCAAGTTACAAGTGCATTTCAATGATTTGTATTGGGGGGATGCCAAACTCCCCCCAAATAAAATGCATCACCAAGTTAGACACTGGTGTCTAAGATCTGCAGTTGTGTGAAGCGAATGTCAATAAAACAAAACATGCATAACATAGCATGGGGATTGTGAAGGAAAATTAAATCTGACTGAACTTTTGCACATTGGCTTCATTACCATTTTCAGTTTTTTTTGTGCCAAAATGTAACTCAAGTGTAACTCAGCTACGTTTATGAAACAGTAAAATGTAATAAAACATATTAAATTTTTAAAGGTGTAACTACTAATATACAATATGTGACCATTTTAAAGTAACTTGCCCAACACGGATGGTCAGTCTGCCCCGGGGCGGCTGTGGCTTCAATAACAGCTTACCACCACTGACTAATTTATAATGAGGTGCGACACATACTAGTCATTTATTGGAGAAATGTGCTCAATAGTGTTTCCCGGTCCACGTTCTGTACGGCCCGCCTCCCACCGCGGGAGCTGGATTTCGGCTCACCTCAGTTTATGCGTATTTTTCCGAAGCACAAATGACTTTTCTTTAGGCTCTTATTTTGCCACATGTCCCCAAACACTCCCCCGTTATGTGACCCCCTGCTCCGTGGACCCCGCCTGATGTGATTTACAGCCGTCTTATGAAGATCTATGGCGTTTCATTTCTGCTGGAAACGTCTCGGCGGTGGCTTCATATATTTGATATATTTTTTTTTCTCTTCGCGACTTTTATTCTTTTTTTTTTCCACCTCTGCCCCGTCTCATCCGCTCCTCATCACCTCCTCACTCCCCATCAATATGTCAGCTGCAAAATGTCATTCCCGAATCCGCACAATGGGCCGCAGAGCGCGACGGCGAGGGCTCCGGGAGCGTGATAGAAAAGGTTTCTGTCGCTCGCGCGGGGATGTAGGTGTAGAACCGGGCCGGAGGAAAGTTTGCAAAAATATCCCGTCTCCGTGAGGTCTTAATGAAACTCAATTTAAATGAACTCACGAAACAGTGACATTTTGCTTTTGAATAGGTTAAGTTCACAGAAAAAAAACCCAAAAAAAACAAAACAAGAAATCATTAGTCTTTTATTTATTTATTTTTTATCTTAAAACTCTCAAACTGAAAATGTAGTGCTGATAAATACATACGCCGCATAATAAATGTGGCTAATTAAATGATGGCATTGGGGTCCTGGAAATGTTAAGGGTCATGGAAAACCTCAAGAGAAAATCTTTACAAACCCTGATAGGATTTTTACTGGATATTACCTACAGGATCCTGTAAGATTTTTATTATTTTAGATCGGTTCTAAAATAGGAAATCCAAAAGGATTAAATCTTACAGGATTTCTAGAAGATAAGATAGCATTTATTGATCTCACAATGGAGAAATGTACTTGTTACATTCAGCTCTTAGACACACTTAATTAAATAGTAAATAGTGGTATCTTATGTACAATGACTTCCAAGGGCTTTGTGGGGACAAAAGTATAAACATTAAATAATTAAGTAAACAGACTATAACCAAAAAAAAGTTATAGCCAGTGTTAGCAGTGCAGGTTTACGTCATAGTGCAAGTGGTTGATAAAGTGACGCAGGTAAGTGATGTAAATACAAGGATTATTGCATGTATAGGAATCCTATCAAATCCTATTGGAATTCTTATATTCCCCTTTTGCTTCTGTTCCTACACCTTTTGGAGCCGCGACCCCCACTATAAGAATCAATGGGTTTTGTTAGCAATTATCTGAATAACCAACCAATTACAAGTATCTTTCATTAGAGAAGAACGTCGCTATGGAAACTTGCTGTAGAGTTTTGATGGTGATGTCATTTGCATAGAATGACATCACCATCAGAACTCCGTTGCTATGGAGTTCTGATGGTAATCTGCATAGAATGTTATGTTTAGAAGGTTTTAGTTGTATCACAGTTCACCTGTACCTGCATTACTGTCCGCCCTGCACTCGAGACGCACGCATTTGCACGACTCTCAGCAAAACTGACCGTATATTCTCGCTTTTGACGAAGTGAATTTAGGAAAGTAGAAGTTATTCTCATCTCCATCAAGGAAAGAGACAGGCCTCAACTTGAAATTACCTCAGACCTCAAACTGAAGTTATTTTCAACAAGGAGACCACAGACTGAAGCATCTAACATGGAGACAGACAGGTCTCAAACTGAAGTTAGCTTCAACAAGGAGAGCCCACAGACTGGACCATCTAACATGGAGACAGAGATGCCGGAGGAGGTTTATAAAACTGACCTAACTCTCCTGCATGACCTGGCCATTTTGCACAATTTACACGTGCAGTTCAAAGAATTGAAACACATCGGCACCCCACAGGAAAGAATCTTCCAATTGGAGTTACGTGTGGGAGAGTTCGTCGGCTTAGGCAGTGGACCGACTAAACAGAAGGCCAAATTAGCAGCTGCCAAAGAAGTAGTGAATAAACTGGCAAAGCTCCCAGTGCCAGAGACTGTGACTCCGTACTGGAGTAGGCCCCACACTGATCTGGTGGACATTGAGGATCGGCAATATTTCTTTTTGGACAAAAATCCTGTCTGCGCCCTTGTGGAAGTGCTGCTAGTGAGGCGAGAGAAGGCCCCGGAGTTCACACACATCAAGACCACTTATAAAGGCCACGTCCCCTGGTACACGGTGGAGGTGAGAGTGGGCGAGATGACTCTTCAAGCTGAGGCCCCTCATAAGAAGAAAATTGCAAAGGAAATGGCTGCCGAACGCATGCTGGAGATGATGGGATTCGAAGAGCAAATGAGAAGGGATCAATTGTTTGCCCAGGGACACCAGCGAGTGTTCATTCCTCCATCCAGGTCAGCCCAAGCTCCCAGGCCAGTAACAATACCTCCGACTACAGCGACATGGACTAATCCTCCTGAGGTCCCACAGATTACAGTGGACAATGGACCAAAGGAGGTCAAATCTAATTTCTCCGAGGTTCCACAGGCCTCCAGCTCAGCACAGTGCTCACCTCCACAGAAGCCTGCAGAGTCGATACCTCCAGAACCTAACCAAGTTAGCTTCAACAAGGAGAGCCCACAGACTGGAGCATCTAACATGGAGACAGACAGGTCTCAAACTGAAGTTAGCTTCAACAAGGAGAGCCCACAGACTGGACCATCTAACATGGAGACAGACAGGTCTCAAACTGAAGTTAGCTTCAACAAGGAGAGCCCACAGACTGGACCATCTAACATGGAGACAGACAGGTCTCAAACTGAAGTTATTTTCAACAAGGAGAGCCCACAGACTGGAGCATCTAACATGGAGACAGACAGATCTCAAACTGAAGTTAGCTCCAACAAGGAGAGCCCACAGACTGGACCATCTAACATGGAGACAGAGATGCCGGAGGAGGTTTATAAAACTGACCTAACTCTCCTGCATGACCTTGCCATTTTGCACAATTTACACGTGCAGTTCAAAGAATTGAAACACATCGGCACCCCACAGGAAAGAATCTTCCAATTGGAGTTACGTGTGGGGGAGTTCGTCGGCTTAGGCAGTGGACCGACTAAAAAGAAGGCCAAATTAGAAGCTGCCAAAGAAGTAGTGAATAAACTGGCAAAGCTCCCAGTGCCAGAGACTGTGACTCCGTACTGGAGTAGGCCCCACACTGATCTGGTGGACATTGAGGATCGGCAATATTTCTTTTTGGACAAAAATCCTGTCTGCGCCCTTGTGGAAGTGCTGCTGGTGAGGCGAGAGAAGGCCCCGGAGTTCACACACATCAAGACCACTTATAAAGGCCACGTCCCCTGGTACACGGTGGAGGTGAGAGTGGGCGAGATGACTCTTCAAGCTGAGGCCCCTCATAAGAAGAAAATTGCAAAGGAAATGGCTGCCGAACGCATGCTGGAGATGATGGGATTCGAAGAGCAAATGAGAAGGGATCAATTGTTTGCCCAGGGACACCAGCGAGTGTTCATTCCTCCATCCAGGTCAGCCCAAGCTCCCAGGCCAGTAACAATACCTCCGACTACAGCGACATGGACTAATCCTCCTGAGGTCCCACAGATTACAGTGGACAATGGACCAAAGGAGGTCAAATCTAATATCTCAGAGGTTCCACAGGCCTCCAGCTCAGCAAAGTGCTCACCTCCACAGAAGCCTGCAGAGTCGATACCTCCAGAACCACAAGTCTCCACCCCAGAACCGCTCACAACACTACAGGATGTGACCAGGAGTACTGACTCGGTCACTCCAGCAGAGGGTGCTGTCCCAGAGGTCGCCACCTCTGAACATGAGCAGTTCTCAGCGACACGGACCATCCCTGATCCCACAGAGCCTTTCATACTAGTAGAGGACTCCACCTACCCGGAGGACATCACTGAACCAGAGACCCTGAGCCCCCAGAAGCCTTCACCTCTACAGGACACTGCAAGTCTGCCAGAGGACCTTAGTGAGGACGTCACTGAACCAGAGACCCTCTGGGACCATGCCAGTCCAACAGAGGGCCTTGTCCCTCCAGAGGATTTAATGGAAGCAGAGGCCTCCGTACCACAGAAGTTCTCAACGGCACTGAATTTAACCAGTTCCGCTGAAACCACTTGTGCACTCGAGGACTTCACTAATCCAGATGACTCCCCTTATGCACTCGAGGACTTCACCGATCCAGCTGTCTTCAGCACTCCACAGCCCACTCAACTATCATCTCATCTGGATCAACCAGAGCTTCCTGCAGCAGGAAGTTTAACCGAGGCCTCTGCTCACTCTGTGAGCTGCACTTATCCTCAGGAGAGTGTGGTGCCACAATCCTCCTCCACTGCTCACAGTTTGGTCAAAGCCATGGCCAAGAAACTACTCCAAAAATCCCCTGTGTCTCTTGACACTCAGGAACAAGTGGACCTTGTTCACAGACTCGGAGAGGTGGAGAGCAGAGTCCTGGTCCCGGAGAACCTTGAGCTCAGAGCCAAAATGCTGAAAACAATGGGCAAAGCAGCTGCCAAAGGCCTGCTGCTGGAGTTTTCCTCCTCCTCTACGCTTTTATCACAAAGTGAGGAAGATTTTATCAAGGCCACAGTCAAACATCTGCAGATCCACATCAAGAGTTCACTGAACCATTCTCCCACTGCAAAACCGTGGCACAAAAGAGCCTTAAGTAATGTATTCAAGAGAAACAGAATCCCCGCGGGTGCATTCAGCGACTACCTGTCATCAGGGCCAAAGGTCTGAATCAGACAACAGACAAAACTTTCTTCTTGGAGACACAGCAAATAAACACAATCCTGTAATTCAGACATAGATGCCCCAAAGTCCTCTCAGCACCATCTCATCCCAGCCATACTTCAACATTTAAACATGAACCTTATTATAATTTTACATTCATCCTATTTTTAAAGAATCGTTCAGATTCACTGGGATTTAAGATCCCAGTGAATCTTAAATCATCGACTGGACTGGTTTTGGTTAAATTGAGGATGTTTTGCTTCTATTCGCAGAAGGTTCTTCTTTATTCTTTATTCAAGTTGTTTAAAGTAGCACTCAATTCAGAAGTGATGCTGTTAAATGAACTACTTGAATAGTAGATAGTTATATAATATCTGTGTAAGTTCTCAGTCATACAGGAGACTATTATATAACTATTGAAGATAGTTATATAATAGTTATTTAGTTTAGTTAATTTCAATTGGTTTCTGTGGGGTTTAGATGAGGTTTTAAACACATTGAGCTGTCCTGGGTTGTGTAATACTGGCACATTTGAATGGACTTCAGTGCAATAGATGAATGAATAAATGAATTAGCGTACATGGTTAAATAATATAGCTTTATTGGTGCTGGGGGGCAATTGGGGCAAGATCATTTAGCTGTTTCTGCTCGCCACCACTCCGACTTGTTGAATCATCTGCCAGGACTTCAGAACAGTTAACATAAGCTACAAGATCTAGCATTAGCATGTACTATTGTTATTCGCTGAATTGTGCCAAGTTTAATAAAAAACATGATAAATCTTACGTAGGCTGGAGTTTTTGTTGTTTCACATGTGACAAGTTGGAATCGACTCATGGTCAAATGTCCACACTATGACTTTTTAGGCTGACAGTTCAATAATATAAATACATGACGTCTATCCATGCAGGACGCTAGTGGGAGGTAGAGGTGTACTAGTACTACTTGCAGTAAAAAGTAACCATTATCTTAAAGGGGGGGTATTCTGTAAAATCGACCTTTGAGCTTTTTGCCATGTTATCATGTTGTTCCCTGATCTAAAGCAGACCTGGAGTTGTGTGTCCAGGAACTAGCACATCTTTCTTTGAATCTTCCTCGATGCAATAAATGAATGAATGAATGAATGAAAGAATGAACTAGCCTACAAGATTAGATCTTACTTACTGTATGTACGCAAAGCGTAATCCTTTTATGGTGCAGTAAAAACAAGGTCTATATTGAGCTATTTTAGACCTTTCAAAGTAAACTACTTTAGGCACATATTGTACATAATATTTTAATCTTGGCAATATGTAAAACTGATTTGTTGTGAAATATCAGGTTTTATTTTTATTTATTTGCTTGTCCGCCTCTCCCTGTGGGACAACCACTGGCTAAGCCAGTGGAGCCGCAACCCCCATTATAACAACCCCCAACCCTATATATCTTATTAATTCCCGCTGTGGGACACCGTGGGAAACAAATGGTTAAATCAAAATAAGAACAAATAATGGCACTCTGGTAAAATAGCACACACAATGCTACAATTAAATAATAATGATAGAAGAAAAGCTTTATTTGTTCACACGAGACACTTTTACATTCACTCCATCCTCAGTGGTGCTAAGCTACAAATAAATAGAGTTTGGAAATAAACTTTAAGGACTTTCTCTCACCATCTCCTATAGTTCAGTCTTCCCTCTAATCTTCATGCTCCTGGACTGGTTTAAACCGTGTGTGGTGCTAAATGTTTAAACATACATCTCAAACATAATGGCTAACGTAACCAACTGCAATTGTTCCGGGGATCCTTGACAGCTCAAGCGGCCGGCGAATCTCAAAAACGGATGACGGTAATTTGCAAATCCTTCGAAATGTGCGAGCGAATCGACTCCACTGTGGTGGTTACTCCCGTCCCCACCAGTGTTAATTTTGACAACATATTTTAATTTAGTTTTAGTCTTAGTCTTTTGACGAAAATTTAATTCAATTTTAGTCGAGATTTAGTCAAAAAAATATCTTCAATTTTAGTCGAGTTTTAGTCGACTAAAATTACAAGTTAATTTAGTCGACTAAATTTAAGACAAATTTAGTCGACTTTGTATTTATAATATTCATTATAATCATATTTAATGGAGGTCCTCTGCTTCATGGAGCTGCTCCCTCATGAACAAAGCTCAGAGCTGCTCCTTTGAAGGCGAATTTACATGATATGAGGCTCTTTCAGACGGTCAATAGAAGTTTGGATGATTTTAGTCTCTCCTTTTCACTTTTATTTAGTCTTATTTTAGTCGACTAAAATATCTGGACATTTTAGTCATAGTTTTAGTCGCATGGAAAACTTTTAATTTAGTTTTAGTCCAATTTTAGTCGTCAAAAAAATCACTTTGACTAAAATTAAGACTAAATATTTTAGTCGACGAAATTAACACTGGTCCCCACACGGGGTTTGGAAGTCTCGCTAAGCGGCGCCGAGGTACCGCGGTGACAATGACGAATGGATGCGAGGGTTTCTCTGGCACCGGAGGCCAAACGGAGAAAGGGAGCGAGAAACGGGCCCGCGGAGCTGTCGGAGACTTTTGGCAAAAACGCGCAACAATCGATGCTGTGAAGCGGACCGCACGTCGGACTCGCCAACATGTAGAAAAAAAAGAGAAAAACAAATTAAAAAGTTGTACGTGTTTGCATTGATTCTCCGCGAGTTCGTCTGCAGTGGCTCGGTTTAAAAGGAGGGACCGCATTGGACCCGAGCGATTCCACGCGCTGAGACTTCTCTCTTCCGGACTCCATTTTGAAAGTCGGTAATGGCAAAATCAAAGCCCAAATGAGCCGCGTTTCGATCGTTTTTCTAAACAGGAAGTGTGCGCCAATAATGAGGCTCATCGACTTGTGGATCTTTAGTTAACGGAGAAAAATGTCGCGCTCCTTCGCTCTTCTTTTGAGATTGATCTGGGCTTCGTAGAGATTCACCTCACAAGGGGCCGGGATGACTGAGAAGTTTCAATCCCGAACTATTAAAACAAAACGCTGCTACAATGTGAATACAAATCTGACTGTAAGGCGTCTTTGACAACAGTTGGTTATTGCTACACGTGTGAAATGTAAGCAGTCCCGGGAGAGTCGGAGGAGTCTCCCATCCGCGACGACTGGAAATCAGGTTATCAGGCAAAGGGCAGAGTGAATAAAAATCTATTTAACACTTCCTGGAGACAGACACGCTCCCGCTGCTGCCTTCAGGGACACTCGGGTTCATTTAAACATCGGTGAGCGGGGACTGATCAACATCCTTTACTCCGGCAGTGTTTTATTTGAGATAGATGAATAATATGGAGTAACAGGTAAATAGTGACTAATATAAAGTAAATAACTAGGTCTTTCAGCATCTGGGAACTTTTGCAGTGATGTTTTCTTTTGGGAACAACACAATTACATCTCTAAGAATTTAGTAACAATGAAATACAGGCTGGTGAAGACTGACTGGGGCTCCTCCTGCTGGCAGCTGTGGGAATAACTTATTAAAGAACAAACTTCAGTGTCGTTTTACGGCTTCGTGCACAGAACGACTTAGACCTGATATGTTGGATTATGGACTTTGAACATGTGGAGGACAGTTTGCAGTTTTAACAATGACACAATTGTATCCAGGAAGTTCAGAAACCGCCGACACTGAAGAAGAAACCGCTAAATCAAACAACTGTGTGAATTTAGTGAAATACTAAACTACTATCCCAGGAGTGTGTGACGAGCTTTGAAACATGATTAAGACTTAAAGTCGATTTGGAGGATATGTCCACTTTAACAAGTGACTACTTCTATTATAGTGCTTGGAAACCCAGCAGAGGGCAGCCAAGTGCAGCTCTGTTGTTCTCACTTAAAGCTGAACTAAGTAACTCATGCCCCTAGAGGCCATAAGCGCTACTGCAGGTGTCGTAGCATGTTGCAGTTTTTTTACTCATGAATTGTCCGTGAGAGTAAATACTACGCTGACAGAAAAGACAAAGGGAGAGAGGGATATTGTTCATTCAATTACACAATGGAGATCATTTTTTTCACTCAAACTTGGCCCACAGTTAGCTTTGCCCGTTAGCCTGTTAGCTTCTTCGTGATTCCATTACTGTGTATTGGTGGCGGAGGCAGAAAAATTGCAATTGTGATTTTCTGGCCAGGGGGAGATGAAAGACCTCCCAGTCATCCCATTAACACTTGTATTACTCCCAGAGGGACTACGGAAAGGATTTATTAAGGTAAACAAGTTTCTAAGTTCTTCTTTACGCAAAGGAAAAGTGCAGTTTATAGATTTAAGATTTCCATCCAGAAATAAAAGGTAGTTGTTACAATCATTTGTAACACCATTTCCAGCCCCCTCACAATCCTCCTCCGTGACGAGCACATTTGTTGACATTTGACTTCCTCCCGAGTTAATTTGCTCCCATTATCTGGAACCTAAGCCCCGTTTTCTCTGCAAAAAGTCACGGCAGTAATCCGATAACATGGACGAGGAGAGAGCGGACGGGGCAGGCCTTCCCCGTGCGTCCCAGCGGGGTCTCGCACAAGCAGATTAGCGCTTTCTCTTGCTTCGATCGGGGGCCTCTTAGAAATACGCACCATTAACTAACGTTTGAGTATTATAAAAACATAATTAGATAAAAAATACAAACAGCATATAAGCAGTTTCCCTACTGTTCAATTTAGCTTCATATTTATTTTACAGTAAGTGGCTTCATCCCTCGTCAGTCCGACCGTGCTGATTTGGCGGTTTGTTTGGCGATGTCGCGGTGAGTGGCAGGTCTCTGATAACTCCCCCGAATCGCCGCGTCGCCATGGGGGTTATCGCCGTGGAGACGAGAGCCGCCGTCAGGACGGGAGACGGGAATGACAATGAGGGGCCGTTCGGTATTGGTTTAAGATAATTAGTTCGATGGTCGTCTCAATAAACGGATCGTGCGTAATGACTTTTAGAAGCAACGTGCCCTTGTGGTAATTAGGGCCGGGCACGATTTTCGTTTTTGTGCATGATTCATTAACCTGGAGGAGAGCGTTTGTTTTGATTGATCTGAGGTTTGTATGAAAGATAATTATGTCTATTTTCATTTAAAACAAAACAAACTCCAAAACTAGGTGCGTTGATGGTGATTTTCATGACATTTTCGATTAATACCCCGGCCCTAAGTGGTACCGTTTATGGAAGTGGCTCCGACCAAGAACCATCTCTTAAACTATTTGACCTTTTAACCTCTTAATCCCCACTGGAGCCGAGCCTTTAACTACATCTAAAAGCGACAAAACAAAAGGAGGCGACAAAAACCTGATTAAAAAGTGACCAAAGAGCAACAAAAATGTGCCCGAAAAAGCATCATCATAATACAAAAAAAAAGGTGAAAATGAAATGAAAAAAAACTATGAAAACAAGACAAGTTTTGCAGGTCTTTCAAATGAGTTACACTATTGCTCTTAGATTTGGGTAAAGCCGAACTGGAGAAGATGCACTCAGTTAAAGCGGGGGGTATGAGGTTACCATCAGCCCGAGATCAATATCAAATCGGGACTAGAGCGGTTCTAAAATAGACCTAAAACTGGGTGTAAAAATGTCTGAACTGAAAAGCATGAATGAAATGCTCTTAAAATTCTTATCTGAGGACGTCCCAAGTACCACGGTTTGAAAACTAATGGACTATTAGGACTCAAACCTTTTTTTTTCTTTCCTAGTAGAACAAATAGTGTATTCCTCCTTTAGTATATTGTAATCTGAGACGTTTGAAATCACTGTCCATCTGATTATAAAGCATTTGTATCAATTTCATGAAATCTCAGGCTAGTTTTCCAACATTTCTTTGACAGTGACCCTTCAAGTTGTGAAACGTGCCTTTAAACTTTCCCTGAGACGAATCGGGATATTAAGAGTTTGGGAACCACGGGTCTGTCAGGACTCAAACCTGTGACTTTTTTTTGCTGTGAGGCGAGGGAATTATGCTTTCGCTATTAATGCCACTTAATAAGGAGTTCTGTGACGTTGAATCCCCTGAAATGACTTCATGTTTCCTGTGTTCTAGGTCGTACCTCCGTCCGTAGCCCAGCCGGACGCCCCGAGGGCAGCCCAGTAGAAACCATGAGTGAGTTTTTAGCACTTCACACACATTTCTGTGCTCCTCGACTGTCCCGCACCCACCTCCATGTCACTCCATCGTCACGAGTACATCCCCAGGGTCTCCTGTTGGACCACGTTCAAGATGATTCCTTTTGAAATGTAATCTTTGTTTTCGGAGCCAGGCTCATCTGAGGGAGATTTCAGTCTTGTTTTGAAGGGCTAAAAGCAAGATTTGGCTGGAAAAAAAAAAAGCTCTCGTACGGAAGATCGAATTGAGTTGCGCTGTTTTGAACTTTTGATAAGAGAATACATTTAGATTGCAGGAAATCCACCTCTATAATAGATTTCAAAGACATAAAGGTCAGCTATTCTGTGCCAGTGATTCTGCTTATTTATGCAATTCCTTTGTAACTACAGGGATAACAAAAGCCCCCGTTGACCAATGACCGGTGGAGAAATGGGCATATTTTAAAGTAAAAATCATTGAAAAGATCCTTTGAACATAATTAAACTATTTCCTCACTTGTAGACAATGACACGGTTGACAAGGGCAGCTTTGCTAAGAACTTACTGAAATGGCATTTTACATTTATTATTAGTGTTCGGACATCCATAATCCAGTCCCCATTCACTGTCGGCCAAAAATAAATAAATAAATAAAACGGGATTAGACAGACTAGAATAGCCTAAATCAACAAAGGAACGCAAGCTTGGGTAGATTTGGAGGAGGTGGCATTAGGAAAGTCGAGCAGAAAGTGACCACGAGAAGAATCAACTTGACTCAACTTGAATTTTATCTTGGCCTACATATTGGCCAAGATAAAGAGCAACTACAAAACAAATCGTCCGCCTCTCCCTACAGAGTTCGTCGAGCTCAGCATTAGCCCCATTGTTTTCATATCTGTCCCAGTTTTTGCATGTGTCCGTTTGAGCATGGCCACTACTGCATGACCAGATTTATGGGCTGTGTTTAAAGCAACACTGTGGGGACTGTAAAAGGATGTTTAAACGAATAAGCACTATTTATGATGAATGCAATGGCAAAATACGAATTTGAATATATACTGAAACCCGAGCCCAAATTGTATAACTTTCTACTGTTTGTTTGTACCAAAATGGAGGCAAATGAATCAGAAAATATAAACAAAGTGGATCTCATGGTTATAATGCTTACTATAGTTAAATTGATATGGTAAAACAAAAACAATGCATAAACAATTAAAGTGTGAATTTTGCGTTATAACTTACAAAACTCGTCGCAGTTCCACCGATTGTCCACAAGGGCGCCCTCTGCTCTTCCACAGTGTTGCTTTAATTCCGAACTTTGACATTGACTGATTTTCTGAGTGGATATAATTATTATTGCTGTGGTATCTTCCTTCAGGCTTCAGTTTAGATACAAAAAGCATTGGGGAAAGCGTGCACCCCTGTCTGACCCCTCCCTCCCATCTCTTCCCCCACCACTAAACCCGAACTAAACCTGCATTTTAGGAGTGTCTTAATGCACCGAAAGGAGTAACCTATCAGGGCTTTTGCTGGAGGATGTTATAAATGGAAATTTACATTGAGTTCCATTGGCTTTGTTAACAGGGCCCGGTGATATGTGTTCCTACGATGCATATCTATGATAAAACATGGCTAATATACTCAAGTGAGAAAGAATGGACTAAATCTGTACAGACCTGCCACTAATTTGATATACATGTTTATAATATCTAAATGTATTTTGATGAATTGGATTATTGAAAGTTTACCGAAGACTTTACAGTCGAATGTATAATTTTTGGTCTAAAGTCGTGTTCCCATCAACATTTTTGTACAATCAAATAGTTCCAAATGATGATCAAAGAATTACTGTGGGGTATCTGTTTGGAAAGACAAGTGAAGCGAAACTCAGTACTTTAATGAGAAAATGAAATATACACTTAAAGTAATTTAGGTCCATAGTTATTGCACAGTGCAGTTCTTTAATAAAACCCATAAATCAGTAGCGTAATGCATTATTGACGCAACGGGATATTAGCTGAGAAAAGTGATTGAAGAAAATAAAAATATTAAACAAAGTTCTAGATCAAGAGTGGAGTTGTACCTCAGTATAGTTGGTGTTGATGGAAACATGACTGACCCACGAGGCCGTCGCTGCCTCGGCTCCAGTCAGGCCCCAGAGGAACACTCATCACTCGTTCAGTTGCAAAGACAGAAAAAGGAATAACTAAATTTTACATTTACAAGATCCTGCATCGAAGGCGTTGTAAGTTACTCTTTCTGGGCACCGCAGGTTCATGCAGCACAGATGTTAAGGAAAATCGCAACTTGGACAATCTCTTCTCCAAAGAGGGGGTTGCCCCTGAGCAGGCTCTCCCCAATGGGAGCGCCGGGGGGAGGAAACGCCCCCTAGAGGAGGGCAATAATGGGCATGCACACTCCAAGTACCGGCCCAAGAAGCGAAAGAAAGTTCCGGGGCCAATTCTGCCCAAAAATGCCCTGATGCAGCTGAACGAGATCAAGCCAGGCCTGCAGTACAAGCTGCTGTCCCAGACTGGGCCGGTGCACGCGCCGGTTTTCGTCATGACGGTGGAGGTGAACGGGCAGCTGTTCGAAGGCTCGGGTCCCACCAAGAAGAAGGCCAAGCTCAACGCGGCAGAGAAGGCTCTGCGTTCATTTGTGCAGTTTCCGAACGCCTCCGAGGCTCACATGGCGATGGGCCGCACCATGTCAGTGCACACGGACTTCACCTCAGACCAGGCCGACTTCCCCGACATGCTTTTCAACGCCTTCGAGACCGCCGCCCCTCCGGACGACGCCTTCTACCTGGCCTCCAACAGCAACGGCTCCTTCAGCGCAGACTACCCCGCCCTGCCCTCGCCCCTCCCCAGCCTGGTGCAAGCCCCCCTGCCCCCCGCCCCGAACACCTTCATGTCCCCCAACAGCGGAAAGAACCCCGTCATGATCCTGAACGAGCTCCGGCCCGGTCTGAAGTACGACTTTGTGTCCGAGAGCGGAGAGAGTCATGCGAAGAACTTTGTGATGTCGGTGACCGTGGACGCGCAGCACTTCCAGGGCTCGGGGAGGAACAAGAAGCTGGCCAAGGCCCGGGCCGCACAGGCCGCTCTCTCTGCTCTGTTCAACATGCAGCTGGACCAGGCTCCATCCAGACAGCCCATACCCAGAGAGGGGCTACAGCTGCATCTGCCGCAGGTGAGAGTATGTCCAATATTATACTTTGTACTGGCTTCTTGGATTAGAAAGACTAATGTGTCCAAAAGTAACGTCGTTTAACCCACTCTGGTCCCAAAAGTCATAATCCCATTCAGTCTTTATTTTTATTCAGGAATAAAGTCCGACGAAGTCCAAGTATACCCAATAAAGCATACAGCATAACATGGAAAATGCACCTGCAGTTGTCCCTATTCATTTCATTGTTTAGCACCGAATAAAGAAATGCCTTTGCTTTAAAAGGCACAATGCTGTAGGTACATTATGCTCCACACAATGGCTATTATTCTTATGTCAGCGAGAATCTATTACAAGCCGCTGTGCCGGAGATCTCGCAGGGGAAGGGGATTACCGTCGAAAGTGTGAGTGAATGCTTTGAACCGAGCGAAGATGAAAAATCATTTAAAGCTACACTGCAGTGTATTGTTGCTATATCACAAAAGCAACTTCGTCGTGAAACTCGCAACATAAACTCGCCAGGGATCAGCTCGATACTGACTTTTAACATACAGTAACTTTCACCTGGAAACAATAGCTAATTTTCACAACAATGTTTAATTCAATGTTTTACTTAACCTTCAAAATATTCAGTCCTTTTCGAATTCCCTGCCTGATTTATTTTAATTTTTTCCACTAATAAAAAGCATATTTTGAAACTAAAGATATCCAAAATCCTCTCTGAAAAAGTGTTTGTAACTAAAATGGTAAATGATCTCAACTTATAAACCGCTTTTCTACCTGTACGTGTTTTTGTACCTGTACCTGTACGCAGACATGGGAGGCAACGTGGTGAAGTGTCTTGCCCAAGGACACAATGAGAGTCAACAAAATAAAATTTAAACCCAGTTCGATCCATTATGCAGATTTCGTCGCCGAAAATGTGGCATTTTTTAGGCAAATATATATATTTTTAATATGAAAACAAAACCAAAAACTTGCAATATACAGTATGTTACAACAGAAGTTTCAAATTGATAGCTCTAAATAAAAAATCCCTATTCACCTGCAGCATCTCACAGTACAGAATTAGTCCGGTTTAGAACGGACTAAACCTAGTCCACTGTTGTGGGATTTTCGTGGAGTATGAAAACTACATTTTTTGGAAGCCTTATGGTATAGGCAATGAGAAAAACAATGTTTCCATTTGCCCTCGTCATTTGGTAAAATTGTGCAATTGTAACACTTTCCCATTAGAGTAAATGGGGAGTTTTGGTCATCGCTACGGCAACTCCATGAAACATATGACAAGGGTTTCATTGACTTTTTTGATTGAAACGACCAAATGGAATTGTCTGCCACATTTCGTGAATTTCCGCCAAACTACGTTTTTTACCCCCCATATAAATATTATCGCTATTATCACACCTTTATTTTTTTTACATAGACCAAATTGAAACATTTTCTGATTTCTTATTTAATTAAATGTATAGTTTGGACACTCCACAAAAATCCGGTGAAATTATAGTGAACTGGACTAAATTTTCAACATGGGCTGAACAGGCTGACGTTTCTCCACCGTCATGATGTTTTTTTTATTATTATTATACAAGTACTCAAAATACTTACCAGATCTCAATCTACTGTCACTCCGTCATAAATTCAACCATGTGCAATCCAACATGGCCGACTCGCCACTTATTTATTTTCATTTTGCAACGCGGTGAGCACCTATTGACACGTGAACTAATCTCTCGACTGTAAGCCTCCATAACAATGACGTTATCTAAATGAGCATCAGCCTCTCCAAACACGAGCGTTTATTAAAAAGGGCGCCGAGGCTCGAACAGGTTTAAGGAGATCCGGACTGTCACTCACACCGGCACCGGATTAGAAAATAACAGATTAAAAGGGGGGTTTTATCACCTGCTCTATTGTTTCGACTGTATTGACTAAATTGTGTTTGGACTTCGCACCTGATGTCGAGTGGGAAGGCGCATCGTAGGCACGGCTACTATTTTTTTAAATCTAAAAAGCGCACACGACACAATTTTTGCCGACACATGCGGTGCGTTCTAGGCAACTGGTAAATTTCCCTCCTCCCACTTGGAACGCCGCTCGAACTGGTAATTACAGTGGGATATTAGTCAAACACTTCTATGTCACTTCCTTTCAGCAGCTTAACAATTTTTGAATAACTTTTCTGCCCAGCATTTTTTCACGGAAATAAAATGGATCTAAATAAGTCGTATTTTCAAAAGCATTAAAACCCGTCATATGCACTTTAAAAGCTTCTTGAAGTGTCGAAATAGTAACGAAAAGCGCTGAAAATGTGGCAACAACGTGAGGAAATGTATCAGTTTTGTTGATTTGGGTAAAGCTGAACTAGAGAAAATGCACTTGGCTACGGCGGGGGTTAAGAGGTTAAATCAAAACTTACTTAACCAATATTTTCAACATATCGTCTTGTACATAGAAGATAGAAGCATGATACAAATAAATGTTAAAAAAAAACTAACATTTTCCTATGATCTTAATCACAAAATGTTAGTTTGACTGTATCATTTAGAAAGTTCATGGAGGATGGTTAAAGGGGGGGTATTAAGCTTTTTTCAATCACATAGCACCAGTCTATAGCACTACAATGATGACGTAACCTTCTGTGGGTCTGTATATGCAGTAAATTAAAATAACTGCCTTGAATAAAATTGCTCAAAATGGCCGTACTGAACGTCTTGAAATAGGCCTCTGTCTCTTTAAGAAGCTTTCCGACACGCCCCCTTCAGCACGCTACTGTGGCATTGAAACAACACTGTGCGGGGAGGGGGCTCTGCTGAGCTGAGGAGCAGTGGTTGGTGGCTCGGCTGGTGACGAAAGGTCCAGAGGCGTCTCCAGGAGGTGGGGGCGTTCCTAGGAGGAGTGAGGCATAGCTACACCTAAAATGGCCGCCGTCTAAGTTTTCACTGATTACTCAAAAATATGTGAATGAGCCGAGGCAACACTCCAGGCATGTGTTTAATGAGGGAATGACATAATAACAGGATATAAAGCTGGAAAAAGTCGATTTTACATAATAAACTTTAATATGCAGAAAGTTATATTCCTTTGTACATACACCTGTTTGGCGCTTGCAGGTTTTGGCGGACGCCGTGTCTCGTTTGGTGGTGGATAAATTCAGCGAACTCACGGACAACTTCACGTCCCCGCACGCGCGCAGGAAAGTGCTGGCTGGAGTCGTCATGACAACGGGTACACTTTTTGATTGATCGCGTTTTTACCAATAATTGCACGACTTTAGACAAAGTTAAAAAGTTGTACACGAGCTTTCGTCACAGTCTAGTCCGTGCGAGAGTGGGTTTGAAGTGATTTGATATCTCCCCCCCCCCCCCCCCCCCCTCCAGGTACGGACGTGAAGGAGGCCCAGGTGATCTGCGTTTCCACAGGGACCAAGTGCATAAACGGGGAGTACATGAGCGACAGAGGCCTCGCCCTGAACGACTGCCATGCCGAGATCGTGGCCCGAAGATCCCTCATACGATACCTCTACTCGCAACTCGAACACTTCCTCAGGTTCGTGCAAACTGGAAACCGGTAAAGCGAGACACGGCAGGAGGAAACGTTTTTGTCAGTGTTCAAGTTTAGTTTCCTCATCTTTAATGTCAGAGTAAAAACAAAAGACGAAACTCGCCCTTCGTGAATCTTATTTGACTTTGTCCAGCGAGCCAGAGATCAAACCTTTAGAGAAAACATGGATCGGCTACTGCAGAGCAGGGCAGTAAATAAAGACAATGAGACAGTGATACATTTTAAAGTGAAAATGTATTGAATATAAGTGAAAAATAAAAAATACAATATTTACAAAACTGCAGTAATAACGTACGTTTATATTCAATAAAGTGCACAACTCAAGTCAACACAAGTCAAGTAACAAATGGGTTCAATTAAATAGTCGGTTGGAAACCGACAAAGAAAAACCCAAAGCAAAAAAACAGTCTATCCCAGCCTATGGTTTGTGGGAAACAACAGATGAGTGTGAATTGTCTTTATTAGTTTATGGAGGGGAAGTGTCCAAAGCGTGACAATTGTCCATATTGTTCAGGTTGAGGTGGGAGGAAAAGCTTCCTACCAGACCATGGGCATACAAGTTGACAAAGGGGACGTCACTCATTTCGTAACTCGCCATCCCCAGAGTTGGACCCAAGACCGGGCACCTGGCCTGCATGGACCAACAATGTTCGGTTTTAGAAAAAACTCATTTAAAAAGGAAGTTAATGCTAAGCTAACATTAGCATGTGGCAAATTACATCTAAAATGATTACAAAATCCATTACAATGAATTCTAGCCATTTTAACCCATGTTAGCTGTTAGCATGCTAATCATTAGCATGTTAGCATGATTAAAAATACATTAAAAGACAAATCAGTGAACACTGAGGAATACATAAAACCCCATGTTACTGTTAGCATTGTAACATAAGATGAAAAGCTTCATATTCAAACTCACCAGAATGACAAAGCACACACAGAATATCAGGTCCTCAGAAAAAGATCAACGGTCTGGTTCTAGCGTTGTTGAAACATGTATTTTAGAACCAAGCAAGTACTGTAGACAAAAATGGTGGCAACAATCTGTTTGGCTGCTTATATAGTGCTTGGGTTGGATGTGATTGGGTAATTGGGATCATGTGATATGTCATGTGACATGGTGCATTTAGAGACTGGAGAGAATGTGGGGGAAACCAATACAACGCAAAATGTGGGGATTTTAACCCTGGTTACACCAGTGTTGCTCCAAATATAAGACCTAATTGTGTGTTCTCTTTGGGAATTTTGAAGTAATTGACAGTATTTCTGACATTTTTAGACAATGTTTAAGTATTCTCTGATTAGTGTAAAATCATCTTGAGGGCTAGAGGTTCTGTGCTGGAGTGTTAGATTTTAGACGTTGCCTACCCCTGGTCTACAGACTCCAAACTTTCCAGTCTTGTACTTAAGCTTGAGAATATTTTCATTGCTTTTTACAGGAAATATTTAATCTAATTCCTGCCTGATTTATCGAGTTTGAGACGCAAAAAAACAAATATAGACAATTTTGGCATTTTTTCTTTTCTTTTTTTGTGTGCATAAAATGCCAAGAACAAAAAAAAAAGAACAGAAAACTTGGAATACATTTTTCTCGTATATTTACATCAGTAATCTACAGAAAAGTAAAAATATATATATATATCCTAAACGCCTGCAGTTGTATAGAAACTAATTGCTAACATGTTATTTTGCCGTTGCAGTAACACAGAGGACGAGCACCAAAAGTCCATATTCACCCGGTGTGAGAACAGGTCTGGGTTTATGCTCAAAGAAAACGTGCAGTTCCACCTCTACATCAGCACCTCGCCCTGCGGAGACGCCCGCATCTTCTCCCCTCACGAGGCCGGAGTGGAAGGTCGTCCAGCACGGTCTAAAAATACAGATGAACGGCAAAAGGCACTTCTATCTAATGTGTCTTCTCTTGTTTCAGACCAGGGAGACAGACACCCGAACAGAAAGGCGCGGGGGCAGCTCCGGACCAAGATCGAGTCCGGAGAGGGGACGATCCCAGTGCGCTCCTCCAACACCATCCAGACCTGGGACGGGGTGCTGCAGGGGGAGAGGCTGCTCACTATGTCCTGCAGTGACAAGATCGCCAGGTATTCGGCTCCGCGGCTAAAATACCTGGCCTGACCGAAAACAAACTGGATCGGCCGCCGCAGAGTTTGGAAGCTCATTTGAAAGCTAAGATCTTCAATAGTGATCTTTTTTGTCACATTGTTGCCGCGTTTTGGTCATGTTTTTGTTGCCTTTACGTTTTTGTCACTTTTTTGACAAAAGAGCGACAAAAATGCTCAAAAAATGCAACAAAAAAGCTGTGAGTTGTTACTCTGGTCTATAGGGTGTAAGCTCCAGCTGAGAGATTTGAGATTTGGGTAAAGCTGAACTGGAGAAAATGGGCTCGGTTCAGGTGGGGGGTAAGAGGTTAACCCCATTGAGAATCTTTGGCATGTGCTGGAGGAGGTTTTGCACAGTGGTCACACTCTCCCATCAATCAATACAAGAGCTTGGTGAAAAATGAAAGCAACACTGGATCTTTTGCCATCGCAGAAGCTTACTGGAACAATGGCACCACAAAAGCAATCAAAGCTTTTTTTGCCTATCTCATTTACTGGAGAGAAATGCCAGTAAATTTGACCTGTGATGAACTCTTAACCCCCACCTGAACCGTGGAAATTTTTTTCCAGTTTGGCTTTACCCAAATCTAAAAGCTTCTTGAAAAAAGAGCGATAAAAATGTGACAAAAAAGCAATGAAAAAAAAAGGCAAGGTAAAAGATCTATGTAGATGGGTTTTCTAGGCCTTAGCTCACAAATTGGCGTTACACTTGCCAATAGGCTGTTTAGATTTGGGTAAAGCTGAACTGCCGTGTGCGTCTCTGACCTGCCTTCTCCTCGTCTCCCAGGTGGAACGTGGTGGGTTTCCAGGGCTCTCTGATGAGTTACTTCACGGAGCCCATATACTTCTCCAGCATAATCCTGGGCAGCCTGTACCACGCGGACCACCTGTCCCGCGCCATGTACCAGCGCATCACCGAGATCGAGGAGCTGCCCCAGTGCTTCAGCCTCAACAGACCCCTGCTCAGCGGTCCGTACGCGCGCGGGACACACGGGACAGCGCTCCCAAACGACCTTTAATGATCTTCTCTCTGTGGCAGGCATCAGTAACGCCGAGGCGCGTCAGCCCGGGAAGGCCCCGAACTTCAGCGTGAACTGGACCGTGGGAGACCAGGCCCTGGAGGTGATCAACGCCACCACGGGGAAAGACGACCTGGGACGGCCCTCGCGCCTCTGCAAACACGCCCTGTACAGCCGCTGGATGCGCCTGCACGGGAAGGTACTGACCACAGGCAAAGGAGATTTTACTGTGTTGTATATGCTCTGGGCAACAGTGCAGAGACCTGAGCGCTGGACTAATGTGGTCTGGACAGCTCGTTTAGAGAGGAGCAGGATGTTACATAGGATTTCTGCGGGGCATGTGGGAGTTTCAATTCAAGTCGGAAATCCATTTTAACCCCTTGATTTTTAACCTAATGTTTTGCTTTTAAAGAGAAACAAACAGACTCACGGTAACACTTTCTCTTTAGATGTTTTCGCCTTTAGAGAAACCGTAGTCAGACTAGGATTTTTTTTTGTTTTTTTTATTTGATTTATTTGAGCTATTATTTACAATATTTACATCATTACATTTACATTATCACAACAAAACCAATAAAAATAAATAATAACTCAAAAGGAGTAGGCCGAAGCAAGAAAGCTTATAAGTGCCTACCCCATAATCAAAATACAATTATGATAAGACTTACAAGTATGAAAAACATAGAGCGAAAATAGAATAGTTTGTGATTTCTGACTTAGTTTTATAGCTTTCTCTTATTTTTATTAAATTATCGCTTATATTACCATTCTGGTCACTATTCTATTGATTTACTTATTGTTTTAGTGTTTTAGATATACATATATACACATACAGACATACGTATACATATATATATATATACATACTAGCACACATATTTATTATACATATATTATCATCACTATAATAACAATGACAATAATATCATTCTCCAAAATATCATCTTCAAATTGATCATGTTTCTCATTTCTATCACACCTGCTTCCACTGTAATAATGTTGGTTAAGATTATTCTGTCAGTGGTTTTTGGTTGTTTTCCTTATTTGTGAGGTGCGTTAAAAAGCCAGGGTGTTATGTGGCAAGCTGGAAGAGGGCGGTAGGCCCCCCACCAGGGAGCCCCCACCCTGCTGCCCTAACTAGTTGATGTTGTGAAGCGCTTTATAATCCTGTGGTGCTTTAAAAAGACAAGATTTATGAGCCTGTTGAGAGGGGGACCCTACAGCAGGTCCACATCTCGCCTGCCCCAATTCTATTTTATTTGTGGAAGCCGGCCAGAACGGCATTTTTAATATGTTTAATTAGGATCATGCTGCTAAAACTGCTCAGTGGCATTTTTACTTCCGGATCAGAAGTGTTGGGCTTCTTGTGACTAAAGAGGTGCAGCGGGATGTCAGGGACTGGAAAGAAGACGCACCAAAACAGTTATTTTTCTTATTCATTTATTCATTTCAGGCACAGGAATTCAACAATGGAGCACAAGAGAGACAAGGACATCACATGGTTCGTGACATGTCATATCAACATACATTTCAACATAAAGGAAACAAGCATTTCGCCTAAAAGGGAGTGGGAAGAAGAAAACTTCATTTATCCCACCCCTATTTCTCGTTTATATTCTACATAATGAGCTTCACTGTTAACCTCTTAACCGAGCGCATTTTCTCCAGTTCGCTTTACCCAACTCTAAAAGCCAGGGAGACACCTCATTTGAAAGCTAAGACCTGCAGAACTGAGCGAAACTTCTTCCTCGTTATGATTGTCACGTTTTCATCCTTTTTGGTTGGGTTTTCATCACGTTTTAGTGTTGCTTTTTTGTCCATGTTTTGGTCAAAAGGAAAACAGGACAAAAAAGCAACAAAAATGCGACAAAACGTGAAAATAATGTTGCAAAAATGTGACAAAAATTCGACAAAAATGCGACAAAAACTTGACAAAAATTCAACAAAAATGCGACAAAAACGTGACAAAAACTTGACAAAAATTCAACAAAAATGCGACAAAAATGTGACAAAAACGTGACAAAAATTCAACAAAAATGCGACAAAAACTTAACAAAAATGCGACAAAAACTTGACAAAAATTCAACAAAAATGCGACAAAAACTTGACAAAAATTCAACAAAAATTCAACAAAAATTCAACAAAAATGCGACAAAAATGTGACAAAAATGTGACAAAAATTCAAAAAAATGCGACAAAAATTTAACACAAATTCAACACAAATTTGGCAAAAATACATCAAAAACGTGACAAAAACATAACAATTTTTTTTTTTTAAATGTGGCAAAAAAGCACAAAAAATGCTACAAAAACATGATACAATTTTTTTGTGAAATGCGACAAAAAGCAACAAAAAAGTGATTAAAAAAACGCAATAAAAACGACTAAAATGTGAAAAGAAAAAACAGTTTTGATGAGTTACGGAGGTCTTTGAAAATGAGGCGTTACTCTGGCCTATAGGCTGTAAGCTTTTAGATTTGGGTAGAGCTGGAGAAAATGTGCCTGGTTAAATCTTCCTTTCAGCCAACTATGGACTCAAAACTGACTTAGCAACAGAATTGGATAAATCAATAGCCGAAAAAACTAAAGCGTTTAAATCGATGGTTTCCGCCAGTAGTTTTGCCTCCACTCAGCGACTGACCTGTTCAGCGTCGGGACGAAGTTCACCTGTGACATAAACGCTCTCTCTTTGCCGCCGCAGCTGTCGCCGACTCTCCGGATCCGCACGGTGCGCCCCAGCAGTTACCACGAGGCGAAGCAGGCGGCGCTGGAGTACCACTCGTCCAAACAGACTCTCTTCAAGGCGTTCCAGAAGGCCGGGCTCGGGGCCTGGGTCAAGAAGCCCATAGAGCAAGACCAGTTCGCCCTCACCACCTGAGTCCTCCTCGCACTGGCGTCCCAAACTCCGCCTCGACTGTTGTCTGTCGGGAGCTAGTCGCAAGATTTTACCGTCGGGGGGGGGGAGAAATCCGAGGAATTGTGATGTCAAAAATACACGGATATTCAAACATTCCCCTTAATTTAACTAGCCAGCATCCCACGTTATCAAGTCTGTTATGCAACTTTATATAGACGGGACATTGTACAGAAGATTTTTTTGGGAATGACTCCTCAGCCTCGTAAGCTCTATAAGTTTCTATTACGGTCGATAGAAATGTCAACGTTTTTCTGCATGTCCGGCTATACCAAAACTGTGTCCAATTTGGTATATCAGTATCGTGCTACCAGTGTTGTTGAAGAAAAAAAAATAATAATAATCAGAATGTGCTTTTGCGGTTTGTGGTGGGTGGGGAAAAAACTAAACAAAAATCGCAAATTATTTTTCTCTGTTGAAAGCTAAACAGACGCACAGCTTGATGTCCACTGTACAATCGCTCCAGGTTTTCGTTCAGTCCGTCCCGAAGTCTTGTCTACGACGTACACATTTTACAGATGTATCCTGACTTGAAAGGTGTGAGATTGAGATGGCGTTATCATGTCGAAGATTTTCATTTTAAAAAATGTCAAAATTCTCATTTTAATCCAGGGTTTTTTGTATTGGCTGCCAATCTGCAAACAGACACTTTCTATACATGCTTTTCAGTCATGTGACTTTTGTCGTTATGGCAGCCATTTTGAACAACGAAGTAGAATTATGCAGTACTACAACATGTAACAATATCTCTACTCAGGATATAAAAGAAAGACAACTGATCGACAGTGGCATTTTCATGTACTCGTTATCATCGCTCAAGAAGATAACAGTAAAAACACGGCCCCAGAGACGCACGTTTATGTGAAGAAACCAGTGAGTCAGTGTTTAAGATGTTAGCATGCTACCTGTTTGCATTTAGCTTCAACAGCTCAGCTCTGACCTCTCCAAGGGAAAGCCCTGAACCACAAACATCTAGCCTTGGATACAACATGTGACAGAGGTCAGAGCTGAGCTGTTACTGTAGTATTTCCTCAGTGTTCATAGATATGAGTCACGCATGTGTTTATCAGGTCGAAGCCATTGACAGTTGCTAACCGGTAGCATGCTAGCGTCTTGACTGACTCAGACTGAGACTCTGTTGACATGACAAACTGTAAAAATCACAGAGAAAGGTTTTCTGTTTCCTCTTTGATGAGTTAATTTAGTCTGAGGAGTGAAGCAGATCTTTAGTAAATCCTGCTCGACAGACAGCGCTGCTACGTCTGAGCCACATTAGCTCGTTATATCACATAAATGTGCGTCTCTGAGGCCGTGTTTTTACTGTTCTCTTCTTGAGCAATGATTACGAGTACATTAAAATGCCACTGTCAATCAGTTGCCTTTCATTTTCATCCTGAGTAAAGATATTGTTACATGTTGTAGTAGTAGTACTGCATAATGCTACTACGGTATTCAAAATGGCCGCCGGAACTATGCGTGATGTCATTGGAAACGCATGTATTGGGCGACTGTAGGCAGTAGATTAGCGATTAGCTTGTAGAGATTCCACGAAGTGTCCACGAAACGTAACCAATCGGACAAAATCGCAATAATGTTGACGCTCGGTTGCACAGAAGCGTAGATTTTAGTATCGGTCGACCTTTTTTGTCCGTCATTCATGAAATCGTAGTGGTAAAGACCAAGCATAATAATTTGTTTAGCACCTTTTGATTACTAGCTAGAGAAGGCTAACCTCACTAGAATTTGTAGTTTTATTTTTAAAAGACGTTTTTAAAGGGAAAAATCATGCCCAGAAAAGAATCACAAATTGTAGCATCTTGTAGTTTTGCAAAAGTGTCACAGGAGAGTAGAACGTAGTGATATACGTTGGTAATGGGGAAATGCGGTATGCAGGCAGGCTTGTAGCTTCAGTGCATGGCAGCGCATGATGGCAGCTTTTACACCTGCGAGGAATTGTAAAAAAAAAAGAAAGAAAAAAAACAAAAAAAACGGTTAATATCGCAAGAGTCTTTTGTAGCGACCGATTTAGGGAATTTGAAACGAACAGGTCCAGATAGCTGGTAGTGTACATTCACGGCAAATGTAGTGCTGTTTTTATAAGCCTAACAATGGCGTTTAGCAAATACAGGGTTCCTATGCAACCGTCCATAACGCGAACTCCTATTCCAGATTTGATCAAATGAAGACGCCGCTGTAAGTGCCAAGTGCAAACCAAAAACAAGTGGAAACATGCGTACCCAATTTTAGAAGATTAAACTTTGAACTAATGCAATTTAAAAAAAAGTTATTTCATGAATTGTGCCAAAATAAAGGCCTTAAAAGTCGTTAAAAAACATTAAATTCAACTCAAACTGCCATTAAATCAGTTTTTTGGGGGGGGAATAATGGCTTTGCTCCACTATTATTATTGTGTAGGTTATGGTCAAACAGTTTTCTGCAGTTTTAGCAGAAATTCCTCATTCCTCTGTTCGATGGAATGTTTGCAGATCTTAGAGCGCAGATTTGTTGCATTGAAATATACGTCGTGTAGGCTCTCAGTCGTACAGGAGTTGTCCATCTCCAATGAAGGTTCTTGAGTCATCTTCTGTACTCTGCAGTTGGAGTGTCGAACGTTTCGCTTCTCATCCAAAAGGATTCGTCAGCGACACAGAGTTTAAGCTCAGCCCACAAACTAGATATAGACGAGTGGGAGGGGTTTAGCTTGACTAAGTCCCTCCCCCCCCCTATTAACGGCTACTCTCACCTGTGGGTAAACAACCTTGTAGTTATGAGTCTTTGTAGTTCTAAATCCAGGGTGAGCAAACAAATACGACCTCACCCAGCCCTTCAAGCTGGCCGACAAAAGATGTTAAAGCCCCAGCATCTTTGTTGCTTTTAGGCCATTAGAGTCTATTTGCGAATTTGAGAAACACAATTCTAGCCCTGGTCTGGCCCTCTTGGCAAGTTCAAAAAGTCAATGTGGCCCCTGCATCAAAAAGTCTATTCTAAGTCCTAATGACCTAACTCACACCTGAGTTTCAGTCTGAATAGTTTTACTCTCAGCCGATCTATGTATTGTTGAATTTTTATGTAAAGGCCCAACTAGGGACGGACATTGAGAATTAGTTGTCCCTATTCAAATAAACTTAAATAAAAAATAAATAAATAAATGATCACTGCTAATTACCTGCTTATTGATCTGTCCTCATTAACATGACCGAGCCCTCCAGGCCTGGGGCGAAGGAGATTGTTGTACAGTGGAGAAAGGTGACATCTTAAGTTCACCATTCCTGTTCATGGAGGGATTTTGTTTCTTCTTTTGCTTAAATGTTAACCTCCCAAAGTTGGTCAAGGTTGGTGGCTTTGAGGTGGAGGTGAACAGCAGACTGAGGGCTTTCCCTGCGCTGTTGATAAAGCCTCCTCTGTAGCCGTTTTTTGTAATGTTCTTTGAAATTCCTCTTCTATAAACCACATTGCTTAAAATATCGCATTTGGGCGTTAAAAATGGCATTAGAAACCCTCCGAGTACTAGTCTTAAACGAAGGATGCGCACTTACTTTTTTTAAATGGCATTACAGAAATAGAAGAAGGCGTTTCTTTAGGTTTAGCTTGGCTTTCTGATTGGACGACTGGGAGACCTGCAGACACAAATAAGAGGTATTTGTGAGGTATTTGTATAGGATATTATACAAATCTTTCACAATCTAGAACCTGTTGACCATTGACTATTCATTCTTTGCTAATTGAGAATAAAGTAGACTGTAAATACTCAAAAACCATGGAAACTTTGGCAACAATTGTGAGCATTCTTGACCGGGCCGTTGCATAGGAGCCCTGTGCCCACGTCGCTATCTTTGTGTCCAAAAACCTTCGCCGTCCGATGTCAAAGATCAGCTCCCTTTAACTTTCCGATGTCCTCCTCGTTGTAAGATAAGACCAAACTTTTAAATCACTTTGTTGCATGTAAAAAAAAAAAAAAAAACACACAAAAAAACACAAAAAAATACAATAAAAATGAAACCTCGAATCCTTAACGAACAAATGGGGAATTTTAGTGTCAAAAAAACCATTGCACTATTTAAAGGGATCGGGGGTCGCAAACTGTTATGCAAAGAACTGTGTCCCGCGTCGGAGAGTAGGCTATGCAGCAGGGCCTTTTTGACTAGCATTTAAACCAGCTGATGTTTTAGCTTTTCCACGTTTCGATCCATGTTTTGAGAGCTCACCAAAGATAACAAGCGTCTTTGTCATGTTTCACACACCGCGCATCCGTCCTTTGTAGAAAATCATGTTGAAAATTCGAATTGAAATGTTTGTAAGAAAGGGAATCAACCATTTTTGTGTGTTTCCGCGGGTCAATAACGTTTCTGCAAATGGTTGATCTTGGTTTATCCGTTTGGTTGATCGAAAATGGGAACCGTAGTGCTGCGATTGTTTGTTTTGGGCCTTGTAATAGCTCAAGCTTAGTTTGGGTGTAAGAAAAAGACTTAAAATAACTACGAGAAGGCATTTTATGCAATTTATTTGTGAAATCTAGGGATGCACCGATCCGATACTGGAAAAAATACAATATCCAATTATCCAATACCTGTTTTAGCTCTCACTGTTATGGACATGCTGCACCTAAATCTGAAGCTCAGAATCTGGTGAATTCAGTCTTTGAGTTAGTTTTAACCTCCTCAAACAGACTTTTGATCGCCGTGGTTAGCAACAGCATGCTAATGCTAGCGGAAACTAATGAAGGCTGGGACAGAAACTGGGACAGAAACTACTGTATGATTGGCTCACCTAATAAAATTTAATTGGCCACTGCTGGCCAAGTGTTTGTATTTTAGTTTATGAAATGCTTAAAGAATACCTGATCTAGGGTTATATACCTTGCCCAGGTATATATATATATATATTAATGTGTACTGTCCCAGTCAAATAAACAAATAAATAAATAGGGTCAAATAACAAAAGTAAGTAAGTAAGTGCTTTATTGTCATTGTACAAGCATACAACGAAATAGTGTTCAGGTGTTAGTCAGGAAGCCCTTAGAGTTGTGTAAAAATGGGCAAAAATCCGAGGCACTCTGTAGGTAAATAAAATTAAAAATAAATAGGGTGACCAGATGTCCCAGTTTACCCGGGACAGTCCCAGTTTTTAATCCTGTGTCCCGTGTCCCAATAGATTTCTCCAAAAGCATTGATTTGTTCCAGTTTTACTTGGTTTTACCCGTTTTTTTGCCAAAATAGTCCCCAAAATGAAACACTTCACTTGGAAAACAATGTTTTTAGCCTATGTGAACATCAAATACTCAGTATAAACCAATTAAAAATCTAAAGTCTAACATCTCCTCAATGCAGATTAGTGCAAACAGCCGAGATTTGGAACCCCTGCAGCATATTGTTCCCCAGTTTTAAATTGGAAAATCTGGTCACCCTAAACTGATTTCACATGTTTGTAAAGCACAAGTTGCAATGGTCAGATCACTTTATGTAACTTGTTTATATTGATGCAACTTAAACTCATTACCCAAAGATATTTAGTGTAGAAAAGTGGATACATTAGTTTATTAATAAGTGTAACATCTCGTTTGCAAGAAGATATTAAGATTCTACTGACCTCACAATGGAGAAAAATGAGTGTGTTTTTCACTCACAGCCGCCATTTTTAAGAAAGTCTCTTGGTATCGGACATCGGCAGATACTCTAATCCCCAGTATCGATATCTGAAGCAAAAAAAGCTGGATCGGTGCATCTCGAGCCAGTGGTCATCGATTAGCGTCAGGATAGTTGTGACAGTCTGTAACAGAGACGATGATGATGATGATGATGATTGAATGAACTTTGCAACATCGTTTGGGACCAAGATGGAGAAGAAGATCACGATGTCCGTTTTTATATCGTTTACAAAATAACCTCATCGACCGATTGCAGAAACGCGTGTCCATTCTCCGTCGTCTCGCCATAACGTCAGACCTCCATATTGTACAAAGGTATATTTTTGAAACTTAGACGATGTTTTCTTTATAACGCTCTGTAAAATATCCCGCTATTTGACTCTCTCCATCCGTTTCTTTGGCTTCTCCGCGCGTGCATGCTCGCGTCTAACTGTCCTAATGCAAAATCGCCCCCCCCCCCCCCCCCCCCCAGCGGGAGAACACGGGGGGACCGGGGGGGCCCGCGGCACTTTCACAAGGGAACAATGTTTTGTTTTTTCGAATGGTTCATGCAAAGGTATTTTATGATTTTTTTCCAGCCCCGGATACTTTTATTATGATTATTATTATGATTATTATAGGGAGATGTTGGGGCCCTATTGCATGAGCTCTACTGTAAAGCATGACGATATAAATATGTAGAAAAAGAGTCGCGTCACTGATCTAGAAGTTTAATAAATGCTCTAACTGTTACTGACTTTGGGCTCTGTGTCATTGCTTTCTATTCAACATTTATCCCACAAATCTAAAAGGGTCTTTCCTGCTGCTTTCAACATTTCTCCAAATTTGATGACTGAAAAAAATAAATAAAATAAATTATTTCCGATACCAGTACCTGAACGATACTCTTTCTGATACCTCTACTAAAGTATTTGTCGTCTAGAACTGAAAAAAGAACGATAATGTATGGATATATGAAAATGTACAATATCGAGTAAATGCTAAGAAAATGTGCAACAAAATGGGTATTTTTTTTTTTGGGGGGGGGGGGGATAGATAAAATATTAGCCATAAAAATGAGGGGAAATATTTGGTTGCAGCTATACCGCTTTAAGTCAACATGTCATACAAGTAAAGCTTTATAGAGTTTGGGAAGTTCCACAGTTACCATGGAGATCGGCCATCTTTGCAGCTGTTGGCATACATTTCCATTGACTAGCATTAGCTAAAAACAGTATATGAAGTGGAGAACATAGCCGTGGAACGACTCCGTTAGCTGCTGGTAAATATATCTAACTCACCGTGGTGTCCAAGTGTTTTAATGTGAACAATAACTCCAGTATTTTAACTTTTCAAATCTCCATTAGTTTACAATTGCTGCTAATCCCATAATGCTTAGCGATATGACATCACATTCCCGAACTCTATAATGGCTTCAACAGACACCCTTTTTTTTTTTCTTTAAACTTTCTTTCTTTAGGAAAGTTAGCCAAACTTGTCAGCTCCTTTGTGCTGCAGATGGAGATGACTGAAGGGAGGGAGGGGAGAGAGTTCAGTTTGTTCTGGCATAAACGCATCAGATTTGATCACTGGGTCATCTAAATACTTGCCTGGCCACTCATATTGGGGGAGTTGATTGAAAAACATAAAACAATGACACATTCCTATCAGAATGTTATAGTAGAAAACCATCGCTTTGTCATTTAACAAAAACTGGATGCGACTCTCCTCGCCCACACTGCCCACAAAGTGCTCTCCAACATTTAAATCCGCTTGCCCGCCAGATCTTTGACAGCCGTTTTGCCTAACCCGGGCGCGTTCCCCTCAAAAGCCCCGAATCCCGCTTCAGGATCTGCTCTTTTAGCCCCGCTCGGCAGAAATTGCGCGCTGTGTTGTCGTGGCTAATGGCGTTTCCACTTCCTTGTGCCTCTTTGGGCGCCGGGACGTAATTCCCCCGTGTCCTGGGATTACTGGCCAGGTGCGGACCCGCGATAGCGCGCGCGCGCAGGCAATAGGGGCGAAAGAGGAGATGGAAGGTATGGAGCTAAAAATACGATGTTCAGATGGAGCATAAAAGAGCGGGGGAGGTGTCTTTTAGTGAGAGGAAAACGAGTCATTTTGTCATCTTCGCGTCACTGTCAACAGAAATGGAAGCCGGCGAGTTAAGTGCACGGGGTAAATTAGGGGGAACAAATGGAAAATGGTCCGTAAGTGTCTGTAGGTCTGGTTTTGGAAAAGGCGGAGGAAAATCTGCCCTCGGGGAATTTGAGTATTGGAGAGTATTCACTTGAGCACAAAATGTATCGGTATCCAAGTATTTAAATATGTTTTAAATACACTGCAGGTGAATAGATACAGACGGCCTCTTTGGAATGGCCCATATACTGTCATGTTTAGGGTGACCAGATGTCCCAGGGAAGTTCTCCAAAACCATTGATATGTCCCAGTTTTACTCAACTTCTGTCCCAGGAGTCCCAGTTTTTCGCCACTGCCAGGCCCGCACCTAAAGGTTTTTTTTTTAAAATAAATTATATCGGGTGAAAACGTCACAATTTTCCCTCCACAAATTTCCATTTTCGTCCCAGTTTTTAGCATGGAAAATCTGGTCACCCTAGTCATGTTTGAAGCAGCTTTCTCCCATTTCTCCACCATTACTTTAACAAATGCTGAATTATGAGTATATGTCTCTACTAAATAAAGATACAGAGACATGGAGAGGAGCAAAGTGGATCAACAGCCCATAAATAACGGACAATGCTAACCAGGAAGTTGACGTTAGCTTCATGCTACTTATGCTAATGTTAGCTAAAAAACTGCGGAAAACCGACGGACATGTTCAGTATAGAGTTCGGAAAATTCCACAGTTACCATGGAGATCCGCCATCTTTGCAGCTGTTAGCATACACTTCCATTGACTAACATTAGCTAAAAACAGTGTAAAAAGTGGAGAAAAAAGCCGTCAAAATACATCTAACGTTTTAATGTGAACAATAACTCCAGTATTTTATCTTTTAAAATCTCCATTAGTTTACAATTGCTGCTAATCCCATGATGCTTAGCGATATGACATCACATTCCCGAACCCTATTGTTTCTCTATTGTACTCATCCCAGTTCTTCGCAGGGATGAGTAAAATTATTGTATTTGCCCTTGATTTGAGTTATGTCAGTGGAACTTGCTTTTGGCCAGGTTTACACTTGTCGATGTCTTCCCCTAGCCTAATTTAAGGAACTTTTAATGCAAAAAACTAAGGTGACATTAGTACACACTTTGTCAATAATAACCAGTGTATTCAAAAAAAAAAGATTAAGTCAAAATTACTAAAATTACTGTGAAATACTCATCAAACCACATCACAAGAACAGCAGATTGGCAGTAGAGAACGTTCTATGCCCATCTCGGTTAAACACTCCGGAGTTTTGTGCCAGGCGTCGTTCACTGACCACATGGAAACATCCCCATCAGGGCTTCTTCACTCCGGTGCTAAAATTGATCCCGTCTAAACGAACCTTTCCAACCTGAACTCCTCGGTGCTGAAACCCTCTCTCTCCGCTCTCCCTAATTTGCCGCGGCTCGTTTGCTCAATCAGACCTCATTAGTCGGTTAATGGGGCCCAGCCGGAAGTCAGCGTACGTACAGTCGCCCCAAATGGACCGGAATACCATCATTTCTACTGAGCTACTGCTGCCGCCAAGGAAAAAACCCACACTGTGCTCGAGCCAAGTTTCTTTCACGTCTACATCCTGGTCTGAAACCCTTAAATCATAGCCTCTATGTCCTAACCCTCGCTCCTGATCCTTAACCTTTCATGGGGTCAACTGTTGGAGCCCTATGCAGTTAGAGCTTCAGAGCTATTTACCCAATTCGACCGTCCTTACCGAGGGGAAGGGAAGTGACGTCACCAACAGCTGTTCTTCTTCTTCTTCTTTAAGGTTATTGGTGGACTGCAGGCCAAACAAAAGTACTGTATTGCGTATAGACATAGTGTCCAAATAAACACATTTAAGGAAAAAAAAGGGAAATCCAATTGAGCCATCACATTTCCCTTTAGCTTATTTCATAAAGCTACAGTATGCAAATTAGCCATGTGGGTTAAGTTTCTACTAAAGGAAAACCAAAGCACAAACTGCCTTCATTTAAGCCATTTACTGAGTCTCCATTGAAACTACTTCTTTAAGTCGTCAAATTTCAAAGCCACTCGTTGGCAATCCAAAATCTCCCTCTCATGCACTCAAACGCCCCGGAGAGGTCACTGTCATTTGCCGGGGGGGGGGGGGTGGGGGGCGCAGGGGAAGAGCCATGGCTACTGTGCGCATTCGTCAAGTCCCCGGAGCAGAAAATTAAAATGGAAATGCGGGCCTTGAGCAGAGCCGCGGGCGCCGTTGACCTGCTTTGGAGACTGATTTATGGGCAGAGATTACGGCCCATTGAGGGGAGGGCGTTTATGGGGCTTCAAGATGATACAGGGATTAGAGGGATGCGTCGATGCGGCGGAAAAAGTCATGACTGTAGCTGATTACAAGTCGTTACAGCATGGTGTCTGTCTGAGACCTCTCATTAAAATAGATGTGTTCAACAATGAAACGCAAAGTGGAGATACACCAGCTTATCTGGCAACACGGACTGACAGTTGTGGTCAATGTGGAGATTGATTCCCTTCTCAACGCCAAAGCTAATGATGATGGTTGAAGCCACAAGGAAAGACAGAAAGTGGGTAAGTCGTGTAATGGGACTATTTGGATTCATACAGTGTGGTCCCCATGATGTTATTTGTTCAAGCAAGTGTGTGTTTGGCCATACACTGCTTTTTGTCTGGACGCCTTTAGCTTTGATCACAGCTCACATTCGCTGTGGATTCAGTAGGCGCAATGTCTAAAGAGCTTGTATTGACGACGGAAGAGTGTGACCACTGCGCTAAGCCTTCTCCAGCACGTCCCAGAGATCGTCCGCGGGGTTAAGATCTGGACTCGGTGGCGGCTGATCCATCTTGTGCCATCAGGGAAGAAGAAATCCCCACGATGGAATAACCCGGTCATTCTTTGGGCGCATAGTGTTGCTGGACCTGGACCTGACCAACTGCAGCGACCCCAGATCAGAACGGTTGGTAAGTTTTTTTGTTTTGTTGGTCAAGCAATGGATAAGATCGATTGGGCCGTGGTCTACTGGCGGGTCGGGACCCAAAGGTGGGTCATGGAACCGTTTTCAGTGGGAGCCTTTCCCGGAAGACCTTTCTTTTCATATGTATCACTACTTGAGTCTGTAAATGGGTTGTTGTTATAATTCCAGCTTCTGTGACCATCCCTTGTCGTGTTGCCTGTATAAAACCCTCTGCCAGCCTGTTGTGCACGTTTTGGGCGGGGAACTGGAACCTCCAACATGATAAGAACATGAAAACTCAATATCGAGAGGCCCACAAGAGTCCAACCCGGGACTGTCCTCCTGTAAAACATTCAGCGATTCGCCAAGATCTACTTATACGTTATTTGCAACACTGAGAGATTCTTAACATTCAAGAAAAGGCCTAGACAAATTCAAATAGGATAGATAGAAATAGATAGGCTCAGGTATGGAAAAGAAGTCATCATCTCTAACACCTGATTTCAAACCGACCTTCAAGAACCTTCGAGGGAAACGCCTAAATTGCCAATAATTTCAGTCCATCGCTAAAATAGGCCCTTCACTCAGCATCCATCAGCTCCCATCACACGCAGACCTGCGCGTTATAAACGAGCATTTCCCCGTGTATGGGACAGTATCGAGCCTAATTGGTATTTGCATTTAGATGTATCTGTGACCTTTTCTCCCATGTCCGCCGCAGACGGGGAGGGTTCACGACGAAGCTCGGTTTAATCTGGTGACATTCAGGCCAGTGGTGTCGCGAGACCACAGCGGAGCGATACTGGAGTCAGGAAATCTTTCCACAATCACCAGTAACTATCAAACAATTTACAGTAAGTATGAACGTGATAGATTCTTCTCCTGTAAGGCACATACGTTAAACAGTCGGTATAAATAAATATGTCAATTCCACTAAATCCTGGATGAGTGTCTGCAAATACACAATACTTTGTTTTCAGGCTGATTCCCAATGAGAAGCGCTTTGGACATAAAACCTTGTGTGATCTACCGCCATCTGCTGGTGATGCATGTGCCTACAACAATGTTTTACTGTGTGTGCAAGTAACAGAACGAAATTTGTTTTGTCCTCCTTTAAGTATTTGTGAGGAAAACATTTACGAGCATTTTAGTGACAGTGAGGAAAGAGTTTGGACCACAACATTTTACTTTAGTGACTTCCTCTTTTATTTTTTGCAATGAAAAAAAAAGAAGAAGAAAAATCTGCCCCCTCACAAGTTAATAAAACGACAATACAAAAATAAAGACTGTTTCATGTCTCGTTTACACGGGACTCCTGGCTCTGAAGAGGAACCTACTATGCATATTATTAGTAGGGGAAATCTGGGACCTGTTTAATTTCTGTGGCATTACTAAAAAACGATGTTCATGAACACAAATGTTGACATGAGAAAACTCGAGAAAGAGCATGATATTTCACAGTAATATTGTTCTCTCCAGTAAAAGTAATAAATATTGTGTGACAAAACTAGACAAAGAAGAAAACACTTCAAAAAGAAACTCAGAACATGTCAGTGAACGCTCGCATCAGGGAAGAAACATTACACGAAAGTACATTTAGCTAAATGGCTAAATGCATAGGCTTCATAAAGATCAGCTAAAAGGTTGTATTATCGCTGCTCTGTGTTGTGCTGAAAGGTCAAAGGTGACCTCATCGCAGGAACTCAGGCATCAGAATTCATACGTGCAGTGTTATTTACCACCATTACAAGAGCACATGACGTTAGCTTTGTGTTTCGCCCGCGCGGACGTCCTCCTCGTCGTGTGAGATCATGTGTCTCTCATAAACCCACTTGTCACTGAACCTTGTGTCACAAACTGAGCACCAGTAAGGCTTCTCCCCTGTGTGTATCCGTATATGTGTCATAAGGAGATTCCCGTCAGTGAAGGTTTTCTTACAAACTGAGCAGCTGTAAGGCCTCCCCCTTGTGTGTATCCTCATGTGTCCAATTTGACTGCCCTTTCGGGTGAACTTTCTCTTACAAATTGGACAGCCGAAGGGCTTCTCTTTTGTGTGGGTACTCAGATGTGATGTCATGCTACTCTTGTAGGTAAAGCCTCTCTTACAAACTGGGCAGCAGAAAGGTTTTATCCCCGAGTGGATCCTCATGTGTTCATTTCGATGACTATTTCGGGTGAATTCTTTCTTACAGATCGGGCAACTGAAAAGATTCTCCCCTGTGTGAATCCTTGTGTGTATTTTTAGACATCTCTTATCAAGGAATGCTTTCTTACAAACCGAGCAGCTGTAGGGCTTCTTCTTTAAGCCTGTTTCCATATGTTCGATTAGAGTAGTTACTTGAGTCAGAGTTTCCTTATCGACTGCCGAGCTGCAGGGTTCCTCCTCCGTGTGGCTTTTAACAAAATGTGCATTTAAACTGCACTTGTATTTGAATATTTTGTCACAAAGTGAACAGCTAAAAGGTTTGTTCCCTGTATGGACCTGCATGTGCTGATTTTGATGACTCTTTTGGGTGAATGTTTTTTTGCAGATCGGACAGCTGTAAGGCCTCTCCCCGGTGTGTATCCTACGATGGTTTCTATAGGAACTATCGTCGGAGAAGGATTTCTTACAAACGGAGCAGGTGAAAGGTTTTTCCCCGGTGTGTGTCCTCATGTGTGCCTGCAGACTACGGCTGTGGATGAATCCCCGGTCACACACCGAACAGCTGAAAGGCTTCACCTCCAAATGGTGTTTCATGTGTAATTTCAGACTGGACCTGGCGTTGAAGCCTTTCTTACAAACTGTACAGACGAAAGGCTTCTTCCCGGTGTGTTTCAACATGTGCTCATTTTGATGACTCTTCTGCACAAATGTTTTATTACAGACTGTGCAGCTGTATGGTCTCTCCCCCGTGTGTATCCGAACATGATTTTGGTAATTCCTGTTGTCGCTGAATGCCTTGTTACACACTGTGCAGATGTAAGGTTTTTCCCCCGTGTGCGTCCTAACGTGTACGCGCAGACTGTTGCTGTGGATGAACGCCCTCGGACACACTGAGCACTTGAAACGCGGCTCCTTCGCCTTGCCCTTGTCCGTGTGGCATTTCTCGTGGTATCGCTCGTGTTTGTTCCTCTTCAACTGGACGCTGAATGTTTTCATACAGAACGAGCAGCTGTAAGGTTTTTTAAGGGACGCGTCTACGTCTTCCGCAGCCGCGCTCCTTTCGCCGCTCTGGACTCGGTCGGCGTGGTCGTCATGCCCCGTCTGCGCGGCTGGACGGGCGACCAGGGGCTCCCAGTCGTCGTCATTGTCCGTCGCAGAAGACTCGCCGGGCGGGTCCTCGGTCTCCAAACGTGACCGAGGCTCGGGGCGGATCTGCGGTTCTTCTCGATGCGCAGCTCGACTTGGTTGAAGCGACGAGGTCTCCACTATCTTTGGACCAACTTCACCGGACTCATGGACAGACCTGAAAAATATTAGAACAACGCCAGATCACAAATTCATCGCGTGACAAAACCACGTGAGAAAATACTTTAATATAGGAAATGTATTTAGTATCGAGGTGTAACATAATGCAATATAAAAACTGTGTCAATGAAGTTTCTGGTGACGGTGATCATTTGGTCTGTGCAATTGTTTAACTTTTATAGCTTGATTTAGCTGTCGTCCACAAAAAAGTACTGACTGCCCTGCGTTACCATTAACCTTAACTCTCCAGTTCAGCTTTACCCAAATCAATCCACTCTAATCACAGCTCAAGACCTACAAAACTTGATTGATATTTTTCTCACTTTTTTTTAACATTTATTTCCATCGCTTTTTGTTGGAGTTTCGTCACATATTTTGTCACTTTTTCATCTATTTTTTGACACTTTTTTCAAGGAGCTTTTAGATTTGGGTAAAGCCAAATTGTGCTCGGTTCAGGCGGGGGTTAAGAGGTTAATATAATCTGCATTACGATTACAGGTGTGTTTTTAAGTGGCTGAGGCCTACACTGGCAGCTGCTGCTCCTCCTGTTTGGGGCTCTGTTCCTCCTCCGGCTCCTCTTTAACGATCTGCTGTGGGGTCCCGGGGTTTTCCGGGGCCGGTTCGGGTCCGGGGCGAGGGCCCGGACTCGCCGGGGGAAGCTGCACCGTCTGGGTCCTGACTTGTTGGACCCGGGGACACAGATAGTCCAGGAGCCGCTGTTTCTTCTGGGCCTCCTCTTTGGCTCGGCGCAGCTCATCCTCGTACTCTTTGACCGTGCTTCCGAAGAACTCATAAATCTCATCCGCAGCCGCACTCAGCCGCTGATTCAGGAAACTCCTCAGCATATGGCCTTTAGACATTTCACAAACTGTTTTCCGGCGTTAGCTCCGAGCTAACCGAGCTAACTACACTAGTGTTTTTTTTCTTCTTCACGTTGCCTCGGCAGCGGAAGAAGGCGTGGTCTGCCGTGTGACGTAGGCCCAGTGCGTTTGAATATCCCGGAAGTGGAGCTTTTGTTTTGTTTTGTCCTACTTTCTGCAGCTTTGAGAGGGGGGAAAAAGTCGATTTTCCGGGGCTTTGTTTTATGGAAGACGGCGTCAGGAAACTATAAAACAGGGCGTGCAGTGGAAGTGCGTTCACGAAGTCCCAGCTGTTCGGGGACACAAAGAAGAGAAATGCTAAGAAGCTAATGCTAAACAAAGTATGTCAGTTTCATATATTTACTGCATTGCACTGTACTTGGAACAACTTTTGAGTTGATTATGTTGTAGTTTTGTGAATATTCCTGCCGGAGAAACTACATGCGCAAAATATATAAACAATATAATAAAATATTGTTCTTGGTTTTTATTCGCAGATTTGGTGAAACTATGGGTCAGGTGAGAGCAAATTACACAGTAAAACATTCAACAAAGACACATGTTTAATTTTAATAAATTACTATGCTGTGGGCCTACATATTCATTTCATGTTATATGATTAATAAATATGTTGAAGCGAAGTCGTTCTCTTATAAGCTAGTGTTACATTATATCATTCATTGGGATTAAGATGAACTATGTGTGGTGACCTTTGTGTCCCAACTTACCCCTTTGGTCTGAGCTCTATGACCGTTTTTCCTTCTTCAGCTTTGAGCTTTGACAAAAACAAATTATGTATGAAGACTCTTGATTATTCTTTGGGCTGTGTAAACCCTTGACAGCAATCTTCTACCCCCTCTTTAGTTGAAACACAGTTCAGATTGCCTCGGCTTCGCTCTAGTTCTTCACACAATGAAAGAACAATCATTTGCTTCTTCCTACAGCTCTTTATTTAAGAGTGGGCGTTCAATCTGTTCTTAACTCAGTCATGTAGTGCACAAAGAGAACTACATCTGTGAGTGTGACTTGATATTTGTTGTTAGGTTAAGCTAGAAATGTAGAGAGCCTTTCGGGGGAGCGACTTCGAAAGGAAAGCTACTAGTCGGAGAGCCCTGACCTTTGCTATTGTGTTATATGTAGTTTTTTCACCTGTGCTGCCCCTGGGAGTGTCAGGCCACCAAGGGATTGTCTTTCATGGATCCCTTGTAGTGGTAGCAGCAGAAGTAAAGGCGGGGTTTGTGGCAACCTGATCATCTGTGGTTTGTCATAGCGACACAGTTCAGATTAGGCTGAAGAGAAAGGAGCTGTAAACCAACAAGACACCGCTACATGTCATGGACACCACCAGGAATCCTATTGTACACTCTGGGAATAAGACCTATGTTTATCTATGGACTTACAAACAATTCCAGGTCTATAGAAAGCTCTATAACGTGAATTCATCGGCGCTCTAGGCGATCTAAGATGTGCTTTTATTTTGTAGCAGGAGCAGCTGGAGTGGGGCGACGTGAACAAACTGCTGCAGCATCATGGATTTAGACCCGTGCTTTTCGCAGATCCCGTTGAGAATAAAGCTTTGTCAGGTAAGAACGAGGAGCTTGGAAGATATAGACTTCAACAATGCAGGCCTTACACGTTTCCTTCTTAATCCTGAATCCTAAATTAAATTGAAATGCTACAAATGAGTCAGTCCCTCACAAGCTTTTTAAGTCTTCAGTGGTTCAGGAGTAGCACATACTGGTACACAAGCCTCGAGTGCCCTCTAGTGGCTGTCAGTGTGAAAATAACAAATGTGAAATTATATATTTTGATATACAAGTCACACCTGAGTGGGAAAAAAGTGCGAATTATAGTCCGGAAGTAAAGCGAAATTAAACGTTACGCAACCGCTCTCCTTTCGCTTGGTATTTATCTTACTTTTATCCGCAGAGCTGGTTTTGTTGGATAAACGGACGGCGGCGGAGGTGCGGGCCACGCTCAAAGTGATGCTCACCGACTCTGAGCGGAGACAGCAGCTGATCCAGGAGCTCATCCGGACCAACGGCCAGCTCAAGTGAGATCGAGTTTGCTCACAATCTAAGCATGTGAGGAGTAAAAAGGCACATTCTACCATAGAAATCTTCCGTATCCTCCACTTCAGTTATAATTATAGATTCTTTCAGCGGTAAGTAGCGAGCGAGTGCATGCAGAATGAATAATTGGCGAGTTCAGCGCGGAGACCACCTGTCCCCCGTCACCCAACCTCATCCCAGATACGAGCTCCAAATACCGTCACATCCAAACGCAGATACATTATTTATTAAAGACGAAAGCCCGCAGACCACCCACGGGGAAGATCATCTGTCAAAGCGTCATTATTAATTGAACCAAGCAAGCGCAAGAAGAGAATTATATCATGAGTCACAGGTTTGATCATCTCAGTTTGAAGGAGCTCAGGGGGTGAATCATTTTGTAGTGTAGAAAACGAGTGTAAAGATATTTTCCACATGGTACCTTTCCAGAAAATTCCCTCTAAGTGTCCATTTTCCAAGAGGTTTTCAATATTTATTTTCCGCATTTATTCGGATTAAAAGTCGCTTGTCTCCCTCTGCTGGCGAGTAATAGAAATGCAGTCATGAAGCCACGGAGAAAATGACCCGTTTTCCCCACGTATTATCTGTGCGTTCGCTCCACAGGGAGGACGTGCAGAGCCACATGCGGCGCTCCGTGGCTCAGACGCAGAGGGCCTCGGAGCTGGAGACTCTCCTGGAGGGGGTGCGGGTGCGAGTGCAGGAGCTGGAGGAGCGGTGCGTGGGGAGAGCCACCCAGACGCACGGGGAGATGCAACAGCTGCAGCACGACAAGCGGCAGGCACAAGTGAGCTCGGGTTTGAACCCTCCTTAACCAAGCGCGTGTTCATCACTTTAGCTCGATCCAAATCTAAAAGCTTAAAAACAACAACATCAAAATAGCAACAAAAAGGGACAAAAACGTGATAAAAAGCGACAAAAAACATGCGGGAAAAACAACAAAAACGTGACAAAAACATGTAAAAAATACAAAAAAGTGACGAAAACACGATGAAAACATGACAAAAAAGTGACAAAAAAAGCACCAAAGAGTGACAAAAACGTGACGAAAACACGTAAAAAAACAAAACAAAAAAAGACAAAAACTCGACAAAAAAAACCCAAAACTGACAAAAACGTGATAAAAAGCGACAAAAAACATGCCGGAAAAACAACAAAAACGCGAAGAAAACACGTAAAAAAAAAAGTAAACAAAAAAATACATGACTAAAAAGCAATAAAAAAGTGACAAAAAACACGATGAAAACATAACAAAAAAGTGACCAAAAAAAGCACCAAAGAGTGACAAAAAAACAACAAAAACGTGGCAAACACGTGAAGAAACCAACACATTTTTTTTTTTAAATGTAACAAAAAGCGACAAAAAAGCCACACAAAGTGAGAAAAACTTGACAACAGTGACAGAAAAGAGACGAAAACCCCGGCAAAAACCCCTTAATAAAATAAGACAAAAAAAAGTTATGATTGCTTTTGTAAGTCTTAGCTTTCAAATGAGGCGTTACACTGTTGCTCTCCAGCCGAGAAGCTTGCTCATATTTTCGTGTGTGTGTTGCAGAAGCTGGTCCAGGACCTGGAGCAGACGTTGCTGAAGCAGAGAGAGGAGGTCTCTCAGCTCCAGAAGAAGCTGCTCTTTGCCGTGAGGGAGGAGGAGCAGCGCGTGGTTCGACAGAGTCAGGCTTTTGAACAAACCTGCCGCGGGACGGCGAGGCAGAGCTCCGCCCACGACCCGCAGTGAGTGAAGAACGCCTCAAACATAAGAGCGGCACGATCCATCGCCATACGTCATTTCAACCTTAAGTCATGTGATACTTCCATTTCTATCTCGTCCGTACAGGGTTTTAGACGTGATTGACCACTACGAAACCAAAATGTCCCAGCTGCTTGAGGAGCTGAGGTAACAGCCACTCAAATAATGATTCCACTACTCACTTCACCAGAGCATAGTCACATTCAAATTCAGAAAGCTTTATTTATCCCAAGAGGGCAATTCACACACACAAAAATAACACCACTCAATTCCTGATTTCTCCCGAGTTTATCTGAGCTCAACATCCAAACAGCAATTATTTTAGAGCTGTTTTTTATCTTTGACTGAGAACATTAAAAGGCTCTCAATGAAAGAACGATAAAAATGACAGACAATGGGCTGAGACGCACTTAAAGATGAATCCGCTGATGGCTTTTCTTCACGGTGTCGAGCTTCAATAGTGTTGCTAAGAAAGTACCACGTGCAATTTAAAGCTGATTTATTTTTTTAAGGAGAACAAAGGGAGAAGAGGAGACGGCGCTTGATCACACCTCCAGTAGCGTCTCTCCAACCTTTAAAACGATCATCAGGGTAAATTAAGAGCCATTTTTGTCACCGATTTCGCTTTTTTTGTATAACGCGATGAGTCATTTCATTCCCCAGGCCTTTCAGGAGCAGCAGGAAGACGGGAAAGCGCAAACCGCGGAGCTCCGGAAGAAAGTGGAGCATCTCAGGCGGGAGCTGGAGACGCGGTCGGTGCGAATTTAACCTGACACTCTTGACAACGAGCGCAGATGTTTTACAGATTTTCTTCTCGTGGTTTTTTTATGATCAGGCCGACGCTTAAGGACCTGAAATTCTACAAACACAAAGTCCGACGGATCGAGAAACTTTACAACTTGAGGTAAAGCCACGATTGAAATCACACAGACTGGAAACACCGCGGGTCATGTCATTTTATTCCCTCAGATTGTCTCGAGAGGAAAATTCATTTGAGATTTGCGACAACGGCTCCGAGTCGACGTTATGTGCTCGACACCAACAAGTAGGTATGAGGTTTTTATCGCTATATCTCCCCGTAATACTTACACCTCTGTCCTCCCTCAGTTGTTGAGTGAGATCAGTTCAGTGGTGACCGGTCCGAACGCTCCGCTGCGGCTGCACCGACCGAAGCCTCGCTCGGATTCTCTCAAACCGAATGAATACCAGGCCCTGGTCCCAACACTGGAGCTGTGGGCGCAGCAGCTCAGACTACTCGAGGTAAAGTAGAGGTTTGTTACTCTGGTCCTCGGAGTACAGTAGAATGAACTCATTTAATGACATAGATACAGGGCTGGATACCGTTAATGTTTTCATTTTTTTAATTTTATTTAATTATTGAAAAAGACACACAAAACAATGCAATACGATACCAGTACTTTAACGATACCTAAACTAAAACATTTGTCCTCTAGAACCAGAAAATAGAACAAGACACGCAAATGTTTAATAGCGGGTTCATCTCCAATGTCAAGAAATGGGTGAAAAATTTAGAATAATTTAGGGAAAATTTTGGATTAAATTGTGGCAAAAATTAGGAAATATTTTGTAAAAAAAAAAAAAAAAAATAGGGAATACATTGGGGAAAATTGGGGAAAAAATTGGAAAATATTAGTAAAAAAAAAAAGAGAGAGATCAGGAAAGCCAGAAAAAATTGGGGCAAAAATAAGAAAAACAATTGGGAAAAATGGGGCAAACATTGGGCTTTTTTTTTTTTTTTATATGGGGAAAATATAAAAATTGGGAGGAAAGCGATCATTTATTTGAGCAAAGTCGCCATCTTTAATGCTGTCCCTGGACCAACAGGCATCAAAACCTCTAAAGATAAAGATATACGACCGATGTTTTTCCGATACCAGGCCCTACAGAGACGACAATACTGATCCAATTATCAGAGTGACAAAGAAACATCCCTTTCCTTCCTGCACGCTGTAGGATTTGCAGCGGAGCTTAAACAAACTGTCCGCCACGCTGTTGCCATGGCAGCCCTCGGAGGAGCGTCCCGCCTCCGCCGAACCTGCGAAGGTGGAGGACATGATGCTGCTGGTCGACGCGCTGCTGGAGAACGCCTCAGCGACGCACGACGAGAAGGTACAACGTGCTATAACGGGCCGGACCCTTCTTCGGAGTAACCCCAGCCGTGCGTTCAGGTGCTGAGGAGCCCCACCCGACACGCCCTGGGCTCCATGGTGGCCCATTTCCAGAAGCTGTTCGACGTCTCGTCTCTGGGCGGAGTCTATCCCCGGATGAACGAGGTCTACCGTCGACTCGGGGAGATGACGAACGCCATGAGGAACATCCGGGACGCCCTCAGTCTCGGTAAACATAGACTCGAATGGGTACGTACGAATAATTAAATAAATAAAGCCTTTCTTTCTTGTATAACTTGATGTTCAGACGGGAGAGTGACGGCGGCTGAAGTGGTGGACGTCGTCTCCACACTGGCGACTTCTCGGCCACAGTCGGCGCTTCACGATCTGCTCGGCGAGGGCGACATCGATGGGTAAAGCTGAAGACATTTTACAGGAAAGCTTCGTTTTTTAAATGTGAAACCCGCCATTTTGTTTTTCAGCATTATCCAAAAAGTAAAGGAGCACGACGAGTTTTTCCCGGCCTTTCATTCACTCGTCGTCGACGTCTTGCGGACGTTGGGTAAACGCTACACGATCGCCGTACGCTCAATCCTCCGTTTAATCTCGTTTTTCATGTACGTGTTTAGGGCTGACCCGGCTCGATGACATTCTTCCGGCCCTGGAGTCTTTAAAACGACAAGCTTCATGATTTTCACTAATTTTGTTTGTAATAAAAAACTAATTCTGTCGGGCATTGTTGTAGTAATATATATATATATTTTTTTACATTTTTATTACACTGTGGGAGTGAAATTAAATAACTTGTTTCGAATTGTTGCCTTGTGCAATTAATGTTTCTGCAATGGGTGCATAAAGGCATTAGCCTGCATTTCACAGAATATTAGTTAAGGCATTTCATCCAGTTCAGTTTTACCCAAATCTAGAAGCTTCTCGATTGGCGTTTACAGCCTATAGGCATTTGAAAGCGAAGACCTACAAAACTGATCATAGCTTTTCTTTTCTCTTGCATTTTTTTTAAAAACATTTTTGTTGTGTTTGTCACTTTTGTGTCGCTCTTTAGTGGCTTGTTGATTTTTTTGTGTGCATTTTTTGCTGTGTTATTGTTGCTTTTCCAGCACGTTTTTGTCACATTTTGGAAGTGTTTTTTTTTTTTTTTTGTCATGTTTGTCACTTTTTCTGTCTCATTCTTGTCACGTTTTTAGTTGCTTTCTCATCACTCTTAAGTCGTGTGTTTTTGTCACTTTTTTTTTAATCGTGTTATTGTTGGTTGCCCGGCACGTTTTTATCGCTCTTTTGAAACTTTTTTTTTTTTTTGCTTTTAGATTTGAGTACTGCCAAAGTGGAGACAATGAGCTCTGTCCACGTGGGGGTTAAGCGGTTACATTTGGCGTGTAAAACATGTCAAACTTAAATATCAGTCATATTACACAACTTTGCTCAATAACAAAGGATTAGAGTTAACTTTAAACGCCCTGTGTATTGGACATCGCACGTGAATGAACGCTTGAACCTCCAGCAGGGGAGATAAAAGTTACTTCAAAAGAACAAAGCATAAACTGTATTAAAAAATCCTCACTAGTATTATCCGTTTCCGTTTTACACACTACTCTGAATGTGTCGATATCATTTTTGTTTTGAAAGTCCCCTTAATTCATCAGAAAAGTGTAAAAATATTATTTACGTCGCCCCCCCTTTCTGTAATGGTACGGTCCAACTGTCAAGCGCGAGGCTCGGTTACTAGGAGACGCCACAGATTAGGCAGGCGCTGAACTAGCATGTTTTCAAGTACTCCTCTCATCGATTAAGCTACTTTATAGTCTTTATAATGGCGGCGGAGTGCAGTCAAGAGGCAATTTTGGACTTTTTGAGGGAGAAAGGGGGCCGAGTGAAGAATGCCGAGCTTGTGGAGCACTTTAAATCAGTTTTCCCGAGTGACCCGAAGCAGAAAGCCGAGGCACGGGAGCTTTTCAAGCGCCGCGTCGACAGCGTGGCGTTCGTGAAGACCGACAGCGGAGTCAAATACGTCTGCCTGAAGAAAAAGTTTCGCGGGGAGATTATTTCGAAGGATGGAGAACAAACGAGCGAGGACAGCGGCCAGGTAAGCGGGTGTGACTTAAAGAAGCCCGCGGGACCCGGAGGTGTGCACGTGACGGGCTCGGATTACACGCAAACTGAAAGAGTTCCGCATGTTTCCGTGGCGTTAGGAGACCGCGAGCAACCCCGGAGCGAGGGCAGTGTCGGGGACGACCACAGCGCAGGCACGATGGGGAACCGCGGGAGCGTTAAAAGAGGGAAACGAGACTCGAAAAACCAGGGGAAGCCCGCGGCGGATATACCTGTGATTACGGACGTACAGCCTTTGCCACTGCCTGCCCAGGAAACGGCGCTCGACGTGCCCGAACATGACGCAAACCCGAGCAGGGACGAGGGCGTGACGCTCGGATCGCCTCAAACCAGGCAGGTTACGACACCAGAGGAATTGGACGAGCCGGAGCGAGGCCCGGGAACGCTTCCAGACGCGGATGACGACGCGCGGAGTTCGTCTGGGGGCGACGATACGCCCGGCGGTCGCAGACGTTTCATCCAAGTCATGATAAGTACCTCCCCGCAGATACGACGCAACATCAGCCTGACGCCGAGCGACGGCGACACCGCGTCGATCGCGTCGTGCAGTCTGGAGGACGAGCGCCACGCGATCACGCTGGACCCGCTGGAGCACGAGTGGATGCTTTGCGCTTCCGACGCGAAATGGGGGAGCTTGCAAAGACTGCTCAACAGCGACCCGGGATTGGTCTTGAAAAAGGATTTCGTGACCGGTTTCACGTGTTTACACTGGGCCGCCAAGCAGGGCAAGCCAGAACTAATCGCGCTGATCATTAACTTCGCCAAACTGCACCATGTCCCGGTGAGCGTCGACGTACGGTCCAACACCGGGTACACGCCGCTCCATATCGCGGCCATGCACAATCACATGGAGGTCGTGAAGCTGCTGGTGGGCGCTTACAACGCGGATGTGGAGGTCCGCGACTACAGCGGGAGGAAGGCGTGCCAATACCTGACCGACAAAGCCAGCGTCGATATGCGGGACATAATCGGCGCGTACGAAATCGAAACCGAAAATCAGCCCAAGGCGGCGGTGAAGCGCTGGCACTTCACGAATGTCCTCCAAGTCAACCCGAGGCTGCTCCGGAGGCTGACGAGCGCCGGGGACAGCGACTCCATCGACGGCGGCGCTAGTGAGCAGCCGCTGAGGAGGAGGTCGACGCTGACGCTGACCACGATGAAGCCACGGCTGCAGAAGCTGAAGTGGAGGACGTCGCAGCTCGTCCACAGCACGACCTTCCACGGCGCCGAGGACTTGCAGAAGCGGCTCAGGCCCAAAACGCACTTCTTTGACTGAACGATATTTGCATCACTAAATATTTAAGTTACATCTACCTGGTTGTGGCCTGTCTAACATTCCAATATAAATCTGAGATACTTATAAATAATGTTCCTACTTTTTTACAGTTAAACGCGCTAAAGATACTACCTGATCTGCACTGTTGATTTACACACATTGTATTGTTACATTTTTCCCGTACTTTTGTTGGGTGTTTAAAATAACCAGCTACTTGTGTATGTGTCACCGGGCTATAGCTGCTCACACTCACTGGTGCAAAGGGGAAATTACACTTCCCACTTTTTGTATTGTTAAAATCCATAGCATCTCTAGGTTGCCTTTTGATGATCGCTCAAAGCCACTGTTTACGTTTATGATTTTAAGCCATGAGTGTCGAACTGAATGAACTGTATTTTAAATTGTATCTTTTTTGTTCGGTTCACTTGCTTACACATTGCATGTTGTTGAATGAGGGGAGGATCTGTCACTACTTTGCACTTTTTTTTTTTTGCACAATGTATAATGTTCTAACGGGGCCGATGTTAATGTGATGAATGCGGTGGATTTAATTGTGACTTTTTTTTTAAACCATGAAATTAAAGTTGTGAATAAGTTTAGATTTTGAACGACCGAGTAGTTATTTTAAGTAATAACCGGGTTAATCAAAACATACATAATGGCAGTTTTGAAGCTGTTTATTTTCCTACAAGCTTTAGACCATGTTCTAAAAAGTTTAGCTCGAAAATTGTGATCACGCCAGACTGATATTTTAGTGTAAAAAAAAGAGAGAGAAACAGCCCTGTCCAGATGATGGTTAATTTGTAAAACATCTGCTACGATAAACTAACGTGTTTACTTTGAGAATAGCAAAAAATACAAATTGTGTGTGCACAGACGGAAAAATTACACTATGAGTGAATTGGAAACTATGGGGGGGCCAACTTCACACAGGTCTCGGCTCATGTTATGCGCTGGTTTGGACACGGCAGAAGCAAACTTCATCCACATGCCGTCTATAAACAAGAGAGTTTAAATGCCACTAATTTAACAGATTTTACATCTTTTATTTTTTCTCAATATACCTTTTAGGGCTTTATTTCCTTGTGGGCCACTTAGCAAAGAGCTCGTACTTTATGAAAGATGACGTTTATTGCGCATAAAAAGCCCAAACTGCTTTAACTTCTATAAAAATGTAAAGGTGAAGAGACAATTCAGTAAATACTCAGAGCAGGGACTTGAACTCATGACACTACAGAGGGAGTAACGTTCTGCATGAGCTCCACGTCTGAACCACTCGACCACATCAGCACACCGGCTGCAGTAGCAATCTCACTGTCATGAGTTTGTGAAACTTAATTGATGCCCAGTTCATTTTGTTCAGATTAACGACACTTAAACTGGTCAGTTTGTCGTGGCAGTAGCTCAGTGAGTAAGGAGTCTGGATACTTCTGTGTCTCCGCGAAACCGAAGCTTATGGGTTCAATTCCTACTCTCTCAGACATCAGGTCCGGCTTAATATTGCAGAAAGTGTTGATTAAAGTAGGACTCACAAAGAAACTGACCAACACAAGTCAACATATTTGAACCCACTGAGGTTTCTATCGGGTTAAATTGGTTCAGCGAGCTCCAGGATGGAGGTGGCCTTAGCTCGGGGACTAGTGGAGTGGGTGTAGAGACTGGTGTCGCTGAGATCTGAAGCTTGTGAGTTCAAATCTCAGTTGGAGTCGCCGGCCCAAGAGCAAACAAGCAGGTGCACCAGGCAGAGCACCCGGCCTGACAGGGTCACCCACCACCTGACAGGGTCACCCACCACCTGACAGGTCACACACTGGATGCTCTGCCTGGTGCGAAGCACCAGGCAGAGCATCCAGTGTGTGAACTGTCTTAAAATGAAGTAGTTTTATTACTAAGTGTCATCACTAAATTACAATTTCACAAAAACACCACAGTTCTCACGACCATCACAGGCTCAGGTCAAAGGGACAGTTCAGACAGAGGTGGGACTTGAACCCAGGACCTGAGAGAACAAGACTTTTCATAAGTCCAGCTATTTAACCACTCAACTATATCACAATACAAAAGTCTGCCATCATGTGTTGATTTGAATTAACTTTATAGATGCACAGTTCATTTTATTCAGATTAAAGACATTTAAATTGAGCTGTGTGGAGAGAGCAGTGGCTCAGTGAGCAGAGCCCTTGGTTGGAGTGAACCGTCCATGAGCCAAATGTTGAGAGTTCAATTCCCACTCTCTCACAGAAAGTACTTGTCTCATAGTGTTGGTTGATTGTTACTAAATTTTAACCGGATACACAGTCGTGAAAGTAACAGGTGGGACTAGAACCCACGACCACAGGGCAGAAGAGACTTCATAAAGCCTGTGCCAGAACCACTCGCCCACATCGGCACACTGGCCCTCACTGTTATGACTTTAATTCACTCAAAGTTTCATCACAGTTCTCATAACTATCACAGGCTGAGGTCAGAGTGACAGTTAACTGACACAGGTGGGACTTGAACCCAGGACCTGAGGTAACAAATCATTTTCTTTAACCACTCAACCACAGCTCGATACAGACGGCTCCTGTCACGTGTTGGTTTAATCTAACTTATAGATGCACAGTTCATTTTATTCAGATTAAAGACATTTAAATTGAGCTGTGTGGAGAGAGCAGTGGCTCAGTGAGCAGAGCCGTTGGTTGGAGTGAACCGTCCATGAGCCAAATGTTGAGAGTTCGATTCCCACTCTCTCACAGAAAGTAGTCTCATAGTGTTGGTTGAGTATTACTAAATTTTAACCCGATACACAGACGTGAAAGTAACAGGTGGGACTAGAACCCACGACCACAGGGCAGAAGAGACTTCATAAAGCCTGTGCCAGAACCACTCGCCCACATCGGCACACTGGCTCTCACTGTTATGAGTTTATTTCACTCAAAGTATCATCACAATTTCACAAAAACTCCACAGTTCTCATAACTATCACAGGCTGAGGTCAAAGTGACACTTCACTGGAACAGGTGGGACTTGAACCCAGGACCTGAGGTAACAAATCATTTTCTTTAACCACTCAACCACAGCACGATACAGACGGCTCCTGTCACGTGTTGGTTTAATCTAACTTATTGATGCCCAGTTCATTTTGTTCAGATTAACGACACTTAAACTGGTCAGGTTGTCGTGGCAGTAGCTCAGTGAGTAAGGAGTCTGGATACTTCTGTGTCTCCGCGAAACCGAAGCTTATGGGTTCAATTCCTACTCTCTCAGACATCAGGTCCGGCTTAATATTGCAGAAAGTGTTGATTAATGTAGGACTCACAAAGAAACTGTGACCGACACAAGTCAACATATTTGAACCCATTGAGGTTTCTATCGGGTTAAATTCGTTCAGCGAGCTCCAGGATGGAGGTGGCCTTAGCTCGGGGACTAGTGGAGTGGGTGTAGAGACTGGTGTCGCTGAGATCTGAAGGTTGTGAGTTCAAATCTCAGTTGGAGTTGCCGGCCCAAGAGCAAACAAGCAGGTGCACCAGGCAGACCACCCGGCCTGACAGGGTCACCCACCACCTGACAGGTCACACACTGGATGCTCTGCCTGGTGCGAAGCACCAGGCAGAGCATCCAGTGTGTGAACTGTCTTAAAATGAAGTAGTTTTATTACTAAGTGTCATCACTAAATTACAATTTCACAAAAACATCACAGTTCTCATGACCATCACAGGCTCAGGTCAAAGGGACAGTTCAGACAGAGGTGGGACTTGAACCCAGGACCTGAGAGAACAAGACTTTTCATAAGTCCAGCAATTTAACCACTCAACTATATCACAATACAAAAGTCTGCCATCATGTGTTAATTTGAATGAACTTTATAGATGCACAGTTCATTTTATTCAGATTAAAGACATTTAAATAGAGCTGTGTGGAGAGAGCAGTGGCTCAGTGAGCAGAGCCCTTGGTTGGAGTGAACCGTCCATGAGCCAAATGTTGAGAGTTCGATTCCCACTCTCTCACAGAAAGTACTTGTCTCATAGTGTTGGTTGATTGTTACTAAATTTTAACCAGATACACAGACGTGAAAGTAACAGGTGGGACTAGAACCCACGACCACAGGGCAGAAGAGACTTCATAAAGCCTGTGCCAGAACCACTCGCCCACATCGGCACACTGGCTCTCACTGTTATGAGTTTATTTCACTCAAAGTTTCATCACTATTTCACAAAAACAACCCAGTTCTCATAACTATCACAGGCTGAGGTCAAAGTGACACTTCACTGACAGAGGTGGGACTTGAACCCAGGACCTGAGGTAACAAATCATTTCCTCTAACCACTCAACCACAGCTCGATACAGACGGCTTCTGTCACGTGTTGGTTTAATCTAATTTATTGATGCACAGTTCATTTTATTCAGATTAAAGACATTTAAATAGAGCTGTGTGGAGAGAGCAGTGGCTCAGTGAACAGAGCCGTTGGTTGGAGTGAACCGTCCATGAGCCAAATGTTGAGAGTTCGATTCCCACTCTCTCAGAGAAAGTAGTCTCATAGTGTTGGTTGAGTATTACTAAATTTTACCTGGCAGGGTCACCCACCACCTGACAGTTCTCATAACTATTCTCATAACTATCACAGGCTGAGGTCAAATTGACAGTTCACTGGAACAGGTGGGACTTGAACCCAGGACCTGAGGTAACAAATCATTTTCTTTAACCACTCAACCACAGCTCGATACAGACGGTTCCTGTCACGTGTTGGTTTAATCTAACTTATTGATGCACAGTTCACTTTGGAACTCCTACATGCCCCTACTTGAGATTATGTTTTGTGCGAGTTTTCTTAAAGGTAAAAACTGACATTGCTCTCTACATAGAACCGTCTTACCTTTCATCGCAATTGCAGGAAATCCATCCCTTTTCCAGGCTGAACGCTTTGAGGTGCAATCTGTCAAAGGCCCAGCAGGGGGCAGCACGACTCCACGTGTCCCCACAGTGCGGCCCGTTGTGTAACGCCGCCAGTGACATTAAAGGTGTTGGAAACCAGTAGACAGTGTAAGATTCTTCTCCCGTGTGCTTGACTTGTTCTGAGTTTTTGGTCGGGAACACATTTTGCAGAACCTATTGTGTATGTTTTAGACGAATGGGGAGAAACATGGCATGCATTTGAATCCCACCTATGCACCGCAAGTTCGTAATGCTACACAAACATAACATGTATTTCATCGTCTAATGAGCGAGCCATGACTTGCACGTGGCCTTCACGGACCCTCTGTAAAAGTGGGTTGGCATTTGCCGCGGAGACAGTCGGCCTGCTGCTCGCGCGCGCGGGAGAGGGCCTGTCATATACGGGCATGATGGAGGAAGAGATGCGAATAACAAGGCCTTCTGGGAAATGTAGTACGGTAGCTCTTTACCTGTCCGCTGCCAGAAGTGCAAAAACATCCCGGGACTTAAAGGGCTCGACTGTCGGGTTATTATTGCGGTGATGGGTTTCGTTTGGGACCGAAGCAGTTTTTGATTTTAGTATTTTTTTTATTTTTATTTTTCCCCCCGTTGATGAGAGCCAGACGACATATGGCCAGATGTCAACATGCATGAAACCATCTGGAGCCGGCGCGTACGCCTGTAGAGGAGGGGAGGACACGGGAACAAATAATGGGTTGAAGAGCTGAACGAGTCTGGATGAAAATCTACCCGCCACTTTTCATCTCCAGCATGTTTTGCGAGATTAAATTCACAGGGCACATTCGAAACCGGATCTAAACCACAACCAAGTGGACTAAGGGACTATAGGACTAAAACCAGGGCTAAACTAACCTCTCGCTCTCTACAGCCTGTGAAATAGCATGGATTGAGGGCGCCTCAGTGTTTGCTAACGAAGCCCGTTCATGCTAGCAATTTGGCAGCCAGTTCCATTATATAGAATAGGCCGAAAATAAAAATAGCAAAAGGAAAAGAACTGGCGTTAAGGGCAGCATGAATAATGACTTAAAGAGGGAACATGTTTCAGTGGAACGTCTATTAGAGCAATGAACATTTGGAGCCTTCATCTCTTCCTTACTGTTTCAGGAAGAATGAGGCTACAATCAGTCCATTCATTACCGGACTCAGCTTAATCCTGCAACTTTTTATGCAAAAAAAAAAAATCAGGGCTGGGACAAAATATCGTTTTTAAATATATCGCATGTATCGTATCGGAAACCACGCATCGCGATACTTTTGATACTCCTCAGTCATAGGCGCTGGCTGGTTTATACCAAAAAAAAACTTAAAACGCTTCCGCCATTTGCACTCTTGTTAAATTAATTCAGGGTAAAATATCGCGATCTTTCAGTGATCTTTATATTTTCCATCACAGTGGCCTCTAGGATTCTCCACGAAGGGTTTGACTCCTGATGGAAGCGTCTCCGCGGTTATGTATGCGTTCCATCCAGGAACCCTAAAAAAAAACATTCGACAAAATTAGTCCTGGAGCGTCATGGGTGGAACTGAACGAAATGAAATCCACTTTGAGAGAAGTTTTAGATCTGATAACCTGAGCTGCTTGAATCAGGAAAAATTAAAACGATTCAGAGTAAGGTGCTATATCTATTATTTAATGTAATTTCCTCAATGGGCTCATTATGAGGCTTTCAATGTATATAGGCCTTTTTTATAAACTGTACAGTCATTTCAATGGTTCCAATACCAAGCCACAGAAGCTGAGATTGGTCATACTGTATGTCTCTCTGCAGAAATCTATAAACATATGGAGATTTAAGGAGTAGGGACCTGCCAGAGGAAATGCATGTGATTCGTGTATTAGTGTAGCTGTCTATATTTGAGTTTAAAATATGTCCCACGAACTGAATCTTGATTAAAAAAAAATCCACAAAATATGCCTCACCGAAACCTTGTGGAGTCAAACTGCTTCTACGCTAAAACATTTCCCGCTTGACATTTGGAGACACACGGTACACATTAAAACGACCGGCAATTATCGTAAATGTGGCTTTATTAATAAGAACAGTATCTTTTTTAATGAACATTGCAGATACATAATAGAAAATAAATCAGAATTACCGTAAGAGACGTAATAGTCGCCCCTCCCCAAAAGTCGTGAAAGTGCCTGGAATATTTCTGTGCTATATAATATCATATTCTGGATCCAAATTCATAAAACTGACTTTATTTGCCCAGATTTTCAAAGTAAGAGCACACTGACCAAAATCAAACCGGTGTTGAAAGCGTGTTTTTGAACAAGTGGTCTTATTTTGAAAATACATTCGCCGGCTAGCGACAAATACTGAATAGTTTCAATCAGTTTTGACTTTGATAGGCTTGGCTGTGTGCGTCTTCAATCTTTATACACAGCATTTCAAAGTAAGAGTGCCGTCAACCAATGTCATATAAATGTATATATAATATTACTTACTTTGAAAAACGGCCATGACTTTCCAAAATAAGAGTGCTTTTAGCCCCATTCTTGATAAAAAAACAAAAACAAAAACAAACAAACAAAAATTGCAAACGTGAATTGAAAAGCTTTCCAAAATAAAGGCACGCTCAAAAACAATCATGCCTCATACTTTGAAAAGTCCTTTACTTTTATGTCTTATTTGCTTGGCCTTTCAAATTAAGAGCACTCTCGACAAAAACTAACGCTTACTTACTTACTTACTACTACCGAGGCTCTTACTTTGAAATGCTATCCATGTGTTCCCCTGCAAAACAAGAGCACAATCATCCGCCAAAAAACAAAAAGTGACTCGACACATTATTAATCAGGGCTCTTACTTTGAAAAGCCCCTTCAAAACCCACAATTGCATCATGGCACGATTGTCTCATTTGACTTTGATTATATTTACACACTATTCAGAGCAATCCCATGGGAGGAACTCTTCGGCATTTTTTGGGGAATGACTTGGGCCTGGGAGAATGTTTATTTTATTTTTTTTCTCCTCCGAAAACGTAAATCCATCTTGTATTGCACTGTGAGCGTTTGCCCCTAAAACCCAGGCCGGTATAAAAAAACCACACAAAATAAAGACATAAACCAATTCCTGTTGCAAGAAAACATGGGAGAAATACGGTATATATAATTATTGTGTGATGTTTTTGCATATTTTGTGTGGCACAGACTCTTGTCATGAGATGCTGAGGTTAGTCGTGGAATGGGCTTTTCACGCACTGTTCTTCTCAGCGCCGTGGTATATACGTTGTTTTTTTTATCAGTTCAATTCTGTTGATTTAAGGGAAAGCACATCACGGGACTCCTTTGGTCACACTTAGACCCGCCATTTGCAAAATATCTTATCTACCTGATTGCCTTTACATTCGTGTCACTGTTATTGGAATATTATTTGTCTGGACAGAGTTTGGTCTGAAATCTGACTGAGGTTTATGCTGTGTCATTGAAATATGCAAGATTTCCTTAATATAGATACAGACGGCAACATGTTATAGCCCGGCCGAGGGGGAAGAAAAGCCTCTCATGGGAATAAAAATGTTTTGATAGTTTTTGGCCGTATTCTGGCTATAAACATATTTATCACACACCAATGAAATCAAGCCAAAATCAGGTCCATATGGATGTTTTTTCACGGAAAATTGTTTAGTAGAAGCGGAAAAAACGGCTCGTAGCTAACGTTAGCATATGTAGCACGAAGCTAACATGGCTTCCTGGTTAGCATTGTCAGTTTTTGAAGTATTTATGGGTTGAACCACTAAGTAGAAGCAAAAAAAAACAGCTTGTAGGTAACAGTAGCATGTAGCATGAAGCTAACGTAGCTTCCTGGTTATTATTGTCAGTTTTTTAAGTATTTATGGGTTATGGTTTGTTGAACCACTAAGTAGAAGCAAAAAAACATCTCGCAGCTAACGTTAGCACAAGTACCATGAAGCTAACGTAGCTCCCTGGTTAACATTGTCAGTTTTTGAAATATCTATGGGTTATGGTTTGTTGAACAACTAAGTAGAAGCAAAAAGAAAAAAAAAACGGCTCGTAGCTAACGTTAGCATATGTTGCATGAAGCTAATGTAGTTTCCTGGTTTGTATTGTCAGTTTTTGAAATATCTATGGGTTATGGTTTGTTGAACCACTAAGTTAAAAAAAACGGCTCGTAGCTAACGTTAGCATATGTTGCATGAACCTAACGTAGCTTCCTGGTTAGCATTGTCCGTTTTTGAAGTATTTATGGGCTATTGAACCACTTTCCTCCTCTCCATGTCGCTGTATCTTTATTTAGTAGAAAAATATATTCATAATTCAGCATTTGTTAAAGCAAGGGTGGAGAAAGGGGAGAAAGTTCAGTTTTACCCCGTCTCTGCTTTCCCCCCTGGCTGCTTCCAACATGACCATATATGGGCATTTCCCAAAGCTGCCGTCTGTATCTATTCTTTGTTAGCAGCGAGGAGAGTGTAGCCCTGTTACGCCTGACGTTGTTTGTTTTTACGTGTTAGTCCGGGAGAAACCAAGTGGCCAGCGATCATTTCAAGATGGCCGACAAATAACACAGCTGTCAACGCAAAGGAGATGGAGTAGTAGAGGGATTTTTAGCCCTGGACAGCCACGTTTCGGAGGAAAACCTAAATAATATCTGTCAAGTTTTCCTACAATTCCTCTTGCCACAATCAGCCGTAACAATATGACCACAAAGTTTCCAAAACTATTTGTCCCACTCAAAACCCTGCACCCATTTTCCCCCGTGGTCATTTCCAAAGGTCATAATGTTATGGCCGACGATAGCGCTATCAAAAATATGACATCATTGATACAGTGAATGTGCGATGGTCAGTCTCTACAAAGATGAAATCAACACAACTTTTCTTGCAATATAAGGATATAAGACATTTAGTGAGTGAGCTATTTTTTTTTGTGATTCATGATGAATTTTCACACAAAGAAAGAAACAAGAAAACAATATTATTTTCATAGCACTCCCGTTTCCATCTTCTATCAGAAACCTTATAAGTTCTCTAAGCAAATATCCCTCGGTTACAAAAATAGACTTTTTTTTCATAAAATAATACACAATAATTAATTTTTCGGTGATATAATCTTCTTCAAGGTAAATAGCAAGGCTGTTTTTTTTCCAAAGTATAACGTGAGATGGGGAGAGACGTGAAGCCTAGCACCATTTCCACTCAAATCCCTTCGAAAAGCAGTCGCGTAAAAATCCTTGGGCTTTGTTTTTGTTTTTTTTCTTTTGGAGTTTTGCATATTCCGGGTGAGTAGTTCATTACGGGGGGGGGGGGGGGGGGAATCCTCAAAGTATCCCCAAAAACACCGCTTTCACCCGTCGCCAAACGACTGAGACGGTGACAATGGTATCTCCGCACGTCCACCAGGCTTCATTGACCAAACGACGGGAAACAGAAAAGTGTCCGAAGAAAAAAAAAGAAAACAAAAAAAAGTAAATGATGAAAACAACAACGAAAGAAGTCGTCCCAAACACGGATGCTACAAAGAATTAGAAAAAGATATGTACAAACCCTGTATTCCTTTGTCGGGTGATGATAGTTGGCTTGTGTTTCTTACAGGCATACAAAAAGTTCCCCCCGTGACTCGGCGCGGTTCAAATCGTTTCCGGGGGGGGGGAGTCCAGTCCACACGCTCCGAGTCCGCCCCTGTTTTTCCCTCCCCCCCTCCCGGTGCAAAAAGGACAAAAGCAGCGGCCGTGGCGTTCCTCCGCGAGTCCTGTGTCACCAAATCACCGAGGAGATGCTCGTTTCCCGCGGCAGGAGCGGCAGCATGGCGTTGTTGCCCGTCGCGTGGGCCTCCTCCATGCTCTGTTGCCGCGGCGACCGGCCCGGCGGCCTCTGCCCGTTGAGCAGCGTCATGGGGATGTTGCAGTAGGTGTGCTGGCTGCCGAGCGTGGCGGCGGACAGCGGCGGCAGCGTGGCCCCGGGCGGCAGGTCGTAGTCGTAGCCGCGGTAGTAGTGGTGCTGCTGCTGCTGCTGCTGCTGCTTCTGCTGCTGCCTCAGCTGGGACGAGTGGCAGAACGTGGAGGAGCGCAGGTCCGGGTGCGCCGTCGCCATCGCGGTGGAGGTGGCCATGGAGATCGCCGAGACCGTCTGCAGCTCGCCGAACGGCCCCTGCTCGCTGACGTCCAGGACCTGCTCGTGCGACAGGCTCAGCGGGCGCTTGAAGGGCATCTCGTACAGGAGCTGCTTCCAGAACTTGGAGCTGAGTTTGTTGCTGCCGGGGCCGCGCCACTTGATCACCGTCAGGAGCTTGATGGTGTGCTTCAGGGCCTCCACCTCCTGGTAGTTCATGATCCCCCGCAGCTCGGCGCACTCGATGAGGATGACCTTGATCTCCCCGGTGACCAGCATGTTGCGGAGGCGCGTCTCCAGCTCAAAGATGCTCCACCCCCTCCGCACCACGTAGCTGGGCGTCATGACGATGATCAGGCGCTTGCTCTGGTCCACGCAGCGGGCCACGTCCTCGATGTACGCTGCGGACGGACACAAGAGCACGCGTGAGGAGCCGGCACGGGGAAAGTTATCAAGAGTTACTTTGAGGTTCTGCGATTCATTGAGACGTATTGTTTGTATCGCTTGTATTCGCATCAAAGTATTCAGACACTGCAGTAGTGACCCGGGCAGCTATAACCAAATTGTCCCGCAGAACCTTTCTCAAATTTATATCAGTTTCGTTAGAGCCGTAACTGTGGCTCTCGGGCACTGAATGTTTTGGCCTTGCATATCAGTATGACGCACAACAGTATTAAACTCTCCTATTTTTCCACCTATCATCCCGGACCGTCTTTTTAGCCAATGTCAGTCAATGCACAATGTTTCTGTTGATGCTAAACTGACCGTTGTCCTGAACTCTGGTGGTGTGTTTCATTTAAAATATCACGGTACACGTCCAAGGCCGGATTTATGCAGGGGCTTACAGGGGCTAAGCCCGGGGGCCAGCAGGCTGAAGGAAAATGCATGCTTAGTTCGGGTTGTCAAACTAGTTCCCCCTCTCTTTGTAGACTCCCTCACATGTAAGGCTTTATCAGATGACTTTACACCCGAGACTAAACCAGGTCTAAACCAGGACTAAACCAGGACTAAACCAAGACTAAACCAGGACTAAACCAGGACTAAACCAGGTCTAAACCAGGACTAAACTAGGACTAAACCAGGACTAAACCAGGTCTAAACCAGGACTAAACTAGTTCTAAACAAAGTCTAGACACTGGAAAAAAAAAGTACCTATTGGTCTGTTAAAATGCATGAGAATGCACCAAAATGCACCATTAAAATAAAAAATATCTCTGGAGGAGGACCCCCACACCCCCTTTTTAAATGTGTCCCCCCACCAGTCTGGCAGTAGCAAAGGTTGCTTCCATCAGGGCCACGGACCTCAAATTGGGGTCATTATGTTTTTTTTATTTGTCATTTTGTAAACTAGTACTATGTCTAAGACGTTAGAAGCATGTTAAAAAAATAAATAATTCATTTATCCTTTCATTGTAGAGAGAGAGAAATCCGACAGACATACAGTATATAGGGTGGTGGTGGGGGGGGGGGGGCCCTGAAAAAACGTTAGCCCCGGGGCCCATTTGACTTAAATCCGGCCCTGTGCATGTCTATGGAAACACATTCGGTCTCGTTCACATTGCTAAAGAACTCGTCAGACTTAAAAGACTCGAAATGAAAATCCATAAAGTTGAAGTTGATTGTGTTGGCAACGTTAACCACGTTTGCCATAAAGTAAACAGTATCTAAAGGGTCTGAAAAAAAAAAAAAACATTTCATCTTTTGAATAGGCAAACGTCCAAAACCCAGGGATAGGAAGTGAAGCGAACAGTCTTTAGCGCGTTATCAAAAGTAATCGACTCTGAATGAAAGGAAACTCTTGTATCGGCACGCCTACACCGCAGCTTTACAAACTCTAATTGTAAAGGCTCCTCTTTAGATAAAACCCGTGATGCAACGTAGAAACAAACATTGCTCGAGCCTTTTTGAAGATTCCCCATTTAGGCTTGTAGCGCGGACCGGGGCGAGCGCCGCCGCCGCCTTTCATCAACGTTTAGCGCATGCACTTCCAATTAATCTGCGCGAAAGGAAAAAGGCAAAGCGGGAGGAAGCGGCGACTGGTGGCGGGCGAGAAAAAAAAAGAAAAAAAGAAAAAAAAAAGAAGGAAGGAAAGAAAGTAAGAAAGAAAAAAAAAAGTAATTAAAATTAACCACGGTGAATTTTAAGAAGGCTAATGCGGCGGCGGATTCGCAGAGGCCTCGAGGACAGTTGTGATTAGGCAGATTAAATTAGCGATATAATGTAGTGAGAGAATAAGGGCTGCACTCGGGCGCGTTGTAGGACAGGTGCGCTGATGTCCCGGGACACTCTGGGGAAGACGAGTGTGACTAATGCAGGCTCTAAGTCCCCGCTCATCAAAGCACTGATAGGATTGTACTATGGCCATTTAAGCTCATAATGCGCAGCGGTGAGGGAACCTTTGGGGTAACTACGACTGCTCCTTGTCCACTAACGGGTCGGATTACACGGTGGTCGTTGCAGTAAACATGGAAGTATTTGTGGACAGGTGGAAAGATCATTTGGCTCAAAAGTAATTGACGACATTGAGAGAGCGAGAGAGAAGGCGAGATGTAAATGCCATCCTCCCTCACGGACTTCATTATGACAGCACTAAACCCTTTTAATTCTCGTGCTACCGAGTCTCTCAAATGAAGGTCAGAGGTTAAACGCGCGGCCGTAAATCCTTCACATTTTACGTCCGGGTGAACGACTGCTTTGAATTTGCTGAAGCAGGCGGCAACAACATAGGGCGGAGTACAGTTATTATAGAAATAAAGAGAAGAAGCGACGTTTTATCCTAACGCATGTGGACAGTTAGCAAGTAGGCTAGTCCGGCGGGAACTTTTCCGTTAGCCTGCTCAATGTATTTTCCCTATAGCCGTTAGCAGTAGCCACACAACTTTTAAAATTATGAACGATCCAGATGTTTTCAGCTGTTGTCAACCCATCGACCACATTTAGGTGAGGTCAAAGCCTAGTTAAAAATCATTAATGAATGTACAGACCTTTTGAGATTATACGTTAGATACAAATGCGCTTATAAAAGTGTCCCCTGAGCTAATGCTAACTAATGTAGAACGGATACACATCCAGTGGCCACTAAACTTTATCTTATACTACGTTGACGATAAAGAAACCACAGAAATTATACAAATGCCATGACACGGACAAAACATACCTCCCCATGCGTTAGTATTGCGCCTGTCTACCCTATTCATTTGTATGGGGATGGGATGAATTTAAATCAGGTCCGGGATTCGACGGCTAACAAAATGTGCGCATTTGTAGTAACAGGCTCAGATAAGTAAAGGCATTTCTGTTATTTCTACGACAGTTATTATAATTTTCTTTAAACAGTAACTCGCTAGCTGACACCTAAAACCAAAAATCAGCAGATTCCAAAACTAAAAAAGGTAAGTCTCTATCTCTTATGGTTCTGCATAAGCAAAAGTCTACAACATAAAACAATACATGAAGACGATCCGAGGTGTACAAACCTGTGGCCGATGTTTCTCGGCTTCCCTGAGGCCTAAGGAGTTGTGGAAGCTCTTTACAATGCAAAAAAAAAAACAGGAAGTCCTGAGATATCGGCCGATATTGTAAAATACCCAAATATCGGTCGACCTCTAGAATATAGTTATGGCGTCAATTCAACTTCCAAAAACTGCAGCGTGTGGTGATATATTGTGCAGCCGTAATAGTTTCCTACAAGCATGATTTTACATAATCACAGCATAGGCGCCCAAAAAATATAGTTTAGTTCCTACATTTACTGAAACCAACAGAACTGTACCGAGCCCTTGCTTTAGTCTTCAGAACGGCCATTTGTTGTGTCCACTTTGGTTGAAAAAAGTCGGTATCAAAAATTGGGGGAGTAATAAATACCTCTAAGTAGCCTGGTGTCATCCTGGAAATGATCATTGGTGAAACCTAAACATAAATATTTGACATTTTAAAGTGAGGTTACAAGTTAAAAAAACGCATTTGTAAACACTGGGGACTCGACTCTGGCATAAACTGAAATGTTGTCTTTTTTTTTTTTGGGGGGGGGGGGGGGGGGGTACTTCTTTCACCAGTTTATTCCAGTCTAATATGGGACGTGTAGCATAAAAAAGCCAAGGGAGATTGGTGTGATTTACTATTAACATTTCCCGCCATCTGAAAATGATTTCAAAGACTTAGCGATGATGATGAGAAGCTATAATATTGTCGCTAATTCCCTATTTGATTTTTATCTATATCTACGGATTAGCTTTTTCATTATGCTAGCGCTTCAGATGCTAATGCGGTCCCAATGGGAGCTAACATTTGCACACAGACACATAAGACAAAAGGAGCTGCTACTTTCTAATTATTCCCAATCCTTGCATTTTTATGCCATTTCCCATATTACCAAGTCCCGATGCGGATAGCACACACGGTGACATCGACGGGTCCAATCATCGTTTGTTAGTAATGGGGGAGTGTGCGGGGGAAGGCAGGCAGATGCAAGTATTGAAATGGCGGCTAATAACACTGCGATAGCATCAAAACAAGACGGTCGGTGAGAAAATAAAATCCGAGGAGGAGACCAATGATCATGCATAAGAGGACGTGCATTGGGAGTGCGGGTTGGGTAGTTCTTATGAAAACATGCAGGTCAAAAATACTGTAAAATATGTATGTTGTTTATTTGACTGTTTAAATTATAAAGTAAAAGAATAATAAAAATACAAACTGCTGCTAAACAAGTTGCCATACTACAACTACAACTACTCCCACTAGAACTACAATACTAATGATTTTAATGTTAGCGCTACTACTACAACTACTACCACTAACTATACCACATATCATGACTACAAAAAAAATACGTTTTAAACCATTTCACAGAATAAGATTTATTTGTATGTGCTCTTGTTTGAGATACTCCCAGAATGTTGGAGCAACAGTCAGTCTCACCGGGAAATGTTTTGAATAATCAGATACAATTCAGTGTAATCTGGTGTATTTTAGGCAAAAATATGCTGTTTAAATAAGCCTTATACAGTGATGAAAATCAGAACTGTCTACATAATGATTACTTTCCTAAAAAAAAAAAAAAAAAGAATGAAGCAACACCGATTTTTATACCGGCAATTAGACTGCTATCTATTTATTTATTGTTTTTATGTTCTGTCAAAACCCTGTGTAAGTGTTTCATTGTGGGGCCCCTCTGCTGCCTGTGTCAGCTGTTCTTCCTCCGTCTGTAGCTGCAACTCGCGCTGATCAGTGAGGAGGAGACTCAGGCCCCAGACGAGTCTAAAGACTCAACTTTAACCAGGATTCCAGACTCTATTGTTACTTTTAAACCGCGGACAGATTGAGAGGAAATACTTTGTGAAAAAGGCCGACATCGCGCAGGAATTGTTTATCGCCTTTTCTCTTCATTATGCTTCCTAAAATAATCTGTAGAACCGAAAATATGAGGTTGATTGATATGAAATAAAAAGCGGGCTAAAGCTTGGGAATAGTAGACTCCGTTTATGGATAAGTTTATGTCCGTAAAGTTCATGATTTCGTGATAAATACTGTTATATTGAGGCGCATTAAACCCGCGCGTTTGAGGAGCGGACCGAGCTGCTGCTGATCTTATGATTATTTCTCCAGTTTCTCTCTGAAGAGTGGACTTTTGTCCAGCGCAGCTTCAGCAAATTGACAATAATTGCCATACGCTCTTCTTCTTCTTTGTTTAATTGGTGTTGGTGATTCTCTGTCAGACGAGGATGTAGAGGGCCCAGAATTTCTGGTGGCAGCCCTGGTCGTGATAACTACAACAATCACAAAAACGTTTCATAACATTTCTATAAGGTTTTTGACAAAGCACATACGCATATACTCTCCTCTACTGTACGACTGTTTTCCATTACAAAGAGATAAATGACAGATAAACAATACATATTTGGCCTATATCAAACTTTAGATTTGACAGGCCTACGTGTGCGCGGGTCTCATGCAGGAACAATTAACACAAATTAAATAAAGCCAAGGGCCACGACATTATTCTGAAGTGTTTAGCCAAAAACCAGAGGAAATAAGCAGCTAAAAGACAATCAATATGGTAAGTTATGGCGCTAACGTGGCCAATGTCTTGCTAGCAACGGCTAAATGCTAATTGGCCCTCCTCTGTTGTTGAAACGCAGCTAAACAAAGGAAATATAGGTATTAAAAGTATTATAACAGAAGTACTACTACTGCAAACAGATGCCTTCTTTGACACTCCCGTACTTTATAGGCGTGAGGCTGTTACAAAATAGTAGTGTATCAGAATAATAAGCTGTGACGGATAACTTTGCAAATCGACCTCAGGCATGAAACGTCAAAATGCAACGGTGCAATGATAATGGAACAGGCCTTAGTCACAGCGAACAGATGGACCATGAACACACCACGAGCCACCACAGACACATGCCACGAGACGTTGAGGCGGCGCGGGAGAGGAGAGCGCTTACTTCCTGTGGGGATCAAGTCCCTGTCTGGAATGAAGAGTTTATACCCGTAGTGCTTCTCCAGGACCTCGGGCAGGATCTCCAGGGCGAAGCGCTCCTCCTCACGGGTCTCCTGGCTCCACTGGTCCGGGTCCACCTTAGTGTAGGACAGGTACGCGTCGTAGTCCTTGTTATCTGCGGCAGAGAAGCAGGAGAAAGGTTTACTCTGGACCTCTATGCAGTCAAAAGCACGGCAGCTACATATAAATACATATTGTCCTTGTAATATAATGATCTTTCCATTGTTTCATTCATCCAGGCTGCATGTGTGGATATATTTAGATCAGGGTTTCAGCAAGGCATGAAAAAGGATTAAAAAGCCAAAATCAAGACCTTAACCTCTTACCCCCCTACTGAACCAAACGCATTTTCTGCAGTTCGGCTTTACCCAAATCTAAAAGCTTCTCAACTGGAGAGCAACAGTGTAACGCCTCATTTGAAAGCTAAGACCTACAAAAGTGATGGAACTTTTGTCACACTTTTTCAAACGTTTTTGTTGCGTTTTCGTCTCTTTATTTGTCATGTTTTTTTTTTTTTTTTTTTTTTAATCTCTGCTTTTTTGTCGTGTTTTGGTTGCATTTATGTTGCTTTTCCGGCACGTTTTTTGTCACTCTTTTGTCGCTGCTTTGTTTTTTCCCCACATTTTGTTCAGTTTTCATCCTCGTTTTTGTCGCTATTATGATGCTTTTTACGCTTTTTAGATTTGGGTAAAGCTAAAGCCAAAGGAAATACACTCAGTTCAGGCGGGGGTTAAAGTAGAACTACTTGTTTACCTTAATAAATCCTAAAATAAAGTGTTAATGGGATGATTGGGGGGTCTTTTCACCAATACACACTAATGGAATCACAAAGAAGAAGCTAACAGGCTAACGGGCAAAGCTAACTGCGGGCTAGCCCCACTTAAACAGTATTTACAGCTAAGTTTGAGTGAAAAAAAAAAATTCCATATGGATGTACAATATCCCTCTATCGCTTTGCCTTTTCTGTCAGCGTAGTATTTACTCTCACAGACAATTCATGAGTAAAAAAACGCAACATGCTACGACACCTGCAGTGGCGCTTTATGGCCTCTAGGGGCCTGAGTTACTTAGCTCTGCTTTAAGAGGTTAAATGTGATTAAAAAAGCATTCAACTGGATTCATGGCATTAAATCTAAACGTATTGAAAAATTATGACATCGCTCAACAATTTTTACTGTTCAAAGTCATTCCCGTTTTGTCCAATTCTCCTTCCTCTGTTTGATGAAATGTTTGCAAACCATTGGAAATGAAATATGTGGCTATTTTTGAAATATAGTATTTGGCATCAAAAAGCATTACATTTGGCTTGCTCCTGCGTGTATAAATCCTGTAGGTGTCACATAGCGAGCACTACAATATAGAGTAGCAATTAGTTAAGGTGTGAAGATGCACTTTATTGATCCAGGGACATTTGTCCTCTGCATAGATTCCTCCACACGTGTATAAACAGTGCACGTGGACTTCATTAACATTGTGCGTTGAACTTGAGGCATTATATAGGAGCAAATGTGCTATACGTTAAGTAGCAGGGGCCTCGAGGTATCGCGCGGACTCACAACAGACAGGATTCTTTTAGACAGAAAATGGCCTGCGAATAAGGAGGCACACACTCTATATTTTCCCCATTGTTTTGCTTTGTTTTGGCCTTTATTAGATTTAGTCCGGGAGAATAATACTTTGCATCAGAGGGCGGCGATGGAGCGGTAATTAAATTTAGTGTAAAATCTAGTTTGGGAGTCTGGCGCAGCGCTGTCATGCTGTGAATATTTAGGGGGTCGTTTGTTCGAAATAATTAGAGTTAAAAGAAAAGTAAGGGGGAAACCGGAGGAAAAGTTTCTCAGTGTTTACAAATTAAGAGGACAAAACTGACCTTATTTTTTCCCAAAGATCCTAAACCCGGCTCCTCTGTACCACCACAGGGACAGGCAGTATCAATTTGCACAACTCAAAAAGATGTTTATGGTCCCATTAGAATGATAAGGTTCTATCTCACCGTTTTGTCGGGATTGTCTTATTCGCGTATTCTTGTTCCTGGACACATTGCACTCACAGTTTCGGTGCATTTTGGAGTTTTTACATCGTTTGTTTTGAGTTTACAGTATACTAAAGGGTAAAGAAAATGTTGTTCCATTGCTAGAAACAAAATCAGGTAAGAGGACCCGATGCTAAGCCCTGATTTTATAGCATAAAAACTGCTTGAAAGGGATAACAGCTAACACAGTGCTAGACATAATAATAATAATAGACTTCTCCCCGTTTATCACAATGACCACGTTCAAAAGGGAAATCATGGCGGATTTACAGACTCCTCCTCCCCAGCTCTGACGGAGCATGTTCCTAAAAAGGACGTAAGGGCAGGAACTTCACTGCAGTGTTAATTTCGTCGACTAAAATATTTAGTCTTAATTTTAGTCAAAGTGATTTTTCTGACGACTAAAATTGGACTAAAACTAAATTAAAACTTTTTCATGAGACTAAAACTATGACTAAAATGTCCAGATATTTTAGTCGACTAAAATGAGACTAAATAAAAATGAAAAGGAGAGACTAAAATCATCCAAACTTCTATTGACCGTCTGAAAGAACCTCATATCATGTAAATTCACGGCCAAAGGAACAGCTCTGAGCTTTGTTCATGAGGGAGCAGCTCCATGAAGCAGGACCTCGATTAAATATATATTATAATGAATATTATTAATACAAAGTCGACTAAATTTGTCTTAATTTTAGTCGACTAAATTGACTTGCAATTTTAGTCGACTAAATCTCGACTAAAATTTAAGGTATTTTTTTGACTAAAACTCGACTAAAATTCAATTACATTTTCGTCAAAAGACTAAGACTAAAACTAAATTAAAATATGTTGTCAAAATTAACACTGCTTCACTGTAGACTCGGCACATAGTTCGGTTGTAGCCGCGCCATTAGCTCTAATGCTAACGGCCTGTCAATCAAAGTCCGGCCTTCATTAGTATACGAGATTTCTAAAATGTTCTACAACCAGCAGGGCTTCTTTAATTGTAACTTAGCGTTATCACAGGAGGAATATCTAGCTGTAGAAAGTTGAAATGTGAAACCGGGCTTTACAGTTGCTTAAATCATGTGTAAAGTGCAATGCTTTCCAATGGAGAACTAGCTTGTTCTGCCGCCCACATATGGAGGGACTGCAGCAATGGCGGCCATAAAGCAGAACACACACTTAGACTTTAGATGAGCACAGGCATACCGCGATTATGAAAACATGAAAACTTTTTAACTCCACTCTGTTTAGCAGCTCAGATCTCCGCCTCGGTCCCGCACGAAGCCGTCTCCCTTCATCTATCATTGTTATTCCGTTAGCACGGTGGCGCGGCGCAGATGCTGCCGGAGCGTTTATCTGATGCAGGTGTAGCCGCTCCGGTGGAGACGCACTGATCCAATCTAAAGCACGCCCCTCCCTCGGGACATCCGGAGGCGGCCCGCTGTGTCTTATTGAACCTAAACCTTTTATAGGCAGGAACAAATTGAAAATCTGTTCCTCTGGTCCCGGCGCTCGCTCGGGGTGGCGCAATTAAAAGAGACACCGCTGGTGAATTTGGCGTTTGGAGTTCAGGCGGCGGCTTTTTTCACCCCCCCCTCCCCTCCCCCTCCCCCCCCTCCACTCCTGTGCGCGAGCGAGTGACTTAAAGGCAAAGGCTGAGAAACATGTCGTAATGACTTTGGATCAGATCAGAGGAAGAGCAGGTGAGAGCGGGTGAAACAAGAAATAACATAGTTTGAAAGAACGAAACTTCTCTTTGTTTAGGACTTTATGTACGAGGACGCAAGAGTCACCGCAAATGGGTCTTAAAGGGGCGGGCCCGTCTGGTCTTTGTGCGTGCGCTCGGTCAGACGAGGGAAATATCTAATGGAGATTTTATAATGCGTTTTCCTAGGAGCATAAATGTTTGAGCGAGGACGGCTTAAACAGCGAAACTAATACAAGAATCACATTTTTGCAGAGTAGTCCGGTTCACTCTGTAATATCGCCGGATTTATTAACTTAATTGAATAAGCAATCGGAAAAATCATGTTTCCATTTGCTCTGATATGTAAAAAAATAAATAAAAAAGTGCGATAATAGCGATAATCAAGAAAGTCAATGGAACACTTGTCACATGTTTCATGGAGTTACCGTAGCGATGACCAGAACTCCCCATTTAATATAATGGAAACATTTTATAATTTCACAATTTTACCAAATGACGAGGGCAAATGGAAACATTGTTTTTCGCATTGCTTTTACCATAAGGTTTAAAAAAATATATAGTTTTCATACTCAAACATCCCACAACAGTGGAACTCTAAACATATTGAACCGCATTGATAGGCGCTTTGAGTTGCCTTGTTTTCTGTATAAATAAAGTTGCCTTGAACCGGACTAGAGGTCAAAAAAGGCAGGGTTAAGAGATTTCACACACACAATACAACTCCAAAAAGACAACCTAAATAACTGAGAACATGCAAACTGCACACAAAACAGCCTCACCCAGCTCGGGAATCGAACCGGAGACCAGGGGCCGTATTCCTAAAGATTCTGAGGATCCTGAGGAGTCCTAGTTTGTTTCCAGGACATTCTCAGAGAACAAGGAAAGGACAAAAACTCCTGCCTTAGTGAGGAGGTGTGGCCGACCCCGTTGCCAGGTATGAGTCATGGTTTCAAAAGCTGATCCTAAAAGCTAGATAGGAAATATACTTGGTGATAACAGGTAAAGGATGGACCATCACATCAATAAACTTAATCATAGACTCTAATCTGAAGACCGTGTCATTGTAAATAATATTTCACATAAAATAAAATATCTGTTACATAAATAGTAAGCTGTACTTTAAAATGATCCTACAAAACGTGTGAAGAGTTGTATTGGACTGTGGCGTTGGAGAAGATCCAGTCTGAAACGTTTTATTTATTCCCTGTCATCCAGTGTTTGGAGAATATCTGTCCTGCCTCTTCCGTCCGCCATTTTGTCCTCTGCTGAGGGAACTCCTGAGCTGCTTTAAAGTCCTATTCCCGGCTCTTTAGAGATCTCACCTTCAGAGCTAGGATCCTTTCGCTTTCTGTCCTAGGATCTACTCTTCACCTTTAGGGGAGATTCTAAGAGCCCATCAGGAGCAACTCTTTGCACTAAGAACCTTTAGGAATACGGCCCCAGATGTCTTTGCCCGACACGTCCACCTTAAAGGCTGTACCTTCCCCCCCGGTCTCTCCCTCGTCTCTCCGGCCCTGCGCCTCTCTTTCCACCGATATCATTTCCCACATTCCGCCGCCCGAGCCGGCACTTCTGAGACTCGTTACGGAGAAATCAAATTAAAACTCGCTCCTCGTTTCGAGTTTGATGCCTTTTTTGGCCGAGATCCGTCCGCCGGGCCCGATAATAACAGCCCTTTTTTAGCTTCTGCTGATGAGCTCCCCGAGTTCGTGTTTTTGCGTCTGGTACAGGGCAGTGCTGGGGATCTGCTTTAAATTATAGGTAATCATTTCACCACGGGGTTCGATCGCGCCACTGACTAAGAATAAACTCAAAGGTTCAACAGAGAAATGCGTCGCAAGATGGAGACCTGCCTTTAAACCCTCCAAAGTTAATAGTCGTCTCCCCCCAAACAAAAAAATGTGCCTTTCACAAATGCTTCCAACAGTGCGAGGTTTCAAAGCGGGTCCTGGCACAGCTGCTTATTCCAGAACCTCCCAAACACAATTCCACACGGACTATTTGGCTTTCGAAATCATGTTTTTTTAAATAAATTGTCACATCAAACTCCGCTACGACGCTAAAAATGCTAAACTGTCACACTTTTTTCCATTTATTTTGTCGATTCTAACAAAAACGCCTTTTCCCCCTTTGGTAAAGTTCCAAACAAAACTTGTCCAAAGACCGAAGCTGGCCTCTTTTTACCTTTAAAAAAAAGAAGAAAAGAAGAAGAAAGCACTGTGTGACGCTTTGAACTGCATTACCCAGAAGCCCTTGCATCTCGGCTTCCTGTTGCTATGTGTTTTTCTTCCGTTCCGCGTCTGGCCTTTGATTACTTTAAATACGAGCATGCAAAGTAGAAAGGCGACGGCATCAAAGATTTGTGGACTTGTTTGCCGCTGGAATCTGAGGCTCTTTATTTTTTTTATTTTTTTTTCACCGAGTATTTTGCATCTCGTTTGTGTTTTTTCTCTTCGCCACGAAACCACTTTGTGTGTCACCTAGACTTAGCCGCACAGGCGGGGTTTACGAAAAACATGAACAACTTTTAGCATATTATCTCAAAACCAAACGCGGCATTAGCATAGACTAGAGTTTGGATTTACCTAATACCTCATTGGGGTGGAAATCATATTTAATCCCAGGTTTATGAATTCAGACGCAAGAACTTCTTACACCGAGCGCTGCAAGAACAAAATGAAGTGATTTTTTGCCTTGTAACCATGGAAACGTCACGGTAACCGACTTGTAACTCCTCTACTAAAGCCTAGGTCACAGCCGGTCTACGTGCAAAAAAACGTATGGCCAATTCTGGCGGCCATCTTGTGACCGGCCCTTCTAACCCAGTGCAAAACAGTATTTCCTTGTTTTGATCTATTTTCAGTTGTTTCATGACTCTTGGATCATTCTGACTGACCTTATGTCATATCTGGAAGGAAAATAAAGTTTTATAACATTATTTCAGTTGCATCGACTTAAGCTACGTTTGTTCATGGATTCCGTCAGTTCTATTTATATCACACATAACATTAGTTTCCTACTTTAAAACAGTATTTATGTACTTTTTAACACAACATGATGTGTATTGAACATGGGACAATGAATGAATGGAGGAAATAAAGCTAATACGACCAAACAACCCGACTAAAAATGAGACATTTGAGTGTATCTCATGTTGCTCCTGGTTTTGCATTGGTCGCTATAGGGGTTAGCCGCGCCGGCCAGTCACAAGATGGCCGCCACGTTTGCCAGGTCAATGAGCGCCACGTCCAATCTAGAGTCCTAGCGACCGCCGTCTCCAATTTCAAGGCTGAATAATGACCGTTGGCGCCTCAAACGGGGCCTTACCTCCGTCCAAGTCCTCGCTGCCGAAGTGCATCCTATAGAACAGCATGATCTCGATGCGGTAGCACTTGTAGAGAGTGACCAGGAAAATCAGCAGCAGTAAGATGGCCCCCAGACCTCCAGCCAGCTCCACTGTGTACATCAACTCCGCTGCAGAGGAGGGAGGAGAAGAGAGAAAAGATTTAGGACATTAGACATAACGGGGGGGGGGGGGGGGGGGGGGGGGGGGGGAAGGGGGGTATGTATGATCAAACAATAGAGGGACACATTTTTCCACCCGCTAATGCGAAACCTCCAGCTACAAAGTCAAGTGGCAGCGCTAATGCAGTGTGCCATTCTAAATCTATCAGGCTGGAAAATTACTCTACACGATTTCTCTTGTTCAATTCACAAAAGCAGAAAATGCCTTTGCCTCTTTTTTTTTTTTTTTTTGCTTTTTCATTGTCAAATCTCCTCACAGCAATACTGCGCCGAAATCCTCTGTGGATATTTCACAAAGCAAGTCTAAGTCTGGGCTGAATCGGGATTAAACCGGGACTAGAGCGGAAAAGACTGAACGCATCTGCAGCGAGAACGGTCGTAATGTTTTGGCCGAATGCTGTTGTATATGCCACAATTGAGATGGAACGCTCGAGGCTGTTAGCTGAAAATGATAGCCTTGCGTTGACACGGACTCATAAAGAATGTGACCGGAAGCGAGATTCTTGGAAGTGCACAAGATGGATCTGTTTCCGCCAAAGTGGATTTCGGAGGCGCTGTTTTCACGGGAGACGGAGAGGGTAAGATCGCGGCAGTGGTGATATTTCACAAAGGCGGCGAGATGGACTCCTATAGGCACAATAGTCTGAGAATTCGCCTGTAGTTATAAGGTTATGTATGCCGGGTCTATAGGGGCTGGTGATAGATTTACGCTATGGTCAAGATTGTCCCTGAAACGAATAGGGAAGACAGAAACTGAATTCGAGTTCAAATTGAGCTCAGAGGACACTTTTATACGGTAATTTGTATCTTAGGTAAAATCTCAAAAGCTCTGTACATTCATTAATGATTTCTAACGAGGCTTTGACCTAAATGTGGTCGATTGGTTGACAACGGCTGAAAACACCTGGATCGTTCTTAATTTGCAAATGTTTGATGGCTAATGCTAACGGCTATAGAGTTCGGGAAAATCCGCTGTTACCATGGAGATCCGCCATCTTTGCAGGCGTTTGCATACATTTCCATTGACTAACATTAGCTAAAAACAGTATAAAAAGTGGAGAAAAAAGCCGTGGAACAACTCTGTTAGGGTACAAACTGTTTCCTGTCTGTGTTTATTCCTGTGGCGAGTTAGCCGTGTCTTTCTGAAATAAATATTCAAACAGTACATGAATTATTACAAGTAATATATATATATACAAAACTTTACTCAAGATGTAAATACTTCACCTAAAGAGACTTTTGTCTCTGCAAACTGCAAGCGTTTTAGCCATGAAGCTAAAGGCTAATTCTAATTTAACGCTAACAAATGGTTAAACAGCACCACCATCTGAAACTTCATGCAAGTTTTCTTCCGTCGTTTAATTGTTATTTTATTTTTAGTTTATGTTATAATGTGGACAGGAAGTATTCTTAATCCTTAGTCTTAATCTGGCTCACAGGAAGTTAGCCAAACACATTCCGTGGACGGTCTAATGTAATCTAATGTCATCCGTATTTGGTAATAATTTCAAATGTATCTGGATCCCCGTGTTACATTCTGTTTGTGAAAATAAATTGATCTAAAACTACTTTCCAACATCTCCGACTCAGTGGATGTAGGTACTGTTGGACATCAGTGGGGCAGTACATTGTTTTGTTGCCGCAGAAGATTAAAAGATTCCTCAAACATGCAAGTCTGTTTTGGATTGGAGAATAACCGTATTGTAAAGAGCTCTAAAAAGTAGATTTGGTATAATATCCTCCTTTCTAAGAGTACTTATGATCAAGATTGAGAAAATAATGTACTTTTCTTTTAGGTTCATGCCCGCAAAGCGTTAGCCTATCTTTAACACAAAGGGGATATCATCTACCATTGCAAAAGTACTGCCGAAACTTTCTTCTTTTGTAACACGGCGTTTCCTCCATGATAATATTTCACAGCCTGGCCTTTAGCTCCATTAGCTTCATGGTCTGCTGGTTCACCTTGAGCCTGGTCGTGATCTTCCTTCAACGGTGTCTACTACATCTTTCCCCCTCCATTGACTGACTAATGGCACGAAAGCTAAAACCTCCTGGACTTCGCAAGACATCTCTATCCATCAAAACCCTTAGCATTTAGCCTTCTCTCTGACATCTCCCATTATGAAAGATGACGGCTAGCTAACAAGTATGGCTTTATAACAGTGTGCGACCTTCGAGCCAAACCAGGACAAACAAGGCTATAAACAAAGCTAGCTTGGCCTTATTTTCAGCCTCAGAGCCTCACGGTGTGTTTTGCTTGACAGGTGCAGCAGCAGGGCTAACAAGCTAAAGGCGCGCACCGCTAATAGTAGCCCTAGTCCATTTGGCCTCTTGCCTGACTGCTCCCCCCGCTAAAGATTTGGGCCACAAGTAACAAGCTGCAAGAAAAGGGAAGGGAGGAGGCTAAATGCATTGTAGAAAATAGGACAGATAAAGATAAAGATAACAAGGGCTAATGGCTAACGCGTTGAGGTTAACATTGCAGATTAGTTTCTCTATAAGTTCTGAGAAGCTAATCAGTGTTATACAAGTAATGAGTTACAAAAATATATAACTTTTTTCAGAAACTAAGGAATATAACATACTGCTTACACAAAATATGGCAATATATTAGTTTTTACAATCTAAATAACTCAAGTTACAAGTGCATTTAGATGGTTTGCATTGATGTACAAACGAAAAATGACCAAACTCCCCCAAATAAATGCAGCAACAAATCTGACTGGAAAACAAGTTGGACACTGGTGTATAATGGTGCGTTCAAGGCAACTGGTAACTGGTATTTTTCCCACTTACGACATATATACCACCTCAGGAGCGTTCCAGGTGATTAAACTCGTAGGTAAACAAAACGGCTAATGCTACAACAGTTAGCTAGAAAGATGCTAGCGCTATATAAACTTTCTCCAAACCAGATGTATTAAAAAAAAATATGCGACAGAAAGTAACGTTCATGTCATTGATGCAGCGGTTTTGCTACAGTTTTATCAGTAGCTGCGCTCCAACACTGGGGGGCGCCATTACTGTCTTCATCTCGTATCCGCACTCGTAGCAGTCTGGAGCGCTCCGAGTTGTAATGACCACTTTCCAAGGCATTTTTCCCAGTGGGAGGTGGGACATTTACCAGTTGCCTGGAGCGCACCATTAGATCTGTAGTCGTGTGTAGCTAACGTGGTCAACAGAACACAAGGGAATGGCGGAAGGCGGAGGGAAAGGAAATCTTTGACTGCACTCTTGCTCGGTAGCGTTATTACTATTTTCAGTTCATATTTTGTCAAAAGTAACTCAAAGTACTGTAACTGAGCTACATTTATACATACAATATATTAACATTTAAAGTAACTTAACCAACACTGAAGCTAAGTGGGGTTTTATGTCCTTTCTCTGTGAGGTTCTAGGTAAAATTTCTCAGGGTGTTTAACTTTACTGACAAGAGCAGGAAAGAAAAACATATCAACTGTAGCTACATATGTTACAATGTTCATCAATATTTAGCTTGGTCTTGTAATTTCCAATAAGAGGATTTCAGCGATACAAAAGTCTTGGTCTATAATCTTCTCAAGCTGCAAAAGGACACGGAGTAACAGAAAAAGTGAGTATTCCTAAAATGAAGACTTGTCAAACCCCAACTTTTTTTTTTCCTCAAAGAAGAAGTTGCTGCAAAGTTGAAACCAGGACAGATTATTTTTTTTAAGTTTTGCTTACACATCCCATTCCGATTGATGCTCCTCCATAATATAAGTGTGCCTCAAAAACGGGCGCCTCCTGCTGCGTTGACCAATTTCAGATCAACCCAGAAAACATTCATGACGTTTGAGCACATATCGCAAAGCGGACCGATCCTCCCGCTGCCTTTTTTTGCGATGTTCTGGTTGCAAAAAAGGCAAACAGTATGTTTTGGGGGGATAGTGTGGCACTTAAACCGGGGGAAGCTTCTCAATAGTGCAGTTTAAAGCCTTCTTATGGAGAGAAACTGGGCTGCTATCAGAGCCGCGCAGCTTAAGAAAGACTCGCTATGTAAATGCATTCAACTTTGACAACTGCAAGGAAGCTAACACCCGCCTAGACTTAGCCAGGGAGATAAAAGCAAGCGGAGTGAAACTGTAACATGTTATAATAAGTAAACACTATTATGTAATTCTTAAAGCCTTTGTAAAGCATCGGCAAATACCTAATTCATCATTTATAAAACATTTACAAGTTTCTGGGCCTGAAACATCTCTAGTCAGTCACCAGACCATGTTAAACGATGGTAACACTTTATGATAACTACACTTAATTCAAAAGTGTTTATGATGAATTACGTGTTAATGCTCACAGCCTATAGGCCAGTGTAACGCCTCATTTGAAAGCTAAGACCTACAAAACTGATCTGAGCTTTTTCTGTTGCGTTTATGTCACTTTTCTGTCACTCTTTAGTAGGAGTGTGACAATATATCGATTTCCCGATATATCGCGATATTTTGCGGGACGATACGATACTTTTGCTGACGTCATGCATATTAATGAGCAACGTCATGCATATTAATGAGGCAGCAGTGTTTTCACAGTCAATAGAGGCCAATAATGAGCAAGAATTCAGTCAGGACAGCAGGGGGCAGCGCTACAGTTTTAAGCACTTGGACCAAACACTGTCACACAATTAAATTACTTTTAATGATAGTTTTTATAATTATAAAGAAGATTAATTTTGGGTTGATTTATTACTTTTTAAACTGTGGTTTCTTGTTTATTTAATTGTAAATGAAGTCACTGACAGATCTATAGTGTAGGATCATTTATAAAAGTGGCACAAAGCACATGAAAAGAAATGTAAATGATGGAAAATATGTAGTATATGTTAAAATAAAGCATGTTTTTTATCGTGATGTATCGTGGATTGTTTTTGTGCAATATATCGATTATCTTAGTATCGGCGTATCGTGAGACAATCGTTATCGTAAGCCATGTATCGCGTATCGAATCGGGAGCTACCCAGAGGTTCCCGCCCCTACTCTTTAATGGCCTTTTATGTCACTTTTTCACACATTTTTGTAAAGTTTTTTCATCACTTTATTTTGTCACTTTTTTGCCAAATGCCAATGCCAAAGTTTTATTCAGAGTTCCATTCCTTAGTTATTATTTGATATATATATATATATTCATGTCTCAAACCATTGTAAACAGCAGCTGCAGCCCTACAGACAATAACAGCCCAACTTTAAGATGCATTCCTGCTCGAGCTAGATAAATGGATGCAGCGTGCTATTTCTAGCCCACTAGCCTTGATTCGGTAGTATTTCCAGGCCTTACGATCTCTGATATTTCATAAAAGCCTGTTACATTCGGTGGAAGAAAAAAAAAACGTCCACCGACACCGGGCAGACCTTGGCTTTGACGTGCGTCGATGGAGTACAGAGGCGAACCGGCGGCATTGTGGGAATTGACCAGTTGTGTTTCTTTTTACGCCTGGAGGTAGGAATGAAGAAAAAAAGGAAGACAAATAGGGCGGCTTTGGCAGATAGTGCAGAAAAGGCTCATTCGTTCTCCGTGAGCCCGAGGAAGTATCCGAGACAAAAGGCCAGACAGACACGCTTCTGGAGCGCGGGCGACGACCTCCAAAACACAGATAAGTCCCGCTTTGATCGAGGGGCTCAGTGAAGAGGACACTGGAGGCAAGAACTCTGACAGGGAAACGCTTCTTCTTTCAGATCCCGTTTGGGTACTCACGTTTCTTGGCCAGCTGGACGTTCGCCTGCCTGCGCCCGTTGCTGTTCTCCACGTAGCACGAGTAGTTCCCGAAGTCCCCCTCGTCCAGGGCGTCGATGGTCAGAGAGATGGACACCTCCTGCTCCCCCAAGTGCTTACGGATGGTCCTGCAAAAAGCGACATATAAAAAAAATCATTTTTCAAGAAAGACGGAAAGGGTAAAAAAAAAAAAAAACTCTGCAAATGTTCTTCTGAAACGCTGGTGATGGTCAGGAGTTCATATTTCAATCTTCTCTCGAATGCTAACCCCCGTCTGAAAAGTGCTGGGATTCATTTCACCGCGCGATTGCAGCACTTACGCCTGGCAAAATGTTTTTTAGAGATTCTTCGAAAAAGCGCGTACAACACTACCAAGTCTGGAAATAAAATGTGTAACCATAAAAAGTTGAAGGTCCTCGGACAGTAGGGTTCAGGACTGAGATGTCATATTGCTGAGCGTCATAGGATTTGCAGCAATAATAAACTAATGGAGATTTTAAAAGGCAACATACTGGAGTTATTGTTCACATGAAAACATTTGGACAGTGTTTCTTCACTTTTCATACTGTTTTTAGCTCATGTTGTCCTATGGAAAATGTATGCTAACGGCCACAAACATGGCAGATCTCCACGGTAACAGTGCATTTTCCCAAACTCTATTAGATTAAGGAAAATAAAACACTCAAATCTATTTAATGGGTAAATGAATACAACTATTCAGTAAATCTCCTCTAAAGCTTAAACAGGATAATATAGACCCTTTAACTGCTGATCAGTGACATCAGCAGGAAGCAGGAAGTGATCGAGAGAAATGAGATTAAACTAAAACTAGCGATTTTAAGTTAAAACTACAACTGAAACATGTGGTCCTGTCGTGGCTTAAGGTTCAAGAACAAGAGGAATGACATTTGAGACGATAAAATAAGGTTTATCTGATATTTCCAAAAAAACGTTAGACATTTGTTTATCGTTGCTATGACAACAGCTACAATGGAAATAGATGGGGGTCGAGCTTCCCGCCTCCAGCTAAGCCCCGGGATGTTTACAATTCAAGGGTCTAGAGTAACACTAGAAATACGATGAAGACCTTGATATCCGAGCCAATGTCAGTCCAGTTCCATGTTGGCGTACAGAGGCTTAATGAAAAAAAGAAAAAGAAAAACGGCCGCAGACTCGCGGGCGTGTAAAAGTCATAAACAGACTATTGACTCCCTTTAATAAAGTATGGATTTTCTGACAGAATACGTTTGCCCCGAGGGTCCGCGGCCAGTGTCTACAATCTACATCCGCAGATCCATAAACGCGACCTTGAGTTTTGCTTTGAGAAAACGGCAACTTGGACAATCATACTCCTCTTTAAACGAGTGACGGCTGTTACGGCGGGATTGATGGAGACGGCAATCTGGGGGGGGGGGTTGTTTGAGCGATTCTTATGGGTTTATGCGGCAAACGGGCCAAAGGAGTGTTGTGGTGTTCTGAGGCTGTTCCTACAAATGTGCACTTATGATGTAAACGGCTCCACGGACCTGTAAACAGAGCTTTGTCTCCCCATATGGCCTGGAATGGGGAAGCCACTCTTCTTCTTCTTCTGTTCTCCTTCTTCCTCCTTTTTTCTTCTTTTTCTTCTTCCACTTCTTTTCCTTTTTCTTCCTCTTCTTCTTCTTTTTCTTCTTTGTCTTCTTCTCCTTTTTCTTCTTCTTCCTCTTCTTTTCTCTTATTTTTTCTTCCTCTTCTTCTACCTCTTTTTCTTCTTCTTCTGTTCTTCCTCTTATTCTCCTTTTTCTTCTCCCTCTTCTTTGTCTTCTTCCATTTCTTTTTCTTCCTCTTCTTCTCCCTTTTCTTCTTTGCCTTTGTCTTCTTCCTCTTTTTCTTCTTCCACTTATTTTCATTCTTCTGTTCTTCTTCTTCCTCTTCTTCTCCTTTTTCCTCTCCCTCTTCTTTTTCTTCTTCCTCTTCTTCTTCCACTTCTTTTTCTCTTCTTCTTCTCCCTTTTCTTCGTTGTCTTCTTCCTCTTTTTCTTCTTCCTCTTATATTACTTCTTCTGTTCTTCTTCTTCCTCTTCTTCCTCTTTTTCTTCTCCCTCTTCTTTTTCTTCTTCTCCCTTTTCTTCTTTGCCTTCTTCCTCTTATATTTCTTCTTCTGTTCTTCTTCTTCCTCTTTTTCTTCTCCCTCTTCTTTTTCTTCTTCTCCCTTTTCTTCTTTGCCTTCTTCCTCTTATATTTCTTCTTCTGTTCTTCTTCTTCCTCTTCTTCCTCTTTTTCTTCTTCCACTTCTTTTCCTTGTTCCCCTCCTCCTTTTTTTTACTTTCTCCTTCTTCCTCTACCGCTTCTTCTTCTTCACCATCAATTATGACAATTGCACCACAAACTACAACCACTTCTGCTACAAATACTGACAAAATGTAAAAAAAAAAAAAAAAAAACTCTCCCCCGCATTATTCCTCTTCATAATGGCTACACAGTCTTTGCAACTCCACAATCATCCCCTTTAACGTAGCCTCGCCGCTCCATAAAACAAATCCCTCTCCCCGTGTGGTATTTCCGACGGACGGCGCCATTTTTTTAACTGCCACCGGGCTAGCGCTAATGCGGGCGCTCGCCGTTGACGCTACACTCCGTCTCCATCCGGTCGCACCGTCTCGCCCCGCGTGGCCATCGATCAGCGAGCATTACGGGGAGTTTTCGTACGCTAGCGCCCGGGGGCTAGCGGCGCCTGACGAATGCGGCTCGTATCTCTCTCCGCGCGATTAGCTCCGCGCATCATTAGCCGGGCGAGTCCAAAATAGCCGCGGTTTTGTGTGTACCCTTAAAAAACGGGCGGCGCGTGCATTTATCACGGATGATTTAGTAACAATGGAGGCGGACGGAGGTTCGGGGAGAGCGAGGCGAAAAGTTGCCGGTCACGTTCCTCCTGCCGCTGTATTGTTTGGGCTTCGGGCGAGACTCTTCCCCCCGTATAGAAATCTGCTACATCTGGCCACCGAGAAGCGAAACAGGAGTGAGAGTGAGGGTATAAAAAGTTCGATTGGAACTTCGACAACTGCAACTATTACTGCCAAAGCTGTTGTTAGCATTTAGCCTCTCCTCTAGGCAAAGCAAGGCAAGTTTATTTGTAGAGCACAATTCATACACAAGGCAATTCAAAGTGCTTCACAGTTGCATAAAGTTACAGAAAAAACTGATCAAATCAATCAATAAAACATCAACATAAAAATTAATCAATTACAGTAAAAGGCAAGAGTGCAGATAAAATACTTTCAGTTTTCATCTGCTCGGGTAAAGAGAGCTGGATTTGAACATTGTCAGAGTTGAGGCCTGTCTCACATCCTCATGAAGACTGTTCCAGATTTTAGCTGCATGAAACTGAAACGCAGCCTCACCGTGTTTAGTCCTGACTCTGGGAACCACCAGGAGACCCCTCCCTGAAGTTCTCAGGGCCCGAGATGGTTCATACGGCTTTAACATGTCACGGATGGACTTTGGTGCTAAACCATGAAACGACTTGTACACAAGCAGAGCTGTTTTAAATTCTATTCTCTGAGTGACAGGAAGCCAGTGCAGAGACCGGAGCACTGGACTAATATGGTCGTATTTCCTGGTTCTTGTCAGGACTCGAGCAGCAGCATTCTGGATGTTCTGCAGCTCTAACAGCTCGTTTAGAAAGGCCAGTGAGCAGCCGTTACAGTCGTCTTACCTGCTGGAGACAAACGCATGGATGAGTGTCTCCAAGTCTGGTTTTGACACTATTCCTCTGATCTTAATGTTTTTCAGATGGTAAAAAGCTGATGATGTCATTGCTTTGATGTGGCTGTTTAAGTTCAGGTCTGAGTCCATGATTACGCCTAGATTTCTAACCTGATTTTTTGGTTTTATAGAGAGAGACTCAAGGTGACTGATAACACCTTGTCTTTGTGTCTGTGGGCCAAAAACAATGATCTCGGTTTTGTCTGAGTTTAGTTGGAGAAAGGTCTAGAGTGACCAGATGTCCCAGTTTACCCGGGACAGTCCCAGTTTTTTAGTCCTTTGTCCCACGTCCCAATAGATTTCTCCAAAGCCATTGATTTGTCCCAGTTTTACTCGTGATCTGTCCCAGTTGTCCCGGTTTTGGCCAATGTAGCCCCCGAAATAGCACACTTCACTTGAAAATGAATGTCTTTGGCCCAGTGGGACTAAACCAATTCAAAATCTCAATTCAGGATGCGGTTTGGTCATAAGTTGTAAACAGTTTTACTAATCATCATGGGTAAAGACAGTTTAGATTTGGAACCCCCTGCGGCCTATTCCCGAATTTTGTCCCAGTTTTTTTTGTTGGAAAATCTGGTCACCTCTCCTCTATGGGGCCAAACGGGGCCAAAGTTAGAAGCGACCGAGCTCTTCCTTGTTTTCCCCTATTTAAATACGGTTACGTGAGCAGTTACACGATCCAAGTATAGTCACACAAAATTAAACATGTCGATTTTCTAAGCGGATAAAAAGGGGAACTATACTGTGAGGCGTAATAACACATTAGGAGCACTTCGACGTCAGTGCAGTGATATCTTCAGAGTTCTTTAGGAGTGAAGATATCACTGCGCCAGTTTAAGTGGCATCACACTTAAATCAAATAAAATCGTACTGTAGCCAATATTTTCATAGATTTATATGAAGATACAACAGTTCAGTAAAAGTGACTGTGACCTTTCCTATAATGATGAGTAAGAAAAAAAGAAGAAAAAAACGTTGTCGCTTTACAAAATGAAATACTATGAAATCCACAGTACAGGCAAGTTTATTTGTAGAGCACAATTCATACACAAGGCAATTCAAAGTGCTTCACAGTTGCATAAAATTACAAGAAAACGGATCAAATCAATCATTAAAACATCAACATGAAAATTAATCAATTACAGGGGATGCGTTTGTGTAGCTCTCACTCATCCAGGAATTATCCACCCATCAACCAATGTTTTTAGCCGAAAATCCGGAGACCTGAAGAGAACATGGAAACTCAACGTAGTAGCAGTAGCAGTAGTAGCAGTAGCAGTAGCAGCAGTAGTAGCAGTAGCAGTAGCAGTAGCAGTAGTAGCAGTAGTAGCAGTAGCAGTAGCAGCAGTAGTAGCAGTAGCAGTAGCAGTAGCAGTAGTAGCAGTAGTAGCAGTAGCAGTAGCAGTAGTAGCAGTAGTAGCAGTAGTAGCAGTAGCAGTAGCAGTAGTAGCAGTAGTAGCAGTAGCAGTAGCAGTAGTAGCAGTAGCAGTAGTAGTAGTAGTAGTAGTGGCAGTAGCAGCAGTAGTAGTAGTAGTAGTAGTAGTAGTAGTAGCAGTAGTAGCAGTAGCAGCAGTAGCAGTAGCAGCAGTAGCAGCAGTAGCAGTAGTAGCAGTAGCAGTAGCAGCAGTAGTAGCAGTAGCAGTAGTAGCAGTAGCAGTAGCAGTAGTAGCAGTAGTAGTAGCAGTAGTAGCAGTAGCAGCAGTAGCAGTAGCAGTAGTAGCAGTAGCAGCAGTAGCAGTAGTAGCAGTAGTAGCAGTAGCAGTAGCAGTAGCAGTAGTAGCAGTAGTAGCAGTAGCAGTAGCAGTAGTAGCAGTAGCAGTAGTAGTAGTAGTAGTAGTAGTGGCAGTAGCAGCAGTAGTAGTAGTAGTAGTAGTAGTAGTAGTAGTAGTAGTAGTAGTAGTGGCAGTAGTAGTAGTAGTAGTGGCAGTAGCAAATTGAACCCGCAACCTTCTTACTGTGACGTACGAGCGCTAACCCCATCAACCCCAAAACATGCACAATGAGGTTTCCCTCCAGCTAGGCGCTCCTAACTCTAATGTTCCGATGCCGTTGCTACTTCTACGACTACTACGACTCCTTCTACTTCTACCACTACTTAATATCTTCTAAATAAAACGCCGCAGCGATACGGAGCTCTTCTCACGATCGTGTCAAGGGGCTATTTTGGCTCAACAAAACCCGTCCCGAATCTCTCGTTCCCCCCCCCCTCCGCATTGTCCCGCGCCCGAGCGTGTGATGATCGGCCGGTGTTGTGGCGCGCTCTGACAGCTCCTCTTGTATTCCAGACTCCACTTGTCAGCTCGGATTGTGGTCAAACGATTCGGTGGCTCAACAGAGGCGTATTTTTCTTGTCAAAACCCAGACGCTACGCCGATTTTTTCGCGGCGCCGACACGCTCCCCCCCCCCCCCATTGTCCGGGAGCGCGGCGGGAAGACGGCAACGCGGCAGCCGAAAGTACGAGTATGAGTACATGGCAATCTCTACTACTACTCCTGCATTCATGTACCTGGAGCGGCACTCAACTTAATCTGACCTTTTCGGCTCGATTCACACTCGCGTTTGCCTCCATCTTTCTCCATCGTGAGAGCGGAGTCAGCTGAGGCCACGCCGGGCTGGAATATGGATATGGCCTGGTGTTTTTTATTCTGGGGGATGTTCACGTGTGAGACTGGGCGAAGCAAAGGGGGAAAAGCAGCGGAATTTCGTTCATACTTTTCCCAAGACTCCAATCTGCCGCTACAGATAATTAGTCGATGATGGAGCCTCTTGAAGTGGGAGCAATGGCCGCTGGTTGCTCTGCTTTATGGCGGCAATGCGAGGGGCCATTGCTGCAGTACCTCCATATGTGGGCGGCAAAACAAGATAGTTTCCCTTTATCTTCAATGAAGGTACTTGATTCATCTTCTGTACTCAGTAGTTGAAGTCTTCGAACGTTTCACCTCTCATCCAAAAGACTTCGTCAGCGACAAAGGCCACAATCTGCACGCAGCTGAATATAAAGACCAAAGGGGAGGAGTTAGGGTAGGCCAGTCTCCTCCCCTCTAATCACAGCTACTCTCACCCGTGGGTAAACCCCTTTGAAGTAGAGTGTCTCTAACGATCTGCTCACCTCAGTATCGGTCAGTCCTGTCCTATTCATAGATGATCACTACCCAGTATCTGTCCCATTCATGGCTAATCACTGCTAATTACCTGCCTATTGTTCTTTTGTTGGCTGAGGTGCCGTCTCCCTGGGCTGGCCAAGCCTGTTTGGTTTCTCCCGAAGGAGATTGGAGTACAGTGACTGAAGATTAAATCTGAGACCGCCATTTCGATTCATGGCGGGGTTTTCTTTCCTGACAAAAATAGCTTCTTTAACTCCTCTTTCAAACCAACGTTCTTCTTTAGCTAACATGTTGACCTCCCCGTCCTCAAAGGAGTGGTTGGAGGCTTTGAGGTGGAGGTGCACTGCCGACTGCGGGCCACCTGTGCTTTCTCTTCGGTGTTGAGAAAGTTTCCCTTTAGTTAGCATTGCACTTTCCATTTTAAGCAACTGTAACGCCTGGTTTCTAATTTTTTTTGTGTGCTGGATATTGCTCCTGTGATAACGCTGGGTAAGTTACAATTGAAGAAACCAGGCTGGTTTTTCGTAAGGAACATTTGAGAAATCTTGTATACTAATGAGGGCCGGACTTTGACTGACAGGCCGTTAGCATTAGAGCTAATGGCGCGATTACGACAGAACTACGTGCCCCGAGTCTACAGTGAAGATCCCGCCCTTATGCCCTTTAAAGGAACATGCTCTGTCACAGCAGGGTAGGAGGAGTCAGTAAATCCGCCGTGGATTCCCTTTCGAACGTAGTTATTATGGCGAACTAGGAGGGGTTTATTATTATTATGTCTATGGCTGAGAGGCGACATGTCTTGGAAACTCCTTTGCTGAAGACAGTGATAAAGATTTGTTTGACATCGATGCGCACTTATGATAGCAAACGCCTTCAAGGACCTGGAGCCTTTTCTCCCCATATGGTCAGGAAGCCAGTGCCTACTATGGCGAGGTAAGAATGTCCGTTTCATGGCGTTTAAATAAGTTTCCCAGGGTAGCCGCCTCGCTAACTGTTTCCGGAGGTAGCACGCCATCTGCGCTTTCTATTTTTAGTCGTATAAAGTGTGAAATGTAAAATCGACCAAGCCTCAAAATGGAGTCTTCTCGCCATCAGTGGGGCCCCGCTCCTCTTTCACCCTGTTCCGTCTCACCGCAAACCGCATGATACACATTTTCTCTATGTTCAGCTTTATCCACATCTAAACGCTTTTAGACCGGAGAGTTCAAAACCTATGGGCCTATGCGCCTCATTTGAAAGCTAAGACCGTGTTGTCACTGCGTCGTCAGTTTATGCCACCTTTCAGTTGATTTTTTTTGCATTTCTGATGATTTTTGTTGCGATCCTTGTTTACGTCTCGTTTTCGTCGCTTTTTTGGCGCTTATTTTCAAGAAACTCTTAGACAAAGCCAAACTGGAGAAACTGTGCTCGGTTCAGGTGGGAGTTAAGAGGTTAAATTTACTTATCAACAGAGAAAGGCTAAACTAATAACAATTTCATTAAAATCATGATTTGAATGTGATTTAAAAAAAAGGTGTGAAACGAAGAAGCTCTGAAAAGATAAGTCTCGTCGCTCAAATGCTAACGCTAACAGAACCGGATTCTTCTTAAAAGCGTTCTGATGGTAATTGCGATATCTGTCAGAATCCTGCAGCAGTTCAGTCGTGTAAAGCCGGGTCCCTCTCTGATCGTGAGCGCCGTGGTCGTCGCTTGTGCCTTTGCGCTCGCGGTTCCCGGAGGTGTGAGGAGTGAGAGCCTGCGTGACTCATGGCTCTGCGACAGTCTTCAGCCTCTTTGGTTCTGGAGCTTTCATCTGCCGCCAAAATCAACACCAGCTGCAGAGCGAATCACACAAAAACGCTAAAGGACCGGAGATTTGTGCCACAGAACGGCACCATGGGGTTGTTTGGAGGAAGACGTGGCTTTGAGAACACAATCACCGAAATCACTCAAATCAACCAAACCAAAGAACAATCTTCATGAGGATGTGAAACAGGCCTCAACTCTGAAAGCATTTCATCTGCACTCTTGCTTTTTACTGTAATTAATTGATTTTTCTTCTCCCAGGGCAAACAGGTCCTAGGTGACGGGTCAGACAAAGAGCGGTTCAGAAGCAACTTATGAGAGACCAACAGGCCCGGTTAGAACATGAGGCCGTCCTTCTGTGGACCCACCACCTGCAGGGGGCGCCATAGGGGCTGGTGCAATGTGATGTGGGCAGCTCGGACGGTTGCCCCCACGACCCGGGAATGGACAAGTGGAAGAAGATGGATGGATGGAAGTTTTATGGATTGATTTAATCTTCTTCTTGTGATTTTATGCAACTGTGAAGCACTGTGACTTTTCTTGTGCATGAATTTTAAACTTACCTTGCTTGTCTCTATTTGTAGCTAATGTAGCAATTGGATTATAGACTGTGAATTAGAGGGGGCGGCACTGAATGATTTTAATGTATTTTAATATGTCTGTAACTAGGAAATGGGGATTGACTGTGTGAATAATGCATAGTCATACTGTATATTGTGATAACATCAGTACATCTCTGTCTTTATGAGCTTAATGTACATTGTCCCTTTAATGAAGATTAAAGTAAGTATTTGAACATTCTCTGGCCTAATTTGAGAAAAATACACCATCTCCATGTCCCGCTGGGGTTAAACTTATCAGGGGCAGTGGACCAGGCCAGGATGAGCTGCAGGATAAGCCTATTGTGCATGTTTTGGGCTGATGGGGGAAACCGGAGCACCGGCAACACCAGCCAAGACCCAGTGGGAACAAGCAAAACTCAATCTTGGCATACATATTCAGTGCAAGAGACCACAAAGCTCGCTCACCGCACAACGCCGTCTCTCTCAACGGTACAACACTGTGCCAAAAGCTCTATTTTATGTATTAGCCGCTCGCCTCCGGGGGAATACTCCTGTTTGGCTAATTTGCATTTCAAAGCTACAGAGAGTAAGAGGCAACAAAAATAAAACACGGGGAAAGGCTGCCTGGATAACAGCTAGCATCCCAGGGTTGCTAGCTTGACCTCTCGTCGCGTATAGCTTTTGCAAATTTCTTGCTCACTTCCAGATTTCAACCCACAATCCCCGGGGGCGCTAATTGGCCAAATGTCCTTCAGAGAAAGAAATAATGGCAGAGGGAAAAGGTAACGCAGGGGATGGCGGTGGCGTGCTAGTCGGCGGGCTAACACAGACGTCGTCAAATGCCAGGTCACGCACTGGGGCGGCTAACGCTAGTGCGAGCCTTGTCAGAGTGCTCATGGGTAACCTTTTCGTGACATGCGTTTGTGCGTACATGCGGACGGGGGGGACGGGGGGGGGGGGGGGGGGAGTACACGCCGTTTTCACAAGTGGCAGTAATACGGAGAAGGAAGGACAGTGGATGGCTTTTTTCACATTGTTGGTTAGTGTAATGTGTGTGGGATGTTAAAATGCAAGAAAATATCACTATTATCTGCGACATTAACATTCAATCAAACAGAGGAATGAGATGAAGGCTCGATATTCAAGAGCAAAATGAAAACAAGCTGAGGTTATGATTAAAACAACCCAATAAACGCTATGTTAACAGACTCAACTTCCTGTGTGTATGCACAGGCTACACACCCAGCAGATAGGTGTGTAGCCTGTGCATAAATATTAAAAGAAAGGTTTTCTGGGCAAGGCCTGTGAGTCCTTAGTCTTTTCTTTACATAGACATTAGGCCCTCAGATGATACAAGAGGCCGACTGATATTGTTTTTTCTAAGGCCGATACCAATATTGTTAATTGGCCGATGCTGATATGCTCCGCCGATATTTTTGGCCGATTTCTCTAAATGTCTGGTCTATAATCCTGTAAAAACAACACGATTTTACTTTATTACTTTAGGTGATCCAATCATAGTTTCTGTCCCAGCTTTGATTAGTTGTCGTTAGCATTAGCATATTGTTACTAGCCGCGGCATTTTGCGCGGCGATCAGAAATACAATAGTGGAGGTTTAGTGAAACTTGTGTTTAACAAACTTGGAGCAAACCAGTTTTTGTTGCGGTGTTTCTCAACCCCCCCTGAGGCCGAGGGAGTTGTGCGAGGACTCGTTTTAAAGCCCTGACTTTCCAACGCAAAAAAACGGGACGTCTCTATCATTTAAGTGTATGTGTTGTATAGACTCGAAAAAACTGTTGCACTTTATAATTCTGCACTTTAGGACTTACCGATGTTGCACTTTGTATTTGTATATTGTACTTGTAGTTCTAAATTGCCTTTTGTTATGTAATTCTTAATTTTGTTATGTAATTTTAATTGTGTAGGACTACAGATGGAAATTAGCATAGTGCTAAATCTGGTGCAGCCATCTTTTAATGAAACTGCACACTGTCCTTTCAATGAACTAAACTAAACTAATTAACCTCTTAACACCCGCCTGAACCGAGAGCCTTTTCTCCTGTTTGGCTTTACCCAAATCTAAAAGCTTCTTGAAAAAAAGCATTTAAATGAGGCGTTGCTCTAGATTTGGGTAAAGCTGAACTGGAGAAACTGCGCTCAGTAAGAGGTTTAAGAAAAGACTAAGGAGTGAGGTCAGCGTTCTAACTGGCCTGGTGCTCCCTCTGCAGGCAGTAGTGGCAACGGCGCGCTTCAAAACAGGAGAGGCCAAAAAACAGCTTCCGCTTTCATCTAACGGCATGCTAGCACATATAAGGCGCCGTGATAACACACCTTGAGTGCAGAACGGGACACAATAAAACCCAGGTAATGTTTTCTTTTATTTCCGATAAATAGGTGAAGCTATAAAAAAAGAGAAAATCCAGAGAAATTAAAAATTAGCGTTGAATCCAATTCAATTTTGGCAAAATCCTTTCATTTCTTTTCCTTAATGCCACGGAAATCCTGTTCAAACATGACAAAATCTTGACACAAACAGAAACAAATCAGGACTTAACTAAGGCAGACTAAACCAAGAAGACAAAGCCATTAAACCACGACTAAACTGGAACATGAGCACTTCTTTCAAAGATTGATTAGGCTTCCTGCTGATATCTAAAAAGAGAAGCGAGAGGGGAAAAAACCTCAAATAGACCATTAGACAAGGTGTGACTTTCACTATACTTTCTGCCTAATTGAGAGACTACATTACCCAGCATGCCGCCCTTTAGTGGGGCTGTTATAGCGTCTTTATCCCTCCGTAACATTCTGCGCTCAGCGGGGAACCCACCGCGCGGAGGAGCAGGTCTATTCACAATCAATACGAAATGTCTTGGCATTTTTGATCGCAGCTTGCACGGTTATTAAACGCAGCACAGCGGCGACGACGGCGTGGAATGGGGGGAATATCGACGCCAGAGTGTTTAAAGAAAAAAAAAAAAAAGAAAAAAAAAAAAGCAGGAATAGATGATGGAGTCTGAAACGTAGACGGCCTGTTTAAAACGAGATCCGCTTAGTCGTTCCTTTCGCCGGCTCGCGATCACAGGAGTTGCGCTCATGAAAGTTTGATGCCCGTGTTGAATAATGTAGACGCCTATGCATCCTTTATCGCGAACAATATGCATGACTGAGGTGCGGGCGGATCGGTCGGCCCTGGGCCCCCATGCATTTAAATGGTAAGTGGTGCGGTTCACAAACGGCCACTGCCTTTTCCCTTTCAGTTCGGACTTGTACCCGAGGTGGGATTTAGAAAGGGCAATTGTTTCATCATTAGGCATTTTAGAGTCATAGAGGCAAGGCAAGCTTATTTGTAGAGCACAATTCATACACAAGGCAATTCAAAGTGCTTCACAGTTGCATAAAGTTACAAGAAAACAGATAAAATCAATCATTAAAACATCATAAAATTAATCAATGACAGTAAAAGGCAAGAGTGCAGATAAAATACTTTCAGTTTTCACATGCTCGGGTAAAGAGAGCTGGATTTGAACATTGTCAGAGTTGAGGCCTGTCTCACATCCTCATGAAGACTGTTCCAGATTTTAGCTGCATGAAACTGAAACGCAGCCTCACCGTGTTTAGTCCTGACTCTGGGAACCACCAGGGGACCCCTCCCTGAAGTTCTCAGGGCCCGAGATGGTTCATACGGCTCTAACATGTCAGGGATGGACTTTGGCGCTAAACCATGAAAAGACTTGTACACAAGCAGAGCTGTTTTAAATTCTGTTCTCTGAGTGACAGGAAGCCAGTGCAGGGACTGGAGCACTGGACTAATATGGTCTCGAGCAGCAGCGTTCTGGATGTTCTGCAGCTCTAACAGCTCGTTTAGAAAGGCCAGTGAGCAGCCGTTACAGTCGTCTAACCTGCTGGAGACAAATGCATGGATGAGTGTCTCCAAGTCTGGTTTTGACACTATTCCTCTGATCTTAGCCATGTGTTAGCAACATGTGGTGCGCATTTGCCACATGAATTTAATCAAATAGTAGTTGCTGTAAAGACCCGAGGCAGTTTTATGTACTTCTGAATGTAGAAGCACTTGTAACTGTAGAACAATCGGCCCTGATGGGGGGAATACCGCTCCCTATACGCTCATAACGCGTCAGTCATCAAGTCTCTGAGAGGCCCCGCGCTGAGGCCAATGTGATCGAAGGGTCTTTATTAAAGCAGCTCGAGTTCAGACCCGGACATTTGCGTCATCGATGTTCTCTGGAGCCTGTGCTTGCAGCGGCGAGCGAACAAGGAAAGAGGGGGAGACGCAGAGAGGAAGTGCACGGCTGCAGGGGCGGAGCAGAGAAACTCGGGTTCTGGGGGGGGGGGACGGGGCACCAACTATTCAACTGTTACATCTAAACTCAGTTCATTTAATTCTACAAATGTTTTTTTGGTGTCAGACCGGGCACCAAAATGACTAAGCATTAACCTCTTAACCCCCACCTGCACATTTTCTTCAGCTCGAATCTAAAAGCTTTCTTGAACAAAATGGCGGCAAAAAAGAGACGAAAACGATGTGAAAAAGTTGCAAAAACCCAACGAAAAAGTGATGAAAAAAAGTGACAAAAATGTGATGAAAACACGGCAACAATGCGGGGAAAAACTTCCTTCAAGATCAGTTTTGTAGTTCTTAGCTTTCAAATGAGGCATTACACTGGCCTACAGGCTGTGTGCTTTTAGATGTGGGTAAAGCTGAACTGAAAAAAAAAATGCTCTTGGTTAAGGTGAGGGTTAAATAAGCAAAAAAAAAAAAATCTGAGGTTAGGATTAAAACAACCAGACAACAGTATTTTTTGCAGACTGCACATGAATATCAAAATGAATGTTTTTTGGGAAAGCGACCCGCGAGTTGAGAACCACTTGTCTAGTTTATAATGCTTTGGGTTATTTCTTCTTCTTCTGTTTCTTCTTCTTCTTCTTCTTCTTCTTCTGTTTCTTCTTCTTCTGTTTCTTCTTCTTCTTCTGTTTCTTCTTCTGTTTCTTCTTCTTCTGTTTCTTCTTCTTCTTCTGTTTTTTCTTCTTCTTCTGTTTCTTCTTCTTCTTCTTCGGTTTCTTCTTCTTCTGTTTCTTCTTCTTCTTCTTCTTCCAAAGAGACTACATCCCACATCTATTTTCTTTGATTTGAATTGTAAACATCACGCATCTTAGAGGCTAAAAAGTTGATACTGTATTCAGTAAAAATTTTGACGTGATAATTTGAAATGTAAAGAACGTTCATTTAACGGCATGCTAGAAAATCGAAGGCGCCGTGATGACACACACCTTGAGCACAGGATGGGTCCAGCAGTGGATTATTATGAGCTGGAAAAATGTGGACTGTCCTGTGCTCTCACTATGACACAATAAGGTAATACAGATCAGAGCGGTAGAAGAATAAACAACCGCCGTGAACAGGTCAAACAACATTCATCCCGACTGAGCGTTGTCTTACTTGAGGTCCGTCTCCTGCACTCGCTCGTCATCCAGGTCCTCGATGTACTTGTCGGCCTTCATCCAGTAGATGAGGGGGCTGACGTCGCCGCTGTAGCCGAAGAACGCCCGGCACGTCAGGTTCACCGGGCTACCTGCGGGGGGACGAGAGGAGACAGGACGTTAGCTTACAGTCGGGTCAAGGGGACGAGCGGCCGCGTCACGTCTGCTCGGGACAGCGGGACGTCAAAGGCCGGACACGGAGAGGGCGTTTGAACACAACATACTGTAGCAGTGGCAGAAGTAAACAGAGCAGTGGTCATCGGCATCACACAGCAGGAAGCAGAAGTGTATTCTAATGCAATGGTAAACTGGTTTCCATGGCAATAGAGCACACGGCATGTGCTAGTGCTACTCATTCCTACCTTTTCTAACATACTGTATTTGTAGCATCCCAATTCTTCAGCTGGACAAGTTTATAAGCACGTTCCACAACTTGAAGGGTCACTTTCATATAGTGCCTTTACAGCTATGAACAATCCGTGAGGAGATGGGAGAGCGGATGTTAGCTCATGGCCAATACAAGAGCATTTATTTATGGTTTATTCCTTGTGCGAGTCGGAAATTCAAACGACAAAGTCCGCAGAAGAAGCACACATGTGGAAAATGTGTATGAATACAACCTATACTTTCAAGGACGTTGGCCTTTAAGATGCGCCATATTCAGTCGGAACTCAGTTTGAGGTATGACTAGGACTTGTTTACCTTAATAAATCCTTTCCGTAGTCCCTCTGGGGGTAATACAAGTGTTAATGGGATGACTGGGGGGTCTTTCATCTCCCCTTGGCCTGAAAACACTTGCAACTTGCCTTCTACCGGGTCGGAGCAACCAACACACACTAATGGAATCACGAAGAAGAAGCTAACAGGCTAACGTGCAAAGCTAACTGTGGGCTAGCGTCACTTAAACAGTATTTACAGCCAAGTTTGAGTGAAAAAGATGATCTCCACTGTGTAATTGGATGAACAATATCCCTCTGTCCCTTTGTCTTTACTGTCAGCGTAGTATTTACTCTCACGGACAATTCATGAGTAAAAAAACGCGACACGCTACGACACCTGCAGTGGCGCTTATAGCCTCCAGGGGCATGAGTTACACTGGATATTGGTATTGTTTAAGCCAGCCCTATTACCACTATTTCAGATATCATGCCAACACCGAAAGGAAAGGTTCCTCTAAATACTAATTATATACCGTGTGTACCCGATAACACGTACGATAACACATTTATTGAAACTGGGAGAAAAAAAAAAACTTCCCAAACCCCACGATATTCTCGCTAAATATTTTCACGCTCTATTAGGAAAACGGCAGAAGTACCAAACAAATTAGCGCTTTCAACACGGGCAAAAAACAACAGCTACTAATTATAAAAAATCTCTGCTAATTCACCGTTCACCAAGTCGCACCGAACCCGGGGGACAGGGCTTTAATGACTGTTTGCCGTATTTCGTCATTAGCGCCGGGTTCTGGCAACGGACCAAAACAAGCCGAAAACAAGCCAGAAATCACCACTTGTTTTTCCTCATATTTTCAGCTCCGGCTCCGGCTCCGGCCTCCACAGGTTTCATTTGACATGGAGCGAAAGCAGCTGCCGACCACCACCACCACCACAGCCGTACACACAACTACTGTGTTTGTGTGCTCCACTAACATTTGGAAGTTTTTACTTTACTCACAAATAGGCCAACTGGTTAAATATTTTCACAAGCCTTCACCACCGCCTCCGCTCTTGTGTCTGATGACGGGTATCGCTATGACGACTACAACCACAACTGCTAACTAGTCTATAACTGTAAAAATTTCATCCAAGTAAAAAATAAAATACTTGTGTTTCTAATGAGTAATAAGTACGGGTTCTGCTATCAATCCAGGATTACTTTGAGAGACATTACATTAAAACGGACTGATCTCCATGGTAACGCGGGACAGTCAGCGCCATACTGGGAGATAATGCTGCCTGCAGGCAACGGGTAACTGGGATTTTTCCCACTTGAAAATGACAATTTACGACCTCAGAGCGCTCCAGCTGAATAAACCCGAACAAACAAAACCATAGGAATCAACTAAATGCTTTTTGCTCTGAGCCTGTTCCTACAAATGCGTACATTTTGAATCCCCATACAAATGAATATAGGAAGACAGGCGCAATACTAACATATGGGGAGGTATACTTTGACATTTTAATGCCGTTTTTAACATTTCTATGGTTTCTTTACCATTAACATCTTATAAGATGATGTTTAGTGGCCACTGGATGTTTATCCGACCCACAAAAATCAAAAAACTTAACTGCATTTGAGTTAGCATTTAGCTCAAAAGACACTTTTAGACACTAATTTGAATCCAAAGTAACATTTTAAAAGGTCTTTACATTCAGTAATGAGTTCTAACAAAGCTTTGACCTAAATGTGGCCGATGGATTGAGAACAGCTGAAAACATCTGGATCATTCATCATGTTTGCTGGCTAATGCTAACGGTTATAGGAAAAATACACTGAGCAGGCTAATGGACTCTTATGACTTGCTAACTGTCCGTATATGGATCAAACCTTGCTTCTCCTTTTTTATCTATGAACAAAACAGCCCATGCTAGCTAACAGTTAGCGAATAAGATGCTAATTTTCCGTTTCTTCAGATATAATTAAAAACATGCTAAATAATGATCAATCAATCAAGCAAGTTTTATTTCTAAAGCGCTTTACGACAACCAAAGTCGACCAAAGTGCTGTACGCAATAAAAAATACAATTTAAAAGGAACACAATTTCATTAAAAACAGATCATTATCACATTCACAACAGTTGCCACTTTTAAACAGGTGAGTCTTGAGTTTGATATAGTGAAGGTTGCGACCAAAAGTAACGTCAAAGCCTCACTTTGCGGTGGTTTTGTTAAAGTTTCATCATCAGCTGCACTTTTCCACTAGGGGTCACCACTACTGTCCTCTGTGCCTGAACTCGGACCACTCTGATCATCTCTGAGTTTATATGTTGTAATTACCAGTTCGGGCTGCGTTCCAAGGCATTCTTCCAGGTCGTAGGTCGGAAATTTTGTTAGTTGCCTGGAGCGTGGCATTAAAGTCGGCAGAAACCGATCAATATCTATCTCCCAAAATTTGAAAAGACATAATTAAACCAAATTTCCTTTTTGGCCAGCAGCGCGTCCATACACACTGGAAGTTTCAAACATTTACGCAGTTGCTCATCATTCATTAGCACTTTAAGCAAAATACTTTGTGAAAAAGGCAGAATAGATAAGCAGTTAGAAACTTAATCATTTCAGGTTCAGTTTGACAATATTACCGATATAGCGGTTGAAGATTTTTTTGTCATGTGACTCTACTTCTACTACTACCACTACTACTGTCTCTATCACTAATATAGTACTCCTGTTGCGGCTGTTGTTGAAAGAAAAGAGCATTTCACTTTTTAACCACAACATTTTTGATAGATGTATCTTTTACATTGCGATATAGCCGCAGTGCCTTGGCTGAGGTCTGTGCTTTTTGTATAATGGCACACACAGACAAGTAATAAGCAGCCTAAAATCCATTCCCAAATGATCTGACCTTCTACTTTCGATACTTCTCTGTCAAAAAAAATCTATAAATTCCGCCAACCAAAACAAGCATATCCCAAAATAGCATTGAGTGGCTTTTAATTTGGCGGGACCGGCCTTGACATTGACGGCGGCGAGTTGTGGACGTGTGTTTCGTTACCGCGGGCTTTTATTGTGAAAGGGTGATTGAATTGGCGGATTGGGCGCTGCCAGCGGGGGTCCGTTCTGCTGATTGTCGCAAATTTGATTTTCTGTCAGGGGCGACAATGTGGAACAAAAGATAGTGTTTACACACCGGCGGCCATTTTGAGACATGAAAGGGCTTTTTATTGAGCTGTCTGACAATAAACAAAAACAAGCAAAGGAAAAATATATAATAAAATGTGCTTTGAAATGTAATTGTTAAGGTCCAGGAATATCAAAAAGGTTCAGTAACATTTTGCGTCTTCCACAACTACTCAGCAGCAAAAAAATAGTCATTGATCGATTTCAAGACGGTCATTTTTTTCCCTCCTCTGAAATCAACGTGTTCTTTTCTGTAAATCGCCTCGTCCTCTGTCTCTCCTGTGCCCTTTATTTCTCCCATTGACACACCGAATGTCCACGGGAGAGTGCTTGGTTAATATTTCATTAGCTTTTCATTTGCAAACACTTCAGCGCAGCGAGTTGCACACATGTCCCCAGTGAATCACCCATTAGTAGATCATGTTAACGCCGTCCTCCTTTGTTTCACCAGAGCTTCACGTGGACAGCGACAGTTCGAGGGGGTCTTTTCAAAATGTCAGGGTGTTCATACTATCATTTTTTTATTTACGATTTGGTTATTCCATGTGTTCACTAACCAAGGCAAAAGAGGAGAATATTTGCTGCGTGTATGTTATGTGGAAAGTTCTTTTGAAAGAGCGGGAACAATCTCATTGCAACCATCCAAATGAATAGCTGCTACTACTACTACTACTACTATTACTAATACTACTACTACTACTACTACGCACTGTTGTTGATTTTATGATGGTGACAAACTTTAACAAAATTACTGCTAACTTACAACAACAACTGCTTCCTGTCCTTGTATATTTGCATGGATAGTTAACTTGTTAGCATCTGTTAGCATCTCTCTTTGAAATAATAAAACAAAAACAATACATTCAACAGTAGGCCTATGTGGCAGAACAAAACGCACATGTTGGATTAGTACTAATAACAGGTTAAAAACTTTACACAGGATGTTAAAACTTCAATGGAGGAGACTTCTGTGTTTATAGTTGTGCTTTAGCCTTGAAGCTAAAGGCTAACGTTAGTTTGACGCTAACAAATGGTAAAACAGTGGCACAATCTTAACTTACAGAATGTGGTCGTTAGCCTACCCTAGCCAACAGAAAGTTAGCACAGAACCTATTCCCTACAGATCATGTTTTAGCCTGGGAGCTAAAGGCTAACGTTAATTTGACGCGAACAAATGGTAAAACAGTGGCACAATCTTAACTTAATTTTTATGAAACACACTTGGCTTGATGTCAACTAAAATTTTCTGTTTTTTTAATTGAAAGATGTGGACAGAATGTGGTCGTTAGCCTACCCTAGCCAACAGAAAGTTAGCACAGAACCTATTACCTACAGATAGCCTTAAAGCTAAAGGCTAACATTAATTTGACGATAACAAATGGTAAAATTGTGCCACAGTCTTAACTCATTTTATTATATTTTATCTAACACACTAGGCTTGATGACAATTTAAGTTTCCGTCTGTTTTTAATTAAAAGATTCTAACAGAATGTAGTCGTTAGCATCTATCTATCTATCGTCTAAATAAAAATGCCAAAAGTGTCCAAACCCTCTGCTAAGAACAACATCCACTCCCCTGCCTGTAGCTAAGCCCTTAAGCGTTCGGACGGCCTCAGACACCACTCATCAATCATTTCGGCTTCAGACCAACAATTTCACAAACTTTGGATTATTATTTTTTCAAAGTTTTCCCCTTCAGCTTCTCCTCGGGTTCAGAGGAGGCAAAAACAAAACGGTATTTGACTGGACGAGAATGAAGTCGTGCATCAACAACAGCCTTTTTCTCCTGTTGGGCCTTACCCAAATCTAAAAGCTTCTCGACTGTGGAGTTTACAGCCTACAGACCCGTGTGACGCCTCATTTGAAAGCTAAGACCTACAAAACGGATCGTAACTTTTTGTTGCTTTCTTCAGTGCTTTTTTTACCCTTGCTTTTTGTGTTGTGTTTTCATCACGTTTGTCACTCCTTAGTCGTGTTTTTGTCCCGTGTTAATGAATGCCAAACTGGAGAAAATGTGGCTTTGCACAGTGGTCACACTCTCCCATCATCAATACAAGACCTTGGTGAAAAAATGAATGCAGCACACAAAACAATTCCTCATTCAAAGCTATAGGCGGTCCAACCAGATATCAGAGTGTGTGACCTTTTAATTTGGTCAGGCAGTTTATTATCTTATTATAGGTTGCGTTCATATTACAGAATTCTATTTCAAGCGAAGGGCAGGGAATAAAACGTTTGTTAAGTGATGATGTCATCACGCCACTTCCGGGTCCAACGATGCTTTAGCCCTATTCACTACGATGTGATTTTGCTGAGTTTAACCTGCCGACTACAAGGCTCTTTATAGACATCTGATCACACAGAAATATTAGATTTATTCTGAATTTTCTTTAGTTATTTCTTTCTGGCATTAATTATCCATTTTTTTTCCATACATGATGAAAGCTAATTTCTATATATAAAATATCTTAATTTTACATGAAGAAATGGTGATATTGTTCGAATTAGGTGTACAACCTTTTATCTGTTGTTATTTCAGCAGGAGACTCATATTTTTGTCTATGGAGCTCACAACAATTTGGACCCGGAAGTAGCTAATTATTGTGTGTGATGTCACACTTAACAAACATATACAACTCTATGGGAGAGGACATTTCCAAAAAGAAAAAAGTCCAAATGTTTTCTCCGATTATTATTTGATTAGGGATTGGATTCACAAGTCATATTATTCTTATGGCTGAAAGTCCTTTCTACAGGCCGACATCACTCACATGTTTTTGGACGCCTTTATGAGAAAAGAATTAGACCATAGTTCATATGTGCCGGAAGAGGTGACGTTTAACTTTGTGACAGTTGTTGTTTTTGAATTGGCCCACTGAGAAATAGCAATAAACTAAGACTAGAAATCTTACGTGAACCTATTGTTTGAAACGCCGCAGCTGAGCCGTTTTCTGTCCTAGCGAGCGTTGAAGCACCCGTGGTCGTGCTCAATTTCGTGAAGTTGGGAATCTGGAGACTTGATTTAGTAGCGGAGGCTTTTACATTTCATACGCTACCTTTAAAAGCGGCATGTCTAAAAAGCAATCTTGGCTCCTTCCAGACACATTCCCCCGTTCTATTCTGTACGAAAACCAAACAGTCCATTTCCATCTCGCCCATCCCGGCGCCGTCGGTAAATATCTTTGATTCGAGAACAGGGCTTTTCTTATTCCCTACAAATTGTCCGGGCCCTGGAAAAAGAAAAAAAGGTGCAAAAATGGTGCCATTATTTGGGAAATGGAAGGAGGCGGCGCAAAAAATAATAATAATAATAAAAAAATCGTACAACTGCGGCGGACATACTTGGAAACGTGTGCGCCGGTGGAAACACGGTGTGGGCAGGATTTCGGTTGCATCAGCTCGTGGGGAATAGTGAAATCAGGTTTACACGCAGCGGATGAGGAAAAGTCTGTCGGAGAACGTATGAGATTTCAAATCACCATGCGCCGCTAACACTCCGGGAGGTGTTTTAGGAAGGAGGAATGCGTGACGAGGGAACCGAGTGTGACGGCCCCTTCGCTGGTGTTGTGGCAGCTAACTGTTATGGCTGTCTTTTGAGGTGTGGACGGTAGGAGGCGGCCGGGGATCCTTGGAGTTGTGGACCGGATGACTATAAAAGCGGCATCCGCTGCGCTCACGGTCTCTCTCTCATCTGCGGCTCCTGGGCTTACGCCGGCAGGTCCGGGCTGCTGCCTCGACCGTTTCCTACCATCCTGGGTCCAGCCAACGGCATCGCCACGCCACGCTAACCTTTATTATTATTGTTTGTTCCTTTTTCCGCACTCACGCACCTCAGCACCACACATGCATTACACTCGTTGTCAAACTGATACTCATTCGCATTACACCCGTTCGCACCAACAGCACATGATTCACGTACACTGATGACATGCAGACGCTTTTATTTGTGAGAAATAAATGCCCAGCACGGGCTTAAACTCCGCGTGTGTCCTGCCCATCTTCTTTGTTGCGGCCTCACGAGCCGGGGTCGTAACAAATGGGGGCTCGTCTAAACAAAAGCAAACAGTTTTGGGTTCATGTCGTTGTTCCCATGCGCGTTAAGTATTGACCTACTTTTGAGAGTGATTGGTGACGTCAGCATCGGAGGGAAGGCCGGTGCTGCGTGTGAGTAGGTAGTGTGGGAGGACACGACGGGTGTGTTTGGGGATTTTGGTTTCTCTTTTTGGAAGGTAGTGGCGGCTTTGGCAAGTTTTGTTATTCGTCGGGACATGCAGGTGAGTGAAGTGTTTTGTGTTGTGCATGTGGGTTCTGTTTTGCAGCCCTGTCTCCTGTAGGCTAGTGGTGTCGCTGCATGACACGTCACCTGTTTTTTTTTTTTTTGTACTGTCACGGGGCTGGCGGTTAGTGTTGGCTGTTCACTCAGTCATCTCGGGGGCACTCCGTGGCTTGTCCGCTGGTTTCGTGCTTTAATCAACCCACCGCCCAACCGTGTGAAGAGCTAGCGGGGAGTTAGTTAGGTGAGTTTGGGCGTAGGTAAAGCATAGAGGGGGCAGTGGTTGGTCCGAGTCCATCGTGTTGCACTTTAACTGGTGGTTACACTTCATCTCGCAGTGTATGATTCCGAGGTGTTTTGTTTTTTTTGTGTGTGGCTGTTTCTGGTTTTTGATCGAGGATGGGTTTTGACTTGGGAGAGTTTGTGGCTGGGCCTTCGGTGGGCCAGCTTGACGGCTGTACAAAAAATGATTTGTTGGAGATTGCTGCGCATTATAAAATCAATGTGTCGAAACAAGACAAGAAGAAGATCATTAAACGACAAATACATGACATTCTAGCTGAACGTGATATCCTTCCTCCGGGTGTGGCGGTATCGGATGCGGAGGTCCGTAAAATGGAATTGCAGTTGGAGATGCGGCGCTTGGAGTGTAGGGAACATGAACAGCAGCGTGACTTTGAATTACGCAAGTTAGAGTTGGAGGCGGATTTGAGGAGGCGTGAGTCGTCGCAGGGTGTGTATAATCAGCGTAGTAATCTAGTTGAAGCCGAGTTTGATGTAAATAAATGTATTCGGTTGATCCCACCGTTTACTGGAAAGGACGTGGATAAATATTTTGTCTTATTTGAGCGCGTGGCGACGACGTTGGGTTGGCCTCGCAATGTTTGGCCTTTACTACTGCAATGTGTGTTTACAGGCAAGGCTCAGGAGGCTTATGCATCACTGTCACCCGAGGATAGTTTGCTGTATGAGAAGGTGAAGAGTGCAGTGGAGAGGGCGTACGAGCTGGTGCCCGAGGCTTATCGCCAGAAGTACCGCCGTTACAGGAAAGCCGATCACCAGAGTTATGTGGAGTTTGGGCGTGAGAAGACTGCACTGTTTGACAGGTGGTGTGCGGCGCAGAGCGTTACAACCTTTGATCAGTTGCGTGACATAATTTTGATGGAGGAGTTTAAGAACTGTTTGTCGGAGAGGATTGCGACTTATATTAATGAACAAAAGACTATGAAGGTGTCGGATGCTGCTGTATTGGCGGACGAGTACGTGCTTACTCACAAAGAGTATTCAGGCCATGTGGGTCCAGGCCATCAGTTTGGCCCAAATAGGCAACGGGAGAGTCATGTTGAGAGCGCTAATCGACAAACTGCTGATCGTGTTTGTTACTACTGCAATAAACGGGGGCACCTAAAGGCAGACTGTCTATTGCTGAAAAATAGGTACAGGTCAGGTTACACTAATCCGAAGGGAGCGGGGTTGGCTGCGCCGGTCCTGGTTACTGTGAAACCGGAGGTGACGACGGTTGGGGTGGAAGTGTTGGATTCGTACCTTCCTTTCATTCGTGAGGGTTACGTGTCGCTGGTGGGTAGTGACCAAAAGGTGTGCGTTAAGATCTTGAGAGACACGGGGGCGTTTGACTCATTCATCCGGGCCGATGTGTTGCCTTGGTCACGTGAGTCGGAGACTGGTACATGTGTTCCGGTTCGGGGAATGGGGTTGAACGTACTCTTTGTTCCGTTGCGTAAAGTGTCTCTGGATTGTGAGTTATTTTGTGGGGAAGCTGCGTTGGCTGTGCGTCCTGCGTTGCCCATGGAGGGGGTTTCTGTGATTTTGGGTAACGGGTTGGCGGGGGCGCGTTTGTGGTTGGACGCTGCCCCGTTGGCTGTGCCTGTTGAAGCGGAGCCGCCACCATGGGTACTGTCCCAGCCAGATGCAAGTGGCAAGGAGCTTCCAGACGTGTTTACAGCGTGCGCCGTGACGCGGGCTATGGCGCGTGCTCAGGGGGGTGGGGATGAGGTTTGTTGTAAGGAGGTGCACCTACCTTTGTCTAACTTTCCTTTGTCTCTGCCTCGTAGTGAGCTGGTAGCGGAGCAGCAAGCTGACACGTCTTTAAAAGAGCTTTTTGAGCGGGTGCTTCCGGCAAGCGAGGCGATGGATTCAGCATGTGGGTACTTCCTTGAGGATTCACTGTTGGTGAGAAAATGGATGCCACATGCCGAGGCTGTTGGCGATCCGGTATTTCAGATTGTCGTGCCCAGTAAGTTTCGTTCTGCAGTGTTAAATGTTGCGCATGATGAGGCCGGACATTCTGGCGTGAGGAAAACATATGATCGGGTCCTGAGAAATTTTTTTTGGCCGCGCCTAAAGAAAGATATTGCTGCTCATGTTAAGACGTGTCACGTTTGTCAGCTGACTGCCAAGCCTAATCAGGTGTTGAAGCCGTTCCCGTTGAGTCCGATTGTAGCAGCATCCGAGCCATTCGAGCACTTGGTTATTGACTGTGTGGGCCCGTTACCTCGCTCAAAAGCTGGCTCTTTCTACCTGCTGACGGTGATGTGTCAGGTGACGCGGTATCCGGCCGCTTATCCGTTGCGTACGATAACTGCCAGGGCAGTGGTGCGCGCACTTACCCAGTTCATTTCGGTGTTTGGCATTCCCAAGGTAATCCAGTCAGACCAGGGCACTAATTTTTCATCACATTTGTTTGCCCAAGTCCTTAAGCAGCTCGGAGTGCGACACAGTAAAGCGACTGCGTACCATCCGGAGAGTCAGGGGGCGTTGGAACGCTTTCATCAGTCGCTTAAGTCTCTGTTGCGCGCTTACTGTACAGAGTTGAGTGGAGACTGGGAGGAGGGGTTGCCTTGGCTGTTGTTGGCGGCCAGGGAAGTGACCCAGGAAAGCACAGGGTTTTGCCCGAATGAACTGGTTTTTGCGCACACTGTGAAAGGTCCTTTGGCAGCGGTTGCGGATAAGTTTAAAGGGCCAGCACCTCCGAAAAATCTAGTGGACTATGTGTCTGGTTTCAGGAGACGGTTGTACATTGCACGGGAGTTAGTTAAAGTCAGTCTGACTGAAGCGCAGAGAAAAATGAAGGCGCTGTTCGATCGGCGGTCGGAGGCACGCACGTTTTTGCCTGGGGATCAGGTGTTAGCCTTATGTCCTGTGGTGACTTCTCCCTTTCAGGCAAAGTTTACTGGTCCGTATACAGTTCTGGAACGCACTTCTGATCAAAATTATGTTATCTCCATGCCTGAGCGTAGGAAGAAGACTCAGCTGTGTCATGTGAACCTGTTGAAACCATATTATGTTCGGGAGGCTGACGTGGGGCGGCCTGAGCGCAGTCAGGATAATGCTGCGTGTGCTGTCCAGAGGGTTGAAAGTTTGGGGACTGTGGTCAGCTCTCCGTTTCCTGTGGGGGATGATGGGGTCACTGGTACCTTGGACAGCGCCCTCACACAAGGGCGTCTTAGGAATTCGGAGGTTCTTCGTAAGTTAGACCTCTTGTTTGGGCATTTGCCAGAGGACGGTGCAAGACAGTTAACTGCGTTACTATTTCGCTTTCCCCGTTTATTTTCTGACACGCCGGGTCGTACACATCTGATTGAGCATGATGTGGAGGTAGGAGACTCTCAGCCGATTAGGCAACGTTTCTACCGGGTTAATTTTGAAAAACGCAAGTATTTGGACGCTGAAGTGAAGTACATGCTGGAGAATGGGATTGCGGAGCCCAGTATGTCCAGTTGGGCGTCGCCGTGCATTCTGGTGCCTAAATCGGATGGCACTCCTAGGTTCTGTTCTGACTTTCGTAAGCTGAACGCCGTGACTAAACCGGACTGTTTTCCTTTACCCAGGATGGATGATTGTGTTGATCAAGTGGGCTCAGCCAAATTTGTCAGTAAGTTTGATCTCCTGAAGGGGTACTGGCAGGTGCCGCTGACGGAGCGTGCGCGTGAGGTGTCCGCGTTTATTACGCCTACGGGGTTGTATTCCTACACTGTCATGCCGTTTGGGTTGAGGAATGCGCCGGCGACGTTCCAACGGTTGATGGGCCGGGTCGTTGGTGATATGCTGGGTTGTGCCGTGTATTTGGACGACGTGGTAGTGTACTCTGACACATGGGGGGACCACTTGGAGCGCATTGAGGAGCTTTTCGCGCGTTTGGCCGGGGCAGGGTTGACTGTTAACCTCGCCAAATGTGAGTTCGCTAAGGCGACCGTTACGTACCTGGGTCGCGTGGTGGGCCAGGGGGAAGTTCGACCTGTGGCAGCTAAGGTCCAAGCGGTGGAGCAGTTTCCAGTTCCGATTACCAAGAAGGAGCTTATGCGGTTTCTGGGCCTGGTTGGGTATTACAGATGCTTCTGCCAAAATTTTTCCTCCGTTGTAGCGCCTTTAACTACCTTACTGCGTAAGGATGTGAAGTTCATCTGGTCTCCTATTTGTCAGCAGGCATTTGACCGGGTGAAAAGACTCCTCTGTGCTGCTCCAGTGTTGGCGGCGCCGCGCCTTAACCAGGCCTTCCAGCTGTATGTGGATGCGAGCCATGTGGGAGCTGGGGCTGTGCTTACACAGGCGGATGAGTTGGGCATTTGTAGGCCGGTTAGTTACTACTCAAAGAAATTTAATTGCCATCAGCTGAATTACTCGGTCATTGAGAAGGAAACGTTGGCTTTAATTTTGGCGTTGCAGCATTTCGACGTTTACGTATGTGGCAGCGCAAACGTTGTGGTGCATACAGACCATAATCCGCTTACCTTTCTGTCGTCGCTAAAATGTCCTAATCAGCGTCTGGTCCGCTGGTCGCTCTTCTTGCAGTCGTACAGTCTTGACATTCGCTACATTAGGGGGAAAGAAAATGTGGTAGCGGACGCGTTGTCGCGCGCCCCAGTGTGTTAGTTTTGTTTGTGTTTTGTTTTCCCCTCCCCTCTTTCTCGCTTCTTCTGTCCTTAAACCGCTTCTGTGTGCACCAGTTGCCGGCCTGAGGAGTGGTCTGAGGAGGGGTGGATCTGGACGCGGATGATCCTTTCTGGGCCTGAGCGCTTCAATATGTCCAAAGGAAGAAAAAAAAAATAAACTATTTTGTTGGTGGGCCTTGCAGGTTGTCGCAGGGTTCCGCGGGGACCTGCTCCTTAAGGAGGGGGGTGTGACGGCCCCTTCGCTGGTGTTGTGGCAGCTAACTGTTATGGCTGTCTTTTGAGGTGTGGACGGTAGGAGGCGGCCGGGGATCCTTGGAGTTGTGGACCGGATGACTATAAAAGCGGCATCCGCTGCGCTCACGGGCTCTCTCTCATCTGCGGCTCCTGGGCTTACGCCGGCAGGTCCGGGCTGCTGCCTCGACCGTTTCCTACCATCCTGGGTCCAGCCAACGGCATCGCCACGCCACGCTAACCTTTATTATTATTGTTTGTTCCTTTTTCCGCACTCACGCACCTCAGCACCACACATGCATTACACTCGTTGTCAAACTGATACTCATTCGCATTACACCCGTTCGCACCAACAGCACATGATTCACGTACACTGATGACATGCAGACGCTTTTATTTGTGAGAAATAAATGCCCAGCACGGGCTTAAACTCCGCGTGTGTCCTGCCCATCTTCTTTGTTGCGGCCTCACGAGCCGGGGTCGTAACACGAGCTAAAAGCCACCTTCGACTGGCACAAATGTATCCACTTTGTACTTCTAACTAAATCATCTGCGTCCTCGTTTAAAACGCGCAGACTAAAAATAGCCACACGGGGCTGTACCCAGACATGCATACTTCTCTCTGCAAGCGTCTAAACAACCCTCTGTAATGAGCCGGAGAGGCCGCTAGCTAGCCGGGAGGACGGTCGCGGAAAAAGGTTACAGCCTCCCGTCCATCAAACCCCGCGCTGAAAAACTCAGACGGACTTTTCTGAATCAGCCACGGCACGTCCCGAAGCGTGTTGGGGGAAGCGAGATGTGACAACGACGCCCCGTATCAGTGGAGGAATTAGCATAAGATTGACACGCTAGGGACGGCTAAATGGCAACGCGCGTCCTCAAGGGGGCAGGCAAGAGCAGGTATGGAAATGGAGAAAAATAGGGAATAACATGGTGAAACGGTGAGACATTTAAAGCCGCTCTTGTGACAAAGCCAGGAGGGTTCTGCAAAGTGGTTTTAAGCTAGAACCACAGATTGAAAAAGGAACATGCTGTGAAGGAGGAGACTCGGTAGCTATGGATTTTCTCTCGAAAAGAGTAACTATTGTAAATGGGGAGGAAGGAGTGAGCACAAGATGTTCAATATTAAAGCAGAACTACGTAACTCATGCCCCATAAGCGCCAGGTGTCGTAACATTAACATGGTACGTTTTTTTTACTCATAATTGTCCGTGAGAGTAAAAACTACGCTGACAGAAAAGACAAAGGAAGAGAGGGATATTATTAGTACATTGTGCCACAACCCAACTTCACAATGGAGATAATTTTTTTCACTCAAACTCGGCTGTAAACACTGTTTAAGTGGTGCTAGCCCGCAGTTAGCTTTGCCCGTTAGCCTGTTAGCTTCTTCTTCGTGATTCCATTAGCGTGTATTGGTGGCTCCAACCCGTAGGCAGGAAAGTTGCCTCCAATCATCCCATTAACACTTGTATTACCCCCAGAGGGACTATGGAAAGGATTTATTAAGGTAAACCAGTTACTTAGTTGCTCTTTAAGTCTATGCTTAAAACAGGACGTGCTTCTTCTGCGGCCTGATTGGTTGGGATCTAACCATGCTGCGGTGTTTGGCGTGTTTGATATAATAATCTAACTTTGGCCCGGAAAAAACGATCGGGACAATCATGCTTTGCGGCCGCCGATCTACGTTCCCTCCACAATAATACAATACAGTGCTGAGTCGAGAGCCCGAGTCCACAGTGCCCCATTTCAGATGCTTTTCGGAGATAGAGCGAGCCGATCAAATTGAAAAGATGAGGGAGATTTGGAAAGACGTGGGGGAAATCACACCCGCGGCTTCAAAAAGCCACCGGCAGTAAACAAATTGCGGAAGCTTTTCAACACGCACGCCTATAGGTCCGTGAAGCACCCGCGAAAGGAAACCGACACGTTGAACCAAGTATGCGTCAGACCCGCCGCGTCGAATAAACGGGACAATGCCGCGTCTTCCCGAAGTAAACAGCAGTGCATTAGCTCCGCATTAGCTTCTAGGTTATTACGAGCCGAGATTGACTGGGAAGCTCCACTCCCCCGACAGCGCAGTGACGGAGCGCCTTTTTCGGGCTCGTGTTTCGCCTCCGCCGGTCCCTTCACTTCAATGGCTATCAAAAGCTACAGCCTTAGATAAACTCGCTCCGGAGACTTTTGAATCGCTTTTAGTTGTCAATAAATGTGTGAAGCAACCTTGTAAATGTTTATCAGCCCCGGGGCACTCGTTTATTTATGTTTTTATTAAATATTTTCCCCTTTTTTTTCCCCGTCTAGTGCATAATTTACAACGTGCCGTATTTTCGGAGCTAATGCCGCTAGTCTCCAGTTACAAATCCACGTTGTAGAGCTTTTGTTTTCCGACCGACTCTGCTCCGAATGCAGAATGGAGTGGGCTCCCAGTGGGACAGAGGGTCAGGGGCAGGCGCTTACAGGGGTAAAGTGGAGTCGGGACGATTTGACCCCACAGCGAGGAGCAGCACGGGAGCCCGGGATCAATCACAGACAACGCAGTACGCAGTGATGAATGGATAGTATTGGAATAAGTATTTTGCTCTTGCACAGAAAGAACATTTCGTGGCACTTCAGACCTCAATTTACCAGATGTAAGACTGTGTTTTGTTTATTTCGACAGAGCTTTTTTACTTTTTACACCAGAATTACACAGATTAAGGTAAAACCGTCTTCATTTCAGTCACTTTAACTCATCAAAATGCTAGCCCTGGAAGGCAGATAATGTGTGTGTGGAGAGGCTGAGGAAACTGACGGCTCTGCTGCTGCGGGAACACTAAACACTGCCCTTGCCCCAAACGCGAATTCACCTTCAGCTCTAAACTGATCACAATGGCGTAATGTGGGGCGCTCGTGGGAAACATGCTCCACCTGATGATGTCACGAGGTGGTTTTAAAGCCCAGACCTTCTACAGATCACGTCTCGCCAAGCCAAGTGTTTTGCAGGATCAGGAATTAGGATTGAATAACTTTTGGCTGTTTTCCGTACACGCAATATTTCAACTTCAAAACATTTAAAGGTGCATTACGTCTCCGTGTGGTCTTTATCTCGTGATCTGAGCTGGAAACGTTGCGGACGAAGCCTTTCGAATGAGATGCGAAACGTCCTACACTTCAAACTACAAAGTACAGACGATGACTCAAGAACTTTCATCGAAGATACCTAGAGTAGCTTCTTCTTCTACTGCTATGGCGCTCCGTCTGTATTTCCTCGATTTTGTTGGAACGCAAAACCTTCCTCTACTTCTCAATGTTCTTAATCCATCACCGGCTTTACTCTAAGTGCCGTTAGCCGACAATGAAAGCTTGTTTTCACAATTTTATAACGTGTCATTCCAACTACAACCCGCAGAGGCCGCTCCAGAGCAAACAGACCCGACCCAGCCTTACATGTTTTGACCAGATCCGGCTCCGATCGACTCGCTTTCCTTTCGCTCTCCCCGATAAACAAACTGTCTCCCAAATCAGCGCTGACCTCCATCTTGTCCGCTTTGAAGTGCAGCCGTTTCAAAAGCAGAAATACTAATTTGAAAAAAAAAAGTTAGTTGGCTTTTTTCCGACCTCCCCGGAGCCTGGGGGTTTTGACGCGTGGCGGATAAAAGTGTGAGTCGGTCCGCCTTGACCCCGGCGGACCGACTGCGCCTGTGGGCAAAACAAACGCCGCCGAAATCGCGAGGATCCGCCAAGGACCCATCTTCTTTTTGAACCGAGCTGGCCCTGAGAACTGATGCTTCCTAATAGCGCCGTGTCAAGTTATCTACATTTGAAGACTCTTTTCCAACAGCACAGACAAAACCAAGCAGTTACATTCAGAGCCTTAATCGTGCACGACTTAAATGGGACTTATCCGAGACTAACAGCCGGGACTACAGTATATCCCAGTCTAAATCCGGACAAAGTCTTCAGAAAATCCACCATTGTCTCCCGCGCCACAGCCAATGGCTACTTGATGACTGCAACACTGGAGGCCGCCATTGCTGTAGTACCTCCATATAGCCGCTAGTCTCCCATTGAAAAGCATTGGACTTAAAAACAACTTTAGCGCCTGGTTTCCACTTTCTACGGCCACATATTCCTCCTGAGATAACGCTGGGTGAGTCACAATGAGTGCGTTTACAAGGGCCCGAAATTCCCGGTTATTATCGGGAGTTTTTAATATTCCGAAAAAAAACGGAAAATAGCAGTTTCCCGATTTTGAGAAACCCAGATTTTCTGGCTGGGATTTTCCGTCAGTAACCGGGATATAACTTCATGTAAACGCTATTTTCCGGTTTTAAGAAACTTCCCATTTACTGTTAATCCTAAAAAAAACATGGCGCGGCGGTGAGTCCGAAGAGCTCCCTGTTTCTGGAGTCAAGAGGAGACGGAGTTTTATATTTTAAACATGAAAGAACTAAGAGTAGTGAATATTTAAGATGGAAAGAAGCCTCGTAATGTGGATTTATGCAAAACTGTCGGCGACCGTTTCAAGGCGGCTGGTTTTCCTCCGGACGCAGAGACGAGTCGACCACGACAGAGACGGATAAAGTTTTTCATCCACTAACTATCGGTGAACTCAATCAGCTCCACTCTCTCACACCGTCCCCAGCTTCAAATCTTCTCCCAGAGCTCCCGGGTTGAAATCTCGTACTAATGAGGGTCGGACTGTTAGCATTGGAGCTACACGTCACTGAAGGGCGGAGTCCACAGTGAAGACCCCGCCCTTATGCCCTTATCAGGAACGTGCTTCGTCAGAGCAGGGGAGCACAGCTTGAGAACCGCTGCTGCCTCCACACCCATGAATAAATAAAGAAACACGTCGGCTTGATGGAGGCGTTAGCATGTGGCAGCGGCGGCTAATGAGGCTTTCAGGTACGTTCGTTTTTATCGACTCAATTACCCCCTCCATAAAAAAAGAGGGTGTGCAGACTGGCGCGTTCACCGGCGCGTCTGGAAGTGTGGGATATGAGAACATTCATAACACACACAAAAAAAATAACTTCTTTGCTGTGGGAAAATAAGTTGTCAGGCGTTTAGAGGGACTTGTTAAATCCGGCGAGGGTTGACAGTCCGACTCTTTTATTGCTGAATCAAACGTTTGGAAGGCGGAGAGGATTGTTATACAGAGATGTGTCAAGGCTCGATCAAGATGGGGGGCCGAGGCTTGATTTATGGCGCCTAAAACTTACAAAGTTTTTGGTGCAATGGGATGTTTTCAAAGCGCGTCGCCCCAGAGAAAGTTGAAGCTAAATATAATCAAGTTTACATGGTATGAACCGCACTGTGGGACTCGAGCATAGATATAAAATACAAGAGATAGCCGGCTATGCATTCAGACCCATTCATAATGAACCCAGGGTCCATCCGAAATGAGCAGATTCGTCAGCGTCCGCCATGATAAGAAGCCTCCGAATTGGGCTGTGAGTTATGCTTACTATCATAGCTACTTTAGCATGGGGACCTCTGATGCTTTTAGTTTGTGATGAAGCTGTAGGTGTGGAAGGTAAACCTGAACCAGCTTTCTGTGGGGCTTCATATCATTATTGGGGTTCATGTTTGAGGCATTGAAGTCCATGGCCAGTAGTAGGAACTTGTTTGTAGTCCAATACTATATGGGTAATGTCGTTTTTTCTGAAACAGCTGTTGGTGATGTCACTTCCCCTTCCCCTGGGTAAGGACGGTCGAATTGGGCAAATGCTGCTGAAGCTCTAGTTCACTAACTGTATAGAGATCTAACAGTTGAGGCCATGAAAGGTTAAGGATCAGGAGCTCGGGTTGTTTTTTTCTCTGGAGTCTTAGAAATGTAGTGGAGTAAAAGTCAGACCGTGTTGCTACAATTTCGTTCACGGGACTTTTTAGAAACTTCCTTCCAGGTCAGCCCTAATCCAGTCTAACGTCACTGCTGAATTTCCAAACCCTTTTGCTCGTAGTGCAGATCCGGCGCGCGGAAATGATTTTAATATATATATATATATATATATATTTATTCTCCGACCCTTAATGCCTCTCGTGCCTCCCTCCCGTCCGCACATTTCGCTGAACGCTCTTGACAAGAGTTTTATGCAAATGCGAGCACTCGGCGGGGCGGCCGATGACAGGGAGAGCGGCGGCAGCTTCTCGAGACATCTCGTGGAGATACTTTAAACATCTACGTCCACAAAGCTGCGCGTGTAAAGTCTAATTACCAAACCGCGGCTGACAGAGAGAGCGGGAAGAACAAGAGGTGAGAGATGTCCATGTTTTTGTCTGCGGATTTTTTAAGTTTAAATCATCGTTCCCTCTCAACTTCAGCTTCACAAATGACATACAACTTTCACTAGAGTTTAAAGGTTGTTTTTTGTCATTCTTCACGGCTTTTCTTTTTAACCTTTAAACAAAATAGTCTACGCTTCTTCCTTTGTCTGGCAGCAGTCCTGGGATTCCTCGCGCTAAAATACTCGCGTGTGCGTACTTGTACTTCAATAGACGGCCGGATGAAAGTACAGGCATCAGGTGACCCAATCAGTGCCCTCCAGCCGCCCCGCTCTCCCCGGTCGATGAGGCCGCGGAGAGGAGAGCTTTCTCTGGGCTCCGATAAGGCCGCTCTCACCCCCCCCCCCCCCCCCCCCCCCCCGTCTAATCTCCCGCTCCTCCGGCATCCAGCGGCAGATTAGGAGCGCTATCGGCCACGCGCAGAGGGCCGGCCCGCGCCCGCCTCTGAGGAAACCCACGATGGTGGTCCGGGAAGGGAGAGGCGTGGGTCAGCACAGATAAGGCGCTCGGAGTGGCTCTTATGTAACGTAAAGCCCACTGTGGGACGTGTCAGCAATCGGTTCACGGCGTTGTATTTGTTTTCAGTTGGGCTTTTTTTGTCGATACGGTACTTTAACGATACTTGGTTTTGAACGATACTTTTTCCGATACCAATGCTCGGATATTTGCCGTCTAGAGTCAGAAAATGAGTGGGAAATCTGCACATTCACAATATCGGGTTCATCTCCAATGTGGAAAAATGGGGAATAGTTTGGGGGAAAATGGGAGAAAATGTGGCCAAAATAAGGAAATACTGGGGGGGCATAAATTGTGAACATTTGAAAAAAAATGGGGGAGAAATAGGGTAAATATTAGTATTAAAAAATGTAGGAAAAATTAGAAAACATGGGGAAAACGAGAAAAAAACCTGTCATCATTTTTTTTTTTTTTTTTTTAAATTCAGGAAAAATGGGGAAAAAGGGAAATAAAAAACAAAACAAAAATGGGGCTTTTTTTTCTTCCTATACCGATACTTCAACGATACTTGGTTTATGATACCGATACCTGAACCATACTTTTTTTTCTGATACCCATACTAAAATATTGGCCGTCTAGAACCTGAAAAATCTGCAAACACTGTAGGGAAAAATAGTGAGAAAATTCCCCAAAATTAGGAGAAAAATGGGGCAAACCTTCAGATTTTTATTTATTTTTATTTTTTTTATTGTGGGGAAAAATCATTTATTTGAGCTGAAACATCCAAGTCACTTCCTGCTGTCCCTGGACCAACAGCAACAAAACGTTTTTATTTAATTTTTTTCAGGACCTGCTTTCGATGCTTTTATTTTTTCCTAACCAATAGTACCTAAACTTAACTTGTCGATCTCAGACTGGCATAGTTTATCGGTAACCAAAATATACAGTAGTCGAGAGAACAACACGGTAACATGGAGAATCAGCTCTGAAAAGTCGGCCTACGTTGACATGCTAGTATTGTCTGCTATGACTGCGGTAATCCTACTCCAGTGGATGATTTAGAGGCAGTATGTCAACATGCCCCGACAAAGTGTCCAGTATGAACTCGCAATTGTTCCATGTCCGCGTGGTATTTCAGCCTCGTGTCTGAACGTTTTAATTATGTTTTTGGAAATGAGTGCCATTAGAGTCGGTTGAAAAGGTTTCAGTGAAAGGTGGGACACTTCAGGGTGGGCTGTGGATCGACATGTTCTCGTTAAAAGGCTTTTGAAGTTTGGAAGAATTTACCGCATATCCGTTGTTTTGCATACTTCGAGAACACCGTGACCTCGCTTTTTTTGTTTACTGATACCAATACAAATCATTTGAGTATCTGCCGATATCCGATAATAAACGATACCAAGAGACTTTATTATAAGGTGGCTTGGCTTTTGAGAGAAAAAGTGAATGGAAATCAAATCTGATCTTTTCTGGCAAATGAGATATTACATATTAATGATCAAATATATAATATAACAGAAAAACATTAAACAAGGATCCAAGGACTTTTCTACTCTAAATGTCCTTGGGCAATGGTTACATTAATATTAACACCACACAACATAAAGTTATCTGATCCAACTTGTGCTTTACAAAAATGTTGTCTCAGTTATTCTTTAACAGCATTTCATACACTAAAATACAAACACTTGGCCACTCCAGAAGTGTCTGATTTGACCTTATTCGGCCACTTTAGGTGATCCAATCATAGTTTCTGCTGCTAGCATTAGCATACGGTTGCTAGCAGCTTTAGCGCGGCGATCAAAAATATGTTTGGTTAGGTTAAAACTAACTCAGTGCTTGAATCCTCCAGGTTCTGAGCTTCAAAATGACAGCGCGTCCATATTCACTTAAATGTAGTTTGTGAAAGTTGTGTTTTTAAAGGCACACTGCGTAACATTTTGGACTATACTGTTACCATCAGAACTAAATATGCTCCCAATGACCAGCTCGACACAATGCTGTTACTGCAGTGGGTAATCAAAGAATGGATCTGGATGAGAACCTGACCTGTTTAAATCTCAAATTCTACTTCCCTTAGTCGACATCTCCATGGAGACGAGCTGGAGACGTACCCACTCCCTGTAAAGTTACCATCGTGTCTTAGGAGAGCATCGTGTCACAGCAAAAGCTCATGTTCATGTTTGTTTGTTTATGCATTTATGAGGTATTTTTCAATGATGAAAATATCTGCCATAAAATACATGCTTTTATTTCAATTTTATTTATTGGGTAAATTTCTACGCGGTGTGGCTTTAAAACAGCGAGAGCCCAAACAGGGATCGGATATCTAGAATCGACACCCGATATCTACTTTTTCCCGTATCGGCTCCGATATGTTTCCCTTCAGATGCTCAGATTCCCCATAACACTGAAAACATGTACGTCGGGGTCCTATCTCGAGCCAGGATTCTGCTTAAGTGAAACTACAACTTGTATATAATTCCTACTACTACTACTACTACTACAAGTATCGGCGAGGCAACTTCATTTATACCGCGCATTTCTTAAACACAAGGCAACTCAATGGCCCCGCAAAAGAATAGATATGCGAAATTACAATCAGGTTAAGCACGGACATAAACACACTGAGCGTGGGGGGAGGGGCTGAGGCAGACGGGGGCGTGGTTAGGGGGGGCATGTGTGTGCAGCTGTTTGCAATAAACGAATCCTGCACATTTCTGCTTTGCAACGTTTCCCAGTGAGGGGAAAAAAAAGCTATGCCGCTGCGGCTGCTCCCGCTATACACGGAGATCTCCCTTTGAGGCTCAAGTAGAGGCTTTTATCGCTCATGTATTATTGTTACTTTCTGTTTCGACCTTCTCCTTGATAAACAGGGACCAGGCAGATATCACACACACACAAAAAAACAATGATATCTCCAGCAAGAATCCAACATCTAAGAACTCCCCCACGATCCGCCGCCTGGACGGTCGAAACGATGGCGCCCTCCCCCGGCTCAGACGCACTCGCGGGGGGGGGGATTTGTGAAGGAACATCGCGTTTAATCCGAGCGCACATTTGCCTGCCCTCTGTCAGCGGATACCGTCGCCTTATATCTAGTAATTCTTCGCCCCCCCCCCCCCACCCCCTCCTCTCGCTTCACTTCTCTCCATTTACCCGGCGCTCCGAGACAAAAAGAGCGGCAGAGGATTCCGCCCCGGAGACGAGACTTTTTTTTTCTCCCCCCTTGATATAACGTTTTGTCGGCGCAAATAGTGACATTACGGCCCATTGGGTTTTGAAGAAGGCGGCGTATCCGGCGGCGGCGGCGTCCCCATCACGGAGCCATTACGCCGAGCAGCGCCTTTTCCGACAACAGACTTTTTTGCCGCCATGTCCTCGTTTCGCACCGCGCCGCCGTGTGCGAGTGGTTGAAGGGTGTTACGCGAAGGCCGGTCGCTCAGTACACGCTTTTCTTTACTGAACTGAGAGGGAAAAGTCTGCGATGTACTTATTTTCTGTCTCTCAAGTTTTCAGGCTTGAGACGCTGCTTAAAGCAATCTAGAAGCAAATTTAAAATCAATTGTGTTTAAATAAGTACATTTGTCCTCGATTTGAGAAACTGATTTCAAGAAATCTGTCCATGAAGCAATTGATTTACTGGTTAAAGATGTTTTTTCTTGATTTAAGTGTAAAAAAAACGTCTGATTCCTTTAAATTAGATACTCAACTCAAGGACGAATGCATTTATTTCAATATTACTTTTTGCAGTGGACAACTACACTACAAAAAGTAATTTACTAGGTTAGTTTAAATGCTCCAGTTTAGTTTAGTTTATTAATTTATTTCAACAGGGACAATGTGCAAACACATTAATTGAAGATGCTTGGCACCAGATTTAGCTTGAGCTAGTTTCCATCTGTAGTCCCTGAGCAGGTGAGTTACAAAATGTACAATATAAAATATATTTATCCACTCAAATACAAATATTCATTCATTCATTCACTCACCCGATACAGCCATCAGTCCACATAGAATCATGCTAAAATTACTACATAAAACATCAATAAAAGTCATATTTACATTTACAGTTATCAGTGCTGACAGAATTTCAAGCACCATTTTCTCAATATGGGATTTTCTCACATAATTAACAACACATTTTTCAACATCTAAGTCAACCTGTCTGATTTATTAAGTTTTGAACCCCCACCCAAAATAAATAAATAAATAATCTAATTCCAATACCATGGCTTCATCCATCAGTCATATTTTTCTCGCAGAACATTAAGGCTATTTTGGCCATTCTACGACACACCATACCTTAATATTTCATCTAAAACACAAACAAATGAAAGAAAACTTGTAACATTGACGTCTGTGATCTTACCATAAAAGTGCATCATCTTATTCTTGAATTGTTGGTATCAAACCAGGCCAAACAGGAGAGACGGCAATATATAGATTCACCTATCTACATGGAAGTAGTAGCGCTGTCAAAAATATTTTCCACAAAAGCAGCTCGACATATTTCTCCCTTTATGAGTCTGTTTTAAGAAGTTACAAGGTCCCGGGCTACTGGATATGAAGTACAAAAAGTCCTGTTTGCCTTAATGCTACACGGCAGAGGAGACAGGAGCTAGGAGGCAGGATGCAGAGGTGTAGGGTGCTTTCCATTTCAAATGAGGGATTTGCATTTGTCCTCCTGTAGACCGTTTTGTACAGTTCCCGATGACTTCTCTGCAAACCCCCGGTTCAATGTCGGCGTTTCATTACTGCAGCGGGGGCCGTTCGCCTGATTGTTTTACATTGAGAAGGTGACTCACGAGCACCTGAACCAAGTCAAAAAAATAGATTTTTTTACAAAGGATTTTTAAAACGTTGTGGATAATTGGACTATAACCTTGAGTCATCATGCTAACCCAGTCGGTGGAGTCTTTAAACATCATTAAGGGCGATTGGTATTCATTTTTGTAGTTTTGTCCGTGGTCTAGTAGTAGTAGTTCTAGTTGTAGTAGTCATAGGCTGCATCTAAGAAGTATATATAAGCATATATCGGCCGATCTGTGTGAAATGATTGACAGTTTTGCTGTGACATTTTATTCAACGAAAATATGAACTACCGTATGTCTTGAATAAAAGAAAGTATAAAACAGGTCACTTATATAGCAACATTACACACTTTAGCTTACATTTTACAAGAACGGAACTTAAGCAGAACTAAGTAACTCATGCCCCTAGAGGCCATAAGCGCCACTGCAGGTGTCGTAGCATGTTGTGATTTTTATTCATTAATTGTCCTTGAGAGTAAATACTACACTGACAGAAAAGACAAAGACAAAGAGGGATATTGTTCATCCAATTACACAATGGAGATCATTTTTTTCACTCAAACTTGGCGGTAAATAGTGTTTAAGTGGCGCTAGCCCGCAGTTAGCTTTGCCCGTTAGCCTGTTAGCTTCTTCGTCGTGATTCCATTAGTGTGTATTGGGCCACCGACCCGGAGGCCGGAAATTTGCAGTTGTGGTTTTCTGGCCAGAGACACCAGGGGGAGATGAAAGACCCCCCAATCATCCCATTAACACTTGTATTACCCCCAGAGGGACTACGGAAAGGATTTATTAAGGTAAACAAGTTACTTAGTTCTTCTCGCATAACCTCCACTGTGAAAGAACAGATGCCGCTGTCTGACGTGAACTAAAGGACCGGATTTGGTGGATATTTGACCAGAGCATGTTATTTGTGTGACAGAGCTGCAGCAGCAGAGTTGAGGATGAAACAGTTTTTTCATCATCAGTCTGTGTTGTACGACGGCACTTCCTGGTTGTTGGGAAGTTTTAGGATTGTCCTGACGGGCAGAAACTCCTGTTCCTAACTGCAAAATGTTCTTCAAGGTCGACCTCATGACGTTGGCCTCAACCAAGGAACAGGAGAAAGAGAAAGGAGCCACTTTTTAGACCCAGCCATAGTCATAGGTTCAGGCTTTGGGAAACTACAGTATCCTTGTTGGGACATGCAATTATGTGTGGGATTCCATTAGTATATTATTTCAAGTACCCTATTATTTGTCAACTCAATGATAATGCTCAACATGGAAGGGTTTGTGTATTAAATAAAAAAAAAATGCTTCGTCCAATTTCTGGTAGCATGGACAAATAATCAGTGAAGTGCCTTACAATCAAAATAATCCAAAGCTAGCTTGTCTCTTGCTAATAGCACTGTCAAAGTTAGCGTCGTTTCTCCAACCACTGGGGGATTGTGAGCTAAAATTGGCAGGATGAGCCCGGATTTGTGTGGAATTTGCCTTGCTAGCCTCGTTTTAGCGCCGCGCCGCCCGCGGGGACCGCCGGTAGAGCCGCAAACAGAAGAGCAGCGAGAGAAGCTATCCATCAAGCGTCATGCTAACGCTCCTGGGAGAAGGCCACGGAATACCCACACAAATAGACACAATGTTGGTTTGCTGCTTTGTTACCTTTGAGAATACACCGGTGTTGGGACTAAATTGGCTCGGGGAAGAGTTTTTGGGAGGTCATTAGCCGAGGGGGGAGGGAAGGCAGGTGCAGAGTTTGCCGACAAGAACCAGGGCATATGCATATGTCCTATACAGCCCATAGGGATATAGTATAGCATCGGCGTTTGGATTGAAACACATGGGAAGGAGATATAGATGAAGGTAACATGGGACTATTGCGTCTAGGAAATGTCAAAAATATGCATCCCACAAGAGGATCAACGCTGTGGCAATGTTTCTATAAGCATTAATGTTTCACCAACATCCTGTATTGATGATGGGAGAGTGTGACCACTGCGCAAAACCAGAACATCCCAAAGATCCTCAATGGGGTTACGATGTGGACTCTCTGTTGTCTAATGCTCCCTGAACCCCTCCTTCGGCCCGATGAATCCTGGAATTGTCATCTTGGAACACGTCTGTGCCATCAGGGAAGAAGACATCCACTGATGGAATAACCTGATCAGTCAGGAGGAGGCCAGGGTCAAAAGGGGATTAGCATATTAGCATTTAGCCGCGGTTACATTTGTATTTGGCAGTTTCTTTTCTGTTTTCCATAACTCCCACCAGTGTGTGTGGTGGAAACAGTAGCATTTGCGGGGTGTTGTCGATATGCGGCTATAGTGTTGCTGAACCCTGACCTGACCTAGTGCAGCAAACCCAGACCAGAACAGTTGGTTAGATCCAGGTGGCGACTTTCTTTTATGGTCAGACAGTTTATCACATCTCCTTCTGCTAACACTTGTACTGCCATTACATCTCCTGGCTCAAAGACCACATAATGTTTTATTGGAAAACATAAACACATTTGAGGATATCAATTCCACACAATTCTGAAGAAAAGGTGGATTGCATTCTTTCTTCCACGTGAAGTTGGGCAGTCTTTGAATAGCTATTGAAAAAAGCCGTACAATTTGGAATTTTACCTTGATGTTGAGGAATCAAATTCAGGCAAGGAATTTGATATGAAAAATTCCTTCTGAAACAAACTTTCTTAAGTGCAAGATCGGAAAATTTAGTGTTTGCAGTGTGCTACTTTAAGTGTGCTGTTGCCACAATGCGAGAACAATTCTTATTGAGAAAATGAAGGTACAATTTGAGTCTTTGTCTGCATAGCTAAAAGGTATTTCTAACCTTTTGTGGTTGTAGTAGTTGATATTTATAGTGGTACTAAAAAACAAAATCGTGTTGAGACTTTTAAAAAGGACTCAGGCTTGGAACTTAAAATGATGCCACAAAAAAACTAAACTAAATGAAAACTATATATAACAAAAGGAAGCCCTTGGAGAAAGGTAAAAATGGGCAAAAAAATCCGAGGCACTCCGAAGGTAAATTAAAAGTCCTTTATGAAAGAGCGTTTCGATCCCACAGGATCTTTCGTCAGGGCATCAACAAAAATATATGTTTGAAGCGACATCCCCGGCAGAGCGTATTAGCTTTCAGAGTCGCGGCCAGAAGAGCCACTCCGTCAACTCAAAAAGTCCATGAACTTGTCACAGTTGGCGACGTCTTCTCAACATCTCCACAAAACAGCAAATTCATTCAGAGCTTTTTGAGTCATTATTGTTGATCACGTCCGGCTGTTTATTTACTTCTATTTGGGCCATTTAAAAGATGGCGCTCTATAGGGTAGCTTTCACCTCGTGGACAGTTCTGACAAGCTAAGTATGGTGATCTGTTACTGTGGGACGCAGCCGTTTGAGAAGATGTGATAAAAAGTGTCTGGCTTTCAAGGAGCAACAATTTCAATGTTACCCGCACTGTATTCAAAACAGGAAGTCCGTCTTATTTCCCCAATGCAGCTTCGACAGGCGCATGAATAACGCTGAGATATCGCGTAGCCGCCGTGTACCTGCAGTTTCTAATAGAGGCCTAAAACCCCGATGACAGAGACAAGTGTGGGCCTGTACGCGCGCTAACCATGTAGCATATAAATCACTGCTCGTGCACGTGCGCAGACAACAGCTGGGCCCTCACGTGCGCGCCCACACATTGTAAAACCCGGCGACTTTTAATCATCGGCTCCTTTTATGCTTTTCATTTGTCGTTATTGTGATGCAGTCGGTGTCAAAGTGGGATGTAAATTTAGTTTGGGGCGAGTCATCGTTATGCACCGAGCGAAAGAAAGGAGGAGGAGGGCGAAGAAGAAGAAAAAAAAAAAACTAGATTTACATTGACAATTACAGTCATGATGCGATCGTCGCTCTCCATAATTTCTAAGCCCGAGATGTCAGCTCGGATAGCGGCCGGCGCTAGCTGAATACCAATCAGCCGCGCGCTACAAGCTTCACCGCACCGTCGCGCCGCTAATCTAAAGACGCCCGTGTCTTCCGATGTCGCGAATGCTAATCCCTGTCAGAGCTAATCTCGCCAAACACAATCACGCGGTCTGCGCGCTGGGCTGGGCTCACGGTATATAACCCCCGCCTTAGGCACAAAGTAGGTCCAATGTGATCTAGTCTAGCCGACGTTACCAAACAATGAGTGACTGAATCTACAGCTATCAGAAGCCCATACAGCATTTTAGCTAGCTATCTTAGCTACGGGTGCGTACCTGTGTTTCCTAGGTGAAACGTCATACATATATCAATCAGCTTAACCCTGCCCTAGCCACTAACCTTAAAGGCACACTGCGTAACATTTTGGACTATACTGTTGCCATCAACACAAAACATGCTCTTAATGTCCAGCTCAACACAGACAATGCTGTTACTGCAGTGGGTAATCAAAGAATGGATTTGGATGAGAACCTAACCTGATTAGATCTCAAATTCTGCTGACTTTAGTCACATCTCCATGGCGACGAGCTGGAGACGTCCCCACTCCCGGTAAAGTTCCAGTCATGTCTTAGTAGAGCTGAGCCGCTCACAGCAAAGGCTCATGTTTGTTTATACATTTACGAGGCATTTTTCAATGAGGAAAATACATGTCATAAAATAAATGCTTGTATTTTTATTTTATTTATTGGGTGACATTCTACACGGTGTGGCTTTAATATTTGTGGGGACTTTCCAGAAAATGACGATGAAGCAATATTTTTGCACACCATCAGAAATCTGCCAAATGTGTTAGTTTTTGCCACTGAATTGTTGAGTTTTTGTCACTTTTTTGTTGCACTTTCATCATTATTTTTTTGGGTCATCATTGTTTTTTGTCACTTTTTCGTCCCGTTTTTGTTGCTACTGTGAACAAGCTTTTAGATTTGCGCAATGCCAAACTGGAGATAATGTGTTCGGTTCAGGTGGGGGTTAAGTGGTCAATCAAATAAATAAATAGAATGAAGGAAAATGACCGGTTTAAGTGTAAGGAAAACAAATATGAGCACCGCGTGAAATGAGGCACAGGCAGTGTTGTACATTATCCACAGTTCCCCGTTGCCCACACTCGTCGCAGCCTGGATGAAGCCTTAAAGCAGGTGCAGGCGTAGATATATGAGGTTACTATGGGCTGCCTCTCGTGGCATAGTTTTACAGCCCGGTCTCAGTTTTATCGGCTACATTCATTTCCCTATAGGCGTAGTATATAAATATATGCAGGACGGACGGCGGCGCTGCGAGGTACCACTGCTTTATGATACGCGCCGCAGAACAGCCGCTGATAAGAATGGGCTTGTTGTTACTCGGCGCGACCGGATCTAGATTTAGGCGACATCTTAACATTGTTCTGAAAGTGCTACTACAATGTTACTTTCATTCACTGCAGGGCCAATTCAGAGACAAACGCTTCCCTCAAGATATTACGTTTTAAAACTTGTGAGGTTTAGCTTGACTGAAAATCCCTAGGCCACTTATTATTAACCAGCCGGGTCATTAACAGATAAACAACAGACGAATAAAACCGCTTTTAAAGACTTGATATCGAGGCAGTTCAGCGCGTGTCCCCCATTTTGATTCGCCCCGGGCCGACAACAGCGGCGACGGTGTTGCTTCAGACGAGACAATAAACTGCTCGGCGATAACCACAATGACAAGACTAATTGGGCGTCCTTAATGAGTTCAGGAGGTGAGGGAAATAATAAAGTAGGAAGCTTTCAAAACACACTCAGCGCGACAGTAAAATCAATGTCAGAAAAATGGCTTCAAAAGTCAATTTTCTCAATTAGTAACGTCTCGACCTGTACCCGTCGTCCCTAATGATTTACGTGTTTGTGTGATAGTCGACATTTCTGCCAAAGATCTTTAAAGGAACAGGCACCTGCTATGCTACGACACCTGCAGTGGCGCTTATGGCCTCTAGGGGCAAGAGTTACTTAGTTAATAATAATAATAATGCCTTACACTTGGATTGCGCTTTACAAGCCTGTACTACCAAGTTTCTCAAAGCGCTACACTGTTGTCATTATTCATTCACTCCATACTCGGTGGTGGTAAGCTACATTTGTAGGCACAGCTGCCCTGGGGTAGACTGACGGAAGCGAGGCAACCAGTCTGCGCCATCGGCCCCTCCGACCACCACCTGCCACTCACTACATTCACTAGGCTTCCTGGTGTTACCAAACGGTCTCCCATCCAAGTACTGACCAGGCCCTTCCCTGCTTAGCTTCCGAGGTCTGACGGGATCGGGCAGAGCAAAGGCGGTGTGACATCCACAAAAGCCACGGACTGCACACCCCCTTTACAGTTGGCTGATACAAAGATAAATCCCCCTCCGTTTTCCGGCAACATGCTGCAGCCTCTTTAATGGGACGTTCTGGGCAGAGAAATTAATGTTCACTGTGTTCTTCCAAAATATGTGCGTCTTGTGAAAGCCGGGGGAACAAGTAGATTATAGACTCCCGCACGCGCAGACAATGGAGGCCAGCGCCGAAAACTGCCTATTAGCCCGAGTTTGACTGCCCAGAAAATGCATCCGGCTGTTTTTAAAGGCCATAAATCTGTGTCTAGACGAGGGGGGGGGGGGGGGGGGGGGGGGACGCATTGTCCAGGAACAGTGGAGGGAGATAGCGGGGGGATTTGGATGGATAAAGTGGTCCAGAATGCCCACAGAGGTCAAGATCCCATTGTTGAGACGGTGTGTGATAATTGTTTAGTGATATTAAAGGCATTCATCAGCGGAGGGGCACGGGGAACGCTTTTTCAGGCATCGTGGCGAAAGAGAACCGTTTCTGCTGCTCTCTTAGTCATAGGTCAAAGACTTTAGAAACACATTGTTCTTACATAACACCAAACTCAAGCCCCCTCTCTATAGGCTGAATCACCAAAAGTCTCCGGCAGTAAAGTCAAGTGCCAAATTTGTCTCCACGGCGAATCACTCCTTTTTTTTCCTTCTTTTTTTTTTAAACCACTCCTCCTGATGGAACGGGCTCGTATGCAAACGCGGTGAAAAGGCACAGGCCGAGTTTGCCGCAATAGCATTAAGATTCCAATCATGTGGGCCTCGTATCTTGATAAATGGAGGGAGTGTGCTAAAACTTCCCTAAATGGCCTGGCTGGCTTGGCGGGGGAATAAATTTAGCTAATCAAGGGTGGCCTCACAATCGCTGCATCCACAAAGTAATCACAGAGCCACAGGAGGAGACGCCGCTTGCATCGAGAATGTGGCCCCCGCGCGCGCAAAGTGTCCGGGGGGCAGGCGGCGTGTTTCTTTTGGCGCCGATACAGTCCGTTTCGGAGGGACGCAGGTAAAAAAAATAAACTGATCAACCTGAAACTTTTTTTTGTAGATTACTGAATGTCATGCGTGCAAATTGCCAATATTAGTGATGATTAGTGATTATTTTTTTTTCATCTGCACTCTTGCTTTTTCACTGTAATTAGTTGGATTGATTTGATCTGCTTTCGTGTAATGTCGTGCAACTGTGAAGCACTCTGAATTCCCTTGTGTATGAACTGTGCACGACAACTAAACTTGCCGTGCCGTGTGATTACAGCATTAAAACGATCAGTAAAAATTCCAATCAGAATCAGGCTAAAAATTGGAGATTAGCAAATCCCTCGGGGGGAAAAACGTCAAAACATTGGTACATTTGTGATTCGTTTTTTTTTATTAACAATTTTTCTATTATGTTTTTTTTTTAAACAAATTAACAAGGCAGGGCAATAAATAAATACAAACAACAACAAACAAACAACTCTGCCAGTGTCAATTTTGACCATGGTTGATCAAAATAAACGCTGCACAGAACAACAACAAAACAAGAATACGAAATAAATACGAAATGAAGACACAGTCGGGGTGGGAGAGACACGGTACTGTCATGAATAGATTGTGTTCACATTCTCAAACTCAATGATGACACAGTCCCTGCAAGAAATCAACAAAATCGTTTTTTCACACTCTTGCTGTTAAAAACACAATAGTTAACACTATATACAGAGCGATATCAGGTATGCATACACACGGCTTTAACAAATGCTGAATTATGAATATAGTTTACCCGATAAAGATACAAAGACATGGAGAGGAGCAAAACATGCAAACATGATGCTTCATGTTAGCGTCATGCTACATGCTAACGCTAGCTACAAGTGCCGTTTTTCCCCCCGCTTCTACTGAACAGTCGGCTGTGAAAAAACATCCATATGGACCCGATTCAGACTTTACTTTATTTCTGTGATAAATACGTTTATTCCACACAAAAAATGGCTATGTCTGTATCTATAGGGAGCAGCAGAAGGAGGGAAAGAGTTCAGCTTCCTGACATCCTGGAAGGAGTAGTGGTGGTGGTGAAAGTAGCAGCTGCATGCTAACTCTTGTCCGATACAATCCCCCACCTTTTCCCCGTAAATCGCTGATATCTCTCGTCTTCGCCCGGTCAAATCCCCGGGGGGATGAAACTGCAGCTCTGCTCTCACGCTGCGGTGGATTTCACCCGCGACGCCGCAGAACTATGAAACAATTAAAAGAACAACAACAACCTGCAGGCCGCGGCTAATGAAGAGGAAAACAGAGAAGTTCATTGTCGACAGCGGCTGGGGGGGGGGGGGGGGGGGAGACAGATTGTGGGGATGTAAACAAAAAAGCTTTAGCTCATTAGATCCAAGGTGTAAGAGAGATTGGAGGGGTGAGAAAAAAAACAATGTATTTATTTGTTTTGTGTTTCGTCCTCCGCATTTTGAAGTCCATACGTCATCACTGAGCAGTTGTGCACCATCAATTTGTAAGCATGCCGTTAGCTGGGCACGGATGGATTTTTTTCACTTTTTTTTATAGTCATTCCCAAACTGATTTCAGAGGACGCTCCAGATCAATACGAATCCCTGGCCACCCCAGTCTCTCGCCGTCTTTACATTCAAATTAAGCTTCCTCATCCATGCCTCGGTCGTTTCCCAACTGTGCTGGGACCCTCCTCCGCCTCCTCGGCTCTGCTCTACTTGTCGTTGTCAACTGGCCGCCCCGGGTCTTATCCTCTATCACCACCAGTGTCCAGACTCTGCCAATCATTAATTATCGCTATGCATGTATGGTATGACCTTTTACAATCTTTTACAAACAGTACAGTAGTAGTAGTAGTAGTAGTAGTAGTAATGATGATAGTAGTGGCAGTAATAGTAATAGTCGTAGTATATCAATCTCCCCTAAATACTGACCCGCCTGTGTGGCCGCTGACCAGCACTGATTTGTGAGAGGCAGAGGTACAGGACACGCTAACCCTCTGAAGCTAACAGTCGGAGAGGCCCATTCATCACAGGTGAAATGGACTGGCCGCTCCCTCCGCCCCCCCCTGCTGGCCCCGTTTGACCCTGTCCCGCCCCATCACTCCACAGAGAGGGGCCCGCGACTCCCTTTGGCCCGGCTGCTGTGAGTATTCAAGCTGCGGGGATTCTCTCTCTCCCCTCCGCCCCCCTCCCGCCGCCGCTGACACCTGCACGTATCCCTTTAGCGGGTGAGTAATGTCTCCGGCCCCGTCTCCAGCTGGGCCCGGGCAGCCTGGTGGGGAACGGGTCTTTAGCGCTGACAAGTTCAGGACAAATAAAGCGACGTTAGGAGGCCAACACTGCGAGCAAATGTAAACATCGATAAAAAGGCAGTGAAGAAGTCTTTTAATCCAATAAGTATTGTTTTCAATCTCCAATTCCGAGCCCTAGAGCCATACGTTTCCCAGTGAATAGAATAACACACGAGAAATCGCAATATTCAATAACCTGCGATAACGATATTACTGCAGTTATTTCACAATAAAAAAGTAATTTGTTTTTGTTTTTTTATTGAAATTGTCGACGTGTGTGGCCTCGTGAGGAGTAAGGAAGTCTGTTATGGACATTTTTTTAGAGGTTTTCTATCGACTCATAAGCAGCCGACTATAGAGCCTCTTTTTAAACTCTGCTCACACAGAAATATCACATTTACTCTGGATATTCTTTAGTGTTGCTTTTCTAGCATACATTTATTTTTTTCCCCAAACACAATGAAGGCTTATTTTAAATATAGTTGTTTTTATCTGTTGTTATTTCAGCAGGAGATTCAGATAAAGTTGTGTTTTTTGTCTATGGAACTCAGTTAGGACCCGTAAGTAAGTGCTTTGTTTGTCATTGTACAACCGTACAACAAATTGTGTTCAGATGTTAGTCCTGAGTCGCTGCGACTGAGCCGCGCTGTGGGTCAACCCGACCAGAATGTTTTTGGAGATAGGGAAATCTGTAACATCCAGACGAAACCTGGCTGCCTCTTCTGATCCTCTGAAACGGTGCGCCTCCTGGGTTTGTCCATGTTTCAGAGCGTGGTGTCCTGCACTGCTCCTCCACCTCCTCTTTTCAGTCTTGTATGTGATGTCACACTTAACATCTTTAGCACGTGCAAGTCAATAGTCATAAAGATGAGTCACAGTCGTGTCCTTATCAATGTTTTGACACAGTATATTGGCCACTAAAACGGCACTTAAAGCCAGCCATTAGCATGTAGCATGGAGCTAACGTTAGAATTATGGTTAGCATTCCTTGTTACATGCATACATTTGGGAAGATTACTACTTTGTTGCACTCCGTGTCCCTGTATCTTTATTTGGTAGAAACTATACCCATGTTCAGCATGTGTTGAAGTAGTAGTTCTATGTGAGTATCTGTCAAAGCAAGGTTCGAAAAGATACTAAACTAGAGATAAAATAAAGACTAAACGGGATCAAAGCACGGCACACTTTTGAGCTTTTATTTTGAGCTGTGTTTGCACAAATATTGTATACTGCCGGTCGAATGAAAGCCCTCCATGATTTTGCGATATATTGTTGTTTTTTGTAAACAGTATTACACATCTAATATTGGGAACTCCTCTGAAATCCATTCTGGCGTGTGGTTTGAAAACGCCGATAAAGGCAATAACCCGCGACCTCCATCTTGTGAAACGCATGGCGCTCCTTCAAAATAAAAGCCCGCTGTGCCTTTCACACTCCACCGTCCCCGCCGCCCCGCTGCAGCGAGCGGTTAAAAGTCTGCCCACGGTCCAATTACCGCCCGGTGCGGAGGGGGGGAGAGGAGTCCATGAGGCCGATTAAGGAGACCATCTTCCCCCAAATCAGGCTGCGCTCCTGCGGGAGACGCTCGGCCGATCCCCGGGCCAGAACCTCCAGAACCACTCTCCTCCCTGTCACTTCTCATTGAGCTGAGGAGAGGCAGAAAACCGCGCGGAATAAAGCAAGAGGTAGAAGGTAAGGAAATCTTCTAACAATTGGAATGCAGTAAACATATAATGCAGAACAATGTTTTACAGGAGCGGGTACAACAAACTGCCAGAAAATATCGACTGAATCATATACGAATGTCACTGTGAATAAATTTCAACGAACTACTACATTTAAGATCAAGTAATACAAGTAAAACATGTACTTTTTTACAATATCCACGCACGAATGCCTCAGGAATCATTTAGATCGACTATAGTTTGAACTCACAGCAATGTACCACGAAAAAACATGCACACTAGGGTCCAGGAGTCTTCTGTCGATGCGATTCTGAATCTCAGTATGGTTTTCAAAGCTTAGAAATGTTATAAAATTTTCATTTTTTAAGCTTTGAAACACGCGGTGATGCTTTATATCCTTGTCGGAGACGTACCTGGGGGACTTTACTTTATTCGTCCACGTTTCAGTAATGCTGCATATTCAGTCCATCGCTCTTCGCTCAAAACGCCCCTGGTGCTTCATTGTTATTGGAGCTCATCCCCGCAGCGAGGAGCGATCTCTTTTGTAAACCGCTGTACAAAAGCATTGCTGATTGCAGTCATTTAATACAACTGGATTTCTGATACTTTTTTATCATCAAGCCGAGTTATTTTTGTAGCCAAACGTCTTATTTTGAAGGTGGTGTGTAATGCAGAATCGACTTTAGAGGTTTTTATCGTTGGCAGCTCCCCCGAGGTCCGACGTCTCCAGGAAATGCCTTCAATCTTTTGCTAAGCGTAATCTCGGAGTCCAAACAAAATAAAACCAGTTTTTTTATTTGTATTTTTTTGGTCTATTGAAACAGCTGCGCAGCAAAGGGGAGCAAGGAGATCACTTGGAGAACCAGGAAGTGAAACTACTGGATTTTTTTATTTGCGTTGCATTTTATAACCGACAAAGTGTAAGACAGTGATAGAAATGTTTGAAAGTATTACCAAACGCCTGCAAAAAGCGCTATACCCCGTCTTTAAAGGTGCATTACGCAACTTTAAGTTATACTACTTATCAGTGTTGGGCAAGTTACTTTAAACTGTAATATAATCTATATAAGTAGTTACAGTTTTAACAATGTAATATGTTTGTATTACATATTACTGTTTCAAAAATGTCACTGAGCTACACTACTCTGAGTTACTTTTGGCAAAATATAAACGGAAAATAGTAACATTTCCTTCTCTTTCCCCCATGGAGTATGTAATTTAAACTATGTAAATTCACTTGTAACTCGAGTTGCTTAAATTGACTCATCAAATCATAACAACGACGCCCAAGAGGTGACTTCCTGTTTCGATCCAGCCCACCAAAATAAAAGCACCATCTTATTCATTAGTTCAACTTTCTTTCTGCCTCACTATTAACAGACAAAGCACTTAAAAAGTGTGTATTTAATTATATTTTTGTGAGTACCTGCTAAACTAATCAATGAGACGAGCTGTGTGCTTTTATTTTGGCGTGCTGGATCGAAACAGGAAGTCACTTCTTGGGCGGCGTTGGTATGATTTGACGTTATGCAAAAAGTCAATCGTAATGACTAATATATTCCCATATTTTGTGTAAGTAATATATTCCGTAGTTACTGAAAAAAGTGATATACTTTTGTCACGTTACCCCCAAACACTGCTACTAATATACGAAGGCTAAAGGGTATGCAGTCGTTGTAAAAGCCTGAATGAAGCCATATATAGGACCTTTAAAGAGCAAACAATGACATTTCCAATATGTGTTGCTCTTTGAAAGATGAAAAAACCTACGTCGTCTGTGATTTTGGCCAAGAAGGGGCCACAATTTGCATCACCCCGAGGAACCCCTTGAATCATTCTGGCGAAATTCTTCGACTGCTGTTATGAAATGGCAAATAAACACAATATTTTCCCCCCGCCGCTGAGGTGAAGCCCGGCTGCCTCTCTGCATATATATTTGGACATTACGAAGCACTATTTTAAACCGTTAATAAAGTAAATCCCTCAGGCCCATTCCCAAACACACAACAGTGGCATTAATAATTCAGATGGGATCGCGGTGGTTAGTCTTATCTGCTTATAGAAAATGAAGCTCGTGGCGTCCCGCGCTAGAATGCTAAAAAGCTATTATTGCTGCGAGTCGAAACGGCGCAGTTCAAATTAATGAGGCAGGCCGAGGATGTGCCGTTTCTTTGGGTAACAAAAAACCCGCAGTATCATTGGGAGAAGTTGGTAATTGTTTTGTGGGGCTGAAAGTTGAGAAAGTGCAAAGTAAGGAGAGATTCGAGGGGCAACAAGTTAGCAGGCTACGAGAATGCATCTTATATCGGACAATGGGCAAGGACTGAATCGTGTCGAAACCCAGAGGTGTCGGTAAATTCGCTTAAGTGCCGTGGTTTTGAGGCTCTGCGAAAATAAATGACCACGTTCAGCCATTTGAAAGATACATATGATACTTTTTACACCAGTGCATTTCTACAAAGACTTTAGAAGCATAAATTGTCATGTTTAACCCTAGAACACTATTGCCGGGTGATTTTCACCCGAGCAAAAAAAATTATGTGATTTTCATTATGCTGCATTTGTCTGAGTGTCCTGGGTCTCTGGGGAGCTTCAGCATTGTCTTTGACATCTTTGATGGCATGGGTGTTTTCCCAATCCAAAACACACTTTTTCCTACAGGCACATGTTTGGGTGATTTTCACCCAGCAATAGTGATAGAAGGTAGGGTAGGTTTCGGGTGGATTTTACCCAGGGTTAGTGTTAGTGTATAAAATAACACAATCATTCCCCCTTTTGAGGTTGATAACATTCAGGACTGCCACATTTATTTCAACTTTTTTTGCAGAGTTGGTGTCCTTGGCATCCAAGCAAGTGAGTAACACATAGCTAAAGGTTGATTTACCTTAGCAATTGATAGCTAACTAAAGTGTGTCCGCGCCATCACTACCCTGCATGTACCAAGTGCATGTAAGGAATAAGGCGAGTAAGAGTGGTCCTGGAATTGCATGTTGTCTTTATTTAGTGCAGTGGTTATGAATAACTATCACAAAGTGGTGATTTCCAAGAGAATTCATATGATGATGAAGTTATTTTAGTCAGCTGGTCATTTTTACTTATTCAAAATATGACATATTTTGTTTCTCTCTCCTGCAGCTATTTGTGTGTCAGGGACACTGAGCCTCCACCAGGGAAGTCTCAAATATCTTAGGAATGGGTGGAACAAAAACCAAGTTTCCATGTTCTTTTGTTTTTTGTTTTGGAATTTGTTGTTCCCAAATTCCTGATTTTCAACTCGTTTTTGAGCATTTTTATGTGGACCCCTCATGATGCTTTTCTTTGATTTTGTTGGACATATGACATATATTGTCATGTTTTGATATATTTTGATGACAAGTACTTTTTATTGGGTGTATTATCTCGGGTAAAAATCACCCGGCGAGTTGCACAAGTTGCAAACAGATGGTGTAGTGGCGTCTTTTCCGGCGTTTTCTTCACGTTCTGTTGGCGATAAGGGGCGATAATAACTGCAAGAATCAAAGTTGTGATGCATCTTTGGGATCATTTAAATGTGCATGGGTGAAGTGCGATGTATAAGGGATATCGAGACATCGGTGGAGAGGCTGAGGGGGCTGGTGGTTCTGCGGCCGCTGCGGAGAGGGTGAAATGAGGAGAGAATAATACTCGTGGAGGCTCAGTGGCTTGCCTTTGAACTCGACCCTGATTGCTGCCGCACATCGCTCGCCCGGGTTTGAGGCTTATCTGAACACACGCGCGAGTCGGCATTTCTGTCGAAGGTACAGGAGCCGGGGAAAGGTCAAAACGCCGCCCACGTCTCGCCGTTCTGATGGAGCGGAGAGAGGAGAGACGGAGGTGGTAGGAGGAGCAGCTAAATCCGTGCACAGTAAACAACGTGACTGCATCCGCCCCGGCAACGGGACAGGAGCGATACAACCACAAAATTCAACTGACTTTTGGAGGAATATTGGTTTGGTGAGGAAACAGGATATGGCAGTATTAATAGAACCAGAGGCACTTCTAGTTGTATACAGGCCCTTCTAATGCTAACAGTATGGTAGTAGAGGAAGTTGAATTCAAAGTGTTCGTACAGTATTTAACCAGAAAGCTTACCACTGCTTTAACAAAAGCTGAATTATGAATATATTCTCTACTAGGCAAAGATACAGAGACATGGAGAGGAGCAAAGCGCTTCAACATCCCACAACATAAACAACTGTGAATGCGAACTATGATTCAAACGTTAGCTTCATGCTACATGCAAACACTAGCTCCGAATGCCGGGTTATTTCTTCTACTGGACAATTTGATGTGTCAAAAAAAATCAATTCCTACCCGATTTTGGCTTGACTTTATTTGTTTGTGATAAATATGTTTATAGTTCGCCAGAAAACGGCAAAAAATTGGAGAGGGGTCTAAAACCATACATGTCAAACTCCGGCCCGGGGGCCAAATCCGGCCTTCAAGATGATTTCTGTTGGCCCCCAAGAATGATTACTAAATTATATTATAAATGGCCCACCAATGAATTGAAATGCATTTCCCATCAGCTGACGAAATACGCAGTCTGATACCGGTCACTGTGTCATTAGTTATGGATCATTCATTAGGTTATTACAGTTTGTGGCAAACTATTTCTAACAAAGTACAACAAATAGCCGCCTTATGAATGGAAGCTTAAAACATGGGGAAAGGTCATGTGCAGTCTGTTTAAAAGCATATTATGTAAAATTATAAAAATTAGTTAAATTAATATTTATTCTATCAAAACGGACGTTCTGTTTCAGCCCTCGACCAATACTATGTTTACATTTTTGGCTCCTATACAAATGAGCTTCACACCCCCAGGCTCGGGCAGGTGAGGAGTTTGCCTAGAGCTCCCCCCACAGGCAGCAGTGGGAATGACATATACAAATGTCATACAAACATATTTTACACTGACACAAGGTAACGTGTTTCTTCATGTTGGATTGTAACTAGGATCAGTTATAAATTGCAAAATATATCTATTCCAATGTTCCTTTCAGAACTGATTTAAAAATAAATAGTTGGACTGTCAATAAGCCCGTACTGTACAGCCCCGCTGATACTTTGGTAGGGTGAGATATTGATATAGTGTGAAAGCAAAAAAAAAAAAGGAAAAAAAAGAAACAAAGTATAGAAATGAATATTATATATTGTCGAAATGCCATCTGTTCGGTTATATGCCTTCACCTCTTGGATGAGGTCAGCGGGAGCTAGTTTTATGTGAGCCATTCTTTGTTTTGTTTATAGCAAATCATCTTTGCCCAGGGTGGTGGGTTATGGACCCCTGTTGATAAGCTTGTAGCTTTTTGGGTGTCCATTTTCACAACGTAGCTATACTGATGGGTTATACGCTGAATTTTCTAATTGTATGTGCGAAATTGTGAAATAAATAAATACATAAATAAAATAAATAAAGAAATATTTTCAGCGCAGAACGGAGCCGAAGTTGGATAAGGAAGAAGACCAGGTAAAAAAGCAGGAACAGGAACAAACAACCAAAGTGAAACTGATTACTCAACACTGAATAAAGTATCAAAGTAGTCGATTTTGCATGATAAAGTAAACGGGACTGTGAATCATACGCCATTTTGTAAACATGCTGTAAATACATAGAAGAAAAGATAGGTAGTAGTGGCCTTTTCTGCTGAAACCGAGCCGAATTCACTGACCCCACTCTGACCTTGGGCTCCGTGTCACATTGTGTTTCCAGCGTCTTGCATTAGAAAGCAGAGACATGCCCCTGCAGCCACAGATTACGAGCGCGGCCACTAAAGCCGACCGTAATCACTATCTTCCCCTGCTCCCGTTCCCCCCTGCTCGATACAAAAGTCCTTCATATTCTGTCCGTCTCCGCCCGCGGCTTTAGACACTTCCAACACAGACGTCAATGCGGTGTCGTAGACGTGACTCGGAATCTTTGAGACGAGAGCCTAAGGATATCGGGGACTGGAGTGCTGTTATTGGAAGATTTCTCCGGAGAATATCAACAATGTAAATGCCGAAATATACTGGATGATGTAGCCACTCAAACAGCTGTTGTCTTTACTTTTTGTATGAGAGATTTGACATTGACGATACAATAATTACATTAGCAACAAGATTCCAACTAATCGCCATAAACAATCAATGGGATATATGCACACGGGCGCCCCTTTATTCTCCTAAAAAAATTAATAGCTCAAGATTACATGGCAGGCAGTGAGTTACTGGTGGACGGTCACTAGCATCATGTTAACCTCCACCTGAACCGAGCACATTTCCTCCAGTTTGGCATCACCCGAATCTAAAAGTTTCTGGAAAAAAGTGTGAAGGATGAAAACGCAATAAAAGTCTACGAATCTTATTTTATATTGAAGATAATTAATTTTATGTGACAACAGTACATGATGGAAATTAGATAGATTACATGAAATTAATCCACAGATTAAATTTCATGTAATCTATTTATGCATTAACCGACGAAGATGAAATGTGGCACACTGCATGAGGTTGATATAGTCTATATACAGTGTCAATTATTTCAGAAAATTCGGCATAATTAAGATACAAGAATCGAACTGAGTATCAGCCAGTTCAGTTATGGCGGCCATCTTGTTTCCACGATGAAAAAACTGACATAATTTGTTTATTTTTAAACCTATAAAGCAAAGATTTCCTGTGAGGTGGCATAATGTCAAACTACACGTACAGTGCACATTTAATGAGAAAATCTTTAATATTGTAGATATTTCCTTTTATCTGACAGATGACTGAAGGTGCGACTTTTTGGTAAACATTCTCTTCTTATTTCTTCAATAAAAAAACAAACAAAGGCGATACGCGAGTCGCATATTCATAAAATATGTTCCCAACATCTTATATTAATATAAAAAAACAAGGTTGCCAACCCTCTAACGTTCCGGAACCACAAAAGTTACAATTTCAGATTTTCGTACTAGACTATCAGTCAACTTGAGTTATATTTCATATTGTGGCCCTGACTTTTCTAACACAACAAACTCACCTTGATTAAAATAAACTAATCAAAACCGTCCGTGGCAGTAATTACCGTATCGTAAAGGCTAACGGCATGTCCGACTTTTGGAGGAATATTGGTTTGGTGATAGAAGAAACAGGATATGGCAGTATTAATAGAACCAGAGGCAGCAGAGGCACTTCTAGTTGTATACAGGCCCTTCTAATGCTAACAGTATGGTAGTAGTGGAAGTTGAAGTCATTATTGTACATTATTTAACCAGAAAGCTTACCACTGCTTTAACAAAAGCTGAATAATGAATATATTCTCTACTAGGCAAAGATACAGAGACATGGAGCGGAACAAAGCGCTTAAATAACTGTGAATGCGAACTATGATGCTAACGTTAGCTTCATGCTACATTCAAACACTAGCTTCGTACTAGCTTTGTATCGTAAAGGCTAACGGCGTGTCCGCTCCAAATGAATCCGATGGTAAATCTCGTGCTTTGAAACGTCACAACACCAAAAGCGAGCTGTAATCAGAGCTAAAGGCGGATCCGAAGAATATTAGAGGCGATTTCCTCGGCCCGAGAAGTGCCCGTTTTCGTCGGTGGAGAACATCGTTTCAAGTAACAATGGGCCGATCAACAGTCCTCGGTATGACGCTGTATATCAGGTCTAACGCCATCCACCTTTCGCTCGCGGGCATCTCCAGAGTAAGTCGTGCAGGAGGAGCCCCGGTGCACTGGGAGAACGGCGAGGGGGGGAGAGGAAGTTGTTTTGAAGTCGTGGTTTAAGGAGATTGTTAAATGTGGGACTTCAAAGCGACCCAGTTTTTTTTTCCCGCCGAGCGCTTTGCTAAACGGCACGGTGGCGGCGGCGACGGCGCACTGCAGGCCGACTGGAGTCCTTATTAGAGGCTCAGGCGCGAGGCGGGTGAGTGGGGGGGGGGGGGGAACAGGCTGATTAGTGCGGAGAGTTGGGGAACAATAAACTTTACTGGGCCAAACAAACTAATCACTTCGCTACATGGAGGAGAGCTGCATATTCAGGAGTACAGGAAGTAAACCCGAGTGTTCAGCGCTAAGGTACAAGTATTTTGTAGCACAAGAAGTAGCAGTAGTCTTATCTGAAGTTATGTAATGTTCTACAATGACAACCTCTGCTACGACGATTATGCAACAACTATAATACTGTATATGAGTTTTAATGTTTGTGTCTTTTATGCTTCTCCTCCCGGCAAATTAATTTCCTTTGGGATTAAAGTGCATTACACAGGTTTAAATGCTTTTGAAAATATGACTTATTTAGATGGATCAGTGAAGCAGCAATTGCATAACTTCAAATCATAACAACGCCGCCCCAGGGAAGCGACTTCCTGTTTCAATGCAGCACGCCAAAATAAAAGCACACAGCTCGTCTCATTGATTGGTTCAGCAGGTACTTGCAACAATACAAGAATTAGAATATAAATAAATACACACATTTTAAGTGATTTGTCTGTTAATAGTTAGGCAGAAAGAAAGTTGAACTAGGGAATAAGATGGTGCTTTTATTTTGGCGTGCTGGATCGAAACAGGAAGTCACTCCTTGGGCGGCGTCGTTATGATTTGAAGTTATGCAAAAAGTAAATTGTAATGACTAATATATTCCCATATTTTGTGTAAGTAATATATTCCTTAGTTACTGAAAACATGAAGAAATGTTAAACGTTATTTTTATTTGATTTTTAAGCTACTGACAAGAAATGACATGGATAGAGGTAAAGTTCCGTAACAGTTTGACTCATTTCCCATTGACTTAAAATGGTCGGCACGGCAACAGTTTAAAATTGTTTGCCTCTATCTATGTCACGTCCTGTCAGTGCTGAATAAGGAAGTGAAACTATTATTTTTTTTTAATCACTGGAGTTACTGGTGTTACAGAAATAGGCGAGACCTTCCCACTTACAAACATCTAACCAAGACTTTCTCCGATGAGCAGGACCAAACCTCTGTATCTTCCTTCTCGAACTTTCTCCTCGTGACTTTACGAACCCACTGAGGTGTTTGATTGACCCCCTCCCTCCATATTACCGCGTCATACGTCGTCCCATTGTTGTGTAATGAAGGCTGTCTGTTCTCCTCAGTCCACTTATGTTACATTAGGAGCACTGGCCTCATACTGTCAGCTTAGATAAGACGGTGACGTAACCCCTCAGCCTACCTGCCTCGACGGTGATTAGTGACATATATTATAACAGGAGAGATCTTTTTTTAGATTGTCTGGGTCCAAAATAAGTCATTGTTTAAATACTTTGTACGATTGGATCGATAGAGAAGTGAAGGTGAAGTAATTTTGGCTAAGTTGTATAAATGTTGAACTCCAGTATTAGTAGCGCAAGTGTCATACAAATAGTTATAGTTGCTTTATTAGTAGTGTAACAGAGCAGCTGCTGCTTTTTGGCAGCAGCTTTAGCATTAGTTGCAGAAATGGATTTAGTATCTGTATGTTTTCACTGCAAAAGGTAGAAATAGGTATTGCCCTTGATTTGAGTTTGTGCATTGAAAAAAAAAAACATACTTGAAATGAAGAGCATTGGCTAATGTTATTTTATTTGGAAAGTCGACACAATCAGGTAAAATATCCTTCATTTCACTACTTTTAACATTTCAATATATATTTTTCTGAGGTGTTGGTAGAAGGAGGAGCAGTGCATAGCATTAGATTAGATTAGATATAACTTTATTAAAGTGACACATTAGACACAGTGTGTCATATTGCAGTTGTTACTTCACAGTTCCTCAGTGCAAAACTTCATTTGGTCAGTCTGCATTTAAAGTTGTGGAACTCATTACCCACTGAACTTAACACCATGACTGAATTTAAATTGTTCACTTCTCGAAACAGAACTGTACCCATCTGCAAATATCACTGACTCTGTGTATATTAATGATTTATTCAGTAGGTAAGTTTTTTAGGATGAAATTGTAAATTTTAATGTAGTTTAGAACGGTCCAACCAGGGGCTGGAGTTGAAAATTAGCACTAGCTATAAACTCTTTTTGCATCAGCTACAAGCTTGTTTTGTACTATGTTGAATTGCAATGTCCCTGTCAAATAAATATAGAAGTAAAATAAACTTGTTTAATTTTTTTTGTGCTTTTTTTTTGCATTTTCATCCTCGTTTTCCTCACTATTTTTCTTTTGTTCAAGACGCTTTTTGATTTGGGCAAAGTCAAACTGGAGAAAATGTGCTCGGTTCAGGTGGGGGTTAAGAGGTTAAACACTATCGTTCTGTTTTATGGTTCTAGACGACAAATAGGATCAGTCGACCCAAAATAAAAAACATACCTTATACCATTCAGCTTAAACATACATAGTATTGGATGAGAAACATTCCTATATTGTGTGACCAGAGGCCAGTAGCGCCCCCCCCCCCCCCCCCCCGGAGTGTGTGTCTGTTTTTAATTTGCCGCATGATGAACTGATTGGACCGGGCGGGGGTAAACAAACCGTGGCGCTGATTGGGCGGCGTCCGCATGAATGGGAGCAGATTGCGTCGCGCAGGTAAACAGGCGGCACTTTGCTCAATCAGAGCCCATTGTGTCGGGGGCGCGGGGAGCTAACGCGGCGGCTACGGCTAACGGGGCAATTCACGCCCATCGGGCAGGGTCAATATTTGGGAAGATTACGGGTACACAAAAATGTCCCGCTCAAAAATGTAATTACGTCCCCCCCCAGGAAACTTGGAACAGCGGGATTTAAAGAGACGGTAGCGTTCCTTTTTGGAGCTCGCATAAAAGCTAAGTTAGCCGGTTTTAGTCGACGCTACCAAGCTATCACTCCTATTACTGCGAGTCCAGACACAGCCCCTGAACGCCTCGTGAGCCCTTTAGGGTCCACTCGTCTGGCCGATAAGCCCTTTTACGAGCCCATGTTTTAAACTCTGCCCACCTCTGCGCAGTGCCCGGGATAATGCTGGCTGGCAGTGATGGAGCGGTCTGGTTTGCCAAGAACACAAAACAAAGTTGCCCGTAGCGAAGTGTGCTGCGGCGGCGGCGGCACAAAGGGAAGGAGGAAGAGGCAATGAACGAATGAGAGCGGAGAGATCTGGAGTCGCTCGCAGAAATCACAGGCTGTATTTAATATTGTCAGGCTAACATTGTAATGGGGCAGTGTTATTGTATTACGGTTTGAAACGGCCTGTTCTGTAACACGTCACATCAACACTATTGGATATAAACATACAGTAAATATAGAGGATGGAGAATGGACTACTACTTGTACTACCACAAGTCCTACAACAACTTCTACTTTTATGTTATATACTTTATTCCTTAAAGATCCTAGCCCAGAGTATCCCATAGAGATATCGTTTCTTTGACTATAAGCAATAACATTCAGGTAAGTGGTTGCATCTGCCTTTTTGTGTCCAAACAACTTAGACGCAATTGGACACAAGGGGGCGCCCTTCCAACCTTCTCAGTGTAAATGTGAATTGACTTTCTTCAGAGTTAGACTTAAGTTCAGACGCCATGAGTGACAGTAACATACAATACAATGTGCTTTTTGTTTCTAGTAAAAAGGCCGAGGCCTCATTAACTGGGAAGTGAAGAAGGAAGTCGTGGAGATTGTGTTTTAGACAGAACTTCCATACTCCGGCTGGATGTAAGAATAAAAGATTGACATTCAAGTATTCCTTCGTAATAAGTATGAACAATCCTGTATATAATTTAAATATTGATTATGAATTACCCTCCTTCTAAAAAAAAAAGATGGTATCTGCTGTAGAGTCACGTTTGTTCCAGTTCCTCTGAGGTGTGGACAGGCCCAGAGATACAGACCGCATCTCCTCATAGAAGGGGGCGTGACTTCACCGAGGGGAAAAGAGAATCTTTTGGGAAACACAATTCTCCACTCTTTTTAGCCATTTTCTGGTGGAATGTGAACTCACTTATCCCACATCAAGTCTAAATCCAGCGACTGCAGATGGAAAAAAGCTACTTCACTAAATCTGGTACAAATCATCTCTTCTTTTGTAAAGACTAATGGTTTTGTACATTGTCCCTGTTTCAATAAACAATAAACTAACTAACTAATCGGGTGTGTATGGATAATTTTTCACAGCAGATTGTTCAGTAGAAGCGAAAAACGTCAGTCGTAGCTAGCGCTAACTAGTGTCAGAATGTAGCGCGATGCTAACATGAAGCATCATGTTAGCAGGGGGCTGTCGAACCACTTTGAGCCTCTCCATGTCTTTGTATCTTTATTGGGTAGACAACGATATCAATAATTCTACATTTGTTAAAGTCGTTTTTAAATAACTAATATTGGAGAAAGTTAAGATGTTTCTCTTCTTTGTTTTCCCGCTTAACGGTTTCAGACGTGACCATATCTGGGCGACTCCAGAGAGGCCGTCTGTATCAATGCTACAGAAGAAGCTCTTGAGGTTCATTTCTTTAACACAGTTGCAAAGTAATTATTTTCTCCAAAGTAAAAGTAGATAAAAGATACTTGCAACTCCTGCAACTGTAACAACTGCTTCTGCAACGGCTCCAACTGTAATACTATCATTACCAGTGAGTGCGAGCTTTGTTTTCCTTCAAGGCACTTTAAAACTACCTCTTTTGCGTACGACCAAAAGTACTCTCTTTGAGGATATTTACGTCTCATTACCTTTTTGCGAAATCCCTTTTGATCAGCACGCGGTGATTATCGCTGAAACAAAAGCCAAATAAAAGTGCATTTCCCCACGTTGTTCCCTCCTTATCTCGCTCTTTCTATTCAGTCATGCTGCGCGGAGATAATGGCGAGCACAGTTTGTCCCCAAATCTTTTCATACAGCAATTATAGCCGTATGTTAATCAATTTCAACGGGAACAATGGCCGACATGCTGCTTATACAGCCGAAACAATGGACAAACTTGGAGTTGCGTTCATGGAGAGCGTATTGCAAAAACAGGATTCCCCTCTTTCTGGTTGATTACGGTAATTACAGTGCATGCTTCCTGTGCAATTGCAGCCGCACGTGTTATTATAGTGCCATTGTGGAAGTTTTTTTTTTAGTCTGATGCTTGAACTCAATTTTATCAGTTTATTGCAACCCTCTTTCAATGGAAACAATGTAGTTCTAAAGCCCCAGTACGCACCAGAACAAAAACACAAGCGTGGATTGAACTATGGGGATTTTTGTTATAGGTCTAGCATTCACAGGGCTATAGCTACATTTGGAGACGATCGTAATATTATTTACTGAGGTGACAAGAAGGTCTTACTAGATTTTTATTCCCCATTATGTCCACTCTCTGGGCATTTACTGCGATTAAAATGTTACTGTAGACATCCTGAGAAATTCCAGTATACCAGTATGGTATCGGAAAGTAGGGTTGGGTACGACTGGTATCGAAAAAATGGAAATATCGAAAGCAGGTACTGAAAAAAATATTGTATCTTTAGATCCAAGTTTTGATGCTGTCGGTCCAGGGACGGCATTAAAGTGGGTGATTTTGTTGTTTCAGCTCAAATACATTATTTCTGCCCAATTTTCTTTTCTTTATATACATTTTCTATGGATTTTTATGCCCACATTTTTTCCCATTTCCCCCCAAATACTCCCTATTTTTCCTTTTTGTTTTATAACATTTTTCCTTATTTTTGCCATAATTTCTCCCAATTTCCCCCCGAATCCTTAGCCATTTTTCCACACATTTCTTGACACTGGAGATGAACCGTTCGGGGATCGCCAGTGGTGGAACGAGTACTCAATATTCAGGACCAACAATGTACTTAAGTAAAAGTATCTGATAAAATGTTTACCTAAGTAAAAGTATAAAAGTATGCATTGCAAAGTGTAATTAATAAGTAAAAAGTATTTAAGGGTTTAATGTGCAGGATTTTTTGAATCAAACCAGGTCTAAACGAGTAAACCACGAACTCGGGTCAAAAACAGGAAATAAACCCGGACTAAACTAAATCTAAACCAGGTCTAAACCAGGTCTAAACCAGGTCTAAAGGAGTAAACCACTAAACCAAGTCTACTGTAAACTGGGAGAGGTCACTTTGAATAAATAAAAAATGTTTTTACTTTTAACCCAATAAAAAAAATTTAAAAAAGTGGAGTAGAGAGTACAGATACAGGCTCTAAAATGTAATGAAGTCAAAGTATCCATCATACAATGTACTTAAGTAGAGTAGAAGTAACTCAAATGTTCTACTTTTTAACCGAGTAACGTTAAAGTACTGGCCAGTACCCACCCGGACCCTCTACCCCCTCCGTCCCGCCATCACTCTGAAGATCGTTAAAGCTCTCGCAGACTTTAGCTAAACCCCAGCAGGGGCCATCGATTCAAGGTGGAGCGGAGACACAATAGCCGCTGATTTAAAAACAGGGGCCAGGAATAAGTTACACCGGCGCGCGGGGCATCCATCAGCCGGACGGGCGCTCAAAGGCGGGACACGGGTAATTAGCCCATAGGATTTTTAAAGGCATGTATTGATCGACATTGATCTAGTTTAGCGATGTCGAATCAATGTCAAATTATGCAGGAACCATAGGCCTGAAAACAAGAACGGCTTTGAGGGATCCGGTTTAGTTTGATAGTTTCTTCTTCTACAGCTGCAGCGCTCTGATCCGCTGTATAATAACACTTTATAACCTTAAGAAATCATGAACTAACGCTTAATTACTCATCCAGGTATTAAGACCATATTTAACTAGAAACTAATGCTGCATAAATCATCACAAAGTAATACTGCAATTGCAAGAGTATTTAAATGCAGTTTTAACCTCTTAACCCCCACCTGAGCTGAGAGCATTTCCTCCACTTTGGCTTTACCCAAATCTAAAAGCTTCTTGAACACAGTGTCTCAATAGCGACAAAAGGGAGACGGAAACGAGGACGAAAATGCAACAAAAGAGCGACAAAAGCGCAATGAAAAAGTGACATTAATGTATGACAAAATGGCAACAAAAAACAAACAAAAAAAGCAGCAGAAAAGTGATGAAAAAGTGACAAAAATTCCACAAAATTGCAACAAAAAAGAGACAAAAGTGCCACAGAAAAGCGATGTAAAAAAAAAAAGTGACGACAACACAGCAACAACGGTCATCACGTAAGCAGTCACACAGCAAGGCAATGCTCTCAACCCCTTACCTTACCAAAATCTAAAACTTCCTGTCCTGGTAAAAGACTTATGAGCAGTAATTGTCTTTACATTTTAGGCTACACAGTGAATCTAAAAAATGAATGCTCACATCTCTGGTTACTCATGAACCATGTCTTCACTTCTTTAGCACATGGAACCTGCGGGCCATGATCGAAAGTGTTACCCAACATTTTTGTGGAATCGTAAACAAAACCCAGGTCAGATAAAACCACCGCTCCAACTCACAGCGACCGATTTCCAACACCCACCTTTTAAACGCACTCCTTTGCCACTTCTTACCTCAGCAGTTTTCGCCATGACTCAACTCTTTGCAATGCGGTGTAGAGATTTGCGGCTTCGTGGATCGCCCCCCTCCGGAATCCATTCACGGTTCGGGTCTTTTCTAAAGGCGTAGACCCCGCGTCCATTTTTCAGGGGGGAGGGGGGTAAAGAGCTCGGGGCCGAAAGCGCCCGGGAACTCCGTGATTGCTCCCCGGAAACTTCCTGCGCGTTATTGTGCGGGGCAGATAATAAACTCGAGGCTATACATATGGATGAGGGCTTGGTTTAGGAGGCGATATTAGCATGGGAACTTCCACTGTTCATCACTTTCGAACTGCATTTGCATAGACTTCCATTAGGATGCCGACTTTCTGCAGGTAAAGGCAGCGGAGGAGAGTATGCGGGAGCAATAGCAGCAATATCCTAGAACCGCTGGCCTTTATTTACCCGGAGAGGTGCCTCACGACTCACTGGGATCCTCCGGGTTGAAAAGGAGGAGTGGTGGAGGTAGATTTGGAAGCGTTTCACTCCAGTACACTTTGCTTTTTCCACCTCGGCCCATGGGACACTCCTCCGCCGTCAAGTGTCCCTCTCGTCGGACTGGCTCGCTCCTCTGGGTTATTTTTGGGGGGGATTCAAATTGGAAGTTTTTTCGCCTGTCCTACTTTCACACCATTCCCCGAAGTGAACCCAGCCCTTTTTCAGTCTGATCCAGATTTCCTCTATCCGTCTGCTTTCCTCCCTCGCTCTCTCGCTCTCTTCGCCATCTGTTCCGCTCGTGGCATCTCTCGATCCATCTCTGTGTCGCAGAATTCACTTTCCCCCCACCGACGTTTTATGCTTTGACTCCGGCGGATTTTTGCGTCTCTGGATCGTTGACTTTGCGGCGAGTCAACAGACATTGCATTACCATAGGTGTGATTCCATTCGTCCAAACTGTGTCCTGGAATTCATTTTATAGAAAAGATGATCAAATAATAGGTCAGTTTTAAGCCTATATTATTGAGTCAAAAGTTAATTCATGGTGGCTTGAGAAATTGAATGAACCGATATCGTCCCTACTAAGAAATCAATAGTATCTTATTAAAAAAACAAAAAAGACACAAGATGGATTAACATGTTTAATTATTGCACTGATTCAATGTTTCGCAGTAGATTTATTTGGAAAATTGTAATTTCAAGGGCCATTCTCTGAAAAATGTATCTCACATTGGTGCGACAATCTCCCCACATACTGTAAGTAGCTCAAACGTTACAGCCTTGGACTGAATAATATATTAAAGTTTTTATTCAAAGGGGTTTCAAAAAAATCTAATTCCTAGCCTGATTTATTGAGTTTATTGAGGTGAAACTATAAATCACACTTTTTTCATAGTTTGGCCGGGGGTGCGACTTATATATCAAATTCTATAATTTCACATGTTATTTTCACACTGACAGCCACTAGAGGGCGCTCTAGGCTCGTGTAACAGTATCTGCTACTCCGGTACTACTGACGATATCTAAAAAAAAAAAAGGTAATCGAGCGGCAGGAAGAAAGGTTGGATGAGCGAGGAACTTGTGAGGGACTGGCAAAAAGCTTTTATTTCAATACAAAAAAAAGAAGCTAATCGCGGCTAAAACCTCGATGGCCACAGCTAGAGGAATGAGTTTGCAAATGAGAGCTTGAACAACATGTTGCCGGGAGAGGCTTGTCAACGGTGCAGTTACGCGTCCAGGTAGTTGCCAAGGCCGGTGCGACTTATACAAGTTTTTTTCTTCTTCATTTTTGCATTTTTTGGCTGGTGCGACTTATAGTCCGGAAAAAACGGTAATAAACAAATAAACAATGAAAAAGTCTTTGTAACTAATATGTCACAAAGTAAAACTATCAATTTAAACCTGGCTCGATCCATAATTCAGATTTAATCACCGAAAATCTGGGAAATGTTTGGCTTTTTTTTGGCATAAAAGATTAATTTTTTCATGAAAACAGAAAAAGACAGAAAACGTGTAATACATTATTTATTTATTTTTGAGTTGAGACAACCCACTTTTGTCCCGATCCGATACGTATCACGATACTCGGGGTTATTGCGATACAGTAAGCGATCATGATAAGTAATATGTTAACTTTAAAATGTCATGTGTTTAAATGTTATAAACCAAATTGCACTTGACATTTAGTGAAGTGTTAAGATTGAAAAGTGCATTAACACAAAATGTAACATAAAAATGCCTCCAAATACTTTATCAAGTATTGCGATACGTGATAAAGTATCGATACTTGGTATTGCGATCCCATCCGACGTGTTGTCCCAGTCCTATCTTTATGCCAGTAATCTACAGCAAACGTTTCAAATTGATTTAAATTTAAAGCTTCCCTATTCACCTGTAGAGTCTCAGCCGAACAGCGACTTTATACTGTATTTGAATAGCGCATTTCCAGACTCCATCCTATTAATAACACTGAGAAAAAAAGATCTATATTGAAACTATGGCATTAATTCCGCAGATGTGAGATGGCCACGATCACTGCCAAAGCTGATAGCAGCGAGAAGCCAGAAAGAATAATTTCTCAAAGTCAAGCCGCCCGACCGACTCCATCCTTGGTCTGACAATTAGGCTGAAACATTGCTATGGCCCAGTAAGTTGCCAGATAATTTAGCAGTGACATATTTTATCTCCCAATAGTGACATTTTCAGCGGGGTTTTGCCTCTCGAAGGTCACTATTTTCTCGAGACTGGTTCGAGCGCTGCACAGTTATTGAGATTTGTTTCACAGCGGGCGACGCACTAACACTGTTTTGGAATCTTCTGCTTCTTCCTTACATTTCGTTCCAACAATCGCTAATCTGACCGTTTTTATAGCCCTATTACCCTGACCCCCGTGCCATCACAAAGTAATGGCACACCGCCCCAGCGCCTGATATAATAAAACCGACCCCTGGCTTCTCCATTCGGAAACATTAGCCACGGTTAATGATAGCGCGGATCAGCCGGAGGGACGCCGCGCGCCCATTGGTCCCGACTAAGTGCCCGCGTCACCGCCGGAGCAAAGATGGGCTTTCTAAATTTAACAACGTCTAATTATGGACTTCTTCCACAACAAAATCTGAATCAAAAAAGCCGGGAGGTTTTGCAGTAAGTCAGACGCTCCCAAAACCGCCACATTTCGGTGCATTTTATTTCTTTTTTGGTGACAAGTTGCTGCGTCACAATGCAAATAAATGTGCTCCTAATGATCCTAATGCATGTTCGAAGCAGCAACAATAATAACTTTCTCCCATTTCTCCGCCATTACTGTTGGATAAATATATCTATTCTCTATATTTTGCTTTGTCTTAGATGTCATAACCTGCTGACTGAAAAGATATTATTAATGTTTGTGCTTTGAGTTACAGATTCTTTGATTTATAAAACTGAATGAATCTTATCTGCCTGGGTTACTCCCTTTGCCTGGGTTTCTGGGAGAGTTGCACTGTGAGACCGACTGTCTCAAGGATGAAAATAATGAGAATATTGTACACTTTCAACATTGCTATCTTACGACTCAGTTTTTTTATGTTTCCCCTTCCCTTAGACTAGAGTCGTACCTTGTATTAGGGGCGTGGTTTACTAAATAAAGGAAGAAGATTCACTCAGAGAGCCCAGAGACCGAGCGGAGGATTTGTCTTCAGCTCCTTTTTTGGAACTGGGTCCTTATCTCTGTTTTGTCTCTCCTTCGAAGTAAAATGGTTATCTGTCTTGTCTCGCTTTCTTTCATTAATTATTGTTTATGTTGGTTTACCAGCCCCAACAATTACTTTAACCAATGCTGAATAATGAATATATTTTTCTACTAAATAAATGTACAGAGACATGGGGAGGAGCAAAGTGGGTCAACAAGCCCAAAAATACTTCAAAAACAGACAATGCTAACCAGGAATTTACTTTAGCGTCATGCTACAAATGCTAACGTTAGCCACTAGTACCGTTTTTTCGCTTCTACAGAACAATTTGTCGTGAAAAAACATCCGTATGGACCTGATTTTGGCTTGACTTTATTGGTGTGTGATAAATACGTTCATAGTCCGCCATAAAAACGGCTAAAAAGAGTGAAAAGAGTTGTTTCGCTAATAAAAACGACCCCGAACACAATAATGAAATGAATGCTGGTACTTTATTTTATTTATGAGGTGAAATGTTACACAGTATGGCTTTAAAGGATCCAGATTTGATCAAATAAGCATCTGTTAGCCTTTAAAGCAGAACTAAGTAACTCGTGCCCCTAGAGGCCATAAACGGCACTGCAGGTGTCGTAGCATGTTGCGTTTTTTTTACTCATTAATTGTCCGTGAGAGTAAATACTACGCTGACAGAAAAGGCAAAGGGAGAGAGGGATGTTGTACATCCAATTACACAATGGAGATAATGTTTTTCACTTAAACTTGTAAATACTGTTTAAGTGGCGCTAGCCCGCAGTTAGCCTGTTAGCTTCTTCTTTGTGATTCTATTAGTGTGTATTGGGGCCTCCGGTCGGAGCAGGGAAAGAGACACCAGGGGGAGATGAAAGACCCCCCCAATCATCCCATTAACACTTGTATTACCCCCAGAGGGACGACGAAAAGGATTTATTAAGGTAAACACCTTACTTAGTGCTGCTTTTAAAGAATCAATAAGTCACCATGCTTTTCAAACCAGCACATGTATCAGTATGCAGTATTTGCTAATGTTTCCGTCTAAAAAGCAAGTATTCTAGTATCAATCATATGCTATTTTCAGGAGAGATAAGAAAGAAAATCTTCACATATCTCAATTAAACCCAGCAGGCCTCTTGGAAACCAGGATGCCAACGGAAGCTCGCAATTCCTCGGCGTATTTTTACCCGTTCTCTCTCTCCCTTCCCCTCTGATCTCTGTAACAGCGCACAGCTCAACGGCTCACCGGGAGGTCGCACTCCTCACTGTTCCCCCGCTCCCCGCATGAAAGGCGGCCTGTCAGCTGGTGCCAGATCCCGAACTCCCGCTTTCTACTCCCTGGGAAAGAATAGCATGTTTTGTAGATATGAAGAGGTATCTGAACCACAGCGTTGGAAATACAATAATCGCAACTGACTCTACAGCGGATGTTATGAAGAGAGTAAAAGATTCTCTCTACATGGGGTTGTACCTGGAGTTCAGACCTCTACAGATGTGAGATTTGTTAGTTCGCAAACTCCTGAATATTTGCCTCGTGCAGCAGGGCCGTGCAGAGAGCTTACAGGGGCTCAAATTCAAAAGGGCACTGCTCTTCATAACTTACTAATTAATCTTGTTAATAATACTATTTTGCATTACTTTGCATTAGGCATCTGCCCCAGGCCACAAGAGTCTTAGCAGCGCCCCTACAGAAACACAGACTTTCACAACTGTCATTTCACTCACTTCACTGGGCTGTGGCTGAAAACAGGGGCTTAAGAAAAAAGACATAGACTATTGAGAATGTCTGGGCGTGAGTTTCACATTGTTTTAAGAGAAAATACGTCTGACACAAGGTTTATTTTTAGATCATACGAAACTGTCGGCTTGTTGACCTCATCGACTGATAAAAAAAATCAAGAGCGATCTGAGGCACAAGGTGGAGAGATCGTTGCCACCTCCATCAAACACCAATGGAGTCAAGTCAAAATCGGGTTTTTTCACAGAAAATTGTTCAGTAGATGCGAAAAACGACAAGCGTAGCTAACGTTAGCATGTGTAGCATGAAGCTAACGTTAGCTTTCTGATTAGCATTGTCATTTTTTTAAGTATTTCTATGCTGTTGAACCACCCTAGTCCCCTCCAAGTCTTTTTATTTTTATTCAGTAGAAAAATATATTCATAATCCAGCATTAAGTATTGGTGGAGTAATGGGAGAATATTTCGAGTTCCCGCTATTCGTTTCCCCCCTCTGGCTGTTTAAAACTAATGGGCAATTCCAAAGATGCCCTCTGTGTCCGTTACTGGTGAGCGGGCGGATTTTCCATTTTCCAGCAAATGCTTGTGTGTTGAAGGTACTTTTTTGTGTGTAGAAAGCAAAAGCAAAAACTTTCAAGTGACTATTTAATTCAACAAGCTTTTAAAAAACATTGTGAGCAAACTAACAGCCTTTTCATCAGAGAGCGAAAATGAATGAACTTTTGCCTCGTGACTTAAAATGAGCACGGATCGGAATCTTGATTTTGAAGCATAAAATCCAGTTTACAAAAAGTGCAATTACATACAGCGCACTTTCCAAACCACTGTAACCAACAAACATCGACTTGAATAGACCAAGATGATGAGGTAACACTGTTCGTCAACTCGACATGCTTCCCACTGAAGGAAAATCAATACGAGATAAGTCGTAACCTTCTGTCAGATTCAGCAGCAGAAACTACATCTGCAGGAAGCGCGGTTCGTATAAGACTGACATCGCTGCAGACGTGGAGAGAGTACAAGTATTTGACAAACTCACAAGCCGAGGTGGTACGGGCTGGAAAAATATCAAAGTGCGATCTCTCAGACTAATATTGAGATTGACATGAGTTCGGCAAGATTTAGTTCACAGTGCGTCGTGAGCATTAACATTTGAGAGGAGGTTAGCAGGTTTTACATGGACACAATAATGATGATTAAATGAACAGTAAAGTAAGCATATAAGACATGTTTGGAAGTCTAGAAATAGATTGAAAGCTATTAGCCGTTTACCCCATAGAAAAAGGCTATAAACGCGAGCGTCACGTGACTTCCAGGTGAATGCTAAGTAGCCGTTTGCGTATCATGTCTCCGTTATTTCCATATGAGGTCTTGTCTAAAAAAATGTATAGCTGAAGATTACATGGTAGACAGCGAGTTACTGGTGGACAGTCACTAGAATCATGTTAAAAACATCGCGTCAGGAGCAAAGAATTTACAGAAGGAAACCTCTGTGCTCTTCACGGTAAGTGTTTTTGTTTTGAAGCTAACGGCTAACGCTAATTAAAAATAGCTGCAAGATTTTGAACAAGCCTGCTCAAAAAATAATCGGCCCGTCTTTAGTATAAATAGTTTTTAGACGTTTAATTCATGTGGTGTTCTTTTGTGATGCTAGCCGTTAGCTCTGAGATAAAAGGTTACACCCCGCCATTCCGACACACCGCTAATCCGACATTGAGTTCTAATTGTCGGAATTGCGGTGTTTCCATTTATTATCAAACGTCCCGCCACTCCGACAATTTTTTTCACCCTTTGTCGGAGTGGTGACACCTTTATCTTTTATGCAACGTGCCGCTATTCCGACACACAAGATAATTATCAACAATTATTATTGTTTTACGTTTTGCCTGATGAATGAAGAGACGATGCCTCTGCGTCTCCCCTGATCGTTGGTACGTGTTTTTTTTTTTTTTTCTACTTGTCTTTCGCATCGTTCTCATAACTGCAATGATGAAACAGTGGCACAAACACGGTTTACTTATTTAAAAAAGCTCTTCTTAATTCCATTCAGTCACTGTTATATAATTATTTGTCCCGAATTTCCACGCGTTTGTGGACAAAAAAAGGGAGAGTGAACTTTTGACATGTAAAACAAGCGCTGATGAGCGCAGCAGGTGGAGACAGACCTGTTGTTGTGGATTACGAAAAATAAGTTTTGCCAAATGGAGCTAATGATGGACCAGACGAGTGAGAGTCATGGATAAAGAGGTGAAGAGTTCTACGACAGATGATGGAGTGCACAGTGAGTGTTTTTATGCTGATTCTGTGGAGTAAAGTCTGGCTGAATGTGCCGCTGTTGCACAGACTCATGTGACATAAAGCGCGTGTGTTTATTTGTTTGTCTTGATAGATTCAGTGTTTGCCCGTGTCACACAGTGACTGGAGCATATGACTTAGTTTAGGGTTGAACTGGTGCGCCTGCACCCCCCCACCCCAAATACACACACCCGTGCGCGCTGCTTTGTGGAGAAGGACTTGTTTTCGGACAGTGTTTTGAACGAAGGGGAGCGCGTGGCTCGGTCAGCGCTGTGAGCGGCGCGTGCGCTTGTCTTAAAGCCTTGAGCGACAGCTCCAGTGTCTGAGTGGAAAGGTCCAACAGTGCGCGGCGTATTAACCGCGGACTTCAGCGCTTTGTGGTGAAACACAGACTAGCTGCACCTGTCACTGCCTTTGCCCAAAACCATCTCACGAGCCTCTGCACCCCTGGGCCGACAGCGGGGATGAACAGGGAAGGTGGCGTTGACAGAAGGCAAACAGATACGCTCAAAATGATTGTCGGAATAGCGGTACCAAAAAGTGTCGGATTGGCGGGGTGTCGTAATGACGGTGTGTCGGGATGGCGGGGTGTCGGGATAGCGGGGTGTCGGAATGGTGGTGTGTCGGAATGACGGTCCGTCCCCGAGATAAAAAGTCCGACCTCAAAAAACACAGACGTTTCCTGCAGTCAAGAATTTACATCCAACGTAATGTTTTTAACACGTATCAAGTCACTTCTTCTGTGGTTTCTTTATTATTCACATCTTATAAGCTCAGCTAAATGTGGTCGATGGGTTGACAACAGCTGAAAACATTTGGATCGTTCAATTTGCGATGATTGATGGCTAATGCTAACGCCTATGGGGAAATGCATTGAGCAGGCTAACAGACTCTGAAAAGTCTCCCGGACTAGCCTACTTGCTAACTGCCCGCAAACGAACGCCGCTTCTTTTGATATCTATGGTTTACCCCCGTTTTAAATATTGCTAACATCAACAATAGTTAATATTTTCCATTTTACCCCAGATTTTGTTTTGTTTTTAAACCTTTACTTAAGCAGGAAGTTCCTTGAGACCAGACCAAGAGGCACCGGTGACGCACACAAACAATTAGAAATCCAATGCCGAACCTTAGTAAAAAACAGTTTACGATCAGCTCAAGAACAAATCACCCTCTTCGATTGAGCTCTTGATCGCAATGTAAAGACCGAGCTGTGATTCATCCATTAGGTTTACATCGATTTAGAAATGTGTATTAAATCAAGTGCGATAAACAGATAAAAAATGCAGAGTGATGGACTTTTAAATAGCGTTTTGGAGCCAATTATTCAGCAGGGAATGAAGAGAAATCGCACAGTCCCCCACATTGATATCGTGTTGATTTATATTCATTAGCAAGCCGTCAAAAATCTGAAAGCTCAATTTAAACGGCGTGTCGACGATAATGGCCGCAAACCCGGACTGAGCTGGGCCAGAGAACTACTTAAACAAAGGCGATATTTCAGGCTAGTTTTTGTATCCCTCCGCGCCTTCCCCCTTCTCTCCTCTCGTGCTGTTTCGTAAGCGGAGGTGTGTTGATGCCGCGGGGAGCCGAGAGCTGTCAGAAACCTTGTTGATATTTGTCCGCGGAGACTGAAGCCAACACCTCGCTTCAAAGGCGCTCGGGAGGAGAGGCCTGATGTCTTTTGGCAGTGGGCGGGAACGATGACCTCGTGATGCAACAGCAGGAGAGGGAGAAACAAAGAGCAGAACGCTGACATTTTCATCGGGTTGTGCATAAAAAAAAAAGAATAACATGCATGTTTTAGAACTTTCCCCATTTGGCTAAAACACATGTGACGTGGTTGCCGCCTCATTTGTCTCGAAACATGATTATTTCGTCTCGCAAAGTGTCACATTTCCGCTCATGCCAGAAAAACGGCACCAGTAGATTTGGACGCTCGACTTCCTGCCAACGGCGCGAGGGCACTCATGCCTGACTCGAGTTTAGTCCGCAGACTTGTCTCGTTTTCAGGCGTCGCTACTTCCAAAAAGCCGCAGTTCGAGTGTGCGAACCAGAGACGGTCCAATTAAGCTTTCCAACATGTCTAAAAATATTGGTGTATGGCAAGCGCTGGGGGGAAGGGACTTATGTTAGCGCCGACGACTAGCTAACATGATTTTACAGTGTCTACAAATGATTGCTGGACCGCATCACAATTCCCCGGGGTGTTCGTACATTTCGCCCGACATGTGCTGCTCGAACATTAGCTGAAACAAATGGCTGGTTAGCTTGGGAGCGGGAAGCGTGCGCGGATTAGCGTAATTAGCCTTTTTTTCACGGCGGAGGCAAGTGGTGCCGATATCGAGCGCCAACGCTAACCTATCGACAGTGCGCAGCCTCGCAGTCCTCCGGGGGGATAGGGGGCGCTGCCAAGTCAAACCCCCCCCGGAGGACTGTGTGCGTATGCAAGCTTGTCGTGTTATAGGATTGCCCTGATTTAGAGGAACGAGAGTGAGACGAGGGGGATGCTGGGTAATGTAGTTTGTGCGTGTCCGTAAAGACCCGTTAAAAATAGAAGTAGACCTAGCGATTTCTCGTGTTTTCAAACTTAGAATATTGTAGGCAGGCTGTAGAGGGAATAATCATTTGAAAGCTCATACTACAAGCCGTCATTTGTTGCCAACAGCATGCTCAAAATCCGGTTATCCATCCATCCATCCATTTTCTTCCGCTTTATCCGGGGCCGGGTCGCGGGGCAGCAGTCTCAGCAGAGATGCCCAGACTTCCCGATCCACGCACACCTCTTCCAGCTGTTCTGGGGGGACCCCGAGGCGACACCAGGCCAGCACGGAGACATAGTCCCACCAGCGTGTCCTGGGCCTTCCACGAGGCCTCCTCCCAATAGGACATGCCTGGAACACCTCCCGAGGGAGGCGACCAGGAGGCATCCGATACAGATGCCCTAGCCACCTCAGCTGGCTCCTTTCGACGTGGAGGAGTAGCGGCTCGAGTCCGAGCTCCTCCCGGGTAACTGAGCTCCTCACCCGATCTCGGAGGGTGCGCCCAGCCACCCTGCGAAGGAAACTCATTTCGGCCGCTTGTATTCGCGATCTTGTCCTTTCGGTCATTACCCAAATCTCATGACCATAGGTGAGGGTGGGAACGTAGATCGATCGGTAAATCGAGAGTTTTGCCGCTTGGCTCAGCTCCCTCTTCACCACAACGGTCCGATACAGCGACCGCATCACTGCTGACGCCGCACCGATCCGTCTACCGATCTCACGCTCCATCCGTCCCTCACTCGTGAACACGACCCCGAGATACTTGAACTCCTCCACTTGAGGCAAGGACACCCCACCGACCTGAAGCGGGGAAGCCACCTTTTTCCGGTGGAGAACCATGGCCTCAGATTTGGAGGTGCTGATCCTCATCCCGGCCGCTTCACACTCGGCTGCAAACCGCCCCAGTGCGCGCTGGAGGTCCTGATTTGAGGAAGCCAACAGAACAACATCATCTGCAAACAGCAGAGATGAGATTCTGAGGTTCCCAAACCGGACACCCTCCGGCCCCTGGCTGCGCCTAGAAATTCTGTCCATAAAAGTAATGAACAGAACCGGTGACAAAGGGCAGCCCTGGCGGAGCCCAACACGCACCGGGAACAGGTCTGACTTACTGCCGGCAATGCGAACCAAGCTCCTGCTACGGTCATACAGGGAACGGACAGCCCTTAGTAGAGGGCCCCGTACCCCATACTCCCGGAGCACCCCCCACAGGGCACCACGAGGGACACGGTCGAACGCTTTCTCCAGGTCCACAAAGCACATGTGGACTGGTTGGGCGAACTCCCACAAACCCTCGAGCACCCGATGAAGGGTATAGAGCTGGCGGACACTATCTATTCTCAATCAAACCCAGGGAATACAGGTCAGAGCGCTTCAGCAGAAGAAGAAGAAGTAGTAGTTACACAATTAAGGTGTTAGCCTGTAAGTCCAAATGTATTACAAATTTAATAAAATGTGTATAACCTTGTGTGCCTGCGTTTTGATGTAAAGTAAGTAACATGAACGTATGATATATTTCCAAAAGCCCTTTCACTTTGAAAATGAAGCAAAATGGACGTTACAACATGGATATGGTGAAAGAAAGTAGACTTTGCAAAGGCCTATAATGTACCGTTGTATAAGGGCTTTTGTTCCGAATCCACTTTAAATTGCACAGGAACTAAACAGTGCAAAGTTTCCAAGTGTTTCGCTGCCATGGAAACTTCAGAGCACCTGCTATTTCGAGAAACTAGTTACATTGCATTGCTCGTGTGCGTTTCTTCCACACAAATCTTGCCATTTTTGAAAATCTTCTGTGCATCTTTGCGGTGAACCGTTGCCCCCCCCCGTACATGATTGAGTTTTCCTACAGAAAACAAATGAATTTGCGAAGTCACAACCTGAACCCGCTCTCCCCCGTCCTCCTGGCAGCGCCCGCGTTGCCAGGTTTGAGCTAATTGCCCTCACCGCTTGCTCCCAGCCCAGGACAGGTTGCCATGTCTGCATCTCCTCCTGGCTGGCCGTTGCGCTCCAGTTTGGCCCGGGATGAGAGCGCCTCGTGCCCGGGCCCGGGGGCGTGACCTTGGTTCGACCGCGGAGGCGCACGGTGACCCTCTGGGCTGGCTCTTGATTGGACGGTTTATTCCGCCTGCTTTGGAAATTGAGCCGCGGTGCGAAGCAAAGCCAGGAATATGGAGGACAGGGGGGCGAGGGACATTGGCTTCAGGACGAAAGAAGTCCAAATAACCTGGAGTTGAAAAATGAGTCGAAAAGGAGACAAAGAGGCTTGAGTAGTTTGCACTCACATCGGCCTTTCTGCTTGGAGTTTACATGATATATATAAGTAGAAAAGCAACACACCTTCCCATGGCATCGGATAAACAATAAAAAACGAGAGAAAAATACAGGGTGGCACAATCGCACAGAACCTTAAGCCTTTCCCAATCTATTAATATTTAATTTTAGTCAATCGTAATCCACGGCATGGCAGGCTCCCACCGAACGGATAAGCGCATAAACAAACCGCTTTATATAGCCACGGAGTGAGATCCAAATATACCAGCCAACGTTACAGTAAGCACTCGGGCTTGTCCCATGATTAATAGTAGTGGCTGGATAAGGAAGCGTCGCTGGCACGGAGAGAGGCTGTACAGTATCTCTCAATGTGCCTGTGCCCTGACGTTATTTTCAGATGTTTGTTTTTTTTTTTCTCCGTTAGCGTCGGGAAAGGTTGGGCTGAACATCCTCCTTCGCAGTCTTACAGTGTTGGTTCTGACATGAACTCCAACTCACCTCCGTGTCTTTTCAAATAGTGTCTTTGAAATGTTCTTCAAAAACAGAGTGCCAAAGAAACGCGCGGCTCAAAAGAAGATGGTGGGGATTTTTTTTTACGCTATTTCCAGGTATTTCATAATAATCTAACACATCTTTATCGCCCTCTGACACTGCGTTGGTTTGAAAATGCGATAGTAAAACAAAAATATCTAGCAGTTTCGCTTCCTGAAAAGACTGTAGTGGAGCTATGGCGACTGTTTTTGGACTACAATGAAAAGACTGAGTTTAGCAGGAGATGGAGAGGTGAGGAAAGCACGTCCTTGATATGTAGGTCCTCAGGAGGAGCTTTTTGAGTATCCTTAGATTACTCAAAGATGCGTTTGCGGCTCAAAACATAGCGCCGGGTCTGTTCCAAACTTCTCTAGCGTCATTGTTATTCGAACACCTTCTCTTTCCACTGCAGCCTGAGGAGTAGATACAGACGGTATCTTTGGGAATTGCCCATATATTACGGTCACGTTCAAAGCAGCCAGAGGGAGAAAACAAAGAAGAGAAGAAAAAAAATGTCTCATATGAATATGTTTCTACTAAATAAAGATACAGCGACATGGCGGGGAGCGAAGTGGTTCAACAGCCTATAAATACTTACACAATTGACAATTCTAACCATTAGCGTCATGCTACATATGCTAACATTAGCAACAAGTGCCTTTTTTCCCCCACTTCTACTGAACAATTTGCTGTGAAAAAAAAAAAAAAACATCCATATGGACCTGATTTTGGCTTGACTTTATTGGTGTGTGATCAATGTGTTCATAGTATCCCCCAAAACAGCTAGAAAGAGGGAAAAGTTGTGATTCCCAGAGGTTTTCTTCCCCCTCAGTTAGGCCCCCTTGTATAATGCATTTGTCTGTATCTGTTACTACATTTTGTCACATCTTGAGTCCTTGGGGTATTTTCCATTCTAGACACACACTCTTTGAAGTTACAAAACATAAATGTCAAAGTTAAAATGCCTTTTAACCATAATTGTATAGGAAAACTGGAATACTACATGTGTACAATGATACTACATCTATCTTTAAGTCCAACCCCAGCATAAATCAATACATCTGGGCGTCTGGTATTTACCGCCAACACGATCCATTAAATATAGGTGTAGCCGCCTTCAAAATCGTTAAATATTGAGAACTGTACAAGAAATCGATGTCGGCTGCGCTGGGTAAATATTGCAGGGTCCGCCTATAGGAACAAAAAAGTCGCTTCAATAAAGGATGGCACCGAAAAAAGCAATTACAGATTTACGACGAGTAAAGGTTATTTTGAGTTTTATTGCGAGGATCGTTGGCATTTTGTGGGCTGTCTTTGCGCCGGGTTAGTAATGGCGCCAGACATAAAAAAATATATATATATATATCATTTGAGCCGGATATTTATGCTCGGCTTCGGAATGTTTAAAGGGAGGAGGGACACCCATGAAGCATAATACGAAGCGCTTTATGAACTGGAAATGTGAAAGAACGAAGAGTAAATCATCATCTGTCTGAACACCTAATATTATGTGCTAATGGATCATTCGGAGATGTAGGAATTTCAAGTGATCCAAGAGATAAAAACCCTAAGCTAGGACAAGCATGTTCAAACATCCAAGAAGAGTTCGAGGAATGCTCACGCTCTTGGTTAAAGTGATAGTCTGTAAGTTTGCAGAGTGAAATTTGAAGTACCTCCCATCTTTAACCAGAAAGCCCGTCTTTGTTTGCAAAATGAGGAACACAGGACCAGAATTTTCAAAAGTAAAAGCTCCTCCCCCTCCCTCCTGATTCGACCCGACAGGGCTGGTGCACAGGAAAAGCTCGTCTCATTGGTCGATGCGGGAGGATACTAGACTCTGATTAGTTGCTGAGATCCTGGAAGGAGGGACTTTACAAAAAAAATAATCACTTACATACTTACATTTATTACTAAGATTACATCAAAAATGCAAGGCCAGGTGGTCGATTTCTCACATTTATAACATTCAAGCTTCCGGACTATCACTTTAAATAAATCAGAATCTGGGTCAAACCTGGAGGGAATTTGCGTCACAGACTTTGGTTTCAGGAGAAGGGAATTGGTCAATCTCAAAACGCCAGCCATATTTGGGGAGGAATGTCCAGCTAAATTGATTCTGGATGATACTGTTGCACACATTTTACAATAAATGCTTGTATTTTATTCTATTTCACGGGTCGAACGTCACGCGTCATTGCTTTATGTTTCCACCACAAACGGAATGGGTTTCTTGTGTGGCCAATATCGCAAAGGTTATGAATTTAGAGAAGATTGCAGTGGTTTTGAGATTCTGTTTTTGATTGAGTCTGAAAACAGCAAAGCTCTGGACTTAAAGCAATGGCTGTGGTCTAAATACTCACAAGTAAATATGTCATTAACTAAAGGCTCATACAGGCTTATCTTAAAGTATAGAAACGAGTCTTACCACCATCACTATCACTGCTACTGTATGTTTACAATCAACACAAAAGGCCTGACACCAAATGGTCTGTTACACACCAGCGTTTCTCTCCTGACACTTGACATCCCGCACATTTCCCCGAAATTACACCGCGGGGAAAACAACTTGATAGCGCTTAAACCTCTCCTGATTTCTCCGAATACATCTGTACGCTCGGCTGCTAATGCACGCCCCGGCCGCCATAGCAAACGCGTCCCCCGAGCCCGAACAATTGCTTGTTGCCTGTCATTTGAGCGGATATACGTTTTTTATTTTATTTCCCACCGCACAAAGCTTCAGGAGCGGCGGCGGAGAGCGGGGCCGCCGGAGCTGGATGTCTGCGGCCTCGTGAAAAGGGTCAAAGCACACGGATGTGCCTTTCACCCCCCCCCCCCCCCCCCCCCCGGTCTGCAGAGAAATGAGAGTCGTCCACAGAGGAGCAGTGCAGGCCACAGGTTATTTAAGGGGAGAGCGGGAGGCACACGGATTCAATTGGTTTTGGTCCATGATTGTAAAACAAATAAATAATCGGCATCATTAAAATAAGTGCATTTGAATAATCAAACTTTAGCCGATGGGATTTCTGTAACGTTGATTTACATTTTAAACAGATACATGACTGGTGTATGTTTAAAATGGATATCAGAGTTTCCCTGGACCGACTCCTGAGGGGGCGACCAGGAAGGCAACAGGAACAGATGCCCGAGTCCACCTCCACGTGAAGGAGCGGCGGCTCTACCCCGAGCTCCTCTCGCTGTCTAAGGGTGATACTGCATGGACAGGGAAGTTTGGGCATCACTGCTCAGACTACGACACAACCTCGGATAAAGCGCAAGACGTAAAATGGATTTTAACTTTGGAGAGAAAATAACAGGTACATTTATACGTGAGTTATATTAGTAACATGCACTAAAAACTCAATTTTAATCAGGGCTATTCTGATACTTAAAAAAATATCTGTGGGTAGGAGATGGTAGAAGCAGAGGTGTGGGACCATCTAAAGAAAGACATTTAAACTAGCAATGGTTACCACCGAGGGACAAGTGTTAACCATGTCTGTTGCCCATAAGTTACCGGTTACCGGTACTGTCCAGTACCGGTAATTTAATGAAAATTTTCTCAATAAATATACGAAAATATTTGTCATATAAAACCGTAAGAATTAATTTTTATTTAATCCATAAAAGACTATTTTGGATTTTTTTTATTGCTTTTGATACTTTTGTTTGTTCAATATCAGTACTTTTTCTTTCCAATATGATACTAGTATCGTTAAATGGAACCCAGTCCTACATCCAATACTGAGCACCAGTCCAACAACACAGTGTGGATAAAATCAGCAGTGAGGCCTCAACCCTCAGAGCACATGGCTAATTACCCAGTTCATTTTGATTCAATACTTTATGGCCAAAGTCGTGAAGGATTTGTTTGATTAGTGGACACTCACATATACTGCAAAAGAAAGAGTATGTGTCGACACCACTCGATTCTTCCAGTTATTCTTCCTCAAAAGATTAAATTAGATTTTAAAGTTCTGGCTCATACCCTCAAAACCTGTGGTGTTACTTTGTTTTAGCACAAAGCCATCCAGCCCATTTGAAACTTTACCTTTAAAAAAATCAATCAGCTGTTGGTAAAAAGACATCAGCGTCGCATCGGTGAACAAATCAAAGTTGGCAGCGCTCGCTAACAAAAGGCCCGAAAACTCGCAAACCGCACGATCGGGGGTTTCTAACTTGGTTTAGGTCTAACGGAGCGCAGGGGTGACAGAGGCGCTGCTCTGTACGGGCCCCGTTTAGCGAACAGATTTCATTTGAGTGGAAGTGTTTACAAAGCCGCCGCATTAGCAGGCTGCTCCGAGCACTCTCCACCGCGACGCTGAGTGCACGAACGACTTCAATTATCGCGGACAAGCCAATAGAGAGCGGGGGGGCGGGGGGGGAGATGTGGCTAACAAGACGGAGAAGGCTTTGATTGAGTCGTTTAGACCGAGCAGTAGAGATAGTTTTATCTATATCAGGGCGAGACTCTGCAGGTGAATAGTGGAATAATGTATATCAATTTGAAACTCCTTATAGTCCTCCTAGTCCTTATATTTGAAGAGTTTAGTGGCGCTAGGCTAGTGCTAGGTTAGCGCATTTCTACGGTAACAGCTAGCCTGACTAACGATATAAATGTCTGTCGATAGAGTAAATTTTTAAATTGACCTTGCATCACATGAATTACCGCATTTTGAGGGACTACTTTCTACCAGATCACTCCGCCGCTGCGTAGCTTACAACCTCGAAGCTGATGCTGCTCAAATATACGTTTTTTTTTTCAATGCACAGACATCTATATCAGTAGTCTGGCGTTATAAGTGATTTGCCTCAGGTGCACTGTGGAGCGGGTCAGACTGGTTTTAATGCAGGCTACTAGTTACCATAGACATGCGCTAGCCTAGCACTAGCCTAGCGCCACTAGACTCTTCAAATATAAGGACTGCATGAATTAAAACAAAACAAAAATCTCCAGAAATCATTTCCTGGATAACTAGGAAATAAGCCCTATGTCAAAAACCTCGAAATATTCCTTTAAGAAAATGTGAGATTGCAGGATAAATGGGGCTAAACTAAACATGATCTGAAGAGAGTCACGGAACACGGATTTATCAACAGAAATGCGTAAAAGTCTCAAAGTCTCTTGGCTAAAGCTGTCTCCCAGAAAGGAAACTGGATTACAGCGTCATCTCGGTCGCCTTTCACGTGTGGAAATATTATTATACAATGTGGAAATATTTCTATACATATTTTTTATCATACTAGGCTTTAGTGATTATATATAAAACTGTGTTGATGTAACCTGAAACTGGGGTTTGAAGCCTGACTTTACAACAGGGCGTGACATTCCTTTTTATGGTCTTATTGTTCTCTGTGGAAAAGTACTGGGTCTGGAGGATAATGCATACAATATAATAGGGGCGTGGGAAACACAAGGATTATGTCTTGGAAATCTCTGACTCCCTATAGCGGACAAAACATCATAAATAAGCATCGCATCTTTTACTCTGACATTAAAACTAAGATGTTATGGGAGGAAACTAGCTAAAAATCTGATTATATCTTATCATGCTCTCCCGTTGGGTAATTGTCTTAACCAAAATAAGTTTTTACATTCAACAAAACATGACATCGGTTACAACACGGCTGCCCTCAAAACCATACAGTACAGAAAATGCTTGGAACCTACTCCAGCAGTCGCATCATTTCAAGTCCCCTCCTCCAAGTCCCGGTCTTTTGAAGATGCACTGTTGCTTTTCTCACGGGGAAACTCCTAAACTCACTGTCTACGGGAAAATGGGTCAAAATGGTGTCTGCTCCTTTGAAGTCGATTCGCCACACAATTGCGGACTGCGGCGGTAGCGGCGGCGAAAAATAGCCGTGGATCGTTCTGCCTTTAAAATTGATGGAGGATGATTAGGCGTTTTACCTCGGATAATGGATGAAGTAATGGCCCCAGATTTTGTTTTGCCTTTTAAGCATCAACATTTTTTTGTAGCTTATTGAGGAGAGAAAGGCCGGCGTGCAGGCAATATGATAAACTCCTTTAGGCTAGCATAGGAAAGGACGAGATGGCATGGTTCCTAAAAGGGAAATAACATGGTAGTAATGGACGCATCATGGTTTCATGGTGACATGATTAATGCTAACCCAAAGCTAAACCTAATTACCATGTTATTTCCTTTATGCTATTAAGTGCAACCCTATATGAACAGGTGCAATAGAAGTTCTTTACAAAGCTTAAAAGAATATACATGTCAGAATCAGAATCAGAATCAGAATAGGTTTATTGCCAAGGTTTGTGAACAAAGTTTACAAACTAGGAATTTGTCTCGGTGCAAACGTGCGACATAGAACATATAACACAGAATTAAGATAAAAAAAAATAAGCTAAGAACGTTAAACTATAAGGCTATAAGATACCATCAAAATATAATGACACCATTTTCTTTAAAAAAAAATGTTGACCCTATTTTGGATTCTCATTCACCAAGCCTACAGTACAAAAGTGCCTTTTTGGTTTCTCCTTTTTTTTTTATACCAAAATCCCATGATGCTTTGCAAGTCCATTTTTACCACCAACTAGGTCAAACCCAGCATTCCCCTTTTATCAATCCCACAATCGCAATTACCTCAATCGACAACATGCCAGTATCTTCACTAATTGTTTATAATTGACTGTAATTTCCAGTCCATTCGCCGCTTATCGCTTATTTTTCCCCAACGATAAAAGACTCAAAGCTTCCGGCAGATGTTTCAGATTAAAAGGATATAAAAGCCAAATTGGGGCTCTTAATGTGGCGGAGCTCGGCAGGAAGTGAGTGCGTGAAAGGCGCTTTGGTTTGGTATAGAGCAGAAACTAAAGGCATTTCAAGCCAGTGGAGGCAATTAGAGCCGAGTTTTTTTTTAATTATTTTTTTACTGACAGGCGATGGGAAAGAAAGCTTTGAAATATGGGACAAGCTAAAAGATCACAAACGCAGAAGTTGAGAAAGACGGCAGCCAGGTGAGAAACTTCGACCAAGGGAAGCGGTCGGCATCGTACGAACCCCGGGGAAATGGGATCACGAAGTCCAATGCAATGACTTACCTGGGGCCAGTTCTATAACGGTGACTTGTCCCTCCGAGGGGAAGAGGATCTTTGGGGGTTTGTCCGTCAGCGGGGCTGTAAGACACGAAGAGAAGTTGAGGTTAAAAGGCAAATCTTTACTATGCACAGCAGTGGGCGAAGGAAGGATGAATACTACCGGAACCAAATGTGAAATATAGTAATATGAGGGGAAACATAGGCAACACTTTAGATTAGAGCCCGTGTGTTCAAAGGCGTGCTGGGTAAGAGTCGGGACGTTTCCCGGTGGGCTGCGGTACTTTTGGGCAGCTAGAAAAAACAACCTATTCATAATGGACTCTCATAGTTGTACTACTACAGGCCCAAAGGCTTTAACTGCAGCCGGAGCAGAAGCCTGGCCTGCTGTTTTAGACATAAATAACAAATCCTGACTCTCAAGAACCCCTCCTGGACCCGCCACCTTAACGTGGTGGAGGGGTTTGAGCGCCCGAATGATCCTGGGAGCTCTGTTGTCGGGGGCTTCGTGCCCCTGGTAGGGTCTCCCAGGACAAACAGGTCCTGGGAGACGGGTCAGACAAAGAGCGGTTCAGAAGCTCCTCATGAGAGACCAACAGGCCCGGTTAGAACCATGAGGCCGTCCTTCTGTGGACCCACCGCCTGCAGGGGGCGCTATAGGGGGCGGGTGCAATGTGATTTGGGCTCCAACAGCTCCCCCACGACCCGGCAACGGACAAGTGGAAGAAAATGGAGGGATGGATGGACATGTGTAGCGGCCGATGTGAAAAGAGGGAGAACCGATATCATAACCCGCCGAATTCTAAGCTGACGCTCTACGAGGCGAGCTACGAACCTGGAAATATGTGGGCCGGCTCAAATAATAAAACTCCCGGGCCGAAATGATGTCAGAGTACTTCCCCGCGTGAGTTCCATGTGCAGGCAGGTTCACGGAATTCATTACAAAGTTTACAAAGTTTAAGGTGTACAAAGTGTAAGTAAAGGGTTATGTCATAGGTGACCTGTACTTACATGGGTAATTACTTTCTCGTTACCTGCACCCACACGTGGAAACCTGTGGGCTGTAATCTAGTGTTACCGATTTTAGTAATAGACAAGACCAAACTGTGCTGCTTCGGTGGAGTTGTTTTGTTTTGTTCTTAAAACTTGTTGCTAAACGCAGATTGTTTGTGAATGTAAAAAACAGCTGGGTGTCCACTCAACCATTGTCTCTATAGGACATTATTCCCCCGGGGCGCAGACCGAAGCAACTTCCGCTAAAAGGAGGTAATTTTATAGATGAGGATCTCGCTTTAGCCAACTCAAGTCTCCAGCACAAAGCCAGAATTCATCGCTCAAACTGTGCCGCTGAAACGATCTCTAAAACCCGCATAATGAGTTGTAAATTCGTTGTATTTGTTGACTTCGGAGGTCACAATTCAGATTCAGAAGTCCTACTCCATATTTATATTTCACTCTCTGCAGAAAAGGGGGAAGCTGTACTCGGCTTCTAACCTTTGAAATCTAAATCAAACAACAGAGAGAGAGAGAATGGGAGCGCGGGTTCAGGACATACGGCTCTGTATCGTCCTCGGCGTTGTCCTAATGGGGCTGACGGTCTGTTAAACTCTGTATTAGCGGCGTTTGCTTCACTGGCCTCACAAATCCCCACGCACCCCCACCATTAGACCGGTGTTTTGGTCCGGCGATGTTAAAAAAAAAAAACGCCCGGAAATCCACATTAAGAGGACGCACCCCGGAGTGTGCGTTCACCGCCATCGCCGCCGCCGCCGCTTAAGAGGCAACACTCATTAAAAGTACACGGGAAGCTTCATCGCCGGCCACCTTTTGTGCGTTCCCGCTCGGGTTCATTTGCATACTCCCACGAGCGCGAGCTAAGTGTTGTTTTGAAATGCTCCTAAATGAGCTCCAGCGTTTGACAAATTGGGCCTTAATTTTCACCGTCTGCAACTCCGCATACGTCACACCTCCACGCGGCCCCCCGAAAGACATCAGACCGTCCCGCGTAGCGCTTATGGAAAACACTTTGTTATTCGTGAGAGGTGATGCAAGAAACTAGAGCCGGGTGAGTGAGTGCTTTAGTTGTCATTATGAAATTGTACAGCGAAATTGCGTGGATCGGGTGTAGGGTTGGTCCTCAATCAATCAGAGTCTGTTTATGAAGAACTTTACAACGACACCGGGGAGACCAAAGTGCTTCAGAGAAATATGAAAGCCAGTTTGAAGAGATGAGTCTTTGATATAGACTAGGAGCCGCTGTTACTCTGCGTGCTGGCTCCAGTGTTCCTCTGTAAGGATTCACCGCTGCCTGGGTTTGTCCCCCGTTTCAGAGCATGGTGTCCCGCACTGGTCAGCTCCTCCACGTCCTCGTTCCTCCGGCACAGATCTCTCTGCTCCTTCACATCTTCATCTTCGTCTTAATCTCCAGTGAGTGTACATTAGCCAGAACAATAGTAGGGATAGAAGACTTGTGAGGCTTAGCTGCGAGTCTTGCCCGGATACCTCCTCGTTTGCCCCCTTCTTGTTTCCTGTAGCGCCTCCACCGTGCTGCAGGTGTGGAGGGCTCTTGGTTCAGAAGAAGAAATTTGTAATAGGTAATAGGTCTCAAATGACCCTCAAAGACCAAAGGGGTTCGGTCACCGGGCGGATGGGTTCTTCTTCTTCTTCTAGTTCTTCATCTTCTAGTTCTTCTTCTTCTTCTTCTAGTTCTTCTTCTTCTTCTAGTTCTTCATCTTCTAGTTCTTCTTCTTCTTCTAGTTCTTCTTCTTCTTCTAGTTCTTCATCTTCTAGTTCTTCTTCTTCTAGTTCTTCTTCTAGTTCTTCTTCTTCTAGTTCTTCTTCTTCTTGTGCGGGGGGTCTGGGATTGCACATGCATTTCTTGCAGACGGCATGCTGACAAATCGACGCTTCAATCACATGTCCAGTGATTGTTGAAGAGCTTTTAGGAGCCATGCACGTTGGATTGAACGCTTCAGAAACAGGATGGCTCAAACCTTTGCAAATGAAGGTAAATACAACAATATTTCGATGAAGAAACGTAATGACATGACTAAAATATTGGTCTCTTTTAATGCAGCCCTCTGCTCAAACGCCGACGCTCTACGGCACTTCCTCTCAGACAAAGGTTGGAAGGACAGTCCCAGAGCTGAAGCCTTGGGGAACTCGGAGAGAATTTGCCGAGAAGTCAGAATAAATGGACCAAGGAAACTAGCACACTCCGAGTCGAGAATAGCCATAGTTTGAACAGTCATAATTTGGGCAGTAAAATGCGATTTTGGCCCCTTAAAAATCACATTGTTAGATCTAATTGTTTTCCGAATGGGGCGTCATCGTGGGTTTTATGACGAGCTTTAAACTTTCATGGGTAAATAAACAGGTCAACAGCCCAAGCAACAAGACTGTAAAAAGAATCCTCGCTTTGGCACAAACTACGACCACTACCAGTGCGAGTCCTTTCTTTTCTGTAATGCCATGATGCGGTAAGTCTCAAAGGTTATCGGCCCTACATGGCTATATATATATATATGTGTGTGTAACTAGCTTTTGTCAGAGGGGGGAGAAGGAAATTGCCTCGCACAGTGTGACACAAATGTCCAGCAGAAATGATTGGTGCTCGGAGCTGTTTGCGGCGCTGAAATGGACTCCTCTCTCGCGCATTTTAGCGAGATTACACACAGAAACCAATGTCGTCCATTTAACGCAGCAAAAAAATCTCCACCATGTTTATCCTAATTGCGCCTATAGTGGGGTTTATGGGGTGGAAATTGGAACCAAAACACCGTACAATGTAGTTAATTGAAATGGTACGGTAGCAGCGTTTACGGCCGCGGCCTGAAAGAGAAAGTGTGTGTCCCCCCCCCTCCCCCCCTCTTTTTCTCCATATTTAAATGATGTTATTGGTGCTCGTATCTCTGTGTTGGGTTCTGGGCACGGATCACGAGTACTGTGATTTACGGAATCGGCATACAAGGCATTTTCTTCAACACACTTTGTCGTATAGATGGTTTATAGACCTTGAGTAGAGTAGGCTACATTTTGACAGAAGTTATATTAGATTAGATTGGTTTATTTGAATGTATCAGAATTGAACATATTTATTTATGCAATATGATTTCATAGAGATGGATAGTTCCACACGGAGACGGAACAGCCCACGCCCAAAAGTTACTCAATGCTTGTGCTGTGTTCATTTATTTTAGTTTTGAAATGGTTACTTATTACTACTGGTCTCTTTTGCATTAGCCTTATTGCTTCTCATGTGTGATTTTCTCACATGTGTGTTTGCTGTAGCAACTTAGCAAGTAGCCCTCTGTTTATTTATTTATTTATTTGAGAGATAAAGGAGGAACAATGCATATTAATGAACATTTAACAAAAGGCAAATATGCCAGATTATAGCCATAGGCACATTTCCATCTGCAGAGCCCCTGACAGGTTACAGAAAACATAAAAACACAAACTATACAACAGATACTATGTACACTGACTGTATACAGGACATGTACAGAGACAGCGTTTGAATTATTTTTGCTGCAGCTGAAGTTCGCCCAATATGGACATGCTATATCTCTTTATTTGGCATTTTCTTTCGTGAATCGCCAGACACGTTAGCGGCTAGTTAGCAAACATCAGTTCTGGGCATGATAAACTGCAGCTAAAAACAAACAAGCATAGAGACTCGGAATGGGTGACATTACTTCAAGACTATTCAGCGTGTTTCAGCATTGAGCACCTTTCCCGGTTTCAGGCATCTATAGAAATCGCCAGCTTATGCTTTCCTTTACATTAATCTCAGCGAGCAAACGGGTACGCGCCTTGCTAAAGAATGACTCGCGCAAACGGCGACAAAAGCGGCGGGGGAAATATTTACGATTGTAGCAGAAATGACAGTGGAGAAAACGCACTCGCGGGATCTGAAAAATACCAATATATATCGCGGAGAGAGGCGCGGCAATAACGAGCGCGGATTCCCGTTTCTTTTCTTATTGAGGGGGAAAGGAAAGAGGTGGTGTTTGCGAGGGATCCATCAAAACAATTGAATATGAGGAGGGCTGCGCGGCACGGGGACGACGCGTTCAAGGGTTATCACATAAATCAGGGAAATGCCGGCGCCGGGGGAGAGGCAGACTCCGCAAAGCAAGAAGGATAGGCTTCGTAATTACTCACCGCTTGCGGGGGGGGGGGGGGGGGGGGGGGAGATCCAACATAACGGTTTTCGATGATCTACGGACGATCTGTAATGTTTTAAGTCGGAACGGTGACAAGTTTGAGGAGGGAAGCCATTAACGTGGGATTTTACGACCTACGTTTTGGCCCGGAAACTGCGCGTTTATGAGCGCGTGGTTTACGGACTAAAAGGCTGTGGAGGAGATTGTAAATGTGTTGAGTTAAGAGATAAGGCTAAACCTCCTTATTTCAAAACCTTCCCGTCCACTTCCCCTCGGCCTAATGCTAACTCAAAAGTGCACCATCGATTGGGCCACTTTGCTCTGCAGTGCCTCCTCAGCGCCGAGCTCCTTCAGCCAGTTTTTTTCCGGGCCTTAAATCTCCGCCAGGCGACAGGCAAATCCACACGTACTCCCTGCAATTAAAAGGAAAATGAATCTTTACCTCTGCTTGTCATAAATGGAGGCCCCTTTTTAGCCCCTGGCCTGGTTTGTCCACAAATATATCTGGACAAATCGATGGCGGTGTTACTACTGTATGTGTATTTACGGCGGTAAGCGTAGGGACTGGAAACGCTACGCAGATCCAAAATGGCGTCCAGGGAGATTGGGTTTCTATCCAAAGACTTGGCTGAGTTTGAGAGGAGTTAGAGATGTAAACTTTTACCGCAAAAGATGAATGTTTTTCCTGTATTGTATAAACAAAGCAAAGACATCAAGTATTTTGAGTTGTATGAATGTAGATCTTTGGCTATTTTTCTCCCTTAACATCTAAGTTTTAATCCATCCATCCATTTTATTCTGCTTTATCCAGGGCCGGGTCGCGGGGGGCAGCAGTCTCAGCAGAGATGCCCAGACTTCCTGATCCACGCACACCTCCTCCAGCTGTTCTGAGGGGACCCCGATACGACACCAGGCCAGCTCGGAGACATAGTCCCTCCATCATGTCCTGGGCCTTCCACGAGGCCTCCTCTCTATAGGACATGCCGGAGCACCTCCCAAGGGCGGTGACCAGGAGGCTCCGAAACCGATGCCCGAGCCACCTCAGCTGCTCCTCTCGACATGAAGGAGCAGCGACTCCACTCCGAGCTCGTCCCGGGTAACTGAGCTCCTCACCCGATCTCAAAGGGTGCGCCCGGACACCCTGCGAAGGAAACTCATTTCGGCTGCTTGCAATCTTGTCCTTTCATAGGGCTTTGCCACCAAGGTGCTGGTTCAGAGCTGGTGCTGGTGTTGGTTGGTTCTGTACTGACTTGGTTTTCTACCAAATTGAGAGCTGGTATTCTGCCTATTGCCATAGCAACACTTTGGGAAGTCAACTGTCACATGGATAGTAACATCTTACTACAGCCATTTCTGGTTATAAAATACCACACAAATAAGTTTCTGTTCCCGTCACAGCAGCCGTTAAGATTTTGATTTCTTCTTTCTAACTTTTCCCTCTTGTTTTAGCTGGAGCTAAAGATCATAAAGCAAAACAACAGTCAGTTTCCACCACAGGGACTGTTTTGGCTTCTCCAGGAAGTTATAAGCACTAACCAACTAATATTGGTTGTTTGTCAGAACCCCAGCCGATTACATCACTGGTGCTCGTTTCTTGGTCCAGCTTTTAACTGGTTCCCAACCGGCACCAGTTTTCGGAACCAAGAGCCTGCATTTTTTCAGTGGAAAACGAAAGAACCGGTTCCGAAACTGGAACCAGCTTGGTGGAAAAAGGGCCATCAGTCATTACCCAGATCTCATGAGCATAGGTGAGGGCGGGAACGTAAATCGATCAGTACAACAGTCCGTCTATCGATCTCAGACAATTTAGTAGCACCTGCAGACTCCATTCCAATGTTTAATTTTGAATATATACATTTCTAGCTGGATATATTGACTTTTTTACAGATTTTTCCCCAAAAAAACCAAGATAAAACCATAAATTAAACCTGTCTCGAATCATTATTTAGATTTCATTGCCAAGGATATAAGCATTTTCAGCCAAAGACCGAAAACGTCCCCCTTCCCCCCTCATGTTTAAGCCATTAATCTCGCGTACAAGCATGGGGAGAGTTTGGCTCTACCAGACGATCGAGTTGTTTTCCAAAGAATGAGATCGGAGAAAGGAAGTAAAAAAAAAACAACGTCGTAATCGTGCAGATGTGGAGCCGGAGCCTGTGTGGGGTAATTAATGGTGATTACGTTAATTACACTTTGTAATTAATCAAGCAGCGAGAAAAAGAAAAGATAAGTGAAGACAGGCGAGCACATTAGGAGGATGTTAGATGTTATTGACAGTAATCGGTTCCTTAACTCCACTACTCCACTCCAGAACAGTAGGTGGCGGTGTAAACACTTCAGTATAATTTGCCTGAAAAGCCTTGAGAAATATTTGACCAGATGTATCTGTACTTTAACTTAAGTAATGAAATGAAGCATCGGGTGGGGCAATTTTCAGATATCAATTTTAAAACTTTTGCTGTCGATTTACGCGTAGTTTTCATATAAAAATGGCCACGATTTTCTATAATGCGACAAAATCTAAACAATGAATCGAGCCAGGTTTAAATGTATGGTTTTACGGAAAAGTGGAAGTAAATGGATGGATGGATGGATTAGTTACAAAGATTTTTTTTCTAGAGAGGGTCCAGGATATTTGAATAAGCTTTTCATAAGTGGAAAAAAAAACTCAAATATCACCTTGTTTTTGCCGTTCAAAGCTCAATAAATCAGGCAGGAAATATGAAAAACTGAATAAATAATAATCCCTCTGAAATATGCTAGTTTCGTTTTTTTTTTTTTTGAAAGGATAGTGTGCAGTTACAATAAAAAGATGGCTGCACCAGATTTAGCACTAAGCTAATTTCCATCTGTAGTCCTACACGATTAGAATGTCATAACAAAAGGCGATTTACAACTACAAGTGCAATATGCAAATTAAAGTGCAAGTTGCAACTTTTACGTGGGAAAAAAAAGTTGATATTTGTGCGTATTTGACATTGACATACAGCAATTAGGCTGAATGAGTGGTCAGCATTGGCGCCTTTACTTCGGATCTCGGCTCTAGGACGCTCCAGGATTAATTGTTCGGAAGGTTTTCACTGCAGTTTTTCACTGTTTTCACCGAAAAACCTACAAAACAACTGATCCTGGAGCGTCCTGGAGGCCACTGTGAAGTAAAGGCGCCATGCGGACCTCTCATACAGCCACCGGGTCGCCACAAAGTCAAATAGGCACTTTTTTTTTTTCCCCGCTTAAAAAGTTGCATAATGCACCTTTAAAACTTAGATGTCATGGGGGAAAACTAGCTAAAAACTCCACATCATTGACGACCGCGTATTATTACTCACATAATACACTATGGGAGACTTTTTCAGGGACATTCCACATGTAAGAATAGTGAAGTTATTGCGCCATAACACCCGGGCCAGACGGATAAGTAAAAAATAACAATAAAAAACGATATTTCCGCCAATAACTCAGCCTCGCTACAGACTTTATTGAGATCCGAGAAGTGGCGATATTAAAAACACGGCTTCTCCCCACGGCTAATAATCTGCGGCTTAGAATGAATTACCGCCCGGGACTCCGTCTGTAAAAAAAAAAAACTCCTCATCACAGTCCATTATTTGCCTATTTTCCATAAGCAAACCACTGTCGGATTCTATCTTTTAATTAAGATTCTATATCACTCCTCGCAAAGACGGGGAAGCCGTGCGTTTGCGGGAAAAAGAAACGCAATGATGTCTTTGTTTAGCCTGGCGGGTCGGCCATCTTGGAGTTCTCATCTTAAGTGTTTATTTACTGGGAGAGCTCGCTGTACAATGGCTTTTTAATGGCGCCAGTGCAGAGGAAAATAAAGCGCGGAGCCGGAATGCAAATAGACACGCGCACTGTTTAGACTAAGTGTCGGCGTTATGGCCGCGCTGATAAGTCAGGAAACGGATGTGCGGCGCCGGCCCAAAACAATTTCCTTTTATTGTGAGGTTGTAAAGCGGGTGATTACAGTTAGGCTAATGATGAGGCGAAGATATCTACTGGATAACAACAGTGGCCTTTAAAGTTATCAAGCAGAACTTTATGACGACCGGGCAATTATAACGTTATGACAGAGTGTGCAAACTCTCTGGGAGCAGCGCTGTGCCTTTCAGACTAAAATAGGTTAAACCAGGGCTAAACCAGGATTAAACCAGCAGTAAACCGGGATTAAACCAGAACTAATACAGGATTAAACCAGCAGTAAACCGGGATTAAACCAGAACTAATACAGGATTAAACCAGAACTAATACAGGATTAAACCAAAATTAAACTAGAATTAAACCAAAAGTACAAGAGGATTGAACCAGAGCTAAACCAAGACTAATCCAGGATTAAACCAGGATCAAACTAAAAGTAAACCAGGATCAAACCAAAAGTAAACCAGGATCAAACCTAAAGTAAACCAAAAGTAAACCAGGATTAAACCAAAAGTACACCAGGTTTGAACCAGAGCTAGATTCAGAAAACTTTATTGATCCCTCAAGGGCAATTGATTTGCTGCAACCTCCGACAGATGTTTGTACAAACACATCACAACACTACAGACGATGCAGATAATTAAAAGAAAAGGACACATTTCAAAAAGGTCGATGTCACTTAGTAAACACACTCCCTTCAGAACCGGGTTAGCTAAACCAGGACTAATCCAGGACTAATCCAGGGCTAAACCAGGACATAACCGGGTTTGCCGCTTTTCATGAATTATGACACAAAAAATTTACATACGATACCAAAGGGTAAAAAGTCCCACTGTCAGTTCATACCACATTAATATTTACATCTCATCAAATAGGTGTTGAATAATGAGTCGACTCCAGTGTCGTGAAAAATCAATTCAACCTAAAAAAAAAAACAGTCTTTTGAGCCGCTGGACTAAGGTCTGAACAGAGATCTTAACCTGATCCATAAACACTGACCCTGGACTAAACAAGGCCTGAAAAAGTGTCTATTGCTGGTCTTGACTAAATTCCCACCGCACTTGCAGCTAGAACACCGCGTGCCCCAATCATTACCATTATCTACTGTATCTGTTGCCATGGGAACGCTCTCCTCTCGCCCCCCCCCCCCCGCCCCAGTACTTGTGCATGTACGGTGGCACAAAGACACGGCGCGTTACAGTACTGCGGCAGGTCCGGCTGAAGTACTCTCGGAGGACTGGCGGATTTCGTGTCAAGTGGCGCCGGCGTTACGGGTGGATTCCGCTCAAAACGAAAACAAAATGTCAGCGGGTTGTTTTAAACGCGCTTTACAGATAAACCTGACTCGACAAAGTGGGCTCAGTATCTGTACACGCAACACTGGAGTTTAAGCAGTGGCAGAAGTACTGATTAAAGTAGTATGATGTTAGTAAGTAAGTAAGTGCTTTATTGTCATTGTACAACGAAATAGCGTTCAGGTGTTAGTCCTGAGCTGCTGCGACTGAGCCACTGTGTGTCGACCTGACCCGCATGACCTCGGGGAAACTGTAGCACTCGGAAGAAACCTGGCTGCCTCTGTCTCCTCTGATCCTCTGAGATGGTGCCGCGCCTCCTGGGTTTGCCCCTGTTTCAGAGCGTGGCGTCCTGCACTGGTCAGCTCCACCTCCTCCTTCCTCTTCCTCCCTCCGCTTCACAGCAGTCTTTCACCATCTCCTCGTTTGTCCTTTTTTGTTTCCTGTAGCTCCTCTTGTGACGCCTCCTCTGTGCTGCAGCTGTGGGGGCTCTCGGTGCCTCTTCAGTGTCTCAGAAGCAGAAATGTGTAGGTCTAAAATGGGTTTAGCTGATATGCTAGCATTTTGTTCACCTTTAAAAAGCTGCTTTCTTCAGGACCATTTTAGACTCTCAAAGTAAACAAATCCACCAAACCTCCACAAAAACACGGCAAAGGCGTACGAAAGAATCCAGAAAAACAATGTGGAACACGTAAAACACAAATGCAGTTCGCAGAAAAAGGCAAAAGGAGAGCGAGGTCGCTTCACTAATGATCATCACAGGTGACTGTATGTCTCTACTTAATTTTTTGCTTTGTTGAGCAGTAATCGTCCATACTGTTTCATTCAACTATGTTTTACAAAATCCATCAAAAAGAAAAAAAACTCTTCCTTTTCAGCTCCGACTTAGCGAGCAGTAGAACAACCGTCACCCCCGTTTGCATTCCGTATTGCGATTGTGCATAAACACCGGCCGCCTGTTGTTTCCCCTGATGCAATATTAAGTAATCCTCGCGGACGTTGAAAGCAACAATCGCCACATCAATTATGCATGACTTCATCTCCGTGTGCGCGGTAAACAACAGGTTAGCGAGCGCTTCGTGGAATCCATACGACGCTCCGGGCCGTGCGATAAAAGCGCAATGATGCAACGCTTACAAACGGGCGCGATTGTTGTAACGTGTCCCTGAGTAATGGCCCGGGGCTGGGGGTGCGGAGGCCCCACTCGGAGTCGAGGGGCAGGCGTTTGAACAGGGCAAACGTGGCTGGATAGATATTGGACCGGAGGGCGATCATGAGGGAGGAGCGAGCGGAGAGCTAGCTTCGTTGCTAAGAGCGCACCGTCAAACCTGTTGAGGAAAGCGAAAGGAGGGCAATGAATGAACGAAGGGAGAACTTTATCGTCGTTATGCAATTGTGTGGATCAGATGGTGGGTTCGTCCTGAGCCGCTGCGACTGTGGGCCGACCTGACCAGCATGTGTGTGGAGGTAGAGGAAACCAGAGTCTCCGGAGGAAGCCGACGCAGACACGGGGAGAACACAGAAACTCCAAGATCAATCAGGCCTCACAGCTTGACATCCTCCATGGTGTTACATGGTGGAAAAAAACGGACTCGTAATAAAGCTACAGCTTATAAGAAGAAGAAGAAGAAGATCTTTATTTATACAGCGCCTTTCACAGACATGGTCACAAAGCGCTTTACATTCACGACATTTACAGTTTCCTCCGGGGGATACATCTGCACCAACAGTCCTTCTGACCACCAATATGCATTCATCCTGGCCTATTGTACATGTTTTTAGTGGTAGGGGAAACCGGAGTACCGCAGACACAGGGAGAACATGCAAACTCCACACAGAAAGGCCCCGTCCCGGTGGAAATTGAACCCGGGACCTTCTAGCTGTGAAGCGAGAGCACTAACCGCTGCGCTACCATATAAGACTGGGGTCCTTCCCACCACCTCGCTTGTGTGGCTGCGAGTCTTGTACGGATACCTCCTCGTTTGCCTCTTTTTTGTCTCCTGCAGTGCCTCCACTGTGCTGCAGGTGTGGGGAGCTCTTTGTGCCTCTTCAGTGTTTCAGAAGAAGACATTTTTTTGGAATTTGTAGGTCTCAAATTTCGCTTAAAGGCAAGTTTCGAAACCCTCACCGGTCCACTATCAAAGTCTTTCCTGTCTTAGATCTGGATCATTATGATAATGATCATAATTTTCATTATCTCAACTCTTGCTGAACATTTCTTGGAACATGTCAAATTGAGTTTTGCAATAGTGTATTTCATAACCTACGCTTTCAAATCAAGATCGAGTTCATCGCACACATTTCACACGAAGGGAAGAGAGAAATATGAGCTGGACACGAATACCAACCCACTTAAATAACTCCCCGCATCAAAGACAGATCTTTGAAATGTCAATAGTGAAAGAGGCATTTACCCCTTTGAACGATGGCGACGGAGAATCCTGACATTTAGAAGATGGTTCAGACGAGGAGAAGATTACTCGTGTCGATATCGGCCTCTTATGACATTGGCAGAAATCGTACGTCCAAAGCCGAGAAAATATCAACCGGTCAATCACTGAGCGCTCCGTCAATACAACAGGCCCATACTTGAGTGATCTCATACAACAAATCAATATGTAATGGGTAAATAGGAGGCTGGCAACATATTACTGTGTTAGCGTGTGAGAGACTGCAACTGTAGAGAGGGTTTTATGATTTGCTGTGTTTATTTCATTTGCATGTCTTTAATATAATACTTTTTAACAGCGACTTTCTTATTGGATACAGGGCCTTACAGCTCCCACCTCAACTTTGTTATTTTTGCCATAAGCTGTTCTCTCCTCGGTCCTTGTCATATTCAAACTCCACCATAAAACGCAAACCCTTATTACAAGCGTGTAGCCGGATTCAGGAAGTGCAGCAAGATTTACTTACTTTGGTAATATTTTAGCAATGTGAGGAGAGATCTTAGCGATGAGTGAGGATTCTGTTGAGAGACCAAGTGTAACCGTGAAGCTAAAAAGGTTTATCGAGTATTAGGGCACTTTTTAAACGCTTCAAAGTGTGTAGTTATCATATAATGTTAAGATCCAATATTTAGCACCCCACAATATGACAAAACAATTGAGATGTTCACGATTGTCCCTTGAATTGCCCACCTCAACACAGTACTATGCAATTCCAGGGCCTAAAGTGGAAGAAAATCCCGAATACCATTGGCTAAAACTGAAGTTCCCATGTGTTTTTTGTTTCAGGCTATGCTGGTACAATGTGCGGACGTACCACCCTCGTTTGTCAATTTGGGTTACCTATTCCTCGATGCCAATTCTCCATGTGCACATCCTGTTTCGCAGCCCCCATTGTCCCCTCCCCTCCTCTCCCGTGCCAGTTGCTGTCGGTTCTCTCCGGAGGCGCCGGTTGCCAGTGACTCCAGCTGTTTAAACAGGCCAGCGGTCAGAGCCTGGTGCCATCGCGGCTGGATCCCAATCTGCAAACCTCCATCAGACAGTCGAACATCCCCAAAGGGTCTCCACAGGCCAAACCATACAATAGCAGCTGCATTTACCATTGTTTTTTACACATGAATCAAGCCTTTTTTTGTTTTATTTCTGGCTTATAGAGCTGCTTTTGCGACCCTCAACACTGTCACGGATTTTACAACTTTCTCAGGCGTGAAGTAGCAGATGAGACATTTCTAAGAGTCTTTCCAATTTTAGTTTGAGGGATTTATGCCCTTCCTGGAAGATCTCTCAGTCTTCCAGAGCTAAGAGATTTCTGGGGTTCATCCACAGATCTTCAAAGATGTCCGAGTCAGGAGACTGCGAGGGCAACGGCCAAACCTTGAGGTCGTCCAATGTGGATTTTGAGTGTGTTTGCTTGCTCTTTAGGACCTGCCTTGTAAATGACTGTCTTTGAGAGCTCGCAGTGGGTCCGGTGATGGTTATATGGGCTTGGATGATGTCTAGAACAATTCCAGAATCCAAGAGAAGAAGCACTCCTGCACTAAACCTCCGTGAATTACGCAAATGACTATTCCAGGTCTGTTTTTGACGAGGGGACAACATGACAAGAAACACGCACAACAGGCTGAGCGTTCCCCCTTTTTGAATACAGCCGAGGTAAAATAATGGGATCTCATGTAAAGCGCTTCGTGACCATGTCTGTGAAAGGCTCTATATAAATAAAGATCTTCTTCTTTAAGTTCCTCCAACCAAAAATCTTAAATTATCATTAAAGCGATGGGAGAAAATCCTTCCCCTCTTCCTGTGGACATTGTAGCTCCTGTAATGAAAGTATCAGAGAGATGTCACATCCAGCCGAGGTCTAATTTAAACCGGTCTCTGAAAAACGCCGACTCTGCAAAACGCTTCGTGCTCTTCCCGCGGCCGATACAAGCGAAGGCCTTGAACTAATATTGATTTCACCTTTTTATTCACCGCCGCAGAGAGAAGACAGAGTGCAGCTCGCGGGGAGAAATGATTGGCACAATATCCCAATGACCTTGTTTTTTTTTAACAACCTCGCGGCGGCCGTACCGAATGTTTTATCGTAACCTCTGACTGATTTAAATGAGGACATTAGCCGAAGGCCCGAAATGGCCAGAGTTTAAGAAGCAGTTTTATCGCTTGTCTTTGATGAGAACTAATTATTCAGTCAGAAGTGTAGGGAAGCAAGGTCAAATCTGGGCGTTATAATGTGATTTGACAGAAATGGAAATACAGTACATGAATGTCGATCCATACCAGGTCCAACTTACTGAAGGGCGGCTAATTTAGATTTATGTAGCAGCGCGGCATCATTCCTCATGTCTCTGCTGTCAAAGCTCAAACCTAAAACTTTAAAAATCCATAGAAGAAAAAACAGCGTGGTTAAAGATCTGCCACTTCCCTCAAAAATGTAGAGGGAACTCTATAAAAGTCTTGAGGAGCCAGGCTTTTAAGTTGTTTTTGACACATTTAAAGTCCCCCATTGGATTCCATATTACAGGGAGCCTTCTGGAGTCGCCACTAGCCACTAGGGGGTGGTATCGCTCCAACATCAGCACCTCGCCATAAGGACCAGAGAGAAGCGCTTTCCTCGGCCAATAAACCAAAACTTAAGCACATTTTAGGCCATACCACCTTCGCTGCACCCGATCCCGTCAGACCAGCAGGGAAATCACACATTTTTGCCATTTTTATCGTTCTATATATTACAGCAATTTACAACAACAAATCCCCATTCAAGGCTCTGGACCGGGGTAGAGGAACGAGCCATGTTGCTCGACGGCAGATTCCTTTGCATTTTATATCGCGCTAAGCGATATCACCAGCGGCGGCGCCAGACATTTGTCCTAGGGGGTGCTTAAGGGGTGCTGAGGGCTTTCTTGGGGGTGCTCACAAAAAATTTAATTTTCTGGGCGATTAGACAACATAACATACATGATAAACGCGCGTGCACCCGCACATGCGTTATTCTCAGCGTCCGAGCGAACGGAACAGCAGTGTTTGGGCCGCAAAGGCGTCTGCATGGAGAAGGAGGACGCTCTGGACCTTGTGCTTTAGGTTCCGCCGCGCTCACGGTGCTCCATCAAAAGTGCACAATAATAACCTCTGATTTGTGTTCGGAGCCAGAGGAGCAGCGTCTGACTTTATAACATCAGTCTAACTTCAGCTCATTGATCAAATTGAGTGAACGACTGTAATATTGACCGTGGAGTCAGGCTCAGCACCAACGCACGGCCGCATTAACATCACACTGGGCCTCGGACGTTGCCCCGTACTTTAGTTAGAATCAAACCTGTCCTCCTCACTGCTTTTTATGTTAAACGTCCCAGGGATGTTTCTAGAGATAACTAGTGCTCCTTTTTGGGTCAAATGATTCGTTCTTAAGCGGAGCATGGGATGGGACCGCGCGTAACCCCCCGCGGGCAAACATGGTCCACAGTGGAGAAGTGTCGTCTTGAATTATGCTAACGCCCCTGCAGGCCAATTAGCAGCTAGCGCCAGTGCTAATGCCGCGTGTGTGCGCGGCGCCAAGACAAATGTAGGTTTTTCTCATTATAATACGATCCTGCACTGTTAATGCAGCCTCCTTTATCATTTGGAGGATACTGCTCTTATATCTAATTGCTACCGTGCTATGAGGTAAACATGGCCATGCATTCTGATGAGGACGTCCGCTTTTGGCACATTATTGGACCCGTATATTAATAAATGGAGGCTTTTCCAACGCTCCTGTGCACATGATGAGTTTTGTTTTCATATCTATCAATCTGGCATCCATCCATCCATCTAGAGAGAACAAATACCTGTTAAAATGCGGGGAAACTGTCAGTATTTTTTCCAATTCCCTGACAGAACATCCCACTAGGTCATATATAATGTAAAACGTTGACATTTGCAGAAGATGGTTCTTTACTGTGGGCTACAATGGTGAGTTTCGGGCCCTTGGTGTTTTGGCAATGATGAAAGTCAGCCCTCCACGACGCCAACTTGCGTACCCCTCCCCCGCTACACTGTCGTCATCGTTCCTTCCAGAGTAAAATGATGAAACCGAAGCAGCCAATCCTGCACCTTTTGTCCTTCCAACCTCCAGCGACCACCTACTCACACGCTGCATTCGCACAGGCAAGGCGAGCGAAGTGTCTTTCCCAAGGACACAGCAACAGTGTCTGATACTCCAGTGGATGGGCAAAGGGTTAGCGCTGGATAGTCTGCTCGGGAGGGACGGTCTGCTGTGATTTCGGGTAAGACGACTGTAACAGCTGCTCACTGGCCTTTCTAAACGAGCTGTTAGAGCTGCAGAACATCCAGAACGCTGCTGCTCGAGTCCTGACAAGAACCAGGAAATACGACCATATTAGTCCAGCGCTCCGGTCTCTGCACTGGCTTCCTGTCACTCAGAGAATAGAATTTAAAACAGCTCTGCTTGTGTACAAGTCGTTTCATGGTTTAGCACCAAAGTCCATCTCTGACATGTTAGAGCCGTATGAACCATCTCGGGCCCTGAGAACTTCAGGGAGGGGTCTCCTGGTGGTTCCCAGAGTCAAAAATAAACACGGTGAGGCTGCGTTTCAGTTTCATGCAGCTAAAATCTGGAACAGTCTTCATGAGGATGTGAGACAGGCCTCAACTCTGACAATGTTCAAATCCAGGCTGAAAACAGCTCTTTTTACCCGAGCAGATGGAAACTGAAAGTATTTTATCTGCACTCTCGCCTTTTACTGTCATTGATTAATTTTTATGTTGATGTTTTATTGATTGATTTGATCTGTTTTCTTGTAATTTTCTGCAACTGTGAAAGCACTTTGAATTGCCTTGTGTATGAATTGTGCTCTACAAATAAACTTTTTAAACTCCTAAAAAGGTTTGAATTTCAGAGTGTTTTTGCTTTATTATTCAGCGCAGTACACAACTAAATACCAATACGTCTGAGTTTAGCCAATCCTTTTATAAGTACTGCCATTGTCTGAATCTCAGAGTTAGGGATACTTGGAGGAGGGATGAAAGACTCAAGGGGGCCGAGACAAAAAAGGATTGGGAACCACTGATCGAGCAGGACGAGGTAGACTTTCATGTTTTTAAATCTCACAACATCCATCTCATATTGTGGGGTAATTGTCCAAAGTGCCTGGTTTAAGGTAAAGAGGAACCTAGCGTGACATTTAATCACCAGGAGGAGAAGCGCTTTGAGATGAAGGACTTCGTTTTTTGAGAGGGTCATTTTTCATTCATCTTTTACATCAAAGCTATTCACGCTCGCGCTGCTTTACCGTTGTACATGTCTTTTTTTTTTTTTTTACGATGGTCAAAATGGAAAGCCGCGCAAAGTGCTGTCAAACTTACCCCCTTCAATCCCACTCGGCCGCTTCATTGCTCGTATATGGGATGCATTAATTCACGTGGGGGCCCCGGATGGTTAAAAATACATGCGTGTCAGTTGCTATAATGTCCACTATGGGTCACTGTAATTGCGCATAAGCAGGTGCATCCGTCATCTACTTCCTGAAACCTCCCGGGCCCCACTTAGTGCACATGACGGGCCGAACGCTGGAGACAGTTCATTGAAATTACAATCTAATTTCGACATGCTCCGAATCTGTCACAGACAAAGCCGAGTTGTATTAAATCTAGCTCAATAAAGCCCGGCTCGATGCGGCTCTCGTGAGGGGAATATGAATGAAGTGTCGCGCGGCCGTACAGACGTGGCATTGAGTAATGTAATGGAGTGGGCTAAAGAGAGGCTGGTGCGTGTGACCAGTGTGGGCATTCACAATATCACAGAGTGCATTTGGGCTCAACGTCCAATCGAAATCGCAAAGTCTCATCAGAGAATCAAAATATTTAATGAGAGACACTGCAGGTGAACAGGAAACAAAACAGAACTAAGGGTAATCAATTTAAAATTAGAGGGGAAAAATGTATTGCAACTTTTCTGTTATTTTTCCTTTAAAAACAAGAATTTTATTTGCTTATATTGGACGAAATCTAAATAATAGATCAAGCCAAGTTTGAATTAAAGGTTTTATTTTTTTTAAATATTAGTTGAAGGGATTTCAGAAATCTGGTTTTGGTTTTAAAAAGCCAAAGTGAAAAGTCAAATTTCACCTTGTTTTTGACGGTTAAATGTTTAATAAATCTGACTATGAATGAGATATTGAAAATCAATGCGGAAATCCAAAATATTGTACAAACAGGGACGTTCGCAGTCTTTAGGGGCTACTATAGTCGAGATATTGTTGCAAGAGTGTAAAGAAAACAGGTCCTACGGCTGGACAATTGACCTTTCGCAAAACCCCGCCCCAAAACAGTAATTGTCCAATCATACATAGCGACCGTTACTATGAAGCCAGGTCAAGCTGCAGACCTCCAATGCAAAACAATGGGACATACTAGCATTGAGCACTGAGCAGATGCACTTTCAGATAAGGCTAGGCTAACACCTTAGCATGCTAACATCCAGCTACTGACAGTCACATAACGTTACACAAACTGGCACTAGAGCAGTTTAACTTCTGTTTTACAAGCCTACAGTCATACGTTTGTCTACCTTTATGATAAAAATACTGTGTATTTTGTCACGGTTCTAACAATAACTGGCTGCAGCTGATTATCATTGTGACACCTGTAGGTTTAGCTAGCGTTAGCTAACTTTAGTGAACCAGAGCAATGCTTCTATTTTACTACAAAAGTAAGAGGGTGCTTACCGGGCAGTGCAAGAGCACGACTGGTCCACAAAGCTCTGCTGTAGCATTTAAGGAAGAGATGAGGTTTCTCTGCTTCTGCTGGAGACCTGTCTGTAGCTTTAGTGTCAATAGTTGTCCGTTATCCTTCGTTGGATTGTGTAATATCTTGAATATATTCCTCTGCTGCATATTGCAACCTCTTTTGCCTCGATCTGGAGGATATCGCGCATCTATCGCTCCAATTAGAGTCACTAACACGACTCACTCTAGCAGCATCATCAGAAAGTTTGACGGACGTAGCAACAGTAACTAAGTGGGCGGGGCTTTTGTGAAAGGTCAATTAATCCAAATGTAATCAAAATCACGATCACTACTTTGGCCAATCTCAATAACCCTCATGGGACTTTATAATCGTCAGGCTTACAGACGTTCCTTTGGTAGAAACAGCTCCTATAGCGTTTGAGTGTGGACGAGACCGTTTTTGCTTGAGCTCAGTTTGTCAAAGATACGTCCATCTCTTCACCACATATGAACTTTGCTTTTTTTTCTGTAGCCGCCGCGCTCCTCTCCTCCCTTCGGTCCGCATTAGCGCTCATTTCCTGACTCCATCGGCCTCCGAGAGAGCGAGGCGCCGCAGCTCTTGACCCCAGTTAGGAGGCTTATCCCTGGGGGCACAGCGGACGGCGACGCTGGCCTGCCCTTCCAGCCCGGGCTAAGTGCCACCGGGATTAACTGTCGAAGCCAAACTGATACCTTAATTGGGCCCTTTTTAAATTCGGCCCGGGCTAAATAAGGCGCACTGCTCGCGAAATCAAGACTCAAGCACATCAAGAGGCGTCAATGGTGGTATGGCCCGTTCTCCCAGCCCCTCCTTAGCCGCCTTTGTTGACTTCGTTGACACCCCTGCGCCGACCTCAAACTTCCATCCATCCTCCTCGGTTACTGAATGGATGGACGAAAACTGTGGGGTGAACATAAAGTGCTCCTCGCGTGGAAAAAAAGACCAATAAAGCAGAGGCTCGGGTCCTGGCGGCGGTGACAGGTCCGGAGCAGGATAAATGCTCCACGGTGTTTGGCTTCAGACGGGCCGCGCCGCGCCTCGCTAACAAATCATTCTGTAATTATAAGTTTCCACGGCGGTTTGACGGCATTTTAAAATACACTCTGTCGTGTTCAAGGGGTGTTTAGGAGAAAGAAAAGCGCGGGGTCGACGAGTTAAGAAGAGGCAAGACTCGAACAGTTTGTATCCACAGGTCAGAAGACTTTTCACTGCGCGGTGGTAACATTGATTTGTGTAACTAATTTCAAACTTTTCAAATTATAGGGGGGGGAAAAAATCAACAACAAACTCTTTTTAAATCTAATTATGAGTGCGACGAGATCTTTGGTCTTGAAGATTTCTTGAAATGTGGCTTCTTAAAGCAGAACTAAGTAACTCGTGCCCCTAGAGGCCATAAGCGCCACTGCAGGTGTCGTAGCATGTTACGTTTTTTTACCCATTAATTGTCCGTGAGAGTAAATACTGAGAGAAAAGACAAATCGAGAGGGAGGGAAAGTTGCAATTGTGGTTTTCTGGCCAGAGACACCAGGGGGAGATGAAAGACCCCCCCAATCATCCCATTAACACTTGTGTTACCCCCAGAGGGACTACGGAAAGGATTTATTAAGGTAAACAAGTTACTTAGTTCTGCTTTAAGGAAAAACATCAACAATCTTATTATGAGTATCTGGAGAAAATGTGCTTGTGTAGGTGGGGTTTAAGAGGTTAAATAGGGGTTCAATTGACTTATTTCTAGAAAATAGATTAAATTCTGCGAAACAAATGAATAGTCAGTCACAACCCACAAAAGACTGCAGTCGGAAGCTTTTGCAGAAAATACAGTATTTCCCCATGGACTATGTCGAGTCAAGCAATGAATGAACTGAAATCATTCTAAGTTAGTGTTTTCATACAACGATAGATAATTATCGAAAGAATTGTTCCAAAATGTTTGGGGAGGTGATTGTCCTGGAGTTTCCCATGGTTGAAGAGGTTTTTAAAATGTGTCATACAGGAGGATGTTTTGCTTCACTCCAGTCCAGTCAACAACATTTGAAAATCTCTACTTTGTTCCCATGTAAAGGCAACCTGACTGGAAACGGTTCTGAAAAGAGAAGCATCGTTTTACACATACGATCGACACCACGTTAAAACATCTCCAATCCCGAGCCACAATTTCCATTTCTTAACCAACTAAAGCATCATAGTCTGTTTTCCCGCCGCGCTCCAGTCCCAGAGCCACCAGGGCCTTGGTCTAATGGAAATAGATTGTCGGGCTCCGAGGCAGCGCTGTCATGACAAGTTACTGTAACGGCCTTAAAGCAGGAGTTGCCGGAGTTGAAAACGGAGGGGCGTGGGCAACAGCGTGACCCGCGGCCAACTCACACCGAGGCTATTGTTGTTAGTGCGGGGGCTGCGATTGATGTCGAGATCTGATAAAGGTAAAGCACTGGCTCTATACGGCGCACCAAACCTCGACGACCGCCTCCTGATGTGATCTCCAACGCACCTTTTGTACACGACCGGTCTGCAACTAATTAACCAGGGGGTAATTTATGCGCCCGGCATCGATTTTGGTTCAGGGTGAATTATGCGGGAGTTGCTTATCTCTCGGCGGGACAGGGGATTGACACGTGGCTGCAGTGTCCTTGATGGAAGACGCCTCAAACGGGCCCAGAGAACTTGTTTAAGTCTGAGCGGGAATCAATGGGCCCCAAAGAAAAGGCAAAAGAATAATAGGCCTCTACATGAAACATACTGTTACTAGGGCTGGGACAAAAACATCGTCTTTGTTGTGATAATCGTGTCGGAAACCAATACTTTTGAGACTCAACTCAGTTATTGCAAAACTCAAAGATACTGTAGTTTTGGTGCCGACTTTTAAAACGCTTCTGCCATTTGCGCTTTTCAAAAAAATGTCATCATTTACATTTAATTTAATACATTTTGGAAACTCCACTTTCGCATTTTCTTCTTACATTTATTCAGGGTAAAATATTACAGTTTGTTAGAACAGGGTCAGATTGAATGCTTTTAAATGCCATTTTTAATGCACAAACACTATATTTTAATACCACAAACACAGAACAAAATAAATCATAAATCTGAACTCATCCAGCAAAAAAATGTTGAGCAATGTCATAATTTTCAAATAAATATAGATTTAATGCCAGTTTGAATCCAATTTAAAGATGACATGACATGGTTTTAATGCTTTTGAAAATATGACATCAGTAAGTGATATATAACATTTTATTTCAGTGTTGGGCAGAAAAGTTATTTTTATTTGAATTTTTAAGCTGCTGACAGGAAGTGACATAGATAGGGGTAAAGTTCATAGCAGTTTGACTCAATTATGCATTTACATAACTGGTTTGCCTTCAACTATGTCACTTCCTGTCGGTGTCCAATGAGGAAGTGAAACTATAAACATCAGAAAAATGGCCAAATAAAAGAAAGCTGGGTCCAAAATCCTAAATATAAATTGTGTTAAAAAAAAAAAGCAAAAATGGTGTCTAATGTGTCACACGCACCTCGATTTTGGCAACATTCATTTCATGACTTTGAATACCCCGCGGAAACCTTGTATAATGAAAACTCATTAAACAATACTTTGTGCACTGGGATATATCGTATCGCAATATGAATGGTGTCAGGCCCACTGCATGAAAAGTGGATCTACCCAGCCCCAATAATTACATTAAACACAGATATATAGAAATAAAAGCTAATAAGTACTTCTACCACCTATTTCTACCATCATTGCCACTTGCGTTTTTACCATTAGGCAAACACGAACCCCAAACTGATCTGCGGTCTCCTAATGTGCAACCTGATCCCTTTCACACAATCCCGTCTGTGCGAGCGCGCGAGTGTAAGTGTTAAACAGCACCGGCGCTAGTTTAGCACCGACTTTCACATCTCCGTAGCCGCGATGCTAAGTGAGCGCTAAATAGCCGCGCGAGGCATTCATTATGTAACGCGTCATCTTAATTAGGATCCCAGATGTAGCGAACGTCGGAGGAGCGTTTGTAACTACGGCTACGGCGGCTAATTGATGGGTATTCGAGGAGCTGCAGCCGATGTATATACGTGAATTCCCCTCCATTGCCGTCTCCCCCCTCGAAGCGGTTCATCACGAGCGTCATTCTCTCCGTCGCATCTCGGCCAATACGTCAAATGGCGGCCCACTGTTCGTGATTAGGCGCGTAAGCCTCTAAAGCCGCGCTCATGTGGCGGGATTAGGCCTTCGAAATCTTCCCATCGTTGTCGGCGCCGTCGGGGAGCGCGCATCCCACCACCTGACCTGACATATTTATGACATATTTCCTCTCTCTCTCGATCGTTTTTTATTTTTATTTTTTTCATTTTTGGTAGCACGTTGGCACCATCTGTCCACACATCTGCCGCTTGAGCTTCACCTGCATCGGGAGGGAAAGATCCCGTCGGTCGAAAAGCGCACGGTAAATACTGCGCAATGGATAGCAATTGATCCGAGAGTGCGATTTGAACGGGTGCAGTTAGCCAAACAGGAAGTTAGCGATAGCTTTAATCTGCAAATAATCTGGAGAGAGGAAAGGTCCCGCTCAGGGGCCATACTAAGAGACAGTTTCCAAAGTTTACGGAAAATCACCTTTTTTAGAGCTTATTAAACCCTATTACACTGTTGTTTCTCATCAAAAAACAGACCTGGAGTGGCGTTTCGACCCACTCGCTTATCTTTGAGTAATCTTTTAATCTTCTCCAGTGGCTATTCTTAGCTGCCGAACAGCTCCTCCTCATGTCCTACGTCTCAGGCAAATGCTCTCTCGCTGAGCTTAACACGAAACACTCTCCACAGTTTTACAACACAGCCTCTTTATTGAAACAGCAAAGGGGCGCAAGAGAAGAGGGTGGGAGGGGCTTATGAGATGGGTGGAAATCAGGAAGTGAAACTACTGGATATTCAGTTTCAGCTGTTTTCGATCAATAACGCATATTCTAACCAACAGCGGGTAAGATAAGATCCAAAAAGCTTCATATCTTCTCTTTAAAAAGGGGGAAGAGGGATCTACGACGGGGAGGAAGATCGTTTTAGAGGCCGTCTGTGATGTGGAGGCTGTTGGGTTGGATCATGCTGTCGCACAGTAGTAACAGAAGTGGCGTAGATCGATGGGTTTTGTTGGAACGTCAACAACGCGGTGAGCCTTTTTTTTTGTCAAAAGGTAATTCCAAGGCACTCGCGACTGTCTGACTGTGAGGCGGGCCCTTTGTCTGGTCCGCACTTTGCTCCGGGAAGTTCTCGGAGCCCCGCTGTGTGAGATGATCAGCGGGTGACGAGCGGCAGTAATTGAACCGTTGCGTGCGAAGACGTGCAAGAACGCCGGCGTCCTCCGGGTATTCGAAGTGCGGGGTAACAGTGCGGGGTAGCAGACAAACAAAATGGCTAAAAATACAAATACCGAAACGGAGAAGGTCGAAGAGATTTCAACAACAATGGAACAAAGGCAAAGGTAACTATGGCAACAGCAGGTAACAGGAACAATGCCCGGTTTTCCAAAGACACCACAACATCCCTGTGTTGTTTGATTGGTAATCTACTATTGTGAATGAGTTTGACGGTGTGGTTGGATATACATATATATATATATAGCCTTTGCAAATATAAATGATCAGAGAGGTAAGGTTTGATTTTAAAGCTCAGGAAAAGTCCCATCAGTCGACAATGGCCAATTTCACTACTCTTTTGAGATGTCCATAACAATACCACCTCCAGCCACTGGGGGTCAGTACAGGAAATCACTCGCTTTTTTTCAGATAGCATGCAGCAATTTATTTTGAAAGTCGCGTATGTTATGTTTTTAGAATACGCCGCAATTTTATTGATTAGTAAAACGAAATTGAGTAGAAATAAGCAGACATTTATTTAAAAAGTCTATATGCCCCTCAAAATATGCATATAATTAGTTATCAGAATGTGTGGGAGGTATTGTGACAGCTATAAATGAATTAAGATAGCCGATTTTAGTTTATGCTTGAATACCCCTGACTTTTCCGGCTTGAAATCAGGAGGAAATGAGTTGTGCTGTTTTAAAAGTGTGGGATAGATACAGACGGCAAGAAGAAGAAAAGTTCTCATGGTAGTCACATTTTTTCACTCTTTTTAGTCGTCTTCTGGTGGACTATGAACATATTTATCACACACCAATAAAGTCAAGCCAAAAGTTCAGTAAAAGGGAAAAAACGACACTCGTTGCCAACGTTAGCATATGTAGCATGACGCTAACATAGATTCCTGGTTAGCAATGTCAGTTTTTATGGGCTGTTCAACCACTTTGCTCCCCTCCATGTCTCAGTATCTTCATTTAGTAGACAAATATATTAATTTTATGGAGAAATGGGAGAAAGTTCAGTTTTTCTCTTCTTTGTTTCCTCCCTCTGGCTGCTTCAAACATGACCGCATAGATGGCGTCACGTTGAATCCTATGTCTCATTTAATAAACATACACAGTACATATTACTTTTATTCTTTTTTTTTACCCTCTGCTGTTCCCTTGGATAAAATAAGCCTTTTCCCAACAATATTACAGCCTGTTCTGAAGCGCTGTAACCAGTTAACACTTGTACAGAAGAACACACTGCACTTGTTCAATTCTCAGATATATTTCTTTTTCCCACTCTTCTTCGCCCACTTCCTCCTCTCTCGCTTTCCTTTTCTGTAAAAATCTCCACAGTCAAACCTCCCCTGCGCGAGAAAAAGCCCAACCTCGGGACCCCACAGAGCGTTATCAGAGCGGCGCCGGGAGAAAGACGGAAAATAAACCAAGGAAAAAACAAAAAAACAAGATGGCCGACCAACGGGGAGCTGCATACCGCGGACAGGCACGGAGCTGGATGTGCTAAGAGTTGTAGCGATGAAAATAAAAAGGAGAGCTACAGCGGATGGTGAAAAAATAAAAATCGACATGGGAATGTGGAGTTCTTTGGGCTTTAGGCTGGTACATGTTTGTTTAATAAAAGATTGGTTGCAAGGCTCAAACACAGAAACACTGACTAGCAATAAGAAAGAAACATACGCTCATCAATTTGCCAAAAATGCCTTTCTACACACAAGTTGGCAATGTCGAAGTCTCCATTTATGCATCATTGAGGCTTAATATATTCTTTTCAGGTTCCTCAGCATTAGTATTTTGTTTAACAATTCAAATAAACAACATCTATTCCTCTCTCGCTGTACCTCTCATACAATCCGATTTTTGATCGTGTACAGCACTTCGATCAGCTTGGATTAAAGCCATAGACCGTTAAAAAGAATAGACAACTCCTCCTCAATCCTCCCTGTTTGCCACAATAACTACGTTCGAGGGGAAAATCATGGCGGATTTACAGACTCTTCCTACCCTGCTGTGATGGACGCCATTAGCTCTAATGCTAACGGCCCGTCGATCAAAGTCCGGCCCTCATTAGTATACGAGATTTCTAAAAAGATTTCTTACGAAAACCAGCCTGGTTTCTTTAATTGTACCTAACCCAGCGTTATCACAGGAATATCTAGCTGTAGAAAGTTTAGGACAATTAGAAAGCAGGCTTTAAAGTTCTTTTTAACGTGTCTAAAGTGCAATGCTTTCCAATGGGAGACTAGCGGCTGCCCCTTGCGTCGTCATCACAAAGCCAGCGGCCATTGGTTAAAGCGCTTTATAAATACAACTCGATTGATTGACTGTGAAAGAAACAGCCAATAATGACTAGTTCTGGGTACGGTACATTTTTTTTTATACCGGTACTTTACTTGGCTTTATGATTTTCCATACCTATACGAAATTATTTGTCATATAGAACCAGAAAAAAACACAATAATGTTCATTTATTCCATACAAACTATTTATTTTAAATGTGTATGATTTATTTGAGTTGAAACAACCAAGTAACTTCCTTTAATGCTGTCCCTGGACCAACAGCATCGAAACTTGGTCTCTACATTTTTTTTTTTCTTTTTTCGATGCTTTACTTTTTTTCGATACCAACATTTAATGGTTCCCAGGTCTTGTAATGACTGAGAGAATAGGTAAGTAAGGAGTTCAAATCGGCCTGGAGCTCCCTCTGCAGGCAGCAGTGGGAATGACGTAATGAAAACAAGCTTTTAATTTCATCTAACTGCCTGGCAACAAATCCACGGCACCGTGAAGAACGCCCTTGAAGGAGTATGGGCTAAAAGACGTGGAGGACAGTTTGTCTTCCGTCTACGATGCAACAAAATCCAGGAAATTAAGATCTAACGCGCTTCAGCAGTTGAAGAAGAAACGACACAAGCGAACATGATTACTCAAAACAGCGTGAAATCTTGGTTAAAAGCTAAAAATATTGATGTCTCCTTTAAGGGACAATTTCCTGTCACTAGGGGGAAAATGTCTGAATTGAAAGAAGAGTGATGGGAGACAAAAAGGACAAAGAAAAAAACTAATTTGTGAATGTTACAAGTGCGACGCATCCAAGCCAGCCCTTCATCATCAGCCTCCCGTCATTCCACAAAGGTCACGTAGCATTTGAGCATAATTGCTAATGCCCCTTGCTGAGTGAACCCGCTTACAATACTTCGGCTATTTTCCCCCGTAAAGTTTTGCTTTTGATGAGCGAGATTAATGCCGTTTATAAAAGGGATGAGGATGAGGACGCAGAGACGGGCGGGAGAATAGAAGGGCTGTCACGGTGGCTAATGAGGCGGCGCTAATGCTATTAACCTGCTTCTTGTAACGTGAACTTACAAGCAATGCGGCGTGTTTGCCGTCTCACTCAGACTGCAGACATCAAGGAAAGTAGTGGCGGAATAGCAGAAGCGTTCGCAGCTGTACGAACGTCTGGACAGAGGTTCCTTGGCAATTTCCTCTGCTTCTAACACGCCAACTTTCAGGACAAAACGAACGCTAGAAACCCATGAATTAAGACATTTTGGTTCCACAGCCATCGTCCTATTACACTTCATTACAATCTTCACACCTCCCCGTGGACTGAAAAGGCGACACTGGCCTTTACGTTCGCTGTTCAAACACTCGTTACCTTTCTCAGCCGGGAACCCGTGGGCCAATTAAAATGGTCACATACGATATCTGGTTGCTATGGCAGCGTAAAACCCACCTATGCACAATACGGCGGTCTGATTTGTGCAGGTATTTAGGTTCCGCTCGATTCTATCCATCCATCCATTTTCCATCCGCTCTTTGTCTGGCCCGTCACCTAGGACCTGTTTGCCATGGGAGACCCTACCGGGGGCACGAAGCCCCCGACAACAGAGCTCCCAGGATCATTCGGGTGGTCTAACCCCTCCACCACGTTAAGGTGGCGGTTCCAGGAGTTCCAGGAGAGGTCCGCTCGATTCTGGGAACGCAAATCTGGCCACAACTTTTTGATATTTCGAAGTTCCAGCGCTTTCCCGTATAACAGTCTTAGTCACACCTCTTGCGCAACCATGTTTTGTAACGCATCTCGTGTATTTTGGTCTATTGATTACAAGTTTTTCTACCTAGAGTACCAGACGCACTTTTCCCTGAGTGTCCGTACCCACACACCGTGAGCAAACCGTTGATCCAGCGCCGAATGTTGCTCCCGTCTCCCTCCCCCACAGCAGCAGCAGCAGCAGCATCTGAAGCCAAGCGCATGACGCAAAACCTGCCTCTCTTACTCTTCTTCTACTTTTCCCTCTCTGCTATGGGCCCATCTCTCCTTCATTCCCAATCTCTCTCGCTCTCCTCTATACCCCCTTCTTCTTCGAGACAAGACTTATTTACACGTCAAAAAACAAGCCCTACGGACCATCCACAAGGGCGACTAGAGAGAAAATACAAGCCGACTGTTTAAAGAATCAAAAGGAGCTGAAGTTTCGGGGTTCGACTAAATTGAGAACTGCAATTACCATGTTCAAAGCAAAAAAAAATATACCGCCTGGAAACATTCAGAAGCTGCTTGGCGATGGACAGGCTGGGTATGTTTTAAGAAGGGAGAATTACATTTTAAAAATAGTATCGTCGAGCTACTAAAACAGTGGAGTTGATTTGTGGATAAAGATGAGTGAAAATCTGCGTTGAATAAAGATACTGAAGACTGTATTTTATGTTTTGTGAGATTAAAGCAGTACTAAGTAACGTGTTTACCTTTATAAATCATTTTCGTAGTCCCTCTGGGGGTAATACAAGTGTTAATGGGATGATTGGAGGGTCTTTCATCTCCCCCTGGTGTCTCTGGCCAGAAAACCATGCTTGCAACTTGACAGCCACCGGGTCGGAGCAACCAATACACACAAATAGAATCACGAAGAAGAACAGGCTAACGGGCAAAGCTAACTGCGGGCTAGCGCCACTTTAAACAGTATGAGTGAAAAAATAATATCTCCATTGTATAACTGGATGTACAACAGCCCTCTCTCCCTTTGTCTTTTCTGTCAGCGTAGTATTTACTCTCAAAGACATTTAATAAGTAAAACATTTTTAACTTGCTACGACACCTGCAGTTGCGCTTATGGCCTCTAGGGGCAAGAGTTACTCAGTACTGCTTTAAGCTTGGCGTGTGGTTTTGAGCTACCGGCGGGGACAAATGAATGCACTTTTAATAGTAGAAAGTATTCGGACTCCCATCCAACAGAAGGATCAAATCAAGCACAGAGGCATGCCGACTGTTTCTGCAAACATCTGTAAAAGAATGGGTCGCTCTCTGGAGCTCAGTGAACCAAAGTCCGCTCTGTGTGATATTGTAGCTAAGTGGAAGCGATTGGGATCAACATACACTCAGCTCCAAAAAGGTAGACCACGTAAATTAGCTTTCTGGTGAGTTGATTGCTACAGCCCTCCAAACGTCATGTGACCTTCAGATTAGCTGAAGAAGAGTGGAATGGGTTTCCATGGCCAGGCAGCTGCATCCAAGCCATGCATCACCAAGTGCAAAGCAAATTGGTCGGATGCAGTGGTGTAAAGCAGGACGCCACAGGACTCTGGAGCAATCGGATGGACGAGTCTGGGTTTGGCGGCTGTCAGGAGAACGGTACTTGTCTGACTGCATTATGCCAAGTGTAAGTTTTGTGGAGGGGGGATTATGGTGCTGGGTTGTTTTTCAGGAGCTGGCCTTGGCCCCTTAGTTCCAGTTAAAGGGATATTTCAGGATTTTTGACATAGGGCCTCATTTCCCTGTTATCCAGAGTGTTGTTGATTTCTGGAGATGTATATATATTTTTAATTCATGCAGGCCTTATATTTGAAGAGTTTATTGGTGCTAGGCTAGTGCTAGGCTAGTGCATGTCTATGGTAACTAGTAGCCTGCATTAAAAACAGTCTGACCCAAGCACAGTGCACAGTGTAAATATAACCATTTTGCATTTAAAATAACTTATATTTGAGCAGCTTCAGCTTCCTGGTTGTAAGCTACGCAGCGGCGGAGTGATCTGCTAGGTTACCGGATCTACAGTAGTTTGTTTACCTGCGGCCGGCTTTACTACACGTGGAATTCACAAAGGAGCTTTCTACAAATCAAATATGGTAACGTTTGGAGGACTACCTGATGAAGTTGTTAATGCAGGCTACTAGTTACCATAGACATGCACTAGCCTAGCACCACCGAACTCTTCAAATATAAGGACTGCATGGAAAAGAATTAAAAAAAAACATCTCCAGAAGTCAACACTCTGGATAACTAGGAAATGAGGCCCTATGTCAAAAACCCAAAAATATCCCTTTAAAGCAGTGCTTCTCAATATTTTTTTGCCGCGCTCGTTGTGTGTCTGTCCGGGCGCCTCTGATGGTGTTCCCGACGTGAACGGTCATTAAACAGCAGCAGTTTGCCTGAAAAGGTTTCGCTTTGAGTCTCCCACTGTCCGGAGGAACGAGTACAGTCGAACGGGCAGGAGCTGGAGTATTGATCCTGCCCGCGCTGTGCCATTTAATGACCATACGCGAGTATTTGACCAATCTTCACCAGATAAACACCAATTTAAAGCACACGAGTAGCAGCGCAGCACCGTGGGATCGCTTTACAGTTAGACGTGGACAGTTAATGTGCATTATTTACCGCCCCACTGTTTGAGAACCACTGCTTTAAAAGGAACTATAAATATTTCAGCGTGCCAAGAGATTTTGGACAATTCTACGCTCTCAATTGTTCCAACATGACTGCGCACCGGTGCAAAAAGCCAGGTCCATAAAGACACGGATGAGAGTGAGGTGTGGAATAACTGGATTGGCCTGACCTCAACCCCGCAGAACACCTTTGGGATGAATTGGAGCAGAAACTGAGAGCCGGGCCGTCCAACAGCAGTGTTACCTCACAAGTGCGCTTCTGGAAGAATGGTCAAAAAATCCCCTCGAACACTCTGAACCTTGTGCGCAACCCTCCCAGAAGAGTGGAAGCTGCCATAGCTGCAAAGCTTTCATTTCTATGACACTCCGAGCTCTCAACACAAGACGAGAGCATTCCGATTCATTAAAAAGATCTAAACCAGGGACCGCTTATTTGGGCTAAAAAGATTGACTGTCGTGGGGAGGACGGCGGCCATATTGGGGAAGGGTAAGACGCCGACAGCGGCTTTAGTGCGAGAACGAGTGTAGAGCTACTATTATGCTAACTTGGATTCCTTTCACAAATCAGTCACTACGATACTCGAGGGTAATAGATTCACGCCCACAAGCAAACAATTCATAAGACTAAATCTTTCAGGGAGATACAAAGACAGGTAGAAAATAAATTGCTAAGTGCGGCCTAGCCTTTATCGAAAAATGCATACATTTATTCCAAGGAGTAGCATAACTACTTTGCGCCGAAAGCCAAGAAAATTGTAAATTCATTATAAGTGCGCTGCTCTGCGGTTGTTGTGCCTCGGTAAAGTTATGTTTTATGCATTAGGCAAACAGGGAATTGATCAAACGGAGCAGGTATTGTTAGCTTCAATAGCAGAAAAACAGTAAATGTAGGCCTCAAAAAGCTACAGGGTGCACGGGACGCTAACGAGGAGAGTGTATTTCTGTAGATAAAAAAGTGCACGGGGAACAGTGGGATCCGGACTTGTGTAGCCTCGAGACAAAAAAAGGCAACTTCCAGCCAGGCGGAATGTAGGAGGGGAGCCGAGAGTTTGGTTTGCGAGGCAGAAACTAGGTCCAAATCCAGGACTAAACCCCACGTCGTACTTTCCAACGCCCGAGGTATGAGCAACGCTTTGATGAGTCATTGAACAAAAAGTGAAAAAATGCGGACACTAGTAAGAGCGTATTATATAATAGCTTTGCATTGCTGGAGTGGGAAATGTCAAATTCAAATGCTTTCCGGATAATAATAATTGCCCGTCTGCCTTTTTTGATGTGAATGAGTTACGTGAGAGAGAAACAATACAAAAAGTGGAGCTAAATTACAAGTTTAAGTGGTCAAGTACAATCTAACTATTGAACCTGACCTTCACTTCCAACACAAAGAGGTTGCACAAGGGAATGGACAAGATGAAGCTCAGAGAAAATGGAGCCACACACAATCGTGAAGTGAACTGAAATGTATACATGATTTGAAACTTTTTTTATGAATAAAATCTGAAAAGTGGGGTTTGCAAAAGTATCTATACCCCTTACGGTTTTCTTTTCAAAATGCCACTCTGCCATAAAGGCCAGATTTTTGCAGCGTACGACTAATAGTTGTTCTGTAAACAGTTTCCCCCACCCGAGCTGCAGCTCTCTGCAGTTCATCCAGGGTCATCATAGGCTTCTTGGTAACAGCTGTGGTCAGTGCTTGTTCGGTCAGTAAGTTTAGGAGGACGGCCGGGTCTTGGTGATGTCATACTCTTTCCATTTCTGAATGGTGTATTTACAGTATCTGTACTTTGAGATGTTCAAAGCGTTGGAAATCTTTTTATAACCTAACCCAGCTTTATACTTCTCAATAACTTCATCTCAGACCTGTCTGGTGTGATCTTGGACTTCATGACGCTGTCTGCTCCCCAACAGTCTCTGAACAGACCTCTGAGACCATCACACAGCAGCTGTATTTGAACTGACATTAGATTACACACAGGTAGACTCTATGGGATCATTCAGAAATCATCAGGCCACTTCTGAAGGCAATTGTTTGCACTAAAAGAAAAGGGGGGCCAGTACTTATGCACATCCCACTTTTCAAAATTCATTTGACTTCACAATTGTGTGTCACTTCGTGTGAGTCTTTCACATAACATTTCAATTAAATATATTTATGTTTAAGGTCCCTAGCGTGGCAAAATGTCAAAAAGCTTAAGGGGGGGCCGATACTTATGTAACCCACTGTATGGACCCAAACCGAGCTCTTCCATGTTTTCCATATTTAAATACGGTTTACGTGAGTAGTTACACGATCCAAGTCTAGTTACAGAAAATTAAGATAAAACGGGTACTATATTGTAAGGCGTAATAAGAAGTTTTCTCGCCTTAAGACAAACCTATGGAGGTAAGAATGAAAGCTGTGTTTAAAAATAATGACAGAGATGGGGCAAAAACGTTTCAGTGGAGAGTCCATTACAGCGAAGAACGTCCGGAGCCTGCCCCCATTTCCTGTTCGGCTTCAGCAGCTAATAGCGATGCTACGTCCATGTTTTCCCACAGTCTATGGCGACAGCACAATCTCACCACATTCTCTTCAGAGGACATTTTACCACAACGTATATAAAAGAAGAGCATGATGGAATTTTCAGACGACATTTAACACTAGATCGAGTCTCTCAATTCGGCTACATGTAATTCGCCACCTTATCAAATCCCTTTACCACAGTGCATCTAGAAGCGGCGCACTCCGGATTTGGAACACACTCAGAGGAGGAATTTCAACTTCAGCCTCTAGACGCGTCCTCCTAATTGATCCCCATTAATGAAACAGTCCGTCAGACACTTAGTGCCGTCAGATAAGCCGGAGCACGGGGCGACAGCGCGGGGTCGTATATATGTCGTTGATCCAATTCTGCCTCCACCTCTGGCTGTGACACTGACGGGACGGGGGGGGGGAAAGCAAAGCAATCTGTCACGCTCTTTAAGGCAACGGCTTTAAATATTTCAGCAGCTTTAAGAAGAGAAAGTGCTGAGGCGGCCGCCGCAGTGAAATCTACCACTCGGCAATTAAAATTAGACGGGAATGCGACGGAATGCGAGAGAAGAGGTCTGGGGAGCAGCCGGCGTGAGGTGTGAGTGAATTTAGCTCAAAAAGGAACGAGTTATTTAGTCTGTGAGTCCAGGGCCAACAAATGGTGATTTTTTTTTTCTGAAAATGTTTGCGTGAACCTTTCACTTTCACAAAATTGGTAGAATACTGTATCCTGCAAGTCCATGAAATCGATACAAATGCTTTATAATTAGATGTGTCGTGTCAATTGTCCAATCAGAGAGCCCACAGAGCCCCGTGCTTTGGGTTGCCAGGTCCTACGGTTTCACCCAGTGGTTCCCAAACTTTAAACTTTACAATCCCACCCTCGTGAAAATACACGTCTAATAATATCCGAAATCATTTAAAATCTGATTTAGTAATTAACTAAATACAATCAATATTTCTCTTTTACCTACTGTATCTTCAAATCATCTAGGGACCCGACCCCCACTTTGGGAACCACTGGGTTAAACCAGTTGGCAATAAATATATGACGCACGCTACAAACACTATCTTTAAGGTGACCGTCTGGAAGTCTCAGTGTTTTACAGATTTTCTAAAATGTGCAAAATCATCCACTTGGTCTCAGCAACTAACCAGAGTCTAGTATCCTCCCGCATCGACCAATGAGACAGGCTTTTCTTGTTAGGACCAATCAGGAGGGGGAGGAGCCTGATTGTTTACTTTTGAAAATTCGGTTCCCGCTCTTCTCATTTTACAAACTAAGAAGGGCCTACAGGTCAAAGAGGGAAGGAATTTGATTGTTTATTTTGAAATTTCCCTCCATCTCTCCTCACTTTGCAAACGTACAGACTATCACTTTAAACAAAGGCACTTAATTCCACAGAAGCCCAAAAGGGTCAAAAAGTCCAAGCTTAAATCCATAACATAGGCCTTGAATTTGTGTCCATAAACGCGCTGCAGACTAAGTGTGTCCGTGTTCATGTGGAGTTTCTTACCGGTGACGGAGAGCTCGGTGGTCTTGCGCACCACGAAGCTGCCCAGCTGCAGCTCGCAGGTGTAGTTCCCGGTGTCCTCCTCTCGCACCTCGCGGATGTACAGAGAGTCCTTGGTCTCGATGGTGGGCCTCCACTGCTGCAGCCGGCACTCCTGTGTTTGGACGCGACAGAAATCACTATGACGTCAAAAACATAACGAGTTAGCCTGTTTAACCGCTTTTCTCCGGTTCAGCTTCACCCAAATCTAGGCTCATTTGAAAGTTCAGACCTACAAAATGGATCTAGAAGGATCTTTTTCCTCACATTTGTCAGTCTGTAAGTACCGTATATTCCGGACTATAAGTCACACTTTTGTTCATAGTCTGGCTGGGGGTGCGACTTATACTCGGGTGTTACTTATATATCAAAATATATAATTTCACATGTTATTATTTTCACACTGACCGCCGCTAGAGGGCGCTCTAGGCCTATGTACCAGTATCTGCTACTCCTGTACCACTGAAGATTTAGAAAAATGGTGGAAGTTACTCTTACTACTCCATGCCCAGGTAGTAGCCAATACTCCAGAGCGACTTATATGTTTTTTCTTTGTTATTATGCATTTTTTGGTTGGTGCGACTTATACTCCAGTGCGACTTATAGTCGTATAGAAAATACGGTATCTGTTTTTTCTGTTTCTTTTCAAGATATGGTTTAAAATAAAAATCAAGCACTTAATGCATAAAAAGGGGCAAAATGGACTATATTTTTAATAATGAAATCTTAAAGCAGTACTAAGTAACTCATGCCCCTAGAGGCCATAAGCGCCACTGCAGGTGTCGTAGCATGTTGCGTTTTTTGAGAGTAAATACATTGATAGAAAGACAAAGGGAGAGAGGGATATTGTACATCCAATTACACAATGGAGATAAAACTTGGCTGTAAATACTGTTTAAGTGGCGCTAGCCCACAGTTAGCTTTGCCCGTTAGCCTGTTAGCTTTTTCTTCGTGATTCCATTAGTGTGTATTGTTACCCCCAGAGGGACTACGGAAAGGATTTATTAAGGTAAACACGTTACTTAGTACTGCTTTAATAATTGATAGATTTAGGTTTACATTAATTTTGGATGTATTAGTTACAAAGTTTTATCATGTTAAACGGGAAATAATCTTGGTCATTGCCATTCAAGGCTCAATAAGTTCGGTTAGGAATTTTATATATATATTAAAAAAAAAATCACAAATCACAAAACAAACTTCACAATATAACCCCCACCTGAACCGAGCACGTTTAGCTTTACCCAAATGTAAAAGCTTTTAGATTTGGGTAAAGCTGAACTGGAGAAAATGCGCTCGGTTATGGTGGGGGTTAGGAGGTTAAGCAAAAGACAGGGCAACGTCTCACCTAAATGGTAAAAAAAATAAAATAAAAAAATAAAAAATTAAAGTCGTCATATTTATTATTTCAACTTCTCTCGTGTTGTTTGAGTAACGCCGGCGGATTACTTTACAATCAGAACGAGATGACGGACTTCTCTCAGTAAGGGGAACCGTTGGGTTTCACAGTGCGCCTGCTTTCAACTCGACTGAAAAGGCGCCATAGTTTCCCTTCTGTACTTCTAATTAGCCGCGACATAAGGTTTTTCCCGAGCCTTATCTTCGAGTGTGTGGGACAGTGATCCGCCGAGGCCTTCGAGTCGAAACACAATGTCATTAACGAGAGTAGCGTCTCTTCCAAAGCGACGCCGAGATATTAGGGGGAAACGAGGAGTGCGAGGATTTGTAGCAGCGGAAGTCAAGCTTAAAAAAGACATATCATGCTAAATCGACACTTTTACAGCTATTCCCACTGCTGCCTGCGGGGGGAGCTCCAGGCAAACCCCTCACCAGCCTCTGCGCTTTAGAGGAGTGGTTCCCAAAGTGTGTGTGGGGGTCGGGGGACGATATATTTTGCATTTCTCACATTGAATTTGATGTGTTTAAGTTAAATCAAGCCAAATATCATAAAGTATCTAAACTCTCTCATTAAACTCTATTTTAAATGTTTTGCACCTTCAATTATTATAAATGCACATTTTATAGAAGGGGGTTGTTGGTTGAGAGATCTTGGGGGCCTGAAGGTCAAGGGGGTTCGAATCCCGGCTCCCGCAGGTGCACACTGGTGTTGTGTGCTTGGGCAAGACACTTCACCCACCTTGCCTCTGCGTACATTTGTGTATGAGAGTGTGAATGGGGGACTGGCACCTTTCCTGTAAAGCGATTTGGGCCTAATGAAGGTAGAAAAGTGCTATATAAGTTGAGACTATTTACCATTTTTACCATTTATATAAACATTATTTAAAATTAGAATTTAAATATTGAGGTGTCTCCAGAAAACCACCCTTGCAACTTTCCTGCCTCTAGGTCAGAGGCGCAATACACACTAATGGAATCATGAAGAAGAAGCTAACAGGCTAACGGGCAAAGCTAACTGCGGGCTAGCGTCACTTCAGCAGTATTTACAGCCACGTTTAAGTGGAAAAAATTATCTCCATTGTGTCATTGGATGTACAATATCCTTCTCTCCCTTTGTCTTTTCTGTCAGCGTAGTATTTACTCTCACGGACAATTAAAAAAAAAATGCAACATGCTACGACACCTGCAGCGGCGCTAATGTCCTCTAGGGGGCATTAGTTACTTAGTTCTGCTTTAAGCTGCATATGCACTATACAGTATGTCCAATTCAAGACTATTCCTGTAATATCTTATATCGCAGTTGAAGTTTAGTGTCTACACTTCAACTACAGAGAAGATGACTCAAAAACCTTGATCTAAGATGGACAACTCCTGTACGACTGAGAGCCTATACAGACATTCTTGTAATATGTAAATATGATGGATTGGTGGTATTATTAATAGGGAAAGTACTAGTAGTTCGCTCATTGTTGTACTTTGCTCTGCATTTGGGTTCATTGGTCTACTACCATCAACTAGTCCACGTTATCTCCACAGGTTTAGTTAAGTATAGTGAATTAAAACATGACACCCAGCTCCGTGACAGCCCGGTGGGTGAAGTTGTTCCTCTTTGAAAGGAGCGCCCTGACGAGATTCTGTGAGGAGCGAGTAATGTAATAATGTAGTAATGACAGTAACAGTACTTATGCTCAGTATACGATATTTAATCAAATGTGTTGCAAACCTCTGCAGTAGAATGTGGCACAGAGCGGAAGTTTGAGGAATCTAGTTATAGCGGTGGCGGTGGGGCTGCCTGAGGAGTTTAGCATAGCGTATTAACTACTGTATGTGTCCTCACTTCACCTTTTACTCATACAAAAGTTACTTTCAAATCGAGCAAAGAGGAGAAAGTTGGTGGCGTGTCATAAAGTCAATATCTATGGCTCATAAAAACTCCACCGATGGGAACAAGGAAGGATTATGTTTAATAAAAGCAATTTTGTGGACGTTCAAACCCCTGTGTCTCGGCTTTAGTTTTTATGTTGTTTTTCTAAATTTTTTCCAAACTTCTATTTTCATTGAGCATAATTGACCTTTTGCAAAAGCCCCGCCCTCTTAGCCAAGGTTAGCTATGTTGCGGCTAAAGCATCACTGTGCAACCGGCAACAGCGTGTGGACTAGTCGAGCTCTCTCAAGGTAAGTTGATCTCTTCTTATGTTTCGCCAGTCTGGGGTCTGCCCCTGCTCCGGTCTCAATAAGTTAGGTTAGGCGTTTGATATTAGAAAAAACAAACAACAAACAAAACTTAAAAATGTAACCTCTACGTGAAACAAAAACGAGGATGAGAATGCAACAAAAGAGCGGAAAAAAAAAAAAAGACCAAAAAAAAGCTGGTTGCAGTGGCTTTGTCCCCCCCGCAAGCTGTGGCTCAGCGGGGCCACATACAAGTAATCATTCAATTTTTTTAGCATTTTTTTTTCATAACTTTTTTGCTGCGTCTTTGTCACATTCGTTGTCACTCTCTTTCATCTTTTCGTGTCACTCCTTTGTTGACACTTTTTTTTAGTTTTCATTGTTCCTATTTTGGTGCTTTTTTCAAGAAGCTTTTAGAACAGGAGTAAAAAAAATGTGCTCTGCTCCCTCTGGTGTAAATAATCCAGCAAAAACAGATCGAAGGAAGAACCAAAGTGAACACGATTTCTCAGATAAGTGAAATGTGACTCCATATTTTGGATTTTGGGGATAAGGTAATGTTATAACACTACGCTCAAAAAAGTAGATTTTGCATGATATGTCCCCTTTAGTGTAATTGCTAATCGACATGTTAAGCGAGTCATTCTGTTCGTTTGGTATTTTAGGGCGGAGAACCCCTTTAGGCTGTGAGCAGTGAGTGTAGGTCCCCCCCCCCCCCCCTTTAAAAAGCACTGTATCCCCCGCTGACGAACAGGAGCCAATAAGCCTGAGGGCGCGCCGTCGTTTAAGTCTTTATGTCGCGTTTAATTCCGTTCAGCGCGACGCCATTGGAGACGCGGGCGGCTTTGATGGATGAGGTCCCGGACGTCGCCGAACAGCTTCATCAATGTCCACTCCCGGTGCGCTGGGGGACGGAGGCGGGGAGGGTCCCGGGCCTGCTCCATATTCATAAGTTTCAACAACAACTTTTACAACTATATAGCAAGGGGGCGGACGAGCGAGCGGGACGTCCGGAGGCCTCCAGATGAGTATTGGTCGGAGACTTTGACTCGGGGAAATCGAGCGGCGTTTCCCCCCCCCCCGTACCTTATACCACGTGATCTCCGGCTCTGCACCCGGCTGCGTGTACTCCTCGAGCCCCGGGCAGGAGATGTTTTTGGACTTGCTCAGCTCGGCCTTCTCGTAAAACCTCATCTTGGAGTTGTAGCAGACGTCCGTGTCGTTCTCCGCCACGTTCAGGGACATGGACACCTTCATGCAGTACGTGGAGTTCCTGCGAGAGAGAGAGACAACCGCCGCAACGTCAAGCACAACATTCACAGCAAATACGTTTCAGATAGGACGGAATATCAAAGCCAGGGTTAGGGCCGCGCGATATTGAAGGACCTGCGATATGCGATCAGTGGTGCGATATCGCGATATTTTGCCTAAACATTTCAACACGATATGTTGCATTCTATTTAAACACGAATCGAAAGTCTTTCAGCTATACCAGAAGTCTTGAAAATTCACAAAAGCATGATCAAAAAGAGGGTCAAATTTTACTAAACTAGGAAATGCTTAACCTCTTAACCCTTTTCATGAACTTATGCATGATTTCATGGTACATTCATGCATTACTGAATCATGACTTCTGAGGAACAAACATGATAATATGTTGGTTCATGGATGACTTCATCCCTGAATTAAACGTCTTACTGTAATGAAAGTACATGAACATCTTAATAATACATCATGATCATGAACGTCATGACTCATATGGCAGAAATCTACTTGCAAATGATGGACAAGAACACAAGTATGGATAACATTTACGGCAATTAAAAGCATATTATTTGCTAATCCTTAATACATCATGATTTCATTATGATTGTGTCCTCTCAACTAAAGTGGTGTGTTTTTGTGTTTTTCATATAAAAGCACCAAAAATAACAGTATAAGTATTACCAAAATTAATGTAATTTATACTTATACGTGATTATGAATAAATCATTAGCTCTTCATTACTTCATTTTGAGTATGTCCCCTCAACTAAAGTGGTGCATTACCCTAAACTTTAACCTATTAAGTTATACTTTGTGTTCCATAATTTGCAAGTAGCTTTCCCCCATATGAGTCATGATGTTCATGATCATGATGAGTTATTAAGATTCTCATGTAGCGTACATTTATTACAGTTAGACGTTTAATTCAGAGATGAAGTCATCCATGAACCAACATGTTTGTTCCTGAGAAGTCATGATTTAGTAATGCATGAATGTATCATGAAATCATGCATTAAATCATTCATAAGTTCATGAAAATCATGCATGAACTCATGTACCCTGATTATAAAGTGTTACCATTGCCCTTTTTGTCGTGTTATGGGAGGATTTGGGATATTTCAAAACCCAATAAATCACTTGCTGTTAACCAATCCTATTGATGCAGAGAACAATGTTGATATAGCATAATATAAACATTTGAACACATTTCTCGTCTCCCGCTGCTCTGCTGCGGCTTTATTAGAGTGACTTACAACACTGTGCATAAGCAGGCTTATAAAGACGAGAACGCTTCCGCACCGATATGCCACACTGCTCCGTCAAATAAAACATTTGCCGCGGCCGTGAATGGCTCTCCCCGTAGACCGTGGCAAAAACATGTACTCCCCGACATTACAGTCACCTTCCATTGATTCACAGCGGGTTATAAATCCCCCTTTTTCTTTGCGCGCTATACAGCACAGTATATGACCAGAGTCTATTGTAGCAGGCCATTTTCCTCGAGCCGTAGCGCGCCACAAATCCGGCCGCCGTGTGAAAGCGAGAGACGCCCGATCGATCTTCAGCTTGTGTTGACATCGGGCGTAGATATCGGCTTTTATCGGCGTGCACGGCTTGCAATATCAAAGGAAGAAGCTCAGAAAACATCCAATCCGTCCGCTCAGTCAAAAACAGCTGGGTTTAGTTGATCTACAGACGCTAACTAACAAAAAGGTTTGTTCTCCTCTGGGATTTCAACTAATTCTTGGACTCATTTTTAAGCTATTAATCCCCCCACCTTAGAAGAAGAGAAAACTAGGCAAAATGTAGTTTCAGTTTTATTTGTTGAACTCTGAAAGCCATAAAACACAAACACTTCACCCAATAAACAGGTTTTCTGCAGGGTCTGAACACTTTCGTCACGATGAAAATAGTTTTTTTTATTTCTATTTTGAATGCGAGCCCAAACGCTCAGCCGACTTGAGCCTTTCCCACGGCCGGCTTTCGCGACATCGAGGGGGCATATGGCATTGACTGTTTGCCAGGGCCCCGGCGCGTTCGAGCTAATCCGCTAACGGCTAATGCGGCGGCAATTATGTGCGGATTTAGCCGTGTTTGTGATTGTCCGTTGGCTCGGCTCGATTTGTGTGTCCAGCTTTGAGAAATTAGCAGGGCACTGATTTCGCTAAACAGTGCCCGTGTGTTTGTCGAGGGGGGATTTTGAGCGAATTGTGGCAGTCTCGTTTGCCCATTTGGAACGCAAAAAGAAACGATCGATCGCAGAGGAGCTGTGCTTCTTCTGTCCCGGAGACCGCGTTCTGTCCAGGATCAGATCAGATGCAGATCGCAAAATCACAGTCAAAGTGGTTGGAAACACGTGACTGCTGATTAGTAATGGAGGCAATCGGAGCTTAAATGGCCTTTATTGTGACAACATTTGAATGATGGATGGAGTCAGGATGGGTTTATTTAGTTCTTTCGATACCGGTACTTTAACAATACTTGGTTGGCTATACTAAAATATTTGTCGTCTAGAACCAGACAATAATGTGTGGGAGATCTGTACATTTTGAATATTATCTCCAATGTCAGAAAATGTGGGAAAATTGGGAGAAATTGTGATAAAAATAATGAACAATTGTGTGGAAAAAATAGGTGGAAAATAGAGAAAATATTAAAAAGTGCAAAAATGAACAAAAATAAAAGTACAAAAAAATAGGCAAAAAAATGATAAACATTAGGCCAAAATATAAAAAGAAAAAATCCTTCAAAAATGTTTTTGGGGAAAAAAATATCATTTATTTGCGCTGAAACAACCGAGTAATTTCCTTTAATCCTGTTCCTGCACCAACAGTATAAAAACTTAGATCTAAATATAGAAGACGTTTTTTTTTGGTACCTGCTTTCAATAATACAATTTTTTCGATACCAGTAATACCAAAACCTTTTTTCCGATACCAGACTGGTATAATTTAACAGTACCCAGCCCTACTCACGACCCACTGAAATTGATTATGTATGATTTGTTCAAGAAGCTCTCAGATTTGGGTAAAGCCGAACAAATATGCTCGGTTCAGGGGGGGGGGTTCATAAGTTCAGCTAATTCCACTCATTAATTGTCATTTTTCAGCATCAGACTTCAGCATGAACGGAGGGGCGGTCTGACTCCTGACACCTCCCCCCCCCTGACGTTACTGTTAGCTCAAAGCTAGCTCTAATGGCTAATCAGAAATGGTTCCGTAATCACATTTCTATTAGAGAGGGGCGGTTTTAATTAAGACATCCATTATGTGCGTTCATTAATTTCCCCACAGGTGCCGCTCTGCTCCCTGGGGGGGGGGGGATCAGATCAATCCGCCCGCCTGTTATTTAATATGTGAGCGACCAAGTTAAAGGGCACGGTCGATCAATATACAGAAGTCTGTTGTTGCGTTATTACACATTACACAACACTGCTGCACTTAAAATCAATGTGTTTAGTAAAAAAAAATAAAAAAAATAAAAATACAAATAAAAAATCGCAATTAACCATCTGCCCTTTTCCCACAGTCTCTGAAAAAAAAAAATTAAAATAAAATGCGCTTTACAGACTGTACAATTAGCCGAGCCCTGCGCTCCAGATTGCCGGGATAACAAGCAGCTGAGTATGTGGCATTAATAGGCACGTCTGTCAGTCAGGGATGTCACCGCGGAGCCGGCGTGTGTGACAGAGGGATACGAGCTCGTCTCCGCGCTGAGAAGTGGCAGCTGGAGCGTACAGCTGCAGGGCAGGCGCAGGAGGCGGCCCGAAAATGCAATCAAGTTGTTTGGCAATAGGTGGATACAGGTAAGATATTGCTTTCGGTACATGACAGGGCTTCGTTGTTCATTATTATGTTTGTGCAGGTTCTGTCACTGAAATGTCTCTGACTCTCTGACAGAATCTGTTGTTTGGCTCAGGCATTTATGATTATACAACTGGACTCATTTATTATAGTCTAATGATTCTGATAGAAAACTATTTCAGATTCAAAACAGTACATTCGATAGTACTGCAGTAGATTCTATATAATTTAAGTTTTGCTTTTCCAAAGTAGAAGTCGACCAATATGGGTTTTTCCAAGGCCAATGACGATTTTTGGGGATTATTATTGGCCGATACGCACCGCAGATATTTTCGGCCGATTTTCCCAAATGTTTTGTCAATAATCCTTTACGTTGCTTCGAAACAGTAAAATGTGTCAGTGTTGAACTGTGACAGCAGGGGGTGCTGTATGAAGAAGAAGAAGTTTATTTGTATAGTGTCTTTCACAGACATGGTGACAAAGCGCTTTACATGAAGGGCTGATTATTCAGGACATTGATGTTTATTAGATATATCAGATCGAGCTCGTTTTAAAGACAAAAATCTGCAGATTCCAAAACAAAGTCTGGAACATAAAATATATAGATATATCTTTATATATATATAATATATATATATAGAGAAAAGGCAGGAGACTTCGCACATTGATAGAAATGGGTGTGTAGGATAAAGGCTAAAGCCAAACAGTTGCAGAAAGGAAGTCCCGCACACCATCAATCCTTGTTGGAAGTTTATTTATAAAAACATAATATAAAATACGATCCGGGGTGTACAAACTTGTGACAGATTTTCATCTCGATGTTTGTCAAAAAATGTCTCACTTTCGCAGTCGCTTTTATCGGCCAATGGCTGATATTGTGAAATACCCAAATATCGATCGATCGGCCGGCTATTCCAAAGTCAGGTTATGAGCTTTGAAACTGGACTATAATCTATATGGACTTTATATAGTGACAAATACTATGATGATCTCACTTTTATCCTTGTAGTTGTTGGATAAAAATGTCAGTTCTGTGTACCTATTTTCCCCCAATTAAAACAGAATTTACATGTATTTTATTGCCGTGATATGTTACTTAGTTTGGCTAAGGTTATGCCAACAGAAGAATAAAGTATTATTGCAATCAAAGTCAAAGTCTGCCCTTGGTTTACAAACTAGAGAAAAGTAGTCCACTGTAGCCGACGCTCTCCAAAGAAGCGCTAGCCCTGCATGAACTCTGTATGGGAGGATAAGCCGGTCCCGCTGCCCCTAAATCACTGTTTTACGGCCGTGCCATATTTACGACAGGGGTGCGAAGGTCGGCGAGAGGAGGGAGGAGCGCCGCTGCTACCTGTGGCTCCCACTCATAACTCAGCTGTCAGCTCGTCCACAACCCCCCGTCCCGCGATGATTAAAGAGGCCGGAGTCAGAGAGCAGACCGCGGGCCCCGTCCCCGACTGTACCGAGAGCTGCCAAGTCTGAAACAATGCACCCCTTACGTAACAATCCGCCCAGCGTGTCCTTGTGCTGTGGCCATATGAGCTTTTTGTCTTGTCTTGTGAACATGACATTGGAGGTAAAGGAGGAGAAACTACAATAGACACACCGGCCATTTCTCCCAAAAAAGCCTTTCATCAAACGGCTCGCTGTATAAAACAATGTTCAGTCCTGATTCACCTCTGATCAGTACACTGACCAAAAAAGACTTGACACAAAAGGAAGGAAGGAACTAAGGAAGGAAGGATGGATGGAGTGTCATTCTAATCACAGAAACATGGATTAATAATGACAGAGAATTTGAGTTTTCTATTGAGGGTTATGAATTTATAAGTATGAACAGAAAGAATAAGCATGGAGGGGGCGTAGCTATGTTTATAGACTCCAACTATAGTTATAAAGTAATGCAAAATAAGACAATGGTGGTGGATGATACACTTGAATGCCTTACTGTAGAGATTACAAGGCAAAAAAAGAAAAATATTATTGTGAGTTCTATTTATAGAACACCTGGCTCTGATATAGATGTTTTTTCTAACTGGATGGAGGAGCACTTTTCAGGATTAAATCATAAAGTCATGTTTGTGGGGGGAGACCTCAACATCGATCTGTTAAACCCATATAAACATAAAAAGACGGACGAATTTATAAATACTTTATTCAGTATAGGTCTGTTTCCTCTAATCACTAAACCAAGTAGAATAACAACCCATAGTGCCACCTTGATTGATAACATTTTCTCAAATGAAATAGAAAATGATACAGTCAGCGGGTTAATTATAAATGATATTAGTGATCACCTTCCAGTTTTCGTTATGTATAAAAATGGATATGTAAAGGATGAAGAGAAAAACAAGTATTGGTTTAGAAGGGTAAAAACAGAGAAAACTATTGATGCATTTAAAAAGGAGCTTTTAGCTCAAGACTGGAATATTGTGTACAGAGAGAATGACACGAATATGGCTTATGATGAGTTTACGCGAGTATTTCAAAAGGTATACGACAAAAACTGCCCAATGAAGAAATACTGTAAAAACAGAAAGTGTAAAGAAACACCATGGATGTCTAAAGGTTTACTAAATGCTTGCAAGAAAAAAAATAATCTTTACAAAAACTTTATAAATAACCGAACAAAAGAAGCTGAGGATAAATATAAGAAATATAAAAATAAACTGACAGGTATCATGAGAAAATGTAAACAGGATTATTATAATACATTGTTAGATAGCAATAAGAATAATATTAAAGGTTTATGGAATAGCTTAAATAGTATAATTAGAAATAAACCAAGAACGATTAATTATCCAAAATATTTCAAAGATGAGGATAACACGTTAAATAATATGAATGAAGTAGTCGAAACATTTAATAAATTCTTTGTAGATGTTGGACCAAACCTTGCTGCAAAAATTGCAAACGTTGAGAACTATAATTGTGAACTGATAGACACAAATCCTATGTCCCTGTTCCTCAACCCTGTGGAGGAAAAGGAGATACTGGACATTGTTAAAGGGTGTAAAAATAAGACCTCGACCGATTACCATGAAATGGACATGAAAACTTTAAAAACTGTTATTGAAAGTATCTCTAAGCCGTTAACTTACATCTGTAACTTATCGTTACAAACTGGACAATTTCCTGATGGTATGAAAGTAGCAAAAGTGATTCCTCTGTTCAAGGCAGGAGATAAACATCTCTTTACAAACTACAGGCCTGTTTCCCTTTTACCGCAATTCTCTAAAATCTTAGAAAAGGTTTTTAACTCTAGACTTGACAGCTTTATCGAAAAGTGTAATTTACTCTCGGACAATCAGTTTGGTTTCAGGAACAATCACTCAACCTCACACGCGCTCTTTGATATAACTGAAGAAATAACTAATGCTGTAGATAACAAGAAATATGCAATAGGGTTATTTATTGACCTGAGTAAAGCGTTTGATACAATAAACTATGATATATTAATTAATAAACTAGAACATTATGGAATTAGGGGGGTAGCTCTACAGTGGGTTACCAGTTACTTAAAAAATAGAAAACAATGTGTGAAAATCGGTGATTATCAGTCGAGTTGTCGACAAATTGTCTGTGGTTTACCTCAAGGTTCTATTCTAGGCCCAAAATTGTTTAATATGTATATTAACGACATTTGTAAAACGTCTGAAGTACTTAAATTTATCTTGTTTGCTGATGATACAAATATTTTTGCATCAGGAGATGACTTACAGCAGCTGTGTCGGATTGTCAACTGGGAACTCAAAAGTGTCAATAAGTGGTTCAAACAAAATAAATTATCTCTAAATCTGAGTAAAAGCAAAATGATGATATTTGGCAACTGTAATTGCAATGCTCAGGAAGCAATTCAGATAGAGGGTGTTGTTATCGAGCAAGTGCATGAAATCAAATTCCTTGGGGTGATTATTGATGACAGAATTACTTGGAAATCTCATATTAAATATATATCTACGAAAATTTCTAGAAGCATTTCAGTAATTGCAAAAGCAAAGCACATTTTAAACATCAAAGCTCTACATACCTTATACTGTTCTCTGATTTTGCCCTACTTATATTATTGTACTGTGGTTTGGGGTAGTACTTATAAAAACACAGTTAAACCAATAATATTGTTGCAAAAAAGAGCTATCCGAGTAATTCATAAAGTTGGGTTTTTGGACCACACAAACTCATTATTTCTAAAATCAAAGATCATGAAGTTTTGTGACATTGTTGAGTTCCAAACTGTACAGATGTTATTCAAAGCAAGGTATAAATTGTTACCAATCCAAATACAAAGAAGGTTCCAAGAACGTACTGGTTGTTATGATTTACGTGATGAATTAAACTTTAGGATTCAGAAACATAGCACAACTTTGAAAAGTTTTAGCCCAACAGTTAATGGTGTACAGTTGTGGAATAAACTGGAGATGGATTTGAAACGATGTCCAAACATCAACCTGTTCAAATATAAATATAAACAAAAGACTTTTGAAATATACAGACAAGAAGAAATGTGTTGCCACTAGGGGGAGCAGTGGGATCAATTATGTGTATTGTTTCCTCTATAATCTGGAAGAGTGTTGCTGCTTGGAACGGTTGTCATTCTATTGCTCAAATTCACAAATGGAGAATTAGGGTTGGCAGGTTATGGATCTGTTGAGAGGGACCCTCCCAACGGGCTCTAAACCTTGTCTTTTAATGCACCACTCAGCATAGGAACATATTCTACAAAATCAGCTGTTAGGGCAGCCGTGTGGGGGTTTGTTGATTGGGAGTTACTGCTCTCTTCAAATGGCCCGCTCTACACTCTGGCTTTTTAATGCACCACACTATGCAGGGCTACAGCATACTTCACATATAACTCAATTAAATAAATATATAATAATAATGATTATGAAAATTACACCCAAATTAAAATTATACTGAGAATGGTAACGACAACTGGGAAGTATCAAGATCTCGGAGTATAATACCTATTAATGTACCTTCATAACATAAAAGTAACTCTCGGTTATCAAGGGTAAAAATCTGAAAGAAATATATTAAGGATCACATTTTTATTTTATTTTGACTGCTTTGAACTAGACAGCGTACATGAAAAAAGATTGTTGTTGTAGCTGTGCGTTGTTTCAATTAATTGTATAAACAGTTCATATATTTTTTTTGTAAGTTTGTAAGTTGGTCTGTACGAATGTAGCTGCTTGAAATGTTTTGTAATGTTCTTTTTTTATTTATTTTATTGCACTTGGGGGTGGGCACTCATAAGCTTTTGCTTCAGCCCACTCCTTTTGAGCACTATGTGTACTGCTCAAATAAACAAATAAACTAAACTAAACTAAACTAATGGATGGATGGAATGTAGGAAGGAAGGAAGGAAGAATGGATGGAAGAAGCAAAGATGGATGAAAGGAAGGAAGGATGGATGAAAGGAAGGATGGATGGATGGAAGGAATGTAGGAAGGAAGGAAGGATGGATGAAAGGAAGGAAGGAAGGATGGATGGATGGATGGATGGAAGGAATGTAGGAAGGAAGGAAGGAAGGATAGATGAAAGGAAGGAAGGATGGATGGATGGAAGGAATGTAGGAAGGAAGGAAGGATGGATGAAAGGAAGGAGGGAAGGAAGGATGGAAGGAATGTAGGAAGGAAGGAAGGATGGATGAAACTAGGAAAGCTGGATGAAAGGAAGGAAGGATGGATGGAAGGAATGTAGGAAGGAAGGATGGATGGATAGATGGATGGAAGGAATGTAGGAAGGATGGAAGGACGGATGAAAGGAAGGAAGGATCGATGGATGGAAGGAATGTAGGAAGGAAGGAAGGATGGATGAAAGGAAGGAAGAATGGATGGAAGAAGCAAAGATGGAGGAAAGGAAGGAAGGATGGATGAAAGAAAGGATGGATGGATGGAAGGAATGTAGGAAGGAAGGAAGGATGGATGAAAGGAAGGAAGGAAGGATGGATGGATGGATGGATGGAATGTAGGAAGGAAGGAAGGAAGGATAGATGAAAGGAAGGAAGGATGGATGATTGAAAGGAAGGAAGGATGGATGGATGGAAGGAATGTAGGAAGGAAGGAAGGATGGATGAAAGGAAGGAGGGAAGGAAGGATGGATGGAAGGAATGTAGGAAGGAAGGAAGGATGGATGAAACTAGGAAAGCTGGATGAAAGGAAGGAAGGATGGATGGAAGGAATGTAGGAAGGAAGGATGGATGGATAGATGGATGGAAGGAATGTAGGAAGGATGGAAGGACGGATGAAAGGAAGGAAGGATCGATGGATGGAATGTAGGAAGGAAGGATGGATGGATAGATGGATGGAAGGAATGTAGGAAGGATGGAAGGACGGATGAAAGGAAGGAAGGATGGATGGATGGAAGGAATGTAGGAAGGAAGGGTGGAAGGAAGGGTGGATGAAAGGGAGGATAAAGGAAAGGATGGATGGGAGCAAGGATGGAAGGAGGGCAGGAAGGATGGATGGAATGTAGGAAGGAATGTAGGATGGAGGGATGGAAATAAGGAAGAATGGCAGGAAGATAGATAGATAGATAGACGCTATAACATTGTAGTTAACTCTATAAAGTCGATTTTTTTCGTAATACATTATATTTTTATTCATAAGATGTCTACAGGGATGACAACTCCAACTCCACGGTCACCAATTCAAACATAGAAAAAGGCAAAGCATTCCCCACACGAGGCTCACTCCAGTTTAAGAATCTCGCCTTTTTCATATTCATCAATGGTTCCAACTTAGAAGTGCAAGAAAAGCCTCGGGAAACGTTATAGGTCACAGAGGACGTTATGAAACACCAGCCGCCATCTTGCCTTGTTATCGAACTGGGTTAACTACTGAAGCTAATTCCCATGTAGCATTATAGCTCCCCCCCCCGAGTAGCCAAGCGTCGCCAGTAACTTTGTGCAATCACTTTCTCAGTCCGTGCCTTTGGGGGGATTTCTACAGTCGCAAACTCTGCTCATCTCCGTGCTGGCAACCTGATTTCACAACAAGCGTAAACAATTTGTCGGCGTTGTCGTCTCCCTCTCTGCGCCCTGACCTCATTCTCAGGTCCTATAGCCCCGTGGCAGTAATGTATGTGAGGCGCCCCGCCGTGCATATCAAATGACTTTGTAAAGTGACAATGCGCAGGAGAGGAGAGATGAGCTGTAAAAGCCCCCCGCTCAACATTTCATTCGAAGGGGATTGAAAATACTGCATTCTTAATCCCACTGCTCTTGGATGTGTAATGTCTCTGATCACCTATACTTTCCCAAAGCTGACAAACAATTGGGAATAGTTTGTTGCCGGCGGAGGGGCTGAAACTGAAGGTGGTCATATCAAGAATAACAGGCTTTTTGACATCTCAGTATTGATATGTCGTAACTAGGGCTGTGCGATATTGACAAAAATGAATATCTCTTTATTTTTTGTGGACTTTCTCAAGAATCATAATGATGCAATATTTTTGCAAACCATCCGAAATATGCAAATATGTGCTGGCAAACATCTTAATTTTACAAAGCTTTGTTTGCTCAAAATGATAATTGTCCTGAACATACTACAATATTGCAGAAACACTTTCCATTTTTTCCGCAATTTTCTCTAAAATCTTCTCTAATTGCCCACCTCTAATTGTACAATTTTGAAATATTGTCAAACTAAAGAAAAATATACTGCACAGGTAAGCGTTTTGAAATGGACTGGAGCACCCTCTGCCTGGCTCCAGTGCGGTAGTCGGGAAGCTCGTCTTCCCAGTCGTTTTCCCCAGTTGAGCGAGCATTCATATGCATTCTCCAACTTGGAAAAACGTTTTCCCCAGTTCTAGAGAACCACATGAACGTGGCAATAGTCATGGCCTAAACAAAAAGCTATTTACTCCTTATTTATGAATAACAAATGATTATGAAGGCTTTATAGTCCTTAACTGTATATCGGTGAAAAGAACCCCATAAATATCACTATAATATGTAAAAATGTTCTTTCTTTTTTTTTTTATGAGACTGCACAGTATAAAGCAGCATTTTCTATAACATATGGTGTACCACAAGGCAGCGTACTGGGTCCACAACTATTTGTATTAATAACAAATGATTACGAAGGCTTTTTACACATTTATAGATGATCAATGAAGCATTTAAGAAGTCTTTACCAAAGCTAAATAGTTTGAATTATAAAACCTTACTACTATTTTCCACACAAAAAATCTAAATTGAAACAATCAGCATAAAAAAAGCTCCACAAACCTGGACAATTTAAAACCCATTTCCTGCTAAGCTCTCATCATTTCTCATCATATCTGAAAATGTATCAAATTATTCATGTAAGCCAACGGCCGACGCTGGTTTAAAACAGTAAAAAATAATGCACTGTTGTTTTAGAGCTGCAGCCTCAGCTTTCACACAGCCGAGGGAGACTTCTGAAAAATAAATGCAGCTCCTTCTTAGAGTGCTTTAAATATAGTATAAATCTTCTCGGCGGCTGAGGAGAGCTAAAATGAAGTTTGTGCCCTGAGTCTCTCCGTCTGTCTGTCTGTCTATCCAGGCGCCGTGCAACTTCTCCACCCGTATCAGCGTGTGAGTGACAGGCGCGGTGCTGCAGATGTCTAGGCCCCCAATCTGAGAGTCGAAAAAGGGAAGGAGGCGGAATATTGGGTAAGCAAAACTGGTGCCAAGATATATTTACCCCACTCTATTCAGCCGCAATGATAATCTATGATGTTTACTTCACTTGTCAGAGGTCATAATGTCAAGACTGGCGTGTATCTGGATATGGATATGCTGTTTTTCAGTTTAGGGGTAGATTTAAGTAGATTTGTTACCATCTTCTGTCATTATTGTAAATAAACAACTGCCTGCACACAAAATAAGTCAGGCTGTGGCAAAAACTGGCAACAGGCGATGTATTGCAGTCGTCTGGCTCCCCGATGTGGTAGTGGGAATGAACGAGAAGAGGGAGTAGGGACGACGCGAGCCCACTCGCAGGCCAGGGAATTGTGGGTAAGGAGGAAAAAGTCGGTGCCAAAATGATTGCGCCGTGGGAGTGGTGTTTCTGACATTTGTGCGGTAGATAAACAAACAAGCATCAGATATGAGCAGGAGAAGGTCAGTGTCGTCTGATCAGATAGCACCGGGCCGGAGTTGTGTTTGATGCTTCCTTTAGTGCGGGTCGGCAAACGGAGCTACGAGGGAAAAGATGCAGCAAAAATTTACTTATTTTTTTAGAGGGCTAGGGTAATCTTGAAAAAAAATTGTTAAATGGTAAATGGACTTAACTTATATAGCGCTTTTCTACCTTTATCAGGCCCAAAGCGCTTTACAGTAAGGAACTAGTCACACATTTACTCTTTTCATACACCAATGTACACAGACACTATAAATAAAAATAATAAATAGCATTATAGTGATTTATGCATGGATCGCATTGTGTTAACTATTTTATACTACTTAACTGTATATCAGTGAAAAGAACCTATACTATACTATATTTTTTTTATTTTTTTATGAGACTGCACAGTATAAAGCAGCATTTTCTATAACCTATGGTATACCACAAGGCAGTGTACTGGGTCCACAACTATTTTGTCAACTTTATAATAATTCAAATGAAATGTTATCGGCCAACTAATTAGGATGAAATACACAACAAAGACGCTATAGAATAGCTAAGCAGCTATTGTCGCAATCTACCTTTAAAACAGTATTTTTCCCACATACCGTATAACAACTTACTTAATAAATAGAATAAAATTACAAGCATCTATTTCACTACAGGTGTTTATAGGTGAAAAATACACCCCAAAAAGCAAGGTCTATTCTATAAAGCAGTATTTTCTATAACCTATGGTTTACCACAAGGCAGCGTACTGGGTCCACAACTGTTTCTGTCAACTTTATCATAATTACTTAAAATTAAATGCCATCGGACAAAATATTGAGATAAAATATAAAAAAAACTCCATCTACAGTATAGGGAAGAAGCTACAAACTACCTTTAAAACAGGAATTTTCCACCTAAAGCCACACTTAGAACAACATACCCAATAGAAAGAAAATAAAAGCTTCTATTTCAGTGCAGGTGTTTAACAGTGAAACATTCACTGAAAAAACAGCACTGAAGGTCTATTCTCAGGATTAGGAGCATGTTTGGTATTGTCGGCATTCACCCACATAAAACCTGGAATGTTCCACAGTGTGGCTTTCAGTGGATTCTTCACGCATTGTTACATTTGGTCACGAGATGCTTCAGAGAAAAATACAAGGTTTCATGTGCCTTCACTTGCCCACACCTCCCCTTATGTGTAAAGCAGCATTGGCAGCCTTTTCTCAAGTCTAATGCTTGACCTTCTGTCGGGCCGCTGCGATTGGTGGAGCCCGCGTTGACATCACACTCCGGTCCAGAGGTCTCCGGATTGCCGCGAGCCTTTCCAGCCGGGCTTAATCAAACGGAAACTACCAATCGCAACCGAGTCAAGGGCAGGACGGGAAATTGGCCGGAGATTTTTTTTAAATATATTTTAAGCATGCGGGCGAGGTATTGCGTGGGCTCAGAATCCGTCTATCAAATATGGGAGATGGAAATAGGCAGGGGGTGATTAAATGCAAACATGTGGGGATTGCTTGTGGTCCCAAGGTGACATCCTAACATCCCAAAGAGCCTATATGGAGGGGGAAGACAAGCTAGCGCAAGATTTAGCCATGAGCTGTTGAAATTCTGATACTTTTACCGGACATTATAACACACAAACCAGCACACAAGTCCTCGCAAAATATACTCTGTCCCCTAAGTCCCGAAGCAGGTGGACCAGAGGGGTTGCCAAGTTCTTCGGGAGGAAAAAAGGGTTTCAATTACCTTTATGAGGGCACAGAGGCTGTCCCTGTGCCCACTGCATTAGTGCCAGGTGCAAAAGGTTACGCAACAGTGTCATCTGCGCTGGCAAATATAGGAAAGCCCCTGCACTGACAGACCAAGGACAAAACAAAACAGGAGTTGGAGGGGTTTCGATGAAAAATGGTGCTGAGCTGGGTAGAAACGTTCTTCCAAAACCCAATCATGGGACATTGCCAGATACAGGGATACGAACTTTTCTTCTTCTTGCAGACATTTCTCTTTAACAGACATAACGGCCTTAGATCATGTCTCAGCGCTCGGCCCAACCTCTGAGTCTGAATTATTTTTTTTTGCTGCAGTAAAAATCCGTGACATAGGAGACTGATGTTTGTGGAGATTTCATCCAAAGAACATTGAGTTCTATAGGCCCCCATTCATAATCGTCATATTCTAAACAGCGTGAATGCAACATATTGAACAGAATATCAATGCGTCTCAGTAAGAGTCAATGTTGGGTCTTCTTAACCCTGACAGTATCGCCAATAAGTGCATCTGGTTTGCAAACGATGGCGTTAAATGACAATCAATATGAGTGAGTGAGTGTTTGTCTCCCTGCATACTAAATATCTGAACGTACCGACGGAGTGTGAGTAAGAGATGGATAGATGGATTGATAATTTAGTCCCCTTCTAGTCCTGTCTAGAAATGCAATGGCTAAGGCAACGCATCATACAAGGGGGCGTGGCGTAGACGAAGGGGAAGAAATCCTCTCATGGAATCACAATTTTGTTTTCTGGCGGACTATAAGCATATTTATCACACACAAATAAAGTCAAGCCAAAATCAGGCCCATATGGATGTTTTTTCATAGTAAATTTGCTGCATTCATGGGCACTTTTTCCCGAGATGTGATGTCACCAAATAAAAACAGTCTTTCATCAACCCATTAGCGCTTAACGGAGCTAGCCGTTCAAATATTGCATTAGCATATCATGTGGGGTTTCTTTTTGCTAGCATTAATGTTGGGCATTTCTCTCGCAGTTATGTCACTTTGAGGACAACATCAGCTCACACTAAAGTCAAGAAAGTAGCAGAGTTTAACTCAAAAGCTCACAATAGACAATAAATGAACAAATCAGCTGATTTATGTAGCCAGGTGCGGAAGTCGGGGGTTCCCTAGTCATTTTCCCCAGTTGAGCGAGCGTTCATGTGCATTTTTCAACTGGGGAAGAGGACCACATGAACGCAGCGCTTGTTCAGTAGAAGCGAAAAACGGCCCTCTTAGCTAACGTTAGCATATGTAGCATGAAGCTAACGTTAGATTCCTAGTTAGTATGGTCGGTTTTTTAAGTATTTATGGGCTGTTGAACCACTTTGCTCCTCTCCAGCTCTTTATTTAGTAGAAAATGTATTCATAATTCAGTATTTGTTTAGGTAATGGTGGAGAAATGGGATAAAGTTCTTTTTTTTTCTCCTTTTAGTTTTCCCTCTGGCCGCTTCGAATATGACCGTATATGGCCGATTCCAAAGATGCCGTCTGTATCCATCCCTCCAGGTATTTCCCAGTCATCCATAACAGTGGCAGCTCGCGGGCCTCCTCTCTGCCCTCGCTGATTGGCTGTGACAGCTGTCGGATCGATGGGACAGTCCCGTAGTGCCGGCGTCGAACTCTCATTTTAGCTGCCACCGCTTTGAGGAATAGCCCCGCACTCGCCTGGCATGAATACTAATGCGGACGCGGGGAAACGGCTAGAAAACAGCATCAGAAGTTTTAAGTTACAAACATGTGGCGCCTCTATCTCACTTTCAGCTCCCAGGGGTGCGTGGGTATCTCCAACTGTTCAGCGCTGCCCTGAGTTTGAAACGTTTCATCTCTTCCCGCCTGCTGCCGCGTCCACGTGTGTCCCATAGGCCGACCATAGAGGTAAAAGTACAGACATGAGAGCAGCGCGTGTTGGCTGTCGCTTTCGCACGCACATTAGCCGGCTGTCAGAGTTGGAGGGTCCCTGGGGAACGAGGGCCCTGACATACCGGAGTGTGGGGAGAAGTGTGGGGAGAAGTGTGGGGAGACTGTCGCACGCCGTTTGGCTGCTACGCCCGCTATCTCTCTCTCTATCGCCGCCAGCTCGGTTTAGTTATACGTGGCGCGCAAATAGGTGTAAATATTTGTGGTGGCTTTTGTGTCTTTTGTTGTAATTAGCGACGTGGTGTTGCGGCAATTAATGGGAAATGCTTTTTGACAGACGGAAATAAATGCTTTGGTTAAATACTGTGTACGGAAAACAAATCTCTCCATCTCTGCGTCTTTTTTTTATTTATTTTTTTACAATTTTTACCTTTTTACCATTTTTCTTTGTTCTTTTATGTCAGACAAATCGGTAAGCATTGACCTTGACATGCGTTTTCTATCGCTAACTGTGGATATTGTGTGTTCACCTTTTCATGTTCGTTCACAAAAGGCAATTACGACCCGGTCTCCAGACTATGTCAACGTCATATTCATTTAAAGTGCACATGTACTGCCTTAATCTTACCTCCTGCGTTAACCGAGTACATCTTCTCCAGTTCGGCTTTACCCAAATCGAAAGGCTTCTTGACAGGAGAGCTTGTAGCCTATAGGCCAGTGTAATGCTTCATTTGAAAGCTAAGACCTGCTACACTTATCTCAACTGATCTTTTTTTCTTTGCTTTGATGCCATGTTGTTGTCGCTTTTGACATTTTTTTTTCCATTGCTGATTTGTAAAATCTCCAGAAATCAACAACAATCTGGATAACTAGGAAATGAGGCCCTATGTCAGAAATCCTGAAGTATCACTTTAATGTTGTATTATGAGCTTTAATAAGCTCCTTTCCTTACCTGGTTTATCTGTACCCAGCCTTATCTCAGCCTTATGTCCATTGCGTCCATTGCTTTACCTTGAGTGTGTGTGTGTGTCTGGGAAGGTGGAGGAGAATGTTTTAATTGATTGAATAATGCGGGGGACAATATTGTGTTTTCCCTATGACACGAGACAACTTGGGAAGTACAGATCAGAGCTTCAACAGTAGAAGAAGAAACCAGGAAGAAACAACCCAGTCTCCTTTAACGTACTACAGCTTCACAATGTACAACTTTAACCAAAGGATGTGCAGAATTTTGCAGAGAAAATGGTCCAATATGTTCCTGTATCTTAAAACGGGAGATGTGGCCTAATTCTCACATTCCCTTCATGTCTGCAGCTTTCCCTCTCTCCCCCTCTCATATACAGGCTCCCAAGAGGCTAATCCAAGAGTGACACGTAAACATACGCGCTAGCTCTGATCCTATAGCGCCCCGGACAAAAGACGAAGGGCGTCTGAAGACTTTCGAAACCCGAGGCGTGCCAACAACATGTGCGGAGATTTAACTGCAAATAGCAAAAAAAAACGAGATAGATTTATGATAGAGGGAAATGTCGCGGCGATCGGAGCAGGTTTTATTCAAATTGCCAGAGCAGATGGTGCTCTGAGCCAAACAATGACGGAGGAAAAAGAGATTAGAATGAGCTAAATTTGTAACACGGTGCAATTCTGAATAGATTTAGCACACACACACAAAAAAAAGAAAAAGGGCAAGTGGATACGGGCTGGAATGTGAACAGTGGCAAAGGCGACGCAAAGGAGCAGAAATGAACAAGAGGAATTGGTGACTTCATTTGACAAAACAGAGGGGGATTAAAATACTATAATTACTTCATATTGTTATTGGGAAAATAACATTGGTTTCTTTTGTCTGTTGGGGTTATGTCGTTTAATTAGCTCTATATTTACTAGCCAATCGACATTCCTCCGCTGCTCGGTTACCCGGGAGGAGCTCGGGGTAGAGACGCTGCTCCTCCACATCGACAAGAGCCAAACGCCAGGGGACTACTAGGTCTTCTCGTTTGGTCAAACACCTTGGGGCACCTTTGGGAGCTGGATTCGGTCCCAGATAAAGCGGAAGAAAATGGTAGATGGTAGTATTTGCCTTTTGAACTGCTGCTGTTTTGACCTGGTTTACAGTTAATAACTCAATCATCTTCTCACATTAGTAAAAAAATAAAAAAAAAGAGAAGGAAATTAAACCCCAACACCTGGACTTGCTTGATTGTTGCAAGTACTTCACGATTCGATAAACCTCACGATACGCCCGATACTGCGATAATCAATATATCGCACAAACATAACCTACGATACATCACGATTTTTAAAGACACACGTACCGATTTTTTACACACACTACACATGTGCTTTGTTTTTCTTCAATAAATAAATAAGTGAATGAATGATCCCTGACTTATCATTAATTGGGTCAATTGATCTGTCAGCGGCATCCCTTCATTTACATTTAAATAAAAAATAAACAACACTCCTATACCGATATCTCTGCTGTTCTGACTGTATTCTTGATCATTATTGGCCCATCTTGACTAGAGCGCTGCTGCCTCATTAATACGCACGGCGTCGTCAAAAGTATCGGGATAAGAAGTATCGGTATCGCATTGTTCCGCAAAATATCACGATATATCGCAACATCGATACATCGTCACAGGCCGAGTTGAAAGGACATGTGAGCCCAATTCCTGCAAATTTAGGGATTTCTAAAGCCCATGAAATTATGACATCAAGTTCAACCACCGTGTATTAACAGTTCTCTGCTCAAACTAGAACATGTAAACCTTGTGTCAGTCCCTGCCGCCGTGTTATTTTGGCCTCCCCCGTGTTGGCGCCCCCTCTCCTCATCGCTCTTCGCTGAATAGAAACATGGCAAACCCACGCGCCAACAGTGCCCCGCTCCGTGACGCTGGCAGAGTTTTTTTTCTTGGACCTAAACAATCGCGGCGCCTCAGACCCATTGTGTAATCGCGCGTAAAGTGGCGCCGTGAGATTCGATTTTTGGACGAGCGGCGTCGCGTTTGCGGCCAGTCGCTCTCGATTCACGGGCAAATTAAGGGGGTAGCACTTAGCCGGAGCGGCGGCGAGAGAAGCGAACAATGGCTGTCGGCGCATAGGCGTTTGCGAGCAATTTTGTTGCATTCCCGCGGTTGATTCGTCGGGCTGTGTGTAACGCTCGCTCCGATGGCATTTTGAGCATTTGCAACTTAAGGCGAGAAACTGGAGGTAAATAAGTAAAAAATATATAATTTAGAGAAATCAGTTTGAAACTTTTGCTGCAGATTAATGACGTGAATCCGAGAAAAGTGCAACTTTTCGGTCATTTTGTTTATGTTTTTAAGCATAATGTTTAAATTACTTACCGATCAATCAATCAAAGTTTATTTTTTATAGCACTTTACAACGACACCAGGAAGACCAAAGTGCTCACAGAAAGATACAAACAATTTAAAAACACAACATGATGCAACAAAATCAAAATAATAGACCGAGAAATTGTGTTTAAATATTAGTTACAAAGATTTTTTCAGAGGGGATTTTGGATTGAAGTGAAGAAATCTGGAAAACATCAGATTTTGCCTTCCTTTTGGGGTTCAAAGCTCAATAAATTAGACTGGGAATTAGAACTGTTTGTTTAAAAAATCAGTCTAAGACGGGAAAGTTTAAAGTCTGAGCTGTATGAGCTACTTTAGTGGAGATATTGTTACAAGAGTGAAATAAAACCATTTGTCATTTCGGAAAAACTGTCCTCGAGTTTTAACTTGTTTACCTTAATCCTCGTAGTCCCTCTGGGGTAATACAAGTGTTAATGGGATGATCTTTTATCTCTGGCCAGAAAATCCCACTTGCAACTTTCCTTGCCTCCGACCCGGCAGCCCCAATACACACTAATGGAAAACATCTCCCTCGCTGCCACTTTAGCAGTATTTACAGCCAAGTTTGAGAGAAAAAAATATCTACATTGTGTAATTGGTGTGGAAATATGCGTCTTCTTGTTCATTTATTTTGATAATAATAATAATAATTAATAATATAATAATGTTCTTTAGCTTAACGTGAAATAATAGTTGTCTGTTTACAATGTCATGTGACCTGCTGCTGACCCTAGTCGGCCTCCTGCTGACCTGAGTGACCATGCAACTAAGCCAGATAATTGCAGTTGTATACTTGTTGTTACAGTTGTATACATGGCGTCTGTTTAAAGACATCTATTTGGTGTCCTGGTAAAATGCTTTGTTGTAGCACAGCCTCTGTGGTATAAGAGCTGGGTGTTCTGTGTATTCTGCAGGCTCTTTGCGACTGTCATCACGCTGTCCTCTTGTGTTAATAAAGGCTCTAAGAACTACTTTGCTCTTTAGCATTTTTGTTATACCTATAACATCCACATTGGGTTGTGGCACAATGTAGAATATCCCTCTGTCCCTTTGTCTTTTCTGTCAGCGTAGTATTTACTCTCACGGACAATTAATGAGGAAAAAACCGCAACATGCAACAACAGCTTATAGCCTCTAGGGGCAAAAGTTACTTCGTTCTCTTTTAACATCATGTCCTCAGCTCTCTATTTGGATAACAGCGTCATCGTGCTACACGTGGATACCAAACGAAATGTCGATATTTGTGAATGAATAGGTGAGAGGAACCGTCCGCTGTTGCAGTCATCTCTATGAAGTCTCAAGGATGGTAACGGACAAAACCTCGTAAAAGAAGCATCGCTAGGGGTGAGTTTCATTGACGGGTGCTCTGACATTAAAACTAAGATGTTAAGTGAGAAAACTAGCTACAAATCTCAACATTGACTTCTGCGTGAACCATCGATGTTTTCGCCTGCCGTGTCTCGCCTTAATTACAAACAAAAGAGTGATCTATCTCGCCTCTGAGAAACCCAACACACTCTCTTTTTATGTTTATTGACGAGTGAAAAGGACTAAAACTCTTACCTCAGCACGCAGGAGTAGTAGCCCACGTCCTCGAGCTCGGCCGGTCGGAACCAGATGGCGTCCTCCTCTTTGCTCATGCGCGTCCCGTCGAAGCTGATGGGCTCCTCGAAGTCGCCGTGGCCCGCGCTCTTGTACCACATGAGGCTGAGGCCCGCGCCCTGGGCCAGGCTGTAGTTGGCCCGGATGTAGCCGTAGAACAGGGCGCAGCGGATACGCACGGGCTCCCCCAGCAGCGCCTGGTACTTCTTGTAGTCCACCGACCAGTCCGTGCAGCCCTCCACTGCAACACAAGGGGGAGACAAAGAGTTTTTGAGTGACAGAAGAAGAAATCTCGCAGGGCTGTGCAAATGGGACAAGTTTTAATGTGATTCTGATTGATCGGGTCAATCTCGATTCTTGGCGCGCGGTGCTTTTTAATGGACAGGTACTGCAATCCTGAGGCAGAGACAGCTCATTGTTTCGGAGTTCGGAAAGCGCTGGAAACTGTTTTGTTTTCAGTCTAACTATCGGACTATCTCTCTATTCATTATCCATCGAGATCAATCACGATGAGAACAAACATGTGCTCAAACATTTATAAATATTCTCGACTGGAGTTTATCGGTTTATTTGGTTTATTTGGACACCACAGTAGTAGCTCAACAGCTTTCCCTCTTCACTTTTTATACTGTTTTTAGCTAATGTTAGTCTATGGAAAATGTATGCTAACAGCCACAAATATAGCGGATCTCCATGGTAACAGTGGATTTTCCCGAACTCTATAGGTCAGCGTGACGCCTCTGGTTTTCATAGGTTTTTTTTGTTGTCTTGTTTTTGTCATTTTGTTGTTGCTTTCTTCATCGCTTTTTTTTCCTGCTTCTTTTCTCGTTTTCATCTCGCTTTTCCTGCAAACCGAGTACCCGCAAAAACCCCACAGAAACCCAGGGCCTCCCATAGCTGTGGAGCACAAGCGCTCTTGGCCTTATTTCAAATCTCCACATATGTTGAGCAAAGCTGCGGGGATTAAACCTTCATAAAGACTGCTGTAGTAAATTTGTTTTGCGTGCATTTCCCGGTCCTTGGAGGAACACTTGTTAGCCGCGGATGTAAAGCTAATCGTCCCTGTGAGATCTGCTTATTGTGCTAAAACAATAACAAGACAGTGAGAGCTTTGATTGTACAGGATTTACACAAGTGACTGGAAAAGCGCAGAGAAAACACGGGCTTACATGGGAGACACACGTATTATATGCCATTCGTAAATCTGCACGATCTGTATGCATTACCTCGCTAACAATTACTTTTAGCTATAGCATAACGGCGTTTCATTGTCACTTCTTCTTCTACTCCTGAAGCACTCTGATCGGTATTTCCTGGTTTTATTTGTCCTCCACATCTTTATAGTCCATAAATCATCCGCAGACCTGCATGTTCTGAGCACTAAGTAACTCTTGCCCCTAGAGGCCATAAGCGCCACTGCAGGTGTCGTAGCATGTTGTGTTTTTTTTCCTCATTAATTGTCCGTGAGAGTAAATACTACACTGACAGAAAAGGCGGAAGGGAGAGAGGGATATCGTACATCCAATTACACAATGGAAATCATTTTTTTCACTCAAACTTGGCTGTAAATACTGTTTCAAGTGGCGCTAGCCCGCAGTTAGCTTTGCCGTTAGCCTGTTAGCTTCTTCTTCGTGGTTCTATTAGTGTGTATTGGTGTATTGTTTTTTTCTGGCCAGAGACACCAGAGGGAGATGAAAGACCCCCCAATCATCCCATCAGCACTTGTATTTGCAGCTTTTCTAAACTACGTCGATGTCAAAACTTAAAGTGGAGAAACTCACGTCTGAAATGGAACTGAAGTGGGACTAAACCAGGATCGACTGAACTGTTAAAAAAAAAAAAAAACTAATTTTCTCCAGTTTGTCCTTACCCAATTGTAAAGGTTTCTTGACTGGCCATTTGAAAGCTAAGACGTACAAAACTGATTAAAAAAAAATAATATTTTCATAACGTGTTTTTTTTTTTTTATCGCATTTTTGCCTTTTTTAGTTGCTTTTTTGTCATATTTTTGTCACTTTTTCCATTGCTTTTTTTTGTCATTTTTTCGTTGCTTTTTATCATGTGTTTGTTGCTCATTTGTGGCCTTTTATCGCATTTTTTGCCTGTTAGTCCATCACTTTTTTAGGTCATAATTTTTTTTTCACAGCCAATTCATCACGTTTTTGTCACTTTGTTGATGTTTTTTTTATTTTTTATTTGTTTTATTTTTTGCATTTTCATCCTCGCTATTGTCTCAGTGTTTGATGTTTTTTCCAAGAAGCTTTTAGATTCGGGTAATGAGCGACACAACCGGAGAAAGCTCTACCCCCAGGACCACCGTCGGGGACAGACGCCTGGACCCGTAATCCGGACCGAACCTGAACTCTTCACATCGCGCGGCAGCAGTTCCTCCGTCTCCGCCGCCGCCCCGCGCGTTTACAAGTCCGCATCAATATCCCTCGCGCTGACAGTGACGGCGCCGGCGCATTTGACCCCGGAAAATTAGAAGGCTTACTCACTCCCCGCAGGCCATAAAAACATCCGGCCGTCTCCCTCACAGTCATCGGAATGACAAAGCCGCCGCCGCAGAGGCTAAAGCATCGTCCTCTTCAGACGTCCCATAAAGCGCCGCCGACACTCAAATGACCAACAATAAACACCGAATGCGTGATACGCGGGGGGGAAGGGAAAGGGTCGGGGGGGAGGTGTGGGTTTCAGGATGAAAAAATTCAAGTTGAAAATATACTCAGCGCGGGCCATTACCCCGTCAGAGCGAGTATTAATTAGAAAAGCTGCGTCGGCAAAAGCGCGTAAAAAGGCGCTGCTGAAATGCAAATGGGGGCTTTTGTTTTATGGTAAACGCGAATGAACTGTAGCTTTTCTGTTCGTTTAGTCCTAGGCGTGAGGAGGAGAGACGAGAAACACCAGATGGGAGTCTTTTCTGGTTTTACGGTTTAGCGTTCGTGGATGTGCCCCTACATACAGTCTCCTTAAGTCTCCTTAGAAGAAGTTAAATTTAACAACAGAGACAAACAAAAAGGTTCTTGTGAATTTCATACGACTACATTACCGTCCCACTAATACGGTTTTGTCTGCAATGAGGTTTTCTCACATGACATCTTACAAAAAAAAAGCTCCTTTTCCTTCCACTCTTGTATTTAACAAGACCTTGAAGGTTTGTTATGAATAATTTCTTCAAATCCGATCGGACTTATTGGGTTTTGAACTCCAAAAAACAAGGTGAAATGTTCCTGATTTAAAAAAAAAAAAAAATGTTTTGTCTCCCACTCATAGCTAGCTTTATTCAAGGTCTTCAAAATGCCTTCTGAAATAAAACAACAGATTTGCAAACAAACCCATAAATTTGAACCTGGCTCTATTAGGAGTGGGAACCTCCGGGTGCCTCACGATACGATACGCAATACAACGCTACTCTCACGATATGCTACTTTTCACCTTTATTTTAACATACTATTCATCATTTAAATTCCTTTTCATGTGATTTGTACGAAATGATCCCTGACTTATACGCTGAAAATTGGTCTATAGATCTGTCAGTGACTTCATTTGCATTTAAATTAACCACAGTCCTATTTGAAAGGGAATAAATCAATGTAATCTTATTTATAACTATAACAAATATGATTAAAAGTAATATTTGTGTGACAGTGTTTGGTACAAGTGCTTTAAACCCTCTGCTGTTCTGACTGAATTCTTGATCATCATTGGCCTCTATTGACTGTGAAAACAGTGGAGCACTGCTGCCTCATTAATATGCATGAAGTCGCTCATTAATATGCATGACGTAATCAAATCGATATATTGTCACACTCCTAGGCTCTATCCATTATTGTGTTATGTTTTGGTGTATTTTACTGGAAGGACTGTAAAACTGTAACATACAGAAACAAAAAGAATGCATATTGCAATCTTAGTTGGGCAAACAAACAATGAAAATATAAACTAAGTAGCTTAGAGTTCACTAAAACCCTGAGAAAATGATCGTAGCAGCGAGCGGTTAGCACGATGCTAATTTACATGTGAAATGCCATAGAAATGCTAACGGTATTAGCGCCGAGTATTGTCTTACAAATTACGAATTGGAAACATGCTAAAACGACTCAGTTTGGTTTCTAATGGAAGCTAAGATCACTATCATTCAAATACTTACTGACAGATATTTTTGTAGGGCCAAAATAAAATGTTACAGGCTTTAACAGGCTGACTATCTGTGGGACCATTAGGAGCATAACTGAACTACAGTAGCTCTGCGTGGACAAAACACAAGAAACTCAAAGCGCAAACAACTTTCCCCACAAAAGGGGCAGTACAATCCAGAATTTAGATTTCGGCCATTTTTGCACATAAAAAGCCATATTTACATGAAAACATACAATCAAAGAAACAAATTCATATACTTATTAAATCCCTAGTCCCCTGCACTGTCTCGCCAAGTTCATATTTTCCATTTATAAAACAACAATTCCCGAGTCAATTTCTGCCGTAATAGCCGACTTTTCATCCAGCGTTTCATCAGCGCGGCTTCATAAATGTATGAAATGTCTCTGTTCTGATCAGTCGGTGTGGAAAATAGCAGCGCTTTGATGCTAACAAACCTTTTAATATCTCCCGTTCTACAATCGTTTTTGTTTCACGGGGGGGGGGGGGGGGGGAAACAAGCTTCAAAACACGCGTCTGGAGATCTTCTGGACTCCCCGCTCCGACATGCTTCTCATCTCGGCTTTGAGAACAGCTGGTGCTAATGGAGTTCTTTATTTACTCAAGATACCACTATTATGTTTTCGGGCTCAGTGTTAATTTATTGTCAGTGCTTTTGTTTAATTTTTTTCTCATCTCTTTTGAACCTATGTCTGAAACAGATTTAGTAAATAATTTGCATTTCATGTTTATTCCAACTTGTGCGTTATTGAAGATATGTTTATACGTACATTTAGAACAGAACATTACCATGATTTATATTTTAAAGGTGGGTTTCAGTGACATGAATAATAATTATCTTCACTCGTAGAAGCAAAAAAGTGAGAGCCAAATACTCATGTAAAAGTAAAAAAGTACTACCTCATTTTCCAGACTATAAATTGCTCCAGAGTATACTTTGCACAGGGCCAAAAAAATGCATAATGAAGAAGAAAAAAAACATATACAAGTCGCACCAGCCGTGGCAACTACCTGTGCTGTGGAAAATGCTACTTCAGTGCTGTGAGTATGATGAAGTACTGTAATCTGACAAACATAACGATATAAAATAATGTAAATTCCTCAATAGTTCCAACTCAAATGAGATTATACAAATCATCCTTTAGAAAAGATACAAGATTTACTCACGGTGGAAAGAGTAACTAATGGGGGTAGTCAGAGTCAAACATTCCGAACCACAAAAAAAATAAAATAAACCTCACCTAAACTTTCTCCCATGTCTCCACTACTACTTTAAATGCTGAATTATGCATATATTTTTCTTCTAAAAAAATATATAGAGACATGGAGAGGAGCAAAGTGGTTCAACAGCCCATAAATACTTAATAAAACGGACAACGCTAACCGGAAAGCTAACGTTAGCGTCATGCTACATATACTAACGTGAGCTACGGGGGCTGTTTTTTCGCTTCTCCTGAACAATTTGCTGTGAAAAAACATCCATATGGAAGCGATACTGGCTTGACTTTACTTGTATGTGTTAAGTATGCTTATAGTCCGCGAGAAAACAGTAAAAAAAAAAAATGGCTTCAAATTTCAATGGCTTCTGAGTGGGTTTTCTGTCCTTAACTTGCTCCAAATTGGGTGGAAATAAGCACTACTTACTTACAGTATTGTTTTGAAGTGGTGCTTCGACACCACTTTGACAATTAAAAGATTTTTTCCTCTCAGATCTATTTCCTTGCGTTTTGAAAGGTTACCTCTGCCTCGCTCCTCTCAACAATATATATGTGGATTAAACAAAGAACACACTCAGAATCAAGCCCTCAACTCTGATTTTTTCATCTGGCTAATTAGCTTAGGTTTCTACGGCAACAACACGAGTCTGCACACACATATCAACACACTCGCTAATTATCTCGTCTTCATCGCTTTATGGTACATGTGAGAAATGTAAAAAATAGTGGTAAAAATTTTAATAAATGTAGTAATGGTAATTTGTCATTCAAGAACTACAATTAGACTTGCGTTTTGTGTTTAAAAATCAGTGCGTCCTTATCTTGACGGGGATAAGGACGCACTTATACGGGATGCTAAAAGGATGGTATAGACGGCACATAGGGACAAATAGGAAAACAATCCGATATTGCAGCGGAGCTTTTTGGAGAGGCACTTGACTGGAGAGTTTATTTGTGCTTGAGCTTGATAAGTGTGGTTCGCGGAAAAAAAACAAAAAAAATAAAACAGAACCACATCCAATTTTATAGTGTTGGAGAGGGTTTGTTACACAATGCATGCTGGGAATGCCAACTCAGACGGGGTAATGGGGCAGTGTTTACGAGCAGGGTGTCATTTTGGAAACAGTGGAAAGTGAGGTTAAGGGGAAGTATCTAATTGCAATTATTCTGAGGACTACGGTAATTGCACTGAGGTTTGAGATGTTTAAACCTGGAGGTATGAACTGGTCCAGCATGCTCCTCTGAAGATCTGTGGGTGGACATGTCTCGCAAAGCCATACCCAAATGAAAAAGGCTTCTTGAAAAAAAAAGTGTCAAAATAGCGGCGAAAACGAGGACGGAAATGCAACGAAAGAGAAACAAAAACATGATTTAAAGCGAAGTGATGAAAAAGTGACAAAAACATGACAAGAAATCGATAAAAAAGTGTTGAAAAGCGATTTTAAAAAAAAAGACAAAGATGAAATCGCAAACGAGGCGGCCACAGCGCAGGGAGAAAGATCCATGAGGTTTGTAGGCCTTAGCTTTCAAATGAGGCGTTACTCTGGCTTATAGGCTGTAAGCTTTTAGATTTGGGTAAAACTGAACTGGGGAAAATGCTTGGTTAAGATGTTTTCAGGCTGTGATCTTGATCTTTAAAAAGCGCCACAATCACATGTGTTTGGAAAGCATTGACTTACAGTGTTTTCAAATCAAATCAAACTTTATTTATAAAGCGGTTCATTAGGACTAAATAAATAGATATTAGTTAAAAGCTAAGCTAAAAAGGCGGGTCTTGAGCCTGCTCTTAAATACATGAACGTTCTCTGTGGTCCTGAGCTCCTCCTCAGGTCGTTCCAGAGGCGAGGGCCATAGTATTGGAAAGACGCCTCGCCGTGAGTCTTTCTGTTGACTTTAGGAGTAACTAGGAGACCCCCGCCGGAGGAGCCAAGGGGCCGCGAAGTTTCCCACTGCAGTTAAGGTACAAAACCGAAGTTGATCATTTCAGGTGCATTAGTTCCATCCCCCCACAGTTGATTTTGAGAACTCTCCCACATCAGCGGTCTACGTGTTTATGTGCTTGACTCTGGGTTGTGTGGCCCTTGGATTTTCAAGTTTCATCGAACGCAGACTCAAATCTCCATTGTTCTTTTTTTCTGTCCAAATGCTTGTGTTGAAACAGAACAAGAAGCTCCAGCCCCCTTTTTAAAACAAAGAGCTTGAAATGTGCAGTGTTGCCGAACAAAAAGCTCCCGCATGACCTTGGTGTTGCAGTCCGCAGCATATACAGGACTCCCACGAAGCCTTCAATGAAATGCTCTGCACTGGGGGCTACATGTCCCCGACGGGCGCTTTCTTCAGCTAATTTAACAGTTGCTCGTGTGGCTTAAGGGCTTGTTAACCTTTTGCCTGCTGCTTTGGGAAGATGCCGTGGCTGTTTTCACCAACACAACTAGCGTGTGATGAAATAAAGCTGAGATGGGGCCATACTACAGGTGTACAGAAGGTCAATGGACATCCCCGCTAATATAAATGACCCCCCCCCCACCCCCCCTCGCCTGCTAACGGGACCTCAGCCCATTCCTCTGCCTCTAATCTAGTGGAGACGCTGCCGGGACCGAGGGCTAATGCAGTTAGCATTGGCCCTTGTGACGGTTGTAATGGACAGAGCGGCTTCAGACCGGGCCCATACGCGGCGATGATGAGCCTGTAAACAAAGTCCAGGGCCCGGGGGGGGGGGGGGGGTTTCATGTTTGCGGTGGAGGCAAAAAAAAAAAATGTGGCGAGCGCGCGCGGCCAAATGATCGCGGCAAATGTTTACACGGCGCGGCACAATGGGACATTAGCGCGGAATGCCACCGCTAGCAGCAGCATGCTAATGCTAGCGGCAGCTAATCAAGGCTGGAACAGAAACTGTGATTGGATCACCTAAATAGTAATAAAATACTTTGCCTTGACAAAGACCCAAGGGTCGAAATGCGTCGGTGTACCGTTTTAATAAAAGAAACACTAATCCAGTTGTGCCTCGGCAACTTTATTCTCCACATTCATTTGATTATGCCCGCTTCTCCGAAGAGCACCTGGTACTACATATGATCGAGATCCAGTGAGCACCTCCGGCCTCCTCTTTGTTCAAGTAATAAAATACTATTGACCACTGCTTTAGTTTATAAATACATAGAGTAACATCTTGCAAGAAAAGAAAGGACTTTATTGATCTCACAATGGAGAATAGAGGACCATTCACGTTTTCACTCACTGCAGCCACTTTTATGAAAGTCTCTTGATATCGGACACTCCAACCCCTAATATCGGTATCGGAAGCAAACCAAGCTGGATCAGTGCGTCTCTATTTAAAATGCCATGCAAATCATATAGCCTTACTATGACCAGACATGTGTGTATACTTTCAGAACTTTCCACAGTGCCAAATGTTATATAGGGAGAACTATTTTCACAAAGAAATGAAACAATGAATCTCCCCAAAAAAGTGACAAAAGCGTCGCAAAATGCACACTTCAGAACAGTCCCGAGAGAGATCTGACCCCGTAAGCGAGAGGCTGGAGGGTTGGAAAAACTGTCTCCAAATCGTGACCCGCCGTTTCGTGTCTTGAGAAAACGCTGTCGCAGCAGCGAGGGGCTCAATTAGGGGGAAAATAGCGGATATATATGTGGGCTGTAGCTGTAAGGAGGAGAGATTAGCCCAATGATTGAAGCATGGCCAGCGCTTTGAAACAAGACTTGGCCGACAGAGCAAAGGACAAACAGTTAAAAAAGAAAGCAGGGCTTTGAGGCTGACAAAACGTGGACCGGTTGGTATAGCAACAATGGGAAGCCGCGGTAAAGACATAGGCATGATTTGTTGCTCATCAAACTTTTATTAGCGCCTTCCAGTCCCTTGATAATCACGGTTCTTTTCATAAATCGAGCTTTCATCAACAATATTGTACCACTCTGAGCTTTATTTTGTTCTCCCGAGTGCACAGCGTGTTCTTTAATCACGCAGAAAGGCCACTCGTAAAACCGATTCAGCATACATTTGCATAACCTCCCTCTGTTTTCCTCGCTAAAACGCCATGTCAGGATCAGGAGTTTGATATTTCTCCCTTGTTGACTGCGACGGCCCTCGCTGTTGCCTGATTGTGGTGACATTTGTGCGAAAAGCTCGTCTACTGAATTGGAAGGTACGCTGGGATTTGCGAGTAATGGGTATCGAGTATCGAGAGACCAGATCAACACTTCCTCGATTGATCCAAACACATGGATAGGTGCATCATGGGTCGTGTTTTTGTCACACGAGTCGGACACAATGATTTGTTTTGCCTTTCTCACCGATCTGGAGACTAGTTGACTAGACTCGAGAGGTCTCCACGGTCTCAAGCAGTTGTGTCGCTATTTATGAATTTATTAATATATTTGTGAATACTATTTGTTGTCCTCAACCGGTCGATCTGATAAATAAGAGTCCAAGGCCAATGTAAGGTTGTTTGCCCAGGACAAATGCTACAGCCAGGACCCGTAGCACCCTAACCCTAACCCTAACCCTAGCCAATCAGCCTAACCCTAACCCTAACCAGGACATTGGCCCCGGACTCTTAATTACTTGGTGACATAAGACCCACCGTCCTCAATGTGAGACGTTTCTGTGACGTCCCCGCAGGTTGAGGTCAACAAATAGTATTCACAACATGGCCACAGCTGCTTGGGACCGCGTAGACCTCTCGGAGACCGTGCGGAGACTCGGCTTAAATCTAACCTGTTCGTTTTACCTGGAAACTATCGTAGACATCTCCGTGACGACTCTTTCTTGCAAGATAGGCCCTTAAGTTTACATAACCGATTAAAAAAGTCATTCTCATTTTATTTGTCAATTGTGGAAAACGTTCTCCTGTTACTGCAACATCCTTCTGGCAAGTGAGATACAATACCATTAAGTATGCACCAGAAATGTATGTATAAAAATCAATTGGGAATTAGACAAAGTTTGCTGACCTTTTGTTCATCCCAGTGCTGTATTGACATGTTTGTTTAGTTTAGTTTAGTTTATTTGAGCAGTTAAAATTCTGCTCAAAAGGAGGGGGCTGAAGCACAAGCTTATAAGCGCCCACCCCCGACATCATTGCAACATTTAATCATATCACAGTAATACAGGGAGCATATTACAAAGTACAAGATACAAGAGCCTGGGAACACAGCACACACACATACACACACCGTACCCTTTTGTCGAGTACAAAGCAAGTAACAAAAGGCGATCATTACATTTCTTTCAGACGGTTACCATGCCTAACAATGTTAGCATTACCGAAAGTCACTAGTTTTATGATAAAAATGAATATTAAATACATATTATACGTGATCTTGCTACTTCCCAGTTGTCATTTCCATCCATGATATGGTATTGATTAGTGTACAATTTTGCTTGATTGCTTCCTTTTTTTATTTTTACATTTATTTATTTTATGTACAAGGAATGATGTGATATGTAAGCCCTGCATAGTGTAGTGCGTTAAAAAGCCATTGAAGAGGGCAGTAGCTCCTCATCAACAAACCCCCACCCAGCTGCCCCAACTAGCTGATTTGGTAGATGATGTTACTATGTTGTATAGTATGTTAAAAACATGGTATACGAGCCCCTTGGGAGGGTCCCTCTCAACAGATTTGGAGCTCGCCTACCCTAATTCTCTATTTGCAACAACACTCTTTCTTTAGTAATTGAATGCAAATTAATCCTACTGCTCCCCCTAGAGATGTTTCCTCTTCTCTGCAGTCTTTTGTTTGTATTTATATTTGAACAGGTTGATGTTTGGACATTGTTTCATCTCCATCTCCAAATTATTCCACAATTGTACACCATGAACTGTCGGGCTAAAACCTTTCAAAGTTGTGTGGTCAAAAAACCCAACTTTATGAATTAATCAAACAGCTCCTTTTTGTAGCATTACCTTGGTTTTAATGTGCTTTTATAAGTACTACCCCAAACCACAGTGCAATAATTTAAATGGGGCAGTATAAGAGAACAGTATAAGTATAATATTTTAGTAATTATAAATTTAATATGAGATTTCCAAGTAATTCTGTCATCTATAATAACACCAAGGAATTTGATTTCATGCACCCGCTCTATGACAACACCCTCTATCTGAATTGCTTCCTGAGTATTGGAATTACAGTTGCCGAATATCATCATTTTGCTTTTACTCAGATTTAAAGATAGTTTGTTTTGTTTGAACCACTTATTCACACTCTTGAGTTCCAAGTTAACAATCCGACACAGTTGTTGTAAGTCGTCTCCTGAGGCAAAAATATGTGTATCATCTGCAAACAAGATGAAGTATTTGAGAAGTTTTACAAATGTTGTACATATTAAACAATGTTGGACCCAGAATGGACCCTTGAGGTAAACCACACACACAAACACAGCAAAGATGTACTCCCATCTCTACTACCTGAATTGTATTGCGTCGTGGAAAGAAAACAAAAACGGCACCTTTTTAAAGCCCCTAATCCATTGCGAGTGTGTTCATCGGGGCGCCATCGATTTGCTAGGCTGCCGTTAGTTGAAAGTAAAGCTTGTTTTTCACTGTTTTGAAAATGTTTTGTTCCAATTACAGAGGGCACTCCAGGCCAATTAAAATATCCCACTCCTTATACTCTTTACACAGACATTTAAAAAACCCAAAGCTGAGGCCCGAACGAATGTTAGTTATGTCCACTTTGGATTGATATATTACCACAGTATGTAAATGATCAAATAGCTTCACATAAATTGCCCTTAAGTTTTGCGGGGGGGGGAACTCAAAAGTCTTGGCGACTGATTAAGCAACTTTTAATGAGAAAACTCTGCTGATGACTGCTGAAATGTGGCCAAATGGGGGGCGAGAAATATGAGTGGTGGTCAATGAAGTTTCAATGTCAAACGCGAGGCGCCGGAATACTTTATGAAGCGCCGTGTCTGTGGGAAAAAAACGCATTTCAGTGTGAACGCATGCAAATGTACGGGGATCTCTCTTGCGGAGTCTGTGCCGTTGTTTTGCATATAAAGTGGAAAACTGCTTATAGTACAGAAAAAAAAAACTCTCCCTTCAAATCGGGCCGTGAACAATTAGCCCGATAAGACTCATTGTTACGCGGATGTGTGACGCGTCCGACGCTGTCCGAGGTTTTTCCTTCTTCTTCTTTCTTGACGGACTGCGATACAAATTAGCAGTGATATTTCAAAAGCGATGATTATGCTTCCGGGGGGGGGACACGTCTGGCCACACCGCGACAATTTGTTTTCCCCATTTACCACAAACACGACGCCGTATGCTGAGCTGATAAAGATATAGCGGCGCCGTCCTCTCTCCTCAGAGAGCGGTGTAATGACGGAATCGACCCCCCTTCCCCATCCGCCCCCCCCACCCCGTTCCCAATGGTGTCGGTAATCCGCGCATCTAGCAAACAGGCTGGGAGGCACACAGACACAAAAACAATAGGAGAGGATAGACTGGTGCATTGCAGACAGCAGCAGGAACAAGATGAGGTCTCCGAGATAGTCCCATTTGCACTTGTGTTGGTGGTAAGCCGCAAATCACGGAGACTGCAGCGATTTAGGCAGTGCAAATATCCTCAGACCACTTTAGACTTCTCGTGTTATTAGTTTAGCACTTCAGTAGTCAAAGAGTATGACGTGTTACTGGGATTATGTGGCGATGTCGGTAACTTTGTGTTGTCGTTTTGAGGTCTATAAGTCAAAATGGAAAGAGGCTACTAGAACGAATTAAAGCAAAGTTAAGCAAGGTCTAGAATCAGGTTCACACACAAGACCACCACCAAAAATAAAATCCAGGACACAACAGGACGTAGAACAAATGTTAACCTCGTTATCTCCTGAACTGAGCACATTTTCTCCAGTTGCTAACCCAAATCTAAAGGTTTCTTGACTGCAGAGCCACGAGCCAGACGGATCCTCCATGTTAACAGAGACATGGGGATGCTTTTTTGTTGCACTTTCAGTCTCATCTTTTAGAGTTCTTTTAAGAGTTTTTTTCTGATTTTCTTTAATCAGACCAGTGCAGGTTTTTTTACCTGATGATTTACGCTCTGTCCCAGTCCATAACGTGGGTTTCTCTTTTTGCAATGGTCGGATATTGATTTGTTTTTATACTACATAAACTGTATAACTTGCAACTGGGCCACTATCGGTTTCTCTGGGTCTCTATAGGTTCCGTTACGTAACTTTCCGTTGCCAAAGCTATACTGTAAAGTACTATACTTTGGGGTCCTCATACGCAGAGAGGTCCTTTTCCACCAGACTCTTGTGTTCTCTGTGTTTCTACTCTTTGAAACGGCTCTGAATGTGCATATGTGAGACCGTGAGTCACGCCCGGAGCTCAGAGCATGTGTTCTTTTTTGTCCCTGTGTGGGTGAAAGCGGCAGGAATAGCTTAGTCAATCCGAAAGGGCAAGGGGGAAAACAAAGCGAACGGGTTAACGCCGATGGAGAGTTCGGCTCCATTACCCTACAAAAAATATATATATATTCGAAATCTCATTCACGAACTCCCGAGACACACGCAGCCACCCCAAAACGTTTCAATACAAAGCAATCTTTAATCTCGCCGGCTTCTTTTCAATCCCCCCCTCCAAAAAAAACTAATTTCGACATTTTTCCCACACTTTTAACTCCCTCCTCATCTCCCCTTTTCCCCAAACCCATTCAACCACTTTTTTTGTCTGCACTATCTCCCATTCAAACAGCAGGCGGCGGGTCAGTTCAAAGACGAGGGGAAATTATGACATCGCGGTGATTCGAGGCGAGGCGGCGGCGGGAGCAAGGACACTGGGGCTTTGGAAACGAAAGAGAGCGAGAGCGCGCGAGAGAGAGAGAGGAGCTATAAATCACGCGGCGCTGTCAGATAAGTCTAACACTAGTCATTTGTGATGGGCAGCCTGTCAAAGTCACGCCCCGGCTCAGCTGTCCGGGAAATGGATGGGACCTGCTCGGATAAAATGGTCAGACGAAAAAGAGACATTGGGGTGTAGATTTCTTGAAGTGCCTGATGTTGCACGTGTTGGCGACCTCTCTGCTCTTGAAGCTTTTTGGAGAATTTCATGCTCAACAACTTACAATATTGCGCCGGGTTAGTTAAGTTTGGAAGTGGAGGCAGTTTGAGCGCTGAAAAGAAAGGGTGAAAAGATCTAGGCTTTAGATATACAGAAGGGGTAGGGGTGTCAAATGCGGCAAATCTCCCACGTAAAGCAACTGTGAGCCGGGGGTATATTAAAGTTATCGGGGGCTTTTTTTTAGTGTCCATGAGTCTGAGGGCAGAGGGGGTGGGAGGTAATGGTCCGTTTGGCCTCCTGCCTGAGGGGCTCACACCCAGAAGGGTCAGCTGTGATCCAACCCACACGCCCCCGGGTCCTGGAGTTGAACAGCTCCTGGAGAGATGGGAGCCTACAGTCAATCTCCTTCTCAGCGGCAGCCGATGCCCCCGAGCCTCACTTTGCGCATCCCTGATCCAAGAGGTCAATGGCACAGCGGGTTGCCAATGCTGTGAGTTTGCCCCAGGCAGCTGTGGCAATAAATATAGATTATAATATAATCCTGAAAAAAGTGACTTTTTAGAGCTTTGTTATAAGATTCTTCCTCCATCTTAAAGGTACATTATGCAACTTTTTATGCAGAAAGAAAGAGTGGGTATTTTACCTTTTGACCCAGTGGCCGTGTGAGTGGTCAGCATGGCGCGTTTCACTTTTGATCACGGCGGTCTCTACAAAACGCTCCAGGATCAATTGTGTTGCAGGGTTTCTGGTGAGAAGCACTGTCCGCCGTGAACACCTTCCAAACATTTGACCCTGGAGCGTCCTACAGACCACTGTGATGGAAAGTAAAGGCGCCAGGCTAATACTGGGTCACTACAAGGTCAAATACACACAGATATCAACTTGTTTTTTCCACATACAAAGTTGCATAATGCACCTTTAAGTATAATTCACACGTCTTTGAAACAACAATTCAAGGTGCTCACTCCACCCCATCAACACAAGATAAGCTACAGATCAAAATATGTCATGTATGTATCTCCAAATTCAAAAAAAAAAAAGCATAATACCCTGCATGGACCTCTTATAGAAACTATTTAGTATTTAAGTCAACTATGGCTACCTCCTTTTCAATTCTACAAATCTAGCCATAAATCAAATGAAAGAGGACCATTTGTTTTCCCGTATTAAGTAGCTGCAATAATTATAAAGACGCACCACGGCCAAGGGAGATGTATCTAGGCCGGGCCAATTTCAGCTCACAAACTCACTTAATTGAAAAGTAGGTCATTTGGAGACATTACGATATTTAACAACACATTCGCAGCCACTACACGCGGGCAATCCGGCCCGAATCCCGGCTAATAACGCTAAATAAGTCATGCTATCGGCCCAATTAGACGCTTAGTGAGATTTCCATTTGTGCACTTTGGGTCCGTGGAGGAAAGCGTGGTCAAAAAAATATATATATTTCTTTAGCTCGTGTCAGCAAATCGGGTCTGTAACACAAATTGAATATCTACTACATGCGGGTTTCGAGGGAGGAAGGCGAGGGTAGAAATCCGGATATGCATAATTGATTAAAAAGGTAACCGTTTTGTCAGACAGATGGCCGCAGAAGAGCAATGTAAGACGATCTCAACTCGATTTATTACCGTGACCCAAAGGTAAAAAGCCGCAAATTTATGATGATTAGGATGTTAAATGCGGAGTTAGCCTAGCCACGTTTAGCATCAAGGACCCTGGGAATGCAATCTAATATCTAATTGTTTCTCAGCCGCAAAAAGGCGACTGTAGAAGGGTAAAGAGTCCCAGAAGTGTGGTAGAGGGACGGGAAGACGTAAGCAAAGAGAGATAAGGCATGTATTTAGATATTAATATTAAAACGCGTGAAAACATGGCAACAGGTTTTACTTAAAAGGTGAAGCGGTCTAGATTTCAAGTTTTGTGAGGGAGTTTTCAAACCAAAGCGTGTAAAACCAAAGGATATAAATCAAGATCATTTATAATTAAGGCGAGACACTGTGGGTGAACAGGGGAAAACATTAAAAATCAAAGCAAAACTTTTGCTGAACATTACTGATATAAATATGCCATTTTATGTTGTTATCATAGACTGTAAAAAATAATGCCTGCTCACTCCTCCCCGTTTGCCATAGTGACCAAGTTCGAAAGGGAATCTATGGCGGATTTACAGAGTCCCACTAGACTCGGCCCTCGTGCGACGCGTAATTAGATTGTAACCATTAGCCATTAGCTCTAACGCTAACGGCCTGTCAAGCAAAGTCAGGCACTCATTACTATACGAGTTGTTTCAAATGTATCTTACGAAAACCAGCCTGGTTTCTTTAATTGTAACTAACCTAGGAGGAATATCTAGCTGTAGAAATAAATATAAAAAACAGGTTTTACAGTTGCTTTGGAGGTGTCTAAAGTGCAATGCTTTCTAATGGGAAACTACAGCTTGTTCTTATGGAGGTAGCAATGGTGGACCAAAGCAGGAGACCATGTAAGTGCGGGAATGGCCTCAGCATTGGGTCAATATCAGAAGACATGGCAACTCTTTAAGTGGATATCTTCGCTACGGCTCTTTCTTCACTCAGCTGCAACAACCGCGCCGAAAACAAGGTCGCGCGGTGCTTGAAGGAACCGTCTGTTCTTGTTCTCCAATTTTCCTTCCGCTAAAAAAGAATGAATAGAATGCCCTCCCCGTCACTTGCGCTCGGGTTTCAAGGCCCACCAAGTGTTTGTTGATTTCTCTCTCTCTCTTTCTTTCTTTCTTTGCTTTGACGATGCTACAGGAAGTTTCTTAGATCAATCACACGACTCGATGACATTATGCAAAAGTGTAGCCACGATATAACGATTTGCTTTTGCCCTTTGCTCAGGGTTTGTTTCTCATTCAACGGAGCATTTACACCTGAATTAGCAATCTCGTGACGCCGGCGCACCATTAACATCGCCGGGCGGGGGGGTCATGTTTCGTCCCATTTAAATTTGTGCCACTCTCTTGACTCGCTTAATTTCGGCAAAAAAATATCCAAGAGGCAGTGACCTTCATCGCTCGGAAAATGAAACAAAAAACGCCGTTCCCTCGTCCCAAATGTAAAAGTCTTTAGTGTCCTGATGGATCACCCGGTGTGACCCGAGTCTTCCCGATAAAAATGGCCTGCCTCCTTCGCCTCTCGGTGGAGCGAATTTGAATTTCGAATGCAGCGTCAGGATTTTAAGGAGGGCAACTGTCTTCTTTTGTGCGCAACTTCTTTTTTTTATTTTATTCGGGCTGGAAACTTTTGCAAACCGCTGTCAGATTCACAAGTGCGAGAAGACTCCGGGTTTTTGGACTAATGGGACGGCTCACTGCAGGCTGTTACCTCTGCGTGACTCCACACATCGGAGTGCTGTGGCTGCGCGAGGCCCTCAGTTCAGGGGGTTCAGTCACTTCACTTTTCCCTCACACGGACGCCAATTTGAAGACACATTTTGAATTGTTTCTTAACAATGAGCGAACCGATTTTATAACCACACTGCGGGAAATTGCACGCTCTTCTGATGGGTTTCTTTGTATTTTGTGTATTGTGCGTTGTTTCTAAGTGAGGGGGGGTAAGCAGCAGAGCCGTGGGAAGATATTTTAGTTAGGAGGGTGCTGAGGGACAAAATTTAACCCAAAAACGCATATATTCCTGTTTGTTAATATTGCCTGAGGTTCGCAAACTATCCACCAGGGGGTGCTGCAGCTCCCTCAGCACCCTGGGTTCGCACAGCCTTGGTAAGTAAAGTGTTTTGTACATGGTAAATTTCATGAATATGCCCTCAAGACAGTTATTCATTCTTTGCTGCCAGATCTTATAGTTTTCTATAGTCAGTGCCAGTGCAGACTCCAGTTGTTAAAGCTCAGTGCCTGAAACTGAAAACGTCTTAGCTTTCAAATGAGCAATGAGAAACTTGTGCTTGTGCCTAATACAGTGCTAAGAGCCACCTACAAACAAACACTTTAAGTTTACGTCCTTTGGCTTTAAAGCCACATTTCGCCGAATGGGGTGGGCATTGAGAGCAAGGTCTTAATGCTAGTATGAACTTTGGGGGAGACTATACAGTGTTTCCAACCTTCCAGCCAGGACCAAACAGGTTTTTGAAGCAAAAAAAGCACACAAAAAAGAAATCAAGCATAAATACTGTATTCTATGCCATTTGTCAACGTTCATATGCCCACAATGCATCTCTGTCTGTCTACACCACAGCTTACTGTCTATGTCTTATTAAATAATGCCCAAAAGCAAAATAATATAACCTTAAAAACCCATTCGTCTGCCAAGTCTGTATGAAATAATACATTATCTGGCTAAATGGATAGGAGGGCGAAATATGGCTGCCAGTAATGCACAAAGTATGAAAGGGAAGAGGAAGACACTGAATAATAATGCGGAAATCCAGCCGCCAAGGTCGACGGAGATTACCAGGACCATGACTAAACTCGAGCCCGATATAAGCTCTCCTTTCTGGGATATACACAGTCACACGCCTTCCTCCTCTTGGCAAGATCATGGAGGAGTCCGGGCTATATGTGAACAAGGAAAACGAAATGGAAAGGTATGACTGACAAGAGAGAAAACACGTACTGGTTTGGCTACGGCACGGGGACTTTTGCACCCATGTGTCCTTGCTAATTTCTATACTATCAATACTCCAGAGTTGGGAAATGTTGGTCGTTCTAGTTCAAATATCCGTCATCCTTACGATATGCTAAGAAACGTAGACTGGAGATCTTAAATGTGAGGTTTCAATGAGTTAAAGTCACACACAGACAATGTTAGCTTTGTCAAACTTAAAGTGCATTTTGTCAGGTTTCAATGCTTTTGAAAATATGACTTACCGTATTCAGGTGGATAACATCTGTTGTAAGTAATAAGTATATATATTTTTTCAGTGAAGCGGCAATTTTAATGAGGAAACGGAATCTGAACGCTTAAGCTACTGACATACATAGATGTCATTTCCCATTGACATTACATGGTTGGCACGGCAACAGTTTCAAATAGTTTGCCTCTACTATGTCACTTCCTGTCAGTGTCCAGTAAGAAAGTGAAACTACACTGTAAAATGTAAAATTGTTTCAATTAAAAAAACTAAATTCAAGGGCTGCCAAGAAATTGTATGTGTAACCAGTTTACAATGTAATCCATTTGAAATTTCAGATTCACCTCTTTAGCTCAATTGTATTTCTGGTTGATATAACTGTTTCTAGTTGTCTGAAATGAAAAGCGTCAGTAAATAAATTAAATCAGTTGTGTCAACCTAAAAATACAATTCAACTAAAGAGATTAATCTGAAATTTCAAATAGATTACATTGTAAACTGGTTATTGTTTACACATACAATTTCTTGGCAGCCCTTGAATTTAGTTTTTTGAGTTGAAACAATTTTACATTTGGCTCACAAATCACAAAAATGGTCAAACTAAAGAAAACTGAGCTTTTTCTCAAATATTAAATTGTGTTAACTACGTTTTAGCAAAAATGGTGTCTAATGTGTCATATGCACTTTAAGTATTTGGAAGAGGACCAAAAGTATATTTTAATGTCATAGCTACCAGCAAAGCAAAGTTGAAGTAACAGTAGTATGCATGTTTTGCGAGATATTTTTACCAATAAATTAAAGAAATGCTTATGTTTTATGCTATTTCCTGTGTGAAATGTGTATTATGGCTTTTTTTTTTTTTTACCCATCTTTCAATGTCACCCTGACAGGCAAGGCGGGCGACGCTTTTCCAGATCTTGAGCTACTTGAGTCTATGGCCACTTAGCTGGAGGATTTGCCGGTTGTGCATGTTGAAGCTGACTAATTCTGGCCATATTTGTACTACACACTTCCATTGGGTTACCGCACCGATCGGTGGCTAAAGACAGACAACAGACCGGGTGTTTTCTCCTCTCCGATTGGTCAAATGCTTGTTTATTTGCCGCCCACTCTTCCACATCTCCCGTCTCTCATCTGTACCGCCTGCGGAGCCCCCCCGCTGGGCCGGGACTCTCCGGGAAGGGAGTCGGTGCGAGAACGGAGCAATAAAAGGGGTGTTGTTACATCATCACAAACACTGGTAGAAAGGATGTCCTGATCAGAATTCATATATTCAGACAGGGAAGGGGGGGGGGGGAGAGATGAGGTTTATTTCGCCCAATATGCCTTGAAAACTGTTAGCGACTTTGTGCTGCAAGCTGGAGAGAAATATCTGCACGAGCACCATTTAAAAACATCGGCTATTGTGAAATTACTCAGATCTATTTGTTTACAGAGCACATCTTCTCGACACGGACGCGACGACTTCCCGCGGCGCTTCTGAACGTGAAGCGGCCGCCGCCGGATAAATCAAGTGATTTTATATTGATGTTCATAAACGTTTAGTGGCTGCCAGTGGCCTTTTAAAATGTCCTCCCTCCCCCCCGGGTTGATTTTCCACCGAAGAACCCGAATGATGAATCGGCGCCGAGAGAAATTACTGGCATTTTTCAACTTCAGAAACTGGTGAAGTAATGATGTGAGGTTTGCATTGTTTTTGAGGTATAATTAGTCAAACTACCCTGAGGACAGATTAGGGGATCAATCTTCGAGTTGCTCTACAATTCTCCAAAATAAAAAGGGGGGGGGGGGGTACTTGCAAGCAACAGGATCACGATCAATGGAAGATGATCACATACTGACAACAAATGACATCCAAGGACACATACACTTTGTTGGACTTTACCTGTAAAAATATGCAAGGTATCGGCCAAATGGTGCAATTAGAAAGCTCGAGTTAGAGTCGGACACAAAAAGCTCCTTGCTAGGGACTAAATTCCCTTTAAATTGAATGACCTTAAAATAAGACCTTACATTTTGCTCATAATAATCAAATAACTATGTTTCTTTACTGCCTCACACATTCCTAAATAAATACCAACAACCATGCTTTGATTAACTTTCATGACTTATTCAAACTCTACTCTTCTATAGAAGTATCGAAAGTTTAGGCTAAAAGACAGGGATGCTCTCTAAGTCCTACTCTTTTTGCACCACATTTCATAACTACATTTCCTGCCACACAGTCCGAGTGTGTCATAGCCTTACAGATAAAATAATAGAGGTATTTATGATGTAATGGTGATAAATAAAACAAATATATATGTTCTTTTTTTTTTATTAAAGGAAACAGAAATGCCATAACCAGGGGTCGGATCGTTTTAGAGTGCAGGTATTGTTAAAAACTCTCTTGGAAAATGGCACATGCTTTTTTGAAACAAAAGATCAGCGACGCAACAAGAAGTGAACAACTTGTTTTTAAATCTCCTCCACTGTGGGTCTATTAGGCCCACGTAAAACTGCATGGATGGCCATATAAATAACACGATATCGGACCGCCCTACACTTTTCCCCAAGCCTGCAGGCGACAGGAGCAGTGTGTTTAAAGCTGCTTTGTCACATCTGAACCGCAGCCGTTTGTGACCGCTGAACTTTGTGAGGTCACTTCCTGCCCGAGGGGACTCATTTGTTACCACAGCGAGGAGCAGTGCCATATTGGACACCACTGCAGCATATTGGAGCCGCCTTGCGTTCATGTGATTATCAATGCCAAAAACACATACTTTAAATGTTTTTTTGATTGTTAGGCCCGACGGATGAAGAATGCTCTATGAAACCCATAAATTATAGATGAAAATGAAGTACCCTTTATGATTATTGTGATATATGACTTCCTAGATGGTTATTCCTCCTACGTGGCACATTGATGTATTGACTCAAACACAGCAGCCCAGGCTTAAAACGGTCTTTGGGTGTGTTTGGTTTGGATTTCCTCCCGTCTGAGACCCGTAAAGCTCTCTGCAGATCGGCACATCGACAAGCACAGCCTCCGCTAATGACTTTCCCCCGTTTTTTTTTTTATTGGGATTAATCTGTCGCGCCCAATCTGCGAGCCAGATAATGAAGCGCTCCCATCATCTTCCTCCGAAACTATCGCGCGTTAACCAACTGGCCACGTTCACCGAGCGCCAGTGCTCATGCGAATCCAAATGCACGATATGAACAAGGTAAATGAGGTGAATGGTTGGGTCACGTGTGCTAGCATGACGGGCAAGACTGGCTAACCGTGTCCATTTATTAAAAGTAGTGAGCAAACAAATGAGTGGTAGCATAAGGCCATGCGAACAGGGCTAAGTTATAGCTTCCAAGCTGCAAGAGCTATGATGAGTAGTAGCTTGGATAATTGAGGATTAAAATCTGTTCATGGAAATAATTGGCCTCTGCAGGAAGTTGCAATTCATTTTATTATTAACAACATATTTATATCTGTCATGTCAAGCCTTTCAGAACAAATGGAAACATGCAGGGGGCAGGACTTTAAAAAGGCCAACAGGAAGCATTCTGTTCTTATTAGGATACTTGACAAACAAGGCTTTCACTGCGGGTTTGGTCAAGGATTTAACATTTCCAAGACATGAATGAGCAGAAAGTCCAGGGACCGAGTGCAGATTAGACCCAGCCTGCTCTCAGTGGCTAAACTTCATTTGAGCCGAGGGTCTGACATTATAGAGGGACTTTAACGGAACGCGGCAGCGGGCCATCCCGGCTTGCTTTCACCGCCGCTGACAAATCGATGGCGCCGTGACCGACGCACTTCGAGGTGATGGAGGAAAACGTTTATTCAAAAACTGTGCGACTGAAGCTAAATGTGTACTTTAAAGTCAGTGCTGTTGAGTTTAGCTCCTCCACTTTGTCCCTGCTATCTACGTCAAAGCCGTCCTTCATCCTTTTCTGTTGGCACTCCCTTTGAAAATACACTATAGCGTTAGAACATTACAACGTGGGTATTATTATATATAATGTAGACCCTTTGAAATGCTCTGTTACCGCCATATAAAGAACAGAATTTAAATAACAGCAATCACGTGTAATCAAATAATAAAAACAGGGCTCCAGCTCCCGCATGAGGAGCAGCTCGACTGAGAGTGACTAGATTAATTATGCTCTTGTTATCGTTCACATGGCCCTGAGCTTTTCTATAGTTAAACACGTCTGAGAGGCAGGGAGCAGACTTAGACGTATCAATCGAAGCCCCGTTTTTCCCCCGTATGATCAGCATTCAGCTCGGAGGATCGGCGTGCGCTGAAAGATTTAGGCCCTCGCTAAATAAATGTAAACGCGGCCGCTCCCGGACAATCCATAATGTAAGCTCTTAGATTTAGGATTAGTCTATTAATTATGGACCGCTAAGTGTGAGGACGAACAGTGGCAGAGGCGCTCGTGAAAGCAGTCAGGTGGGGCGAGTGGTATCGGTGGAGGTGCAACAACCATGTCGCCGTCATTGAAGTAGGAGGAGCACAGGAAGCGACGACGAAAGTGCAAGTTAAATGGAAAGTCACGGTTGGCAGGAGAAATGCTAAGGGGATTTCACCAATCAAAATGGTACTTTTTTCTCAAATTACATTGTTTTGAGTGGAATTCGGCTTTTTCATTTCTGGAACCAAAACTTTATGGCTTTTGCTGATACCAGAGACAGGTAATATAACATACATTATATAAGATAATATCAAAATTGCTGTTTGGAAGATATGCAAATTCACAATCTCGAGTTTATCTGCAATGGCAAAGAAAATAATCGGGGAAATTAGGGGGAAAATTGTTAAAAAAAAAAAAAAAATAGGGAACAAGATAGAGCAAAACTGGGAAAAAAATAGAAAAAAAAGGAAAAATTGTGTGTGTTCTTTTTCTGCCGTTTTGTAGTCTGTCCAGGACAATTATCTGTTTGAGCCACAAAGCAATGCAAGTTGTTTGTCAGTGTACCTTGCTATACAAGCTTGTAGTCTGAAATATTAGCCGTCCCATCATAGCTTCTGTCTCATAATGTTCTGTTGTAGGGTCCTGATGGCGTGCCCACTCCCCCTTTAGAGTGTACCTTTCTTCAACTCATGTTTCTACAAACTGTCATCTGGACCGATGTTGGACTGTCTCGAAATGACCGTGAACCTATGAACTGAAAGCTTTGATCCTTATGTAAAAATATGAATGTAACTAAATCTTACTTAAAGGAACAGGCCACCGTTTTTCCAGACTGGGATCTGTTCTTACCTGAGCTTAGAGTTGATACGCACCTGTCTGGTCTTTGTGCCCGTGGAAGAGCGTGGTCGCTTCAAACTTCACCCCTGTTTGGAGCCATAGGAATATACTGGAAGAGGACAAACGCTAACAACATCTTTGGTCGTTTTGCGTGACTGACCGGACAGCTACGCATCAACTCGTCTAAGCTCAGGTAAGAACATAATCTCAGTGTGGACAAACGGTGGCCTGTCCCTTTAAGGAGAATAAATCTCTGTTTCTTAACTCGCCTTTGTCCTGTCAGTTTGAACAAACCTCCGTTGCCTATGGGTTAACTTTATTTTTTTGGGGGGCGAAATGCCTCTGGCGTCGTCTCGGGATGTTCATGATTTGAAATAATTGAGCGGTGAGTCTACAGCTACCTCGCTCCCCCCACTCGCCTCGCCACACCGGCACATTTTGGCGTATTTCTGATGATTTGCAAAAAACATCGCTTCATTATTGTTATCGAGAAAGTCCCCGCAAATATTATAATATTCGTTTTTATCAACATATCGATATTTTTTCACAAAACATACAAGCCGTATCTGAGTGAGTATCCAAACGGCAGATATTTCCCATGCTCGGTCCTTGTACATGTTTTGTTCCTCTCTGCCCTTCTCCCTGCGCTGTCACATACGCTCTTCCCGTCTTCTCCTCTCTCTTTCTCTCCCCGTTTTCTGTACAGTATTTCCACATCAGTCGCGGCGGAGCTGGCTCTCAGCGGCAGCCATTGTGGACCCCCGGGGGTATTCTTGTCTGGCATCACAACACACGTGGCAGATGAGAGAGAGAGAGAGGCCCTCGCCACACGCATCCCTCCTCCCCTTTAATCCTGCCTCCTTCCCTCGCTCCCTCTGCTTCCTTTTCCTTTGGGCTCGTGTTATCTGCGGCGTGGGGGGAACACGCGGCCAAGTACTGATGAAGAGTGAAGACATAGTAGTACAAGTATTGTAGACGATCTGAACTTCATCTGCACTGCATTTCTACTGAGGCGTCAAAGTAAAATGTAAAAGTCGGACACACATTTTAGGCCCTATAATGCTCACTACCGAACAGTAGGGGGCGTTGTGCAATTGTTCCATCTTTGCCAATGACTCACAACCACTTGTCCCCGCTGTGTTGCCGTACAGGGGATTAACTTGGGCACAATGTTCCTGTTTTTGAGGCCGCACTGTTATTTTTCCAAACGCTGATTTAAAAATAACTTCTTATTTTGAATACTTCAATAATGTTGACGCCAAATGCTTCAGTTCTTTCACTCGAGTATTAGTTTGACTTAAATTTAAATAAGGTTTGACCAGTAGTATCTGTGCTTTGACTCAAGCAATCAATTCACTGTAGTAGTAGTAGTAGTAGTAGCATAGACGGTAAGGAATTTGCATCTGGCTCCGGAGGTTCCTGGCTCCATATGGACATCCCATTAAAACCTTTTTGCTTCTTTTACACAGACTAATCATTCTGACCTCCACATGCGTAACATCGTCCAATTTTTCATCCTTTCACTATTTTTATCTTTGCCCTATTCGAAATAATGCAGCTGGCTCCAAAAAAAAAGCCAAATTGCTAGTACCAACGAACGCTATGGGGGAGGCCACACGCCCTCAATCCATTCTTAATTTTAGTCTATGAGTATGCGTAGTAGTACTAGTACTAGTAGTAGTAAGTAGTAGTAATAGGGCTGTACTCAGTATACAGGTGCTCGCCATATAATTAGAATATCAAGAAAAAGTGCATTCACTTTTGTAATCAACTTAAACTGTGAAACTAATAGACTCATTTCATGCAACGTGACATAATGTTAAGCCTTTATTTGTTATCATTTCGATGATTATGGCTTACAGTCCATTTTCAAAATATTCAAATTTTATGAAATAAATGTTTTAAGCTGCGCCATAATAATCGCAATTATAACACATATGTCACTTTGCATGTAATGAGTCTATATCATATATTAGTTTCACAATTTAAGTTGAATAACAGAAGTGAATGCACTTTTTCATGATATTCTAATTATATGACGAGCTCCTGTATTGTATCAGCAATATAATGTTACAAAGTACGTGACAATACACATATCGAGGCTCCTGTATCGTGATACGCAAACACGTTTATCAAGCTATAGTCTTTATTCAGAGCGTATCACAACATTCTTTAACTACTCCAATAAAAGGCTTAAACTGCACGCTGAGCATATTCAGCAAAATAAACACCTCCATTTTGTGCACCTATAAGATCATTTTTTCTTAAAATAAGGAATATATCTCGTATTATGGACACTCTATTGCGTTACACTTGAATCGTGATACAGTACGTATCTTATCGTGAACTCTATATCCTGGAGTTGTTGCCAATACTCAGCCCTAGTAGTAGTAGTAGTAGTCACTAAGAGGTAGTTGAAGACGTAGCAGTATAGTAATAGTAATAGGAAGTGTCTTTGAAGTATGTGATGTGAATTTTAAAGTATTTTGTATTTGTCTGAGTAAAATTACTCCATAGTTACTAAGCCCCTTTCCGCTTGTGTACATTTTTCGAGAACGTCTCCCACTGCTCCCAGTTCCTACTTTTCTTCCATTTGCTCTCGCGCTTGTTTTGAAGGCGGCAAATCCAGGACACTGGTCTCTCGGGGGGGGGGCTTCTTACGCAACGTGATAAAAAATTCACACTTCTCATGTTGGAGATGAGGAGGGAGAATGCGTTTGATAGTGTTAGAGGAGGGGGGGGAGGCGCGATCGCGAATGAAGAAAAAAAAAAAATTCTTATCAGTGCAGAGGAGATCGGATACAGCGAGAGGCCCCGGTGCAGTGTTTGGCGAAGTGGGAAGTCGGATTGTGCCAAAACCCCAGCGGGAATCCAGCACTTTTTATGGATGGGTTTTGCAAGACTTTTCCGGGGCGCGATCTACTGAGAAAGAGAGAGGGATCTGCATAATTACATAATGAGCAATGGAAACTAGTTACATGGGCTCGCTACTGTATGAAATGTGGTCAGATTGCTAGAGCTTTCTGCAGAGATGGGAGCAAACACAATGGGTGGGGGCGAAATCAAATTCATTCAAGCTAACTCTGGAGTTTGGAGCTCTACAAACAGGCCCTGATTTGTTTAGCAGTTCATATTTATTTCATTCATTCAAGCTTTATTAAGGACACACAATCCTTTTTATGTAAGAATATCTCTGCTCACGTCGGTCATTTCTCGCTCCAGTGCTTCTACAGTCTGGTGCTTCTGGATTTTGTCGTGTCATGGAGTTGGATTCAAAACTGCCTTCCACCTTTTTTTTTGAATAAACTCATTCATCACTGGATCTCAAAGTGTGTTCGACAGAGGGCGCTCCAGGACAAAGCGTTTTATGAATTATGTCTGCGAAAAAGGTGCCAGACAAATCAAGTCCTTCCTTCCTTGATACTTTTCCAAAGTCGTGACAAACTGAGCCACACAAAACCACTGACTGATCGAAACAAACGCTTAGACCACTGAACTGCACTCCTGTCACCTCAAGTAAGTGCATATAAAAAAAACTCCAAGCACATAAAGACCACTTGATTGTTGAATATAAACCTCCAAACCTCCCTCTTCTCCTCTACAGAACATCGCCACCTCTTAGTCTTTCTCCTGCATATTATTTTGTTACATCTGAGGCTTCTTCAGGAGCGGGGAGGGAAAAAAAACAACAATACAATTACCACTAAATTGATGCCTGTCACCGCGCGGCCACATCTCCACACCGTCCATCATCGCCGCCGCGCCGGAGCTAGCTACCCGCCTAATGGCGCACCACTTTACAATAGCGGCGAGTGCGTCGACAGACACGAGAGGACTCCCGAGCGAATCTGGCAAATCTGAGCCTCCCCACCCGCGCCATCTTTTCTCCCCCCGCGACAACCAGGCGTCATCGGTCACCCGGCGTATCGCGCAGGCATGTAATACGGCCGATTTAAAAGCCATAAAAGCGTGTTTACCAGCCATCATCTGCAGAGCGTGCATAATTAATGGCGCGGAGTGTCTGGCGCGGCCTTTTTTGCGGTTTTAAAACGCGCTCAATAATGTTGTGCGGCGCGTTAGTCATTACTCCGGGTACCTGAGGAGAGGGAAGGGGAGCGTCGCTTTTATTAGCTTTGTACGGGCTGTATTTCCACACTACAGCGCTTCCATGAGTCATGTCTCAAACATAGGAGGATACAACAGGATATTATAAAGCCACACTGCGGAAAAATTCCAGGTCATGCGCTGCAAAGTCACGAGGTCAAACAAACTGTCGGAAAACTCAAAGCCTTAGCAGATCAGATAGACACCAGCAAAGCAGAAGCATCACCTTTAGCCATGTTCCTACAAAAGCATATTGTTTGCTGACTGGATCTGTTTGAATTGAGCGTTCTATCCCCATTCAAAGCAATGATGAAGCCAGGCCCTATACTAAGTGTGTCCGTTTCATCGGATTTGAAGATTTCTGTGGTTTCCATATCATTAACGTACTATAAGATGAAGTGTATCCGACCACACAAAAAGCAGAAACTTAGCTGGATATGAGTTAGCGTTTAGCTCAGAGGACACTTATACGCTCATTAATCTAATGCCTGTACATTCATTAATGATTTCTAACTAGGCTTCGACATCTCCTAAATGTGGCCGATGGTTTGTTGGCTAATGCTAATGGCTATAGGAAAAACACACTGAGCAGGCTAACGGACTATGAAAAGTCTCCTGGGCTAGCCTACTTGCTAACTTCCCCACATACGTTAGGATCTGGATCTTTCATAATTTGGTATGTTTGATGGCTAAATGCTCACAACTTTAGGAAAAATACAAAGTTTGGAGTCAGGCTTGAGGAGAGTTTTCGTCGGTAATGTTCACCGAAAAAACAAAAACAAAACACAAGGCGGGCTTCTTTGTACAGCGCAAAGTGATTCGAAGAGCTTTACGGAAAAGAAATGTATATAAACTAGGCAACATCAGTGGCCTACAGACAGACCAATGATCCCACCTCATTTTGAAGACTCCAGGGCGTTGCTCGGGCCACTGCCCCGCTCTCGGAAAGTGCACCAGGTCATGTTTGTTTCTCAGCGATGGAGCCCACTGTGTGCAATGCTAATGAGGAATTATCAGAAATTAATTAAGATTAACAAAAGGTCCCTGGGTGAAGGACTTGCTTATTACTGCGCCATGTAAATCTCCCATAATCCGCGCGCACAAGAGGCAGGCCAAAACGCTGCCAAAAAACGGAAAAGGCAACTGCGAGTCTGGAAGCCTGTCAATGCCGATTTCATTTTGTATATACATAATAGTGCTGCATGATGTCGAACGAGCAGCTGTGGACCATTTAAATTGGGAGTTAGCGTTAGCCATCATGTGACGCGTATATTGTCAGTGTCTGCGCAGAAAACCTCATCATACGGTATAAAGCTATAGGCTACGTTGCGCTAATAGTTGACAAGGCAAAGAAAATAGTTAGCAAACTCTAGGAAACTTTTCATCTGTCTTTAGCATCTTCTGTAATTTGCCCTATAGCCGACACCGTTAGCATTAGCCATCATGTGACGCATATATTGTCAGTCTCTGCACATTAAACATCATCATACAGTATAATAAAGCAATAGGCTATGTTATGCTAACTGTTGACAAAGCAAAGAAAAAAAGTTTGCAAACTCTAGGAAACATTTCATCATTCTTTAGCATCTTCACTGTGTTTTTCACTATAGCCGTTAGCATTAGCCATCATGTGATGACACGTATTGTCAGTCTCTGCATGGAAAACATCATCATACGGTATAATAAAGCAATAGGCTACGTTATGCTAACCGTTGACAAACCAAAGAAAAAGTTAGCAAACTTTCTTTAGCATCTTAACTGTGTTTTCCCCTTTAGCCGATAGCATTAGCCGTCAAATATCGCAAATTGATTGTTGAAGATGTTTTCTGCTGTTGTCAACCCATCGACCACATTTACACGAATGTCTAATTACTGAATGTACAGATTTTCTTTATTTATAATAGGCTAATTAGCACTTAAAAATAGCATCTGAGCTAAACGCTAACAATATTAGGTTAAGTCTTCTATCTAGTGGCCACTAAAACCTTAAAGCGCCAGTGCACAAGGGGAAGGTTCAGGTGCCGATATACACAAATATCAGTCAGTCAATCAAACGAAAACATTGACGCCAAGCCTCCAGCGAGATCTTTCTCCAGCAGCTTCGGCAAACGCACGAGCGGCCTGACGCAGCAACATCGAAGGCGATAAATAAGAAATGAGCGCATCTGGCTTTGGCCACGAATCGCTAAGTTCCACATCAAAGTCGCCGCTGTCCTCCTTTGCAAATATCCGTCTCAGCGAGGCCCGGGGACGGCGGCACAAAAAAAAAATGTAAAAAAGATTTCCACCCCACTTTGTAATGAACTTGCTCAACACAATTTGCAATAAATGTGTAAAGCAGTTCAAACTCCCGACTCTACAGACCGTCCATGCCTGTTTTTTAAAAGACTCTCCTGGACATTTTATTGGTGTCGACAGCGTTGGCAGGGGTAGGAGGTGTGCCCCCACAGGGTGAGGAGAGGGTCTGTTTAATATCTAAAATATGTCCCGGCGCTGAGCACATCTCTGTCCCGATGTGAAAGAGACGAGATTAGATTCCTGACATTTCCGACACCCGCAAGGCTTTATTCAATATAAGCTAACTTAGGTATGAGGTTTAGTGGGTAATTCACTCACCGAGAAACTCTAGAAAGCCAGGCTGATTTGGTTTTAAACTTTTAGCGGATCGTCAAAGGCACACTATGTAAGATAAGATAAAACAGTCTGTCTTTGTCTCTGTCTTTTGTAATTCATCACTGACTGAGAAAGACATGTTGCCAGATGACTCAAAATACCCCTTATGGCGCTGCTAAACTTCCAAGTATCCCGTAAACAAACACTTGAAATCGCCTTCTTCCTATCGGCTTCCACTTGCTCGTGCTTGACCTTATTGCGTCTGTTGCGAGTCCCGCATAGCTACGCGTCGAGACCAACATCTTCAAAACAGGATAAGTTGCGTAACAGCTCTGCCTCCCGTCTCGCCCCCCCCCCGCTCCGATCGGGGGAAATTTCACAGATTTTCCGAATGTTTTCCGGGCCCCGCTTTCAAAAAAAAAATAAAATAAAAAAATAAAACACGCCCCGGGACAATAAAGACCCCATTATGAAAGGAAGTCTTCTTACTAAGCACTGGGATTGGGTTTGGGAAGGAGGGGGGGGGGGGGGGGCACACACAGCAGAGGCATTCGGGAGACTCTTTTAAAATGGCTGAACGAGATGTTTTCCCCCCCAGTCTATTTCGCCTTTAGTTCTGTTTTAGCGAGCGAGCCCAGTGTTTCAAAATTAGCATTTCTCTTCTTCTTCTTTTTTTTTCCTGTGCCGGGTGTAGCCGTTAATTCGGGGGTGATTGCGGAAACCGTGCCATTTGTTCCACCGCGCTGGCTTTTAATGCGCCAGGGGAGAAGGCTTGTTGCACAGGGGAATGATAATCTGAGTTTTATTTTTTTTTCCTTTCTTCTAAAGCGGTGGAAGCAGATTTTTTAGCATGGGGAGCATGCGTGCATACCTGATATAACCCCAGTGTAATCGTTAGCTCGGCATCTTTGGGAAACGCGTCCTCATTTCCACTTATGAATAATAAAAATAGAGTTATTAGGGATGCAGGAGGCCCGACGGAAATGGATTGTGATGATTTAATACATAGTGATGGAGCCCGCGCAAATTATACTAATGATCGTCCCAATCAACCCAATTAACGTGGATTTACCTTCTCGTCAGGTACGCTGGGGTTCATCGGCCTCTGTTTTCAGATGTTCACGCCACCTCATGAAATACACGCGACCTTCCGAGAACCACCAGGCCTAGATGAAGGTCAAATACGACTGTACGTATGGTCTAAAAAGGCGATCAAATAGATTGAATTTGGACTTGATTATGTCAAAACTGGGTCAGGTGACAGGGGGGATGGAGAACGGAACAGCTTCATCCACCGGGTCATCAAGGGGCTGAACTCTCTCCCTTCCCCTGCTTCCACCTGCATTCACAAATGGCGGTCCACTCCAGCTCCTCCAAATCACTGAGCTCTAACACGTATTGTTCTTGTATGAGCTGTGTAACTATTTCTGAAACCGTATGTATTCAATTTCTTAAGATCTCATTTCATCAAACAGAGGAATAAGGGGAAACTCCAATATTCAAAAGCAATTTTGGACACAACGGGAAACTTTTGAGCAAAAACAAAATAATGATTGCCCAATTTCAGCCAAAACAGCCAATTGCAGCTTAATGCGCTTTGGACCGTCATTTTTTATATTTCTGACAAACTTTCTAATGCCAGTTTGAATCCACTTTGATGCTTTTTAACGACATTTAAGGCTTTACTTTTGGCACAGCTCACCTAATGCTTTCTACTGCCCCGCTAGTACCCTGCTATACTCCATAGACTGCGAACACCATGGACGTAGCATCTCTAGCTGCTGAAGCCTAATAGGAAATGGGGCAGGCTCCATAAATGAATAGCTCCTATGGAATTCCCATTGAACTCTTTTGCTCCGTTAAGTCATTATTGTCATTCTTACCTCCGTGTGTTTGTCTTAACTCGTGCTGTATTGCCCTATTCTAAATTTCAGGAACGGGCTCCAAAAACCCAGCCAAATTGCTAGCATGAACGCTATCAGGGGAAGCCACCCTCACTCAGTCCATTGCTATTCTACAGCCCATTGCCATACCCTGGACTTAACGCTACTCAGCAAAACGCACACCTTTGAATTCCAACCATCCGTTTATCTTCGTGTCATCGCTGCAAAAGCAAAGCGGCCGCGCGGCCACCCAGCGTCTGCACAACCCGTTTTAAACTTTCCCCGGGCCAAAAATAGCTACGGAAGCGCGTTTTCTCTCCCCGCGCCACCGCGCAAAGCGAATATTCTGTATATAGGCGGCGAGGTATCAAAGAACTGCTGTATTCGCCGTTGTTTCACACAATATAGAGCGAGGCAACGCGGGTAATGGTTCATTTTCGGCTCAAAAGGGAAAGAGAAATGGTTTATCCGCGCGGCATATAGAGCAACGATTGGCTCTTTGAATGTGATTTTAGACTGTAGGAGGAGAATTGTTTGAAATAATGGGTATACGGCGGTTAAAACAAGAGAATGTAAAGTCTACTGCATTCTCTATTCACTTCCCAATGACGTGTAGCGCTCTACAACACGGCGCTATAGAAATTAGGCTATTTGCTGAATTGGCGTAGTATACAAACAGACAAAAGGGGAAAGAATACTGGCAGGATGTGTGTGTGTAAGGGCCGCAGCCAATCTGGGCCAACACCAAAAAGATGCAAGTAAAGAGCTTGAACTGTGTTGGTAGAAGGACCTGCTCTGTGTGGGTGCAACATGAACAGTACAGGTCACAGCACCTTCTATGTATTTTTAAAACCATTTACATTGAAGACATTAATTCACAACTTCCTGTTTTCTCCGAAGTCCGAAAAAGACCCAAGTCTGAATACAATCATGGCACATTTCTTTCCATGACTTGAGAACTAACCATGGCAAGTCGATGAAACACACTGGTGAGTGATGATATATGTGTGGGTTTCGGAGGACGTGGTGTAAAGCTCACATTGATTTTCTGCATGATAATGAACATTTTTGGAAACTGTTACAACAGAAATAAACTTGTGTTAAGTCCGCCAATAACACTCTTAACTCTTTATATTGAAATACTTAAGAGAGTTTTTGACCTTCCTTTGGCGCAGTTTCTATGTAACTTCCAACCTTCTTTCCAGTAACCGTGCCGTTCTATGTTTCATATCCATTTCCAAACCTTCCTAAAACAACAGAATCGCTGAGACGTGGCCGCAGTAATGCCTCCGCATCTTCCCGCCGACTTAATGTGCACAAAATGCCGCCGATCACGCGTGACTCGCCTTCATTCCGGCGCTCGCAGAAGCCCCGAATGTGTCCCGCGCACCTGCAGAGTAGGCACAAAGCGTTTGAGGAAGGAAAGGTTTTGAATCAGCGTTTTGATCTGCCGGAGCCGAAATCGCGTGTTTACGGATATGAGGCGTGTCGTCATGGCTACGCCGAGGGATTTCGCTCCCTTTTTTTTTTCTCAGCGAGCCACGATTCTATCCCATTTGTTTTAGTCACGCTGTTACCTGGTGGCTTCCGAGACCGCGCTCTTCAGCACTTTTCGAATGATGTTGGAATTGCCATTTTCATATATTGTCTTGCCCAGAGGATATTTCAAAAGTTATTCTCATTCTTATAACGCTTGGTTTGGATATAGGACGCATGTGGACTGTAAAATGTTTAAAATAAAGGCAAGCTAGGCGGATTTACCTTTCATATTTATTCAGTTTTTGACTTTCTGGATCTTGCAACTCAAAACTCTTGAGAATGGGCAGTGACCAGGTTATTCCATCAGTGGATTTCTTCTTCTCTGATGACATGGGCATATTCCAAGACGACAACGCCAGGATCCATCTGACTCACATTGTGAAAGAGTGGTTCAGGGAGCATGAGGCATCACTGTCACACATGAATTGGCCGCCACAGAGTCCTTGCATCCATTTTCTTCCACTTTCTCGTTGCCGGGCCGTGGGGGAAGCCATTGGAGCTTCCCAAATCACATTCCACCAGCCCCTATGGCGCCCCCTGCAGGTGGTGGGTCCACAGAAGGACGGCCTCATGGTTCTACCCGGGCCTGTTGGTCTCTCATTAGGGGCTTCTGAACCGCTCTTTGTCTGACCCGTCACCTAGGACCCCTTTTCCAATGGGAGACCCTACCAAGCCCCCGACAACAGAGCTCCCAGGATCATTCGGGTGATCAAACCCCTCCACCACGTTAAGGTAGCGGCTCCAGGAGGGGCGCCACAGAGTCCAGATCTTAATCCCATTAAGAATCTTCGGGATGTGCTGGAGAAGGCGTTGCGCAGTGCTCACACTCTCCAATCATCAGTACAAGATCTTGGTGAAGAATCAATGCAACTTTGGATCTTTTGACATTGCAGGAGCTTATTGAAACAACGCCACGCGCTGAAATCAAAACAAAATACTTTCTCTTGGGTCAGGCAATGTATCTATCTCCATCTACACGCATCCAAGACGTTCAACTGTGAATGAACACGTGGGGTTACGTAGGAAACAAAAAAGGGTGAAATAGCTCAAAATATGTTTTAGATTTCAAATTGCTCCAAATCGCCGCTCTGTTATTCTAGGTATTTTCTCCATGAGTTTCAGAAGCTCGTCATCTGGAATGGTTTTCAACAGTATGTGAAGTCAAAGCCTTTCTGGTGACGACATCGTAAAGCCTATTGGGAAACTTAAACTTAACTTAAACAGTATTTACAGCTAAGTTTGAGTGATATATCCCTCTCTCCCTTTGTCTTTTCTGTCAGTGTAGTATTTACTCTCAAGGACAATTCATGAGTAAGAAAACGCAACATGCTACGACCCCTGCAGTGGCGTTTATGGCCTCTAGGGGCATGAGTTACTTAGTACTGCTTTCAATTTTAACAGATTTTTCCACTGATGAACAGCTTGTTTTAAAACTAAATAAGAAATCCAAAATCCCCTCTCAGAAAGTGCCACAAACTAATATGTCAACATAATAAAACGATCCATTATTCCGATTTATTCAGAAATTCTTTCAAAGCTCAAAAACAGCTTGCGTGATAATCCCCTGCACGAATAGCCCGTCACGTCTTTCTCTATGGATTGCTTGGGAACCCGTTGTGTTATAAAGCTGCGACTTGCCTTTGTGGACTTGGCTCCTGCATTCACGTCTCCGTAGACGTCACGGAACGGGCCGTCCGTGAACGAGGGGCTGCTCGGGCGAGTGTCAAGGCGACCCGTCATCCATCCGTCTTCTTTCATCTCCCTTCTCTAATCTATCCGGCCATTAGCCTTGGACACATGTTACAGAGCGAGTGGGCGATGGGACCGGGCGGGCCGAGGACGCGAGAGCGTAAAAAGGTCATCCCCCCCCCCCCCCCCCAGTGATGAACTCGAAGGCATCGGGCCGCATCAAACCGAGCATAGATCACACGGCGGGGGGAGTATGGATTCTGCTAATGAAGCCACTCTGTCGGGCTAATACCGGCATTTGTTTACCCGGGCCCAGGGCAATAACAGGGAGCGGGCAATTAGCCGCGGCAATAATACTCAAAGGTTTGGATATCGGGGATTAGAGGAGGACAGTATTTAAAGCCACGGGGCGGGAACACGGGACTGAACCGGGATTAAGCGGGCAAAAGCAAAACTAGCGCCTGAAATGCTACACTTCATTTCGGGTTTGGCGAAGACAGTGGTTTCATTCTGTATTTACACGTTAATCCTTTTGTCTTCAAGTGGACGCCTTGAAAGAACTTCAGCGAGTCCGGCGCTTGAAAGGTCGGATTAAATGTTGGACGCTTGCCAAGTTTAGCGCCGTTATTTTTGCATTGGGCGAACCTTAGTTGAGGAATATCATTACACCCCTCGCCCGAACTTTGACCTAATGCGGTTTATATCCAATGTAATGTTTTACCATTTAACCTCTTAACCCCCTGCCTTAACTGAGCACATTTTCTCCAGTCCAGCTTTACCCGAATCGAAAAGCTTCTCGACCGGAGCTTCCTTTCTATAGGCCGGAGTAACGTCTCATTTGAAAGCTAAGACCTACAAAACTGATCGTGACTTCATGTTGCGTTGTCGCTGCGTTTAAGAAGCATTTTGTCGTGTTTTTATCTCTTTTTTCCCCCCATGTTTTTGTAGGTTTTTTTTTGTGGTTCTTTTTTTTTTTGTGGTTATTTTTTTTTGTCGCTCTTCTGTTGTATCTGACGCCTTGTTCACCCACTGGTGTCTCTGGCCAGAAAACCACAATTGCAACTTTGCCTGCCACCGGGTCGGAGCAGCAATACACACTAATGGAATCACGAAGAAGAAGCTAACAGGCTAACGGGCAAAGCTAACTGTGGGCTAGCGCCACTTAAACAGTATTTACAGCCAAGTTTGAGTGAAAAAGATGATTTCCATTGCATAACTGGATGTACAACATCCTTCTCTCCCTTCGCCTTTTCTGTCAGCGTAGTATTTACTCTCACGGACAATTAATAAGTAAAAAAACGAAACATGCTACGACACCTGCAGTGGCGCTAATGGGCTCTAGGGGCACGGGTTACTTAGTACTGCTTTAATTTTAACAGACTTTTCCACTGATGATTTTTCTCAAAAAGCATTACAAACTGATATTTAACATAATAAAATCCATTATTCCGATGTATTCAGACATAAAAGGCCTTATTTTTATATGAAAACACAAAATGACAGAAAACTTGCAATACATGTTTTTCCCTCACATTCATGCCAGTAATCTCCAGCAGACGTTTCCAATCGATATCTCTACATTTAAAAAGTTTCCCAATGACTTTTGATTACATTGCAGATCAAGACTAACATCCTTAATTCACAGGATTAATTAGCCGTATATATTTTCCCCCGTGCCTTACAAGGTCAATGATTATATTTGGACATAAACTACTAATCCCCGCCGCCTTCGTCCTAATAATCTTCTCCAGCGAAAGCAAATTGCCTCCTACTCCTGATTATAAAAACTGGCGCTTTCAGCCCCATAAGTTTAGGAATCGAGCTTTTGCCTATGGTATGGATTGCTATTTTTAAACCCATGCAATCTTTTTTTTTTTTTTTTTTTCATTCTAGTCAGCAAAGTTGTGGAAAAGTTACAAAACAGCCACCAGGGGATTTGAGCCGATCCCGCTCTCTTTTCCGTCCTCTCTCCCGCTCTCAAATGCCGAGCCGGATCGGTGTCATGACGCTTTCCGTAATAATAGCCGACACGAAAACAAAAAAGGCCGACGCCATCTGACCTGGAGTGTGGCGAGCGCTCGGCGGCCTCGCTCACCTTGGCCGCGGGCGAAAGTGGAAGGGTCCTCCTCCACAATCCGCCCCCGCAGTAAGGAAGGGAGACATTCAAGCGCAATCGCATTATTATTATTATTATGTGAGAAAACTCTTCATTGAATTCAAACACAAATCTATTTAAATCAGATTGCGTCAAAACTACGGGCTGGGTACCGTTAAAAGATGTATGGTATCGGAAAGTTTAAGTACTACTGGTATTGAAAAGAGGATTAAACAATGAACACAAACAAAAGAGGGTGAAAGAACTCCTGCTTTATATTTTATTCTTGGGATTTTGCTCAGTGAGCTTCATAAACACAAGGTCGTCCCGGAAACGGTTTCCGATGGTCTGTGAAGTCAAAAGCATAGTGTGCGAATGGCCTCAACTCATATGGTGTTTTTCTACCTTCATCCGGCCCGAAGCGCTTTACAGCGGGGAACCGGTCGCCCATTCACACTCATACACTGGAGCCAAGGTGGATGGAGTGTCTTGCCCAAGGACACGACGATCTTGCTTCAGCCTATTCGTTTTGAGCGAAGTGTTTCATGTGTAATTTTATACATTGATGATAGATAGATAGATGAATAAACTGACACTTAAACAAAATGGCTAAAGCTACAACAGTTAGCTAACAAAATGCTACATTACAAGAACATTTCTTCACATCAGGTATATTTGAAAACATGCTACATATCGTTATGTTCCTTATGCAAGGAACCACTTACCCATTCACACTCTCATTCATACGCCAGTGGACGCAGACACTGGAGGCAAGGAGGGTGAAGTGTCTTGCCCAAGGGCACGACGACAGCGTGCACCTGAAGGAGCTGGGATTCGAACCCCGCGAACTTCCGACTATGGGACGACCCCGCTCCACCAACTTTGCCACTGCCGCCAAGCAGCAATCAAAGCAAAAGTCGGCCATTTTGAATAATCTGTGTCAACGTTTTGGTTGTGTTTAAAGGAACAGGCCACCGTTTTCCCACACTGAGATATGTTCTTACCTGAGCGTACCTGTCTGGTCTTTGCGCGTGCGCTCAGTCACGCAAAAAAGACCAAAGACGTTGTTAGCATTTGGCCTCTCCCAGTATTAGTCCGATGGCTCCAAACGGGGTGAAGTTGGAAGACCAGACGGGTACGAATCACCTCGTCTAAGCTCGGGTAAGAACATATCTCAGTGTGGAAAAACGGTGGCCTGTTCCTTTAAAACAAAATTCCGTACGTGTTCATGCATCAAGGTGTGTGAACTTAAACACACAGGAGCGTTGAACAGCTGTGGTCCTAAACTATCCGTCATTTTGTCATTTAACGTCAATATCAAGCCACACACCACATGTTTCCACCTCCGAATAAATGTAGGTTAGTCGCAGCCGTTAAAATGCGATCCCCCCTCAGGTAGGCATTAGGTAATTACTGCCCCGCTCGTCTTTTCCAAATCACGGCGGACCTCTTTTGCATTTTAAACAGGTCCGTGTTTTTGAAAAGCGCACAGTTATATCGCCAATCTTCAAAAAGACACTCACATCTCCCCCCCCACCACCTGCCTCTTTGATCCAAAATCAGGTCAAACCGAAGTCGCGATGAATTCCCCATTCGAGTCACGCGGCAAAATGTAATGCCTGTGATGTACCGAGGAGGGGTACGGACCGGGAATCCTAATGCTGTTGGTCTTGACTCTAAATGGCGTGTTTAAAAGTCAGGTAGCGGCCGATTGCTGGAGCTTAGATGTTCGAAGCAAGTGTCAGGACAGCGTGATTATGCAGCCTGCTTTTATTCGACGTTCTGGTGTTGCAGAAATGCCGGGTTGTGGGGAAACAGATGGAGAAAATGCTAAAATGCGGACAGTTTGCAAGTAGGCTAGTCCGGGAGACTTCTCAGAGTCCATTAGCCTGCTCAATGTATTTTTCCTATAGCCGTTAGCATTAGCCACCAAACATCGCAATTTATGAACGATCTAGATGTTTACAGCTGTTGTCGACCCATCAGCCTAGTTAGAAATCATTCATGAACGTACAGACCTTTTGAGATTTTACTTTAGATACAAAAATTAGCGTCCAAAAGTGTCCTCTGAGCTACATGCTAACTCAAGATTTAGTTACGTTTCTGCTCTTTGTGGGTCGGATACACTTCCAAAGGCCACTGAACATCATCCGATAATATGTTAACGGTAAAGAAACCAAAGACAGTATATAAAAGCCATGAAACGGCATAGGGCCTGGCTTCACCATTCATTTGTATTTGGATGGAACATTCAATTGGGCCCTGGGATTCGACGGCTAACAAAATGTCCGCACTTGAACAGGCGGAGAATTCAATAATATTCTCATTGTTCGTTAGTAAGTCTCCTTTATTAATTGGCAGCCCATTGGCATAGCATTAAAAGCCCTATACCTGATTCTTTTAATACAACAAATGAAATGTTAGCTGTTAACACAACTCCAGGTATGTATTTCCTGCTAGGTTTGGCACCAAATGAGCACTTTCCGCGTTAATGCCAAGTAGAAAATGAAATGGAATTCTAACGCACCGATCTTGGGTCTAAATTGTGTCTTTTAAAGTCAGGTAGCGATTGCTCAAAGCTTAACTGTTCAAAGCGAGTCCTTGTATTCCGCTGCTTGGAAGTGTTCCCATCTTTAATGCATTAACCTCCGTGGGATTAAGCTAACGGGGTCACCGGCCCATTTGCGCCGCGTGTGATTGCGGCGGTCCGCGGCTCCGAGTCACAATCGGAAAAACTAAATAAATTAAAAGAACTCCGGCGCGGCTCGCTTTCGCCGGAGCTGCGGGCGCCCGATAAAATAAAACACAGCGATGGGAGATTGAGCTAAAGAGCGGGAACACACGTGGACGTCCGGGGCCAGAAGGGGAGCAGATCGCGGCGATAACCCGTATGCACCGGCGGCAAAGTGGAAACCAATCATAACGGGACAATAGCGAGGCGGGAGTGGGGAGTCGGAGCGGACTTTTCTGATTTACTATAATCATGTTATGCTCAAGAGGCAAACATATACTTTTGAATCAGAGTGCCTTAGCTTTTATACACATTATACCTTTAAACCGAGCTCATTTTCTCCAGTTCAGCTTCACCCAAATCTAAAAGCTTTTCAACTGGAGGTCATAGCCTCATTTGGAAGACCTACAAAAGTGATCTAAGATTTGCATTTTAGCTGCATTTTTGGTGCCTTTTTGTTACTTTACAGTTGTGTGCTTTAAGCAAAAACTTTTTAGTTGCACTTTTTGGTGTGTTCTGGGTTCTTTTTTGTAATTTATTTGTGTGTGTTTCAGTAACTTTTTTGTTTTCGCGTTTTTGTTGCTCACTTCTTGGTGTCGCTTTTTTGTAACTTTTTTGTAGCGTTTTCATCCTTGTTTTTGTCTGTTTTTTGATGCTTTGTTTCAAAAAGCTTTTAGATTTGGGTAATGCGAAAAATGTGCTTGGGTTATGAAGTTAAAAAGGGTATTTGGGAATAATCTCAAACAAATCTTTAAACCTATTTTACACTTTGTTGGTTAGAAAATGCAGTATTGAAGCATCCAGTAGTTTCACTTCCTGGTTTTCATACAATCTCCTCCCAGACCCCTCCTCTTGCTCCCCTTCGCTGTGCAGCTGTTTCAATAAATCGAAAAAGAAATCGCGTGGCTGTAGTGAAGCAACTTTGCGATAAAAGGACCAAGCTAGGACGTGGGACCTCAGGAGGAGCTCTTTGGGAGCTACTGGGGCAATGTGAAGAATAGCCACTTGAGAAGATTAAAACGTTTCTCAAAGATGCACTATAGATATAACTATAACACTATAACACCGCTTCAGGTCTGCTTTTGATAAGGGAACAACTTTGTAACAGGGTAAAAAGGTAAAAAAAAAAAGTCAATTTTAGACAATACTCCACTTTAGGTACAAAGTCACTCAATCAGTTTAGTGTTAAAAATAAATAATTTTGCTTTTTTTCTTCAAATTGTCCAAAACATTACAACAAAGGTAAAAAAAAAGACAAAATAGATGTTTTTTGTTGTTTATTGTAAATCAATAAAAGTCTCAGATTACCAGAGTACAAAAACATACACCGTAACTGCGAGTACTATTTTGTAAGTATCACCAACATTTCCCAGTTACTTCTACTACTACAATTATTAATACAACAACCACTACTACTACAGCTGCTACTACAGTAATGTAACAAACCATTTCTGGCTCTATTCTCCTCCCTTCAAGCGTGCTCCAAAAAAATGTTTTTCTTCCCTGCTCTCCCGGTGATAGGAGCTGTTTGGTCGGCCATATTGGAGTGGGCGAGTGTGCCAGCATCTGACACAATGACACTTTTGAGCTCTCGGTGACAGTCGCACACTTCACACCTATTTGTTCTGGGACGGCACATGCGTCGGCCTCGCCGGACTTTTACATCTATACCGCCACCTCTCATGTTGGCACCAGGGCGCGGGTCTCAACGGGCCACTTCACAGCCTTTTGGATATGAACCTTTTACTTACACGTTAGCGTCCGGGCGATCGGCTTCAAAACATCCCCAGACAAATCCCACAGAAAATTGCTATATCACTTTTTATGTGCTTACAACCGCAACTGTTCAATTCAATTTCGGCCGAGCCGGTGGCTTAAAATGAACATCAGATCACGACGTCGATTTTTTCTGCTTTAAATCATGTTATAAGAAAATCTGCCATTGTTTCCCATTGACTTCTAATGGAGATTCCACAAGGTCATGGTTTTCAGCAATATCTCCAATTTGTGCACGTTCTACTTCAGCAAGTCGTCCTTTTCCAGTAAAATATTTTTTTTTATCTATGGGATTGTGATTTTTTTCCCATTCATTTTTGATGGGACTTCAATTATAATGCATTCGTCTTTGTTACATTACACTTAAGTCTTTCAGCCCTTTCTACGTGTTCAGCTTCCGCCATTTGTACTTTGACGAATTGATTCTGCCTTCCTTTTCCAAGTTCTGCTTTTAAGAATCGGAATACTGGGAAATCTGCCCATTCACTTTAAAGGAGCATCAATAACATGTATCTTTCTAAGCAGTATTTGCCATTTCTGCATGTTCAGTTTCAGCCATTATACTAATACAGTTTCGTCGTTTGGAGCTGTTCCAATTTCTGCTTTTGGAAACGGAAATTCTGGGAAATATTTCTGCATTTTTTTTCTGCTTCAGCCACTGAAAAAGTTATGAAATGTAAAATATCGAGTTCATGAGCCACAATTATGCATGATTTTTCCACTTCAAATTAAATTCTAATCTGTTGGGGCGTAACTGATCAAATCCATCCCAATCCATCCCTGTTTTGCATTAGTGGGTATAGATGTATTCTTCTCTCCATGAAGAAGAGTAGTGAACTTGAAAGACAAAACTATAATCGATATTAAAAAGGCAACTGGAAAATCACGATCACATGTGGACGAGTGTTGTGTGTTTTCTGCGTCATCCCCCAAACCGCAGGATTATTGGAATCATCCTGAAACTCTGTGGAAATGTCCTCCCGGTTGCATCAGCTCATTTTGTAAAACTCCTCCTTTAGCGTTTCAGGACATTAGCCAGGTTGCGCCCGCAGCCAAAATTATGAAGAAATCCGAGCGTCCCGAGACATTAGCATCAGTGTTTTGTTCCGCGCTAATCGTCGACTCGAATCTTAACTCGAAAACTCTCGCATCCCGGGTCTCTAAGCGGGAATATGAATAATAAACTTCACACATGTCCAACCAGGGCAAGTCAGGTACAATTCTCACCAAAAATTTAAAAGCGCGTAAACCTAAACGAATGCACTGACTGCGGTTGATCCTGTGTGTAATTTGTTTCTATCCGGGCCTATGCAGAGTTTTCCGAGCGCTTCGGGGATTAGGGGAAGCTATAGCCCCATTAGCCTATCGCCGGCCCGAACTTCATATTGCTTCTGCAGCCGACTGGAACCGCCCTGAGCCGAAGGAAGTCTGTCCCGAAGCGAGGAGGGGTGGACTGTCTCGCTCCCTCGCGGACAGCAAAGCCTTTCCTCTCGCAGGACTGCCTGTTCACGGCTCAAACACACCCAACATTTGACTGCGTTCAAACCTATTGTGTATAGAGAGGTCTGTCACGCCACATTATGTAAATACTGTTGGAAAAAAATGTAAATTCATTGTCGGTTAGCATAGCGCCTTTACTTCCCATCCCGGTGGCCCTTGAGACGCCACTGGATCAATTGTTCTTAGGGTTTCTGGTAGGTCTTCACTGCTGATTGAGACGTCTTATTCATTGACTTAACAATAAAGGTGATCACGGTTTATCTCCTTATAAGCGAGTAACAAACGATGAGGAAAGCTTTGTCAATGTTTTAGAAATGATGAAATAAGTACTGCTTTAATAGCGTGAAGAAAGTCATGTTACTTTTAGACTTTAGTCAAACATATTCTTGCTTAAATTGCCACACAGTAGAACAATACACAAGAATGAAAAGATCTTCGGTTTCATGTGGACAGCGCCCTCTTCTGGAGGAGTTTCCCCGACATTCAGAGTACCTCGGCGGGACAGCCACGTGACCAGCGAAAGTCTGGGGCGGAATCACAGAGCGTCCATCTGAACACTTGAGAATCCGCTTTAGGGAAACTCAGACCTTTATCTGTTGCAGCTGAACCTGAGATCAGAGGCTCCACAGTTCTGATCGGCGACGCCTATCTACTCAAACGCCAGCGACAGAAGAAGAAGAAAAAAACTCAGCTTCTTGAGCAATGGCCGCGGGTAGCACAGGTCCGTGACTACGACGCAGGGGGCCGCCATTAGCCGCCAGCAGTCATCATGAAGTGTGCCCTGTTATTGCATTATTATACAGTACTTGGTTATTGCAAAATGAAAAAAATATTACCCAAAGAAGTGGTTTTATTAAAAAAGAGTTGAAGCACTTTCCACCAACTTTCGTCAGGAGGTTAAGCCTGATTTGGACTGATGTGATGATGTTACTGGAGCTAAGGATTGGCCCCAATTTCCCAGGGTTACATCTCTGAGAAGTGAGTAAACTCTGAGGCTGTTGATAACCTTCTATATCGGCAGGTTCTGGTGGCAAGGCCAGAGGTATCAGTAGTTGCAGCAATAGTATTTTTTCCGAGTCAACAGTCTGCGGTAGTTAAACATTTTATAGCGTGGGAAGTACATAATGTTCCATGCAAACAACGGCACAAGAGCACGGAGTTCATAAAAACGGAATGGGCCGGAGAGTTATTGCAGAGTTTACCCGCGAAACGGCGATCGGGGATGACATTTTCGGAAAACCCGTCCTCGTCGCGAAATATGACTCGTGAGCAAAGTATGACAATGCAGATTCTTCTTCATGACGCAGTTACACTTGTTCAGATCACTTCAAGGTCGTAATTGCCTTGGATAGAACGTGATGCTCCAGTTCGGCTGATGAGCTGAGGTTTACTTTGATTCAATTGTAAAGAAATGGACTGCTAAAAAGACCAAGCTTGCCTCGTAAATAACAAACAACAAAGCCGTTTTCATCTCACTGCTCTTTGCTCATAAACTCCGCAGATGGAAAATGTAATTCCATTTCGCCCTCGGCCCAATAAATGTCTGTGAAAAGCACGAAACAAGTCAATCCCCCTTGCCTTCAGCGCGTTTCCGCGGCATGTTTTGACCCGACATGGCGTCTCTCCTCCCATCTCCGTTCTGTCTTTGCAGTCATTTGTGGCCCATTGTTGAGGCGGCCGGCGCTGCGCCCGGTGGCAGCGGGCCAGGGCAATACCCCGGGCGTCTGCAGGTGTGCGTGTGAGGTTTGTAAATACGCCGGCCCCTCTGCCTCAGCCTGTCAGCTCCGATGAGAAAGGGTTGTTAGTCAAAGTGGCACGTCCGGACAGTGGCAGTATGGAGGCATTGACTCCCCAATTCCCAGCAGTCTATTAGACAGACTATAGTATAAAGGTATGGAATAGGAACGATTAGGATTTGAATGGGGTAAGTGATGGACTCACAAGAGCAGCGACTCGGGACCCCTCACATGTTATTAGTATTTAAAAGAAAAGTCCAAAACATTTACATCCGGTTAGTTAGTGTTTGTTTGGATACAAGATTTTGATTAAAAAATGATATCAAATGTAATGTTCTACACCAGCGGCCCCCTTAATGATCCGAAAAACTCTCGGGGGCCCCCCAACAATAATATATCAACTCTATTAAAAATAATGTTCTATTATTTTACAGGTAAAAGTACATAAAAGGCGACGTCTAGCAATGACTAGGTTAAATACTGGTTTAATGTAGTATAGTGTATCAAACAAATGTACATTGCAATGTGCAATTATTATTATTCATTTTTATCAATGTACTTGCTTTGTAGACAAAAATGTAGTGCCTCTGAGGACCCCCAGAGCTGGGCAATTCCCCCCAAAATATGAATCGATTTGACTTATCAACTCGATTTTGAAATCAAATCGAATTTTTTGCAGCCCTACCCCAGGGGCCACTTTGGGGACCACTGCTCTACACTTTAAAAAATATTGTCTTCCAATCCTCTCAAATCCAAAACTCAGCGTGGAGTCCCAACCCCACTTTGGGATAACCCTATACATTATATTGGGAAACCCTGTACTACACTATATATCATTACTTCGAATGCGAATACTACTATTGCAAAGAGTACAATTTCTACTATGTCAAAGCTCTTCTTAAAAAGCCCAATGCTGCGTCAACGTCTATATGTCACTACTTCATTTTGTGACGTTTATTGAAATGAAAGGCAAGAAAGGCAGATAGAACATTGTCAGAGCTGAGGTCTGTCTCACTTCTCAGGAAAGAGCCTCACTGTGTTTAGTCCTGACTCTGGAGACCACAACTTCCACCAAACTGCTACTACATCCATCTACTTGCACCAAGCTCTAGCAGCAGTAACGTTCCTTTACAGTACAACGTCTCCGGTCGTAAGAGATGCCCGTCTGTCCCTCTCTTGCCGAAACCAACTGCGCCTGAGACTCGCCATCAGGCCACTTACTGCCCTGACCTTCCGCGCCGCACGCCGTTTCCCGCAGTACAAACACAGATAATGCGTGTTAGCCTGGCGCGCACCGGGCTAAACAAGTAATACACGCCGCATGCTATTCCTCGCGAGGCGCACGCTCACACGTCCCGGCGATCCATCCGAGGAGAGGAGGGGGGCGGGTCGTGCGGGCGGGAGGGATGAGGGAGAGGAGAGGGGACAGCTGTGCAGAGCAGAAGGAGCCAGCACGCTTCAGGGATGACAGTTTATTTATTTATTTATACATTTAGAGATGGGTAATTTGATCGAGGGACGCCGGAATCGAAACAGAACAGCCAAGACGTGCATATTAGCAATACTGCGGCACAGTAGTAGCCGTAGCAGTAGCAGTGGTAGTAGTAGTTGTAGTATTAGTAGTAGTGGTGGTGGCGGCAGCAATATTGTATGAGGTTGAGACAATAACACTTTTATGGGTCACTATAAATGGGCCAGCGATACAAACCTACAATATAGCGGCCTCCGTGTGCAGAGATGACCTTTCCACACAAAGTACGCTGCACTCTTGGGTGTCACTCAGACTTATCGATGGACACAGCCTAAAGCCTAAACAAGGACACCTTTGCAAAATCGACTTTTTGAGCTTTGAACCATGTTGTTCCCTTGAGTAATCCTGTTCACTTTGGTTGTATCTTCTTCAGAAGCGCTCTGATCTGTATTTTTGGGGTCAAAGATAGAACAAGAAACTGTCCTGACTTGTACCATTTTAAAGCCCATAATTAATCACCGGACACATTCTGTGCTGTTCTATCGCGTTCATCACAGCATTGCAAGACTATTATCACTTCTTTAACGTCAAACACAAGGCCTGTGGGGCAAATCCGTCCCGTGAGGTGATTTAATCCGGCCCACAACTTGTAGAGCAGAAATTTCTGAGCATGTAAAAAAAAAAAAGTAGGTCTCTAGACATAATGTGTGATCAGGATATAAACAACACGTTATAGCCACGTGGTAATGGTAAGTTTGCCTCAGTGCGACTGTTCCTGCTTACCACCACCGAGTGCACTGTGGAGTGAATGAATGATGACTACAATGTAGCACTTTGAAAAACTTCTGAGACAGACTTGTAAAGTGCAATACAAGTGTAAGCCACTATTGTTATTTATTAGGCCACAGTCCTGTCGGGCTTTGGGCCAAATCAGCACTCTTTTAAAATCACAGCTCATTTTATTAGTCATTTATTGAAAAAAAAAGTGTCAATAGTCAACGTTATACGTGAGCGCGACCCACCGGGGGAGATGAATTTCGGCCGACGGCCCAGAATGATTTTGACGCCCCTGCTCTTCAAACCCTGACCAGCCCAGTCCCTAACTCCTTGTTGCCTGTTCTTTACACAGACATTATTTCAAAGTTAACATATAGTAAAATACCATTGCTAAGGGTACCCAAAATGCCAATTATTTGTCCACTTTAACAAATCCGATCACATAAATATACTGTCCGCCAAAGAAGGAGGCTCTCATGTTTTCATCAGCACAAGGCTAAAGCTAAGGTAAGCTAACTACGGCGCACTATTGCCACAGATACAGGAAAAAGGCACAACAAGTGTTTTTTTTTAAGGGTTATAGTGGATGAGAGAAGCGTGATAGTTTGCGACAGGAGCATACAAACTAAAGGAGAGATTGTGTGATTGGTGTGAAAAGCCCTTTAGTCTACATAAGCGCTGTCCAAATCACAGATATATTTTGTTGTCCGACTCCACCAAAGGGGCAGACGTACTTTTTTAAATCTCTCGCGGTCAGTATCTTGTCTGCCCTCAAATCGTATCTCTCCTTCCCTTTGTACCGGGGCGCACATGCTCGACTTTCAAAAGAAAGAGTGTTCAAGAATGTATCAGAGGAGCCGGCCTTTGTTGTAGTTTGGATAAAAGAGGATAAAAGGGCAACAGTGTGGAGCATCCTGGACGGACAAGAAAGGATCTCAGCCTCGGTGAACTGCGAGGGAAGGTCATTGGTACAAAAGGAAGATGAAACGGCCGGTATGGACACAGACTTTTAAAGAGCCAGTAGCCCAAACACCTTCATTGGGTCCCTGCGATAAAGGCTTAACACAGGAGCTCCTCGAGGACTGGATGACATCCAGCGGTGAAGCCATCAAAATCAAACGTCCATCAGTGATCTTTTGTTTCATTTCAGCATACTTCCAAAACCCTGCTCTCTCGCACTCAAAACTCACACTCCGAGATTTCCACATTTGTTTTATAATCTAATCCGTTCATTTTTTTAAAGAAGTGCGCCCTCTGCTGGTTACCACATGACTACATTTGTATAAGTAAGCATCAACCTCCCTCTCTCTTGGTACAGCTGCGTTTTTTGCCGTTCAGTGGATTTTTTACGGTAGAGCTATGAAGCTTTTTTTTAAGAAGTAAACAAACTGCTAACTTATGAGCTAAAGACATTTGAGACCTACACATTTCTTCTTCTGAAACACTGAAGAGGCACCAAGAGCCCCACACACTTGCAGCAAAGTGGAGGCGTCACAAGAGGCACAACAGAAACCAAAAAGGGACAAACAAGGAGGTATCCAGGCAAGCTAAGCCACACATGCCTTCTTCTAGTCCCTATTAGTGTTCATTCACTGGAAAATAAGACGGATTACATTTGTCTGCTACGCTCCTCCCAGACGATGGTGAAAGACTGTTTTGTAGTGGAGAGAGCTGGAGGAAGATAAGTCTTTATTGACCTCACAATGGAGAAATTCACTTGTTACATTCCGGCAAGGCAAGTTTGTTTGTGGAGCACAATTCATACACAAGGCAATTCAAAGTGCTTCACAGTTGCATAAAATTACAAGAAAACAGATCAAATCAAACATCAACATAAAATTAATCAATTACAGTAAAAGGTAAGAGTGCAGATAAAATACTTTCAGTTTTCATCTGCTCGGGTAAAAAGAGCTGGATTTGAACATCGTCAGAGTTGAGGCCTGTCTCACATCCTCATGAAGACTGCTCCAGAGTTTAGCTGCATGAAACTAGAAACGCAGCCTCACCGTGTTTATTATTGACTCTGGGAACCACCAGAGCTCCCAAGAAAAACACTCACACAGGAAATGTGCAAACAATTGAATAGTGAATCGAGATAACTTATATACAATGGCTACCAAAACTTTAGGGCGCAAGAAGTATAAACAATAAGAGGATGGAGGAGGTGGAGGAGCTGACCAGTGCAGGACACCACGCTCTGAAGCAGGGACAAACTCAGGAGGCAGTGCGCCGCAATTTTCGTTGTACAAATAAAGCACTTACTTACTTACAGTGCATATGACACTTTGAATGCTACTGAAAATATGACTTATTTAGATGAATCTGTTGTACGTAATAATTATCATTTTATTTCGGCGAAGCAGCAAATGAATGAAGAAATGTTGGGCAAGAAAAGTTAGTGACAGGATGTAACGTAGAGGTTCCCTTGGACATAACATGGTCGGCACGGCAACAGTTTAAAATAGTTTGCCTCTGTCTATGTCACTTCCTGTCTATGTCCAATAAGGAAGGGAAACTATAAACATCACAAAAATGGGCAAACTAAAGAAAGCTGGGTAAAATGTGTAGCAAAATCTAAAATATAATTGTGTTAACTATGTTTTATCTCGGGGTATTTTCTAAACACAGACATTATTTTACATTATACAACAAAAAAATACCAAGGCTACAAGGTCAAAAATGAAATAAAAGGAGCAAAATACAGTTGCAGTTGTAGAAGCGTTTTGGGCAAACAGTGCTACATAAAATTCCCTTCCCTAGCCGTAGCGGAGTTTTAAATCCCTGCCACTGCACACTTTCCATCCCCCGTTTCCGACTCGCCGGGCTAACTCCACGCCGACGATCTGCTGACGCCTGCTCGTCTTATCCACATTCGAATCCTGCGGCCCGTGTGTTTGCGATTCCTCCCGAGACTACAAACACGTGTTAATTTTTTTTCCATCTCCATAAAAGAAGCGGCGCGTGGGCGGGAGGTGCACTGCCGCAGTATACGGCCCGATCTTGATACGATTGTGGAGGAAAATGCTGCACCTGTCCTTCCCTTTCGGCTGACGGCACCACGTCCTGTGCACTGCAGGAAGAAGAAACGTGTCCGACCTTTTTTTGGAGCTTTTAATGAGGAGTCCTTCACACAGTTTTGAGGAATCCTGGTCACTTCGTGGTCGTTTCTTCTTCCCTCTAGTTTCACTCAATCAGGACTTCCATCGTCCCGTCCAAACTTCCAAACTAGGTGCTATGTGATGGGATTTATGGCTGTTTTCAGGGTCTTTGGGATCGGTTTATTGGAAAGAGCCATTCAAAAGACTGGCTCTTTTTAATTATTTAAAGGCACGTATTTCATTTAAATAATCTTAAATTACAATGGGACTAAAACGTATTCGCAAATGAAATCTAGTGGCACAACTACTACAAAGAGGTTGCAACTGTCTGACGAATCATTTTGAGTGCACAAGCTTTAAAGCAGAACTAAGTAACTCGTGCCCCTAGAGGCCATGAGCGCCACTGCAGGTGTCGTAGCACGTTGTGTTTTTTTACTCATTAATCGTCCGTGAAAGTAAATACTACGCTGATAGGAAATACAAAGGGAGAGAGGGGTATTGTACATCCAATTACATATTGAAGATATTTGTTTTCACTCAAACTTGGCTGTAAATAAGTGTAAGTGTAAGTGGGGCTAGCCCGCAGTTAGCTTTGCCCGTTTGCCTGTTAGCTTCTTCTTCGTGATCCTATTAGTGTGTATTAGTGGCTCCTACCCGGTGGCAGGGACACCGGGGGAGATGAAAGACTCTCCAATCATCCCATTAACACTTGTATTACCCCCAGAGGGACTACGGAAAGGATTTATTAAGGTAAACAAGTGACTTAGTACTTAGCTTTAACTTGTGTGGCCTGCTCCACTGTTGGGCTGATTCTTGTGTTCGCTCGGGGGAGTTTTGGGTAAAATTGATTGAAAAAAAAAAGATCCGGCTCTTTTCACAATTGAAATCCGTTCACCAAAAAGAGCCGTTCGGTCATGAACGTCACTACTAGATGCTGCCAAAGACATGGCTGTAAACCTGTCGATTATAAAGTCCCATGACGATTATTGAGATTAAAAGTAGGGATTGCGATTTCGATTAAATTGATCCTTTGCTGAAGCAGTCAAAACTCTCCGCGAAGCCCATAATCCATCAACAAACCCGTTCTGAGCAGTTCTGTGTGGTTCATCGCGGTGCCATTGATTTGCTAGACATTATCTCTGCAACTGGAATACTAATACAAAATGTGACTTCTCCCAGCCCTGCGCTCCACCACCTGAAACACAGCGGCGGCGTCTTCCGTTTGGCCCCATCCCGCTGCTGTCACCTGCACTGTCCTGAATGCGCAGTGCCCGGGGGGGTGCTCCTATCCCCCTGCAGCTCTGTCCTGTCACCCGAGCTCATAATTGGCCCCCCCCCCCACCCGGTGTCCCGCGGCGGCACCGGGGACGAGCGCGCGCCTTTTGTGTCAAACGCTCAAGTCGTCTCCGGGCGCCGGAGTGCGAGGAAGACGTCCCGTCAGCTCAAAAATAGTGGAAATAGTGCTGAGACGGTTCAATCCGCGGCTCTAATGTTAAAGTTTTTTTTTTTCTTTTTCTCCGCGGAAGAGAGAGGGACTTGGCACATTTGATGGTTTGGGGAAAAGAAAGTGAGGAAAGCATCGTCTGTTAGGAGCCTGTACTGCAGGGGATAGAGTCAAAAACGCACTGTAATTCACGAGAAGACATCTTTTTTTATGGGTTTACACAGGTTCTAATGCCATTTCCCCAAACAAACCCAAGCCTTTCGAATGTAAGACTATAGAGAATCATTTGGCTTTGCAGTGAAATATAACGAGTTTTTGGATGAATACAATCCACCAGTGCCTTAAACAGCAGTTGACCATTAGACAGTGACCAAAGGCTAAGCTACACAAGCAAAGGAAGTCGTCACTGCGGCGGCGCCTCCGACACGATAAACACATTTCTCATTAGTGCGTTCGAGTCCCCGCAAAAAAAAGAAAAGAAAAAAAAAAAAGACATGCCACAAATTGGTTATTGCAGTGGTTTTGTTTTGATGTTTTTTTTTTTTTTACGGCTGGGATGATTGGACACATGGCAACACTGTTTTTCCCCTTTAAAAGCGACATCACAAAGCACTAACGCTAAAGCAAAACGCTGAGCAAATCAGTATTTTTTTTTACGTGAAACTAATTTGTGCACAAGGTTGTTTTTTTTTTACGAGAGAGTCCTCTTCTAACTACTACTGTGGCTCCTGCTGCTGCTACTTCGACTACCAGTGCTGCGACTCCATTAGATCAAGTATAAAGCACACGATGTCCCAAGTCTCTGTAGCTCATCCGTCTCTGTGCGCAGCTGCCTCTGTTACTATCTGCGGTGACTGACAGCCCATTAAAGATCATGTAAATCACTGCTTTTAACCCACTTTAGATAATTAGAAGATTCACCGTTTCTCCATAAAACACACTTCTTACTTTCTGAGCAGCTCCAATCTGATAAATGAAAGTGTAGCGTTGGAAAGGGGGATTTTGGCTCTCGGGATGGAGGCTGTGGTGGTGCAGGCGGAGGGCGTGGCTGGGCGTTTTTTTGTCGGGGAGGCCCAGGGGTGGCCTACACATGCTGCTGTGATGGTGCATGCGCCTTGTTATGGTTACTATGGCGTTACTTGTTCAAAGTAATATAATATCTAATGTCAAACTGTATTAAGATGCTGTTATTAAGCATCTGAGTACATGTGCTCCAGTCATGTAATCTTTTTATTCTGATGTAAATGCCTTTTTGAGGACACCTGTCTACTCAAGGAATAGACTTTTTTTTTGGTGCTAAAATCTTATTTTTTGTGGATACAATCCTCATATTGTATCACAAATGTTTATTACGTCGGATGTGGGGTAGGCGCTCATAAGCATTCTTGCTTCAGCCTATTCGTTTTGAGCGTCTATAAGTGTTTCATGTGTAATTTTGTAAATTAAAAAATGCCAACTGTAAACTAGTAAACGTTAGTAAACTAAACTAAGACTAATGCCAGGTAACTGGTAACGGGGATTTTCACTTGAAATTACGATTCCAGATGAATAAACTGACTAAAATGGCTAAAGCTACAACAGTTAGCTAACCAAATGCTACATTACAAGAACGTTTCTTCACATCAGATATATTTGAAAACATGCTACATATCGTTATGTTACTTATGCAAGGAACCACTTACCCATTCACGCTCTCATTCATACGCCAGTGGATGCAGACACTGGAGGCAAGGAGGGTGAAGTGTCTTGCTCAAGGACACGGCAACAGTGTGCACCTGGAGGAGGAGGGATTCAAACCCACGACCTTCCGATCATGAGACGACCCGCTCAGTTTTCTCATCCGCTACATTTGTCCACTGGGGGCCGTCACTGCTTCACATCGTATCTGAACTCGGACAACACTGATCATCTTTCGGTTTACATGTTGTCATTTCCATTTCCATTTGCCTGGAACGCAGCATAAACTAGAAATAAAAAGAGGCTAAAATCCAGGCAGAAAACATGAGAAAAACAGAGGTCTAAAACAAAAATAATCCAGGCCCAAACTAGCACCAAAACCGGGGTCAAACCTGAACTAAACCAGGACCATCAGATTTTCATGGCGAGTTTTGATCCGATCTTTGTGCATCACTAAGCAAAACTTCCCCTAAATTTAAAATAACATCATCAGGCACATATAAAAAATAACATCATCAGGCACATATAACACATCTCACTCAAACTTGTGCACAGCGTTTATCCCCGAATAAGAGCTCTTCATTTATTAACTTTAGCGCGCCGAGTGATTCTAAGCGCCGGTTCTGGCTCCGGTAATGGCACTCGTGGGAAAGGGAGATTAGCCCGAGAACCTTTAAGTTGCCTCCCACTGGAACACACCTGCGGGCTATGGATATGTTCGCTGCAGATAAGAAGTCCAAATCGCTTCAAAAAACGGGCTTAAAAAACTCTCCCCTCCCTCAGAAGTGCTACAGAGAGGATGGAGAGGGAAATAAGGCGAGCCCGCGCTGGCAACGCTCAAAATATCTTATTAATGGGGCTTCACCGCGGCTTTTATTGTCTATTGGCCTGAAGTATTTAAAGGCAGGGTATGTAAGATTTTCATAAACATGACCTCTCCGTGTCCTCCACTGATAACAAACACTGCTAGATTTATTCACATCGCTTTTCCGCCTCTCAACTAGCTCTAAGGGAAACTCAAATCAACTAACTAACCCCGTATCAAGTGTTGAAGCGGCTTGTTTTCGCCACAAGGAGTCTGCCAGGGCAAAAAGGAAATCCAGGAAAGGATAAGATCAACATTTAATCACGACTGGAAAAGGCAAGTGAGTCACAACGCTAAAACTTTGACTGTTTCTCAATAGCGTTAATGGTAAAACGCGGGAACGCCGTAATTTTAACTGTCATGGGAGGCGTGGGTTTAGTGCGGCCCGGACAAATTTCCATAAGGAAGATCTCGCCACAAGGTCATGAAGAACAAGGCCACGTTTGCAGTCAAAAGCTCAAAAATCGAAGGATTACTTGGATTTGTTGATATACAGTCGATTTAGTCATGCCATAACCAGGGCCGGACTGGGACAATAATTCAGCCCGGGCATTTTTTGGTTTGGACCAGCCCATGCATAGCGGGGGGGCTTTAAACATACAAGAGATTGTTAGTTAGTTATGTTTAGCTGTCTCCCTTTATGATAACAATACTGTGCATTTTGCCACAGTTCTAACAATAAGTTGTGTACGAAATGAGTAAAGTTAGTGCAGTTCAGTTTTCATATGCTCGGGTACAAAGAGCTGTTTTCAGCCTGGATTTGAACATTGTCAGAGTTGAGGCCTGTCTCACATCCTCATGAAGACTGTTCCAGATTTTAGCTGCATGAAACTGAAACGCAGCCTCACTGTGTTTATTATTGACTCTGGGAACCACCCGGAGACCCCTCCCTGAAGTTCTCAGGGTACGAGATGGTTCATACGGCTCTAACATGTCAGAGATGGACTTTGGTGCTAAACCATGAAAAGACTTGTACACAAGCAGAGCTGTTTTAAATTCTATTCTCTGAGTGACAGGAAGCCAGTGCAGAGACCGGAGCACTGGACTAATATGGTCGTATTTCCTGGTTTAACGTTTTATTATCTGCATATCACAACCCCTTTTGCTTTGATCCGGAGGTCATCGCGCAGGTATTGCTCCAAAACGAGTCACTAACACTGGTCAGCATCAGAAAGTTTGACAGACTTAGCAAATGTAGCGCTTTTGCTATATGTCAATTCAGTACCCATGATTTTGTTTTTGTTTTGTTTCTTAAAGTTTGACATTTTTAAAAGATCCATTTATGCTGATGTTTTTAACTTTCAAGCCAATATCATTTGGGCCTTTGGGCAAATTCAGCTTTTCATAACAAGGTTTTTGCCGACAACAAATCATTACTTCAGAATCATTTTGCATGCCGTCAATTAGCAAATCACAAGAGACAGTCTTGACTTCTTTCTGTTAAAAAAAAAGAGCACAGTAAACTAAAGTGAATAGAAAAAAAGTGAATCTCTAATTACAATCTCAATCTTCCAGGAAAAAAATCCTCATTAGATATTTTTCCCAAAGTTCCCTGCAGCCCTAGTTACAGCTCGGCGCTAGTCTGTCTTCTAGTCACTAATTACCCGTCACTGGTTCAATACAAGTTGGACTTTAACAACCCTTTAAGTCCCGTTACCATGCAAACGTCTCCTTTTTACCGCTGTAGCAATCACTGAGCCCGTCTCCGCGGTCGCATGGCTCCCACGATGCATTGCCGCTCAAGGCGAGTGCATAATCTGACAGCGGCTGTGCTTACGACTCTCCCGCCTGTCACTCCGGCGAGTCTCCGGGGGGCGGGACGCTAACAGAAGCTAAAGCTAACACGAGGACATCTTCTTTCTCGCCGGACGTCACTCAGTAGCCGACCCACAGGAATAGATGCATAGGGTAATAAAGACGGGGGGTTCGTAGATAAGGAGTACTAGTGACTTCGACTTCAGAGTCATTCAGTTAAGTATGCTAATGAATTAACGCTAATTAAATGGTAGAAGTAGTTTTTGTAGTATCGTTTTTTTATGAGTCACGTGACTAAAACACCACCCGCCGCCATGTAGGGGGATGTTGTCAATGTAAACTACCAAAATATAGTGGTAAAGGCCTAACTAACTGCCGAGCGCTTCTAGTCCAAGTGTTTAGCCTAAAATGCTAACAGATTATTAGCAACTGTGATTAGCTTACATGTTTAGCACATTGCAATGTAGAGTTCGGGACGGAATATAAATCATACATTTACCGTTACCATGGAAATCATGTTTGTGGGTACTAGCAAACATTTTCCATAGACTAGCATTAGCTAAAAACAGTGGAAAAAGGGGTGGAAAAGTCATAGGAAAAACTAGCTGCTGAGTCACTACTGGTAAATCCACAACACAACACAAAGCTGTCCAAATGTTTTAATATAAACAATAACTCCAGTATTTTAACTTTTAAAATACCCATTGGTTTATTATTGCTCCAAATCCCATGATGCTTAGCGAGATGACATCACAATCCTGACCTCTATTCTAAGTCCAATTGTTTAGCCTAAAATGCTAACAAACGATTAGCAGCTGTGATTAGCTTACAGGTTTAGCACATTGCAATATAAAAAGTCTTCTAGCACATGAAGGATGGTGCGTAAATGCTTGAAACTTTCCGTGCGTGTGGAAGTGAGGTGGACCAAAAAGGTAATGTGGTTTAACTGTGTAATTCTGAAGTTTTAACCCTCGTGGTGCCCTCGGGTCATTTTGACCCAAAAGCCACTGGAGCCGCAGCCCATCAAAATTGCTCAAAAGCCACTGAAGATTTTCTTTGATTTTTGTAAAATGAAGCAGACAAAAATATGAATGTGTGGTAATTTTCAGGCTCTTTTTTGAAGTGTACATTTTTTGACATTAGGGTCTTTAAAGAGTGCAAAATTGAAGGCCCCACGAGGGTTAAAGCTACGTTTAAGAGTGTTTGTCCAGTGGCCCCACAACAAGGACACAGGGAGATCACACAAACTCCATGAAAGAAAGGCCCGTAAATCAAAGCACAAACCCTCTGGCCGTGAGGCAGGGGCACGCACTGTTTCACCAATTATTGTTTGTGGTGGAAATGTCAATTTTTAATGGTCAAATTTAGCAAATCACAAAGACTGCACAAAGCCAAGATAATGTCCCCTGCACAAAACATCTGGTCTCCTATTGTGTATAAAACATGCGCTGTGAATTGAATCTCAACTTAAAAAATATCGCACATAATCACACATTGCTGCTGGATATGCCCTTCCTCCCTGTAAAGAAGGTGAACAGGCTTACTTTAGAAATAGACTTCTGCAAAAATCGTCTGACAAAAGTGACAAGATGACGGCACCAAAATGTCTGGTTCAGATTTATACCTCAAATCCTGGCAGCGTCACGGCTCCGCTGCCTGTATTTAGCCGACACATCTCACAGAGTGGAGTGAGCTGTTTGTCTAAGGATATCTCCGGACCATCATTAGGATCCAGGGGCCGTCGGACTGAGCTGGGCCCCAGCAGAGCGAAGGGGCTCACGGGCAAACCCCACCGGGAGCGAGCCTTGTCCAACCTGCTCCCCTTCTGTCAGCACCGCATACATTATTCACGAACCGCTACGGGCCAAGACAGCACAAGACTCAGCTCTACTTAGGCCGGAGGATCGCATGGGCATGTTGGTGAAAATATGCCCGGATTTTAGACATTTGCGATCTAATAACGTCGCTTCAATCACATAAACACTACAACATAGCACAGATGTCAGATACATCTCCAGAGAGTGTGACTTTGGCCTTAACTTTATCAATGGGGTTTATAAACTCGATCTCAGGCCATGTTCCCATATGGCTGACCTGGTCTACTTAGTTTAGGCTAAAAGGTACCGTTTACGAAAGTCCCAGGGAAGGGAGGGGCCCTCAAACACCTCTTTTAAAATCATTTAGACTGGACAATAAGTTGGTGTATAGACAATACTAAAAAGACTTTCAAAAGTAATTGATTTGATAAACTATCCTATTGTTTCCTCACTTGATGAGGGAGTATTTGGTAAGAATCACAAACAAATCTATACATCTTACACTTTGTTGGTTAGAAAATGCAACATTGATCTAAAACAGCTCAAACACTTCACTTCCTGATTGTCCTTTCTCTTTCTCCCCTTCGCGGTGCAGCTGTTTCAAAATAGAGAAAGGAAAAAAAGTCTGTGGCTGCTGTGGCGAGCGTTTTAACATTGCGATGAAAGGATTAAGCTTAGCAAGAGATGGAAAGGTGAGGAAAGCGTTCCTGGATACAGTAGGACCCCAGGAGGAGCTGTTTGGGAGCGGCTGCCGGTCTTCTAAAAAAAAGAAAAAGTCACTGGCGAAGAGAAAAACACAGCACCAGGTATGTTTTTAATGAAAGAAACAACGTTATATAGCGCTTTTCCACCTGCATTAGGCACTCAACGCACTTTACAGCAAGGACCCACTCACCCATTCATACACCAATGTACGCAGACACTGGAGGCATAATACCACCCTTTGACTAACAGTGTTATATTGTGCAAATACTAACGACTTTATCGTTGTTAGCACTTTGTCGAGTTTGTCCAAAGAAATACAACAACTACATTTTGCCGTTCCATCAGACACACACAAACATTCTCTCCCTTTGAGGAAACTGGGTCACTTAGAGCCACAATGGCGGTATGACAATGCAAAGTCGCTGAAGCATTACTGTTCACCATGTCCCCGTGTTTACTTCAGAGTCCCACCCACAAACGGCGGCGCGAGCTCTGACTGTGCCAGGACTCATTTTGTCTCTTGGGGTTTTCGATACAGACAAATCAATGCTTTAATCCACTACGGATCTTACGCCGAGATTGCATCACTAATTTGTTTATGAAGAGAAATGCTTTGATGGAAATGTCTGCTGGCATTTTTCTTATTACATTACTGTCTTATGTCCTATATCAAAGGAAAGACAGTAATCACAATTTTGATTCAATTCATGTTGCATATTTTTGACGTTTGAGGCTAAACGCATCAACATTGGGCAAAGTGGCTTGTAGGTTATGCACAGACCGTAAAAGAAAAATTTAACTATTCTATCATTAACCATTTGTTTTTCCCAGGTATTTGGTGATACATTTCAGATGCATCTTGATTACTCTCACATTTTGTTGGTCAGAAGATGGTATGTTGGAATAAAACGGCTCATACATGCATTTTCAGTCATTATGGTGGCCATTTTGAATACCGAAGTAGAATTATGCAGTATCTCTACTCAGGATGAAAATGAAAGGCAACTGATTGACAGTGGCATTTTTATGTACTCGTAATCATTGCTAAATAAGATAACAGTGAAAAAGAGAGTGCACGTTTATGTGAAAAAAACAGTGAGTCAGTGTTTAAGTTGATCAAAGCGTTAGCCTGCTACCGGTTAGCATTCAGCTTCAACACGATAAGCCTCTCAGAGAGAAAGCCCCAAATCACACTCCAAACATCTAGCCTTGGATACAACATGTGACAGAGGTCAGAGCTGAGCTGTTACTGTAGTATTTCCTCAGTGTTCATAGACGTGAGACACACATGTGTTTATCAGGTTGAAGCCATTGACAGTTGCTAACCAGTAGCATGCTAACGTCTTGAGCAGCTTAAACACTGACTCAGACTTTTTTGTGTTGTTTTCTGTTTCCTCTTTGATGTGTTAATTTAGTCTGAAGAGTGAAGAAGATCTTTAGTAAATCCTGCTGTAGCTCGACAGACAGCGCTGCTACGTCTGTGCCACATTTGCTGGTTATATCACATAAATGTGCGTCTCTGAGGCCGTGTTTTTACTGTTACCTTCATGAGCAATGATTACGAGAAAGAGATATTTATTTGTTACATGTTGTAGTACTGCATAATTCTACTTCGGTATTCAAAATGGTGGCCGGAACTATGCATGATGTCATTGGAAACGCGTGTACAGTATACAAAGTTTCCCTCAAAGACCCTCCTACGCTTGCTCCCCATGAAAACAAACTTCCCCGTCTCCTGCTCCGGGGATGTAGCTACTGTCGGACATCGGTGCAAGTCTTACGAGGTGTATCGCGGCGCTACAGTGGGTATTTTTACCTCTCCGTGCTCTGTGGAGAAGGCAGGAGGTCCGCAGATGGTTACATAAGGTCCATGGGAGCAGCTCGAGGAGAAAAGGAGGAGCAAAGCGTGAAAAAAAATCTTTTTGAACAACTGCCGTGGGCTCCTCAAACATGTACGACCGACTCAAAACACAACTCCCGACGTGTTTTTGATAAAAGAGCAACATCGCAACATCTAAGAAAGTCGATTTTGCAAAATACATTACACTGAAATCAAGATTCAGTTCGCACAGTGCATATTTTAAACACTTTCAGGAGCTTTTGAACATTTGAGAGACTGAGATATGAGCTGCTTGACTTATACAAGAATCCGGAATACGTACAGAGGTGATGGTTTTAGCACATAACAAGACCCTATCATCGAAATGGACAATGTACCATCAAATAGCCTTTGCAATTTCGATTCGACTGCAATAAATTGTGCAGACTAAGGAAACATTATGACAAGTCTTTTTACGTGCTAACATACGCCAGCAGCCCGTCTCTTCCGTCCGCCGCTGCGGCACATAGTAATCATTGCATCACTCTCCTGACAACTCCCACCTGCTTTTAAGCTTAATTCAACAGAGCGATTCAAGTTTATTTCAATTTCCAGGTGGAACTGTCTCGGGTCCATTAGGCTCAAAGCGGAGACTTCACTTCTAGAACAAGCTCGCGCATTAAATACATCTTTGTTTTCTTTACCCCTTATGTTTGTCTAAGAAACTACAATCCACGGGGCGTAATCTGGAACTATTGCGGCGCTTCTTACCCGGGAAACTGGAATCTCCGAAAGCGTGGGACAAATTTGCATGCTTCCCCCCCCCCCCGGCCACGTTGGTATAATTTATCAAAATGATGAATGGTTGTCATATTACGGGGCTGATTTGTATAGGCGCTTTTGACTAAACAGGAGCGCGGACACGGGGGGGTAAAACCAACCGCTGTAATGGCAGAATGAAGGCCAATTAGGATCTCTGTGTTTTGGGTGTTCGCGTGATGTAGTGCGGGATATTATCATAGGCTTTGGACAAAACGCAACTATGTTAAATAAGGTTAGTGGTCGGAATCTATAGAGCTCGGGATTGTGTTGTTCAAACCGCAAAGTATTCTGGGAAAAGGGGTCCATATTAGTAAACCGATGGAGATTGTTGACGATGGTTTCCCTGCGGCTTTTTTCTATACTTTTTTTGGACCTGTGCTCAGAAAATAATGTCATGATTAAGGTTAAAAAAGGGTGGGAAATTCCCGATACATTTCCAGAAACTTTCAATGGGAACTTTAGCTTTTTAAAAATCCAAAAAGTCAAAATGCTTAAATAGTAAATACACATGATATTTTTTTGCATTTTCTTTTTGAATAAACAAATGGTGGACTATTAGTTACCCATTCATTATGTTTAAACAATAAAACATGCATTTGAGTGACCGAAGTGTGAGGACCAAGCAAACAGGAAGCGGCGTAACCAATCAGTGACGGGCGGGGCCTCTGCTGTGACAGATATTTCAGTGTCTGACAATCAAATCACACAGTTTATGTCTGTTTTTAAAGAAACAACCTTCAGTTGTGTTAATTCCCAGTTTATTCCCATGAATTTCCGTTAATTCCCAGAAATTCCCGTTAATTCCCTTGGACAATTTTGAATTTTGCAACCCTAGTCATGATACAGTATTTCCTCAGAGTTTTGTTGGCGTAAGCGTTGATCTGGAGGCTGATCAAAATTCATGTCAATTAAGAATATTTTACTTACCTATAGACAGTGGGTAAACCTGCAAATTACCGTAAATTACCTAATATTCTCCAGCGCCACAATATAGATTTCTAAAGATGTTCCCGCATTTTTCCCCCAGTGCGACATAAGCTCGGTGACATCAAAAAGCACTTAAAATAAATGAGCGTGCGAGAATGGCCATGTTCATACTTCCAGTTAAGCCCTGCCTCTCGAGCGTTAGCCTGTGAGCGCGCGTAATGAGGCCCGCGGCGGAGCTGTGAAGGCCGCCGTAGCCGCTAGTTGACAAAAGGCGGCCAATTTTTATTTTCATTTCATTCTCTCTCTCTCTCTCTCTTCCCCTTCACACGCCTGGGGTTTAATGAGCAGCGTGGACGGCGTTGCTTCCTGTCAGCAGATGAGATGATAGAGGAGGCGAGATAAAGTACAGTTTGAATGATTGGGATTTACTGAGGGCGCTGACCGACTCTTCCTACCTGCCAAAGTCATTAATTAAAAAGAAAGATGGATATTATTTACAGGCCAGCGATCGGATGTTGGGGCTGTCTTTCCCAGCGTTTGTAAACAACATCGCTGCAGGCGCGTCGTGGAGAAAAACGCCACGTCTGCCATCTTTCAATAGACTTTTTATTGTAAACATGGCAAGGCATTTTGAGGCTAAGCTACATTCTCAAAGACGTTTAAAAATGTTATTCAAACTCCTTAAAATTACATGTTTCTTGCTCTACTTGTGGTTGGAGTCCGTATAGTGTGGATGCTAACATGCTAGCAAAAATACAAAATGCTAAAAACACCTTTTTCTGCTTGTGTCTCGATTTGTGAATCAACCTCCCAAAGCTACAGTGCGAGGAAATCCAAAGCTCTTGAATAAAACGTTTGAGTTTGATTAAAGATCTCTGGAGGAAATCACGTATACTTGCCTTGGTAAGTTGTTAGCACTGCATACGCTAAAGGCTAATGGAAAATTATAAGGTAACGTATCGCCTCTATGCACGCGAATGACACGTGACTCCGAGTGCGATCTCCGGAGGTCACGGTCCTTCCCATCTTTCTATTTTCCCGATAAGGATCAGCGATGTCTTGAACAAATCAACAAATAGTTTAAATAAAAAAATGGTGGACAGTGAGATACTAAAGCAGGGGTGTCCAAACTTTTTTTCATGGGGGGGCCGCATATTGAAGCGTATACAGGGTGAGGAGCCACAGAAACCTTCGAGTAGGTGTATTTAGCAGAGGTTTAAATTGTGCCCCATACCTTTATTTACAATTAAAACCTTAATGCCAGCTCTGTCTCACAATAACATGTTAGTTGTTAGGTTAGAATTGTGTAGAATTATTCAACTGGAAATAAAAAGGACCTCTGGTGATGTTTGGCAATTCAACAACAAGCCGGAGGGCCACCAAAAATGCTTCAGAGGGCCGCATTTGGCCCCCGGACCGCACTCTGGACACCCCTGTACTAAAGGGAAGTCACTGATTAAAGACATAACGTTGGATGTAAAAAAAAGACTGTGTTTATTGAGGAGGACTTTTTAGCATACAAAAAAAAACAATAAATATGTATTACGGTGAAGAACTGGGATGTTGTTAAAGTTAGGATTGATTTCCTCTTCATTTAAAAACTTTGTTAGCTCCCTTTGTGATGGTGTGAAAATGGAAGAAAACTAAAATCAGACACGCACCCGCCCTAAATGCTACTGTTGTGCATTAAGTCGCCAAAAAGTATTTACAGTTTTGTAGTGTCATAGAAATAAGTCAATACGCCGGTGTGCATTTGCCGCGAAGATAGTCAACGCTATTTTCATTTCAACAAGTAACAAACCCGATATCCCCCCAAAACATCCCCTTCAGAAATATATATATCAGGATCCGTTCGCAACACCTTTTATTCGCCGCGCATTGAAATTCAAATATGTCCCTCATTATCATGTCTAATGCGGTGAGCCACCCTCAGCGTTTCTGAAAGCGGTGAATGGAGCTCCTTCTTTTAGCTATGCGCCGAGTGCCCGACCTCAAAAAAACACAGGGACAGCTCGGGATTACGGTACTCGCCGCGTCTTTTCATTGCCTTTAATATGCAAATGACAGATTAGCTTAAAGCGGGGGGGGACTGTTTGGCATGGGAGCTTTTTACTTCCCTTTGTAGCGAGAGGTGGCTTTCGCGCTTTTCATACCTTCCTCGCGACTTAACCGTTTGTGACATGAAGACAAAAACGGTTGCCGGTAAATAAAACACACTATGAATGACATATTGTAATTGAGCGAATGGGCGAAATCGATGGGTTCCCGGCGAGGCAGAAAAAAAAAATTGTCTGTCTGTGCGGCCTCCTAGTCACCCCGCCGGGTTCACGATTTTTGTTTAGCTCATGGGCGGTGCCGTCATGGAAATAAAAAGGAGAAGCGGCGTTCGGTCCTAGCGTATGCGGACAGTGAGCAAGTGGGCCAGTCTGGGAAACTTTTCAGAGAACCCCAATTATGAAAGATCCAGGTGTTTTCTGCCGTGTCCGCATTTAGCCCCGCCCCCCCTTAGTTACTGTTGCTACGTCCGTCATACTTTCTGATGCCGCTGCTAGAGTGAGTCGTGTTAGTGACTCTAATTGGAGCGATAAATGCGCAATATCCTCCAGATCGAGGCAAAAGGGGTTGCAATATGCAGCAGAGGGATATATTCAAGATATTACACAATCCAACGAAGGATAAAGGATTGACACTAAAGCATACAGACAGGTCTCCAGCAAAAGCAAAGAAACCATCATCTCTTCCTTAAATGCTACAGCAGAGCTTTGTGGACCAGTCGTGCCCTTGCACAACTATTGCTAAAATTGGAAATACTGCTCCGGTTCGCTAAAGTTAGCCAACGCTAGCTAAAGCTACAGGTGCCACAGTGATCGCGACACCTGCCACCCAGGCCACTGCTGGCGGCATTTCTCGCGAGTCTAGTGGCAGAGTTTAGTTTGTAGAATCAGAGGACTATATTATCATTATTTTATTATAATACATGACATTTTCGGGATAATACAAATAGCGGGAAAGAGGGGTAAAATACGGTAGTTTCCGGATCGACACTTGACAGCTATGTGTTCAATGTATTTTTCCTCTAGCCGTTAGCATTAGCCGCCAAACATCGCAAATTATGAACGATCCAGATGTCTTCAGCTGTTGACAACCCATCGAGCACATTTAGGCGAGGTCAAAGCCTCGTTAGACATCATTGATGAACGTACTGACCTTTTAAAATGTTTCCTCTGAGCTGAATGCTAAATCCTATTCTGTTACGTATCAGCTTTTTATGGGTTCGGATACACATCCACTGCCCACTAAACACCTTTTTATAATATGTTAATGATGAAGAAACCGCAGAAATCATATAAATGTCTGGTAAACCGTTGGATAACTATACATTAGGAACAGGCTCAGATAGCTGAAGGCATTTCTATGATTTCTGTGGGTGCCGTGATAGACGCTTAAGCAGCAGCAGAAGCACGGCCCAAGTAAACAGGATTACCCAAAACTGTATGAAGTACAGAAAAAACCCTCTCCATGCACGTGTTTAATAAGGGCATTATAAAGTACATTTTGCACGATGTTTCGCCTTGAACTCTTGATTTTAAACCCGCAAAACGAATTGTCTCGTCACGATTACCTCAATTAGAAGCATTTTTCTAAGCCGTTTCCAAAACCGCGCACAATTGCATTTCATAAGCACATTTGACATCCAGCCACAGCCCACCGGTTTAAAAATGTCAACTCATAGTACTTCAACCTAAATACAAAACCGCAGGCACACGGCTGCGGCATTAGCCCGCGCGGAAAGCCGTTTCGAATTTACCATGAGAGGCGAGTCCGCCGCGTTTTCCTTTTGATGTGCTGCTCGGAGAGAGGAGGAGGAGGTGGGGGGGGTGAGGATTAGGAGAAACATTTGATATCACGCATTACAGAGACACAATGTGCGCCGTGTCAACAGCTATAATTGAGTGCTTCCAATGACCTGATTTCAGAGTGACGTGGGGAATATGGCACAAGAACCTGGACTCTGGGCTGTGATCGCTCCCACGTACGGCCTCTGCACTGACGGGAAGACGAAGCCGGAGAGTTTCTTTAATCTGGACTCCTGTCCCGGACTCTAATTGCTCGATATTGAGAAACTAATGGGTCCGTTGGAATCGTTTGCTTCTTGCTCCGGGGAGAGATGGAGATCAGAAAGAGCGGCGACCATAGACCGTTAAAAAGAATAGACAACTCCTCCTCACTCCTCCACGTTTTCCATAATGACCACGTTCGAGGGGGGAATCATGGCGGATTTACAGACTCCTCCTCCCCAGCTCTGACGAAGAACGTTCCTAAAAAGGGCACAAGGGCGGGATCTTCACTGTAGACTCGACCCTTGCGTGACGTGTAGCTCGCGCAGCTCCAATGCTAACAGTCCGACCCTCATTAGTACGAGATAAAAAAAAAAAATTTGAGATTGTGACTAACCCAGCGTTATCTCAGGAGGAACATGTAGAAAGTGTTTAAAAAATAGAAACCAGGCGTTAAAATTGTCCAATGCTTTTCAGTGGGAGACTAGCGGCTATATGGCGGTACTGCAGCAATGGCCTCCAGTGTTGCGGTCATAAAGCAGAGCAGCCAGCGGCCATTGGAAGTGAGCCTTGTCGGTGCGCGCCCGCGTGAAGATCAAACGCTCTTTCCAGCGCCGAGTCAACATGTAACATACTAAACACACACACGAGCGTTAGATAAACAAGGCCGGGCCAATTATGGAGATGGGCGGGTTACGTTGACCCCTGCGGAGGGCAAAAACTGTAGGCATGACTTTGCATTATATTAAAGGGAATTGGATTTTACGAACTGTTCCGATCTGGGGGTCACTGCAGACGATCTGAACATCCTGAATGACCAGATTCAACCCCATTGAGAATCTTTGGGATGTGCTGGAGAGGGATTTGCGCAGTGGTCAGACTCTCCCATCGTCACTACAAGATCCTGGAGGAAAACGCAATGGATCTTTTGACGTCGCAGGAGCTCATCGTAACAAAGCTAAAGGCGCTACGACCAAGTATTGGAGCGAGGCCTGCCACCATAACAAAATTGAAGTTCGATAGATGAGGAAAATATCGCGATAAATGATCATGTTAAAGTGATAGTCTTTAAGTTTGCGAATTGAGGAGAGTAGACAAGGAAGTGAACAATCAAATTCCTCCCATCGCTAACCAGAAAGCCCTTCTTAGTGTTTGAGGAGAGCGGGAACGATCAGGCTGGTTCACAGGAAAAGCTCATCTCATTGGTCAACGCCGGAGGATATTAGACTCTGATTAGTTGAAGAGATCAGGGAAGGTGGGACTTCACAAAAAAAATATATATATATCTAGTATTACTTACTTTACATTAAAATGCAAGACCAGGTGGTTGATTTTTTTTCACATTTGACTAAATTTGTAAAACATTTAGACCTCCAGATTATCACTTTAAAGGGATATTTCGAGGGGCCACATTTCCTAGTTATCCAGAGTTTTGTCGATGTCTGGAGATATTTTTTTCTTAAATTCATGCAGTTCTTATTTGAAGAGCTTAGTGGCGCTAGGCTAGGGCAAGGCTAGCACATTTCTATGGTAACAGTTAGCCTGCATTAAAAACAGTCTGACCCGCTCCACAGTGCACCTGAGGCAAATCACTTATAACGCCAGACTAACGATATCTGTGTCGATAGAATAATTTTAACCATTTTGCATTTAAAATCACTTATATTTGAGCAGCTTCGTGGCTGTAAGCTAACGCAGCGGCGGAGTGATCTGCGAGAAAATAGTCCCTCAAAATGCGATAATTCCTGTGATACAATTTCAAAAACTATTCCATCAACACAGACATTTATATCCTTAGTCTGGGGTTATAAGTGATTTGCCTCAGGTGCACTGTGGAGAGGGTCTGACTGTTTTTAATGCAGGCTAACTGTTACCATAGAAATCCTTTAGCCTTGCCCTAGCCTAGCGCCACTAGACTCTTCAAATATAAGAACTGCATGAATTTAAGAAAAAAATATCTCCAGACAACAACACTCTGGATAACTAGGGAATGAGGCCCAATGTCAAAAATCCCGAAATATCCCTTTAAAGGACCACTTGATTCCGCTGAAACCAACAAAAAAAAATGGAAATCTCAGTACTACCTTGTTCTAAAAGTATGTATTGCCATATTCTTTTTAACACACAGGCTGTAATTGAAACTCAATGAAACACATATTTTCTTCAGGAGAACCGTTCGCAAACAGTAATTATCGTAACTGTCGTAAATTCTTGAGCAAATTGCAACGAGAGCGACTAAATAATGGCCGCGCCGTTCCCAAACATGTCGTTCCCCGCCGAATGTTTTCCGAGCGGCGCCGCATCCTTCGCCAAATTAGCGAGAACGTCCCCTTTCCCCGCTTCACGGACATCCCCGCTCACCTGTTGTCTGAGCGATCGACTCCCGCTCGAGTGCGCGGACGGCGAGCCGCGCATTATCCAATCGGGGCGGCATCGATCCCGCGGACAACCCAGCGGGCACGGCCGACGACGGATTAGGGATTATTGACCGGAGGATGAAGCAGGAATCGCGAAATCCGCCCAGTGGAGTGACCAAATAATTACGACGAATAAACAAATTAGCGGGCGATGTGTACGAAGGGAGTTGGGCGAGGTCGGGCGGATTTAGTCGGCAAGTCATTTCGCACAATGCTTCCTGCTAGCGTTACCGCTACTTAACGGCGAGGCGAGGGTGGATTAAATGCGTAAAATGAGACTAGGGAAAATGTCAATAATTACAGGCCTAACCCAGTCAAAACCAATTACAAACCGGGCGGTGAAAGAGGCACAGGAATCTAGGAGGGGAAGTGTGCCAGTGTCTCCGCACGTCCCCTCCGTCAACATGACCTCATCTGAACTTATTACAGGGGGAGCGAGGTGGCGGCGCGCGGCTCGGGCGGCCCGACTTTTTTAATTAAGAGCTAAAGTGTGAAGAACTAGCTGTACACTTTGAACAAGGTTGGAGTAGGTCGAAAATGGACTACTAGCACGGGCCAAATTGATGATTGTTTAAAATCGTTTGCCCGGAGAAGAAGAGGTGATCAAATAATGATGATTTGGGGTCATTGCACAATACTGATTACAGTAATTCCAGCGTTTTCAACTTTGAAGAATCTTTAACTTGATTAAGGGGATCACTGTCACAAGTTAATAAGCTAAATATGGGTCAAACGTTGTCTGTTTTTTCTTCTTTTACCGCTGTGGTTGTTGGGGAGGAGTTATATCAATCTACCATCGTCTTTCCTTTTGTGACTGAAGCTAAACTTTGCTTAATGCTATAAAATGCTATACAGTTTTAAAATGTATACACACATATATATGGTGTAAATATCTACAGCCCTGTAAAACCGTCTTAAATAGTATGAAACAGATGTAAATAATACATGACCACGACGCTAGGGGCCGCCATTGCTGTAGCACCTCCATATAGGGGCGGCAGCTAAAGCTAGTTTTCCATTAGAAAGCATTGCACTTTACACACGTTTAAACAACTGTAAAACTTTTTTTTTTTACATTTGCAGATTTATCTTTTTTAAATGATACAGAAAGGTCTGACGTTTCCTATTGCTTTACATTGCACTCGGTTCAAAAGGGCAATCACAATATGGCCGCCAGAAATGGCATTTGTTCCAATGTGTTACTATAAAGGTGACCCATCTATCTTTCGGCTGGGACCCCAAAAGTTGACAAGTAAATAACTCGGGGACCCCCATTACATAATTCCCTCTCATTTTACTCAAGGACAGAAAGAAAAACATTTTAAAATCAAGTTAATATGTATTTAAACTGTTTATTTTGGATATTTGAAAGGGTTTCACACTCACATTATGCTAAAAACAGTCACATTTTTCTTTTGATTTCATCTTGAAATCATCAGGGGACCCCCACCCACTTTGGGAACCACTGGCCTAGACAATGGGGAAGGACGCTTGTTAGACATTCTCTCATAGACTATACATATATTTAACACACCAGCATGTATAAAGTCAAGTCCAAATCAGGGCTATGTCAAAGTCTTGTCTCATACTGGTATTAAATAATTAACCAGATTGTCCAGTAGAAATGAAAAAAAAAAATAGTGGATAGTGGATTTATGGGGTGAAAGAGCAGTCATTTTCCTTCTGCCAGCTTCGCACATGACCATCTATATTACAACCCTTACCTTTGGAAGTGCTTACTGTATTCGACCTCGCTCTAGAATCGACGACAGCTTCCCTGCAGCTTTGACAACAAAATGACAATCGCCAGAAAAGGAAACGATGGCAGCGTTTTGTTGGAAACGAGCCTCGATTGGGGACATTTCTCTGTGAGAGACGTAGCCTCCGCAGCTGCCTGGCCTTGAGTGGCTTCCTGTTTCGCCAAATTTGGCCACTTCCTGGAGGAAATTGCTGGAGGTCTACTGCCAAGTGTGAACTGTGTGAAAGTGCCAGGGAAGAAACCAGGGTACAAGAAAAAAAAAGAGAAAGATGAACAGGACTGTAGATGCTATTAACCAGAACAAAGAGGGCACATTGTTAATTAAGTCGACGCTCCAATTATTCTTCTCAAACTCTATTTCTGTATGCTTACTTCTCTCACAGCGTAGCCTTTACTTGTTTATGCATTACTTCCATTTCAAAAGGCGAACCCCACAAAGAATCCTTACAGTAAAGTTCACGCTGAGAGCGGCATTATTTTCTTTTCTCTTTTTTTTTTCCCAGAGTAAGTGGGCGATCCGGCAATGTCATCAGTTCCAACGCATGCCTGTTGCCACGGAAACAGAAGCGGAGAGGTTGCTCTCAAGGATGCTGTAAAACATTTAGAGTGTGCATGGCTCAGAAATATGTACACAGACGTTGGTACAGAAGAGGAGAAGGGAGGGGGGGGGAAATACTGCCAATGTTACTCCCAATGTTATCCAAATTTATTTTAGATATTGCTCTATTGACTCGTTTGATGAGCTATTAGACGTGGGGATTTCCTGTATTGTGGTTGCCGTGAGCCAATCGCACTACGGCGTCCCCGACAAACAACAAATAAAGTTGAAACAGCTGCACAGCAAAGGGGAGCGAGCGAGGGGAGGGATGGGAGGGGCTTATGGGGCGATCAGTATTTTCTAACCAAGCAAGTGTAAGACAGTGATCAAGATGTGTTTGAGATTATTACCAAACACTAAAGCGTAATACCCGCTCTTTCCTCTAGTTCTTCTTACTGCAGACCTTGCCTTATTATGATACAATATTTATTTTATCTGAAGTCTGTTCATCACTATTCACATGGTGTCCCCTGTCCCACTCCCCCTTGAAAGTGCCTGTCTCAGACGGTGGGTCGTGGGTGTCGTGGTCTTCAGCCCTGTCCACGGAGGAACGCTGCCTACAGGGACTGGACAAGAAGAACTGAAGCTCCAACAAGGACTGGACGTTCTGCAGTCTCGGCCCGCCTTCTGAGGGGCTCCCATCAGCCCTGGGAGGCTAAACCAGGAGTAAATGTCAACTAAATTAAAGATCCAATGCACTGATCGAAAAACGAATTAGACAGAATTTATTTCTATATTTGCGACATTTCCATATCCGTGTGTGATATTCGTTATTTTTTTGTTGAAAGACAAAACCTAGGCTCGTGTCATTGTTAACGAAGCAGCTAATTTTCACCGATCACCTAAAAAAAGTCCCAAGAAGCAAAAGTTCCTCAAAGCAGCTTGCCCTTTGCCAGAGTCCAGCGTGACTTTGTGATGGAGTACACCCCCTCGATGTCCCGCTGTAATCTCCAGCAGACACTCTCGGAGCGGGTCGGGAGCGGGGGTGAGGCGCTGTCTAAATGGGATAGGCCCGTCTGTGGAGTGCCTATGGGCCGCGCCGATAGGGAGCCGTGTAATTCTCTTAATGACTGTCCACAGACTGATAAACCCTGGTCCAGGAGGGCAGCGGCGAGATAAGAGAGGAGCAGCGGGGGGTCTGGGGAGTCACGGCTCAGACTTTCGCCAGGGAAGTGTACACTTGGGAGTAACCGTGGCTTTCTTAAAAATGTAACCTTCAACAAAAAAACACCTTTAAAGAGTGTAAGGTAGGTAAGGCAGGTATTTGGTATTAATGTCAAACATGTCTTGATCATTTTCTTACACTTTGTTGGTTAGAAAATGCAATATTGAGTTTTAATTTCAGATTTTCATGTTATCTAAGTCCCCCCCCCCCCCCCCCCCCCCATACCATATCCTCTTGCACCTCTTTGCTGCGCAGCTGTTTCAATAAACAGAGAAGGCAGCTTGTGTGGCTGTGGTGAAGCTATGTCGAATGTCTTTGCGACGAAAGGAGAAGGTCCAAAGATTTCTCAAAGCTGCGCTAGCGGCAACTCCAGGTCTGTTTCTGATGAGAGGACAACATTGGAACAAGTCGATTTTGCTTAACACCCCCCACATTTTGGCTTCCTTAGAATATCTTGGCTGCACTTGAAACCAGACTCATTTAATATCGATGAAAGGAGAAGATCCAAAGATATACGCAAAGATGCCAAACACAACTCCAGGTCTGTTTCGGATGAGAGAACCACATTGCAACATGGCACAGAGCTCTCAGTTCTGCATAGTAACCCCCAAATTTTGGCTTAACTTTCCCCCCAAAAAATATCTTGGTTGGACTTGAAACGAGACTAATTCCGGGGTAAAGGCTGTCCTTGCATTCTGATTGCTCGATTCGATGTGTTTGCACTTCATAAAACCCAACATTTTCAGAAGACAAAAAAGAATAAAGTTGACGCTCGAGAACTCCCCACCCATTATTCCCCGCTTTTTTCCCCGATAGCTAAAACGCACTATTCAACCCCCTTCCAGCGGCGCCGGAGTTCTCAGCAGAGGACAGGGGAAGGGGAGACGGGCCCTTTTATTTATGAAAGGATGCGCAGAGCCGCTCTCGCTCCGGATGCTGACAGCTTGTTTTATTTACACACTAAATAATCCGAGGACAATCGCGGGGTCAGCACTTTCTCAATGCCTCGGCTAACTTTCCCGCAATAAAACACCATGTAAATTAGTTCTGGACAATGCCGCGCCTCGCCCCGGATAACGCGCGGGGGGGGGGGGGGGGGTGAATTCATGCCATTTTCTTGCTTGTTGCTCGCATGCTTGTCCCCTGTCTACCTACCTTGTCAATATACAAACGCGGGAAAAGATTGATCAAGTGGATGTTGCTTTAGTTATGCCAACAGATGAGGGGAAGAAAAAAAAGCTCAATTTACACAATATTACAGGTCATTCGGTTTAACAGTCCCACAACATTTTTACATGAATTATAAAACATGATATAATCCCCAAAGTGTCTCCTGTCTTGACATTACCAGACAAAAGTATAAGCATATAAACACTGAGACGCTATAGCAAAGGCTAAAACACACGTGGAAAACCAATTTCTTTCCATGTCATTCGGCCAAACAAGCTTCGACTTGTTTAATATCCTATTGCAAATAATTACTATAAAATGTCAATGTTAAAGCATGTGTTTCTTATTAGCTGGTAGATCGTTTACCTGTTTACAATAGAGATATGAAAATGTCAAATGGATTAACAAGATTTGTCATTCGGTGGAAACAAAAATCTCACACATGAAAAATGCTCTGTGTGTTGTAGGAAAATGTCACCAATATGTAGAACTAACTAAAAGAAATTACAAAAATCTTTACCAAATGGGAAGGACGACTCTTTTGTCGAGCTAAATTCACACAGAACGTGATTTAAAAACCTACACAGGGCAGGACAGTGTTGAAAGTGAGCTACAATAAAATGCCAAAGTGCAAAACATCACTCCAGGCATTCACCCGATCCTCCCTTTATCTGATTCTGCAACATGGCAATCGCTCCCGCTGTCAATCACCCCGGGGTCTAAATCCCCGGCTCCCGTCGCCGCGGAAACAGGGCCGACCCCTGACCCCGGGATGAACAGGGAGAGACGAGAGAGAGCGCCTAATGGGCCGAGATACAGTTAGCGATGGCTAGCGGCTCACGGGCTACATTAGGGGAAACCAGGCTAACTGTCGACATGCATTACCGTGATAAAGACTGCAGTGGGGGCGGCGCGGCGCGGCTGTCATGGAGCGATTTGGTACAGTCGTGACACAAAAGCAGCGCCTGACAAAAGATTATAACGTTTAACGCTGACATTCAATGCTTTTAAATCCGCTTATGAACACCTCAACCTTGATATTTGATGTGTTATAACTTGAAATCGTTTAAGCGCACGCAAAAGGTGGCTTTAACACAATGGGAAGGTGTTGGTTTGTGCCTCAAAGTTTGGTTTGAGCGCCCTCTGTTGGCAGCAGGGGGAATAAGAGATGTTGAAACAGTATGCTTACCCAATGGCATGCTAATAAGCTGCGTTCACATGACAGCCTATCCTTTAAAATGGAGTCGGTGCGGCGAAGAATTATACTGTGGTAACTATGCTGGATTTTCACCTTGGCTTATGGTAATATCTCTGTAATGGAAACAAAAACTGTCACAAAGTTCAACATATCAAAGTGCTGTAAAAGTGTCCAAGGGTGGAGACAATAATCAAAATGGCGTGCTTGACTTTAAGCCGCAAAATGAATGTGTCAGCTTTTTGAATCCGATCACTTCCAAATAATGATCAGGGAAACCGTTTGAAGATTTTCTGTTTCTGTTCTTTCCAAGACCGCATGACTTTCTAGAATATAACCTATAACCCAGTGGTTCTCAAAGTGGGGTCCGGGGCCCCCTGGGGGGCCTCAGTGGCACTGCAGGGGGGCCCTCAAAGTTTACATTGGGAAACCATTTTTTTTTAAAGGAAAAGTAAATGTATTTGCTACATTATACTATTTTAAATCAGTATTTAGCCTACAGTCATTGCTAAATTAGATTTTTATGTAATCTTAGCTGTAAAATAATGTCATATATATATAGATGTTGGGGGACCCCAAGAGATTTTTGGATCAATAAGGGGGCCGTGACATCCCAGACTTTGGGAATAGCTGCTATAACCTATATAACAACATCAAAACGTGGTTAAAAGCTCAAAAGGTCAATAATGGACCCACCTGCTGTATGTTACGTCTAAAGCCTCACCTAATATTGTTCTATATGACAAAAATGTGAATCGATGTGACATGGAACTTACCCAGGAATGTGTCACTGAAAAGGGTCAACAACACTAACACTAAGATCTAAAGCGCCTGTGAATCCCATATTCTTTGCGCATAAAAAGCTGTGTTTGAGAAGCGTCATGACGATGTAATGCGTGTAATGTCGAAGAAGGACCTCTCATCCACCCTGGAGGAGACTGTTACAGAGAGATGGTGTTGCTTGGCTACTAGCACTGTACAAAGATACTCGCCCACTAGCATCTGCGGCGTCTCACAGTTAGCGGCGCAAGCTAACAGAGCCTTCTGATGAAAGACGCCGTCCGTGACCTGCACACACGGCGTTCATGGCCTTTGTTTCCCTTTAAAAGGCTGTGGTTCAAGGTTATACTTGGCTCAAGGGACACCTGGACATTTAAATATAAAACTCCCTGAAATATAAGAGAGACATGAACATTAAAACTGAGTCAAAATGTGATGAGATGTAAAGATCGAGAAATAAGTCAAATCCTGTTGTTCTTGATATGTATGAGTAACTTATTTCAAGAAATCTGTCCATTATATATATATATCATTTTGGGTGCTTAACTTTTTTGTCACATTTTTTTTCATATTACTTAAGTGTTTTCGTCGCTTTGTTGCTTTTTCAGTTTCTTTTTTGTCATGTTTTCATCACGTTTTTGACACATTTTCAACTCGGTTCAGGTGATGGTTAAGAGATTAAAGCAGCACTTTGGAACTTTTTATGTGAAAAATAAAGTACATTTTAATGGGTATGCGTGCCTTTACTTTCCATTCGGGGCGGCCTCTCGGATGCGCCAGGATCAATTGTTTTTAGGGCTTCTGGTCTTTTTTCTTTTTTTTTTTTTACAGCTGATGTCTCCATGGTTACGCATACATTTCAGCGGTGAAAAACCTGCCCACAGGCTGGAAATTAAAGGCACAAAGCTAAGCACAATCGCACAGCCGCTGGGTCTCTGGAAGGCCACACACGCACTCATATCAACTTTTATTCGCATGAAAAGTTCCACAATGCACCTTTAAGTGTGAAAGGACAGCCTTGTGAAGCGCAAGTGCAAGCCGCCATTATCATATTAAGGATGGGTCAAATGCAGACGATAAACTGCCTTACAATGAGAAGAACCTTAAATGTAGTGAGGGTTTATTTTTACAGATAAAATACAAATATACAAACCCGTCCCCGCCAGGCGACTGAAAAAAAGCACCTCTTTTTTTTTTTTTTTACCAGTGTCTCTGTTTAATCGGAGCCAATACCGCTCGCCTGTGTGCGCCATTGTTCTCATCCAGGCTACAATCAATTCTCTATGGAGCCAGGTGCAGTGCTTTTGAGCGCTCGGCTGGAGAGCCGCAGCGAAACGGGCCAATACCGTCTGACTGTGGATCATTGCGACCAATAGCTCAGTGAAATTAAACCATTTGTGAAAACTAGGAATGGCTTTGTAGAAAATAACCAGTCTCTCAGCGGGTATCGAGGAAGCTGGGGAGAGGGAAATGCGTGTCGTTAAAGGGGCTGTACATGTTTTCCTCATTGTCAATTTTCGAGGGGGATTTCAAATTGAATGGACTGGGTTGCTGGTGGCTCTTGTAGTCAAAATGCCGTATCAGTCAAACAGAAGCTGGCGTTCGGTGCCACATGGACTACTTTTAGTGATCGCAAACCCGGATTTATTGCTGTCTGAATGGAAATTGACTAAGGATCACTAAAAGACGCTTAAAGCAGAACTAAGTGACTCGTGCCCCTAGAGGCCATAAGCGCCACTGCAGGTGTCGTAGCGTGAGAGTAAATACTACACTGATAGAAAAGACAAAGGGAGAGAGGGATATTGTACATCCAATTACACAATGGAGATAATTTTGTTCACTCAAACTTGGCTGTAAATACTGTTTAAGTGGCGCTAGCCCACAGTTAGCTTTGCCCGTTAGCCTGTTAGCTTCTTCTTCGTGATTCCATTAGTGTGTATTGCTGCTCCGACCCGACCCATCCACCATTAACACTACGGAAAGGATTTATTAAGGTAAACAAGTTACTTAGTGCTGCTTTAACATGGTCGGCACAGTTTAAAATCGTTTGCCTTCATCTATGTCACTTCCCGTCGGTGTCCAATAAGGAAGTGAGACTATACACATCACAAAAATGGCCAAAGGAAAGTTGGGTACAATCTTTAGCAAAATATTAAACATAATGGTGTTAACTATGTTTTCGCATAATGCACTTTAAGGCTTTTGACGAAAATGTCATTTAATTTTAGTCAAGATTTGGTCAAAGAATTCTCTAACCCTAGTTTTTCTTTTAATAAAATTGCATGTAAATTTAGTCGACTCATTCATAATATCTATTAAAATCCTATTTAAAGGCACACTGGGCTAGACTGTTGCCATCAATACACAACATGCTCCTAATGACCAGCACGACACACAAAACGCGATGGCAGTGGGTAATCAAAGAATGGATTTGGATGAGAACCGATATATAACCTTTTTAAATCTCAAATCCTGCTGACTTTAGTCGACATCTCCATGGAGACGAGCTGGAGACGCGCGAAAATATCCGTCATGTTATTTATTGGGTGAAATTCTACCGCGGCGCGGCTTTAATCAAGGCCCACTGCTTCATGTTTGTTTTCCACACGAACAGAGCAGCTCCTTTGGCGGGCGGGTTTAAACGATACGAGGCCCTTTCAAACTGCGATTGAAAGTTCACACGATTCGAAGTCTCTTCATTTTGATTTAGTGTTATTTCAGTCAACCCATATTCCCACACCAAATACTCATCCAGACGTTGGAATACGATTGGTAATTACTTCAGATGGCGACGCCGGGCTGCAACACGAAATGAGATGAGACCATTTCCTGAAAAGATTAAGAACGATATCCCGAAATGAACCGCTTTTAATTAAGTCTTTGTATTCCGCGGCCCATTATCCGAGTGCCACTCTTAATTCCCGAGAATGCCTGTTTTTTTTTTTTAGCGCTGAATGGAATGAGTGACGTCGCTATAGGGGCGAACGCAGGTAATTCCCTTTCTAATTACAATTAAAAAAAAGCCGAGTGAATGAAGCCATCTTGTAACGCTCTCAGGGCTCGGTGTGGCAGCCGATCGCTACCGGCCAAAGACGAGAATATCCCCCGTCTTTTTTTTTGAGCGTTTAAAAGAAGTTGGCGGCGTTTGTATGGAGCCTTTTCTGTTTTCTTTCTGAAATCGCTTCCACACGCAAAAAAAAAAAAAAAAAAAAGCCGTCCTTGGTTTTGACGGAAAGAAAGAAAGCGCACAAGAGGAGACTCGGAAGGTTTTTTTTTTGTGTGTGTGTGTGGAAATGTGTTTTCAAACTTTGCGAGAGGAAAAAAAGCCCGTCGACAAAGGCCGCACGCTGAGGACATTCTGACGGCCAATCAAGCGGACTTCCTTCCTTCTTTTTTTTACTTTTTTTTTTCTTTTTTAATGTCGCCTTTTCTTAACCTCCTCCATAGACTGTGGACGTATTGTGGAGCTAATTAAAAACCTCCCAATCGGCTGCAAAAGGCCACTCGCTTCCCACATAGTGACAGGACCACAGTGGGCTATACAACGTTGGCTTTGTGGGCTCCTGAAGTCGAGCTAGATGAAGGGACGAGTGTGGGGGAATGGGGACTTTGAGGAGCGGTTTCTTTTCTCTTTGCTCTTGATGAAGAACGGGAATGCTAGATGGACAGGTCAGGTTTGGTATTGGCCCCGTTTACAAAGGAGGACAGGGATGGTAGGAGGCTGAGGTAATGGCGGGAGGCCGAGAGGGTAGAAGAAGAGCCAGGTTCCAGTGGAAATCCTTTGAAATCCTCATCAGATATCGTCAGGATAACCACCTCGAGCAGTGGTTCCCACACTTTTTGGAGCCGCTTTGGGTGACGAGTCGTGTACCCCCTAGTTTGAAAACACTGGGAATATCACATGTAATTTATTTCCTCAATTTTTCCGCATTCCGTATTGTTTTGCTCGTCCGGGTGATTAAGGCCATTAAGAATATGTAAAAAAATGCCCCTTTTTTATATTTTGGGAAAACGAGGCCGTTAGTGTGACCGGGTAAAGCTGAGTGTTTTGCTTTGTCCCGGTGACCGGCTCGCCCTGAACATCCGACTCTGGTTTGCGCTCTGGCCCCGCCCCCTCAGCCGTACTGTGGTGCAGATTCAAATGCGCTGGTTTAAGCTTCTGTTCATCTTTGCCCGTGCCACCGCACATCAGCTCGTGAATGTAAATGTCTCTGTCAGATGCAAAGCCACAGGTTCAGCGGCAGAGGAGAGGCGTCTCGCTTCTCCCCTCGGATCAGCACGAGAGGGAAACTCCTGTTGCAAACCGAAGTCACCGCACAGGCTCCCGACAGATATTACAGAAATTGCAACTCCAAAATTTCTTTGCGTACCTCCGGGGGCGTCCTGCGTGCTCCCAGGGGAACGCGTACCACAGTTTGGGAACCCCTGACCTAGACTATTTCACTTGTTCTGAGATGTTTCAGACTTGAGTCAACACATATTGTCTTCATTTCAGGTTGATTTATCTGCCGAGGAGGTAAGAAAACTGCACTTGTCGCATTGGCAGTTTTACTTTACTAAATTTCAGTCAAGATCACCTTGGAACCGGTCCGACAAAGTATTCTTGGTGCGAGCAGGAAAATAGTCTAAATGAGTGAAAACCACTCAATACAAGAGTAATATTCTCAATTCAAGTTATTTAAACCAACGCTTCGGGGTTTTGGGAATGCGTAGCAGCAATGTCATCCCTTTTTGGGGTTGCAGTGTTGTTCACGAGTATTATTAAAGTACTTAAAGTGATAGTGTGGAAGTCTAAATGTTAAACAAATTTTATAAAATGTGCAAAATTGACCAGACTTTGCAGACTCCCTCACATGTAAGGCTTAATCAGATTACTCTGTACCCGAGACTAAACCAGGTCTAAGCCATTTTCACTGAGTTGACACTGAGAAAAAATATGTACCTATTGGTCTGCACCAATTTGCACCATTACATAAAAAAATCTCTGTGGGAGGACCCCCACACCCCCCTTTTGAATGAGTCCCCCCCCCCATCAGTCTGGCAGGAGCAAAGGTTTTTCCGCGAGGGCCATGGAGCTCAAATTGGTGTCATTATGTTAAACTGTTTTATCACAAATTGTTCATTTTTTTTAAACTAGTACTATGTTTAAAAAGTTACTTCTGCATGTTCAATAAAAAAAAAAAAAGAAATCAGTCATTTATCCTTTCATTGTAGAGAGAGAGAAATCAGACAATATATGGGGGGCCCTGAAAAAACTTTAGCCCCGGGGCCCATTTTACTTCAACCCGGCCCTGCATGTTGGTCTGTCAAACGTTGCCTTGACAACGGGGCTGTACTTCCGGCTCTCCTCTGTAACGTCATAGTTTTTCTCTTTGATACTTTTTAAAATATATTTAAAAAACAGAATAATGCTTTGATAGCAAGATACTATAGCTTAAATGTGGACATAAATATATTGGGAAAAAGAGGTTTTAAATCAATTCACACTTTATTACGTCTGTTAAAAACTTTCCAAACTCCCACATGTGGATTGGCACGGGACTGGAATCACCTGAGGACCTCGGAGTTTGCCAAATTGCCCTAATTACTGACAGAGCAGATTTTTTTTTTTTTTACCTGAGGTTTACGAGATGGATTTGTTGGGGAATTTATCAACTCAAGGTAACGAGAGGAAAACCAAAAAGAGAACAAAGGCGTGGTCCCGGTTTGGACTCCATGTTGGACGTTTAGGAGACGAGGACACAGGACATGAAGTTCGTTAGCCGTTTCCAACCGGATAAAGCTTCATCGGCGATTTCTAAAACCTCCAACGTAATCTCCCGTACTGTGTGAAATTAATGGAAGCCGCATTCGCATTTCGCAAACTGGGAATTGGGGAGAAAAGGCACCAAATTACTTACAAAATCACATCTTTTCTGGCATCTGCGCGAATGAGACCCACTCGGGAGCGCTCCCCCATTTGCTTTCTGTTTGCCTCAGCCGTTTAATTGTTCATAAGCTTTAACTAATTATGCAAATGTACACCCGTAAAGCAATGTACTGCCGGCGTCCATATATTACAATGAAAAGCACATTACGTTTTATGAGCTGCTAAATCTTAACTAAACATTCATTTGGAGAGTTTCTGGAGGATTGCAAATAGAGTACGTGTACACTTCCCTAAGCTGGCGATGCTAAGTGGCTAATGTTACGCCAGTATAAGTAATTGTTTCATACATACTTAATTTTTTTTTTTTTTTTTTTTTTTAGAACGATATGATTGGCAGAGGTGGGAGTAAGCCGCCAAGTCACCTCAAGTCGCAAACGTCAGCTTTAAGCCCCATTTTCATTGTTGGACTATTAATTCTTTTCATTTTAATTGTGTTTACTTGAAAATATGCAGCTTTCTCCAGATTTAGCAAAAAATGTAATGTGTTTGGATTTAAAGTCAAATTTAAAAAACTAAAATTAATGCTCTAGTCCAGTGGTTCCCAAAGTGGGGTCCGGGGCCCCCTGGGGGGCCTCAGAGGCACTCCAGGGGGGCCCCCAAAGGTTGTCAAGAAAACAAGTACATTGAAAAACATTATTTTTTAAATGGAAAAATACACTTATTTGCTATAATGTTCTACTTTAAACCAGTATTTTGCCCACCGTCATAGCTGTTGTTTTTTATATGTAATTTTAGCTGTAAACAAATTATTTTGAATAGAGTAAATTATTATTATGGGGGGCCCCGAGAGAATTTCGGAACGGTAAGGGGGGCCGCGATGTCCCGGACTTTGGGAATGGCTGCTCTAGTCTATGTACAAAATCACAGGGACAGCACTTTAAGGCAGGGGGCCCGGGGGGGGGAGGGCAACTTCAAAGAATTGAAAGAAGAGTCTTTTAAGCATGAGCTGCTTTTCCTGCAGTCTGAAAGATTTTATTTTTGTTAGTTCCTGGCAGTTTTTCTGTCAGTGGTTCCCCTGTAATGCCCCAGGCCCTGTATACTCGGATTCACCCCTGCTCAGAGTAGTGCACAGCCTTCTGTGTCCGAAACCGAAAAAGCCTGTCTCAAGCGTCCCCCCCCCCTCTGCTGATTGGTGGGAAGTGTAAGGCAAGTTTGGAAAATGTAAGAAGAAAAAAAAAACGCCAACAAAAAGGGATTTACGGCACATAATCTGACGAGTGGCAAAGTCTGATCCAAGTCGCGGAATGACGAGCGGCGGCGGAGTGCCATGCAAAATCGATCAAAAAAATCCCAGAAGAAATCAAGCCTAACTCGCTTTCGCCCCCAACCCCCGCGGAAACACAAAGTTAGTTACGGCGATCAATGGAAACCCGATGCAGAGGTGCATGTTTTTTTCTTCCGATACAGTGGTCTGGACAAGTGCAAATCTAATTAGAGATACGTCTCATTTCCACAATGACAGGAGAGCGTCTGAAGGCAGAAGTCAAGTGTGTGGCTCGCTGATTAAGTCCAACGATGACATGTTCGAGTCGGTGCTAAGACTCACGGCTCTAAGGAATGCTAATGAGAAAACTTTACAGGCCACGGTCGGCTGTAAAGTGAAGAGGTGCCAGTTTGGGTGTAACGCAAATGCTAATGACGGAGGAAAAGGCCGTGCAAGCGTAAAAAGTTTTCTCCCCCTTTGGATTGGTCTTGAAATATTCACCATAAAATATTACATTTACATTTTGCCATACTTTAACCCCTTACCACCCGCCTTCGGCCAAATCCAAAAGCTTCTCGACTGGAGCTTGCAGCCTATAGGCGAGTGTCACGCCTCATTTGAAAGCTAAGACCTACAAACAGGACCGGTTTTTAGAACGGCATGCTTCCGCCATCTACAGCGTTGCCCATTTTCTGATATAACTGTGGAACAGAACGAGATCGAGACTTGCGGTCTTTTGTGTTGGAAACTAGAAATGTCAAGGTTTTTTAACGAAGTAGGAGTTCAATATTACTGTTGATTGATCATGATTGCACATGTTCTTTTAAATAATAATAATAATGCATCGGTTTTATATAGCGCTTTTCTGGACACTCAAAGACGCTTTACATTGCACTATTCATTCTCTCCATACGTGGTGGTGGTAAGCTGCTATTGTAGCCACAGCTGCCCTGGGGTAGACTGACAGAAGTGAGGCAACCAGTCTGTGGCATCGGCCCCTCCAACCACCACCAACCACTCACTCACTACATTTGCTTCCTGGTGTTACCGAACGGTCTCCCATCCAAGTACCGACCAGGCCCTTCCCTGCTTAGCTTCCCAGGTCTGACGGGATCGGGCAGAGCAAAGGCGGTGTCCACAAAATGACCAGATAAACATAATATAATGATGATAATCAGAATCAGAATAAAATAAAACAAGCCTTTTCCAGAAGGATTTGGATAGAAAAACACAGCAAGGGCCGGTTGTTAATGGGTCTTTTTCCTCACGTTGTTGCACGTTCTTTTTCATCTTCTCTCATCGCTCTTTTTGTCCCTTTTTTGTTGCGTCCACATCCTCGTTTTCTTCTCGTTTTTGTCGCTATTTTGACGCTTTTTTTCCAAGACGCTTTTACATTTGGGTAAAGCCAAACTGGAGAAAATGTGCCCGGTCCAGGTGGGGGTTAAGAGTATAGCGGGGTTGATTCGGCAATATCTGAAAACCGGCCCATACAAGCAGACGGATTTGTTGGTAGAGCTAATTCCTAGTCTTATTTAAAAAAGTCAGGTTCTGTCCGCTAAATTAAGTCCCATTTTAATCATTTTTATTTCATTGTTCAAGGCCAGACCCCCCCCAAAAAAAAGTTACAAAAGTCACGGCAAAGGTTAAAAGACCCCGCGTTGCATCGGGCGGTTTTGCGATCCCTCAAACCCGGTTTTATCTCCTTTACGATCCCCTCCTCGGCGTCCCGTCTCCCTCCATCACTCTGTCCGACGGGGGGAGTGCGTCCGCGCATACCGCCCGCTTCATCCCTCGCGCCGGTCGATACCCCGGCGCTGCCACAAACGCTGAGTGATCGCCACGGCAACCGCAGCTCGGGAGACGGACGGCATCGGGGACGTGTCCGGTGGCCGCCGCGGCGCAAGTAAACACAGGCCACAGGAGAGACGTGTGTGCAAGAAACATCCGATATGTGTGAGGGGGACTTTTAGAGGAGGTTCAAATAAATGAGGTTTCATTTACTTGAAGCCTCCATTTTCTTATTTGACCTAAATGCACAAAAATAGTGGTTCTGAACTGGTTCGGTGTCAGCGCCCAAAGTCACCGCGACCCCAATATGACTTATACTTGTACTCTCTAAACGAGCTGTTAGAGCTGCAGAACATCCAGAACGCTGCTGCTCGAGTCCTGACAAGAACCAGGAAATACCACCATATTAGTCCAGTGCTCCGGTCTCTGCTCTGGCTTCCTGTCACTCAGAGAATAGAATTTAAAACAGCTCTGCTTGTGTACAAGTCTTTTCATGGTTTAGCACCAAAGTCCATCCCTGACATGTTAGAGCCGTATGAACCATCTCGGGCCCTGAGAACTTCAGGGAGGGGTCCCCTGGTGGTTCCCAGAGTCAGGACTAAACACGGTGAGGCTGTGTTTCAGTTTCATGCAGCTAAAATCTGGAACAGTCTTCATGAGGATGTGAGACAGGCCTCAACTCTGACGATGTTCAAATCCAGCTCTCTTTACCCGAGCAGATGAAAACTGAAAGCATTTTATCTGCACTCTTGCCTTTTACTGTAATTGATTAATTTTTATGTTGTTTTAATGCTGTTTTCTTGTAACTTTATGCAACTGTGAAAGCACTTTGAATTGCCTTGTGTATGAATTGTGCTCTACAAATAAACTTGCCTTGCCTAGATGTAATGTAAAATACTGTCTCTTCCAGAACAAATGTTGTTGAATAAGTGTTAAACAAGCCACAAAACCTGAAATTGTGATTTTAAAAAAAAACAACCTAATTCAAGTAGTGATTCTGCACTTTTTCTGTACATAAATTCAAATTAATGTTTTCTGGGAAAGACTCGCGATGGATCCTGACCCACCAGCTGCACTAAAACGTACCTTTTTCAATCTCAAAAACGAGAATACGGGACAAATGGCTACAATGTGTGGCATGGCTGAGTCACAAATGTGTTCGGCACAGAGGCCTCGGGCTCAACTCCCGTGGCCAGTTTGAGTTTCCTCCGGGTGTTTCAGTTTTCTTACGATGACCTAAAACACACACAGTATAGGCGAACACCTCCAGCTAGTTACTCCTGGCCCCAGACAATGTCTCAGGATCTGGAAATAGGTCGCCATTGCTGACAGGTCGCCCTGTGGCACTTTTAGAAGGATGGGAAGTCAAATGCAGAGGGGGAGCAATAAAGGCTGCGCTGTCCCAACTATAAAAACAAAATAACACAGTGTACGAATAGAGCTTTATTAAAACAGCTAAAATCCCTAAGTCCCGGTTTGATTTTGCAGTGGGGTTTCAGTGTTCTTCTTTCTCAAACGGGGCCATAACCTTCAACATGACGTGGGGCAGAAACCTCACAGCGATAAGTTCTGCTTATTTCCTCTCGTTCCCCTCTTGTTAGATAATAACATTTAATTGCTCGGACGCCATTGTTTATTCTCTAACACCTCTTAACAATAAACATGCCCAACAAAGCTCATCTTCCAGCTGTAGGACCAAGATCGTGACTCAAGATCTGAAGATGGCTCCGGGGCGCAGCACCGCGGTCAATCACTGGCATTGAAGGATTTCCCTATAGAGGCAATAAAGTGCTCCATTAGAACTGCACATAACCTGCTTCACATGTTAACTGCAATCCAGCATAAGACTTACAGCTGGGCTCGTGTGGTCGATAAAATGACCACACGGGACCATATATAAACTGAACATCCCAGCACTATATTTGGTCATGTTTAAAGCAGCCACAGCGGGGGAAACAAAGAACGGAAAAACCTAAACCATTTCTCCATTACTTTAACAAGTGCTGAATGATGAATATATTTTTATCCTAAATAAAGACATGGAGAGGGGCAAAGTGGTGCAACAGCCATGAATACTTAAAAAAAAACGGGCCGTGCTAACCAGGAAGCTACATTAGCGTCATGCTAGATATGCTAACGTTAGCAACAAGTGTGGTTTTGTCGCTTCTACTGAACAATTTGCTGTGAAAAGACATCCAGATGAACCGGATTTTGGCTCGACTTTAATTGTGCGTGATAAATAGATAAAAGAGTGACAAATTGTGATTCCCATGAGAGGTTTTCTTCCCCCTCGGCTAGGCCACGCCCCCCTGTATGATACGTTGTCGTCTATATCTACAGGTCTATAATGTGTAGAATTACTATCATGAATATGCACATTTTAAGAAATTAAATGGAAGTTAAATTTTTCTAACCTTGGTGCCATATTAGCATGAGGCCAAATTGTTTTTAGCGTCATCCGCGTTACATCGGGGTCTACAGTCGATCATGGCGAAATTAGGTCGTTTATTTTTATTTTTTTCCTACAAATGACTGCAAATCCATTATGGGAGGAATCTAGCTCTCACTATACTTTGAGTAAGAAAATGTGGTGCAGCCCCTTTCATTTGTTTATGGCGGAGGAGGCGGCTCTGATTAAGCCTATTGCAGATTATACCCAATGTGTGGGATTCCAAACTTGTCACCTCAATCCAAAGTCGTGGGAACTGCCAGTGGGGGGCTAATTGGGTCAGAGATTTTAGTGAAGTTACTCTGCTCATACTGAAGGTCATGAAAATGTCAAATTTAGTTGAAACAGTAAGTATGAGCTAACTTTGTAGGTAGGTCTATTCTTCCTGTTGTGCTTAGAGAAGACAAACAGCACACACAAAAAAGAGAGATGGTGTTAATTCTGTTTTTCATAACCAACATAGGTGTGGAACAGCAGGAAGTGACTAATGAACGGGCAGAATAATATTAATGCTGAATAAAAAGCGACCACATTACAGTGACTATGTGCGATCCAATATCAACCTGCACAGCCCCCCCCCCCTCCACACACACACACATATACGATAATGCAGTCTTTTCAGGCATCAGCTGCGAATTACGCTGCCCCCGGTGGAGCGTCTGAGCCCGCGCGGCACCAGTTTGGAAAAGATTATACGTATGATTCCTAATGAGGCTTAGCACGGGAAGAGGATTTGGGCACCGAGAGGACCGGCCTTTCCGTTTAGTTTAAGATCCGCCAAAACAAAAAAACTGAAAGATTTAGCTCTCGAGATAGTCATGCAAAATCATCGTTGAACGTTCTTTTCGGATTCTTTCGACTGCATGTGAATGGGGATCCCTCATAATTATGCTAACGGCTATAGGGGAAATACATTGAACAGGCTCCAGAATACACATACGTTCACCCGCTCATTGCGCCTCGCTCGTTTGTCTATCCGAGTCTCCCCGGGTTGACATGAGGTTGCGTGCTCAAATGTCAAGCCGTTTTCCCGCGGTGGATATGCTAATGTCTCTGAACTCCGGCGGGACTGCGCCCAAAAATACCCCCACGCTTTACCCCGAGGCCGCGAGCGTGATTAATCCCGCCCACTCGCCCCCCTGATCACAGAGCAGAGAGTTTGCTTCTTCTTTTTTTTTTATTGCCGTACGAAATATGTCGAGCTTTATTTGTCCTCACTGGGTTTTTACTCCTGTGATGATTTCAACTCGATTTTGGGATAATGCGGCCAATAATCGTCTCCCTTTCCAACAGTTTCCAGTCGGAGTTACAGCAAAAAGAAAAAAACACATTTACTCAATTCCGTCTCCCGCAACAGAGGGTCAAAGCTGGAGCGCCACTTCTCCCCTAGCTCGCCACTGACAGCTTCCTGCCATATTTAACGTCCTTTATAATCAATTACCAAGTCAAGAGGCTGGTCGTAATTTAATTTGAGCCCTGCGCTGACGTCCCGTTAGCAATCACTGTCTGTTCCAATTAGGAGGGCCGGCGTTACTGGTCAAATCCAGCGCTAATGTGTGGGCGACGTTCCTGTAGCCGTCTATAGGGTCGGCGTGTCCGCGTTGAAGCCTGCGGATCTAATCGACTGTCAGGTGTCCAAGGTCGTCTGGGGAACGCATACATTGCAGTTGCATATCGTGAAGAGGGTTTTTCGAAAGCTACAACAGAGAGTTAGGAGGGGGATACGGTGTGCAGCTCGTCTTGGGTGTTCCTAGACGTGGGTGAACTCTATCAGAGGTCGACCAGTGAAGAAAGTGGAAATGCAGCAACTATTGTACTCTTGCTTCACAGCTGTAGAAAGCCCCATGTTCTACTAAGGCTACGGGGTCCTTCTGTGCAGAGTTTGCAATTTCTCTCAAAGTAAAATAATTTTAAATAAAGTGTCTTGGTGGCCATATCACGTTATGAACGCCCGATCTCGTCTGATATCGGGAGCGAAGCATGTTGGGCTTCTTTAGTAATCCGATGGGAAACCATGACTTATGACTGTGAAAAGAGCCATACAAATAAAATCTCGTCTCGATTATATGGATGATCCCGTTTCCAAACTCAACTAAATCTGGAGACGGGTCCAGCCGCAGCTACTCCTGACCAGGATCCTATAGCCCCAAAGCTGCCGGCCAGACGGCACGGTTTTCCTTTTCTTCACAAAGACGAGTGGGATTCAGGCGTTATTACCAGGCGGATTAAGATAACAACAATAATAGCTTACACTTGTATTGTGCTTTACAAGCCCGCATTACCAAGAGTCTTAAAGTACTTCGCTGTAGTCATTATTCATTCACTCCATACTGGGTTCACTAGCAAGGACCACGGCACAACAATTAGGATTTATTCACGAGGTTATAGTGTGGAGTGAAGCAGTGGGTTGAGCACCCGAATGATCCTAGGAGTTGTCGTGGGCTTCGTGCCCCTGGTAGGGTCTCCCATGGCAAACAGGTCGTTGACGGGACAGACAAAGAGCGGTTCAGAAGCCCCTTATGCCCTTATTACCAACAGGCCCGGTTAGAATCGTGAGGCCGTCCATCCGTGGACTCGCCACCTAGCCCCCGCGACCCGGCAACGGACAAGTGGAAGAAGATGGATGGATGGGAATACCCGGAGGAAACCTGCGCAGACATGGGGAGAACACGCCGGGACCATCTAGCTGTGAAGCACCGTGCCGCCAACATGTTCCCTTACCCGAGTACGAAAATACTATGCTGAACCATTTTAATTACAGGGGGGAAAATGATAACGTTTGAACGGTAGATGCATTACAAATTTGCATCTGATTGCAGAGATAAACATTTGCATGAAATGAAGGCGACTGGCCGGGCTAGTCCCACAGCAGCATTGTATGGGTCATATGTGAAAGACATTTATTCAGGTACAGCAGGGTTTAGATCTGCTTGTGTTCGAGAGTGCGAGCGACCTTTCCTATAAGCGGGGGAAACGGCAGCAGCCTGCAGCGCGTTGGGAAGTACATTGTCAAAATTGCTCGGGAAGCTCGGCGAGGTTTGTCTCCGGGCTTATCAACGTCTGCGCTGGAAATGGGGACTAATGACTTACACGGCGGGGGGAGGGGGGAGGAGAGTTCGCCGAATCGGTCTCAATCAATGTCACGCGTTATGAGAGCGAATCTACACCTGTCAGCCGCCTGGTAACAGTGTTGTCAGGGTGCGCTCCCCGAAATGGAAAATGAAAATCAGCTCAGCAGCGCGAGAGCAAAATACAGGGCTGCATTTTCTATAATGACTACTTTTCGTTTGTTTAATTGTTTATTTGAGCAGCAAACACTCTTGCTCAGAAAGAGTGGGCCGAAGCAAGAGCTTCCCAGCGCCCACCCCCAAAATCAATACAATTAAAATCATTATTTCACAAGAACATAGGGGAACATCAAAGGAACAAAATAGCAACAAGGAAACAAGGAAATAGACCCTAGACATCCGCAGCCTCCGACCATACCCCAAAACGGAGCAATACTAATTACGAAACAACTATGATAATGCTACATACTTACAAACTACTTTACAAAGAACTATAACTTACAAAACACTGTTTGAAGTGTTCATACATCAACAGAAAGAAGCACAATTACAACAACGGTCTAGTTTCAAGTGCGAAGTCTAGAACAAAGCAAGTAATAAAAGGCGATCATTACATTTCTTTCAGACGGTTACCAGGCCTAACATTCTTAGTATTACAAAAAGTCACTAGTTTTATGTTAAAAAGACAGATTAATAAACATATTATACTAATATTATTATGAACATTTATTATGTAAGCCCTACACAGTGTAGTGCGTTAAAAAGCCAGGTGTAGAGCGGGCCAGTTATAAAGGGCAGTAGCTCCTCATCAGCAAACCCCCACGCAGCTGCCCTAACTAGCTAATTTTGTAGATGATGTTCCTATGCTGTGTGGTGCGTTAAAAGACGAGGATTACGAGCCCGTTCGATCCCTCTCAACAGGTCCATAGCTCGCCTACCCCAATTCTCTATTTGTAATTTTGAGCAATAGAATGACAACCGTTGAGAGCAACAACATTCTTCCCTAATTAATAAAAAGCACTTTGATCCTATTGCGCCCCCTAGTGGCCACTCATTTCTTCTTCTCTATACTTTGAAAAAATCTTTTGCTTGAGTTTATATTTGAACAGGGTGATGTTTGAACCTCGTTTCATCGCCATCTCCACAATTGTACCCCATTAACTGTCGGACTAAAACATTTCAAAGTTGTGCTATGTGTCTGAGGCCTGAAGTTTAATTCCTCACGTAATTCATAACGACCATTACGAACTCTTGTAATTTAGCTTGGATATTTTGTGTGTGTGTGAAATTGCAAGACAAATGCGCTCAAGTTTGACCTGGTTTATCCCCTTCCGCGACCAAAGCAAACACTGTTGAAATAATACCCTTGTCGCCGTATCCCTATTAATTGCTTTCTCTTTAGACGCCGAACAGAGGACAATTTGTTAAAAGGTGGTTGAGGTTGTTTTTTTTTTTTTTTGGGGGGGGGGGGGGGGGGGGTCGACTAATGGCTCCTGCTTCACCTTCAACAATGCCAGCAAAAAAAAAAAGCGCCATTAGCATTCGGGAAGAAGCGCACGGAGACGCGGACAAATGCGTCTGTGCAAAACAGGCAAACGGACTTTGGTGTTTTCGGGGACTAGGTGAAAGTTTGGAATTCCCCTCGGGTTCGGGCAACTTTGCTCTCAGCGAATGCGTCTCGCTGGGAGGCCGTCCAAAACCACGCCGCCAACACACGTTCCGGCGCCGCTCGGTTGCGCTGGGTTTTCAGAACATTAGTCATTTTGTTTTTCTCAAATCGACACATTCACCCCGAGAAGTCTAGGTTGCAAATTGCATCGTCCTTTCGAGCTACGCTTTTCAATTTATCCAGACGAAAATGTTACTCCGCTATTAACGTTTTGCACTTGGTTGTAATGAAGCCAAAATCCCCCACGTCCATAGTGTCAAACGCATAAAGACATCGAGTTTTATTCATCCAGGCTCCCCATCTGTTTAGCCTGTCATTTCCTCATTGTACTCGGACGTGTCCCGCTGCCTCCCGGGCCCGCCGCGTTCTCTTGATTGTGCGGCGTCCATGTTGGGCCGGTGAAAGGACGAATAAATGCATGGTTATTACTTCAGAGAGAGACCGGGGAGAGAGACCCAAAGTGAACTTGCGGGTCTCTATTTCATGTGGCAATAAAAAAAAAGGAAGGCTGTGCGGTGCGGAGAGTTCAGTGCCAGAGGAGGAGAGGAGGACGGTAGAGTTCACACCCGGCGGATACAGTAGGAGAAGGAGGAGGGGGGGCAGGGAGAGGGCGACAGTGTGGGGCTTGTTATTTTGAAGTGTACCTGCTGAATCTATCAATGTTATCTACTATGTATCTATGTATCTCTGTATCAACATCAAAACCCTCTCCTCACTGTGAAGTAGGGGGCAGGGAGAGTCATGGTGTGGGGCTGTTGTGTGGCCTCAGGGCCTGGACAACGTGCTGTCATCAACAGAAAAATGAATTCACAAGTTTCTCAAGATATTTTGCAGAAAGACCGGAGACATTCACAACAGCGTGGGATAAGTAAGTGAACCCCTGTATTAAATAGCTGGCAGATTAGACGCTCACAATGATGGATGAATCTTGGACCATTCCTCCTTTCCAAACTGCTGCAGTTCAGCGAGATTCAGGGGGTGTACTTACTTTTTCTACACTGTCCTGTGAATGTTTACACGTTATGGCCAGTAAAAATATGATCAAATGTAATTGTTTGGGTGATATTAGTTCAAGCAGACACTGTTTAATCATTCTTATGATTCTGATAAAGATCAGACCACATTGTTATGACCAATTTAGGCAGAAATGTGAGAAATTCCAAAGCATTCACATACATTTTCCTCCCACTTTATCTATCCATCCATCCATCCATCCATCCACCCACCCACCCACCCACCTACCTACCTTTCTACCTACCATCCATAAATCTAAATCCGTTTTTTTGCACTAAAAGTGATTTGTGCAAAAGAGTAAAGAGTTACAGCCTCTTTTTATTAGTTGTGGCGGAAGATAAGATTCACAAACATGTTTTTCAAAGCGTAAATATCAGTTCTAACGTGATTTTAGATGATCTAAATCAAAAAAGTGTGCTTTTCATCAAACGCGTCTTGAATATTATTGAGTTATCTGGGTGCCGTTATTAAAATTGGATATTAAAAAGAGCCAGTTTTCTGAGCGGCTCTTTGAAACGAACAGAACAGAGTACAAAGCCGTAAATCCCATCACTATTGGAGTGCCTCGGTTTGTTGTTGGTTTTTTTTGCAATTTGGATCCTTTTCCCAAGAGCACCAATACAAACTTTTGGAATGTCCTTTATATTGAATTGAATTAAATGTTTGACCTTAGATGTTTAGCTTTTGGGGCAAGCAGGTAAGTAGTCAGGTTTTTAGTCACAAAAAGTGGTGACAGAATAGAAAAGTCCAAGTTGGATGCAGAAATACTTACTGTTGCGCGAATGGGTACAGCTGGAGGCGTACAAGACGAATTGCCTATCACCGATCAAACCCTGCTTTGGTTCATTTAAACAATGCAAACTCCCGTGTCAGTGACGGATTCGGCGTATAGAAAACCATTGCTGTGGCACTTTAGAACAAGGCGTGCTACATTTAGACGTGAAGAAAAACAGCCGTTTTCCTGTGTTGTCCTTGTACACAATAAAGAGTATCACTACGACGAGTTTACTTTTCCCCTATTTTAAACATTACCTTTAATTGACAACACTGCGCATTCAAACTGAAAAAGGAGTTCAGAACCGTCAAAATCTACTCTTACGTAAAACTAATAAAAATACATACCAGGAATTGATGACAAATCAAGGAGTTCAACTTAGACGTTTTATTCCCTAACATGTCATCTTAATACAGAATTCTGTCTTTCCCAGTGCCCTATCAAATGTGTCTGTCAGCAGCCGTTCCCAATGGGCATACTGACTCTTCCTGGGGAAGCACAGTATTTTTACACATTCCATTGTTTACAAGATTTATGAGTCTAAGACCACATGTAATGTTTTCATCGTTCCCATTGGCTCCCACAGCTGTGCATTCAGCTCCACCTTGGTCTCCCTTGTAATTTGAACCCTTTATTGACCATGTGGCCAGTGGACTGGGTGGGGGTCGCTGTGTCTCAATCTTCCCTGAAACAAAGGACTTTTTTGGGGAAACCACACCTTTATACTGCACTGAATGAAAACTTTTGGTTAGTTTGCTAAATAGCCAAAGGAACAAAACATCGTATAAAAATATTATCTCTTCAGACCCCTTTCTGACCTCTAAAAGGAGGTCAACAAAACCATAATATTTTCAAGTTCACAAAAGTACAGCCTGTATCAAAAATCACAGTACAATTTCACATATTATAACACCAAATAAACATGTTCACTTTATGTAGGGCATACTCAACCAGCCGCTGAGTGGTTACAAAATCATCTCTCTCTTCCCATGTGTAACTTCCGCTTACTAATCTTTCCAAGCGGAACTTGGCTGGTTTTTATTCCGTGTCAACGGTACATTTCACCTTTTACGTCCCCCTGGGACCGTCTCTGTTTGACACAAAAATAAACATTCCTGCAACACAAAACACAACAAGCACAACAACACCGAACAGTGTTGTTTAGATATTATCTCCACCACAATATTCTCCATCACAGCCTTGTCGGGGGTCGTTCCATTCATTTTTCAAAGCCTGCCGTACTCTTTCCAAGTACAGGCTGGGACCACCCCCTTCTTGCGTTTCCCTTGTCCTGAGCTCCGTGTCCCCCTGGAACGCATCACCCATGGTATAGATGCCCCCAGTGGAACCCAGAGCCCTGGAGACCATGCTGCGAATGAGAGGCACAACACAACAAAACAAAACACAACAAAACAAGAGTATTACACCTATAAGAATACCCACCTTTTGAAGGATATGGATCCAGGAACCGGAATTCAACCAATTTAGCCAGGTCCACTGAGGACCCTGGTCTTCTTGAGACGCGAGGAAGTCTTTGAGTTCCTTTACTTTATTTTTAATGGCTGTCCAATTGCCAGTGTCGTCGGGGAATATATGTACAGCAGTGGTCAAGGCCAACTGCTGCGCACATACCACCCTGTTCAGCGTACAGCGCGTCTAACGCCACTCTATTTTGCATAGCCACAACAGCCACTGCCTTAAGTTCTGGACTCCGTTCCATTTGGTCCAAGATGTCGCCTATTACCTCAGTTAGGTCCTCCAGGATCCACCATACCTCATTTAGACGCTGCATGGAGGCCGCCACACCGATCATAGGGATCAGCGTGGCGATAAATCCTTTCCCATCTCCGAACAGGGGCTTACGTCCGCCGTTATCAGAGAAAGGTACGTATGATTGACCGAGGGTACGATCTCCCACCTTCAGGGTGTCCCTTTTTCTCATGCCGTGCTTATGTAGGTTATGGTGTCTATATTCTCGTACGGCGTCTTGCATTAGTGCATCTGACACCACAATAGATGAGGGCTTCAAACGAGCCAGAGTGCAGGTCCCACACCACCCCCGCGGCAGGGTCAAATAACTATTATCGCCGCATAGCCAGATGTGTCCGACCGGGGTGGGAAATCCCCCTCTCAGTGGGACTGATACTACCGCGGAGTAGGTTAGGGGAGTCATTTCCACTACCCTAGCCCAAGTGGTTCGGTTCAACGGCCATGTTTGTCCGAAAAACGGATGCCTTCTATGTTTTATCTCGCTTTTTTCTACGAGGTCACTGTGGAATTTCACTACTCTCTCGGCCCATGTTTGGTTTCTTACAGAAAACCCATCACCTATGTAATCTAAGCACGATGTTTTACCCAAGTACCTGTCCCCCTGCCCACATTCCCGCTTAAACCCGAGGGGCGCTACTAGCTCCTTCCTAAAATGTGTCACGCCAGCAAACCGTATCCCCTTCCTCAAGGTGTCATTGGTTCCGGTCGTCCAATTCCCTGGCCAGACCCATTGTAAGGGACTAGCATACTTTTTGTATGGCTCGCACCCCGGTAGGACCCTATCAGTCCACCTCCACCAATGGTAGAGCCACAATAGACACACCGAGGCCCTTACCGAAATCGGGACTGGGACAGTGGACGGCACTTCTGCAGCATGATGGGGCCTGAGGGAGCACACCCAACAGGGCGGGGTTGAGTTGGTAATCATGGCCGTGTGCTTAGCTAATTTTACCCATTTATTCTCTCCTGGCTTATGACCCCCCGTATCGAAAGACCGTCGCTTCCTAGATCCATCTCCCTCTGTGGAAACAGACATGTTAGATACATCATAAATCACAGGTTTCAAAACAGCATAATTTGTTCCTTCTTTGTTTTCCCATGTTTTTATCATTTTTTCTGTACAATGGGTGATCCAGTCTAGGGTGTGTTGGTCCGACACTGCTTCTCTCATTTTCACCAACATTGTACCTGCATTGTTGCAGTAGATGACCAGATTTTCTCCAGGTGTTTTACCTACTTCTTTGCATACCTTGTAGAGGGCCAATTTCAATTCTTTGATAGGGTGTCCTCTGACCCGTCCCTCACAACTATGTGGATCGTCTATTTTTATTACTGTTGGTATGATGAGCAAGCAAAGAGCAAGTGTCAGGGCCCACACCCCGTATGGACACCTTAAAGGTCCTGGTTTTAAAACCCAGGCCTTAAGTCCATATTTGTTAGTCTTTTTTATGTCTTTGTGATCGTCTGGGTTGGGGTTGGTGTCCCCCACCCCCTTCAGTGGGGCTGTTAGACCCACTATCATATTCAGCAGGATGTGTCAACCGTCTGGGATGCGTATGAGTCCAATGTAAGCCTGTTTTCTCAGAACAGGGCTTCAAGTGTGACCAGTGGTACCAGTTGTCACGCCCCTCAACCTTAACCGCGGTGGCAGTCCTTTGAGTCACTTCAAAAGGTCCTAAGTATCTGGGAGCGTTCCAACAGGTCCTGGTGTGGTTTTTAATGTAGACCCTCGATGGTAAGTCCGCTGTGTAATCAGAAACAGTGGTGTCAGTCGCCACAATGGGTGTTAGTTCCTTCAAAAGTGTATTGAGAGCCTCAAAATACGGTCTGAACTGGAAGATGTTAGTAACTTCAGGCAAGGTCGCTGAGTTAGACTTAGGCAGGCACCCGGGCATGGCCCTGCCAAACACAAGTTCAAATGGGGTGAAATGAGTCGTGTTATTCACAGTGGACCTAAGGTGAAGTAACGCAGCGGGGAGCGAGGACAACCAAGTGGCTTTAGGGTTGTCACGCAGCATTTTGGCAAGAACACTCTTCAGTGACCGATTCATTCTCTCCACTTTAGCGTTACCTTTAGGGTAATATACACAGGAGAACGATTTGTGAACACCCAAGAGACCACAGAGAGTCTTAACATCATGGGCCGTGAAGTGGGTCCCGGAATCACTGTGTAACTCCGAGGGAACCCCAAAGAGAGGGATCCAGTCTTTCAGAAGTACAGCCATGACCTCAGCTGAGCTTTCCCTTTTGCATGGGAAGAACGCCGGCCATCCCGAGAACGTATCTACAATACCCAACAGAAATCGCTTACCTTGGTGAGGCACGATCATGTCCGTGAAATCAATCTGGATCACATCACCAGGGTAGCGTCCCGTTTTCACCGCACCCGCACCTCGTTTGTGGTGTGGGTGAGGATTAAAGGCACCACATGTCTGACACGCACGTACAAAGTCTTTACACAAAAAGAGAGGCATCTTATGGTAGTAGAACTGTTCCAAGATGCTGGCCATGCCCTTCGGACCAAGGTGATTCAAACCATGTATTTCCTCTAGAACACGTTGTTCCATTGATGGCGTCAAGAATGGCAGGCCATTAGGGCCACGATAGACCCCATCAACGTACGCGTCAGCAAGGCGATTTCGTGACCAAAAGTCCTCACCGTATTCATCATGATAAGAACGGCACTCGTCGACACTCAGAAGTCCCTGAAAAGCAACAAGCGTTAAGTGGGGCTTCCAAAAGGTGTCTAAATGAAATTTAAGGCTGTGCGCCCTGCCTGGCGGCAAGTTCTCCACCAAGGTTCCCAAGCGATCCCACACTTCCATGGGCATCCAGAGATGACCTGAGTCAGTCAGAGCAACATCATGACCGTCAATTGTAGAAATACTGACCCATACATCCGAGACCAGCTGCAAGGACTCCAACAAAGGAGCCTGAACAAGTCCTACCAACATCAAAGGAGTACACTCCCCTTCACCGGGAGAGTCAAAATGATAATCACCCGCCATTTTCGCCGCAACATCCGCCGCCCTGTTGCCAATGGCAGTCATTGTGTCCGCCTTAGAATGACCAGGAACCTTCACTACCGCCACAGCAGCAGGGAGCAACAGACTGTCAGCTACTTCTTCGCAAAGTTCTTTATGGGCTACAGGAGTGCCCTTAGCGGTCAAAAAGCCGTTCCTTTTCCAAGACGACAAATCACGCAACACTAGGCCACACACATAAGCCGAGTCGGTGTAAATCGTGACACGCTGACCCGAAGCAACCTCCAACGCCAATTTCAGCGCCATCAACTCCGCAAACTGGGCGGAGGAGCCACCATAGGGGCCCCAGCTGGAAACTGTGCGAGTGTGGTTCGGTGGCGAAAGTTCAACAACCGCAGCCCCAGCTGACAGGGACCCATCCGGGAGCCTGTGACAATGTCCGTCCGTGAAAAGCAAACGAGAGCCCGGTAAAGGTTGGTCTGATAAGTCAGGCCTAATCCGAACCTGAGATTGAGAGAAAGACTCACAGCAATGTGGGGAGCCAGTAAGGGTCAGCCCTGCCGAAACGTTAGGAGCGTCATCGGCAGCAAAAGTTAAATTTGGGGCAGTCAGTTCCCTTGCAAGTCTCAATTGTCTTTGAGGAGTCAGGGCAAAGGTTTTAGATTGTACATAAGCTACCACCGAGTGAGAGGTATACACCACCAATGGATGACCCATCACTACATGAGCCACCTTCTTCAATAAGGAAGCCAATGTATCAGCATACAGCGCACAATCAGTGGCCTTCTTGGCAATTGGGTCCAACAAGGTGGATGCGTATAGTATGATATTACGCTGACCACTCGCTCCTTTCTGCCACAAGACCGCATGTCCGGAGCAATTGGTGATGGTGGTATTAAGATGAAAAGGCTTACCGTAATCAGGAATGGCAAGGTCCGCACAGGAAGCCAAAGCTGCCTTTAGGTCAGTAAAGGCTTTGTCAGCCTCCTCCGTCCAAGACAGGGAGGCTCGGAGATCTCGAACCCCAGCTGCGCGGATGATTTCTCGCAAGGGAGCAGTCTTACCTTTGTAGTCCAAGACATGGTGTCTGGAGTAATTCGCCAACCCTAAAAAGGAAAGAAGGGACCGTACCGTATCCGGACGGTCGGCCGTAAGAATGGACTGCCTCTGGGTGGCACTAGGGGTAATATGACCAGCCGAAATAACCTTACCCAAAAAGAGAACTTGGGGTCGGCAACATTGTAGCTTCTCCTTTGAGACCTTAAAGCCACATTCAAGGAGACGTGACAGGACAGCGGCCGTCACGTCCAAACAATCTTTGGCACTTTCAGCGCCAATTAAAATATCATCAACGTACTGTGACACAACAGCACCGGGAAGTACTTCAATAGGGGACAAACAGTCCTTCAAAACTTTATTGAAGATTCCTGGTGAGTTCCGATGACCTTGAGGTAAGACCTTGTACTGCAATTTCACTCCACCATATGTAAATGCAAATTGATATCTACACTCCTTAGCCAAGGGAATGGTGAAGAATGCATGTTTCAGGTCAATGACTGTAAAGTACTTCATCACAGGAGTCAGGATAGAGAGACATTTGTGAGGGTCTGGAACAGGCAAGAGAGGTGTGGTTGTGACTTCGTTTACCTTTCTTAGGTCATGTGCAGGTCTAAAAGTGCCATCAGGCTTTGGCACTGGGTTTAAAGGAGTATTCCAAGGAGAATCAGAAAGCTCTAATACCCCAGCTTCCCATAAGTCTGTCAGGGCAGTTTCAATGCCCTCCCGCTGTTTTTCTTTACGAAAAGGTCTTTGCGGGACATAAACACGAGACCCCGGGGCAACATCCAAAGTTACCGGGTCCACTTTCGTGCAATATCCGATGTCCGATGGGCCCCTCGCCCACAAGTCCTCTGAGAAGCGCTTTAACATGTCCTCCGCACCTTCATGGTCGGTCAACTCGCGGCCATGAGACCGAGAAAGAATCTCTTCTTCAGCCATTGTTTCGTCTATCGCTAAACCTAACTCGACCTTGTATGCCTGTGTACTTGAACTGTACATTACCCCATCCATACCAGTCTGCTCCCAGTCCAGAACCTTGTTAAGTTTATGTGTTAGGGGACCCAACTCCCTGGCCTCATGGCCAGGGCCTAAGAACAGTGACACGTGTGGGTCAGTAAGAGTGTCTCTTTTATAGAAACATTTTATGTTTTCCGGCAGAACAACTGGGGCAACAACACCTGATTCATGTACATACAAATGTGTGGATGTGATAGTATATGTATTACCTCTAACCTCACTATCAAAAGCCAACTGGTATTGTGCGTCAGCACTTCTGTCATAGAAGAGAGTGCAGTGCAGTGGATCAATTGGAGGGGCATATGGGTGGAGCATAGTGAACCATGGTTTCCATTCGAGCATTTTTGCGTAGAGTCCAGTCATGTCAGGAGTCCCTGGCTCTAGGAGTAGCCAATAGATTGACACTCCCTCAGCCATACGCTCTTCCCGAAAAACATAAAGTCCATGCGACCGTGCAGGTGATGGAATATCCGTTTGGCCACGTAACATACATGGCGTCAGGGGAACAGTTAATAATGGCTCCTGTAGCTTGAAGGATGTCTCGACCAAGCAGATTCACCGGAGTCTGGGGTGAATATATCAATGACGAGGGGTTGCCTTTCCCGTGAGCCCTGAAAGGTTAATGCTTTTGTCACTTAGCATGTGTGGTGTTGCTTTTCTAGTCAGGGAATGAGTAGCTCCCGTATCCACGAGCATCATCAACGTTTCCCCACCCACCTCTACTGGGACAAATGGTTCTGGGGTGGGTCCAGGACTCACTGGGCACCCCTAGTAGAAGTCCTCTTGACCGTATGGGAGGCAACCATGAGTGTCGTGTACTGGATAGTTGCCACCACCGCCCCCACGAAACCACGGGGCTGGTCCAGAACGGCCAGGTCCCCCTGCCGGATGTCGGAGCTGTGGTGCCCCACGCGCTCCTCCCAAAGGCACACGAGCAGGTGGGTTGGGACAATCCCTAGACCAATGACTGGGGTCCCCACAGTTGAAGCAGCCCGCCTGTTGGCCACCCTGGGTACAGTCTCTGGCCCAATGATCCTGCGCCCCACAGTGAAAGCAGGCCTGGTTGTGCTCTTGGCCCCGCCCAGCTCCAATAGCCCCATAGCCCGTACCGCCGGACCCCCTGCCTCTTGATCGTCCCCTTTCGTTGCCTCTACCCCTACCCCCTGAGTTTCCTCCTATGCTATGAACATGAATGTGCATTTGTGATGTTGGCCCTAAAGGCTGATTCTGGGAGGCGTATAGGACGCTTGCTGGTGTAGGGACAGGTGTCAGGGGTGTGTGTGTGGGAGTTGTTGCCACCATTTGTGTCTTTTTGTTATCTTTTTTGGCAGCCGTTAATTGCTGCCGTGTCTGGTTTAGCTGATTCTTCAGCAGCTCTTCCTGCATGATTTCAATGTTACTTTGTCTGGCACTGTGTTTTTTGTTGAAAATTTCAGCGTGATGTTTGAAATGAGTCAGAAATGTGGTTGAGTCTGAAGTCAGTCCTGGGACATTGGTCAGACAGGTCTTAATAGGTTCTGGAAGAACGTCCAGCACGTTCTGAAGGAACAGACAGGATGTCTGTGGGTGTCTGTACGGGTGTACATGCATGGATGCAATGTAAAGTTGGATACATTTATCCAGAAATTGGGTAGGGCAGGTGCCCGGTACAAATGATGGGAATGTGGGAGGTTGGGGGGATGGTGGTGGATACATAAGATCCACTACTGTCAGGAAATTCTCTGCCAGTGGATCAAAGGGTTCATGGACCTGCGCGTTGTGCAGGTTCGCGGTTCTCAGTAGGTGGCTTACAGCGTGAGGGGCTGCACACGCGGACACCAGGCCCTTGATATCGCCGACCGCCAGCTGCGCGTTGGCGCATTGTAGCTGTAATGTGCTAAACCATTTTTTTGCCCCCTTCTTGTAGGGGGGGTAAGGTGTCCCTAAGGTGTCGTAATTCAATACTACTCAGTGGTTTATAGGCCACAGGGACCGGGCCCCCTGCATTTACTGGGGGTCCCGTCTGAATAAGAGGATAAGTACCTCGATATGTAGCTCCTTGTGGGAGCTTGGCCAATTCCTTAGTCTTTTTTTCAATTTTCACCTGTAGGTCCGCTACCACCTTTTTTGCCTGTTTCAGCTCCACTTTCCAGTCCTCCTCCTCATCCTCCTCATAGTCTCTATTCTTAAGTTCAAATACGCGATCCAAAGCGCCTCTTTTTTCGGTGTAAAGTGCGCTTAATTCATCCGATATTTTGTATGACTCCACATTGGCCCGACAGTGGCCTTCGTCCTCGCTATCATCCGAGAACTGGGAAAGACTAATCTTTTCAGTTACTTTCTTCTTTTGTTTCACCACTGGGGCCGGCTGGGCCACGTTGGCCTTAAGCGCAAGTTCCTGTAGCCTTTCAGTCAGCTCGTGAACCTCAGCCTTTCTTGCTTCCGTCTCTTCATTAAATCTTTCCATTAATTGTTGTTGCGCTTTTAGATGATCTTCAGTCACCTTCTGTGTCTGAGACAGCGAGTGTGTCTTCAATTCTTCAAGGGCTTGCATTGTTTCCTTGGCGCATTTTTCTGTTTGTTCCACCACCTTTGTCCCCCACAACTGTCCGCCTGGATCCCTTGGTATTGTCTTGGAGTCAGTGTAAGCGCGTGTTATCAAGGACCTAACATGTTTATGCTCGTCCGCTGATAACAAGTTTGAAGCCGCCACGTCCACGTCCACCAGTCCATGAAGGGTTAACTGTGGGTATAGAGAGGACCCACACGCTCCGCTCTGGTCATACGGAGGAGGGGCCTGTGGGGCCAAAGCGGGAGCTCCTCCGCTCGGGAGGGGCTCTTGAATCCCTCCCCCTGAAGTGGGGGAGATTGTAGCAGGGGCCTTCGGCTCCACGGCGGGAGCCCCTCCTCTCGGGAGGGACTTTTGAACCCCTCCCCCTTGAGTTGGGGAAAAAACCTGTCTCTCTTTCAACCATTGTGCTGAAGCAAGTGCAAGGACCGGGTCGATGCGTTTTCTCAGTTTTTGATACTTACTGATCGTGAGTTTCAGCAGTTTCTTCTCACTCTTCGAGAGTCCATTACTCCCCTTTAATTTGTCCTCGTCCTGCAATTCCCTCGTGCAGAACTCCACTGCACCAGTCAAAACCCCGCAGAAAAACTCCAGTGAATGTGGGACCGTGGGGTCCCTCTGAAGCAGCTCAAAGCCTTGAAAACAGGCCAAAATCGCCTTGTTCAAGTCTTTTCGCGTGGTCTTTGTTAAGAGAGGCGACGCCTCCGTGACTGCCTTCCCCCAACCTTCACAGTCCATTAATTCCAGCATTTTCTTACCTTCTTTGTCGCGTCACACAAGTTTATACTTACCACCACTCCAACTCACCTTAATACCGTTTATGATTTCCAAAAACCAAACATAAATTCACCGAATTCACTATGGGTTTTTTTTTTCGTTTTTTTTTTTTTTTTTTTTTTATTAATTAATTTTTTTATACCACTTAATCCCGTATTTTTTTTAGAATTTATAGAACCCCGTTCTAAAGGCCTCAAACCTGTTTCTATGTAGAATTTATAGGATCCCCGTCCTAACGGCCTCCAACCGTTTATTTTAGACAGACCCCAAATCTGTCAACGACTATATTTCAACGTTTTATTTCAGACCGTGCGTCCACGGCCTTGGGCGGTTCTGCCTACGTGCATTTCAGCTTTTACAGGGGTAAAACCCCAACGCGCAGCCCGTTAATTACTCGTAATTTCAATTTATCCCACTTTTTTTTTTTTTTGTGGTATCTAAGATATCAAATTATAACGTTTCTTTCCTTAATTCCACCATCAATTCACAGATTACACCACACAACAGACAACTCCGTTAAAAAGTAATCTAAAATTTGGAAAAATATGCCAAATAGACGTACTTTGAGACTCACACAATAGTAGGGGTCAAAAGCAGTCTTACCTTTTCTAGATGGACGTCCATGAAATTGTTGTTGTATGATGTGGAATGATAAGGACCTGGTATGCCTGCCGCAAAAGTGGGTTTTTTTTCTCGAAGACCGAACCTCGTCGCGTCTCCGTTTGACGGCTCTTCAGCACCCCCTTCAGCCCGTCGCGGTCACCAAATGAAGAAAAACAGCCGTTTTCCTGTGTTGTCCTTGTACACAATAAAGAGTATCACTACGACGAGTTTACTTTTCCCCTATTTTAAACATTACCTTTAATTGACAACACTGCGCATTCAAACTGAAAAAGGAGTTCAGAACCGTCAAAATCTACTCTTACGTAAAACTAATAAAAATACATACCAGGAATTGATGACAAATCAAGGAGTTCAACTTAGACGTTTTATTCCCTAACATGTCATCTTAATACAGAATTCTGTCTTTCCCAGTGCCCTATCAAATGTGTCTGTCAGCAGCCGTTCCCAATGGGCATACTGACTCTTCCTGGGGAAGCACAGTATTTTTACACATTCCATTGTTTACAAGATTTATGAGTCTAAGACCACATGTAATGTTTTCATCGTTCCCATTGGCTCCCACAGCTGTGCATTCAGCTCCACCTTGGTCTCCCTTGTAATTTGAACCCTTTATTGACCATGTGGCCAGTGGACTGGGTGGGGGTCGCTGTGTCTCAATCTTCCCTGAAACAAAGGACTTTTTTGGGGAAACCACACCTTTATACTGCACTGAATGAAAACTTTTGGTTAGTTTGCTAAATAGCCAAAGGAACAAAACATCGTATAAAAATATTATCTCTTCAGACGTATGAGCTGCCATTTGCAATCACTGCCCACATCTGCAGCCCGCGGAGACAGAGCGAGAGAGAGAGCGCGCGCGAGAGAGAAGCAAATCAGGGCTAAAGTGTCTCGCTGAAGGCCACTTTGACATTTAATTGTGTCACTAGTTCTCTTTTCTCACACGGGTTCACCTCCCGGGAGAGTGCAGCGCCCGCCCCTGCCGCACAGTCATTGGACATCGCCGCGGCAGCAGAGTGGACTTAATATAAACGGCCAGTGGGACTTGAATTCCCAGCAGTAAGCAGGAAAAGCCAGCTCTGCATGTCTCCAACACAATGCGCTTTTTGTGATTGGAACAGCTTAAGGAATACACAATGGCAAAAATGTGTTTTTTCCATTGCTATTTTCAGAAAGCAAGATGTGCGGATGTTCCGGTTGCCAGTATGTCGCTATCGATTATATGGTACAGGCAAAAGAACTATCCAAAAATAGGTTATGGTTGTCGCAAATAGGGATGCACTGATCCAATACTGGTTTCGGATATCAGAGCTGAAAAATAAGATATTATCGCCTACAAATATGCAATGCTGAAACGATACCTGTTTTGGCTCACAACGCTTTAAAACAACTTTCACCGACTAAATCTAAGTGAATATGGACATGCTGTGTCTCAGTTTGAAGCTCAGAACCTGGGGAATTTAAATCGCTGAGTTAGTTTTAACCTCTGCAAACCTATTTTTGATAACTGCGCAAAATGCCGCGGCTAGCAACAGCAAGCTAAAGCTAGCAGCAGTATGCTAATGTTAGCGGCAACTAATTAAGGCTGCGTCAGAAAGTATAAAATAAAATAGACTAATGAAAAAAAAAATCGACCACTGCTGTTTGTATTTTAGTTTATGAAACGCTGTTAAAGATCTAACATATTTTTGATGTGGAGTTTACGGATGGCTAAGGCCAGGCTACGTCAATAATTTGAAAAAAAAAGGAAATAATAATATGTCAAGGCAAAACTCGAACTAAATTTGTAAAACACTGAACTTTGATTCAGGCTGTTTGTAAAAGTAAAAGTGTAAATCTCAGTCAGATATGGATAATCCCATATTCCGATCCAATATATTGTTATTATTTGCCAATAAACTGACTTGTTGCCCAAACTACAAAAATAAAAGGCATTTCCAGTCATATCCAGCACAAAATCTTCACTAAAATAAACTTCCATTAGTCGTACCTCTGCTGTGTGGAGCATTGTAACCAGTCGCTGTGCTATTACGAAAGCATGGACGGATCAATCGTATACATACTACACGTTGCTCGCTGTAATAGGCAAAATATACATAATTACTGTGTTCACTGGAGCATTGAGCCCGTATCAGCAGAGTAACACACACGAGGACACGCAGATATACCTACAGACTGCACGCATGGGGGGATTAGCCGCAGCCGGGAGCTCAGAGTCCCCCCGTATGGTTTTGTACGAGTGCAGACAAAGCACAACTCTAAAGGAAGCATGTCTCGAATCTAATCATCTCCGGATAATAGCGATGCAGATGGAGCTGAGCGGAGCTTTCTCTTTTTTTTCCTGTGTGTTTTGCAAGTGTGAAGAAATAATTGGAAAATGATGGGCTTACATGGGAACGTAATCAGAATTTAAAAAATAGCGCCATAGCGGGACACGCGGCACACAATGTCCATTCAGTGAGCGCGTATATGAAAAGGAGGTATACCGTGTAGCAAAATCAGCTGTTTGAAGATTGTGAGCACGTTAAAATCATGTTTCCTAATCAAAAACATACCTGGAGTAATCCTCTTCACTTTGGTGGCCTCCTCTTCTACTGCTGAAGCGCTCCCTGGATTCTAACCATGTCATAGAGGGAACGCAAAAGCCCGTAATCCATCACTGGACTCGTTTTGAGCAAAGTGTGTTCTTCACGGCGCCAGGGATTTGTTAGCATGCCGTTTGCAGAAGCTGACATTTTGTTTCCGCCGTCTCATCCCTGTCTTGTTCTGATGATAAAGCTTTAGAGTTAGTTTCTGTGGCATTGTATATGGCCTTCAATAGTATTGTTTATAGTTTCCTGCCTCAATATATCAAACTTTAGATTTTGTTATCGTGACAGGCCTTTGACTGTGTCTGTCAAACATCCATTTATGAGACGGATAAAAGCCCAAAGGAGTAAGTTTTGCATCTGTCTCTTTCACTGTGATGTAGTGATTTGTAAAGGGATTTAGCATGGCATTTAAGCCAGATAGTTGTTCATTTATCCACGCTTGAGGGGATCCAAAAAAAGTCATTGTCTTCTTATCCTCGATGGCTAAAAACTCCAAACATAGAGTACTTGAACCTGAAAGACTTAGAATCACTAAAAGCTTCTCTACAGATATGAACACTTTGTATGTTGGTTAGAGAATGAAAGGATTAACGGAACAAAGAAAAGAGTAAAAGTCATTATCAAGCACTTTAACTCGCTGTAATGATCCGACACTGACGCTTTGATTCTTGTGAGTTATGTTGGCTCTCCACAAGGAACTGTTCTTGCTCCTTTTCTCTTTACCATCTATACGTCTGACTTCAAGTGCCACTCTGACACGTGTCATGTTCAGAGGTACTCAGATGACACAGCCGTTGTGGCCTATGTCAGAAATAACCAGGAGGGGGAGTACAGGAACTTGATCACTGCGTTCTGTGATTGGAGCACCAAGGAACTCACTCATTCTGAACACTAACAAGACCAAAGAAATGACCATCTACTTTGGCAAGAAAAAGAACATTCTACAGCCAATCAACATACATGGACAGGACATCGAACGCGTGCACACATACAAATATCTAGGTGTTCACCTGGATGACACCTTGGACTGGAACATCAACACAGACTCTCTCTACAAAAAGGGTCAGACCAGGCTCTTTTTTCTGAGGAGGCTGAAGTCCTTTGATGTGTGTAATCAAATGTTGTCTATGTTTTATCATTCTGTCGTGGCTGCTGTTCTTTTTTATGCTGCCATTTGTTGGGGCAACAATATATCTGTCAAAAACCGTAACAGGCTGGACAAGCTGGTTAAAAGGGGGCGGGGTCAGTGGTTGGGGGGGGGGGGGGGGGGTCACTGGACTCTGTTGAGGCAGTGGTTGAGAGGTGCATGGGGAGAAAGGTCCAGGCCTCCTCAGTAACTCCAGGCACCCTCTGCACGGGACTCCATCTGCTCAGAGGAGCAATAGATCGGATCGTTTCCTCTCCGTATACAGCAGGACTGAGCGCTTCTGGAGATCCTTCACTTTTTATTATATTTATATGTATTGTCTTTTTATCCGCTGTTTGCTACTAAAGGACAACTGAATTTCCCCTCGCTGGGATTAATAAAGTATCTATCTATCTTGTGGAAGATGTATTTTTTGATTTATTTTAATTTTACAAATGAACAAAGAATCTGCACGTACAGTATAGAGAGGGAAAGAGCGATGCAAGATTTATCACGAGAGTGCAGATCCCGCCGCTCCATGATGTATATTATTGTTACATAAGGCAGACATATCGCCAAACCCACCGCAGTAAATCAATGTAAAGAAGGTCCTGCAGACAGTTTTTAATCAGAGTACGGCTGTGTGGAGCATCTCCCGCGCGCTCGTCAATCTTCCATGAAATACGGCCGACAAACAAGTCCGCTGTCATAAAAATAAAATGATTCCTAAAATAAGGAGGGTATCTTTGGGGAAACACCTGCTACGATACCGTCACATGCCATCCAGAGATTAAATATCGGTACATTAAGAGCTATGTTGAAATGTCAAGTCATCAGTGCCTTAATTGTTCCCGACGTTTTGTTACTGGGGTGAAATATAAACAAGGAATTAATGTCTTTAAAGTGCATCTGACAGGTTTTAATGCTTTTGAAAATTTAGATGGTAAGTAATTATTATTATTTTATTTCAGTGAAGCAGCAATTTTTATGAAGAAATGTTGAACAGGAAAGTTATTTTTGGTTGAATTGTTAAGCTACTGACAGGAAGTGACAGATAGATATATGGAAACGCCCATATATGGATGTTGATGGGAAAAAATAAGATTCAAGATTCAAGATTGCTTTATCTGTCAAACCATGACTGATTCGAAATTATATAAAGAGGTGACAAATCTAAACTTTGTATAATTACTCCAAAACTATAACAAATGCTGAATTATGAAGATAGTTTTCAATACAATAAAGACATAAAGACATGGAGAGGAGCAAAGTTCGACAACCTATAATTACATAAATAAAAGAGAGGGCTATCATGTTAGCATCATGCTACATGCTAATGCTAGCTGTGACTGACGTTTTTCACTCCTACTGAACAATCGGCTTAAAAAACATCCATATGGGCCCAATTTAGATTTGACTTTTGTTTGTGTGTGATAAATACGTTTATATTCCGCCTGAAAACGGCTAAAAAGAGTGAAAAAAAGGTATTTCCCAAAACACACTTCCTTCCCCCTACACACCCTAATCACTAAAATTGTGAAACTAAAAAAAGCTGGGTACAATCTTTAGCAAAATCTTAAATAAATATGTGTTAACTATGTTTAGCAAAAAATTGTGCTAAATGTGTCATATGCACTTTAAGCGCTATTTCATTTTCATTAGCATCGCAGGAGTAGCCTCAGAAATGCTCCTCTACACAAGCTGTACTTCAACTACTGATTAATACAATGGTTTAATCAATGGTTGACTAGTTTGGACCAGCTTACAGTTGCCTTTGGGTTAGGGTTAGGGTTATCCAGTATGGTCGGGCGTAGTGTCCATTGTAATTAGCCTTAGCCGCTGTTAGCATTCAACAAGCATAATAGCGTGTAGCAAACGATGTCACAAGTAAAAACTTCTGCATTGCTATTCCTCACCACTGGTCCCTGGCGCTTATGTTATGACCAGCCTGGCCTCCTAATAAAGTGCTCTGTTTTCCAGAGAGCGGGAACAAAGGACGGGTGCTTGGATGGTTCATTTATCAGCGTAAACCCGTTTGAAATCCCTGCCTCGGGCCAACGGCGGAGAGAGGGGCGCCCGCGGGGAACGAGCGGAGGATAACCATAGAGCCTTTGATGAGCCCAAAGCCAACCCCGTGCACCTGTGTCTAATGCGCACAAAAGAAGAAAAAAAATAATAACCTGGAAAAGCTCGAAATAAATGGGACGCGCGGCTTTAAATAGCAAAAGGCTTTGAAAGTGCTACTTCTGAAAAAACGCAGAAGAAGAAGTTGGTGTGAATGGAGTGCAGATAGGGATGGGAATTGATTTGTTTTTAATCGATGTCACAGAAAGTATAGATGCCTTTCTAACCACTCGTACAGCCGCTGTATGGAAATCCGGAAACAACCGAGACTTGCGTTTATGATTAAGTGAAAGTGGTGCGTGTGTCTGCAGTCTTGGAATCCCAACCCTAACTGCAGCCATGATTTACTATAAGTTACGCAATGCTCTACAAGGAAATAGTTATAAACACACTCAGTGAATAGGCAGGTTGGAACAGGGTAACAGGGAGAGGCTGGCTGTGTTGGCCCCAGTTTTGTTATGATGCCACTTTGCCCTGTGATCAGCCGCTCCTATTGTTATTCAACACAACATGTGCAAGTTTGGACATATCGGAGAACGTTACCACAAATCAATTCCTAAAATAGTTTACAAATGAATATAAAAATTACAATAACTACCAGTAATGCAACTATTACATTGCATTGAAAAAGAAGAAGAACAGAGACATTCATCAAATTGTCCATGTCATAGCACTGAGGCTGACACACACTGTTGCATCAGACACACTTTCACATGTGATGAGCTCTCAATGAAGCTTCTGAAGCTCACTGAGTGCAACAGATTTCACAATGCTTGTATTATGTATAAAGTGAGAGTACACTCTGCCAACTCATTCCAGTGTCCGCTCCTTGTCCTAAACATAACACTAGAAGGAAACCTTCATTAAGAGGGAAAAATTGTCATTATAAGTGTACCAGCTTTAGCGTGGCCTGTAGAGGCCCCGAGATCTGGAATGAGATCGATAGCTCTATAAAAGACTTACATTCTTATTACATATTTAAAAAGAGTTTTAAGCAAAATGTATTGCTACGTTATGCTTAAAAAAGAAACATATGACTGATGAGTTGCAGTAGCTCCACGTTGGTCTGGCCCCTGAATGCAAATCTTATGAATGCAAACTATCTAATTTGACTATTTGGATTTGTAAATATAACAAGCTCCTTCGTATTGTGATTCTGTTGGTGGGTAAAAAAAAAAATAGTTTTTTACTTTTTTTTACTTTCCTGTCCCTGTCCATAAGCATTGTGCTTCTGGGGATTCCCCTTTTACAAAACGGACCTCAATACCAACAAAACTGAATTATATAAATTATCACGTTTTGTAAATAAATAAATAATAAATTAATTAATCAGAAAGTGAAACTAATACCTGTAAAAACAATAATACCCCCACTACGGGCCCCGAGATCCTCAGGGAGGGGTCTCCTAGTGGTTCCTAGAGTCACCACCAAACACGGTGAGGCTGCGTTTCAGTTCCAAGCAGCAAAAGTCTGGAACAGCCTCCATGAGGATGTGAGACAGGCCTCAACTCTGGCAATGTTTAAGTCCAGGCTGAAAGGACACCTTTTTATTGCTGCCTATGGCAATTCATTGTATTTTAACAAGTAGATATACATATTTTTAATGTAATTTTTTCCATGTAATTTTATCTTTGTTTTTAATGCTTTTTATTGCATTTTATTGTGTTTGTGTCTGGTGTTGCTGTGAGGCACATTGAGTTGTACATGTACATGAAATGTGCCATACAAATAAACTTGCCTTGCCTTGCCTTGCCACTATAAACAAATAAACTTGAGTGTCAAGCTTAAAAGTGTGCTGATAGTGCTTAGAGCCTATACACATACAGTATACTGTATTAATCTGCATCAGTCTTTCTGCCCTTCCCTCTCCTCTGCACCGTCAGCCGGGGCGAAGCATGACCACAGGTTACACCCACACACAGGTATTTTACTGGGAATACGAAACTGAACCTACCGTTGACAGGGAAATGGCGCAGAAAGCATCGGACCACAAAGCTTTGTGAATAAATGCAGAAGAAAAAAAAATATTGCGTGACATGTTACGCCACACTGCGTAACATGTCACGCAATAAATAGAATAAAATAAGTGCATTTATTTGATTACATATATTTCCATTGTTGAAAAATACTGAATAAATGCAAACAAGACCTGACTGTCACGTTACATGGCGCGGGGACGTCTCCAGCCCGTCTTCATGGAGATGTTGACTAAAGGCAAATGAGAGAAACCGGTTCTCGATTCCAAACCCAGCCATAATTTGTAAGTTACACAATGCTTCAGAAGGAAATAGAAACACGTTGGATAAATGCCTTAACAGGGAAAGGTTGGCTGTGTTTGCCCCAAATATGAGACTGAAATAAGTTATGTCCTCATCCAAATCCATTCTTTGATTACCCACTGCCAAAAGAAACGTTTCTGTATCAGGTTGGTCATTAGGAGCATGTTTTGTATCAGTGGCAACAGTATAATTAAAATGTTATGCAATATCCAGTACATTTGAAATATTTATTTCAGAAGGGCAGACACTCGGTTCTCTAAAACGCTCATTTGACTAATTCAACATTGTCAAACCAGTGTTGACAATGACACACAGAGGAGGAGCTGCACCTAAAGAGATTGTTTTGATTGTTGTGTTGTGTTAGCTCGTGCTCATTGTATTGGTTCTTCAGTTCGTAGCAGCTGCACGTTTATAAGCGTTTATAGAGAGGACAGAGTCAGACGGACTCCTAAAAACAGCTGAGACTTTAGTTCGTGATGAAGTGGTGCGTGTATCTGCAGTCTTGAATCTCAAGTGGTCTATAGGTTTATAATATTAAGAGGCTGTGGCCTGAAGCGGCATCGATAAGAGGCATCATTAATGAAGGAGTCATACGGTTCCGATGGATTACTCAAGTAGAAGTATTTATTTATTTTTTATTCATTTGTTTATTTGACCAGATGATCTGCTCGAAAGGAGTGGGCCGAAGCAAAAGCTTATTTGCGCCCACCCCAAAAGTAAAAACAATAACATTTCCATTAAAGTCAAAGATCAAGGCAAGGAACGTAGTAACAAGGTAACAAATCATAGACAAATCATGAACAAGGAACATAGGGCAAGGTAACAACAAATAATAAAGAACAATAATAAAAAAACAGCAACATAAAAGAACAACAGCAAAAGAATACACTTTCAGGAAGCAACCTTTGTGAGGCTTTGAACATGATTTGAGCCATCTTAAATTCAGTAAGGTCCTCAAATTTCATTGTTTTTGATTTTAAGAATAATGGATTTGTGTGTTCACGGTATCCAGCTAAATTAATTATTCTTATTGCCTTTTTTTCTGTACTTTAAACAATGGGTCAAGATTACCGTTATATGCATTTCCCCAGATCTCTAATATGTTAAATGGGGAAGGATAAGTGAACAGTATATAGTATATAGAGCTTTGTTATCAATGATATATTTAGATTTATTCATTAGGACTCAAATCTTTGCAACTTTAGTTTAAATTTTTATGATGTGAGGTTTCCAGCTGATTTTATGATCGAGTGTTACACCAAAAAATGCATGTTCCTAGACTCTTTCAATAGTTTAGTTGCCAATTTTAAATGGTAATTGTACATTCATTACGCGATTTTCAAATAACATTTCTTTGGTTTTCGTAATGTTTAAAGAAATGTTTTCACGCAGAGCCAATCGTTCAATGTATCCATTTCTTCTGTAATCTCGATCACCATTTGCTGTAAGTCTCCACCTGAGAGTATGATTGTTGCATCATCTGCAAAAAGGACCAGTTTAAGCTTCTTGGAAACCAAGTACAAATCATTGATATATAATATAAATAGTTTAGGTCCCAGCACCGATCCCTGGGGGACACCACGCACTAGGGTATCACACATGGATCTGCACTGCCCCACTTGAACATACTGTTTGCGTTTTGTTAAGTAGGATTCAATCCAGTTGAAAGCAATACCTCTTATCCTATATTTTTGTAGTTTGTTCAGGAGTATATTGTGATCCATTGTGACCTTCTTAAGGTCGATGAAAATACCTATTGAATACTTGTTCTTGTTGATACTATTTATGATTTCCTCTATGAGTCCCATTAACGCAAGAGCGGGAGATCTGCTTTTGTGAAAGGTATGTTGACTGTCATTTAAAATTGTGTGTTTATCTATAAATGTGTCTAGTCGGGTTGTGTAGAGCTGTTCTAATATTTTTGAAAATTGAGGTAGTATTGAGATAGGTCTTTAATTAGAGAATTGAGTTTTGTCACCATTTGTAGACGGAAATAACTTTTTCATTCAAGTAGAACTGGTTCTACTTGAAGAAACCGGTTCTCGATTCCCAACCCAGCGATAATTTGTAAGTTACACAATGCTTCAGAAGGAAATGGAAACACACTCGGAGAAAAGGCAGGTTGGATAAATGCCTTTACAGGGAAAGCCTGGCTGTGTTTGCCCCAGTTTCGTTATGATGCCACCTTGCCCTGCGGTCAGCTGCTCCTATTGTTATTCAACGCAACATGTGTGACTTTGTACATATTGGAGAACGTTACCACAAAACTATTCCTAAAATAGTTTTGTGGTAATGAATCTATGAATCTAAAAATTATAATAATTACCAGTAATGCAACTATTACATTGTATAAAAAAGGCAAACAGCGACAGAGACATTCATCAAATTGTCAATGTCATAGCACTGAGGCTGGCACACACTGGCTTATGCACTGCAGCTCATAATATATACACACAGATACACTTTCACATGTGACGAGACTTTGGGACGGAGCTCTCAATGAACCAGGAAGTGAAACTAATACCTGCAAAATCAATAATACTCCCTCTACAAACAAATTCTCTAACTTAAGTGTCAAGCAAAAAAGTGTGCTGATAGTCCTTAGAGCCTATTAAAACAAGCATCAACCTGCATCACTCTTTCTGCCTCTCCCTCTCCTCTGCACCGTCAGCCGGGGTGTGGCATGACTCCACCAACCACAGCACGACACAAACACACACACAAAGGTATTTAACTGAGAGTAAGAGACTGCGCTCACGGTTACCAGACACCGAGATGGAGCAGAGCGCATCGGACCACAAAGCTTGGAGTTGTTCAATTTGTTTCGATCCTCTGAAGCATCCGGTTCCCTGTAGACACAGCTTCTGCATAGACTGTGTTCATACCCACTGGGAAGAAGTGGAGCAGAAGCTGTACAGCTGTCCCAACTGCAGCAAGAGCCTCATCCCAAGGTCTACGCCGGTCAACAATATCCAGATGGCAGCTTCAGAGGAAGAGCTAAAGGTAACAGGACTTACCAAACATCCGGCTGACAACCAAACCGAACATTCGGATGACGACCAAACCGAACATTCGGATGACGACCAAAGCCACCATTTGGATGACGACCAAAGCGAACATTCGGATGAGGACCAAACCGAACATTCGGATGACAACCAAACTGAACATTCGGTTGTCGACCAAACCGAACATTCGGATGACAACCAAAGCCACCATTTGGATGACAACCAAAGCGAACATTCGGATGAGGACCAAACCGAACATTCGGATGACAACCAAACTGAACATTCGGATGACAACCAAACCGAACATTCGGATGACAACCAAACTGAACATTCGGATGACAACCAAACCGAACATTCGGATGACAACCAAACCGAACATTCGGATGACGGCCAAACTGAACATTCGGTTGACGACCAAAACGAACATTCGGATGACGGCCAAACTGAACATCCAGTTGACGACCAAACCGAACATCCACCTGAACTCTGCGCTGGCCCTGGAGACGTGCCCTGTGATGTCTGCACTGGGAGGAGGCTCAAAGCTGTGCAGACTTGTTTGAAATGTTTGGTTTCATACTGTGAGGCTCACCTCCAGCCTCATCGTCAAGTCACTCCCCTAAGAAAACATCAGTTGGTGGATCCCTCACACAACCTCCAAGAAAACGTCTGCTTTGAGCACAATGAATTCAAGAGAATGTTTTGCCGCAGCGACCAGCAGCTGATCTGCTACATCTGCCTCGTGGAGACGCACAAGGGACATGACACTGTTCCAGCAGCACCAGAGCGGGATCTCAAACAGGCACAGCTTCAGGCTCAGAGAGACCCACTGCTGAAGATGATTGAGGATGAAGAAACAGACCTGGAGAAGCTCCGGCAGGAGGATGAGAATATTTCCCGCTCTACTGAGGAGGCAGTGAAACACAATAGGGAGGGTTTCAGGAAGCTCATTCGTGTTCTCAAACAAAAACGCTCTAAAATTGAGCAGCAGATTCTCACCCAGCAGGAAATCCAACTGGGTCGAGTGAAGGAGCGTCAGAACCAACTGCATGAGGACGTCTCCGAGATGAAGAGGACAGTGTCTGAGCTGGATGAACTGTTCGTCACATCAGACCACAACCACTTCCTACGCCACTTCACTGCACTGTTCAACGCCATGAACAGGGCGCCCTCTCCCAGAGTCCAGGATTCAGGACACTTACGCTACTACGACAATACAAAGGCAGCCGTGTCAGCGATCATGGAGAAGGTTCGGATCGCTTTGACCGAAGGTATGAAAAAAGTCACAGTTTCTCAGGTCGATGTTTTACTTTACCCGGCTGAGCCCACCACTAAAGAGGGCTTTCTGAAATATGCCTGCGATATCACACTGTTCACTAATGGAGGACATAACGTGGTGTCCCTGACTGAGGACAACAGAAGAGCCACGTTAAAAGCAAGACAGGGCTATTCTGCAAATGACCGTGCATGTCATGCCCTGAGCAGAGAAGTCCTGCCTGACAGATGTTACTGGGAGGTGCAGTGCGAGGGTTCAGGGGTCCGCGTAGTCGTCGGCAAACATTCTGGCTATAATTCATTCGACGGCCGGTTTTGGGCATTAGTGCGTAGTGCGAGTTCTGGATATACCTTTTGTTCTGAGAATTGTACGGTCAGCCTCCCGGGTCCAGTCTCAGACACGGTCGGGGTTTACCTCGACCGTCAGAGAGGGATTCTGTCATTCTACAGAGTGGCAGAAACAATGGCTCTCCTTCACAGAGTTCAGACCGTCTTCCCTGAATCCTTGCAAACCGGAGTGGCGCTTCTTGATTGTGGAAGTGTGTACTTTCCTAGACTCAATAGATGAGGTAGTTTTATGTGACCATCAGTTCTAGGAAGACTGTCATTTATAATAATCATAATAATACGTATTTGGTAGATGGGTTTGATATGACACTATTTTGCATATAAATGAGTCTGATGAATATTTAAACTCTTGCCGTAGTAGTAGTCGTAGTACTATTGTTGTTGTTTTAACTGTATTGACATGTAACATTTTAAGCATAGTTATCTTGATCTTTATATCTTGTCTTGATTGGAAAGCAGGTGAGTGACTAGTTGGTAATGTAATGTCAAATATTTTTGATTGCATTCACTAGTTTACATTACCAGCTAGTCACCCTTCTGCTGTCTAATCCTCCTATTGCCTGTTTCCTGGAAGAGCACCTGTGTTTGAGCAGGTACTCACCTTTTTAATCTCCATAGTCACAGTTTAATTCAATTGAATGTTGTATCTCTGAATCACACCAAGTGGAAAAATATAGATGTGTGTTTTAATGATGTTTTTGCTGTTTTCTTCTGTAACATGTTTTTTTGACTGGGTGAAATTTGTTATGTACTCAATAAAATATGGTGACTGGATTTGTGACTTTTGAAATGATTATATTAATTGAAAATAGCTCCATAATAGCGCTCTGGACAAAAATGAACAGTCAATTTGCAAACAGCAGATAACGTCATGTAAATAAATTTTAAAAAAATCAAAATCGTTTTGGATATCCATCTATAGATGATACTTGTGCAGCTAAAGTTGTTTCAATTTGATTAAGAGCTAGTGAGTTTATATTTTCGTGGCACTGAAACAGACCTGGCGATGATTCAAACAGATCCGGAAACAACCGAGACTTTCGTTTATGATGAAGAGAAAGTGGAGCGTGTATTTGCAGTCTCGGATTGCTCAAGTACAAGTAGAATTGGTTCCACTTAAAGAAACCAGTTCTCGATTCCGAAACCCTAACTGCAGCAAATGATTTAATTTAAGTTACACAATACTTTACAAGGGAATAAATAGAAACACACTCAGAGAATAGGCAGGCTGGAAAAATGCGTTAACAGGGAAAGGCAGGCTGTGTTTGGCCCAGTTATGTTATGATATTTTATTACATATTACTATTGTTGAAAAATACTAAATAAAACCGGTTCTACTAGAAGAAAACGGATCTTGATTCCCAACCCCAAGTGCAGCCATAAGTTACTTGATGCTTTACAAGGAAATAGAAACACACTCAGAGAGGATGGATAAATGCCTTAACCTCCTCAACCCTAACGGCACCCGATCGGGGGGCAGTAATGCTCCAGGCAGTTGGACGCCACTGGGCACAAGGGGGCGCCCTTCCAACCTTCTCAGTGTACATGTGAATTGAATTTCTTCAGAGTTAGACTTTAGGTCAGACACCATGAGTGACAGTAACATGACGCTAAATAGTGAGATCTTTATTGCCTGTAAAAAAAGATGAGGCCTCGTTGCTCTTCAGTCAGACTGATAAGTGAAGAAGGAAGTCATGGAGAGTCTGTTTTAGACAGAACTTCAGAGTTCTGCTGGATATAAGAGTCATATCATATTCTGAAACTTCTGAAATTCTGAAACATAGTATAAAACAATTATTTAAAAAATTGTTTCCCAATCAAAGACAGGAGAAATACAAATGTGAACATCCTGATATTATATCATTAAAAGTATTAGTTAATTATTAATTACTCTCTTTTTACAAAAAAAAACCCGTGACAATTATATCTGATGGAGTGTCATGTGTGTCCCGGTTCTTCTGAGTCATGGTGGGTCATGGTGGACCATGACAGATGTGGACAGGACTGTGGTAGATCTACTTTTACTTTAGTGAAAAAAGTTACTATAGTTGAAGAAATGAACCTCATGAGCTTCTTCTGTAACATCAGTCCTGCTGCACCATGACTTTTATAGAACGAGAGTAATAAATAATTAATTGACATTTTAATCACAAATTCAGGATTTTCACGACTATTACTAAGGAATACGTGAATTTTAAACATTAAATGTTACATCCAGCAGAACTGTAATGTTCAAAATGAGAATCTCCATGACTTCCTTCTTCACTTCCCAGTCTGTGACTGCAGAGCAATGAGGCCCTTTTTACTGAAAATAAAGGCTCACTATTTAGCTTCATGTTACTGTTACTCACGGTGTCTGACCTACAGTGTAACTCTGCAGCCAATCAAATCACAATGTCTCAGAGTGGGTTGGGCTCAAATGGGCACCAAACGCCAAGATCCAAGCTCTGAGACTAAAATAATAAAACCCTGGGGTTAAGAGGTTAACAGGGAAAGGCTGGCTGTGTTTGGTCCAGTTTTGTTATGATGCCACCTTGCCCTGCGATCAGCTGCTCCTATTGTTATTCAACGCAACATGTGCAACTTTGTACATATTGGAGAATGTTACGACAAAACTGTTCCTAAAATAGTTTACATATGAATATAAAAATGACAATAATTATCGGTAATGCAACTGTTACACACTGGCTTATGCACTGCAGCTCATAATATATTCACTTAGACACACTTTCACATGTGACGAGACTTTGGGACGGAGCTCTCAATGAACCAGTAAGTGAAACTAATACCTGCAAGATCAATAATTCCCCCTCTATAAACAAATTCTCTAACTTAAGTCTCAGGCTAAAAAGTGTGCTGATAGTCCTTAGAGCCTATTAAAAAAAGCATCAACCTGCATCAGTCTTTCTGCCTCTCCCTCTCCTCTGCACCGTCAGCCGGGGTGTGGCATGACTCCACCAACCACAGCACGACACACACACACACACAGGTATTTTACTGGGAGTAAGAGACTGCACTCACTGTTACCAGACACGGAGATGGCGCAGAGAGCATCGGACCACAAAGCTTTGAGTTGTTCAATTTGTTTTGATCCTCTGAAGCATCCGGTTCCCTGTAGACACAGCTTCTGCATAGACTGTGTTCATACCCACTGGGACGAAGTGGAGCAGAAGCTGTACAGCTGTCCCAACTGCAGGAAGAGCCTCATCCCAAGGTCTACGCCTGTCAACAACATCCAGATGGCAGCTCCAGGAGAAGCAGGACTTACCGGACGTCCGGCTGAACGTCCGTCTGATGACCAAACCGAACATCCAGTTGAAGACCAAACCGAACATCCAGCTGACGACCAAACCGAACATCCAGTTGACGACCAAACCGAACATCCAGTTGAAGACCAAACCGAACATCCAGCTGACGACCAAACCGAACATCCAGCTGACGACCAACCCGAACATCCAGTTGACGACCAAACCGAACATCCAGTTGAAGACCAAACCGAACATCCAGTTGACGACCAAACCGAACATCCAGCTGACGACCAAACCGAACATCCAGCTGACGACCAACCCGAACATCCAGTTGACGACCAAACCGAACATCCAGCTGACGACCAACCCGAACATCCAGCTGACGACCAACCCGAACATCCAGTTGACGACCAAACCGAACATCCAGTTGACGACCAAACCGAACATCCAGTTGACGACCAAACCGAACCTCCAGCTGACGACCAAACCGAACATCCAGCTGAACTCTACGCTGGCCCTGGCGACGTTCCCTGTGATGTTTGCACTGGGAGGAGGCTCAAAGCTGTGCAGACTTGTTTGAAATGTTTGGTTTCATACTGTGAGACTCACCTCCAGCCTCATCGTCAAGTCACTCCCCTAAAAAAACATCAGTTGGTGGATCCCTCACACAACCTCCATGAAAATATCTGCTCTGAGCACAATGAATTCAAGAGAATGTTTTGCCGCCGCGACCAGCAGCTGATCTGCTACATCTGCCTCGTGGAGACGCACAAGGGACATGACACTGTTCCAGCAGCAGCAGAGCGGGATCTCAAACAGGAACACCTTCAGGCTCAGAGAGACCCACTGCTGAAGATGATTGAGGATGAAGAAACAGACCTGGAGAAGCTCCAGCAGGAGGATGAGAATATTTCCCGCTCTGCTGAGGAGGCAGTGAGACACAATAGAGAGAGTTTCAATGAGCTCATCCGTGTTCTCGAAGAAAAAAGCTCTACAATTGAGCAGCAGATTCTCACCCAGAAGCAAATCCAACTGGGTCGAGTGAAGGGGCGTCAGAACCAACTGTATGAGGACGTCTCCGAGATGAAGAGGGCAGTGTATGAGCTGGATAAGCTGTTAATCACACCAGACCACAACCACTTCCTACGCCACTTCACTGCACTGTTCAACGCCATGAACAGGGCGCCCTCTCCCAGAGTCCAGGATTCAGGACACTTGCGCTACTACGACGACACAAAGGCAGCCGTGTCAGAGGTCATGGAGAAGGTTCGAAATGCTTTGATCAGAGCTATGAGAAATGTCCCACTTTCCCCGGCTGAGCCCACCACCGTTCAACAGAGTGGCAGAAACCATGGCTCCTCTTCACAGGGTTCAGACCATTTTCCCTGAATCTTGACAAACCGAAGTGGCGCTTCTTGATTGTGGAAGTGTGTTCTTTCCTAGACTCAATAGATGAGGTAAAGTTGTGTGTGAGCATCAGTTCTAGGAAGACTGTCATTTATAATAATGATAATACGTATTTGGTAGATGGGTTTGATGTGACACTATTTTGCATATAAATGAGTCTGATAAATATTTAAACTCTTGCCATATTATTTTTATTAGTAATAGTAGTCGTACTATTGTTGTTGTTTTAACTGTATTGACATGTAACATTTTAACCATAGTTATCTTGATCTTTATATCTGGTCTTGTTTTCGTCTGTAATGTACTTGTGTTTTGTGTGACAATGGTTATGTACTCAATAAAATATGGTGACTGGATTTGTGAGTTTTGAAATTATTATATTAATTGAAAATAGCTCCATAATAGTCATTAAAAAGAAAAACAAAATCAGAATCGTATGGGATAGTTGTTACTGTACTCTATAGATGACACATGTGAAGCTAAAGTTGTTTCAATTTTATTAAGAACCAGTGACTTTATATTTTCATGGCACGGAAACAGACCTGGCAATGAAAAGCACTCATCTGTTTATGCAAATGAACTACAGTATCTAAGACATCACTATAATAAATCACCCAATGGCATGTTGAGCAAGCAGTTATAGCTAAGACATCAATAATTATCTAAATATTGATAGTTACATTATTAAAGAAAAAGGGAAGTGCATGGTGATGTTTTCCATTGTATTTACTCTGTTTGTAAATGTTATGTAAATGTCTGTGCACTTTGCATCATGTTTGGGCGAGTCCGACTTCACAGTCGAGTTTACTGAACATCCACCCCATGTGGCTTACTTTGCAAAACAAAATCTAGCATCATCACCCTGAAACCGCCACACGCCATCCTGGCCTAATTCATGATTCATTTCACTCAAACCCCGTATTCATGAAAACCACATCTGTACTGAAGTAATTGCTACCAGGAGATAAACTATTATTATGACCTTTTAGGCTGCTTTCACGGCCAAGTAAAAAAAACTACACCCCCACAGAGTGACACAACGTAAACATCTACAATCATACTTGCCAACTCTGCCGATTCGAAAATGAAATATAAACAAGGAAGTAATGTCTTTAAAGTGTATGACAGGTTTTAATGCTTTTGAAAATATGCCTTATTTAGATGGATAACCTGTTGTAAGTAATAATTATCATTTTATTTCAGTGAAGCAGCAGTTTTATGAAGAAATGTTGAACAGGAAAGTTATTTTTGTTAGAATTTTTAAGCCACTGACAGGAAGTGATGGCATCTCTGAAATCGCCCATATATGGTCATGTTTGAAGTTTTTAACTTAAGTCTCAGGCTAAAGAGTGTGCTGATAGTCCTTAGAGCCTATTAAAAAAAAGCATCAACCTGCATCACTCTTTCTGCCTCTCCCTCTCCTCTGCACCGTCAGCCGGGGTGTGGCATGACTCCACCAACCACAGAACGACATACACACAGGTATTTAACTGGGAGTAAGAGACTGCACTCACTGTTACCAGACAGGGAGACGGCGCAGAGAGCATCGGACCACAAAGCTTGGAGTTGTTCAATTTGTTTCGATCCTCTGAAGCATCCGGTTCCCTGTAGACACAGCTTCTGCATAGACTGTGTTCATACCCACTGGGACGAAGTGGAGCAGAAGCTGTACAGCTGTCCCAACTGCAGCAAGAGCCTCATCCCAAGGTCTACGCCGGTCAACAACATCCAGATGGCAGCTTCAGGGGAAGCAGGACTTACCAGACGTCCGGCTGAACTCTACGCTGGCCCTGGAGACGTGCCCTGTGATGTTTGCACTGGGAGGAGGCCCAACGCTGTGCAAACTTGTTTGAAATGTTTGGTTTCATACTGTGAGACTCACCTCCAGCCTCATCGTCAAGTCACTTCCCTAAAAAAACATCAGTTGGTGGATCCCTTACACAACCTTCAAGAAAACGTCTGCTCTGAGCACAATGAATTCAAGAGAATGTTTTGCCGCCGCGACGAACAGCTGATCTGCTACATCTGCCTCGTGGAGACGCACAAGGGACATGACACTGTTCCAGCAGCAGCAGAGCGGGATCTCAGACAGGCACACCTTCAGGTTCAGAGAGACCCACTGCTGAAGATGATTAAGGATGAAGAAACAGACCTGGAGAAGCTCCGGCAGGAGGATGAGAATATCTGCCGCTCTGCTGAGGAGGCAGTGAGACACAATAGGGAGGGTTTCAATGAGCTCATCCGTCTTCTCAAACAAAAAAGCTCTACAATTGAGCAGCAGATTCTCACCCAGCAGCAAATCCAACTGGGTCGAGTGAAGGAGCGTCAGAACCAACTGCATGAGGACGTCTCTGAGATGAACAGGACAGTGTATGAGCTGGATGAACTGTTAGTCACACCAGACCACAACCACTTCCTACGCCACTTCAGTGCACTGTTCAACGCCATGAACAGGGCGCCCTCTCCCAGAGTCCAGGATTCAGGACACTTACGCTACTACGACGATACAAAGGCAGCCGTGTCAGCGATCATGGAGAAGGTTCGAAATGCTTTGACCAGAGCTATGAGAAATGTCCCACTCCCCCCGGCTGAGCCCACCACCGTTCAACAGAGTGGCAGAAACCATGGCTCCTCTTCACAGAGTTCAGACAGTCTTCCCTAAATCTTGACAAACCGAAGTGGTGCATCTTGATTGTGGAAGTGTGTTCTTTCCTAGACTCAATAGATGAGGTAAAGTTGGATGTGACCATCAGTTCTAGGAAAACTGTCATTTATAATAATAATAATAATAATACGTATTTGGTAGATGGGTTTGATATGACACTATTTTGCATATAAATGAGTCTGAGGAATATTTAAACTCTTGCCATATTATTAATATTAGCAGTAGTAGTAGTCATAGTACTATTGTTGTTTTAACTGTATTTACATGTAACATTTTAACCATAGTTATCTTGATCTTTATATCTTGTCTTGATTGGAAAGCAGGCGAGTGACTAGTGTTAAATGTTTTTGAATGCATTTACTAGTTTTCATTACCAGCTAGTCACCCTTCTGCTGTCTAATCCTCCTATTGCCTGTTTCCTGGAAGAGCACCTGTGTTTGAGCAGGTACTCCCCTTTTCTATCTCCATAGTCACAGTTTAATTACATTTAATCTTGTATCTCTGAATCACACGATGAGGGAAATATTGACGTGTGTTTTAATTATATTGTTGTTGCCGTTTTCTTCTGTAACATGTTTTTTTGACTGGGTGAAAATTGTTATGTACTCAATAAAATATGGTGACTGGATTTGTGACTTTTGAAATGATTCTATTAATTGAAAATAGCTCCTTAATATGGAGGATCGTGGCTGCCAAAACAATAAATATATAAATAAATATATAAATAAATAAATAAAATAAAGATAATTTGCAAAGAAATGCATGCATTTATTGTAATAAGTGCATTTATTTAGTTATATATTTATTTATTTTAGTTTTTATTCATTTATTTCTGTATTTATTTATTTATTTATGTATTTATTCATTTATTTCTGTATTTATTTATGTATTTATTTATTTATTTTTGTATTTATTTATTTATTTCTGTATTTATTTATGTATTTATTTATTTCTGTATTTATTCATTTATTTCTGTATTTATTTATGTATTTATTTATTTCTGTATTTATTTATTTATTTCTGTATTTCTCTTAATGTATGCAAATCATGGGTTGGGTCTGGATGCCGCTGCTGTAAGGTGATTGGTTAATCTTTCTCCGTGCACACATGCCTTGTCCAGCATAGGCACTGCCAAACACGAGCTCTGCTTCAGTCTATTGACAGTGGCACAGAGCGGGTCATCATGTGACTGGAGGATTGGCAGTTTGAATCCTGCAGGGGCACACTGTCGTTGTGTCCTTGGGCAAGACACTTCACCTGCCTTGCCCCCAGTGTCTGCGTACACTGGTGTATGAATGAGCGTGTGAATGGGTGAGTGGATCCTTGCTGGAAAGAGTGTAGAAAGGCATCAGTGGCGCAGTTGGTAGAGCTGGTAGTCTCATGATCAGAAGGTCAGGGGTTTGAATCTCGCCTCCAGCATAGACACAGCCAAACATGAACTCTCTTTATAGTCTAGCGCTTTCCCACCTACATTAGGACTCAAAAGTGCTTTCCGGCAAGGATCCACTCACCCATTCACACGCTCATTCATACACCAATGTACGCAGGCACTGGGAGCAAAGCAGGTGAAGAGTCTTGCCCAAGGACACAACGACAGTGTGCCCCTGCAGGATTCGAACTGCCAATCCTCCAGTCACAAGATGATCCACTCTGTGCCGCTGTGAATATTTATTTATTTATTTTATTTATTTGATCGGGACAACACACATTAATGAACAATCATATACAAGTTGTACACAAATTGTAAATGTGCCAGATTATAGCAAAACTGCTAATTTACATTTGTAGTCCCGAGGGAGGTCACTAGTAAAACAATGTATGAACAAAACACAATATAAAAACTTTACAAATTACGTTTTAGTTAAAATAGACTGAAGCAGAGCTCGTGTTTGGCAGTGCCTATGCTGGACAAGGCATGTGTGCATGGAGAAAGATTAACCAATCACCTTACAGCAGCGGCATCCAGACCCACCCCAGGATAATTAAGAGAAATACAGAAATAAATACAGAAATAAATACAGAAATAAATGAATAAATTCAGAAATAAATAAATACAGAAATAAATACAGAAATACATAAATAAAAACAAAAATAAATGCATAAATAAATGAATACAAAAATAAATAAATACAGAAATAAAAACATTAAAAGAAAAAGAAAAAAGAAATTAAAAAATACATAAATAAATAAATATATAAATAAATAAATATACTTATTACAATAAATGCTAAATAAATGACCCGCTTTGTGCCACTGTCAATAGCCTGAAGCAGAGCTCGTGTTTGGCAGTGGCTATGCTGGACAAGGCATGTGTGCATGGAGAAAGATTAGCCATCACCTTACAGCAGCGGCATTCAGACCCACCCCAGGATATGCATACATTAAGAGAAATACAGATATAAATACAGAAATAAAAAAATACATTAATAAATACAAAAATACATTAATAAATACAGAAATAAAAAAATAAAAATACATGCATAAATAAATGAATACAAAAATAAATAAATAAAAAAATAAAAAATTTAAAGAAAATAACAAATAAAAAAATACAGAAATAATTAAATATATAAATAAATACATAAATAAATGAATATATGAATAAATAAATACACTTATTACAATAAATGCATGCATTTCATAGCAAATGTTATCTTTATTTTATTTATTTATCTATATATTTATTTATTGTTTTGGCAGCCACGGTCCTCCATACCTTAATAGCGCTCTGAACACAAATAAAGAGTCCATTTGTTAACAGCAGATAACGTCATTTAAAAAAAAAAATGAAAAAATCTGAATCGTTTTGGATATCTAACTATAGATGATACTTGTGCAGCTAAAAATGTTTCAATTTGATTAAGAGCTAGTGAGTTTATATTTTCATTGCAATGAAACAGACCTGGTGATGATTCAAATGGATCCAGAAACAACCGAGACTTTTATTTATGATGAAGAGAAAATGGTGCGCGTATTTGCAGTCTCGGATTGCTCAAGTACAAGTAGAATTGGTTCCACTTAAAGAAACCAGTTCTCGATTCCGAAACCCTAACTGCAGCAAATTATTTAATTTAAGTTACACAATACTTTACAAGGAAATAAATAGAAACACACTCAGAGAATAGGCAGGCTGGAAAAACGTCTCAACAGGGAAAGGCTGGCTGTGTTTGGTCCAGTTTTGTTATGATGCCACCTTGCCCTACGATCAGCTGCTCCTATTGTTATTCAACGCAACATGTGCAACTGTGTACATATTGGAGAACGTTACGACAAAACTGTTCTTAAAATAGTTTACATATGAATATAAAAATAACAATATTTACCGGTAATGCAACTGTTACACACTGGCTTATGCACTGCAGCTCATAATATATTCACACAGACACACTTTCATATGTGACGAGACTTTGGGACGGAGCTCTCAATGAACCAGAAAGTGAAACTAATGCCTGCAAAATCAATAATTCCCCCTCTATAAACAAATTCTCTAACTTAAGTCTCAGGCTAAAAAGTGTGCTGATAGTCCTTAGAGCCTATTAAAAAAAGCATCAACCTGCATCAGTCTTTCTGCCTCTCCCTCTCCTCTGCACCGTCAGCCGGGGTGTGGCATGACTCCACCAACCACAGCACGACACAAACACACACACACACACACACAGGTATTTTACTGGGAGTAAGAGACTGCACTCACTGTTACCAGACACGGAGATGGGGCAGAGAGCATCGGACCACAAAGCTTGGAGTTGTTCAATTTGTTTAAATCCTCTGAGGCATCCGGTTCCCTGTAGACACAGCTTCTGCATAGACTGTGTTCATACCCACTGGGACGAAGTAGAACAGAAGCTGTACAACTGTCCCGACTGCAGCAAGAGCCTCATCCCAAGGTCTACGCCGGTCAACAACATCCAGATGGCAGCTTTAAGGGAAGCAGGACTTACCGGACGTCCGGCTGAATGTCCGTCTGACGACCAAACCGAACATCCAGTTGACGACCAAACCGAACATCCAGTTGACGACCAAACCGAACATCCAGTTGACGACCAAACCGAACATCCAGTTGACGACCAAACCGAACATCCAGTTGACGACCAAACCGAACATCCAGTTGATGACCAAACCGAACATCCAGTTGACGACCAAACCGAACCTCCAGCTGACGACCAAACCGAACATCCAGTTGACGACCAACCTGAATATTCGGACGACGACCAAACTGAATATTCGGACGACAACCAAACTGAACATTCGGTTGACAACCAAACTGAATATTCGGACGACAACCAAACCGAACATTCGGATGACGACCAAACCGAAAATTCGGATGACAACCAAACTGAACATTCGGTTGACAACCAAACTGAACATTCGGATGACAACCAAACTGAACATTCGGATGACAACCAAACTGAACATCCAGCTAACGACCAAAACGAACATCCAGCTGATCTCTGCGCTGGCCCTGGCGACGTTCCCTGTGATGTTTGCACTGGGAGGAGGCTCAAAGCTGTGCAAACTTGTTTGAAATGTTTGGTTTCATACTGTGAGACTCACCTCCAGCCTCATCGTCAAGTCACTCCCCTAAAAAAACATCAGTTGGTGGATCCCTCACACAACCTCCAAGAAAACGTCTGCTTTGAGCACAATGAATTCAAGAGAATGTTTTGCCGCCGCGACCAACAGCTGATCTGCTACATCTGCCTCGTGGAGACGCACAAGGGACATGACACTGTTCCAGCAGCAGCAGAGCGGGATCTCAGACAGGAACATCTTCAGGTTCAGAGAGACCCACTGCTGAAGATGATTAAGGATGAAGAAACAGACCTGGAGAAGCTCCGGCAGGAGGATGAGAATATTTCCCGCTCTGCTGAGGAGGCAGTGAGACACAATAGGGAGGGTTTCAATGAGCTCATCCGTGTTCTCGAAGAAAAAAGCTCTACAATTGAGCAGCAGATTCTCACCCAGAAGCAAATCCAACTGGGTCGAGTGAAGGAGCGTCAAAACCAACTGCATGACGACGTCTCCGAGATGAAGAGGACAGTGTATGAGCTGGATGAACTGTCAGTCACACCAGACCACAACCACTTCCTACGCCACTTCACTGCACTGTTCAACGCCATGAACAGGGCGCCCTCTCCCAGAGTCCAGGATTCAGGACACTTACGCTACTACGACGATACAAAGGCAGCCGTGTCAGTGGTCATGGAGAAGGTTCGGATCGCTTTGACCAGAGCTATGAGAAATGTCCCACTCCCCCTGGCTGAGCCCACCACCGTTCAACAGAGTGGCGCTTCTTGATTGTGGAAGTGTGTTCTTAGCTAGACTCAATAGATGAGGTAAAGTTGTGTGTGACCTTCAGTTCTAGGAAAACTGTCATTTATAATAATAATGATACGTATTTGGTAGATGGGTTTGATATTACACTATTTGGCATATAAATGAGTCTGAGGAATATTTAAACTATTGCCATATTATTATTATTATTAGTAGTAGTTGTACTATTGTTGTTGTTTTAACTGTATTGACATGTAACATTTTAAGCATAGTTTTCTTGATCTTTATATCGTGTCTTGATTGGAAAGCAGGTGAGTGACTAGTTGGTAATGTAACGTTAAATGTTTTTGAATGCATTTACTAGTTTTCATTACCAGCTAGTCACCCTTCTGCTGTCTAATCCTCCTATTGCCTGTTTCCTGGAAGAGCACCTGTGTTTGAGCAGGTACTCACTAGGGATGGGACAAATAACCGATTTGTATCGATACACTCATTTGCACACGAGAGATGCGAGTGCATCGGCAGAGAAGCCACAGATCGATGCAGTTCAGAGGATAAACACAAGATGCATCGGATATTACGCGCTCATATCGATTTAATCTAGATACGTTACGGCTGCAAAGCCCCTCTTGCCACTGCGCGCGTCATTTGCGTGCGTGTGTGACGCTCCTCCTACGAGGAGCGCGTGTGTTTTACCGGTAACTTCAGGCTGAGAGCGACAGAAACACCTCCGCGGCGGTGGAGTTGGGTTGGCCGCAGCGCTGTGTTGAATCAAGGACGTCTTGTGTGCAGAACGCGATGAAAAGTAGCAGGAAGCCAAACGCAGATAAATATTCCAAACATCGCCATGATCTGACTGCCCACGTCATTGTGTCCACTTACAAGCGTAAAGAGTCCAGAAAGAGTTAAAAAATCCACTTTACTGCACTGTATTTGAGCCAGGTGGGAGTACACGTGTGACTGCGCTGAGGCAAAGGAAGCCCCGCCCATTCATTAGCATAACCATGTGAGCTTTTCTGTGTGTGTTATTAATGTGGAAATAATTCACACAATCGCCTTTTTAATTTTAACAAGACTGTTCATAGATTAATAATAATTGTCCCTCCAAAAATGTTGAAAAAACTAAAAACAATCTTAAGGTGGATAAACCCATAGAATATATAGGATACAAAACATTAAAAAAAAGGTATCAATTCAAGGCCTCAATAATTGTGACTATTTGTTAAATCTTAATTTATTTGAGCTGGTTCTATTGAATCATTGCATCAAGCATAGAGTGGATGGCGAAACATCGAGATGCATCGTGATAATTGTCCTAAATCGAATAGTATCGGGCTGGTGGTGGTCACAGACGTGTGGATCGAGATGCATCGTGGGGGCGACGGTGGCGCAGATGGTAGAGTGGGTCGTCTTGTGATCGGAAGGTCGGGGGTTCGAATCTCACCACCTGAAGGTGCATGCTGTCGTTGTGTCCTTGGGCAAGACACTTCACCCTCCTTGCCTCCAGTGTCTGCGTACATTGGTGTATGAATGGGTGAGAGGTTCCTTGCTGTAAAGCGCTTTGAGTGCCTAATGTAGGTGGAAAAGCGCTGTATAAGTTGAGACCATTTACCATTTACCATCGTGATAATTGTCCTAAATCGAATCGCATCGCAGCTCTGGTGTTGCAAGATGTATCTTAAATGAATCGGATCGTGGCAGGTGTATCGAGATGCGAATCGTATCGGAAGGAGGCCTAAGATTCCCATCCCTAGTACTCACCTTTTCTATCTCCATAGTCACAGTTTAATTACATTTAATGTTGTATCTCTGAATCACACGATGAGGGAAATATAGATTTGTGTTTTAATTCTGTTGCTGTTTTTGTCTGTAATGTACTTGTGTTTTGTGTGAAAATGGTTATGTACTCAATAAAATATGGTGACTGGATTTGTGACTTTTGAAATTATTATATTAATTGAAAATAGCTCCATAATAGTCATTAAAAAAGAAAAACAAAATCAGAATTGTACGGGATAGTTGTTACTGTACTCTATAGATGACACATGTGAAGCTAAAGTTGTTTCAATTTTATTAAGAACCAGTGACTTTATATTTTCATGGCACTGAAACAGACCTGGTGATGAAAAGCACTCATCTGTTTATGCAAATGAACTACAGTATCTAAGACATCACTATAATAAATCACCCAATAGCATGTTGAGCAAGCAGTTATAGCTAAGACATCAATAATTATCTAAATGTTGAGAGTTACATTATTAAAGAAAAAGGGAAGTGCATGGTGATGTTTTCCATTGTATTTACTCTGTTTGTAAATGTTATGTAAATGTCTGTGCACTTTGCATCATGTTTGGGCGAGTCCGTCTTCACAGTCGAGTTTACTGAACATCCACCCCATGTGGCTTACTTTGCAAAACAAAATCTAGCATCATCACCCTGAAACCGCCACACGCCATCTTGGCCTAATTCATGATTCATTTCACTCAAACCCCGTATTCATGAAAACCACATCTATACTGAAATAATTGCTACTAGGAGATAAACTATTATTATGACCTTTTAGGATGCTTTCAAGTAAAAAAACTACACCCCCACAGAGTGACACAACGTAAACATCTACAATCAAACTTGCCAACTCTGCCGATTCGAAAATGAAATATAAACAAGGAAGTAATGTCTTTAAAGTGTATATGACAGGTTTTAATGCTTTTGAAAATATGCCCTATTTAGATGGATAACCTGTTGTAAGTAAAAATTATCATTTTATTTCAGTGAAGCAGCAGTTTTATGAAGAAATGTTGAACAGGAAATTTATTTTTGTTTGAATTTTTAAGCCACTGACAGGAAGTGATGGCATCTCTGAAATCGCCCATATATGGTCATGTTTGAAGTTTTTAACTTAAGTGTCAGGCTAAAGAGTGTGCTGATAGTCCTTAGAGCCTATTAAAAAAAAAGCATCAACCTGCATCACTCTTTCTGCCTCTCCGTCTCCTCTGCACCGTCAGCCGGGGTGTGGCATGACTCCACCAACCACAGCACAACATACACACACACAAAAGCAGGACTTACCGGACATCCGGCTGAACTCTACGCTGGCCCTGGAGACGTGCCCTGTGATGTTTGCACTGGGAGGAGGCTCAACGCTGTGCAAACTTGTTTGAAATGTTTGGTTTCATACTGTGAGACTCACCTCCAGCCTCATCGTCAAGTCACTTCCCTAAAAAAACATCAGTTGGTGGATCCCTTACACGACCTCCAAGAAAACGTCTGCTTTGAGCACAATGAATTCAAGAGAATGTTTTGCCGCAGCGACCAGCAGCTGATCTGCTACATCTGCCTCGTGGAGACGCACAAGGGACACGACACTGTTCCAGCAGCAGCAGAGCGGGATCGCAGAAAGGCACAGCTTCAGGTTCAGAGAAACCCACTGCTGGAGATGATTGAGGATGAAGAAACAGACCTGGAGAAGCTCGGGCAGGAGGATGAGAATATTTCCCGCTCTGCTGAGGAGGCAGTGAGACACAATAGAGAGGGTTTCAATGAGCTCATCCGTGTTCTCGAAGAAAAAAGCTCTACAATTGAGCAGCAGATTCTCACCCAGCAGCAAATCCAACTGGGTCGAGTGAAGGAGCGTCAGAACCAACTGCATGAGGACGTCTCTGAGATGAACAAGGCAGTGTCTAAGCTGGATGAGCTGTCAGTCACACCAGACCATAACCACTTCCTACGCCACTTCAGTGCACTGTCCAACGCCATGAACAGGGCGCCCTCTCCCAGAGTCCAGGATTCAGGACACTTACGCTACTACGACGATACAAAGGCAGCCGTGTCAGAGGTCACGGAGAAGGTTCGAAATGCTTTGATCAGAGCTATGAGAAATGTCCCACTCCCCCCAGCTGAGCCCACCACCGTTCAACAGAGTGGCGCTTCTTGATTGTGGAAGTGTGTTCTTTCCTAGACTCAATAGATGAGGTAAAGTTGTGTGTGACCTTCAGTTCTAGGAAAACTGTCATTTATAATAATAATAATAATAATACGTATTTGGTAGATGGGTTTGATATTACACTATTTTGCATATAAATGAGTCTGAGGAATATTTAAACTCTTGCCATATTATTATTAGTAGTAGTAGTCATAGTACTATTGTTGTTGTTTTAACTGTATTGACATGTAACATTTTAACCATAGTTATCTTGATCTTTATATCGTGTCTTGATTGGAAAGCAGGTGAGTGACTAGTTGGTAATGTGAAGTGAAAATTGTTATGTACTCAATAAAATATGGTGACTGGATTTGTGACTTTTGAAATGATTATAAAAATTGAAAATAGCTGCTTAATATGGAGGACCGTGGCTGCCAAAACAATAAATAAATATATAAATAAATAAAATAAAGATATAAGTCGAGATAATAGTCGAACCTCGGATCCAGGAGGAACAATGCGGTTTTCGTCCCGGTCGTGGAACACTGGACCAGCTCTATACCCTTCATCGGGTGCTCGAGGGTTTGTGGGAGTTCGCCCAACCAGTCCACATGTGTTTTGTGGATCTGGAGAAAGCGTTTGACCGTGTCCCTCGTGGTGCCCTGTGGGGGGTGCTCCGGGAGTATGGGGTCCGGGGCCCTCTACTAAGGGCTGTCCGTTCCCTGTATGACCGCAGCAGGAGCTTGGTTCGCATTGCCGGCAGTAAGTCAGACCTGTTCCCGGTGCGTGTTGGTCTCCGGCAGGGCTGCCCTTTGTCACCGGTTCTGTTCATTACCTATATGGACAGAATTTCTAGGCGCAGCCAGGGGCCGGAGGGTGTCCGGTTTGGGAACCTCAGAATATCATCTCTGCTCTTTGCAGACGATGTTGTTCTGTTGGCTTCATCAAATCAGGACCTCCAGCGCGCACTGGGGCGGTTTGCAGCCGAGTGTGAAGCGGGCGGGATGAGGATCAGCACCTCCAAATCTGAGGCCATGGTTCTCCACCGGAAAAAGGTGGTTCTCCCGCTTCAGGTCGGTGGGGAGTCCTTGCCCCAAGTGGAGGAGTTCAAGTATCTCGGGGTCATGTTCACGAGTGAGGGACGGATGGAGCGTGAGATCGGTAGACGGATCGGTGCGGCGTCAGCAGTGATGCGGTCGCTGTATCGGACCGTTGTGGTGAAGAGGGAGCTGAGTCAGGGGGCGAAGCTCTCGATTTACCGATCGATCTACGTTCCCACCCTCACCTATGGTCATGAGATTTGGGTAATGACCGAAAGGACAAGATCGCGAATACAAGCGGCCGAAATGAGTTTCCTCCGCAGGGTGGCTGGGCGCACCCTCCGAGATCGGGTGAGGAGCTCAGTTACCCGGGAGGAGCTCGGACTCGAGCCGCTACTCCTCCACGTCGAAAGGAGCCAGCTGAGGTGGCTAGGGCATCTGTTCCGGATGCCTCCTGGTCGCCTCCCTCGGGAGGTGTTCCAGGCATGTCCCACTGGGAAGAGGCCTCGTGGAAGGCCCAGGACACGCTGGTGGGACTATGTCTCCGAGCTGGCCTGGTGTCGTCTCGGGGTCCCCCCACAACAGCTGGAGGAGGTGTGCGTGGATCGGGAAGTCTGGGCATCTCTGCTGAGACTGCTGCCCCCGCGACCCGGCCCCGGATAAAGCGGAAGAACATGGATGGATGGATGGAAATAAAGATAATTTGCAAAGAAATGCATGCATTTATTTAGTCATATATTTATTTATTTTTGTATGTATTTATTTATTTGTGTTTTTATGTATGTATTTCTGTATTTCTCTTAATGTATGCAAATCATGGGGTGGGTCTGGATGCCGCTGCTGTAAGGTGATTGGTTAATCTTTCTCCGTGCACACATGGCATGTCCAGCATAGGCACTGCCAAACACGAGCTCTGCTTCAGTCTATTGACAGTGTCACAGAGCGGGTCATCTGGAGGATTGGCAGTTCGAATCCAGCAGGGGCACACTGTCGTCGTGTCCTTGGGCAAGACACTTCACCTGCTTTGCTCCCAGTGTCTGCGTACATTGGTGTATGAATGAGCGTGTGAATGGGTGAGTGGATCCTTGCTGGAAAGGACTTTGAGTGCCTGATGTAGGTGGGAAAGCGCTAGACTATAAAGAGAGTTCATGTTTGGCTGTGTCTATGCTGGAGGCGAGATTCAAACCCCTGACCTTCTGATCATGAGACTACCAGCTCTACCAACTGCGCCACTGATGCCTTTCTACACTCTTTCCAGTAAGGATCCACTCACCCATTCACACGCTCATTCATACACCAGTGTACGCAGACACTGGGGACAATGCAGGTGAAGTGTCTTGCCCAAGGACACAACGACAGTGTGCCCCTGCAGGATTCAAACTGCCAATCCTCCAGTCACATGATGACCCGCTCTGTGACACTGTCAATAGACTGAAGCAGAGCTCGTGTTTGGCAGTGTCTATGCTGGACAAGCCATGTGTGCATGGAGAAAGATTAACCAATCACTTTACAGCAGCGGCATTCAGACCCACCCCATGATTTGCATACATTAAGAGAAATACAGAAATAAATACAGAAATAAATAAATAAATACAGAAATAAATAAATAAATAAAAAATAATGCATAAATAAATGAATAAAAAATAAATAAATACAGAAAAACGGAAATAAAATACAAAATTAAATAAATAAATACAGAAGTAAATAAATAAAAACAAAAATGAATGCATAAATAAATAAATATATAAATAAATGAATACACTTATTACAATAAATGCATGCATTTCATAGCAAATGTTATCTTTATTATCTTTATTTGATTTATTTATATGTTTATTTATATATTTATTTATTGTTTTGGCAGCCACGGTCCTCCATACCTTAATAGCGCTCTGAACACAAATGAAGAGTCAATTAGTTAACGGCAGATAACGTCATTAAAAAAAAAAATGAAAAAATCCGAATCGTTTTGGATATCTAACTATAGATGATACTTGTGCAGATTCAAACAGATCCGGAAACAACCAAGACTTTCGTTTATGATGGAGAAAGTGGTGCGTGTATTTGCAGTCTCGGATTGCTCAAGCACAAGTAGAATTGGTTCCACTTAAAGAAACCAGTTCTCGATTCCGAAAACCTAACTGCAGAAAATGATTTAATTTAAGTTACACAATACTTTACAAGGAAATAAATAGAAACACACTCAGAGAATAGGCAGGCTGGAAAAATGCTTTAACAGGGAAAGGCAGGCTGTGTTTGCCCCAGTTATGTTAAACGTTTTGAGCATTTATTTTATTACATATATTTCTATTGTTGAAAAATACTAAATAAAACCAGTTCTACTAGAAGAAAACGCTTTGAAACCATAAAACGCTTTTTAACCATAGTTATCTTGATCTTTATATCTGGTCTTGTTTTCTGTAATGTGTTTTGTGTGAAAATTGTTATGTACTCAATAAAATGTGTTGACTAGCTTTGTGAGTTTTGAAATTATTATATTAATTGAAAATAGCTCCATAATAGTCATTAAAAAAGAAAAAGAAAATCGTATGGGATAGTTGTTACTGTACTCTATAGATGACACATGTGAAGCTAAAGTTGTTTCAACTTTATTAAGAACCAGTGACTTTATATTTTCATGGCACTGAAACAGACCAGGCAATGAAAAGCACTCATCTGTTTATGCAAATGAACTACAGTATCTCAGACATCACTATAATAAATCACCCAATAGCATGTTGAGCAAGCAGTTATAGCTAAGACATCAATAATTATCTAAATGTTGAGAGTTACATTATTAAAGAAAAAGGTAAGTGCATGGTGATGTTTTCCATTGTATTTACTCTGTTTGTAAATGTTATGGAAATGTCTGTGCACTTTGCATCATGTTTGGGCGAGTCCGTCTTCACAGTCGAGTTTACTGAACATCCACCCCATGTAGCTTACTTTGCAAAACGAAATCTAGCATCATCACCCTGAAACCGCCACACGCCATCCTGGCCTAATTCATGATTCATTTCACTCAAACCCCGTATTCATGAAAACCACATCTGTACTGAAGTAATTGCTACCAGGAGATAAACTATTATTATGACCTTTTAGGCTGCTTTCACGGCCAAGTCAAAAAAACTACACCCCCACAGAGTGACACAACGTAAACATCTACAATCAAACTTGCCAACTCTCCCGATTCGAAAATGAAATATAAACAAGGAAGTAATGTCTTTAAAGTGTATATGACAGGTTTTAATGCTTTTGAAAATATGATAAAATATGATAAAAATGATAATTATTACTTACAACAGGTAATCCATCTAAATAAGGCTATTTAGATGGATTACCTGTTGTAAGTAATAAGTATCATTTTTATTTCAGTGAAGCAGCAATTTTATGAAGAAATGTTGAACAGGAAAGTAATTTTTGTTAGAATTTTTAAGCCACTGACAGGAAGTGATGGCATCTCTGAAATCGCCCATATATGGTAATGTTTGAAGCCGTTGAGGGGGAAAATAAAGAGGAGAAAAATGTAAACTTTCTATAATCGCCCCAAAACTGTAACAAATGCTGAATTAGGAATATAGTCAAACAATCAATCAATCAAAGTTGATTTAATATTTAATATTAAACACTTACTTAATAAGTCCAAGAAAGACATACATGGAGAGGACCAAAGTAGTTCGACAGCCCATACTTACATAAATAACGGAAGACTAACGTGTTAGCATCATGCTACATGCTAATGCTAGCTATAACTGACGTTTTTCGCTCCTACTGAACAATCTGCTGCCGGTCAGTTGACGACCAAACCAAACGTCCAGCTGAACTCTGCGCTGGCCCTGGAGACGTGCCCTGTGATGTTTGCACTGGGAGGAGGCTCCAAGCTGTGCAGACTTGTTTGAAATGTTTGGTTTCATACTGTGAGACTCACCTTCAGCCTCTTCGTCAAGTCACTCCCCTAAGAAAACATCAGTTGGTGGATCCCTCACACAACCTCCATGAAAACGTCTGCTTTGAGCACAATGAATTCAAGAGAATGTTTTGCCGCAGCGACGAACAGCTGATCTGCTACATCTGCCTCGTGGAGACGCACAAGGGACACGACACTGTTCCAGCAGCAGCAGAGCGGGATCTCAGACAGGAACACCTTCAGGTTCAGAGAAACCCACTGCTGAAGATGATTAAGGATGAAGAAACAGACCTGGAGAAGCTCCGGCAGGAGGATGAGAATATTTCCCGCTCTTCTAAGGAGGAAGTGAAACACAATAGAGAGAGTTTCAATGATCTCAGTGTGGCCATACTTTGCTCTGCCCAATCCCGTCAGACCTTGGAAGCTAAGCAGGGAAGGGCCTGGTCGGTACTTGGATGGGAGACACCAGGAAGCCTGGCGAATGTAGCGAGTGAGTGATTGGTGGTGGTCGGGGGGGGGCGATGACGCGGACTGGTTGCCTCGCTTCCGTCAGTAGAGGCAGCTGTGGCTACAACAGTAGCTTACCACCACAGAGTATGGAGTGAATGAATAATGACGACAGTGTAGCGCTTTGAGAAACTTGGTAATACAAGCTTGTAAAGCGCAATACAAGTGTAAGGCATTATTATTATTCTCAAACAAAAAAGCTCTTCAATTGAGCAGCAGATCCTCACCCAGCAGCAAATCCAACGGGGTCGAGTGAAGGAGCATGGCACTGAAACAGACCTGGTGATGAAAAGCACTCATCTGTTTATGCAAATGAACTACAGTATCTAAGACATCACAATAATAAATCCCCCAATGAGATGTTGAGCAAGCAGTTATAGCTAAGACATCAATAATTATCTAAATATTGAGAGTTACATTATTAAAGAAAAAGGGAAGTGCATGGTGATGTTTTCCATTGTATTTACTTGTTTGTAAATGTTATGTAAATGTCTGTGCACTTTGCATCATGTTTGGGCGAGTCCGTCTTCACAGTCGAGTTTACTGAACATCCACCCCTCTCTCATAGGGGGCTTCTGAACCGCTCTTTGTCTGACCCGTCACCTAGGACCTGTTTGCCCTGGGAGACCCTACCAGGGGCACAAAGCCCCTGACAACATAGCCCCCAGGATCAGTCAGGTGCTCAAACCCCTCCACCACGTTAAGGTGAAGGTTCCAGGAGGGCATACTAATTTCCTCGCAAATATGATCTACTCAAGCAGTTTACATCCTTCATTTCATTTGACTTGTTAAGCACCTGTCCCCGTGTTCTACAGTCAGTGTTTATGCTGCTCTGATGGAGTGTAACATGAATTATATTGTGTCCACGACGATATAAAAAATTACAACGATATCAAAATTATATCGCGATAACGATATGCGATACGATATGGCCCACCCCGAAGTGCAGCCATAATTTATAAGTTACACAATGTTTTACGAGGAAATAGAATTATAGAAACACGCTCAAAGAAAAGGCAGGTTGGATAAATGCAACATGTGTGACTTTGTACAGCAAAGGCGCAGGAATATTGGAGAACGTTATGACAAAACTTTCCCTAAAATAGTTTACATATGAGTCTAAAAATTACAATAATTACCAGTAATGCAACTATTACATTTATAAAAAAGGTAAACGGCGACAGACATTCATCAAATTGTCAATGTCATGGCACTGAGGCTGGCACACACTGGCTTATGCACTGCAGCTCATAATATATACACTAGAGGTTAGATTTTAGGCCCGAGCCCGGCGCCGAGATTTAACGCATGACAGTCGGGTTTGAGTCGGGTCGGGCTTCGAGTTTTTTTTTTATTCATATTTTTTATTTATGTCATTATAATCCATCCATCCATCCATCCATTTTCTTCCACTTTATCCGGGGCCGGGTCGCGGGGGCAGCAGCCTCAGCAGAGATGCCCAGACTTCCCGATCCACGCACACCTCCTCCAGCTGTTCTGGGGGGACCCCGAGGCGACACCAGGCCAGCTCGGAGACATAGTCCCACCAGCGTGTCCTGGGCCTTCCACGAGGCCTTCCATGTTTTTTTTTTTATTCATATTTTTTATTTATGTCATTATAATAACTAATAAAAATCTATGTTATAGGCTTAGTCCATTGGATACAAAACGTGGTTATACTCAGGGAGGTGGCGCACGTGCTGTTGTGTTGTCACGTTTGAGCAGCATGGTCAGGCTTTGATACCGGCGCCACAGTGAACATCGCTATTCACTCAGGACAGCGTTTCATTTACAGGATAAATAAGCAGTTTGGTTCCTGTTACTGCTTAAAAAGTAGCTTTTGTAAATGCAGCGCGATGTTTATGAACAACGAGGCGCAGGAGGAGGATAGAGAGACATCGAGCTGAGGCTCGGGTACGTAACCTGCCCCCACGCCGAGCACATCTCTAGGCTTGCCCAGGTATGTGTACCTCTCACACTCGGTGCTGCTGCTGAATGTACTGCGCAGATGCTCCTATCCGAGCCTTAAATAAATAGTTTACGTCGGGTTTGTTTCGGGCTCGGGCCGATAATTCAAGTTATTTGCTCAGGCCCGGTCCGGGTCGGGCTTTAGGCCCGCGGGCTCGGATCGGGCTTGATATTTTGAGCCTGGTCTAACCTCTAATACACACAGACACACTTTCACATGTGACGAGACTTTGGGACGGAGCTCTCAATGACACCAGAAAGTGAAACTAATAGCTGCAAAATCAATAATTCCCCCTGTATAAACAAATTCTCTAACTTAAGTGTCAGGCTAAAAAGTGTGCTGATAGTCCTTAGAGCCTATTAAAAAAAGCATCAACCTGCATCACTCTTTCTGTCTCTCCCTCTCCTCTGCACCGTCAGCCGGGGTGTGGCATGACTCCACCAACCACAGCACGACACAAACACACACACACACACAGGTATTTTACTAGGAGTAAGAGACTGCACTCACGGTTACCAGACACGGAGACGGCGCAGAGAGCATCGGACCACAAAGCTTGGAGTTGTTCAATTTGTTTCGATCCTCTGAAGCATCCGGTTCCCTGTAGACACAGCTTCTGCATAGACTGTGTTCATACCCACTGGGACGAAGTGGAGCAGAAGCCGTACAGCTGTCCCAACTGCAACAAGAGCCTCATCTCGACGTCTACGCCAGTCAACAACATCCAGATGGCAGCTCCAGGGGAAGCAGGACCTATCGGAGGTCCGGCTGACCAACCCGAACATCCAGCTGAACTCGTCGCTGGCCCTGGAGACGTGCCCTGTGATGTTTGCACTGGGAGGAAGCTCAAAGCTGTGCAAACTTGTTTGAAATGTTTGGTTTCATACTGTGAGACTCACCTCCAGCCTCATCGTCAAGTCACTCCCCTAAGAAATCATCAGTTGGTGGATCCCTCACACAACCTCCAAGAAAACGTCTGCTTTGAGCACAATGAATTCAAGAGCATGTTTTGCCGCCGCGACCAGAAGCTGATCTGCTACATCTGCCTCGTAAAGACGCACAAGGGACATGACACTGTTACAGCAGCAGCAGAGCGGGATCTCAGACAGGAACACCTTCAGGTTCAGAGAGACCCACTGCTGAAGATGATTAAGGATGAAGAAACAGACCAGGAGAAGCTCCGGCAGGAGGATGAGAATATCTGCCGCTCTGCTGAGGAGGCAGTGAGACACAATAGGGAGGGTTTCAATAAGCTCATCCGTCGTCTCAAACAAAAGAGCTCTACAATTGAGCAGCAGATTCTCACCCAGAAGCAAATCCAACGGGATCGAGTGAAGGAGCGTCAGAACCAACTGAATAAGGACGTCTCTGAGATGAACAAGGCAGTGTCTAAGCTGGATGAGCTGTCAGTCACACCAGACCACAACCACTTCCTACGCCACTTCAGGGCACTGTTCAACGACATGAACAGGGCGCCCTCTCCCAGAGTCCAGGATTCAGGACACTTACGCTACTACGACAATACAAAGGCAGCCGTGTCAGAGGTCACGGAGAAGGTTCGGATCGCTTTGACCAGAGCTATGAAAAATGTCCCACTCCCCCCGGCTGAGCCCACCACCGTTCAACAGAGTGGCTGAAACCATGGCTCCTCTTCACAGAGTTCAGACCGTCTTCCCTAAATCTTGACAAACCGAAGTGGCGCATCCTGATTGTGGAAGTGTGTTCTTAGCTAGACTCAATAGATGAGGTAAAGTTGGATGTGACCATCAGTTCTAGGAAATTTATTATATTAATAATAATACGTATTTGGTAGATGGGTTTGATATGACACTATTTTGCATATAAATGAGTGAGGAATATTTAAACTCTTGCCATATTATTAGTAGTAATAGTAGTAGTAGTAGTAGTAGTAGTAGTAGTAGTAGTAGTAGTAGTAGTAGTAGTAGTAGTAGTAGTAGTAGTAGTAGTAGTACTATTGTTGTTTTAACTGTATTGACATGTAACATTTAACCATAGTTATCTTGATCTTTATATCGTGTCTTGATTGGAAAGCAGGTGAGTGACTAGTTGGTAATATAATGTCAAATGTTTTTGAATGCATTTACTAGTTTTCATTACCAGCTAGTCATCCTTCTGCTGTCTAATCCTCCTATTGCCTGTTTCCTGGGAGAGCACCTGTGTTTGAGCAGGTACTCCCCTTTTCTATCTCCATAGTCACAGTTTAATTACATTTAATCTTGTATCTCTGAATCACACGATGAGGGAAATATTGATGTGTGTTTTAATGATGTTGTTGTTGCTGTTTTCGTCTGTAATGTAATGTTTTGTGTGAAAATGGTTATGTACTCAATAAAATATGGTGACTGGATTTGTGACTTTTGAAATTATTATATTAATTGAAAATAGCTCCATAATAGTCATTAAAAAGAAAAACAAAATCAGAATCGTATGGGATAGTTGTTACTGTACTCTATAGATGACACATGTGAAGCTAAAGTTGTTTCAATTTTATTAAGAACCAGTGACTTTATATTTTCATGGCACTGAAACAGACCTGGTGATGAAAAGCACTCATCTGTTTATGCAAATGAACTACAGTATCTAAGACATCACTATAATAAATCACCCAATAGCATGTTGAGCAAGCAGTTATCGCTAAGACATCAATAATTATCTAAATGTTGAGAGTTACATTATTAAAGAAAAAGGGAAGTGCTGTGTTTGTAAATGTTATGTAAATGTCTGTGCACTTTGCATCATGTTTGGGCGAGTCCGTCTTCACAGTCGAGTTTACTGAACATCCACCCCATGTGGCTTACTTTGCAAAACAAAATCTAGCATCATCACCCTGAAACCGCCACACGCCATCCTGGCCTAATTCATGATTCATTTCACTCAAACCCCGTATTCATGAAAACCACATCTGTACTGAAGTAATTGCTACCAGGAGATAAACTATTATTATGACCTTTTAGGATGCTTTCACGGCCAAGTAAAAAAAAAACTACACCCCCACAGAGTGACACAACGTAAACATCTACAATCAAACTTGCCAACTCTCCCGATTCAAAAATGAAATATAAATAAGGAAGTAATGTCTTTAAAGTGTATATGACAGGTTTTAATGCTTTTGAAAATATGCCTTATTTAGATGGATTACCTGTTGTAAGTAATAATTATCATTTTATTTCAGTGAAGCAGCAATTTTATGAAGAAATGTTGAATATTAATATGTAATTTTTTGGGGAATTTTAAGCCACTGACAGGAAGTGATGGCATCTCTGGATTCGCCCATATATGGTCATGTTTGAAGCCGTTGAGGGGAAAATAAAGGAGAAAAATCTAAATTTTCTATAATCACGCAAAAACTATAACAAATGCTGAATTAGGAATATAGTCAATCAATCAAGCATGATTTAAAAACAGGAAGGGAGTCAGCCTGTCTAATACACAGAGGCAGTTTGGGACCAACCACAGAAAAAGCTCGGTCTCCTCTGAGTTTGCGGTGGGTCCGAGGAACCATGAGCAGCGATTGGTCCACCGATCGTAGCGAACGTGTCGGGGAGTATGACACGAGCAGGTCGGATAGATAACACGGAGCAAGACCTTTGAGGCATTTAAACACAAATAAAAGAATTTTAAAATCAATTCTGTATTTGATTGGAAGCCAGTGAAGGGAAGACAAAACAGGTGAAATGTGATCATGCTTTCGTGAGCCAGTTAAAAGACGCGCTGCGGCGTTCTGAACCAGCTGCAGGCGTGCAAGCGAGGACTGACTAATGCCGGTGTACAGAGCGTTACAGTAGTCCAGCCGCGTCGTCACAAAAGCATGAATCAAAATTTCAAAGTGGTGACTAGAAAGTGAGGACTTTATTTTTGCAAGCTGCCTCAGATGGAAAAAACTGGCCTTCACCACAGCACTAACCTGCTGGTCAAATTTAAAATCCTGATCCATTTTAACACCAAGGTGTTAAGGGTCCCAGGTTTGCAGAGGCAACTCTACCATTGCTAGGCCCAACTAGTAGAACCTCTGTCTTTTTATCATTGAAATGCAGAGAGTTAGCGGACATCCAGGATTTGATTTTATCAACGCACTCTAGAAGTTGAGTGGCACTGAACGCATTCTCACGCTTAAGGGGCACATAGATTTGGCTGTCATCAGCATATAAGTGAAATGACACCCCAAATCTACGGAGAACAGATCCTAGCGGAAGCAGATACAATGAAAACAAAAGTGGTCAGAGAATGGACCCTTGTGGTACACCACATGACAAGGGAGCTGTGTAGTCAGTAATTTTAACACAGAAACTCCTTTGTTAAGTAGACTCTGAACCATTTCAGAGCATAACCCCGAATGCCGACCGAATTTTGAAGACGACACAGGAGGATTTCATGATCCACTGTGTTGAACGCAGCTGTCAGGTCCAACAGCACCAATGCCACAGTGTGGCCAGAGCCCTTTTGTAAATCCAGCGCGTTGTTTATGAACAACGAGGCAGAGGAGGAGGAGAGAGAGACGGAAAAGAGGAGACAGAGACATTGAGCTGAGGCTCGGGTACGTAACCGGCCCCCACGCCGAGCACATCTCTGGGCCTGCCCAGGTATGTGTACCTCTCACACTCTGTGCTGCTGCTGAATGTACAGCGCAGATGCTCCTATCCGAGCCTTAAATAAATAGTTTACGTCTGGTTTGTTTCGGGCTCGGGCCGATAATTCAAGTTAATTGCTCGGGCTCGGTCCGGTGTCGGGCTTTAGGCCCGCGGGCTCGGGTCGGGTCGGGCTTGTATTTTTGGGCCCGATCTAACCTCTAATACACACAGACACACTTTCAGAATCAGAATCCGAATAGATTTTATTCACCGTTGTTTGAGAACAGGTTCACAAGCTAGGATTTTTTCTTGATGTGGACGTGCAACATAAAACATAACACAGAATTTAGATAAAATTAGGCTATACAACTTTAAACTATAAGGCTTTAGGGAGCATGCATAAGGAATATTAATAAATAAGATACACAATAAAAAGTAAAAAGTAAAATATGGTAAGACGACAACAATAGACGTCGAACAACAGTGGGATTATATTTACAGAGGAGTAGGAGTAAAAAGTAAAGTGATAAGTGACAGCAGCGTGTCTAAGAGTGGAAACACCACACAGTGCAAACGAGCAGATACATCCATGAGTCTGTGACTAAGTTATTGGGTCTTGTTATCGTTCATGAGTCTGATGGCGAAAAAACTGTTCAAGTGGCGGGAGGTATGGGTCTGGATAAACCGTAGCCTCCTGCCTGAGGGGAGAGGGGTGAATAGTCCGTGTCCAGGGTGAGAAGGGTCAGCTGTGATCCGACCCACACGCCTCCGGGTCCTGGAGGTGAACAGGTCCTGAAGAGATGGGAGCTCACAGCCGATCACCTTCTCTGCAGCACGCTCAATGCGCTGCAGTCGGTGCTTGTCCCGTTCTGTAGCGCAGGGGAACCACACGGTGATGGAGGAGGTGAGGATGGACTCGATGATGGCCGTGTAGAACTGCACCAGCATCCTGGTTGGCAGCTTAAGATTCTTCAGCTGCCGCAGGAAGAACATCCTCTGCTGGGCCTTCTCGATGAGGGAGCAGATGGTCGGCTCCCATTTGAGGTCCTGGGTGATGGTGGTGCCCAGGAAACGGAAGGAGTCTATGATGGAAATGGGGGTGGGAGAGTCTGTCAGGTTAAGGGGGGACGGGACGAGACTTTGGGACGGAGCTCTCAATGAACCAGAAAGTGAAACTAATTCCTGCAAAATCAATAATTCCACCTCTATAAACAAATTCTCTAACTTAAGTGTCAGGCTTATAAGTGTGCCGATAGTCCTTAGAGCCTATTAAAAAAAAGCATCAACCTGCATCCCTCTTTCTGCCTCTCCCTCTCCTCTGCACCGTCAGCCGGGGTGTGGCATGACTCCACCAACCACAGCACGACACACACACACACACAGGTATTTTACTGGGAGTAAGAGACTGCACTCACGGTTACCAGACACGGAGACGGCGCAGAGAGCATCGGACCACAAAGCTTTGAGTTGTTCAATTTGTTTCGATCCTCTGAAGCATCCGGTTCCCTGTGGACACAGCTTCTGCATAGACTGTGTTCATACCCACTGGGACGAAGTGGAGCAGAAGCTGTACAACTGTCCCAACTGCAGGAAGAGCCTCATCCCAAGGTCTACGCCGGTCAACAACATCAAGATGGCAGCTTCAAGGGCAGGACTTACCAGACGTCCGGCTGAACGTCCAGCTGAACTCTGCGCTGGCCCTGGAGACGTGCCCTGTGATGTTTGCACTGAGAGGAAGCTCAAAGCTGTGCAGACTTGTTTGAAATGTTTGGTTTCATACTGTGAGACTCACCTTCAGCCTCATCGTCAAGTCACTTCCCTAAAAAAACATCAGTTGGTGGATCCCTCACACGACCTCCAAGAAAACGTCTGCTCTGAGCACAATGAATTCAAGAGAATGTTTTGCCGCCGCGACGAACAGCTGATCTGCTACATCTGCCTCGTGGAGACGCACAAGGGACATGACACTGTTCCAGCAGCAGCAGAGCGGGATCTCAAACAGGCACAGATTCAGGCTCAGAGAAACCCACTGCTGAAAATGATTAAGGATGAAGAAACAGACCTGGAGAAGCTCCGGCAGGAGGCTGAGAATATTTCCCGCTCTGCTGAGGAGGCAGTGAGACACAATAGCGAGGGTTTCAATGAGCTCATCCGTCTTCTCAAACAAAAAAGCTCTACAATTGAGCAGCAGATTCTCATCCAGCAGCAAATCCAACTGGGTCGAGTGAAGGAGCGTCAGAACCAACTGCATGAGGACGTCTCCGAGATGAAGAGGACAATGTCTGAGCTGGATGAACTGTCTGTCACACCAGACCACAACCACTTCCTACGCCACTTCAGTGCACTGTTCAACGCCATGAACAGGGCGCCCTCTCCCAGAGTCCAGGATTCAGGACACTTACGCTACTACGATGATACAAAGGCAGCCGTGTCAGAGGTCACGGAGAAGGTTAGGATCGCTTTGACCGAAGGTATGACAAATGTCACTTTCTCCGGTAATGTTTTATTCCACCCGGCTGAGCCCACCACCGTTCAACAGAGTGGCTGAAACCATGGCTCCTCTTCACAGAGTTCAGACCATTTTTTCCCTGAATCCTTGCAAACCGGAGTGGTGCATCTTGATTGTGGAAGTGTGTTCTTTCCTAGACTCAATAGATGAGGTAAAGTTGTGTGTGAGCATCAGTTCTAGGAAAACTGTCATTTATAATAATAATACGTATTTGGTAGATGGGTTTGATATGACACTATTTTGCATATAAATGAGTTTGATAAATATTTAAACTCTTGCCATATTATTATTATTAGTAATAGTAGTTGTATTATTGTTGTTGTTTTAACTGTATTGACATGTAACATTTTAACCATAGTTATCTTGATCTTTATATCTGGTCTTGTTTTCGTCTGTAATGTACTTGTGTTTTGTGTGAAAATGGTTATGTACTCAATAAAATATGGTGACTGGATTTGTGAGTTTTGAAATTATTATACTAATTGAAAATAGCTCCATAATAGTCATTAAAAAGAAAAACAAAATTAGAATTGTATGGGATAGATGTTACTGTACTCTATAGATGACACATGTGAAGCTAAAGTTGTTTCAATTTTATTAAGAACCAGTGACTTTATATTTTCATGGCACTGAAACAGACCTGGCAATGAAAAGCACTCATCTGTTTATGCAAATGAACTACAGTATCTAAGACATCACTATAATAAATCACCCAATAGCATGTTGAGCAAGCAGTTATAGCTAAGACATCAATAATTATCTAAATGTTGAGAGTTACATTATTAAAGAAAAAGGGAAGTGCATGGTGATGTTTTCCATTCCATTTACTTGTTTGTAAATGTTATGTAAATGTCTGTGCACTTTGCATCATGTTTGGGCGAGTCCCTCTTCACAGTCGAGTTTACTGAACATCCACCCCATGTGGCTTACTTTGCAAAACAAAATCTAGCATCATCACCCTGAAACCGCCACACGCCATCTTGGCCTAATTCATGATTCATTTCACTCAAACCCCGTATTCATGAAAACCACATCTGTACTGAAGTAATTGCTACCAGGAGATAAACTATTATTATGACCTTTTAGGCTGCTTTCACGGCCAAGTCAAAAAAACTACACCCCCACAGAGTGACACAACGTAAACATCTACAATCAAACTTGCCAACTCTGCCGATTCGAAAATGAAATAAACAGGGAAGTAATATGAGGATGAGAATATTTCCGGCTCTACTGAGGAGGCAGTGAGAGAGAGGGTTTCAATGAGCTCATCCGTGTTCTCAAACAAAATTCTCCAAAAATTAGCCGCAGATTCTCACCCAGCAGCAAGTCCAACAGGGTTGAGTGAAGGAGCATCAGAACCAACTGCTTGACGACATCTCCTGAAAAGGACAGTGTCTGAGCTGGATGAACTGTCAGTCACACCAGACCACAACCAATTTGCATCGCTTTGACCGAAGGTATGAAAAAAGTCACAGTTTCTCAGGTCGATGTTTTACTTTACCCGGCTGAGCCCACCACTAAAGAGGGCTTTCTGAAATATGCCTGCGATATCACACTGTTCACTAATGGAGGACATAACGTGGTGTCCCTGACTGAGGACAACAGAAGAGCCACGTTAAAAGCAAGACAGGGCTATTCTGCAAATGACCGTGCATGTCATGCCCTGAGCAGAGAAGTCCTGCCTGACAGATGTTACTGGGAGGTGCAGTGCGAGGGTTCAGGCGTCCGTGTAGTCGTCGGCAAACATTCTGGCTATAATTCATTTGATGGCCGGTTTTCTGTCATTCTACAGAGTGGCAGAAACAATGGCTCTCCTTCACAGAGTTCAGACCGTCTTCCCTGAATCCCTACAAACCGGCCTCCAGGTGCAACGCAAAGCGACATCGATAAGAGGCGTTGTTAATGAAGGAGTCATACGGTTCCGATGGATTGGTCGTGTAGAAGTTAAACCGGTTCTCGATTCCCAACCTTAAGTGCAGCCATGATTTATAAGTTACAGAATGCTTTACGAGGAAATAGAATTATAGAAACACGCTCAGCGATAAGGCAGGTTGGATAAATGCCTTAACAGGGAAAGGCTGGCTGTGTTTGGTCCAGTTTTGTTATGATGCCACCTTGCCCTACGATCAGCTGCTCCTATTGTTATTCAACGCAACATGTGTGACTTTCTAGAGCAAAGGCGTAGGAATATTGGAGAACGTTATGAAGAAACTTTCCCTAAAATAGTTTGCATATGAATCTAAAAATTACAATAATTACCAGTAATGCAACTATTACAGCGACAGAGACATTCATCAAATTGTCAATGTCATAGCACTGAGGCTGACTTTCACATGTGATGAGACTTTGGGACGGAGCTCTCAATGAACCAGAAAGTGAAACTAATACCTGCAAAATCAATAATTCCCCCTCTATAAACAAATTCTCTAACTTAAGTGTCAGGCTAAAGAGTGTGCTGATAGTCCTTAGAGCCTATTAAAAAAAACATCAACCTGCATCCCTCTTTCTGCCTCTCCCTCTCCTCTGCACCGTCAGCCGGGGTGTGGCATGACTCCACCAACCACAGCACGACACAAACACACAGGTATTTTACTGGGAGTAAGAGACTGCGCTCACGGTTACCAGACAGGGAGACGGCGCAGAGAGCATCGGACCACAAAGCTTTGAGTTGTTCAATTTGTTTCGATCCTCTGAAGCATCCGGTTCCCTGTAGACACAGCTTCTGCATAGACTGTGTTCATACCCACTGGGACGAAGTGGAGCAGAAGCTGTACAACTGTCCCAACTGCAGGAAGAGCCTCATCCCAAGGTCTACGCTGGTCAACATCAAGATGGCAGCTTCAGGAGAAGCAGGACTTACTGGACGTCCGGCTGACCAAACCGAATATTCGGATGACGACCACATCGAATATTCGGATGACGACCAAACCGAATATTCGGACGACGACCAAACCGAACCTTCGGATGACGACCAAACCGAACATCCGGCTGAACTCTACGCTGGCCCTGGAGACGTGCCCTGTGATGAGTGCACTGGGAGGAAGCTCAAAGCTGTGCAGACTTGTTTGAAATGTTTGGTTTCATACTGTGAGGCTCACCTCCAGCCTCATCGTCAAATCACTCCCCTAAGAAATCATCAGTTGGTGGATCCCTTACACAACCTCCAAGAAAATATCTGCTCTGAGCACAATGAATTCAAGAGAATGTTTTGCCGCCGCGACGAACAGCTGATCTGCTACATCTGCCTCGCGGAGACGCACAAGGGACATGACACTGTTCCAGCAGCAGCAGAGCGGGATCTCAAACAGGCACAGCTTCAGGTTCAGAGAGACCCACTGCTGAAGATGATTGAGGATGAAGAAACAGACCTGGAGAAGCTCTGGCAGGAGGCTGAGAATATTTCCCGTTCTGCTGAGGAGGCAGTGAAACACAATTGGGAGGGTTTCAATGAGCTCATCCGTGTTCTCGAGGAAAAAAGCTCTACAATTGAGCAGCAGATTCTCACCCAGCAGCAAATCCAACTGGATCGAGTGAAGGAGCATCAGAACCAACTGCATGAGGACGTCTACGAGATGAAGAGGGCAGTGTATGAGCTGGATGAACTGTCTGTTACACCAGACCACAACCACTTCCTACGCCACTTCAATGCACTGTTCAACGCCATGAACAGGGCGCCCTCTCCCAGAGTCCAGGATTCAGGACACTTACGCTACTACGACGATACAAAGGCAGCCGTGTCAGAGATCTTGAGGAAGGTTCGAAACGCTTTTATCAGAGCTATGAGAAATGTCCCACTTTCCCCGGCTGAGCCCACCACCGTTCAACAGAGTGGCGCTTCTTGATTGTCGAAGTGTGTTCTTTCCTAGACTCAATAGATGAGGTAAAGTTGTGTGTGACCATCAGTTCTAGGAAAACTGTCATTTATAATAATAATGATACGTATTTGGTAGATGGCTTTGATATGACACTATTTTGCATAAAAATGAATATTTAAACTCTTGCCATATTATTATTAGTAGTAGTAGTCGTAGTACTATTGTTGTTGTTTTAACTGTATTGACATGTAACATTTTAAGCATAGTTATCTTGATCTTTATATCTTGTCTTGATTGGAAAGCAGGTGAATGACTAGTTGGTAATGTAATGTAAAATGTTTTTGAATGCATTTACTAGTTTTCATTACCAGCTAGTCATCCTTCTAGTAATCCTCCTATTGCTTGTTTCCTGGGAGAGCACCTGTGTTTGAGCAGGTACTCACCTTTTCTATCTCCATAGTCACAGTTTAATTACATTTAGTCTTGTGTCTCTGAATTACACAATGAGGGATATATAGATGTGTGTTTTAATGATGTTGTTGTTGCTGTTTTCGCCTGTAATGTACTTGTGTTTTGTGTGAAAATAGTTATGTACTCAATAAAATTTGGTGACTGGATTTGTGACTTTTGAAATTATTATATTAATTGAAAATAGCTCCATAATAGTCATTAAAAAAGAAAAACAAAATCAGAATTGTATGGGATAGATGTTACTGTACTCTATAGATGACACATGTGAAGCTAAAGTTGTTTCAATTTTATTAAGAACCAGTGACTTTATATTTTCATGGCACTGAAACAGACCTGGCAATGAAAAGCACTCATCTGTTTATGCAAATGAACTACAGTATCTAAGACATCACTATAACAAATCACCCAATAGCATGTTGAGCAAGCAGTTATAGCGAAGACATCAATAATTATCTAAATGTTGAGAGTTACATTATTAAAGAAAAAAGGAAGTGCTGTGTTTGTAAATGTTATGTAAATGTCTGTGCACTTTGCATCATGTTTGGGCGAGTCCGTCTTCACAGTCGAGTTTACTGAACATCCACCCCATGTGGCTTAATTTGCAAAACAAAATCTAGCATCATCACCCTGAAACCGCCGCACGCCATCTTGGCCTAATTCATGATTCATTTCACTCAAAGTTAGCCCTCGTGGCGTCCTTCAATTTTGCACCCTTTAATGTAAAAAAATGTACACTTCAAAAAAGAGCCTGAAAATGACCACACATACATATTTTTTTTCTGCTTCTTTTTACAAAAATCCTTCAGTGGCTTTTGGGTCATTTGGATGGGCTGCAGCTCCAGTGGCTTTCGGGTCAAAATGACCCAAGAACCACACATCATCACCCTGAAACAGCCACACACCATCCTGGCCTAATTCATTAATCATTTCACTTAAACTCTGTATTCAAGAAAACCACATCTATACTGAAATAATTGTAACCAGGAGATAAACTATTATTATGACCTTTCAGGCTGCTTTTAACGCAAAATAATAATAGCATCTTTTGATTGATAAATGAAAATTAGCAATAAGGGAAAACCAACAGTTGTTACACAGAGCAAATACCAAGAAGCAGCTTTCAAATGGCAAACTAGTGCAACAACAGAAGATGACTCGCAAATGCAGTATCAGAAGATCGTTGTAATCCCTTCAAGAAACACATCCGGCGACGCGCACGAGCGGCAAACTCTTAGAAAGCGCAGAATCAATTGTCCACAGCACACATATCGAGGAGCGTGAGAGTGATGGGACTTACCGGATCCACGCTTCGACACCACTTTCAGACATGGCGCCGCCAAGGCCTGGAGCAGGAGCAGGAGGGGAACGGGCGCTTTCATTTTTAACAGGCCTGCGAGCAAAAACAAAATCAACAATCAGTGTTTTGTGTGAAGGCGGAGGAGCGCCGAGTGTAAAATAGAAAGCAACAAGAATGAAGAGGCTTTATCGGGTCGTAACGCAAAGGTTATTTGCTCTTGGATAGCAGAGTAACTGTAATTTCACAGCTGTTTTCAGTTCATGAACAAGAAAGTGTTTGGTTTATGGTTTTGACTAGAGTTAGGAGTCGTCATAAACATTATCATGAATTAAATTGCACGTGTTGCCATGTAATTACCACAGACACCATGTAAATGCACAGATACTATGCTATTTCCGCCCTGTCACGCATTCGCTGAGCTGTGAGGTTAAGCATACATACAAATGATTGGGGAGAGATTCAGGTTGAATAACAGGGGTCCTGAGATTGACCCCTGGGGGACAACACAGGTCATGGCAATTTTGTCTGAGACACAGCACGGTGAGGTATGACATAATTTCTGTGGTTTATCCATCATTAACATGGTATAAGGTTATGTTAAGTGGACGTTTGATATGTATCTGACCCCACAAAAAGTAGAAACTTAACTGAACATGATTTAGCATTTAACTAACGCTTGTATATGCCAATTTGTGTCTAAAGTAAAATCTCCAAAGATCTGTACATTCATTAATTATTTCTAACTAGGCTTTGACGTCCTCTAAATGAGGTCAGTGGGTTTGCAACAGCTGAAAACATCTAGATCGTTCACAGTTTGCCATGTTTGATTGCTAATGCTAACGGCTATAGGAAAAATACATTGAACAGGCTAATGGACGCTGAAAAGGCTCCTGAACTAGCCGTCTTTCTACCTGTTCTCAAACGTTAGGATCGAACGCCGCTTTTCCTTTATATCTGTATGGGTAGAACAACTAGTAACTTTTGTTTTTTAGTTTTATCACACATTACTTTTACTCCCATTCTATTTGAGTACTCATTTTTGAAGACACAGGTATCTCAGTTGAGTAAAACAGCTCTTTCCACTGAAGCTAATTTTTAAGTGACAAACGTTTTGTGTGAATTACGAAAAGGAATTAAAACGATCCTCGTACCTTATTTGATACATTTTCCATGGTTTATTCTTTGGGAAATATCAATGTTTACATTAGTTTATGTCTCATCTGTTCTCTTTTGTTTTTTATTCAGAACTTGGATAAGTATCTTTTTGCTTTTAACTCTTAGAAAATCTTTTGACTATTTTACCCGACTCTGAATCATGTTCCCTCTTTTGTGCCTATGCCATGCTCCATATATTACAAGCGATCATCAGCCCCCCAGAGACTACACAGCTGAAGGTCAAGTACATAGTTCTGTGTTAAATATTCCTGTGCTTTGTCTGATAATTTAACACAGATTAGTGGCGTGGATTAGTGCAGGTCTGGCCTTGAAGGAGACGCATCCTGACATTTGTATCAGCAGCCCGCGCCTGATTATTCGCTCCCAAAAGACGCGCAGATAAATAGAGCTTTCACCGACAGTTTTGCTCACGGCACTGGCTCGCATCCAGACAACCTGATGTTTTAATTACCGACTCCAAAAGAAGCGTTATTTATGCAGACTTTGATTGAAGTGGCTCATACAAAGGGACACGCGCCGATACTAAAAACAGTACTGATTTAAATTCATCAAATGTTTGTTCGCATAGCACGGCTTTAGGAATGAAGCCACGAATAGTACAAGCCATTATCTGGGCCAGTCACAAGCAAATGGACAAAGAGATGTGTCCGGACTTAATATCTCTGGAATTACACGGCCTAGTCCCGTGAAAGGGAGGTGTTCCTCCGCGCTGATTGGCTGAGGTGGAGGCGTGACCCTCACAGACACGATCATTGGCTGGAGATGGTGATGCTGAAATGTGTCTCCCGGGTTGAACTTCATGTATAACAGATTTATTAAAAGGTTACAGTTCACAACAGTTTGTGACTGCGCGTGAAACCTCTGCCCCAAATCATCCAATTCTGTCCACATTCGTGATCCTCGGTCGTGACTTGTCGTCGCTATGTGTCAGCCTGTTCTTCCTTAAAACCCCTTAACGCCGGAATTTATTTCCAATTATAGAAACAAATATGTGATGAGTGTTTTTGCTTTCAAGGTTATGCTAAATTAAGTGGAGAATGTCATCATTTTTATTACTAATTATCATATTTTACTTCCTTTTCTGGGGTTTTATTATTCATTGTACATAAGATACCTCCATTTACCATTATTGCAAATGATATTATAATTGCACATTATTTTCAGACGGGGAACTTTTGTTTGTGGTGCAATAGGTCCCCCTTGTGGTCGCTTTGCATACAACATGAACGGTTTCATTTTGTTCTGTGTAAAATAAGGGATACTTTTTTTTAATATATCCTTGTATGTTATTGTTACCATGATTATAGCAATTCACTGGAATGGCATGTTCTAAAAAACGTTTTAGCACTGTAATAGATCTAAACACTACTAAAATGCGGCCACCGGATGGCTATTGCAGTTTCCCATTATGGCCTGACGTCGCTAATTCGCGACGTACCCAAATCGTCAAATAACAAAAAAAATATCCATCACACGAAGTTCATTCCAATAAATAATCTAAAGATGGAAACGATGAGCAGCTACATCGTTTTATTTTAGCACAACTCAACTTACATTTGAAGATTTCATTGAAGTTGCAGCCTCGATTTGCAGAAATGCTATTTCCTCTAAGTAGCTAGCATGACCCGGATGTGGTTCCTTCTCTAACTGGTCCTACGAGACATTAGTGCTCGCAGAAGGTTCCTAGGTACAGCATGGATGTGGGCAAGGGTTATATTTACCTTAATGGGGCAAACAGGCATCAAGGGAAAACATGCATTATTTTAGCCACAGTCTTGCAAGAAGAGGTATGGCACTAATTAGCGACACCTAGCGTTAAGGGGTTGTGCCATAGAGTTATATGTACAGGCCTCACCATCCATTTGAAGTCACAACTGAGTACATCTTCCATTACAAAAGCCAAGTTGGTGAAAGAATCTCTCACTAGTTGTTGAAGTGGGCCAAGACACACATAACCGTGTGTCACAAACAGCTGATGTTTCACAATACCAGTGCGCCGGTGTGAAAGATTACTCCGTCGCTACCAGTCACAACTTGCCAACCTCAGCTCATGGAAAGTGATTTGGTTATTACGCAATAAATAAAAATGACAACTGTTGGAGAGTAAACCCTAGCTACATGACCAATGACCATGGCTGGGTACCGTTACCAGTCTGATATCGGGGAAAAAAAGTTTAGGTATTACAGATATAAAAAAAATAAAAGTATCGAAAGTAGGCACCGAAGAAAAAAAATTACAGTTTTGATGCAGTTGGCCCAGGGACTGCAATAAAGTGCAAATAAATGATTGTTTTTTTCCCAATCCTTCGCAGTGTTTTTCTCAATGTTTTACACATTCTTTTTTTATGTTTGCCCCATGTTTTTTGTAATTTTTGCCATTTTTCTTTACAAATATTTTACCCTATTTTCCTTTCCAATTAAAAAAAAGAAAATTAGACTTTTTTTTTTGCCACAATTTCTCCCAATTTTACCGAATTATTCCCAATATTTCATATATGTCTTGACAATATTGTAAATATGCCGATCTTCCAAACATTATTGCTCTCTTTTCTGGTTCAGAAATATTTTAGTGTAGGTATCGGTATCGGCAAAGCTCATCATTCAGCGTTGTTATCTGTCCGTCATTTCCGGGGTGGAAATCGGTACAAATGAGCAAACGACTGCCATTGCTCATCTGGCGTGAATGTCCGAAACAGGGAAACGGAAATCGAACCGTGACATTTTCACAATGTGATCAACGATTCCCCCCCCCCTACCATGCTTCCTGCAGTTAAACTCAGTCGCTCACATTTTGTTTTTGGATTGCGTTTTCATATTCTCGCACGAACGGCTTACTACACACACCCACGCACATTTCTCAAAGCCAAACTAAATCAATGGCTGGAGATGTTTGTCAGCTGTCCTTATTTGTCGCCGCACTCGGAGCCGCCAAAGCGCTCTCTCTCTCCTTGCTTCGCGATATTGCCCGTCCGTATCAGCTACAGGCGCCTTTTTTGTCCCCGCCCCCTCCTCCCCCTACATCGGCATTTAAGTCACGACAAAGCTTCCATACAGGCTGTCCCGCAATAACCCGGCGCAATCTCTCCCACGAGCGCGCAAGATCTGGCAGGTGTCCAAACATGGCCGACATACAAGGGGGCTATTGTCGTCCCCGCAAACAAGGCCCCCCCCTCCCCCCTGCCCGAAAAGCTACAAGAAATCTTATCTGACTAATTAGTTTCCGTATGCTGCGAGGGACTCGGCAACATTAGCACAAAAGCTGTCGTCGTTTTTAGCTTTGGCTTCAATTCGCAAAGAAGAAAAAAAAGCGGGGATGAGAGGGGGGGGGGGGGGGGGGGGTTTGGTACATGGAGTGTTTTGTTGAAGCCAAAACACTCCATGTCCGAAGGAAAGGTCAAAAACGTGCTCCGGTGCTGCCGAACGGCGGTTAATTTTCGGTGGATGGCGGACGACAGCGCTGAGAGGAGTGCGGAGATGTTTTGCGCCGTGTGATTGAAGGAGGTTTAGTGGCTTCGAATGACCCGTGTGAGCAGCGTTCAAGAGTTTAAAAGAACTTCCGGACTGGACATCTGTACAGGGGGGAAAAAAAGAAGCAGGTCAAAGTAATCCCATGCTGATTTGTGGCACTTTTGGCCCGAGGACACATGGGCAGGAAGAAGCAGCTTGGCTAAAAACTAAACTAAACAAAAAACTACTTAGTCATGAGGGCAGATTCACCTCACCAGTGTAGCCCAAACTCAGTGGTTGAGTGGTTCTCAAGTGGTTTGGCATCAGGGCGCACAGTCACTCTGGAAGGACAAGCCGTGATCCAAATACGGACTTAGGCTTGTCAAATATTGTCTTTTCCTCAAAAAATGTCGTTGAATAAGCCACAAAAGCTGAAAATATGATCAAAACAACCCTTTAACAGTCACTTAAAGGAAGAGCTTATCCAGTAATCTGTTTTATACTCCAGTGAACGTCCATTAGCCAGAACACTAGTAGCGATAGAAGGCATAGTTGTGAGTCTTGCCCGGATACCTCCTCATTACCCCCTTTTTGTTTCCTGTAGCGCCTCTTGTGACGCCTCCACTGTGCTGCAGGCGTGTGGGGGGGGCTCTCGGTGTCTCTTCGGGGTTTCAGAAGAAGAAATGTGTAGGTCTCGAATGTCTTTAGCTCACACGCTAGCTGTTTGTTTACTATAAAAAAAAGCTGCTTTCTTCAGGACCATTATGGACTCTTTGCAGAAAAAACAAACAAACAGCTGAACCTCCACAAAAACACGGCAAAGACGTGAAATCATCCAGGCAAAAGATGCAGCTGTACCAAAAGAGACGGAGGGTGCAATTTGTTTACACGTCGCCATGACTCCATGTTCTGCAGGAAATAAAAAAAAGTTCTGACAGTATTTCCTTCAATTGTATTATCTCTTAATTGCTTCATGATATTTCTCAAAATCATCTTGACGTTGCCTACCTCTGCATTATGTGGACCTGCACGCTTGTTAAATTAAATTAAATCATTAATGTGTATGTATGATTTAATACTAGTTTAAATCTTTTTGTGCTTAAACTTAAACTTCATTTTATTAAAGAGGGGTAATTATGCTTTTCGCAGGCATTTGGTAATAATCTCAAACACATCTTTATCACGATCTCACACTTGGTGAGAAAATACAACAGCTGAAACATCCGGTCCGCGGAAAATATTCAGCTCTGGTACGATCTGTGGGAGGGGAAAAGCCTCGCCATTCGCCATCCGGGTGTCTGTCCAGCCCAAGTACAGCCCCCATTGTTCAAGCCACTTATTGTGTCAGGTTTGGAGCTGAAGATTTCACAGAGCGCAGGTAAGTCTATTCTACAACTTGCATCGGGCCCCAGGTCTGTTTTTGAGGAGAGAAGAACATTGTAACACCCCTTTGGCGTAATAACCCCTTTAAATTCAGCCATTCACGAGCAAATGACGATGAAGCACCTGGATGTCTGATAATCTGTGTTTAATCATCACCAAAGGCAGAGAACAAACACATTTTTGTAAAAGATGGAACGACCTGCTTAATTGGGACAGTCTGAGGGCCAGATGGGCGCTCTCCCTCGGGAAACGGATCCCTGGCGTGCGGTGTTCAGGGAACCACCTCGTGACATCAGAGCATTGCGAGCTCGAGCACCACCGGCGTGAGACGAAGCACCTCCCGATTTAATGCGGCGTCCCTTTCGTCGTTTTCAACACCCGGGCCTCGTGCCTCCCGCCTTCTCGCACACCAGGGATCAGTTCCCGCCGCGCCCGTGGACACACTTGGCGCCCAGAAGTCTCCGGCTGCCCGCGATGCCAGGTCGCGTTAGCCCAGCGGAGGGGCAGCCCGGACGCGCCTCGCCCAGACAGATCAAAGTGGGGCTAGAGGAGCGCGGCTCATTCGAAGCGACGCGCAGCATATACGGCTATTCTTAGTCACGGCCACAACACGAGGGCCCATCAGCCGGCTGACGGGGGGGAGGAGAAAGCACGGCTACTTCAAGAGAATACAGGGGGGGTAAACGTAGGAGGCAAGACTGGGATTGGAGTATTTAGAGTTTGACATAGGTGTAGATTGTTTTGTGAGTGTGTGCTACTTAAGCGCTTGCTAGTACTAGTGGTAGCCCTATTATGTTAGCAGAGAAGATGAGATGGGGGGTAGTAGTACTGCTACAGGGAACATAGAGAATATCAAGCACAAATAGAGATGCTTTAGGGCATTTGCAAGTCAATCCTCGGAAAGAACAATCTTTCTTTCCTCGTTTACAATTCAAAAGAAAATGCTTGTCTGAATAGGACTTCCTGCCCATGATTTCAAGCACTTATAAATTAGGCTTGGTTTCCGCGTCCGGCCTCGTTCGAGAACATTTTCCAATTTGTGGATAAATGTTCTGTTTTGCTGCGAGCTTGAATATTCAGACCGTTCGCTTCATTTGCCGGGGCCCATTACAAACTCATTTAAGCAGCAGCTGGCCAGTGCAGATCAGCTAAAAGCGACCGAGCAGGAGACTGTCTTTACTTTTTCAAGACTTCTGGCCTTGGGCGGATAACAATCGTGAGTGAGCGATTTAGTTGCTGTGTCGACTTGCATTGACATGTAAAGGTTAGGTTGCATGCAAAAATAAACCAGGAAGTACGGATCGAAGAGCTTCAACTGTAGAGGAAACGTGAACATGATGAATGAAGAGAAATGCTGCTGTTTTTGACAAGTTGTCAACATGGTTATAACATGGTTTAAAGCTCAAAAATTATATTTTGGATACGTCTCTGTTAAACAGGCCACGTCGTGAAAGCATATCACAAAATGTGCAATAGAAGATACCGTCGGTCGTCTGCAGAAATATCCTAACTATAGCAAACTTGATTGTGCTGAATCTTTAACTGGGTGGGAAAACTGGTTGGAAATCTCTGGTACTGCTCTAAACTGGTTCAAGTCCTATCTCGAGGATAGGACGTACTTTGGCAACTGTGTCTCAGGCAACATTTCCGTGACCTGTGGAGTCCCCCAGGGTCAATCTTGGAACCCCTCTTATTCAACTTGTACATTCTTCCATTGGGTCAGCTAATAAACAGCAACAATGTGTCGTACCACAACTACGCAGATGACACTCAGATCTACGTGTCACTGACGGCAGGTGAACAGGGGCCTGTAGATACTCTCACTGCATCCAACAGATCAGTTTGTGGATGCAAACTCTGGTTTCCGGAGTCAATAATAAACACGGTGAGTTTCATGCAGCTAAAATCTGGAACAGTCTTCATGAGGATGTGAGACAGGCCTCAACTCTGACAATGTTCAAATCCAGGCTGAAAACAGCTCTTTTTACCCGAGCAGATGAAAACTGAAAGTATTGTATCTGCACTCTTGCCTTTTACTGTCATTGATTCATTTTTATGTTGATGTTTTATTGATTGATTTTATCTGTTTTCTTGTAATTTTATGCAACTGTGAAAGCACTTTGAATGGCCTTGTGTATGAATTGTGCTCTACAAATAAACTTGCCTTGCCTTTACTACCACTACAAACATGTCCTAAATGCACACGGATTTATATTTGTGGAAGCTTTCAGTCCAACAAGAGTTATCCATTGTAGACATCTGTATTCTCTAGTTCAAGCGTTGGACATTTTGCTTTGAAATGTTAATTGACAGAGTGTTTCCCAGGCAGGGGTACAGGGGACCAGGGGGTACTCGAGGGCCTGGAGGCACTTGGAACTATTTCAGATTAGGAAAAGCTATATTTTGCAGTTTGTGTCATTTTGGGTAGGTTCAAGGGGTCCGTAGACAAAAGTGGTTTGGAACCACTGGTTTAGATGATAAACCTTTGTGTTTGCATGTTCCCCGAGTGATGCCCATGGACTGGAAGAAAGGTGTATGTTTTGGGTCGACGGGGAAAGCTGGATTGTCTGGAGGAAACTCAAAGACACGGCACAATTCTGGCGGATTGCACAGATATCAGAGAGCACTAGCTGTAATGTCGAGCTTGAGTGGTGAAGTTTAGAGTTTCCATTCACACTTGTGCGGAAAAGGTTTAGTCAAAATTCCAAAAAGCTCATTGTCTCCGATAGCGTGTTGATGCATTAGCGTTCCTATCATAACACATTTCTGACACGTGGCTATTAGCTCGGCAAGCACGACTAAAAGCTTCGGTGGGACTGTCGAGCCGTCAAAGATACGATCAAGAACACAATGGACCACCGCAGAACGAGCCGTCCCCCTAAAAAAACGATAAGAAAGATTGAAAGAACTAAAGATTGTCCCTTTGGAAATTTCAACAATGCGCGTTTACCCTGTCAACTTTTTCTCACGGAGATTGTTTTTGTCTTCGAGTAGACCTGCGTTCACCCGCGACTCTCCAGACCTGAGAGCAGCCTTCTCGGAGGATTCCTTCAGAATTCAATTACTTTGGACGAGAGAAAGAATGAGCCACTTTAGCGGCGCGCGGTGTTAGCCCCTCGGTGGGATACATCTCCCCGCAAAAAAAAACAATCTCTGCCAGTCAACAAGTGGAGGGCAGCGCCGGGTCTGCTACCACGGGCATATGATGGATAGTGAGACGGAGATTATTATGAGCCAGTTTTGGTCAGCTTTGTAATTCATCAGGCTCGCCGGAATAAACACAAAAACGGTGCCGAACACTAAAGCAAAGCAATACGTCGAAAACATTTCAGCGCAATTACTTTTATTTGCGGACCAAGATTTCCAAACAGGATACACAAAGATTTTTAATAAAACTCTTGATAGAATATGATGCTCGTTGACGTGGCAAACAACTTTTTAGTCGTGTTGATTAGCCGTATTAGCATTGTTTTCTCTATTCATTCCCAGGGTTCAGTGGGTTGCATTCTGGTGGTTAGTTAGTTCAATAAATACTGGTTATGTAATGTTAAGAAGTACAGAAATACTGAAAGTAGGACAGACATGAAGTGAATGATTTGAAGTGTTTGACAGAGGAGCATCCATGAACAAATGGAGCTAAAGTCTGTGCCTCCTATTGAACTGAAATAACATTTGAACAACTGCTAAAACTTGCTCGATCCAGATCTGACATAAGGTCAGTCACAAATATCAAAGATATTAGATAAAAACAGTATCAAGGAAATGAGTGGTGTTTCCATTGTATTAAATTGCACTGGGTTAGAAGGGCCAGTCACAAGATGGCCACCAATCACCATAGGCTGATTCCGAAACCGTTAAATCGGTAAGAGGTCTTACGCCAAACCGGATGTGCGTCAGCGTCCGCCATGACAAGAAGCCCCCGAATTGGGCTGTCAGTTAGGAAGGAGTTAGGGAAAGGAGCCTCAATGCTAACTAACATAGCCACTTTAGCATAGGGATTTCTGACGCTAACTCACTGGCGATTAGGAGCCATGTCGCCATCCCCCCTCGCCCCCACCCTCGAGTGATTCTTCATGTGCAACCACTGTTGATTGACAGGCTTGACTTTATTCATATGTGATAAATTAGTTCATATTCCACCAGAAAATGGCTAAAAAGAGTGAAAAATTGTGATTCTCGTGTGTTTCTATGACGCCGTCTGTAGCTATTTGTTCCAATGTATTACTATGGCCATGTCCTAGAGTTTTATGAAATATCTTTGAGATTATAGCTGTTACAAAAAAGCCACTAGATAAATACAATAGGGAAAGTGTCATTGCAATAGTGAGACAATCCAACGAAGAAACAACGCACAACAAAAACCTGATTTGGCCCCGGAGCCGCCGACTGTTCTAGAGCTTGATCAAAGTTAATTTACTCGGAGAGGGGTGAGGCTGTAGTGGAGTGGGCTGTGGAGCGGACCGCATTAAAAGTTCGGGACAAATGAGTGTTTTACCAAATAAATCCATCCCTAATTCCGCTGTTGGAGGAATGGCCTCTGGTTTGACTAATGGGCAACGCGGCGGGCTTTGGCAACAAGAGAAAATGAGTTGGCGAAACAAAAACAGCTTAATTACTCAAGTAGTGGTAGGTTGGGGGCCAAGCAGACAATTTTGGTTTGTAGTGCAAATTGCAGAAGCCTCACGGGCCCAAAAACAAAAAATCCATTCTTTATTTATTCTTCAAATGTTCTAAACAAAACATTAATACCTCTGCGTGGGGGCAAGAGCTAAATCAAACTTAAACCATGTTGTGATATTGTCTTGTCAAAAACATGCCTCTACATATTTTTACTGAATAATCTGAAACTGAATAAAGTCATATTTACTAAAGTCGCTACTTCCGGATTTAGCGGAGCTGCGTTAGCATTTTTCTGGGCTAACCCGGATGTACCGATTTTGGTAAATATTACTTTTATAGCAGTAGGTGCGGCATTTTTGGCTAATGAGTCTGAGGAATAAGTAGGTTCAGTAACTCTGTTGAGTGTCAGAAATATTGATTGTGGTATTAAAGAGTTTTTTGTGGTTTCTCGCACATCTGGAAGGAGAGCTGTGACGTCACCACTTAACAAACGTATAGAGTGTGATTTAACTGTTGTCGGACTAACCGTGTTATACGGAAATAATGCACACCAGTTAGCATTAGAATCCTTACTGGCTATGGTATAATGATAAAGCTCAGGCCCGGATTAAATTGAACGTTCTACCCCCCATACAAATGAATAGGGAAGCCAGGTGCAATACTAACATATGGGGAGATATTTTTTGTCCATTTCATGGCATTTATATCATTTCTGTGGTTGCTTTATCATTATACCATAGCCAGCATTAGAATTCCTACTGGCTATTCATTTGTATGGGGGGTAGAACGTTCAATTTAATCCGGGCCTGGGATTCGACGGCCTAAAGGCATTTCTGTGATTTCTGTGTCCTGACCGATCCACAGGAAACAAAAACAGTCACAAAGTCCTCTCTCAGCACATGGACTAAGGTCACATGACTGAGCTCCAAAAGTGGAGACAATATTCAAAAGGATACGCCTGATGTCGGTCAGACGGACGGACTTTCAGCCGTGAGACGAATGTGGCCGTTTGTGAACCCGATCTCCTTCAAAATAAATGATCAAGGAAAACATTTGGAGATTTTTTTCCCAGAACTGTGTCTTGCACCGACTGGAAATTACGACAACAACAAGGTCCTTGAAGTGTTCTTTGCAAACACAGAAATAATTTTAAGAGGAAATGGGGGAGGGACATCAATAAGGTGCCCAAAAACATGTTTACAAAGCCCTATTTATGCGTGATGAGTCCACTTTAGTTTTTAGCACGACTTCCCAAGCGTCTGTAATCATCTATTCAACTGAAAAGGGGCGAGTCCGCACTAAACAAACCACGGCGACAAAACAAGCCCCGTGAATACAATCGAACGCAGCATTACGTGTGGATTGGTGGAGTCAATCATGAAGTGTGCCTCGACTGCGCGGCACTGATGAAAAGGCCATAATGACGGCTTTGGGGGTGTTTGAGGGAGAGATCCATAGTTATACAGCGGCGAGACTGGGCCTTTGTGGGGAACTCGCAAGTCAACAAAGGATTCTGCTGTAGAATAGGGCAAATACCTATGTGGACGGGAATGTGGGTTTGAGCAGGATAAACACACAAGGGGGGGGGGTGGGGGCATATAAGACATGGTGGCATAGTGGATAGGACCTCACAGAAAGAAGATCCCAGGTGTGGAAGTTTGCACGTTCTCCCTGTGTCTAGATAGAGTAATCCGGACCGAGAAAAAACAAAAAACCCATTGTAAACAGCTATGGAGCAAATAATTTCAAAACTCATATTCAGTTTTTAAGCAGCACGAAGTCTCGTCTAGTCCTTGATATGTCGTCCGTGGGTCTAAAAAGTTTACAAAACGCACCGCAAACGGTTTCAACTGCATATCCGAGTCATAGACTGTAAAATTAGGAATGGACCGAGGGAGCTAGTTGAAGCTAATTCATGCTAGCAATTTGACTGGGTTTTCGGAGCCGGCTCCATTATTTAGAATAGGGCAAAATTAAAAATAGTAAAAGATGTTAAGACAAACCCGTGGAGGTAAAAATGGAAAACCTGTGTTCAATAATGAGTTAAAGAGGGGCAAAGAAAGTCCATAGGAGCCAGCCGGCATTTCCTCACGGTTACAGGAAGCAGTAGGCCACAATAAGTCCATTATTAACTTTACAGTCTATGATCGGAATAGAAATTCGCCACCAGATGCCCTGCCTTCACTTTAGCTTTCAAATGTGATACTGTACTTTTTAAAGCCACACTGCGTAACATTTCAGTTCAGTTCATTTTTAGAATCAGTTCAGTGAATTCAGTAAAACTATACAAAATAAAATGGCTGCCAATTTGCGCCATCTGGCCTATTATACATGTTTTTAGAGGTAGGGGAAACTGATTTGATGACAAAAAGAATTGATGAAAAACACACACACACAAAAAAAACATCCTTTTCCTGACCCTTTGTGACTGGAGTTCATATTTTGGGCAAATCCGTCAATTCCTTCAAGCACAGTGATTCTGAAATACGTGTACAACGGGTTCTTCAAGTGGTAATTTTTTTTTTTTTCCTGAACTAGTCCAAGTGGTATTTGTAAGGTTGCTCTCATAGTGATAACCCAGTGCAAGTTTTGGTATTTGTAACAGCTGGACTGCTCTTGTGACAAAGCAACATACGACCAGTGTGGGTTAAAGTAAACTGTATTGTTTCATAGCCATGTGTGCAGGGCGATTTTAAACAGGGGCCTAAATGTTGTGGCTTTCCTCGGATCCCGGCGCTGATGGAACAGCCCGTGCCCAGCGCCTCGGCACCAGACGAATCAATGCAAACACAAAATGTCCCTCCTGTTTCTGAGGCGCCGCGAGCCCCGGACACGACCGCTGCCGCTGTGAGGTGAGCCACACGCTGTAGCTGCCGCAGAGAGCTTAACCGCACAATGCAAATAAAGCTATCGGCGCATCAGCATGGTGAGAGAGAGGGAGGGGGAGGGAGAGAAGAGAGGGAGAGGAAGACACTGCTGAAAGGAAGTGTAGGGCAGAGAGAGAAGGGCAGTGATGGAGAGAAAGGGCAGTGGGGTAGAGAGCGAGGGGAGAGGGTTAGAGAAGAAGAAGAAGAAGAAGAAGAAGAAGAAGAAGAAGAAGAAGAAGAAGAAGGGCGGAGAGAGAAAGCGATGAGGAGAAAGGAGGAAAGTAAAAGTAAAGAGAGAGCAGGAGCAGTGGGACTGGAGGGAGGGAAAAGAGAAGGAGAAGGGGAGAGAAGAGAAGGGTGGAGAGACAAAGAGAGATGAGAGAAAGAAGGAAAGAAGAAGTGAAGAGAGAAAGACAAAAGAGAAAGAGCAATGGGACGTAGAGAGATGGAAATGAGAGGGAGAAGAGAAGAAAAGGGTGGAGAGAGAAAAAAGAGATGAACAGAAAGAAGGAAAGTAAAAGAGATACTGCAATGGGACAGGGAGAGAGGGGAAAGAGGGGGAGAGGATGGAGTCAGAAAGAAGACGGGATACGAGAGAGAAACGGGAGATGAAGAGGGGAGAGAAGAAAAGGGGGGAGAGAGAAAGAGAGATAGAGAGAAAGAAAGAATGAGAGAAAGAGCAATGGGACAGAGAGAGAGAGGGAGGGGGAGGATGGAGTTAAAAAGAAGATGGGCAGAGAGAGAGAGAAACTGGAGATAGAGAGGGAGAGAGAAGAGAAGGGTGGAGAGAGAAAGACACATGGAGGAAAGAAGGAAAGTAAAAGTAAAGAGAGACAGAAGAAAGAGAGAGACAGAGCAGTGGGACAGGGAGAGAGGGGACAGAGAGGGGGAGGATGGAGATAGAAAGAAGACGGGCTGAGAGAGGGAAACGAGAGATAAGGATGGGCAGAGACGAGAGGAGCGGGGAGAGCATTGTCCCGGGGCCTTCTTGTAAAGTGGCCCATAAATCACAGCCCCAGTTGAGGCCGGTCTCAGCGGTCGCGTCCTGTGCCCCTCTTACCCCCGCGGCCGCACCGCACACGGGGCGTCGTGGCGGGACGGGAAATGATGGCGATCATTAGCCCAAAGCGGGGATTGGATTAGCGCCGGGACGGTCACGATGGGACGTCGGGGGGGGGGGGGGGGAGAGGGGCGCACGCTCAGTCAGCCGTGCAGCTCGAGTGGGCCGGGGCAGAAAGTTATTAGGAGACAAATGCGTTTGCTGCAGAGGGGTGCGCGCCGGACCCGCTGACCCGCGCCGCCGATCCAATGTAAATAATCACTTAGCACGAGCCGCGGCGGGACAAGTGGCGATCTGCAGTGACTCCGGATGTTTCCGCGGCTTTTAAAGAACGTCGTGCAAATGTAAGAGCGTGTTTCATAATGTCAGGATTTAATGCTGTAAGTGCCTGGAACGTAATACTGCGGGAAACATTTAACTTCCACTGTAAGTACCAAATAGTACCACGGTATGTAGTGTACTTAAATACACTACTGCAAGTACACAAGAGGAGGGAGTTACCGGGCCGTATTATAAAGTCTTGTAGTAGTTTTATTTTATATTAAGAAAATAAATCTTTAGCTTTTTCAAGGTCAAATCAAAAGGCTAATAATATCCAAAATGCTAATTGTAAGCGCTAACAGCTGCTACTTCTCCACGGCCCTCACATACAGTGCATTTTCGTCAGAGGAGAATGGAATCCCTCGCCCGTGTCTGTAATCCTATGTAAATGGGAATGGCCTACAGAAAGCTGTACATTTCCTTTATAAAATCGCCACCTTCTCGCCAGATACAGCCGTGTAAATGTCGGAAACCCCGGCTCTATTGCTACCCTCTGACTTACAGCAGATAGCAGGTCAAACGTATGCGCCAGTCAATGCGTGTGCGATAATGTTATGGGCCCATAAAGCAGTCCCCGGGTCACTCCTTGTCTTTGCTATTGCTATTCTGTTAGCTTTTATGTCCCCCTGCCAGCGGGGTGAACCTTCATGAATGACTAAGCGCACGTCGGATGAGACCGGGGCCGAACCGCTGAGGAAAAAGTGCTCATTTTGCTTTCCCGTGGCACGCAATTTCCACCGTCTATCCGTGGCACTCGAAAAAAACAACAATCTGAAACACATCTCTTCTCGGGAAAGATGGCCCTCCCCCTCCCGAAGGATCGGCCCGAGACACGAAAGTGCGCTCAAAGAAAGGACAAATGGACGTGATCATTTGCCTTCTTTATTTATTTTGGGGATAAAAAAGGGGATCGCGCGCTACACCAGCCGCTAAGCAGCGAGGGCGCCACGTTCGAGGTAATTGATCATGGCTGGGATTGCCGGTGCTACAGAAGTGAGTGTTACAGGAGTGTTTCATTTCACAATTGACCGGGAACGTTTTCGCCTGCGGGCACACTCCACTGTAGTTGACCGAAAGATCAGATTTTTTTTTTTTCTTCCACACAACCGGAAAGAATAAAGTATGTTTTGTACGATTGGTAGACTGGTCTCACTTTATCCGACTCTTTTAGTTGTAGGAGACAAAAAATAGCAAAGTGATCGACATCATGCAAACTACTGTAGTTTATGAAATGTATTTGTCATAATTCTGCAGCATTTGTGTCACATTTTTGAAGAGTTTGTCACGTTTTTGCAGTGTTTTTGTGAAATGTTTGTAAAAAATGTTTAGTGTTTTTGTCATTTTTGTAGTGTTTTTGTTATATTTGTCAAATTTTTGCAGTGTTTTTGTAACATTTTTGTAGTGTTTGTCATATTTTTGCAGTGTTTTTGTCATATTTTTTTCACATTTTTGTAGTGTTTTTGTCATATTTTTGTCACATTTTTGTCACATTTTTGTAGTGTTTGTCATATTTTTGCAGTGTTTTTGTCATATTTTTTTCACATTTTTGTAGTGTTTTTGTCATATTTGTCACATTTTTGTAGTGTTTTTGTCATATTTTTGTCACATTTTTGTCACATTTTTGTAGTGTTTTTGTCATATTTTTTTCACATTTTTGTAGTGTTTTTGTCATATTTTTGTCACATTTTTGTCACATTTTTGTAGTGTTTTTGTCATATTTTTGTCACATTTTTGTAGTGTTTTTGTCATATTTTTGTCACATTTTTGTCACATTTTTGTAGTGTTTTTGTCATATTTTTGTCACATTTTTGTAGTGTTTTTGTCATATTTTTTTCACATTTTTGTAGTGTTTTTGTCATATTTTTGTCACATTTTTGTCACATTTTTGTAGTGTTTTTGTCATATTTTTGTCACATTTTTGTAGTGTTTTTGTCATATTTTTGTCACATTTTTGTAGTGTTTTTGTCATATTTTTTTCACATTTTTGTAGTGTTTTTGTCATATTTTTGCAGTGTTTTTGTCATATTTTTGTCACATTTTTGTAGTGTTTATGTCATATTTTTGTCAAATTTTTTTAGTGTTTTTGTCAAATTTTTGTCAAATTTTTGTCACATTTTTGTCAAATTTTTGTCAAATTTGTCAAATTTTTGTCAAATTTTTGTCAAATTTTTGTCAAATTTTTGTAGTGTTTTTGTGACATTTTTGTAGTGTTTTTGTGACATTTTTGCTGCGTTTTTGTGACATTTTTGTAGTGTTTTTGTGACATTTTTGTAGTGTTTTAGTCATATTTTTGTCCCATTTTTCAGTTGACACCGACAGGAAAAGTAAATGTGACTACATAGTGAGGTAGAACCACGCTTTGACGCCTGCTCTGTATCATCTACTCTAATAAAGGGTTTTATGACTGTTTATACGAGGGGGAGGCAGTGCCACACTGTTCTTGGGGTCACACTGGTCCAAAGGAGCGACAGGGACGAGGCTAACGAGCAAGTGGCCCGTGAAAATGATTCGCAAAGACAACAATTGCCCCCGATGCGTCAAATCGAGAGGAAGGAAAAGCCAGGGAAACGGGAGGGGAGGGGGGAAAACAAGGGGCCAATTTAGAAAGCCGTTTTCTTTTTGCCCGTGGAGCAGAGATGGGGAGATTGCTCATGTTCTCGCGAAGGGGGTACGTGTATATTGTTATTTTTTTTATTGCACGCACAGAGCGTTGAAGTTGCACCCGAGAGGATTTGCGGGAAAAGACAGAGCGTAGAGATGGACCGTCGACAATAACGATGACTTATGTCGAAATGACTGAGATCAAAAGTTTGCAATGTATTACTCAAGAAGATATTAAGACTACAAGATGGCAATCAAATCTGACTTTCAACTTGAATAGCCGCAATTAGCCGCAATTAGCTTATCTGTAAGGGTGTAAGTTATATGAAGTCCTCCGCAAAGAACTGATTAGGTCTCCATAATCTTCATTTATTTCAGGATTCTCCGACCCGTCAGCTTAATTAGACAGGACAGTTCATGGGGCGACATATGGGTATTATATTTGACATGCATTTGAATGTTACCGTAGTAGCTGATGGTAAACTGTAACATCTTAATCCCCTTAATCGAGGCCAGTTCTCCAAATTTAAAAAAAGTGTCAAAATATCGACAAAAGTGTAATGAAAAAGTTACAAAAATGCAACAAAAGAGCAACTATAGTCCGGTTCACTATGTTTAGATTTCCACTGTTGTGAGAGTTTCACGGAGAGTCTGAAAACTATATATTTTTGGAAGCCTTGTGGTATAAGCAATGAGAAAAACAATGTTTCCATTTCTCTTGTCATTTGGTAAAATTGTGCAATTATACCATTTTTCCCATTAGAGTACATGGGCAGTTCTGGTCATCGCTACGGCAACTCCATGAAACATAATATGACAAGGGTTTCATTGGCTTTTTTGATTGGAACGACCAAATGGAATTTTCTGCCAAATTTCATACATTTCCGCCAAACAAAATTTTTTTACTCCCATTATAAATGTTATTATCGCACTTTTTTTTTTTTAACATATCAGAGCAAATGGAAACATTGTTTTCCTAATTGCTTATTTAATAAAGTTTTAATATACTCTACAAAAATCCGGCGAAATTACATAGTGAATCAGACTAAGCAAAAAAGTGACAAAAAGCGACGAAAATGTGACAGAAACGCAACTAATGCGCAAGGGGAAAAAAAATATCAAAAAGGCCAGTGTGACGCCTCGTTTGAAAGCTAAGACCTACAAAACTAACAAAACTCAAAACGTGCTCGAGGTTAAAGTCCGGTTTGGTGAAATTCGCTCTTATCGTTTGAGACTTCATGTTAATGCTTCTGTGACGAAACTGCTGTAAAATCCCTGAAAAACGCAAAAAGCAAAATCCCTTTTCTCGAAAGCGCTAAGCTAATTCTTTGTCTAAATGCGCCGCGGCACCTGGCCCGAGCTAAAACTATGCATTAAAAATCCTTAGGAAGACATTTAGCATGCAGACCGGGCGCCCCTCCGCCTTTTGTTCGGGGCCTAGACATTTATTGTAATCTCGGGGATCTCGCGCACTTGTCAATTCGGGACATGATGGAGGCAACAAAAATAAATAGCGTTGAATCAGATCGATGTTGAATGATTGCGATGAAAAATGAAGCGTGTTGGTATTCGCGGGGGAATCTCATCTCGGCTGGAATTGGATTTTGAAAAAGATTTAAGTGGAGGGGACGGCGTTATGCGTGTTCCCCTTATAGTCACCGCAGTCGATAACCGACGGGGCGCGAAGAAAGAAAGAAAGAAAAGGCTGGGAGTTTGAAATTGGACGATGGGCTGGATGATGTTAGCCAAATGCCAACGCGCGGGGGGGGGGGGGGGGGGGGGGGGGGAGTCCGCACAAAAGGCAAGAGCAAGGATTTTTTTATTTTTAATCTCTGAAAAGTCGTTGATAAACTGGGACTGAACTGGGTACATTTTCTCCAGTTCGGCTTTACCCAAATCTAAAAGCTTCTGGACTGGAGTTTAGCCAAGACCTACAAAACTCATCCAAGCCTCTTGTTATGATTGCCACGTTTTAGTCCTTTTTGGTTGTGTTTTCATCATGTTTCTGCAGTAAATGCTAATTGGGCTCAACTTATATAGCACTTTTCTACCTTCATTAGGCCTAAAGCGCTTTTTTAATAATAATAATAATAATAATAATAATAATAATAATAATAATAATAATAATAATAATGCATTGGTTTTATATAGCGCTTTTCTGGAAACTCCAAGACGCTTTACATGGCATTATTCATTCACTCCATACTTGGTGGTGGTACTATTGTAGCCACAGCTGTCCTGGGGTAGACTGATAGAAGCGAGGCAGGAAGTCTGTGCCATCAGCCCCTCCGACCACCACCAGCCACTCACTCACTCCATTCGCTAGGCTTCCTGGTGTTACTAAACGGTCTCCCATCCAAGTACCGACCAGGCCCTTCCCTGCTTAGCTTCCCAGGTCTGACGGGATCGGGCAGAGCAAAGAACCAGCCACCCATTCACACACCAATATACGCAGACACTGGAGGCAAGGTGGGTGAAATGTCTTGCTCAAGGACACAATGACAGTGTGCATTTTCAGGAGCTGGGATTCGAACCCCCGACCTTCTGATCATGAGACGACGCTTTACCAACTGCGGCCAGCGAACAGCTCATGAGCAAAAGACATTCGAGACCTACACATTTCTTCTTCTTAAACACTGAAGAGGCACCGAGAGCCCCCCCCCCCCCCCAACACCTGCAGCACAGCGGCGGCGTCACAAGAAGCAAACAAGGAGGTATCCGGGGCGAGACTCACAGCTAAGCCACACAGGCCTTCTATTGTTCCGGCTAATGGACGTTCACTGGAGAATGACACGGACTGACTGCCAAGCTCTTCCCAGGTGATGGTGAAAGACCGGAAGAGGAAGGAAGGAGGAGGAGCTGACCAGTGCAGGACACCACGCTCTGGAACCGGGACAAACCCATACATTCTTCTCCTCACAGTGTGGACGAGTGCTCCTACATCTTCCAGCGCGACAGTAAACAAGCTACACCTACTACATGTGCTACAACCACTGCCGCTCAAAAATGCAGTTGCCTTCAAACACACACAAAGGGCGGTCTAATCTTATTAATGCCTAATCAAATGGCGGTGCATTAGGCGCCTCCAATTCAGCGCCGCCATTCGTCCTCCCACAAATCCCGCTCAATTGCACCAATCCGTCATCCCGCGGTGGAGCCAATATCGCCCGCGCTGCCCCGAGACAAGCCCTATGTCCCGCCAACATTAATGAAGCCTTCTACTCGAGAGAGCGCCCGGCCCGCTGATTACCAAACGCCGCGGCCAATCGTCTTCGGTGACAGCCCGGCGAAAATTAAAGGTATCAATCAGGGGGCGGAGGGATGTCTTTGGACCCGAGCGGAGGGGGGGGGGGGGGCAGGTAAATGTACACGACGAAGCATTTTGTTTATATACTGTATGGTAGCATTTCGTTCCCCTTGTGCCGGTTCAGTCTGTCCTTAGACCTTTGTTTCTCCTTGTGTTGTTTGTGTTGGGAATAAAAAGAGGCTTTATTTTTTATCATTTCTGAGTTATTTAAGTAAAATCAGGGTTTTTACAAGTAAAATTGAATGCCTAAATTCTACGTTGATGCCAAAAATATTGCCATATTTGATTTTCTAATATTTGTAAACATTCAGGTCCCGATCTTGTCTTTCTAAACCATAGACATATTATTAATAATAGACCGTGATTATTCACTCCTCCCCGTTTACCACAATGACCACGTTCGAGGGGGAAGTCATGGCGGATTTACAGACTCCTCCCACCCCGCTCTGACGAAGCACGTTCCTAATAAGGGCATAAGGGCGGGATCTTCACTGTAGACCCGGCCCTCGCGTGACGTGTAGCTCCAATGCTAACAGTCCGACCCTCATTAGTGTCTCAGGAGGAATATGTGGCCGTAGAAAGTGTTAAAAGTTGTTTTTAACGTGTCTAAAGTCCAATGCTTTTCAATGGGGGACCAGCGGCTATATGATGGTACTACAGCCCAATATCGCTCAGCTCACGATGGGGTTCCTATCGTTTTCTGTTTGACCTGTGAGAGCCCGTCACGCAGAAGAGGAGGACCACAAGGCAGCGAGATGTAAACAATCCGTGCTTTCTATTGCCCTGAGAAAACCCTGTAAAAGCACTCAACATTTTAACTATTGAAGTATCTCAGAGTATAAAGGCTAAAGGCTCCTAGACTAAAGCGACGAGCCCCAATCACTTCCAACTGTGCAACTTCTACAGATACTATTACCATGACAACCAATATATACTGTAGTACCATCAAATATCAGTCCTCTCATTCATCAATTGATACATTCGACAGCGAGTTTTTTGTTTGTTTGTTTGTTTAGAACAGTCTCAGGGACTCGCATTCTGATCGTCTCCCCCCAGTGGTCTTCAAACTTTTACTTTTAAGCGCAACTCTCGTAACTAAGCGACACGGGTCAAGAGATATTACTCAACACCCAACATTTTGAAAGACAACTAGAGTTTTTTTTTCCCCCCATCACGCTCAACTACATCGATCTGAATCCGTGCGGAGCCGCTTGGAAATCCTACGATGAACGTCTATTGACTTTTCGACAATGGATCCAGAACGTTCATATCTCCCGAACGCTCTTTAAAGAAACGCTTTTCCCGCCGGTTTACGCAACCTCGGCGCTTTTCTGGGCACAATGTCAATAAGCCCCCGGCGTGCTGTAATTACACCTCGCCCCGGATTCAAGCACAGTTTATCCGTTTTGAAGGGAATCCTCAATGTCGCACGGGCCGAACTCGACCGTGTGGGAAGATGGACGTCCGGTGTGACGACGTGATCTGCGTCCGAATCTAAATCGGGGAGTGAGCGCTCTCGACTGGGCTCGATATGTGTAGCCGCGGGGCTTGTGTTAAGTGGCCACCGCAGCCTAGCTTATTAATTTGCTGGGCGCCGTGGTCGAGTCTAACCCCCCCCCCCCTCGGGAACGAAAGTGAGGGAGGGAGGGAGAGGGGGGAATAACGTGGAGGAGAAGGTGACGCACATCCACAGTGAAGTCAAGAGGGGACCGGGATGTGACCTGCTAGGCCGTAGTAAATACAGTTGAACGCGAGAAAAGGTGAGAAATGTAAACTAATTAAAATAAACTGCTCCTTTTCAAATATGATAAAAAAAAAGTGCACTTGAGAGCAAGAGGAAATCAGTTCAGGGGAGACTATCTAACTGTTCAGATGAAATGCCAGAATCACAATTGGACTTTTTTAGACTTTAATAGATACGTTACCATGGACACGAGGCTCACAAACACATTCTCTTGGGTAGCACAGCATTGATACTGTACATTTTAAAGAGAGAGAGAGAGACTGGGCTGGCCGAGGTGTTGTCGACGTGGCCTGGAGCGCCCTCTGCGGGCCACGCCGGGAACGACGAGTTATCGAACGGCGAAAACGAGCCTTCACTTTAGCTCAGGGCACGCACCGGGCCGATGGCGAACACGATTCGAGCGCCGAACGGGCCCAGAGTTTGATCAAGTGTAGGAGATAGCGATCGGAGCGCCGCAGCAGTAGAAGAAGAAACGACCGGAGTGAAGAGAGTTACTCAAAACGAAGCCAAATAGGTGTGTTTTTGACGAAGCTCAAAAAGTTTATTCTGCATGATATTATAGGAATGAAATGAATAAATGAAAGCAAGATACATACTGAAATTTGTTTTCCTTTTGTCGCTACGGTGACGCCATTTATGTCAATGTGAAGAGTTGATAGGAGCAAAATGACGAAGGGACTCAAAACCTGAACTTGACCAACCCCTATAAAAGTAACACATTGCCAGTCGTAAAAATCGGCGAGTAGAAAGATTTACGTTTCAGCACCATGGCCAGTTCCTGTCAGAGGTATGTTAAAGCTATACGTTTCAGCACCATGGCCAGTTCCACTCAGAGGTACGTTAAAGCTATACGTTTCAGCACTGTGGATAGTTCCGAGGGAAAATGTGCGTTACAAATCATTACGTTGCATAATGTTATTATAAAGGAGGCAAAACAAACCAAGTGGCGTCGATTCATGCGTGCATTCATTTTCAAGATGCCAATTGCATACTTGGAAATCTCCACAAACCAAGCATTAGATTGAGGGAAAGCAAAGACTGGCAAAGAAATTGGCAAAAGCGGCACCTTTTCAGGAGGCCAAAGTCTTACTCCAACTGATCCAAGCCAAAAAATAATATATATATTTTTTTTAAATGTACAGACATTGTGGTTCGAAACGCTGATACAAGTGCTTTACAGTCGTCGCTCTATTTCGAGATGTTGAATGTGCCACACCGGGGCAATAGCAAAAAAAAAAAAAAGAGCCAAGGATATAGGGAGAGCTGACTCGCCAATCACTCAGCACAAATATCTATCAAAGAGGGGAGGGGTTGGGGGGGGGGGCATAACCAACGCGTGTATTCGCTCTCCGCTCCCGCCTCTCTCTTCTCACACAGAGGACACCCACATCCACTCGGACTGACGCACCGATATGCAAATCGCGCGCAGTTATACAATGTTTCCCCCCCCCCCCCCCCCCCCCCCCACAAAGCGATGATCGGAAATGCATCCACAGTAAAACTCTGTCTCCCTGTGTTTTTGAGAGGAAATGGAGTATAGAGTGGAGTATATTTTTCTGTGTGCGCGTCCGTGTGTGTGTCTGTGTGTGTGCCTACCGCTGTCATACTGCAGCTGCGAATAGTTCCAGCCAAAGAGAGAAGGAGCGAGGGGCAGAGCGGGGGGAGAAGAAGAAGAAAAAAAACAGCCAAATGCGCATTAAGTGCCGCATATGAGTAAATTAGCGACGGGGGACAAGGGGGGAAACAGTCGCGAGCGTGTGAGAAACAACTTTACGGATGAGAAAGCGACATGCAACTTACCCGTGACGCGATTTCCCAACGCGAAAGACGCGATGAGTGCGTGCGAAATAGTCCAAATCTCCCAAAATAAAATGAAAAAATGGGGAGGGGGGGAGGGAGGGGGGGAGGGGGGTGGGGGGGGGGGGGGGGGAAGAGGAAAAAGCGTAGCGCGTCTGTAATCCAAAAAAATTACATATTGGAATCCAGTTGACTTTCAAAAGCACCCCAAAAAAAAATAAAAATAAATAAAAAAAAAAGGAACGAGGTTAGTTTAGTTGTCGTAGAAGCAAAGAAGGGGAAACATGTTGCGGGGGGGTTCTGATCAGGAGCGAGATCAATGGATCGCAATATCACGCGCGCCAATTAGTCTGATTATCCGGTCCAACCAGGCGCGCGCGGAAGAGGAGGAGGGAGGCTGGCCTGGCGACGGCGCGTACGGGGCTCCCAAAGTGGTGCGATGGATGTGCGCGAGGAAGGGACCAGGAGACACACCGGGATGCCGTTTCTCGGACTGCCTCTCTCTCTCTCTCTCCCTCTCTCTCTCTCGCGTGCTCTCCTCATCTGCACAAAGCGTCAAAGTAGCGCGAGTGTGCGTAAAGGACGCGACGGACGAGCGCAAGTCCGGTTTCAAAGTAAAAGCACGGCTGCGTTCGTCAGAAACAAGGAGGTTATTTGTTGTCTGTTTATTCATGGGCTGTTGGTACGAAAAGCCGAGGCATCTTTTTTATTTTAATTTCTAAATACATTTAAAATCCTGCATCCTTTCTTACCCGATAGTCGAATGAGCCTACCGTATTAAATTAATAGCCTATTGTGGATAATAATACATACTTAATGTAGTATCATGTATCCATTTGTTCACAAAAAGCACAATTCAAAATTAAAGTGCGTTATAAAAGTAGTCTTTAGTGGGGGGGGGGAAATCAGTCTGATGCGTGAAGTTTGTGCCATATTATGATTTGTTGATGTGTATTGTTAACCAAAATATTTAATATAGTGACTCCGAAGGACGGTAAAAAAAAAAAAAAAACAGCCTGTTTATTCTTCTTCTGTAATGGCGGACACAACCCCATCAAATGAAGCAGCAGACAGCAACACATAGCTAGCACAAGGCGTCATGTATAAACCGTTCCCTGACTACTAGAACTATAGCAATAGGTCTCCATTTGTAAGTGGCGCGCTCGAATCGGCCAAGAACCGTGGACTTTTATTTTGAAAGGTTCCCCGGATGTGCAGCCTCGGCTCCTCGCGGGGCCTGACGCCGCCGGAGAAGCCGCGTTCCTCCGGAGACCTCATTCCGCACGAGGCGCTGGATCAGACCGTGGCTTTACGCGCGCACGTGGACGAGCGCCACACCGTTATGGGGAGAAAACATAAATAAATAAATAAATAAATAAATAAATGTAGCGTGTTACTTATGGGGGAATGCAGTTTGGTAAAAGTGTAAAGAGGAAAACCGGCAGACGCACGTGCTCTTGTCATTATCTACGACACTTTGCATTGAATTTCCTAATGGGCCAAAACGAAACGAGGAAATTAATTCAGTTTTCTTAGAGCTTGATGGCAATTGCTGTTACAGATGAATGAGGATGCCTTAGTGCTCAACAATAAACATTAAGTTAGCCATGTTGATTCCTTTTTATTTTATTACATACAATTAGGAGTATACAGGTATGTAAATATATGATAGTGTGAAAAGCAGGAAACTTTGTCTGCAAACTCGGCCAAAAACAGAACGACGAACAGAACCTGACGACGTGTAAAAGTTCAGTTTTAGTGAAACATTTCCTAATTTAGTTCAACGTCTCCCTTGTTTTGAGCCTGTTTTTTTTTTTTAAATAGAATCCAACATATCGCGTTGAAATGGTCCGGTAAAATATCACAATAATACTGTTATTGCAATATTGCACCAATGTATCGCATAATCGCAAGTTACTTCAATGCTTTTAGCACAGGACTGACAGAAGGATGTATGATGTTCATATTAGTCCAGTGCTCCGGTCCCTGCACTGGCTTCCTGTCACTCAGAGAATAGGATTTAAAACAGCTCTGCTTGTGTACAAGTCTCTTCATGGTTTAGCACCAAAGTCCATCTCTGACATGTTAGAGCCGTATGAACCATCTCGGGCCCTGAGAGCTTCAGGGAGGGGTCCCCTGGTGGTTCCCAGAGTCAGGACTAAACACGGTGAGGCTGCGTTTCAGTTTCATGCAGCTCAAATCTGGAACAGTCTTCATGAGGATGTGAGACAGGCCTCAACTCTGACAATGTTCAAATCCAGCTCTCTTTACCCGAGCAGATGAAAACTGAAAGTATTTTATCTGCACTCTTGCCTTTTACTGTCATTGATACATTTTTATGTTGATGTTTTATTGATTGATTTGATCTGTTTTCTTGTGATTTTCTGCAACTGTGAAGCATTTTGAATTTCCTTGTGTATGAATTGTGCTCTACAAATAAACTTGCCTTGATGTCAGTTGTGTTTGTCTATCACAGCTCTTACACAGTTTTAGAAAAAGGTTTTGGCTTTCAAATGAGGTATGAGATCTATCACATATAGGATGTAACGTCTCCAGTCACACTTTGAAATTTGGATATGCATGGTTGATAACCCTATAGCTATTGGAGACTGTTGGATACGTCTCCAATAGCTACAAATCGTCGCCTGATCTCGACCTCGCACCGTCTCCCGAAGCCGAATCCATCCCGTGCGTTGCCCAAAAGTGACCCCGGCGCACCCCTCGGCACAGACATCCGATTATCTGCCTCGAGCCACCGCTGATGCGAGGGAACAACAAAAAAACAAAACGCTGTCCTCAAAGTCACAGCGAGACGGGGCCATTTACGGGCAGGGGGGGGGGGGGGGGGGGGGGGGGACCAGCAACGTGGATCAATGCCCCGTTTGTCCACCGGCGCGCTCATTAGGACCGGCCCATTCAAGTCAGGACGCGGGATATGACAAAGACGGCTTCACAAGTGCGCGCCTCTCCTTCGCCGCTCAAAGCAGGAGCCTCATACGAATTCGCCGCGCGCCTGCACAGCGCCCGGGGCAAACAAATCTTGACAGGGATGTAAGCGAGGGGGGTTTTTAAAGCCGCGCCATGTCACATATGGACTTTTCCTATGATGTCGGGCTGGATATTTCACTTTCATCTCAACTTTCGTGAGGGCATGCGTCTGGGTCACCGGGATTTTGGAAAAGTAACTAAAAAGTAGCCTGGAAGTCGAGCAGGTGGAGAATCTGAACGTGTGGAAGGGTTTGTGAGAGCTACAAATGAGTTGGGGCTCGCAGTTCAAATGAAACTTCTTTCTTCTGGTGCTTTCTGAGGAATGCCGTACAGGCTCTTGTTTTTCAGATTGTTTGGGCTTTAAATTGTCAGAAGCATGGACTTGAACCCACGACCCACAGTGTTCTGTCATTTATGCAAACAGCCTTAACTACACAAGCAAATTACAAGGCGTGTCACCATGTCCTCCATTGTGAAAGGTCTCCGCTGCTCCTTTCCCCACGCAGAAACAGGAACACAGATACGAGAACAAAAAAATGGTCCGCTCTCATCGACGCTCTCTGATTCCACGACTCGAGCTCCTCATTTAGTTTCAGGATGGACAGATGGAAAAAGGGAGTTCCTCAATATCAAAGTGTCTCGGAATATCTTGGAATATGCCCGTGTCATCAGGGAAGAAGAAACCCATTCACAGGGTGTCCAGGTCATCAGCTGGACCTAAAACTGATCGACGGCCCCAGATCATAACAGTTGGTTAACAGTTACCTTTTTCCTCACACGTGTCCATTAGTCCCGTTTCAGATTCAGGATCTGAGCGGAGGGTCCATGGTCAGTCATAAATAGCTGTAATAGGAAGCGTCACATTCATCTCGCAGAGTCGCTGGGAGGGACATGCAGTACGTGATGGTAAGCGCTAGTTAAAGATGCCAGCAGAAAGAAGATGCAAAAGATACTCAGTCTTTTTGTTTCATGACTAAACCGCTTGAAAACTACTGCATTGGTTGTGCCTCAAATCCCACTGACACACACGGACCATCGTTCACTCTCGTGTTCATTCAAAACGGTCAATTCCTCGTTTCCGAAATTCCGAATCCTTGTAAATGAGCCAGAACTGTAGAAATATTTGTGACGGGGGAAAACGCAGTCTAAAAGCATCTTCATCTATCATATTGGGTCATGCTGTAAAGCCATCTCCGTAGTAGAGTCATGATTCCATAATAAATGCTAGCGCGGCTAATGCTAACATCCATATCAGCTTATGAATGCACTCGCTGGGGAGGGTTTGCCACCTGGGAGACAGGAAGATCATTCAGCACACGCAAGAACAGCTGAAGGAATGTGATAAGGAGACAGACAATAGACAAACAAGAGCAAGAAAAGAAGAGCGAGGAAATCCCAGTGGGAGGGGGGACCACATCATGAACTGGGACAATGCCAGGGTCATCCGCGCTGAAAGTACGAAGTATTACAGTTGGATTAGAGAAGCCATCGAGATCAGGAAATGTGCACCGGCATCCATGAACCGGGACGACGGAGCGTACTCCTTATGCCACACTTGGGATGCCGTCCTGAGGAGGCGTCAGTCAGTAGGGGGGCGAAAGCTCCCCCTACTGACATGGTCACAGAGCACTTTACGTTAGTAGCTTCAGCTTCCCCTGGGGGAGACTGACAGAAGCGCTGTCGCGACTGCACACATCTGCGCCAACGGTCCCTCTGACCACCACCATGCATTCATCCTGGCCTATTGTACATGTTTTTAGTGGTAGGGGAAACTGGAGGACCCAGAAGAAACCTACGCAGACACGGGGAGAACATGCAAACTCCACTACTAATGCTAATGCTAATGCTAGCGAAGGTATTCATTTATTATGGAATCATGACTCTACTACAGAGATGGCCTTACAGCTCGACCCAATATGATCGATGCAGATGCTTTTACCCTGTGATTCAGCCATTCCCAAAGTCCGGGACGCCGCGGACCCCTTATCGATCCGAAAATATCTGGAGGCCCCCCCATAATAATATATTTACAAAATGTTTATTATTTTGCAGAAAAAATAACATACAACGCAATATTTAGCCATGATTGTAGGCTAAATACTGGTTTAAAGTAGTATAATGTAGCAGAGAAAATTCCATGCACTTGTTTTGTAGACAAGCTTTGGGGGCAGGTCCACAGACCCCACTTTGGGAAGCACTCCTGTGATTCATGCAGATATTCCTACAGCTCTGGCTCATTTACACCTGCTCCAAACATGTCCCGACTTCCGTTCACACTTGTTTGCGCAAAGTGACCGAACGCGTATTTCGGGAATGAGGAAATTCAAAATCTGTGCGTTCAGGCGCGAGCGAACCGGGTCCGCGACACACAGACCGGCTTGTCCCGAGTCGACCCCCTTCACAAAACACTCCACCTGCGTCCTGAAGGAGGGGGGGAGGAAAAAAGGCACATTCACATTGTTCTCTCTCAGCTCTCTCAAAAGGCACCAATTTGGAGATTTATTTCCACTTGACAACGGTAATGAGAGGCAATGAGCAGCGTTATGGTCGGCCAATTAAAAGTGACACGTCCGCTGATGAGCTGTCTGCCGAACGCGTCTGGGGCGCCAACAACGTGATTGTGTTCGGGGGCGGGCCTGGGCAAAGACCTCCACTCTTAAGGTTAATGCAGACGCTCGCGCACCGGGGGAAACAAGAAAAGTTACTATTTCACAGACGGCTTCAAAGGAGGGGGTTGATTTTGTAGATGTGCCCGTTCTCACCCCAGGATCCCATTGTTTTGTGCAATCAGGTGCAGCGCCGAGATCTGAGGAGTAAAAGATCAAGCCATATGTCGTAGCCCCGCCCCCTCAGCTGCCCCTGGACCCCACATGACCCGCCGTCTGAAACAACTAACAAAACCGTGTTCATTTTAGGAGCTGTAGGCTTTAATTGGAGTAATGAGAGGTGCTGTGGGGATGAAGAGAGGCTTTGTATCCGACATGATTAGTTTAGCCCAAGGCCGTGGGAACCCAGGGTGCTGAGGGTGCTGGTGGATAGTTTGCAAATTGCAGGCAATATTATTAAATAGGAAATATGCACAGAAAAAAGTGGTTTTGGGGTAAACGTTATCCCTCAGCACCCCCTAATTAAAAGTTCTTCCCACAGCTCTGGTTTAGCCTATATTTTTTACACAACATGGGCTTTTAAAGCATGTTGTGATGTCCTGGGGTCACCAGATGCAAGTGGTGGAGGCTGAGGACAAGACTGTCTCCAAGAATATGGAAGACGTACTTTTAAACAGGATGACATTTGTGTGGAAAAAAAAAGCTTAATAAAACATTATGTAAAGAGTCCTGTATCCAATTCAATGTAAACAGTGGTTCAGTACACTTGTATGGGATTATAAAAGCAAGCAAGCAAGCAAAGTTTATTTATATAGCACCTTTCTCAGACAGAAGGTCACAAAGTGCTTCACATCAAAACAAGCAATGATTAAAAACACAGGATAAAATTACACAAATCAAACAACAGTGGAGACAGTCATATCAGCCCATAAAACCGTACTTTCAAAACGCTCGACTGAACAAGAACGTTTTGAGTTGGGATTTAAATGTATCAACAGAGTCAAGTGATCGCAGAGAGAGCGGGAGATCGTTCCAGAGTCTAGGTGCGACAGCCTGGAAGGATCGGTCTCCTCTGGTTCGATAGCGAGTGCGAGGAACCATCAAGAGATTTTGATCTGCAGACCTCAGAGAACGAGAGGGGACATAGGGCTGAATCAGATCTCTGATGTAAGAAGGCGTCTGACCATACTAGGTCACTGAAAGGTTAAATAGAAACAGAAATAACAGAAATAGCAACTTTTTTTAATAGTTTTTTTACATAAAAAGTTGCCTAGTGCCCCTTTAAAAAGGAAGTGACTTGGTTGTTTTAAGTCACATAAATGATACAAATATAAAATAAATTGAATAAATGATTTTAGTGAAAAAAGGTATTGCTCATACTGGTATCGCCATATTGCAAGATTCCATTTTGAATCACACTTCCTGCCGAGCACTCGACATGTAGGAGATCGGAGTCTGGCAAAGATAAGTTGGGAGTTGTGTGCGTGGGAGGGCGTCGAAATCAAAAATAGCAATTACAAGATCACAGCCCGTAAAACGTCGCCACCAACCCGACTCCGCCGTTTCAACACCTCCGAGAGCAGGAACGCGCTCGACTGTTTTTCTCCAGCGCCTTAAAATAGTCGTGATTCTGGACCGCGGCTAAATCCCATCTGGCGCTTCTCCATCGCCGACAAGTTTCCGGGGTTTGGTTTCTTAAAATAAAAAAAAATAAAAAAAACCTTTGCTTCCCGCCTGCGCCGCTCCGAGTGGAAGTCTGTTTTTTTTTTTTTTTTTTTTTTTGGGGAGGGATTTTTATAGCGGCGTTGGCCTATATCTGACACGGGCGCAGTTTACCCCCAGAGCCGGAGAGAGGGGGGAAAACAAGAGCCGTCTGACCTAGATGCCAACGAGGGGGGAGATGGATCACAGGCGGGAAAATAATGGCCGCGAAAGGTAAAGTAAGGTTTGTTGCTAAAGAAATACGGTTCAATTCCGTTTATTTACGTACAGCGCGACGATTCTGTCTACGAAATAAAGATACAGAGACATGAAGAGGAGCAAATTGGTTCAACAGCCCATAAGTAATACACACAAAAACAAACAACCAGGAAGCTAGCCACGCTAACGTTGGCGTCATGCTACGTTAGCTAACGAGTGCGGGTTTTTTGCTTCTGCTGAACAAAGTTTCTGTAAAAAGACGCCCATTTGGACCCGATTTTGGCTTGACTTGATTGGTGTGTGATAAAAATGTTTATAGTCCGACAGAAAAGACTAAACATTGTGAACAATTGTGACCCTCATGAGAGGTTTTCCATTAGGACTGAGTTACCACTGGGCTTGCCTGGGCTGGGGCCTTTTTTAATTTTTGTAAACCTTTTTTGAGCACACAATGTTTTTCTCCCTTTAGAGCACTTCAGGAGCTTCGTAGTTTTCTGATTGGAAACACACCTCTGTGAGTGTATGTGAGCATGAAAACAGTAACATTCACAGAACGGCTACGATCGCTTACATTAATGAGCCGAAAAGACAATATTTCAATGTAAGTGTTGATTAATCTATTTATAAAAGGTTATTAACGGCATAAGTACGTGTGCTGATCTGTTTGTCAACGATGAAATATATGTAAGCCATCTCGTAGTGGGGTGGGGGTGGGGGGCTATATTACATGGTTAGCCCAGGGCCTATGGGAAGGTTACGTCGGCCCTGTGAATTACCTCTTTACACATTATTTTAAGAGATAAAACATGCAATACAAAAACATCAGTGGACTATACATCCCATATGTGAGATGGAATCAATCATCTTTCGCTCTTACTCCATTTTCTGCCCTATATCTCCATTGCAGCAGCAGAACCAGCCTCGCCGTCTCCTCCTCTTCTCCACCAACAGTGCTTCTGTTCCGGCCCAAGTCTCTCTATTCAATAAACCATTTCAAACCGAACAAAAACAGTCCATTCTGCCCACTTCTTCTTTCGCGAACCTCTTTATGTCACCAAGAACACGTTTCCCGTTTACTCATTCGAGATTTTTACCACTAATAACACTAATGATGAAAAATATGACTTTTTTTTTTTTTTCAAGAAGAACCTGGATCCCAAACATCTAAGGGGAAGTTCACGCCAAGACTCACTTCGGCACGATCGTTTTTTTTTTTCCCCCGCGCTCCATCTGTAAGACATTTCCACACGCCTCCCCGCTCGCCTATTCCTCCTACTATGATCCGCGTTTAATCCCGAGCAGCAGCAGCACATCAGGAGGATTCGATATGTTTGCAATAATATTTTGATGATGCAGCGCAAAAGGAGCAAATCAGGCGCTACTCGCAAATCCACGGGGAGGTACGGGCTGTTCACTTGTGACTTCACGTCCTCGCTTTTAAAGACACGGCGCCGGCTAATCCTCGACAGATGCAGCCGCCGCGAGGGAGATTTCAAGCACAAACGCAAAGATGATTAGCACTACTTATGTTTCAGTGTGGAAGTAGATTAGCCACTAACTTGTAGGACGGCGATGCGCACTTAAAAGCAACATTAGCGGGCAGTTTGAGTTGAGCTCCTGGTTGCTTTGAGTTCCTCATTGTTTTTGAAAGGGTTAGTCAGGCACAGGAGGGAAGGTCGGCCGCCATTTTGAATAGATCCACGAGTTGGTTAGTGTGAGAATATAAGTAAGCGCGTCCGTCCTGAGCCGACTGTCCAGCATTGGCCTTTTGGGAATTGTAGCCTTTTCGTCAGGCCATCAGACCATAGTGGGAAAAAAAGTATTTGTTATCTGGAGTACTGGCGAGTCTGGTAAAACAGTAATTCAACGCAATAGAAAAAAATATCTTAACTGAATCAAAACGGCAATTTAAATAGTTGTGTGTTTGCGAATCACAGAGGTTGAATTTATTTTGGAAATTTAATAGAGTTGCAAGCGACGAAATATTCCGTTTTCCATTTCCATCCTCATTAATGTACCTTCATGGAACTTTTTACGCCGGATCAGTTTGCCCAGCTCCAGGTTAGGTCCTCATTAAAAGTCCATTCTTTGATTACCCACAGCAAAAAAAAAAATAGCCTTTTCTGTCTCAAGCTAGTCATTAGGACCATGTTTTGTATTGGCAACAGTGGAATCCAACATTTTGGGCGGTGTGCCTTTAAAGGTGCATTATGCAACGTTTTATCCTTGGAAAAAAAAAAGTTGATATTTGTGCATATTCGACCTTGTAGTGACCCAGCAGATGTAGGAGTGGTCAGCATGACGCCTGCTGGGTCACTACAAGGTCAAATATGCACAAATATTAACTTTTTTTTTTTCCAAGGATAAAAAGTTGCCCAACATTTTGGATTCCACTGTTGCCAATACAAAACATGGTCCTAATGACTAGCTTGAAAGAAAAGGCTATTTTTTTTTTGCTGTGGGTAATCAAAGAATGGATTTGAATGAGGACCTAACCCTGAGGTGGGCAAACTGCGGGCCAAGGGATGGATCCGGCCCCCCAAGCAGTTTTGTCCGGTCCTCCATTTTCTTTCCATAATTTATAGGATTTTGTTGTATTTATTTAATTGCAAATTGCGTATATCAGAGGCACCATTACCATCCCCTACCAGAGTGGGCTCGAATGGCTTTATATTTTTTATCTTTTCACTTATTTAGGTATTCCAATCAAAGGTGACATGAAAATATATAAAATGCAGTTTGAATGAAAAGGAGCACAGAGAAGAGCGCTCTTATGCCCCTTTGTAAATGTTACAGTTCTATTATTTAGCCTTTCTTTCACATACAATATTTACAATTACCATCAAGCGAGTTCCAGATATAATTGAACGCATTCTTCAATGGCAGAATCTCGAGCAGAATAAGTTATTGTTGATGTGGCTCTCTAACTCAACTGAGGTTACTCACGTGGTCCCTTGTGAAAATTAATTGCCCAACCATGATCTAACCTGTTTAAATCTCATTTGGCTGCATTTAGTCAAGATGGAAATGATCTGGAAAGTTATAGTCCGGTCTTGGGAACGGTGAGCCCCTCACAGCAAAGACACATGTTTGTTTTGTTTTGTCAACAATAAATATCTGTAATAAAACAATTGGCCGCTGGGCCATTGGAAAGCCTTGCACTTCAGACACGTTAAAAACAACTTTAAAGTCTGGTTTCTAATTTTCTACATGCTATATATATATATATTCGTACTGTGATAACGCTGGGTTAATTACAATGAAAGAAACCAGGCTGGTTTTTGTAATAATTTTTTTCCAAAATCTCGTGTACTAATGAGGGCCAGACTTTGATTGGCGGTCCGTTAGCATTAGAGCTAATGGTGCGGGCGCTGCTACGACCGAACTTCGTGCCCCGCGAGGGCCGAGTCTACAGTGAAGATCCCGCCCTCCCTTTTTAGGAACATGCTCCATCACAGCAGGGTAGGAAGAGTCTGTAAATCCGCCATGATTTCCCCCTCGAACGTAGTTATTGTGGCAAACGGGGCGGAGAGAGGAGGAGTTGTCTATTATTTATTACAGTCTATGAATAAAACCAATGCTTGGAAATAGAAATACAGATGCAAACAGCATTTCGATGTTTGTTTATTTAACTGTGTTTAACAAAAAGGCTCTGGGCCACAGAACCTCTTTTTCAGCGCAGACCTGGCCCCAGAGTGGACCCTTTTGTGCATATTTTAAGTGTGTGTTTTAGGTAAACCGGAGCACCGAGCAGCAAGATGTGAATCATGAATATTTCACAATAAACCTATCGTGTCTTCCAGCGTTTTGGTTACATAAACCGCGACCAGAGTCGACCAAATAAATCCAGGTCGGATGCGAGTGAAGCCTCCGAATGTGGAAATTACCATCAATATTCAACATGGCCTCCCTCCAATGTTGTTTCGCCGCTAATTGAGCCACAAGATTAATATGTAATACCCCGCTTAGCTTTGTAGTGCTAACTAGCCAATCTAGCCTCGCTTAAAATCCCACCCACCATTTCTATCGTCTTGACTTCTTCTTCTTTATTTAGAGCGTGAAACACCCAGGTGGGCGCATTAACGTGGGGCTTCTGGACGATGACTCAAGTATAGCGAACAATAAGCCGGGATTTGATTTGGCTAATAAATGATCACCGAGGTGCAGTCCTTCTCGAATGCATCATAACTCCCACACAGACGGGCAGAGAGAGAAGCGTCCTCTGGTGGAAGCCCATTTTGGATTTGTTTGGCATCGACAGGTACAGGAATAATACAAGGGGAGCGATGAAGGCAACGTGACTAAGTGTTGAGGAGGCAGGCAGCGGTACATTACTATTAATACAAGATTTGTACAGTGGGCCGGAGCAATGGAAGTGCATTTGAAAAGGTCAGATAATTGTGGAGCTGTGCGTACAATGGACGATTCATGGATATTTCACTTTTATAGCTTAAAAAAACAATTCCTATGTGTGGAAATGAAACTTCGATTCTTCAAAATAGCCGACTTTTGCTTCGATTACTGCTGGGCACTTTTGACTTTTCTCAATGAAACATCAACAGTAGGTGTTGTAAGCAAGTAAAGATGTAAAAAATGTTTTAAAAGTTGATCCTAATGAAAGGCCTTGAGAATTTAGTTTGTTGTTCTGTTTGCGTGGTTGTTAATGTACAAACATATCCGAGTATGGAAGAACGGTGGCCTGTACGTTGTGTGTACCAGCGCCGTGCGTTGGATACAGAGAAGGCGCATGTTTGGGCAGGAGTTGGAGAGAGAAAAGCCATGGTGACCACATGTCACACATTCGCATGGATCCAAACACCTTTGGTTTGAATTGCTGCTATGCGTCACACCCGGGTCAGCCACCCTTTCTCTCCGCTCCCTCTCTGACACATCAGCGTGTTGCAAAAACTTTGTACAAATGGCCGCAGGTAACTCTGGAGCTTTATACGTCGGAGTTTTCATGCGATCGATGCACTCTCGCCGAACTGGCAACTCACGATCGACTTATGTATGGAGGACGTACGAGATATCTGAACGTGCTTTGGCCCGTACACTTAGCAATAAACTGGACCTGCTAAACATAAGTCTATTCAATGTTTCAGTTGAACTCTTTGCCAATCCATCCATCCATTTTCTTCCACTTGTCCGTTGCCGGGTCGTGGGGGCAAATCACATCGCACCAGCCCCTCTGGCTCCTCCTGCAGGTGGTGGGTCCACAGAAGGACGGCCTCATGGTTCTAACCGGGCCTGTTGGTCTCTCATAAGGAGCCTCTTTGTCTGACCCGTCACCTAGGACCTGTTTGCCATTGGAGACCCTACCAGGGGCACCAAGCCCCCGACAACAGAGCCCCCCAGGATCATTCAGGCGCTCAAACCCCTCCACCGAAACCAAAACCAGGTCATAAACAAGCATACATCGATATATACTTCCTCTACTCCTACTACTGCCACTACTACTGCCACTACAGCAAACCCCGTCTCATCTCGGCGCATGAATCTGGGAGTGTGGCGCGTGAGAGGCGTGCAGCTGAAGGGCAGGTTTGTTTGAAGTTGCGCCGCATCAGTACCCGTGACCCAGATCTGTGCCATCGTTCTGTTCCTCCGAACATCCACGCTCCTCCATCTCCCAGCGGCGTCGTCGCGCCTGTAAACATTTGGCACAGCATCCAGCTTCAGTGTTTCCCACATGGATCCGCTTCTTCGCCCCGTCGTGAGCATCCCCGAGTTTAGTCTCACGCGGGGGGGTGGCGTCACTGCTTTTAACTTAAAAAAGATATTGTGTTTTTTTTTCACACAGTGGTCAATGTTGAGATCGTTTTCTCTAAGCATGCACAGATCTAATACTGGTATCGGATACTGGAGCCGATACAGGAAAAAATATGATGTCGGGTATCGGCTACAACTATTCGATACACAACTTTTACCACCTAAATTTAAGTCAGTATCGGTATGCTATATATCATTGTAAAGCTAAAGACCTGGAGAATTCAATTGCTGAGTTAGTTTTAACCAGATGTATTTTTGATTGCAAAATTATGCAGATATCAATAGCATGCTAAAGCTAAAAAGTAGCATTTAGAAAAAAAGTAGCCAAATAAAATTAAATTGGCCACTGCTGAAGCCAAGTGTTTGTATTAAGAAATAACCGATCTAACATATTTGTAATGATATTAATGTAACCTAAAGCCTGGCATATACACAAGGCTACTTAGTGTAGAAAAGTCATCCATGTTAAATGTTTATTCAAGAGTTTATCAATAGATATAATTGATAATTGATCTGTAACATTATGACAATAAAATATGACTTTATTGAAATTACAATGGAGAAGAGTCAATAAAATGTTTCACTCAGAGAAAGCCACTTTCAATAAAGTCTCTTGGTATCTGTAAATATCGAAGATTACATGAAAACATAAAATGACAGAAAACGTGCAATGCATTATTTCCTCATATTTATATCACTAATGTACAACAAACGTTTCAAATTGATATCTCTAAACTGAATCTTTTTCCCTAGTCACCTGCAGTGTCTCGACCTAATCATTCATGATGCTAGGACATTTCTAACTCGCTAATTATCAACTCATTTCCGATTGGTCTCCATAGACTGCACTTCTCTTGTCAAAGCCAACTTTTTAAATTCAATCAAAATAAGGACAATTCTCTTTTTTATTTTTTTTACCTTAACCTTTTGGATGGAAAACTCAGCGAATTGTAGTTGGCCACAGCAACAAAACAAATCTCGCAAACTGATTAAATGTGAAGACGCCTCTGGCTGATTAGCTGAAACGGGAAGATTCCTGCCGACAAGTCGCACCTTTTATGCAGCGAAACGTCTCGGAAAAGGTCAGATATTTGTTCAAATTAGTCGTTATTGACGGAAAAAAGTGATTCAAGTTTAGAAGTATTGTAAAAACTTGTATCCGTTAAAGGTCGTACAAGGTAGAGGCCTGTTCACGCAACTATGGGCCTTTGATGGAATACCAAGGGCTTTTCATTCTCTCTTAGTATAGAGTTCGGGATAGTGATGTCATATCGCTAAGCATCATGGGATTAGCAGCAATTATAAACTAATGGAGATTTTAAAAGTTAAAACACTGGAGTTATTGTTCACACTTGGACCACAGTGAGTTAGATGTATTTACCAGCAGTAACTGGTAAATACATTTTTATACCGTTTTTAGCTAATGCTAGTCTATGGAAAATGTATGCTAACAGCTGCAAAGATGGCGGGTCGCTATGGTAACTGTGGATTTTCCCAAACTCTGTTGATATAAAATACAGTTTTTTTTTTCTCTCTCGCCATAGCAAAATATGTTTATTCAAAGGCAAAACATCCTAAAATTCCCATGTGATGTCATCTTTTTCATATTTATTTGTCAATAAAATGACAGCACAGTGGAGGCGCTACAGGAAACAAAGCAAAAAAGGGGCGAACAAGGAGGTATCCAGGCAAGACTCACAGCTAAGCTACACACGCTTCCATCCTCCTACTGTTCTGGCTAATGTTCACTTCACTGGAGAAGAAGAGGGATTGTAATTGTCCACTACACTCTTCCCAGAAGATGGAGAAAGACTGCTGTGGCGCAGAGGGAGCTGCGGAGGAGGAAGAGAAAGGAGGGGGTGGAGGAGCTGAACAGTGCAGAACACCACGCTCTGAAACAGGGACAATCCCAGGAGGCGGTGCATCATTTCAGAGGAGCAATTTCGTAGTACAACTATACAATGGCAAATAAAGCACTTACTTATAATAGACTTACTCGATCCATAATTTCGATTTTGTCCCCAACAGTTTTAGTTTAGTCGTGTTCGGGTTCAGCCCTAATTATGTCCATGACTCAACGCGGGAGAACTGGATCTTCCTCAGATTTCATTACGGGTCCCAGTACAAACAAGCGGCACCTGAAGAGGCTCAGGCTCCGACAGGCATTTGAATATTGTTGCCTGCGCCTGAAACGATAAGGGGTTGCATCCTCTCCCATCGCTATTTCTGTCTTTGTTGGTCTCTATGGCGACGGCGCAATCGTTTGTCAAGTATGGCTACAGTACGAATCTAAAGCCAGGTGCCTCTGAGCAAAAAAACACACTCCAAACTATTGACTGTTCACCGCCAAACGGGGACACGAGCCGCGTGTACGGGGCCAGTCGGGGATAATGTTTGGGAAAAGGATGTTATGTATTTAAAGGCGCTGTACCATTTTTTTTTATTAGCTCCTTCAGTATATTTCAAGCAGTACTGAGTAACTTGTTTACCTTAATAAATCCTTCTCTAGTCCCTCTGGGGGTAATACAAGTGTTAATGGTGTCTCTGGCCAGAAAACCACATTTGCAACTTGGCTGCCACCGGACCGGAGCCACCAATACACACTAATGGAATCACGAAGAGGCAGCTAACAGGCTAACGGGCAAAGCTAACAGCCACTTTAAACAGTATTTACAGCCAAGTTTGAGTGAAAAAAAATATTTCCATTGTGTAATTGGATGTACAATATCCCTCTCTCCCTTCGCCTTTTCTGCCTGCGTAGTATTTTCTCTCACGGACAATTAATAAGTTAAAAAAGAAAAATCGCAAATTGCTATAACACCTTATGGCCTCTAGGGGCATGAGTTACTTAGTACTGCTTTAACATGCAGTGATTGGAATGCAATGGCAATGTGGGTTATGAGTTTGGACCACAGCTAATTAAATATTGGCTCCAGGCATAGGGCCCTTAACCCTCATCATTGGCTACCTATAGTGAAAGCATAACAGCAACATCTCCATCGAGACATGGGGTCCCCCGAGGCAGGTCTTTGAGGTCATTTTTTTTTATCACCAATAAAATGCTCGTATTCAGTGGGAAAAACGGGACGACGAGGCGCTAAAGCACGGGTGTTTCCTGGTCCATTCTTTGGCAATATAAAACCGTGAGTGCTAAATAAAACGTGCCTCATTTCCCCCGCTTCCCATTTAACTGCGTTCATATGGCGAGAGGCCGCGGGAAACATAAGGGGCACGATCTACAGCAAACAGTGATTGAATTAGCTCAGACTGAAAGATCGCGCATCGACCCCGGGACAGAATCGCCTTTCATATAGGTTCAATGGCCTATGATCGACCTGATCGTTCAAACATCCTTTATCCGATTGTTTGTGAAGTCGCAATGATAAAGTTTGTCCACAAGGGGTCAGTGTTCAAGGCTTTCCTGGCAGAGCTTATTCGGTTTGAAGTGTCGCATGTCTTCCCTTGCCCACGCTTGTATTGAAAGAGGGGGAAAACCAAGTACCAATCCTTTACCAACTTTGAGAACTTTTTCCACATCGCCTCCCGTCAGACTGATTTGATTTGTGGAAATTCTTGAGACGGCAAACGCGATCGACTGTTGAGCTTTCTTTGAACAAATTGTACAAAAAAAAAAGAAGAAAATTCCCTCCAAAACCTCTCCTCCTTCCCTCACTTGTAATCATCCCATTTCTTTTGCTGAAGCCACACAAAGGAACATTCCCCCCCCCCCCCCCCCCCCCCCCTTCCTCCTAAAATCTATTTTTCATGTCAGCACTTCCTCAGCCCAGACTCCTCGGCGATGAGAATGTATTGAACAGTCGGTGCAGTGTGTTATTATCGTTGAAGCGCTGAAAAGGACCGACGAAGAGGGTAGTGCAAGCAAACAGAGCCAGTGTTTGTGAAAAAAAATAAATAAATAAATAAATGACAGTCAATGTGGAGGACAAGGGACAAAAAGTAAACCCATTCTGAAACCAGGACGGGGAAAAGAAGCGCCGCAACTTCTTTCTAAAACGTCGAGCGTTCCCTTCTAATCGGAATCGGATTTTGAGGCCAAACAAGTTGGAATCCGCAAAGCTTCGTCTCGTGTCGTTCTCGATACACATTGAGAGACTTTGCCCGGGCGTCTCAGATCAAATATGTAGCCGCCGCGTCGTTGACTTTCTTCCCCGCGACTTAACAAGCTACAACGTCGCACGCCACCCTCTGGGAATCCGATCCGTCCGGTTCAAACGCACTGGGGACAGAGCAAAAGAGGAGTCGTTACTCGTTTTGATTTTTTTGGCGGAATATGTAGAGGCTGACCCCGAGCGGTGCACTATTAGACTGAGATTTACGGTAATTAGTGGCACGGTGCGGCCTGTTCTGCCATCAAAAAGCTGCCATTAGCTCACACTCGACAAAAGGTTACGGCGAAACGCGTCTCTGCGGTTTGGGGAGCAGAAAATAACACGGCCGCGGAATCACAAAAGGCTTTTACTTTGACTAATGTAAAGTAATGCACATGTTAGAAAAATACTGTGATACGGCATGAACTACACCATTACTTCAATAACTATACCGATATATTGGGATTTTTGACACCTGGGATGAATATGAATATATGCGTTTTATATATTTTGTGATGTATTGGATATTTTTACGTTTTTTTGTATATTTAGGATCGGGGGAGATGAAGCTTCACCCTGCTACATCCTCCGCCGGTCTCCCGTACCACCACCAGTGTCCAGGCTCCGGGGGAAGACATCCTTAACGCTAACCTACCCGTTCATACTAATTTTAAATCATACATTAAAGCAGTACTAAGTAACGTGTCCTTTCCGTAGTCCCTCTGGGGGTAATACAAGTGTTAATGGGATGATTGAAGGGTCTTTCATCTCCCCCTGGTGTCTCTGGCCAGAAAACCCTGCTTGCAACTTGACTGCCACCGGGTCGGAGCCGCCAATACACACAAATAGAACCACGAGGAAGAAGCTAACAGGCTAACGGGCAAAGCGAACTGCGGGCTAGCGCGACTTTAAACAGTAAAACTATTATTTCCATTGTATAACTGGATGTACAACAGCCCTCTCTCCCTTCGCCCTTTCTGTCAGCGTAGTATTTACTCTCCAAGACATTTAAGAAGTTAGAAAATCGTAACTTGCTACGACACCCGCAGTTGCGCTTATGGACTCTAGGGGCAAGACTTACTTAGTACTGCTTTAATGTCTTGTGCTAGAGTCTGATCACCAAAAATATAAATGAATAAACTGAATAAATGTCTAATTGTTACTTTTGTCTCTGTTTGAGCCCATCCAGGTTGAATTGTCCCGTGATTGAATTAGCCGTCCCGGAACCTTTGTATAGCGCTCAAGATGCACGGAGTTAAAACGTGCTGCAGAGGAGGAGAGATGTGAAACTGCGACAAGAAACCGGCGATAAACAGAAACCCGCACAGTATTTAGACTTACTAGCAAGTATTATACTCCACCATTTTGCATTTTCTACTTTCCGTCACCAAACAAAGTCATGGAAAATTACTTTTTTCCCCACTCGCTAATAAAGCGAGGAGGACCATTAAAAAATTCCCTTAAACGCTATCTTGCCTTTTTGATCTCCAAGAAAACACTGTGGGAGGAAAAACAAGAGGCTCGGCCTGCGGGGGGAGAAACTAAATCTCTTGTTTTTATGGCATAATTTGGTAAGTCACATCGCTAATAAGAACTCATTAATACGCATAACTCTCCGCAGAGGTTCATCCAAGGAAGGCTGAGCCATTTCTGAGTGAAATATGAGGACGTTTTCGACAATTAATGACATTTTTTTTTGTCATACAGCAACATATTCTGCCATCTGCTGACCTTTTCTATCCATCAAGAGGTCCCGACTCCAACTCCCACTCGGGCAAATTAAACACACACAGGTGGCCTCTGCTTTTAAATGCGGCCCAATAATGAATCCCCATTTTGTGTGCAAGTTCGGAGCCAAAGGGCTGTCGGTCCTGGCCCGGGCTTGAGCTTGAGTGACTACGTACTGCGCAGGATTGGGAGAGAGAGGGGGGGGGGGGGGGGAGATTGCGGTGGGGGTGTAATATGGGGGGCAAAAAAATGCTTGAAAATGCCAAAAAAATGTCACGCTGATGGACGGGGTTTGTTTCCATGGCGACGCGCAGACCGAAGCAGCGCGCGCCGAAGAGCGGGCATGTTCGTGGAGTGATGGGAACAATCTGAGATGCAGCGGGGTGACGTTTGGAATAGGCAAAAGATGCGCCTTCTCCAAACCAAAGGCACGTCTGTATTTTCCTGTCCGGTTATTATCAGGGTTTGAACAGAATCGTGGATTAACCGCGTCTCGTGCAAACAGAAATCCACTGTTAGTAATGGCGGGTGTGGTGAAAATTGGCAAGAGTTGGTTTGAACTTTTTTTTTTAAACCTTAGTCCCACATTTACTCTCAAAAAGTCAGTCAAATAAAAGTGGACGCAGGCACTGGAGTGTGAAGTGTCTTGCCCAATGACACAGCAGCAGTTTGAACCTGGGATTCAACCACCAACCCGTTAAAAGGTTTGAGAGAGTGACTGGTTCCTCACTGTAAAGCGCTTTGAATCAGAATCAGAATAGGTTTATTGCCAAGGTTTGTGAACAAGGTTTACAGACTAGGAATTTGTCTCGGTGCAAACGTGCGACATAGAACATAGAACACAGAATTAAGATAAAAAATAAGCTAAGAACGTTAAACTATAAGGCTATGGGGGCATGCATAAAAAATATTAAATAAATAAGATAAAATAAAGTGACATATGGTAAGACAACAACAATTTGACAACGAACAACAGCGGGATTGTATATACAGATGTGTTCTTCTTACTGCAAACCTTGTCTCATTATGATCCAATATTTATTTTATCTGTAGTCTGTTCATTACTATTCACATGGTGTCTCCTGTCCCACTCCCCCTTGAGAGTGCCTGTCTAGATCAAACGGAGGGACCCGGCTGAACGGAGGAACCCTGCCTACTGACAACAAGGACTGGACGGTCTGTGATCTTGGCCCGTCTGCTGAGGGACTCCCATCGGCCCTGGGTCTCTATAGCCTGTCCGTCCATGGGAGTGGATCTCTCCTTCTGTGCCCCCCCCCCCCAAGGTTTCTCTTTTCTCCCCCTGGGTTTTTGAGTTTTTCCTCGCCGTGCTGGAGAGTCTAAGGATAGGAGACCCCCACTGCTGACGCTTGTTTGGACATTATGTTTGCCTGGATATTTGATTCGCCGGAACTTTACATTGTCTTATTTACTGCTCTGTTTTATTGCCTTAATGTTCGGTGCAGCTGTGAGGAAACTCCTGTTGTGATATTGGGCTATACAAAACCATTGATTCATTGAGTGATTGAATATGTTCAACCAAATGTGCAAAACAGGTTCCATTTCCAGTTTGTGAGGACGTGGACGTGTATAAAGGAGGGATGGCGGGAAACAAGGGTAGAAGGATGTTGAGCTGGAGGCCTTGAAGAAAACTAAAGGGGACATTTGTGGGTAAAGTTTGTGTGAGGAAATAACATGTAACACACCATCCATTACCGCAGTGAATTTCTGGCAGCCAGACGCTTTGACGCTCGCACTACCGCCGCTAATTGCCCCTCTTTCTCAAAATAAACCGCTTAAATGCGAGGGTTCGTCAGACGCGAGTCCTCCAAAGTCCGTGTCTGTTTGTTTTCTTTAGGTTCTAATTTATCTCCGCTTCTTCAGCAGAAAACTTGCGCGACTTTCGTTGTTATCTTCATTGCCATTTTGCTGACACCGTTCCCACCTCAGCGCGAGCCCATAGATTTAAACCTGGATTTGGGGGAACGCCTTACGAAGCAATATCAGAGGCTGGAGGGGGACGGGGGGGGGGGAGGGGAGGGGACGTCTAGGGACAACAAAGATGCGCCGTCGGAAAACTTTTTACAAAGATTCAATTACATATTTATGGCGCAGGCAAATAAAACTAATCCGAGGCAATATCCATGTCAAGGAACGGCGTGCTGCGAAAGTGAAGCTCGCACATGCGGACGGGGACGGGCGGAATTCCGAAAGGGCTTCAATCGAACGCGCCTTAGTCTCCCCAGCTTTGGGCGCGTCAGCAAATGTTTACATATTATATTTCGGTCCTACAAACAGTGCGTCGGGGTCTGTGTGGGGGATTAATAAAGCATCTCACATCTCGCCCCCCCGCATCTCGAGGCGGAAAAGACACTCAAAGTTTTTCTAGAGGTGGAATAAAAGTAGTATGGGCCTGACCTTGCGAACGTTCTTGAGAAGGATCCCCGAGGCGCTGCCCTCTGGTTGCATACTATTGCTACTGACAGGTTTTACTTTGTGCGGCACTGAAGGATACACAGATACGGATGGATAAGATAACAACTCTTTACCACTACTTGGGGTCAAAACCAATGGCCGCTGGTTGCACTGCTTTATGACATTGCTGTAGTACCTCCATATGTGGGCGGCAAAACGAGCTAGTTTTCCATTAGAAAGCATTGCACTTCACGCACACGTTTTAATAAGCAACTGTAAAGCCTGGTTTCTCATTTTTTGGGACTTTCTACAGCTGGATATTCCTCCTGCGATAAACGCCGGGTTAGTTACAATCAAAGAAACCTGCTGGTTTTCGTAAGAAATCTCGTATACTAATGAGGGCTTTGATTGACAGGCCGTTAGCATTAGAGCTAATGACGCGGGCGCGGTTACACGTCACGCGAGGGAAGAGTCGACAGTGAAGATCCCGCCCCTTATCCCAAACATTGGTAACATTACCGAAAGGCACTAGTTTCATGTTAAAAAGGCACATTAATATACATATAATACCCCGCCATCTTGCCACTTCCCAGCTGTCATTACCATCCTCAGTATAAGATGATTTTTTTTTTTTTTTATGTATAATGTGTTATGTAAAGCCTACATAGTGCAGTGCGTTAAAAAGCCAGGCTGTAGAGCGGGACAGCAGCTCCCCATCAACAAACCCCCACCCAGCTGCCCCAACTAGCTGCTCTTTTCGCTTCTTGTGGATAATCTGCTCGATAAAAAAAAAAACATTGATAACGACCGGATTTTGACTTGACTTTATTGGTATGCTAAATATGTTTATAGACAGCAAGAAAAGGATCGTACATAACAGACGTCCTTCTCCCTCGCTAGGGCAAGTCGCCATCTGTGTCTGCGAGGACAGTTTTCTCACGCCATCCCATAGCAGCCAGACATCCATCTTGACATCTTTATCGTACTGGCTGTTCATTTGAGATTTCACTCACAAAATGCATGCACTTGAATATGCGTTGTCATTAGAGGTTAAAAATACCATCATCCACTCTGTGCCACTGATTGTAGCAGCTAAATTAGGCCGGTGACATGTAATTTCCGATATTGATGGACATTAAAAACTCAGATTTTAATTTCTTTTCAACCGTAATACACTGCGCCTTTCCTCATCGCCTCTTATCACCGCCATTTATCAGCTCATCTAAATTAGGGCCCGTCAAAATGAGCAACGGGCTGGATTTCTAGGATACAACGACGCCACAGTCTCAGATAGAGGGCGCGGGAAAATAGAATAGAATGGGATTTAATGAAAAACACGCGGCTGTGGGCGCTTCAGGAACTCCCAATGACCCGTGTACGGCGACTCGGCTCCGTCATTTACGCCCGGACTTTCTTTTTCCTCACACACACACACACACAAAAAAGTCTCACCGAAACCAAAAGTGATATTTCTCCAAAGCAGGGGCTGTAAAACATATTCCAACTCGATTTTATTTCCCGCTCTCTCCCTCTCGGGCCAAAAGGCGTCTGTGTAATGCATTGTGCGGCTGAAAGAGTCACTGTGCAGTAAATTACGGCGCTCAGACGGCGCCAACACTTCAAAGTTTGTTTTGGCCCAAGCCCGAGTCTACTTCAATGCAGAAACACAAAGGGGAGACGGTGACCTATGACTGGCTTGATTACGCTTTGAAAGGCTTTCCAATATATCGGTGAAAATAGGTGTGTACAAGCAAGTCTTTTTTTTAATTATTATTATTAAAGGGGGTTTTATGCACCTTTTAAGGAGTTTCTACCAAAAAACATATTGGGCTGAACTTTTCCAAGTGCCTCTCCCACTCTGCAGCTTATTCTGAAGCGCAACAGTCTCTACACCTGCAGACCCGGGAGAGGTAGCGGAGGCTTGTCTTGATGGGAAGTGAGGGGGAAGAGGCGATTTGCAAAGGGAGCCAAGAAGAAGGAGAATGTGGTGATCAGAACCAGCAAAAGACGCCCTGTTCAATTCATTTGTAACCCCTTAACCCCCACCTGAACTGAGCGCATTTTATCCAGTTCGGCTTTACCCAAATCTAAAAGCTTCTTGAAAAAAAAAAAGGTGCCAAAAACTGCGACAAAAAAATGAGGACAAAAACATGCCCCGGAAAAGCCACAATAACGCCGTCATGAAGCGACAAAAAAAGGCAAACAAAGAAAAAAGTGATGACCTACGAAAACACGACAAAAACGCTTCAAAAATGTGACAGCAAAGTGGCGACAATGAAGTTACAATCAGTTTTTCGTTGGTCTTAGCTTTCAAATGTGGCCTAGAGGCTGTACACCCGCATTCTGGTGCATCGTACTGAACTCAGTCACACGTCTGTCACAGCCGTGCGCAATGAATAAACAAACTTTATTCATTTCATGTTGCAACAACAAAAAAGAGAAGCTCAGCATTACAGGGTTCAACGTAGGGAGGGGTTAAACCAGTTAGGTTGTCCCCCATATTTTACGCCTGGGCGAGACATTATACCGCAGCTGAAAAAGGTGACTAGGCCGATGTTAGCATTTAGCCGCTGTTAGCACAACTTTCGCTGGTGTTAGCGTTTACCTTCATAGGTATCCTTGGAGCTGCTTCTTTCCCCTAGTTTTTGCCTTGGCGCCTCTGAATAATTCCATAAACCCCACTAAAAAGAAGCATTTGTCCACATTGTTCTCATCGTTTTGTTCTTCCTTCAGTTATGTGTATTTCAGCGCACTGCGACCAGACAGCGCTGGGTAGAAAACGGCAACACTATCCCTATACTAGCAGGACATCGTACGACTATTACTACAACCACTGCACAAACCGCCAACCTCCGGGTTATTGGACTCGCGCTGCCATCTGTGCCATTGTCAGCCCGTCACATGGAAGAACTTAAATTTATGCAGATGCCGCGGAGATAATGGGAAGTGCATGAGAGCAGGTTCTCCTGGCGCCAACGTTTTATCAACAATCCCGCCTTTAGAGCCGCCGGTTGATAAGCGAGTGGAGGGGAAAATGGAGGGGTTCTACATGAGCGATTGGCACAGAGAATGAGGAAAAAAAAGAAAAAAAGGTACGTCAAAAGGTATATTAAACGGGCAGGGGTGTAGGATTTCAAATAGACGTGGAGAGGATGTGCTTTATCAACAGGAAGCCGCTATCTAAAAAGCTGCCACTATCGGGACGAGCGGGGAGGAAATATGGCTGAACGTGTAAATAGGGGAGTTTGACAGACACGTCCCGGAGCGCTGGGCTGAGGGGCTTTTGTTGGAACGGACAAGTTACTATCGCCAAATCAGCCATCAGTCACGAGCGGGGCGCGCGGCAGGGGAATATGGATGTAATAGGAGGCTGTTTATAACGTCGGGAAGGGTGATGTTGGGGCGGGTATGTTATGGGGCCCTTCGCATATGACGAACGGACCGGTTTCACTGTCAGCAACTCACTTTCTTTGCGACCGGAAATAATACTTTAAAACAAAATGGCGAATGACGTCGCTTAAAAGGGTCAGTTAATAGCAGCTTTTACCGAGTGCTCAGAACAAAAGGTGGAAGTGCAAGTCTCGAGTCAATTAGTCATGGGGTCAAGTCGACTATTAATTCTTTTCAAAATGTGTTTATAATCTACTTGAAAATATGCAAGAGCTTCCTCAAGATTTAACCATTCTAATATCAAACTCTTTAAAAATCTAATGATATAAATAAATAAGAATATAATTAAATACACACATTTTAAGTGTTTTGTCTGTTAATAGTTAGGCAGAAAGAAGCTGTACTAATGAATAAGATGGTGCTTTTATTGGTTAATTGGCTTTGAACATAAGGTCTACTTAATATTTAATAGCCACATAATTTAAAATATACACACACACAGGTGAAACTCGGAAAATTAGAATAAAAAAAGTAAATTTCTATATGTATAGCCTTTATTTGTTATAATTGTGATGATTATGGCTTACAGTCGATTTTCAAAATATTCAAATTTTCTGAGATTTTTAATTTGGTGTTTTTACAAACTGAGCCATAATAATCAAAATTATAACAAATAAAGGCTATACATGTCTCTCACTTTGCATGTAATGAGTCTATATCATATATTAGTTTCACATTTTAAGTTGAATAACAGAAATAAATCATTCTAATTTTCCGAGTTTCACCTGTATATATTTAAATGCTTCAGTCTATGCACAACATCACTGGGACAGCATTTTAAAGCAGGGGGCCCGGGGGCTTACTTCAGAAAACTGGAAACAAGTCTTTTAAACATGAGCTGCTCTTCCATGCAGTCTGAACGATAAATATAAAATGATAGTTTTATTTTTGTTCGTTTCTGACAGTTTTTCAGACTGTGGTTCCCCTATAATGCCCGGGCCCCTGTATACTTAGATCCGCCCCTGCTCAGAGTAGATTCCACGCAGCCTTCAGTCCTGCTTTCACTGGGGCAGGGTTTAACTTGTACCATCCTTCTTTCAACGCTACTCCTTTATTGTTTAGTGAGTTTTAGGCCCAACGATCTTTTCTTCCTCTGATTACCGCCACTTGTCGATGGATCTGCCCTGGGTTGTGCTTCATGGCTCATTAGCATGATCGTGTCCTCCAGGCTCGAAGAAGAAGCTATTTTTGCCCCCCCCAAAAAAGTCAGAACTCTGAGATAAACAGAAATAGGGGCATCTCATTGAAACTCCACCCACAAGATGACGGCTCAAGAACCTTTGGTCAACTGCAAGTCGACTTCTGTATGACGGCTAACACAAACACACAGTACCAGAGGGCATACGAGCTACTGGGGCCCCGGTCTTTCTTTGGGAGATTGTTGCTATTCTGGCCGGTGTCCAACACGAGCTTTCGACTTGTTCCGTGCAACTTGGACAGTGAGGTGAGAGGAACGCCGACAAAGTACAGAAACGGTGCTGCCTTCAGGGAAAAAAAAAAAAAAAAAAAAAAACTCCTCTAAGAAAAGTTCACTTACCATACAACTGAATATATGAAGCTTATTACTACCCGGCACTTCCGCAATTTGCAAACCACTGTTCAAAAATGAAATCCATATGGACAGGTACAAAGCTGGCCTGAGTTCACGCTGGAGTTTCTGAGCCGGCTACATGGTAATAATAGCTGATGCCGACCTCTGGAGTTCACCCCAGGGTGCCTCGCCTTCGTCCTCCTTCAAAATGGCTAAAATTTACAAGCTTTTTTTTTCCCTTCGTATTCTTGCACACTCCATGGTGCCCGTAAGTGGCACAATGTTAGCTTTTGTATGAAACGGTTAAAGCAAACCAAATTTAAAAGCACTGTTGTCACTTTTTGCTGTATTTTCAGCGCTCTTTTGATGCATTTTGAAAATAAACTTTTAGATTTGGGTGAAGTTGAACCGGATGAAATGTGCCCGATTAAGGCGGAGGTTAGGGGGTTAAATACACATCATTTTAAGTCATGCTGCATTCATATTTGAAATGATGTCTAATAAAGAAAAGAACATTACAAGTGAGAGACGGATCTGGTATTATAAAACAGTAAATACAAGCTGTCACTTTCAACTGACGGCATGCTAGCTAGTCGATATGACGCTGTAATGATGAACCCACAGATGAACTCAAAATTAAAAGATGTTTTTTTTGACGAGGGGATGCTATAATAGGGTTAAAAATCCAAGAAGTCGATATGGCCGTCTCCTCTTTTCTGTTCTACTGTTGCGACAAAGCTTACCACCAAACAATTACAACCAGAAGTATGATAACAAGAGCTCTTTATCTCTTTCTCCCCCCACCCTCCCCCCTCTTCCCTCTATGCTGCAGCCGGGTTGAGATGCTCGGAGTCAGATGCCAGCATAGATAAGCCAAAAGCCGAGTGTCCGCCCCTCAAGGCTGCATTTTAAATGGCTGCTGCCTCCCGTGTTTGGATGCCAACTGCAGCAACAACTCACACTTTGGAGGCTTTGGAGGATATGTCAGTGGTATTTCTTAATTATCCTTCGCTTATGTTGCATCCACAACAGCTATATCTGAGTCATCGCCACTTTTCTACCACATTAAAGGGCCAAACATTAGAACTGACTATCCTGGTTAGGAATTTCCCGACAAGTGTGTGTGTAAACTATCTGTCCGGGTTCTTTAAACTATTACACTTAAATCAATGGCAATTTAAAGCAATTTTGGCAATAACAAAACCTCTTTTTTATTCTGCCTGAACTAGTCGTGCGATGGGAAACCAATGGCCCTTAGCAACACCAGAGCAGCTATTCCTAGTGTATTTTCCATTATCCCTGCAACATTAAAATCCGAAACAGGCTTAATGACCTGAGAGCTGCTCATATGAATTACAAATGAGTATCTGGTAGATAATTGGACCAAGGTAACACCACAGATAATAGTCTGTGTTGCTCTCAGAACTTGTAGCGATTGATATGTTACATTGAAATGGCATTAAATCCTGGGGCACCACAAGGAACGGGCTTGGCCCCTCTGTAATTTCTATAAGATTACTCTATTACTATGGGTTAACTAGTAATTAACCTTCCTCGCTCGATCTAATGTGCCTGTAAGCCGGATGAATGACAACTAATTGCCATCGACTTAGTTATCATTAAAGCTTGGAGCATCTTCACCATCTCTTTTCATTTTTACAAAAAACGCAACACATAAAGTGACAAAAACATGGCAAAAAAAGCCACAAAAAATGTAAAATTTTGTTTACAAAAACTTTAGGGTTATATTATTCATGGGCTATTAGTATGTGTCAGGTTATTCTACTTTTGCTGGGCGGGTTCCCACACCTGACGTGAGATGGGCTCACTACTGAAGTTAAGTAGTACAGGATTTCACTCAAACCATGGAGGCAGGAAGTTGTCTCTCTCCTTTTATTTTCATTTTAGACTCCATTTGTTGGGTCGTCAGTTTGGTAAAAAACCTTAGTGGAAACAGAAATAAAAATACAGGCAAGTATTTGGGCAAACACAGGCACATTTGTTACATAATCAAACACACTTTCAACCATTTAGGTTCATATCTGAATTACAGATAAATATATGTGATCTTAAACCATTTTACCCTTTGATTTTATAAAGGTTTTTAGCCTTTAAAAGGGATTTAAACTTTTATACCGGCAATCATGAATTAATGCTCAACTTTTTATCCAACTTGTAAATATGACTTCCTCAGTACATTTTAACCCACTGCATTATCTATGCTTTTTATAAGTTTTACAAATGATCTGAAGGTAGTGAACTAATGAAATGCTTGGGACTTGCAAACAATATTCTCCGTAACCCACGAAATTTGCCTTAAACATGTGTATACCTTTCCCCACACAACATAAAATATTTACAAAGTGCTGCCGTTAGCACAACAGAAACACATAGCCTCACTTAAACATAAACAGAAGCACACGCCGGCGCTTACCGGCAGTCTCTTCAGCTCTTTAAAAGTGAGAACCCGGTCCCGCTCAGCGTTTGTGTTGGTCCAGAGTCTTGTTGAATTTGCGGAGCTTCCCTGTGCTCCTGCCGTGGTGTTTGGGCTGCTCCCGGTGCATGACAGTGGAGTGAATGAACAGTCCAGGTGTGTGCACCTGATTGTAAATTGGTTCCGCCTGGACTCTGGTGAGGGGGGCGGCGACCAGACGGAGTGGGCAGAGGAGACAGCCGATCGCCGCAACACATGTTAGGCTATATCCACACGAAGACAAAACGCTTATATTTTCAGAAACTTTCTTTGTAAGCACGAAGTCAGCTCAGTAAATGTGTGCGTCCACATGGGTCGACTCAGGTCTGTGAAAACGGCGTGATTCATCTGCCAGGCCTGAGTGAGGCGCTGTGACGCTAACACGGATAATAGAACAAGATCTAGAGGGCGCCGGACTCGTATGGATCGATACACTAGATTGATAAAATATCTTAGCGTTTGGTCCTCAGCTTGACTTCGTATGGACAGGGCCTAAATAGATAGTATAATAAGCAGCTTATTAATACCTTATTAACACTTAATGAGCACAACCTAATGGAAAGCCTTACCGTCAACTTAGCCATTTTCATTATCATTACTTTTATAGCGGGTTATATTGACTTTTTGATGAAAGTGTGTATCGTTTTTGTTCAGTTCACTTTGCGCCCGTGGATGCTGAATATTTAGTTCACTGCAGAAGTGAATGAACTGAACCTTTGCAGACTTCCCCGCCGCTCGGCGACTAAATTGCAATTTCGTTTTGATTGTTATTAATCTTCTTTTGTTTCAAGTGCTTTCGTGTGTTCTTTTTCTTTTCAGTTCGTAGCGCCGACTCCTCGCAACAATTCCATCCGTTTCTCCCCGATCCTCCATTATAACTTCCTGTGAGTTTCCTCCTTGTTACCAAAATTCTCCTGTCAGCAGATTTGGACTGTGATGAAGACCGTGCTTCTCCTCTTTCTCTCTCCTACTCGCTGCCGGTGCGCACCTTTCTTGTTCCTCTCAAACAACTCTTCATCTTGTCCGCCCACGCTCTCCTCCCCGCTCCCAAAAAGCTCTGCCGCTAACAGCCCCCCACCCCCCCCCTGCAACTCTCATATGCGGCGCCGTATAGGAGGATAGCTTTAGGGAATAGCGATAGATAGAAAGATAGATAGTTCCACGTGTACTGGGGGGGGGGGGGGGGGGGGCGGCTGGGGGTGCGTACAGTAGAGCGATGGATCCTCTTTGAAGACGGCGGTCCGAGCTGTGATCTATAATTTAGCAGCCGCGGGGCCAGTGTGCGCGCTCGAGTGTGCGGATACGCTGGGGCCCTGTACACGAGCGAGTGAGTGCGTGAAGGGTACGTAGGGGGGGGGGGGGGGGGGGGGGGGGTCTCGTACTCGCTAACGCTAACAAGAGGGAAACGCGTCAAACGATGCAGTGACGAATCATGTTTCACGGTGATTCTTTTTCCTTTCTCGCTTTGAAGGAGGCAAGTGAATTCAAAGTGCTTTACGGCCTCATACAATCACAAGAAGGCGATTAAAGCATATCCATAAAACATGAATATATGAAGAAAAGAAAAAAAAAAAACGGCGTCATGGCGGCACGTAAATAAGCAGCAACGTCCTCTTTCTTGGTACAGCTGCGTTTTTTTGTTGTTGCTTTTTTCTGCGAACTGCATTTGTGGTTTCTTTGTTCCACCGCCTTTGTCGTGTTTTTGAGGGGTTCGGCAAAGACTCCATATTAGTCCTGAAGGAAGCAGCTATAAAAGTAAACAAACAGCTAGCTCATGAGCTATACAGCTAAACCCCTTTGAGACCCACACATTTCTGAGACACTGAAGAGGCGCTACAGGAAACAAGGAAGAGACAAACGGGGAGAATATGATGAAAGACTGTTGTGGAGTGGAGGGAGATGCGCAGGTGGAAGAGGAAGAAGGGGGAGGAGCTGACCAGTGCAGGACACCACGCTCCGAAACAGGGAAAACCCCAGGAGGCGATGAACCATTTCAGAGGAGACCGAAGGCAGCCAAGCTGGAATTCCTCCGGGTCTTACGATTTCCCCGACCTCTGAAAACTGCTCAGTCGCAGCGGCTCAGGACTAACACCTGGACACAATTTCATTGGCGAATAAAACACTTACAGGTGAAACTCAGAAAATGTGAATATCGTTAAAAAGTGCATTGGTTTCTGTGGTTCGGCTTGAACTGTGACACTATGATATGTGACTCATTACATGCAAAGTGAGATATGTGTGACCTTTATTTGTTATGATTTTGATTATTATGGCTCAGCTTGTAAAAACCCTAAATTAAAATCTCATAAAATTTGAATATTTTGAAAAATAATGTCACTTTATCATATATTAGTTTCACATTTTGAGTTGAATTACCGAAATAAATGAACTTTTGAACGATATTCAAATTTTCCGAGTTTCACCTGCGCTTACTTACTAAAGAATTAAAAGTGCAGCTGTCACACTTACAACTAATCACCCATTAATAACACACTCGCATAGTTGTGCCGTTATTGTGAGAGGCCTAAAAGCTTCGGGCGGCAGCAGGAGACGTGAATGAAGTCGCACGAGCGGCTTTGTCATGTAAATCTCATCATCAAATCAAAAATACTGACTGAGGTATTGAAATCAGGGAGAACTTTGGCGTCGCGCTCTCCGCTCACTGTGCTGTAGCTGTAGCCACTTGAGGCTGAAATCAAACACAGGGGCGTTTCAAAAGTGTCCAAGCGGAACACACCTCCAAACAAGCGGCGAGAACAGAGAGGTGTCCGCGTGGGGGAGGAAGTGAGCGACCAACGCTATATTTATCATTCGCATAACTCGGTCCGCTGACTGGGGAGACGTAGCGGCCCATGTGGAAAGAGGTGGGGTCATCAGGGACCTCAGACTTAAAACACAGAAGAAGTAAGGCTGGGCAGAAAGATGAAAAAGTGACAAAATTGTGACAAAAACAAAAGAAAGTTAAAGGAACAGGCCACCGTTTTTACATACTGAGATTATGTTCTTACCTTAGCTTAGACGAGTTCATCTGTACCGGTCTGGTCTCCACGTTCCACGTCTCCTTCCACGTTTTCCCTATTTAAATACGGTCATGAATTGTTACACCATAAAGTATAATTACACAAAATTAAACAATTTGGATTTTCTACGCGGATAAAAAGGGGAACTATATTGTAAGGCGTAATAATACCAGCAGTAATTCGACATCCGCGCGGGTGCCGAAGTATTCCTGGTATTATTACGCCTTACAATATAGTTCCCCTTTCTGTGGTGGCAACACGGCGACAACGCGAGGAAAAAGATCTGTTTGGATCAGTTTTGTGGGTCTTAGCTTTCAAATAGAACACACTGGTTAAACACTGGTAAGAGGTTCAATGAAACTGGGGGAAAGCGTTTGATTCAGTTTGAGCTGAGGTTTGTAAAAAAAAAGATATGTCTAAGTTCATGAATCAGCGGTCTATATTATGAGGAGAGAATATCGTGATTCATTGTCTTTCCTACTATGAAGTTAAAATTCCAAATTCCAGTCGCCGTATATAAAAAAGGTTTAGGTTTAGTCCTGGCTCTGGGGCCGGCAGGAGGCCACTCCCTGAGGTTCAAAGGGCGTTCGAAGGGGGTCGTTTCCTGTGGCGCTCACATGTCACAGATGGACTTCAGCGCCGTAAAGAGACTCGTACATGAAGCAAAGCTATTTTAGAGTCTATTCTCTGAGCCGCGGGAGGCCAGTGCAGAGACCTGAACTGGACACCGTGAAACAAGTACAGGCCGTACCTTTTACTACTCCTGCATTGGATGGGAAATGTGAAGCCTTGAGCCATGTTATAACATTGTTTCAACGCTTTGAGTAATCACATTTTTGAAGCCCATTATCCATGTAGAGTGTGTTCATTATGGCGCCATGGATTTGTTTAATTGCCGTTAACTGGAAAAAAAAAAAGCTTTGTTGAATTGAGAACCTGACCAGCCCATAGTCTCAGCGGTGTTAAAAGCTGGGTCAAATAATGGATTGCAGAGCAGTAATTATCTAGTCCACCTTGACCATAAATATTAATGGAGTCTACACTGGAGTCTATAGCGTCGTGTAAATCACCATCTATGGACCACTGTTAAAATCGGAGCCTAACAAATGAAAATAGACTTTGGCTAAGCCGTGAGCTGCACGCACGTTCGCCGCTTGTTCATAAACTTGATGAAGATGCTTGTTTGCTTATCTCCGAAACGCAGGCCTAATTGGTCGTGTGAATCCATGTGGAGCGGGCAACAACAGAGGTGCTGCTGATAATTATTGTACACTTCAGTGCACTTGTCGACGGCCCAGTAAAATTAGGTTATTAATGCGCGCACAGCAACACCGGGCGGCTTCATTAGAAAAAAAAAAAAAAAAAAAGTGTATTCGCGGTATTTTACTTGAACGCCTCGCGGTTTTTAAACAGACTTTGGCATCATTCCGAGCATTAAAATGTAACAAGCGGGCGACCTAAGCGGCATCTTTGGCAAAAATATTTACTCGAGGTGCCGTTGGAGACAATGCACATCCTCTCTATGTTACTGTGGGTGTTCTCCTCTTACTGCTAATATCTGATAAGATTTAGCATAATTGTGGCTCATAAATCTGCCTAATTTGAAAAAAGGTGTATGTGAGGAAAGGATTGTAAGACTGTGCTGATCAGGATTTGGACTTGGGCTGCAGCGCCCTCTCTAGGCAACAGTGGAAATGACCACAGACTGCGATAAACATGGACGTAGCATCGCCATTAGCTGCTGAAGCCTAATAGGAAATGGGGGCAGGCTCCGGAAGCTCCAATGGACTTTCCAAAAAAATACATTTGTGTGTTTCTTTAAGTCGCCATTGAACACAGCCAGGCTACAACTCTTTTTCTCAGTGCATGAATATTGTTTATCTCACGATTAATCAAGTTTTTAGTTCGACCTGCGAGAGCCTATAATGCTTAAGAACACAAGGCAGAAAATGAATGTGAGGCTCTCAGTGCTGCTTGTAACAAACCCCGCCTCAGTCGACCTCTTCTCTTTTGATAAGCCACGCCCTCTCGCCAGTGGCGCAGGTACATAGCTGCGCCCATGGAAGATAACCATGCCGTTTGGAGCTTGCGCGGGTTCGATTCCCACCAGGGACGGGGCCTTTCTGTGCGGGGTTTGCGTGTTCTCCCCGTGTCTTGTTCATTAACTTGCACTGTCCCGACCAAATAAACCAATAGTATCTGGCCCCTTGTGTTTGTCGTAACAACCATTACATCATCACTTTTTTTTTTCTATTTTCATTTTTGCTTTTGCCCTGTTCTAAAAGTTGGCTCGATAAATCCAGCCAAATTGCGAGACTAAATTAGCTTTCGTTAGCTGAACCTTTCGGGGGAAGCCAGCCTCACTTACTCTAGCCCGTCGCTATTACAGTCTATGGGAGTGACTAACAAATCAATGGCACGGTGATGAACACATTAAAATGGTCAACGAGTTGCACAAGCAAAAGTGGTCGTTTAGGCATTTCTCTCATTTACATTTTGGATTTGGTGCCAGTTTGCAAATGGGTGTTTGAACAACATGTTGCCGGGAGAGGCTTGTCAACGGTGCAGTTACGCCTCCAGGCCCAGGTAGTTGCCAAGGTGCGACTTGCACCCCGAAGCGACGTAAATATATGTTGTTTTCTTCTTCATTATGCATTCTTTGGCTGGTGCGACTTATACTCCGGAGCGACTCATAGTCCGGCAAATACGGTAGGTGCGACAAATAGCTACATGTATTATGCCACTTTCCAGATCGCACTTATTCAACACCGGTCTTGATAAATGACTCCCTTAGTGCATAACAACATGAAGGATACTTCTATCTCGAGACAGGAGCGCTTCTGTAGTAGTAAAAGAAACAACCAAAGTGAATAGCGTCACTTAAAGCTGACTGAGTGAAGTGGAATACTACTCCAGGCATGTTTTTGACAGTGGTTAAATGTTCCAAATAACATAGCGCAGTAACATGTTCCCTTTAATGCCAATATCAGAACTCGCCTTTCTGTGAGACAAGAGCACTGATCACTTTAATACATCTAATATTGAGCTGCGTATGAAGTGGCAGAATTTCTCCATTTCCACCAGCACTTAAAAGTTCAACTTATTGATCAAGTCCCGGACAGTCAAATTGCCTTTGTCTCCTCGGACGTGTAAGCTATCATTATCCAATTTGACTCCAGTGCTTCTGACAAGCTTCTCTCCCCCAGCGCTTTTAACTCCCCGCCATCACCGCCGCCGCCACATTTGCCTAAAACAAAAGCAACAGAAGCTCCGTCATCGTCTCGCATTCATCCCTCGAAACTGCTCAAACTTTCCTGGACGGTTTTCAAATTACCGCCTGTCACTGATGTGGTAAACGATTAACTAATGAGAGACTGTCAGGGGGGATCTCGCTGACAGCTGATTACGCTGATTTAATGGAATCTTTAAAATATTCTCCAAGTGTATGAAGTCCCCCCCCCCCCCTCCCTCGATCCGTCGTGAACGCGAGGTGGAATGGAGTGGGTTACCTGCAGGAGTGAGGCGTCGTCTCTCGCGGGAGGAGATGAGAGGGGCTAATTTGAGAATGGAGGCGAGTGGGAGTAATTATAAGATGTCCGCGTCGGTGCGTAACGAGTATAATCGGGAGACGGATCTGCCGAGAGAACACAAGGCGACAAAGGGGATTTAAGACAATATTTGCACAATGAAAGAAAAAAAAAAAAAAACTGCTTTTGGAATTAAGAGCACAGCACGACGCGAAAAATGGACCGCGTGATACTTTTAATTACCCACACGGTAATGAACAAACATCAACTTGGCTTATCCGCTTGCGATTGTATTTCATGTTCGTTTTTTTTTATTTGTATTTCAAATCTAGGCTGGAAAAAATAAAATACATCACTCCCCCCTTTGTTGTAAAAGCGTTTAGTCCGTGTCGAATGGTGGTACCGGTTACACAGTGCGCCCCCGCGCCTCTGTCTCCCCGCGCCATTGTAACCGACGGAGCTCAAGGCAACGGGCTGCGCATATCAAATGTATTATAATTTTCAATTTTGACAGCGTTCAATTCCGTATCTTCCTTTGGCGCGGGAGGCCGCCCACACAATAGCCTTATTTGAACCAATGTACAAGGCGGGCTGCGGTGTGGAAATAGTCCTTTTGTCGGAGGTGAATGGGAGTTTTACACTCAATCGCATTGACTCGAATGCGTGCTTGAATAAATAACGGCGTTTTATTGTGTGCAACCCGTCTGACAGGCCTGGTGATGGATCGAGTCTTGAGCACTGCTCTGTCTAACGGGGGCGGGCCAAGACGCACAATCCAAAAGGCGGGACAAAGACTGGGTTCACGACGAGAACGACACAGGAGGAGATTTTGACATAATTTGCAATAATACATTCATTTACTGAACAATACAGTTTAACAAGATGTAACTCGTGCCGCGCTCGTGCTTTGCTGCAAGACGGTGGATGTTAAAGTATAATAAAGTATACGGTAACCTTAAAGTGATAGTCTGTAAGTTTGCAAAGGGAGAGATAGAGTGACATTTGAAAGTAAACAATGAAATTCCTCCCCTCTTTAACCAGAAAGCCCTTCTTAGTTTGCAAAATGAGGAGAGCAGGAACAGATTTTACAAAAGTGAATGATCATGCTCCTCCCCCTCCCTCCTGATTGGACCTGACAGGCTGGTTCACAGGAAAAGCTCGTCTCATTGGGCAACGCGGGAGGATACTAGACTCTGATTAGTTGATGAGATCCAGGAAGGAGGGGCTTTACATCAAAATGGAAGACCAGGTAGATGATTTTGCCCATTTTATAAAATGTGTCCGATATTTAGTCTTCCAGACCATCATTTTAGCTTAACTTTAAAGCAGAACTAAGTAACTTGTTTACCATAATAAATCCTTTTCGTAGTCCCTCTGGGGGTAATACAAGTGTTAATGGGATGATTAGGGGGTCTTTCATCTCCACCTGGTGTCTCTGGCCAGAAAACCAGAGCAGCAATACACACTATTGGAATCACGAAGAAGAAGCTAACAGGCTAACGGGCAAAGCTAACTGTGGGCTAGCGTCACTTAAACAGCATTTACAACCAAGTTTGAGAGAAATTTGTTTTATTTCCATTGTGTAATTGGATGTACAATATCCCTCTCTCCCTTTGCCTTTCCTGTCAGCGTAGTATTTTCTCTCACGGACGATTAATGAGTAAAAAAACGCAACATGCTACAACACCTGCAGTGGCGCTTATGGCCTCTAGGGGCATGAGTTACTTAGTACTGCCTTAAAATTAAAAATCTTTCGGTTTTTAAGTAAACCAATATATTCTGTGAACACAAGCCTGTAACTATTAACTAAATATTTCTTTAAGTACCTTTTAAGCGGTCTACAGTAAGTTTACTGGATGAAAAAATCCACAATATTACTGATTACGAAAAATCTTCTGTCTGACAAAGCCCACCGTCTAACTCCAGGAATGTATAGCATCATGCATCTATTTGAACATACCTTTTATTTCTGGGAGAGGGGAAAAAATACAGTTTCATTTTATCCAAGAACAATTTCTCGGACGATAATGGACCAAAGGGGACTCAAAGGGAGATAGAGTCCATCCTCCTGTCAGAAAGCTGAACTCTCCCCTTCCCTCCCTCTGCTGCTCACTATTGAGCACATGATGCATATAGTGTCTTTTTGTACCAAGGTTCTCAGAGTAACTTAACTTTGATTTGATTTTAGAACCAAGAAGACTAAATGTTTGCTGTTGGTGTCAATCAGGAATTCTCCATCGCTGTAAAGATTTTAAACATCATCGACTGGACTGGGCTGACGGAGTTGAGCCCTTTTGGCTACACATACTAGCGCTGGCTCCGCTCCAAATCCGGGACATCAGAATACACGCTCCGTCTGACCGCGCGCATTAAGTCTCGCGGCGCGCTCGTTTAGACGTTAGCGGAGTTTTATGGTCCGCTCCCATGATGCTTTGCTGCTCAGTGAGATGGTAAAAAGGGAGACCAGGCCACTGCTGCTACTGGACTCAGCTGGGAATTCATTACGCTCATCGCACGCATGACGAGGCGAGCTGAAGAAGAGGCAACGGCGAGGATGTTTTAGACTAGACATCTGTTAGCGCGAGATGAGGTTAGGGTTCTACAACGACTACACATGTGCTACAACAACTACAACTTATATTATATATGATTTGCAGTTTGGTGTCTAATTCTAACGGCTATAGGAAAATACATTGAGCAGGCTAACGGAAAGTATTAGCCTACTTGCTAACTGTGCGCAGACATTAGGATCGAAGGCCGCTTCTTTTTAGTTCCACATAGGCCTACTACTTTTACCACAGCCCTTTATACTTCTCAAAGGCAGGTACTCACTTACATATACTTTAGTGATTATTTTTTAAGCAACTGTACTTCCTATAGTAGTTTCATCACCCAGTTCGTTTTATTTCGACTTAAAATTATGAAGCTAACTTGCTTGAGTGGCAAAAGCTTCACGTTTAGAACGATTTAAACTTAAATTCATTTTCTAGTATTATATCTTAAATATTTAAATTCAATATTTTATAATGTTTATGGTTTATGGTGTCTTCTAGTTTTAGTGATGTATGTCCCATTACGTCATCACAAAAACATAAATCAGAAGGAAGTATGTTTTGGGAAACACGATTTCTCACTCTTTTTAGCCGTTTTATGGATGAATATAAACGTATTTATCACACACAAATAATTTTTTAAGTCAAATCGGGTCCATATGGATGATTTTTCACAATAGATTGTTCAATAGAAGTGAAAAACCGGCAGTCATAGCTAGCGCTAGCATGCAGCGGGATGCTAACATGTAGCATCATGTTAACATTCTCGTTATTTATGTAATTATGGGCTGTTGAACCTTTTTGCTCTTCTTTATGTCTAATATTACTAACACGTTGTATAATTACTGATCTCATGGCAAAAGCCCATTGTTACTTTTGCTACTGTTACTCATATTATTTCCATTTAATTTCATAATAATAAATGTAAGAACCTCCACAGAAACATATTTACTATACACCAAAGTTATTTTAGATTGTCCTTTTAATCTCAAAGAACACATTTAATAAGCCGTGGCTCCTTTCAAATATCACACAATGAGCTTTACTTTTTGTGCGTTATTGAAGCATGGCCGAAAAAAATACCTGTATACCTCCCCAGTAAAAAGTCCGAGTGAATATTGTGACTTACTTGAGGAAAACGCCGAGCTATTTCTGGATGAATTGAGAGGAAAATGTCCATAGTATCCCCATAAATAACTTGTGCGGCAGTGGAAGGACAAAGTGGCCATAAAGTTAAAATGTAGGCACTTGATAAGAGGCAGAAGTCCTCGCTTTCCGGCAGCAATTTTGAGATTTAAAACTCGGCATTGCCCCAAAAAGCCAGAATTGGAACTGGCTAAGTAGGCGAGACCGGGCAATATTAGCACAATTTAGGCTAATACTGAATAAGGTATAGCCCAAAATCGTGATTAAATTAGACAGATATGATGAAGTAGAATCATAAGACTCTTTAATGACAAGTCCGTGTGCTGTTAGCTTATGCATAAATCAAGCTCAAACTGTGTGTAAGTGTAATATATTATAATTGGATTTCCATTGCCATTCAGTGAGAGACACATTTATAATTTTCATGGTATAAGTGTAGGACTTCAAGGGCGAATGATTACGCGTATTAGATATACTTTAAAGCATGACTTGGCTACAACAATTAGGGCAGAGGTGTGTAGGGACAATAGCGGCGATAATTAATCATTTCAATATCTATTTGTTGTACTATGAGAACTGTTAAATGGCTCATAGCACAAAAACGCGAGGTAATGGAAAATGTTGCTTTCATAAATGAAGCCTACACATTAACTTGCATACATGATGAACTTAAATGAAATGGTCTTTCTAACCACTGAATTGTCTTTAAAGGTCCTATATTATGCCCCAATACACCTTTAGTCTTGATATTTGTTGTTTTAAATGAGAATAACACACGATAAAGAGCAGTTATAGATACCGAAGGCATACAAGGGGCGTGGCCTTGCCGAGGGGGAAGAAAACCTCTCATGGAATTACAATTTTTCACTCCTTTTAGCCGTTTTCTGGCAGACTACGAACATATTTATCACACACAAATAAAGTAAAGCCAAAACCAGGTCAATATGGATGTTTTTTTCACAGCAAAAATTCAGCTGTCGTTGCTAAAGTTAGCATATGTAGCATCAAGCTAACGTTAGCTTCCTTGGTTAGCATTGTCAGTTTTTTAAGTATTTATGGGCCGTTGAACCACCCTACTCCCCTCCATGTCTCTGTATTTTTATTTTGTAGAAAAAATATATTCATATTTCAGCGTTTGTTAACCTCCTTAACCCACGCCTTAACCGAGTGCATTTTCTTCAGTTGAACATTAGAGTGTAACACCTCATTTGAAAGCTAAGCTCTACTAATCTGAGCTCCTTCCTCGTTATGATTGTCACGGTTTCATCCTGTTTAATTGTCTTTTCATCACGTTTTTTTGACATGTTTCGGACACACACACACACACACACACACACACACACACACCGAGATAAAATAGAAAAAAGCAACGAAAATGTAATATAAATGTGACAAAATCGTTATATAAAACATGACAAAAACACAACAAAAACGACTAAAACGTGTTTAAAAAAAAAACAGAAGGGAAAAGGCAGAAGCTTAGACGAGTTTTGTTGTTTTGTGGTCTGCAGGGGTCAGCATTTATCTTTTAATCCATTAACAGCCCCAAACTACTTGGAAGTTTGCAGGCACTTACAAACGTTAATAAAATGTTTCTGCAACTTCACCGATGTCAGTCCAGCCTCGGCTTTGATTAAAAACGAATGGACTCTTTCCCCTCCTCTCCGCCACATGTTCTTTCATTTATTCTAAACCGCGGCCAGTTTCCAAATGCCACAGGCGCCTCTTGCTCTACAAAGGGAGGTAGATTGGAGGCAATTGGAGCGGGATCTAGCGCGGCGGACCCAGGTGACGCTGTCTGCGGGCTCATATCGCCGCTGATGGAGGGCGAGCGAGCAGGTCACCGCGGGTCACTCACAAATGTCCACTCCTGTAATGACGGCCATATGCAGGGCCCGCACTGCTGAAATAGCGTCGGCCCCCTGATAGCCGTGTCACGGGGAGGGTGAGGCGCCGCGCTGCGTTGACGGACACACACACTGAGGCGTGAAGAAATATAGGTTTGGCTTGGTTATTATGCTCCCCAAGTGGTTTAGTAGCATCTTTTCACTTTATGGACCACCTTTTATGTCCTCGCAAGAGATCAGAAATATTAATACTTGGCTATACAATCCAAACTAAATGAAAGTAGCCCTGGTAATATTTTGGGATTGGACTCTTATTACAGGCCTTGCTGTTGTTGTTATTCATACAATGTACTAGAAGCGACACCAAGTTTGAGAAACCAGACAACAATTTATGGATGTCGAGATTATTGCCAACCTTTCACCAAAGTATGTATAATTTGCTGGATTTTCTTTCACCCACTGCACAAAACAAGCACCACCATTTCGACTGAATAATGCCATTCTCTCCGCCTCTGCCCCAAAGACACTGTACATTAGACCGACCAGCCTCTACTTTACCTGACGGACTCCCTCTCTCTCCCGGCTGAATGTGATTTCTTCATAAAAATGGCCCCCGTTGTTGGAAATGGTCCATAAAAGCTCTCTTCTGACATGACGGACCGCCCTTGGACTAGGGCCAGGTAGACCCCGCGGCGGCTGACAGGGCTGAGGTCACTGTTTGTTCACTGGGGACGATGAAGCGCAATTAGAACGCCCCGTGGATGAAATGCAAATTGCTCCCATTCAAATCTATAGGACCTGCATGTGGCATGGGAATACAAGGTTTTACAGGGAGGAAAGCGGACTTTGTAGCTCGTATTACATTGGAACATGTAAGTATTCAACAAACATACATTATTACTGATCAGAAGTGTGTATCATCAATGGTTGTAGGGGCTTCTGGCCTGTGGCCATGCCCCGTCAGAGCGCTCCGTCTTTAGAGGGTGCAGCACATATGGCCCCTGGAGCAATAAGGAAGGGTCACGACGAGCTGAAGGAGTCTCCATCTGTCTTCATCCTGCATCATCCCTCTTTCTATCTCTCATCTCTCTCTATACATCTCCTTCCTGTACTTTTCACTCCTCTCAAAACATATGTTAACATTCTGGTTAATCTGAAATCAGTCATCCAAATGTGCGGAAATAAATATGCAATACTGCATTTGAATACGGCATTTTTATGTACTGTGTAAAACACAGCCTCAGAGTTTATATGAAGGAACCAGTGAGTCAGTGTCTAAGCTGCTCAACACGTTAGCATGCTACTGGTTAGCATTTAGCTTCAACAGCTCAGCTCTGACCTCTCCAAGAGAAAGCCCTGAACCACACTCCAAACATCTAGCCTTGGATACAACATGTGACAGAGGTCAGAGCTGAGATGTTACTGTAGTATTTCCTCAGTGTTCATAGATGTGAGCCACATGTGTTTATTGTGTTGAAGCCATTGACAGTTGCTAACCGGTAGCATGCTAACATCTTAAGCAGCTTAAACACTGACTCAGACTGAGACTCTGTCAACATGACAAACTGTAAAAATCCCAGAGAAATGTTTTCTGTTTCCTCTTTGATGGGTTAATTTAGTCTGAAGAGTGAAGCAGATCTTTAGTAAATCCTGTGGTAGCTCGACAGACAGCGCTGCTACGTCTGAGCCACATTTGCTGATTATATCACATAAACGTGCGTCTCTGGGGCCGTGTTTTCACTGTTATCTTTATGAGCAATGATTACGAGGACATAAAAATGCCACTGTCAATCAGTTGTCTTTCATTTATATCCTGACTGGAGATATTGTTACATGTTGTAGTACTCCACAATTCTACTTCGGTATTCAAAATGGCGGCCGAAACTATCCGTGATGGCATTGGAAACGCATGCATTATTTGGGATACCTTTACTTTGACATTATGTGATTTCCATGTCAAGTGTTCGTCAATCATAACACCTAGTTATCGGTACTAGAACCACAACTAGTATATTTCTATCAATTAGATTTCTTTATTACTTAAATATTAAGTTACTTCTCAGCCTCAAAACTTCTTCTGCACGTTGTCCCCACACATACCAACCGCCACTATAGAACAACTAATATCCAATTTCCCTGCGTGAACTCCGGCGCTGAGGCCTGGCTCGTGTATTTGGGTGCAGACAGTGACAGCTATGCAAATTCCCTGTCCCAAAGTGTCACTATCCCTCCGCCAGGATTGATGTTTTGACACAGTGACAGACTTGAGCGCTTCTTATTCAGGAGCGATGGCACTGACTGTCGAATGATGGTTTCCAGGCATTTGCTTATTTCAAAATTCTAAAAGAACCGTTGTTTGTTTAAAATTAAAAAAATTAAAAAAGCCATTAGTGGCAATGAAGAGACAGATGAATAGCCCAGTAATTACCACTTTGATGCGTTAAATTAAAGATAATGGCTCGTATTCGCTTATAAAGGGGGAGATTACTGGACGTGCAATCAATGTGCTATTTAATGAAATGCAAATTTTCGTAATGTTTTTGTCATCTTTCAAAGCAGTGTCAAAAAAGAACGTGCGCGCAACAATTCTAGATGTAATTAATTTTGGAGAAAAAGTCAATAAGCCGTATAATGCCGTACACAAGTTTCAAAAAGTAAAAATCCTGGCAGATCAGAAGAGGTCGGGGTTAGGCCAGGTTAATTGCAAGTCAATGAAAAAAAATGCAGTTTTAATGGTCGCACGAAATAAAACAAATGCAGCAATTATTTCGGTTATTAGTGCAACAAAATATCATATCTCTAGGGCTAAGATATGTTTCAAATAGTCTTGAATATTGCAATACCGATATTTTACTAAGCCATTTCATAACAAATAAATAAAAATCAGTAAATTGTGACAAATAAAAGGCTTAAAATTCCAATTCAGGACCAAAAGAAGACTACAATGAAACTAAATGAGGAAAAAAAAATGGGTGTTAGCTTGTGTAGCAAACAATATCTAAACCTTGATAAGATGGAAGACGCCGTGCTTTTGCAATATACTGCAGCTTGCGATACGGATATTGGGTCCTCTCTTCTGCAACAGCGTTAGCGAAGAAGAGAGGGACATCTTGTGTGCAAACAAATGGTGCGCCAGTGCTCGCGTGGCTTAGAAAGAAGGGCTCGACCATGGTGTGACTCCATCTACATCAACATGAAGCTTCTGTGCAAATTCAACCTGGAAGACCGACCTGCAGCGCTCATTCATCGCCTCATCACCCACAGCTCATCACCGATCATCCAATCACAGTCCCATCTCAAGCCGCACCTTCGCCACAGCCAATCACCGAAGCTGCTCGTTCCTGCTTCAGCCATTCATCGCTCAGGATCCCCCTTTTTAAGCTTCCTCGTCCATCGTTTGGCCGTTTCCCAGCTGTGCTGCGCCCCTCCTCTGTCCGGCCTCTCCTTGGCTCTGCCCGTCGTTGTCAACTGGCCGCCCCAGGTTTCATCCTCTACCACCACCAGTGTCCAGACTCCGTCAATCATTCATTATTCTGTTTCTGTGAGTCTATTTACAGGACAAACTACAAACTTGAATCCACTGTGAGTTAAACACTGGCCAAGTCCCAGGAGAAAAAGAACACATCGCTGGCTCTGGTATTGAAGAGCGCTGTGCGGGGATCAAAACACCAGCACACCCACGGAGAACATCGGTCTGTAGGAAGAAAAAGCTCCGGGAGGGACGACTGTTGTACATAACATCGCCCATGGGAGTCTGTCCAGCCAACGTACAGCCCCCGTTTCACCCACTTGCTGTGTTTAATCTGGAGCTGAAGATTAGAAGATTAGAAGTTCAGAAACACAAGATCGGGCCCAAAGAGTCACCTAATATTGCAACAATGATCATTTGGCAATACCCGTCTCCATTGGGCATAAAACCAACACACCCTTTACAAACATGTTCTTAAATGCATGTCATTCTCGCAGCAGTTTAGCCGAGATACTTTTTAAAAATCCCTTTGCCTTAGCCATCCTACAGTAGGAAATAAAGGTCTTTCCCTGATAACACTCATCCGAGCCTCTCTAGCTAATTTCCCATTCAGTTGCTTCAAGAACGCGGCAAAGGCCATCAAAAATTCCCAGCACATGCTAAGGTCCAAAGTTCAAATTCATCAATCGTAAACTGGCCGCCCCCTCATGTCTCCCTCCCACAGCTCCCCGCTCCATAGAGTATGTTTTTTTTTTTTTTTTTTTACGGCACTTTCCGACCGGCTGTGGAGCGGGCGTCCTGCTGCGCACAGCCAGGGGCGGTAATTGTGTAAGCGGTAATTGCGCTCCTCTGCATCTGCTTCGGAGAATAGGGGGCGAGCGTTGGTCAAGATCCCGCAGCTATACGGGGACCCCGCCGCCGCCGAGCTACAGCGCTACATCCGTCGTCCACTGACATGTAAACAACTCAACATGTCTTCACTCGGAGGAAGTGGACGGAGAGAAGCTCGAGATGCTAAGTACAATTGCTTTTCCGTTTGCGAAATTGCCGCCGAACCTGCGTTTTGACTGGGCCCACTTGGACCGCGGGCATTTGGGGTTCACGGGGGAGGGCGGACCTGACAAAGCGGCGCCTCGGCAGTCATTTGGGAAACCTCCGCGAGACGTTTTGCCTCTGTACATTTTGAAGGGCTGGACGGGGGCGAATAACAATGGCCGTACAAGTGTTATGTGACAGCAGAGTTATTGTTCGAAGCCGTAGAAAAACAATACCGGGACGTTTGAAAGAAATGAAACCCTTGGGGAGTTACTCAATATGCAAAATGGGGGGGGGGGGAAATACGAAGAGACCTTGAATAACGCATTACATCTTTCTCTAAATAATATAATAATGTAATCTCCCAGTCGAACACGTTATTGTAGCTTTTGGGTATGTAGTCACTCACTAAGAGGCTCCATCAGTTCTAGTTTGCAATTCTGAACGTCATGGCGACGCATTAAAAAGGAGGCAACTTCCCTCTCTCTTGGTACAGCCAAATTTTAGGCCTTTTTCTGCTGTTCCACATTGTTTTACTGGATACTTTTGTACATCTTTGCTGTGTGTTTTGATTTTTTTTTTTTACTGCGGAGCGTCCGTGAAAGACCTCGCTTTTTTAAAAGTAAACAGCTAGCCTATGAGCTAAAGACATTTGAGACCTACACATTTCTTCTTCTGGAACACCGAGGAGGCACCAAGAGCCCCCCACACCTGCAGCACAGTGGAGGCGTCACAAGAGGTGCAACAGAAAAACAAAATAGGGACAATCGAGGAGGTACCCGGGCAAGACTCGCCTCAAAAATATGGTGAAAGGCTGTTGTGGAAGGAGGAGGCGGAGGAGCTGACTAGTGCAGGACACCACGCTCTGAAAACCAGAAACACGCTGGTCAGGGTGGCCCACAGTGGCAGCGGCTCAGGAATAACACCTGAATGCTTACTTAATGCTCCTCTTTAATGCTCCCAACAGTATGTAGGTTTGATTAGAGGTCGACCAACAGATCGGACCGATATATCGGCTATCGGCCAATATCATGCCGTTTAAACAACTTCCAAGGCCTCAGAGGCGCTTCGTACACCTCGGATTGTATTTTACATGTTTTATGTTGCAGACGCTTGTTTATTTACATGAAAAAAACATACATTCATTTTTCAGGGAAATGTGTCAAATAAAGGCTTAAAACCACTTACCACCTTAACCGAGCACATTTTCTCAAGTTCAGCTTTACCCGAATCTAAACACAGCCTACCTTTGCTTTGTCTGTTTTGCTGCTATTTGTGTAACGTGCTCGGCTAAGGCGTGGGGTAAGAGGTTAAGAAAGAGATGGATAAAGATGAGGAAACACATGAGTTATTCCAACAGGGAGAGCGGGATGAGGGTATGTGCTTGTTGACTCTACAGACGGGAACCTGATTTAACATTAGACTTTTCAAAGTGCGCCTTTAAATTGGCCCCGATGCCAAAAATACTCTTATAGCCTCTCAACAACTCCAGACTGACCGCTCTCCCGTGGTTTATTCCGCCCATTTGAAAGCCGTGGGTTTATTACCGCTGTGCCGCAGATGGGAAACCCCTGATAATCTTTTACCCTGTCAGGCGGCGGCGATAGCGGGAGATGGGACGCAGGTGTGATTGAGCGGCGCATAGAGCCATCTCCGCCCCCCCCCCCACCACCCCGACACCTTGTCTTGGTGGATTTAAGGACTAACGGGGAGCGCCCTGGCAGTGGAGTGATCTAGTATGCTGTTTACATGTCGAGCCGCTGTAGCCTTCGCCGAGCCGTTTGTTTCACTTTGACGGCCAGACGCCGAGTCCTTTTGGGGGCACCGGGGGCTGGTATGGAACACTGTAAAAAAACAAAACAGGTTTTAACCGAGCAAATTTTCTCCAGTTCGGCTTTTCTCCAAATGCAAAAGCTTCTCGACCAGGAGAGCACCTGTGTAATGCCTCATTTGAAAGCTAAGGCCTACAACACAGATCCTAACTTTTTTGTCTCATTTTGTCTCATCTTTCTGTTGTTTTTTCATTGCTTTTTCCCCCCACAATTTCGTAGTTTTTTTGTTTGGATTGTTGTTGCTTTTCTAGCACGTTTTTGTCGCTCTGTGGCAGGGGTCCCCAACTGGCGGACCTGGGTCCAGACCCGGACCTCCAGAGGCCTTAGTCCGGACCCCAAAGCCTTTTCATCCGCTCCATATACTTAATTTCTGTGGGTGAATTGAAAATGATCCTATACAATTTGAATAACATAGAAAAAAGCTAAATTATTGATTCATTGGTCAGCATAACATTTTCAAGAGCAATAACTATGTCCGGACTCTGGACATTATGTTGAAAGTTACGAAAGAGTGACCCCACGTGATTCCCGCCGGGACAGTAGCCTCGGCGCTGTCCTTCCTGCCCCGTAGCTTTTACTTTCAAAATCAGCAGAGTCACAAATGAAGCAATAGTTCCAGATTTGGTAAAAGTTCTTATTTAACACTCCCAGCCTTTAGCCCGCGTGTTAAACGCTCCTACATCACGACCACGGGCGGCCATGTTGTTTGTGGCGCATAGCGGGGACTGTCCATCTGTTACTCGTTGTCCTTAACCCTGAGCGGTCTCTTCATTTGTTTGGGACCCTGCTAATTTTTTAATGTAAAAGATACGGGACAGGAAGTACAGCACCGATCTCACTGTCCAGGAAGAGATCACGTGGGGACATGGTGCCTATAGCCCATTATTGCTTCTTGGTCGCTTCTTGCCCCCCCCCCCCAGAAGCTTTTAGATTTGGGAAAAAGTATAATGCTAATAAAAAAGTTAAAAGAAAAACACGCTTTTATTTTTCATTGGGAAAAGTTCGCTGCACACCAAAGACACAGAGGCACTTTTTTAGCGTTCGAGCAGACAGACTCACACTTGTCTGCGGTTCACGAAGGAATCACTGAAGCGTGCCCCCCCCCCCCCCCCCCCCCGCCGCCCCCCCCGCGGCGCCTCTTAATTTTTTATGCTAATATCATAAATATTGAATGGCGTCGTATCATCCTTATTTCATGCGGGCCACCTGCTGAGCCAGACTGTCGCGCCCTTTTCCAGATTTATTCAACTCGAGCGTTTTACGTTTCCGGCCGTAATTTGAAGAAAAAAAAGAAGAAGAAAAAAAAAAAAAAGCGAAGCTGCTGAGGAAGGAACAAACGTGTCATCATTGAGATTAAACTGCGCTCAATTTGAAGATCACAAGAGACACGTTTCAGCTAAGTGTCCTGCTATTGTCGATGGGAGATTTGAAACGTTAGTGAGGAAGTGCCCTCGTTCGTCCTTCCATTGTAGAACTTAAAAAGCAAAAAGCCACAAAGTAGAAAACAGAGAAACAGCGCCATCTTCTGCCGAGCCCACAGGCGAACCACCAAACTGTTCATTTGTGATTGTATCGAAAGTACCGTATTTTCCGGACTATATGTCGCTCCGGAGTATAAGTCTCGGCAACTACCTGGGCATTTAGACACAACTGCAATATTGACAAGCCTCTCCCGGCAGCACGTTGTTCAAGCTCTCATTTGCAAAGCTCGTTCCTCTAGCTGTGGCCATGAGCTTGTTTTGTTTTCTTCATTGCAGTAAGAGTAACCTCCGCTTTCTGCTGCTCGATCACCGTTTATAACATGTTCAGTTGTACACGAGATACTGGGACAAAAGCCTACAGCGCCCTCTAGCGGCTGTCAAGTGTGAAAATAACATATTTTTGATTCGTAAGTCGCACCCGAGTATAAGCCCCCCCGGCCAAGCCATGAAAATAAGTGCGAAAATAAGTCCGGAAAATAGGGTAGGAGTGTTTGCCCGGCAGGAACACCTCCCCATGTGAGCCACACTTTGATTTCTCCTGATTTCGGAGGCATTTCGCTGACGCTGGCTCTCCGCTGCGTCTATGTGTTGTTCAATAAACAGAACAAGGTCACGACAAGAAACAGGAGCCTACTTAAAGCCGTCCCCTGCTTCTTTAAAGGTCACTCACCGCATTTGTCAAATTGTCCTTCACTTAGAACAGTCAAATGAAAGAGTAAAGTGTCTGTATGCAAGTATAGAACTGCACTAAATGGAAATATCACTGAATATGACAATCCGTTCAAACTGGCAGAACAACACAGGGATCAGACTATGATTTGCTTGATTCCATCGCCCAGCTCTGAAATAGCATTACTAAAAGCAACTTTGCAATATCACCTAGTTTGACTGTTTAAACATTGTACAATTCTATCCCCCCCATCAAGCTGCGGGCCAAATAGAGCTTTTACTATCCGTTTTCCTGCCCGCTCCGTCATGCCGTCTTTCACTGTTGTTTCTGATCGTTTACGGCGAGCTGCCTTTCTCTATCGGGAATTGCAATAAAAAGCCCAGTATGTGGGATCGTGTGCCACAGGTCGGAGTAAATAGCCTATATAAAACGGTGGTGAGTTTAAAAGAGGTCAGTGCTCGTGGGAGGATTTAGCCTTGGGGGGGGGGGGGGGGGGGGGTACAGCGGGCCTCGTTGTTGAATGCTACTTATTGCAAAAAGTAAATCTCACCACGGACCACTTGTGCGATGAATTATTAAACGGGGTTACATACACAAGAGCCGCTGAATATTGTACAAATGATTTTTACTTATCGCAATGAGCCATTTTTCAAGAGGAAGGACACTTTGACTAAACGCATAATTTACTTCTTTACTTCCGTATGTTTCGACGCGAGTGCTGGTTTTGGATTTAACTTTAGCTTAGCAGTAAAGTGAAGATATTACTGAGCGGACGTCGAAGTGCTCATACGGTGTTATTACGCCTCACAATATAGTTCCCCTTTTTATCCGCTTAGAAAATCCACATGTTTAATTTTGTGTGACTAGACTTGGATCGTGTAACTCCTCACGTAAATGGGGAAAACGTGGAAGAGCTCGGTCGCTTCTAACTTCACCCCCGTTTGGCCCCATAGAGGAGAGGAGGAGAGGCTAAATGCTAACAACATCTTTGGTCTTTTTGCATGACCAGACAGGTACGCATCAACTCGTCCAAGCTCAGGTACGAACATATCTCAGTGTGGAAAAAAACGGTGGCCTGTTGCTTTGAACCTGGGGGTGGATCTATCATCCTTTTGGGTTGTATTACAGCCAATGGCACAGGGAACATTTTTAGGTAAAACGATGAATGGATCAAATTAATTTCCAACCAATTCTGAAGGAAAACGCCACACCAAAGCAAATGGCCGCGGCCTTCACAGTCTTCTGACCTAAACACTATTGAAGGGCAGTGCAGCCCAGAAACCTCTTTGCTTTGGAGGAAAGGGCTAAAATCACTTAAACTACAATTGAAAGATTCTTGGCTGCCTAGAATAGCCTTTAAAGCTGTGATGCTTACAATACTTGGGGGCTATGAGGCATTGTCCAGGGTGTCTATTATTATATTATTTTGAAAATGTAAATCAGATTGTTTGGGGGGAATCCTATGGGACAAGATAATTTAATCTCCCCCTAAATGCTTCATTATTTACATTATTAGACATTTTGATCCGGGGTGCTGATGCAAAACCAGCAGGCTATAGTACTAGAGGACATAGGAGCTCTTTATTCTGCAAATTGTCCTTTTTTACAAATATTACCACCTTTATTGGACTGTATATGAATCAATTTTAAAAGCTCCATTGATTTAAATGGCTATATCTGTCTCACTTGCGATCTAAATTCTTCTTCCTGAGGCCAAAGCCAGAGCACTTTGAATGGACTGTATCCAGTGTAATGCATTTGTGCTCGCAGACCGATGACACACCTCCACCCCCCGCGTTCATTTACCTCTAAAATCAAGATTCACGGCTCTATTTTGCGGCGGCCATTTTGCCAGCGCCGCTCTGTTTTGCTCCGTGTTAAATGAATTAAACGGGCCGGCTGCCAGGCCCGGGATACGGCCCCCGCGGATAATAATAAAAATGTATGGACTCAAATTTGGAGGGGCATGGATTTCTGCGCGCGCGGCAAGGAGGTTTAACGTCGCGGTCGTAAGAAAAGTGATCAATCCTGGCTTTTAGTATGATTAAAAGTGTGTTACAGGCATGAAGCTTCACACCTGAGTGGTTCAGAAACATTAGAGGCATCAATCTCACATCTGATAATGTGTAAAAATAAATGTTTATTTTACGAAAAGCTGTGTACTTTCTACATGAAACAGTTTGGGATACCCAACCATAATCTTATCTCTACAAACATGCTCTAGAAAATTAGAAAAGCTCAGCTTGTCATTAAATTCTTCTCCAATTGCCTCTTAATTTTTTTTAAATACGTTGGAATGTCAAGCAGAGTTTAAAAAGAAAACATGTTTTTCTTGCAAATATGAAAACTTTACTCTGGGTCTAAATACTTCACTGGAGGAGACTTCTGTCGTATGTACATGTACTTCTTACATGGCGACGTGTAAGCAGGGAGCAACCTCCCTCTCTCTGGTACAGCTGCATTTTTTGCCTTTTACTGCGACCTGCATTTGTGGTTTCTGTGTTCCACATTGTTTTACTGGATATTTTTGTATGGCTTTGCAATAAAAAAAAAAAAAAAAAATCCACCGAACCTCCACAAAAACACAGCAAAGAGTCCATAATGGTCCTGAAGAAGCAGCTTATTAAAAGTAAACAAGCTTATGAGCTGAACCCATTTGAAATGTTCACATTTCTTCTTCTGAGACACTGAAGAGGCACCAAGAGCCCCCCACACCTACAGCACAGTAGAGTCGTCACAAGAGGCGCCACAGGAAACAAGGAAGGGACCAACGAGGAGGTATCCGGGCAAGACTCACAGCTAAGCCTTCTATTGTTCTGGCTAACAGACGTTCACTGGAGAATAAAACCGATTAACAGCTAAGCTCTTCCCAGAAGATGGTGTAAGACTGTTGTGGAGCGGAGGGAGCTGCGCAGGAGGAAGAGGAAGGAGGAGCTGACCAGTGCAGGACACCACGCTCTGAGACAGGAACAAACCCAGGAGGCGCTGCACCATTTCAGAGGATCAGAAGAGGCATTATTCTGGTTTCCCCGACCTCCTCTGCGGGACAGGCTGACCCATTCACAACTGTCCTCCGGGTCTGTTTTCAGAGGCACAATAAAACTTAAATCAGTATTTTATGGAACGTTTTTCTGTGTTCAAAAGATTCAAACATGCTAACAGTTAGCCTAGCTCAGCCTTTCATTCGGGCCACAAACTATAAACACATCTCTACTGGACAAACTCAACTGTATTAAATTAAAGTGATGTAAGACTCATTTTCAGTAGTTAAATAATGTATATGACAAGCATTTAAATATAAAGTGCTATGTTTAGGAAACGTTTAGTTATTATGTGTCGGAAACCGTGTCCAATCAATTGAGTTTTCTCCACACCTGAAGATTTCACGGCCGGTCGCACTAAAACAACCTCCCGCTAATGCTGATGAGTGGACAGTGTTTCTAAATTAGCTCCAATATGGCCGCCGGTGACACCTGTCTGTGGCCATACGGACCGGAGCACGCCGGAGCAGGTGGCTTCTGCAGCTGGTCTATTAGCTTCAAAACGACCGCGATGACTCTACACGCCCTCCCCTTTTCCAGGAGCCTGTTGGTGTGACACGAGTGGGCCCGAGGAGAGAGGGAGAGAGCCTGGCGTTTCCCCAAGTGGACGGTCCGGAGGGGGTCGCCTTGTTAATAGGAACTGCAAGGCGGAGGTTGAGGTATGAATAGAAATGGAGAAAAAAACTAAACATAATTGGCCTGGTTTCACATTGCAAGAAATATCAAAGGATAACCGGGATATTCTCCTCACACAGACTAAAGCGAAAACATACATCATAGTGCTGTTATTTGTACTATAATATCTACGGTTACTTAAAATAATGGCAAGATTCATTTGTAGCTTTAGCGCTGGTACTGTTTAATGATGCCAGTATTTTTCTTGGACAGCAAATTTAAAGAAACTGGCTGTCTTGTTTCAGCACAAACACATGATAATAAACAATATGAAATATTCTTTATTTGGTTCCGTTTTATGGTTGAGATCAGTGGTTCCCAAAGTGGGATTTTGTGTGTATTTTTTTAATTAAAAACAGCACATTTGAGTAAAATTAAGCCAAATATCAAAACACAGTATCCCCAATTTTTTTTTAAAGTTCTATAATTTACATAACTACAATTACAGAGGAGTGTGCTTCTAGTGGCAACCATACGTTTGAGGGGCATTGTATGATTGTATGTGTGTATTATATCATTTATATGTATAAGCAAAATCGGGTGTGAGTGATTAATGATCTATTGTGAAGCCCCAGGGCTTGTATGAGTGAATGCAACGTAAGAAACTTTTTTTTAAATAATAATGATTATTATTTGTATCTTATTTTTTAGTGTTTTTTTTTTCCTTTTTTATGTGTGTTTGTGTGTGTTTTTTTATTTGTTTTATTTTTTCCGTTTATAATCGTAGTTAATCTTAATTTATACTAATGTGTTTGTTCTGTAAGATTTTTGTGTGTGTGTGTTTTTTTTTCTATGTGTCCTCAATACAAAATTACAAATTGCCAAAAAAAAAAGCAGTATCCAAAGTAACAACATTAAACCAATGTTTTGCACCTTAAATTATTATAAATCCTAATTACGGCCTAAAAATAGATTTCGATGACAAATCATTTAGTGAAGGTATCGGGAAAAAAGTAACGTCCAGGCACCGGTGTGTTAAAGTAGTGATAATTACCTTTTTTTTTTTTTTAAACAGTACCCAGCTTTAGGTAGGGTTGTGTAGTGGTAGTTGTAGAAGCTGAAACCAACCCCCACCCCCACGTGCGACCCTACGGACCCACTCCGTTGAACCAGACTAACAGGGCTCTGGCGACTTCTGCAGTAACCAGTCTGAAAATGCCGACACCTGCCCTGGCGCCAATTACCCGTACGTTGCCCTCGTATGCCCACTCCAAAAAGCCTCAAAGGTTTAGCAGGTGGAGCCTCTTTTAGTCCTGCAGTACCCGGTCACAATCAGGAGGCAATACTTAAGTAGTAAAATCAGTATTGACAGTAGAAGAAAAAGTAGAAGAAAAAGTAGTCCTTCAGTGGCAGTAATGGTAATGTGACTCTTCAGTAACACGCCATGAATATTTCAACAGTACAACCTTATTAGTGCAGCACATTACCTTCCTGGTTAAACGTATTACTTCAGTACTGGCGATCTGCTACTTTAATGTGCGTTTTAAGTATTTATCCATATCTAGTTCTGTTTGAGGCTCTAAATAATGCATCGTATCGTCGGGGGGGCCGGGAAGTCAGTCTGGGTAAGCTATTCCCCGTCGACCCCTGGTGCACTGTGTCCTTGTGAGGCCACCGTACTCACTCCCAATAAAGCGCTTACACTTACCCGACTTCAGATGGTCCCAGTTCAGTCCCGCCATAGCCCAGATGAGCCCCATTGCGTCCTGGATTAGACCCGGACTGGATCGTTTTAGTGCGAGTTTCGGGGTCTTAATAATGCATCGCACAGGTGAACTATTCCCGTCTGCCTGTGGTGAACTGTGTCCCCGTCAGGCCACCGTACTTAACACTAACAACGGTCTGGTGCCGTCATGTCCCCGGAGCCCAAAGGACAAAGCACCTCTTCCCCCTAAAAAGTCCGCCTCATGCCCCAAGCGCCGCGCCCGATGACACAATCTATCCATCACGCGCTCCACTCAAACGGACCGGGCCAAAAAGGTGTAGCGCTGTGCAGATTTGTCCATGCATATGATGTGGGGCCTGTGACGGACAGAGAGAGAGGGAGGGAGGAGAGGGGGATTATGTACAGCAGCGTTATCAAGCTACGGTGGGAGTATTTTGTGCTACTTCTTCTTGGTTGAACGGTCAATAGTCTCAAGTAGCGCTTTCCCACCTACAACAGACACTCAAAGCGCTTTACGTCAAACATCACACTATCATTTATACACCAGTGTAATAAAAGCATAATAATTATCACTTTATAATTTTTTTTTGGTCATAGTGACGTGTAAACAAGTGGCAGCCTCCGTCGCACTCGGTACAGCTGCGTTTTTTGTGGTTTTTTTCTGCTAACTGCATTTGTGGTTTCTGTGTTACACGTTGTTTTACTCGATGCCTTTGTCCATAATGGTCCTGGAGAAAGCAAAACCAACAGCTATCTTATGACCTAAAGACATTTGGGACCTACCCATTTCTTCTTCTGAAACACTGAAGAGGCACCAAGAGCCCCCCCACCCCACACCTGCAGCCCAGCGGAGGCGTCACAAAAGGCGCTGCAAGAACCAAAAAAGGGACAAATGAGGAGGTATCCAGGCAAGACTCACAGCTAAGCCATACATGCCTTCTAGTGTTCTGGCTAATGGACGTTCACCGGAGAATAAAAACGGATTAGCCGCCAAGATCTTCCCAGAAGATGGTGGTAGACTGTTGTGGTAGACAGGAGGAAGGAGGAGAAGCTGACCCGTGCTGGACACCACGCTCTGAAACAGGGACGAACCCAGGAGGTGGTGCACCGTTTCAGAAGATCAGAGGAGACTGAAGGCGGCCAGCCAGGTTTCTTCCAGGTGTTATTGCTGGGTTGCAGGTGACATCACAGCGTTCTAAAGGCCAATACTATTATATGGAGGAAAAATTCTTTATTTTTTTTGGTCTTGTACATATAAGACCCAGTGACTTACATTAAGGATCATTTTTGTAATTCATACATTTTATTTTGAGCTATGACCTTGCTGGTCAGTTTGAAAACAATGTTGTACAATGACAAATAAAGCACTTACTTAATCACAATATCTAAGACACAATCGATAGGCACTTTTTAAAGTGGAATCATCGAAAATTCCTGGACCTGATTTCTACTTACTTAATCCTAAAAGCAGAACAATCCGAGAGCAAGGGTTCTTTTATCGTTCTGACCACGGGGCCAGACCGTTTCAGTGCAAAGCAGCCTCCATATTTCAGCTGTAAAGTAGTAAAAGTTCATTCACTGCCCACTGATATAGAGCTCTCTCTGAGGCCTGTCCCAATAATTACAATATCGACGTATTGTTCAATAAATTCTTTTTATTTTCCAATCTTTCCATGTAATACTTTCGTTTTCACTTCAATGTGAATGTGAATACAATAATGTATCTTGTGTGTGATTTAAAATGTGGCTAGGTATTCAGAACAAAAGTGTATTGATCCTAATCCAGCCTGCTTCAGCCCTGGTTCCGTCTTGGTTAAGCATTAGTTGAAACTTGGTTAGAGCGGTTTAATCCGGGTTTTTATTCTGATACACGTTCAGACCTGATTTAATCCAGATTCAGCCCTATTTCAGTCCTGGTTTGGACCTGCTTTCGATGTAAAATAGACCAGCCCTGGCTTGGTCTGGGGTTCGTCCTGATTTAGCCCCATCCTGATCCCGGTTTAATCCTCGTTTCTCCTAGAAAAGAAAGCCCCGTATTCTTTCGTAGGAGCTGCTTGGAGTAAAAAGTCTGAGCACGGCTGGATTATAGGCTCACTTTACGGGGAGAGGAGAGGCGGCCGTTTCTGCAGGAGCAACGGGTTGGGGGAAAAAGAGCGAACAAAGTTAGTTTCCAAGTCGATGCTTAAACACCGTGTTTAAAAGCTCTCAAGAAGCGCCGGGTAAAATGCTAAAAGCTGCTCTCAGGGATAAACACGGAGTTAGACAAATTACAGGCACAGACGAAAATCAATGGTGTGAATTTCTCAGGGGTGTTGGCATGTTGAAGGTGCCCCACTTTGCATTATATATATACGGAACCGCAGCGAACGCCGATATTCTCCTCTTCCTCATTCATCCGAGGCGCTCCCCGGGGCTGCGTTTGTGCCGATTCGGATTCAAAAAAACGCCCTGAGATAAGATTGAAATTAAAAGCTACATTGCGCCATCTGGCTCCGTTTATGTTCACACGGCAGGACTTGCGCCAAATGAAATAAAACTAATGCGATGATTGTTCCTGAATTCATCATCACCGATTAGGCACGGACGTCTTAATCCCCCCCCCCCCCCCACACACACACACACACACACCCTACAGTGCGGAGGGGCAAAAAGAAACTATTTTGAAAAACTGCTTTTTTGTCCTTAAATGACAGGGTCCGGCTGACGGAGGGGGTCCTAAATAAAGAATGGCCGCTCTAATGAAGGTTGGGGTCTTTCTGCTGCCAAAAACTGCATTACGCTGCTCCTAATGGCCTCCCTGTCTGAATCCAAATACCGCCGGACGTGAGCTCAGCGACACAACTTTAAAAATCCTGAAGAGGAATTGAGGAAAGAGGCGGGAGGACTGTGATATAGGGCTGAGGAGTTTCGAAAACATCTACAGTGGGGGGAAAAAAGTATTCGGGCCAATAGAAATCCAATAGAAAGTCTATGGGGAACTGACCAAATACTTTTTTCCCCCACTGTACCTGCAAATAGAGCATTAGTATTAGTGAAATGAGTAGAAATTCCTTGAAAGAAGTTAATTTGTTGTTGATTTGAGAAACTAATTTCAAGAAAACTGTCCACGGGGCAAGTTTATTATGCTTAGATCAAGAAATTTTGAGGGCTATGCGATTTGTTCTTAATTTAAAGGCACTATACTTAATTTATTTTCATAGTGGAATGAAATTCGTTTTGTCCGTAGTAAGTAAAGTTTGGAATTTCTCACATTTCTGCCTAACTTGGTCATAAAATGTGGTCTGATCTTTAGTAAAATCCTAAGAATGAATAAACAGTGTCTGCTTAAACTAATACCACCCAAACATTTACACGTTATCTTATTTTTTGTGGCCATAACATGTACACATTCACAGGACAGGGAGGAATAAGTAAGTACACCTCCTGAATCTCACTGAACTGCAGCAGTTCTGTAAAGAGGAATGGTCCAAGATTCACCCTGCTACAGAAATGCAGTTATTGGACCATTCCTCTTAGTGAGATTCAGGAGGTGTACTTACTTATCCCTCGCTGTCCTGTGAATGTTTACATGTTGTGGCCAATAAAGATATGATCAAATGTAAATGTTTGGGTGGTATTATTTTAAACAGACACGGTTTACTCATTCTTTCAAGATTTCAATAATGATCAGACCACATTTTATGACCAATTTAGGCAGAAATGTGTGAAATTCCAAACGGCGCACTTATTTTTTCCTCCCACTGTATATTGTAACCTTAGACATTTGTGGAGGGAAAGCTTTTGGCACTAAAGTCAAAGCTAAATCCACTAAAGATGATTTGTCAGACCGTCGCAGCCTCTTTTTATTGTTGTGGCTCCAGTTTTTTCTTCACAACCTGTTTTTTCAAAGCGTAAAAATCAGTCCCATTGTAATTTTACATGATTTTGAAAAAAAAATTCAAGTGCCTATCGATCGTTTCTTAGATATTGTGATCTGGCAGGCGTTATTCAAATGTTACATTAAAAAGAGCCAGTCTTTTGAATGGCTCTTTGAAATGAACAGATCCCTCCTCAGTGAAGAGCCATAAATCCCATGGCCAGAATCTTTGTGAAAGTCACCGTGAAAGTTGCGAAAATTACACCTTAAATCTCTTCACCCCCACCTTCTCCAGTTCGGCCGACCTTACCCAAATCTAAACGTTTCCTGACTGGAGAGCTATGGGCCAGTGTAACAGCTCATTTGAAAGCTAAGACCAACAAAGCTGATCTAAACAAATCTTTTTTCCTTGCGTCGTTGCCGTGTTGTCGTCATTTACATCATTTTATTTTCTCCATTGCTCTTTCGTCACTTTTTGTTGCCGTTCTGTGGCTCTTTTTGTCGAATTTTTTTTTTACATCGCTTTCTTGTCATTTTTGGTCATGTTTTTTTTAATGAGTTTTCGTCCTCGTAATTTTGAGGTTTTTATTAAGAGGCTGGGTAATATATTTGCAGTGAGGGTTAAATAGAAATAGAACCTTAAGGGTAATATTCAAGACCGTTATCAAGCATCACAGGGGGTTTCATACTGTGCAGCTCTACATACAGCTATTTGCAAAAAAAAAAAAAACGCCCATTATCCACGGACACAAGCAGATCATCCCGTTTAACACGCTGAAAACAATACAGTAATAAGCCAAAACCGCCATCATTTCCCATCCACTGCCAACGCGGCTCGCCTAATAATAACTAGACTCCTTTCTCCGTGACGGGGAGGACGGATCGCCACGAGAAAGTTTGTCATTCGGGGGGAACGGCGACTCCTGCGAACTCAGCAAACTCGCTCCAAGCCTCGCTCCTTATTACCGCGCCGGACCGACCCTCGCTGTCCAATAAGTCAGAAATCCTTCAGCTATTGTTTCGAGACGTCAAGGGGAAATATAGCGCAGGAAGAGTGGACCATTTCTAGCTTTACAAGGGCCACTGGGATACGCAATTTTTTTTGGGCACTTGTCCGTCTATGAGCCTAATGGGGGATCAAATTAAGTGTGAAATTCCTCACCACAACTTGAATGAAGATGAGAGGGCCATAGAGGTTGGAACACGGGCCCACTTCTTCTTCTGCTTGCTTTGCGCTTTCACATCCTCTGATGGACAGGACATGATAAATGAAGCCCCGTGTCCTTTCCAAATGAAATGAGTTGACTTGCCGTGAAAGAGAAGGAGGAAGGATCACTTTCTGCTGGCAAAAAAGAAAGTTTATATGTATATGTGGGCGGTTTTAAGACATTGTCATAAGCTACAGCAATATTTAGTTGCACTGGAAAAAATGGCCATCTTAAATGCGATAAATGACTTAAAATTGCTTGAATAAAGGTTCTTTATTTTGAATTTAATATAAGATATAAGATTTTTTTAAGCTAGCATTTGCAAATTTGCATTTTTTACTCATTTGTTTTCTACTGTCGCCAACACAAAACATGCTCCTAATGAACAGAGCGACGCAGGGAATGCTCTTCTGTGGGAAATCAAAGGATGGATTTGAATGAGGACCTGACCAAACTCTCCCCAAAGCCCTGCAGCGTCACGCGGGCAACAGGGGCGCAGATGGAAGAGCGGGTCGTCCATCTTTAGTTCTAACTAAAGTTTCCATCTTTAGTTAGAATCCCATATTCATCCCAGGAAGAACCATAGACTGTATAAATAATAGACAGCTCCTCCTCACTCCTCCCCGTTTACCAAAATGACCACGTTCGTGGGGGAAATCATGGCGGATTTACAGGCTCCTCCTCTCCAGCTCTGACGAAGCATGTTCCTAAAAAGGGATAAGGGAGGGATCTTGACTGTAGACTCGGCCCTCGCGGGGCGTGTAATGGGCGTGTATTTCTGTTGTAATCACGCCCATGGCCAGGCAGCAACGTAAACGGCCTGTCAATCAAAGTCAGGCTCTCATTAATTACGCAAGATTTCTAAAATTCTTATCTACGATAAAAACCCTGGTGCTTCATATTGTTTTTAACCCAGCGTAATCACAGGAGGAATATGTAGCTCTAGCCACTTCTAAACCATTAAGCACCAGGCATTAACGTTGTTTTTAACGTGTCTAAAGTCCAATGCATTGCAATGGGGGCATAGCGGTCATATGGAGGTACTACAGCAAAGGTGGAGCAATGGCGGCCTCCAGTGTCGTAGTCAAAAAGCAGAGCAGTCAGCGGCCATTGGGAAGAACACATTGCCTTTCTGACCTCATGTAGATCTACTACAGCGATGATAATGGCGGTATTCATGTTTACCCACTTTGGTTAAAGCACAACTAAGTAACTCATGCCCCTTGAGGCCATAAGCACCACTGCAGGTGTCGTAGCATTTTTTATTTTATTTTTTACTCATGAATTGTCTGTGAGAGTAAATACTACGCTGACAGAAAAGACAAAGGGAGAGAGGGATATTGTTCATCCAATTACACAATGGAGATATTTTTTTTTTCACTCAAACTTGGCTGTAAATACTGTTTAAGTAGCGCTAGCCCACAGTTAGCTTTGCCTGTTAGCCTGTTAGCTTCTTCTTTGTGATTCAGTGTGAATCCCATTAACACTTGTATTACCCCCAGAGGGACGACGAACAGGATTTATTAAGGTAAGCAAGTTACTTAGTACTGCTTTAAGTAAATGAGCCGTGAAAACAAATGCCGTGTGAAGATGGCATTTGCGATCGTTAGCGCATTATAAACGTCAAAATAAATATAGCGGAATATCGGATATCGGCCACAGCAGCAAGTCAAATATCGATGTAGCCGTGAAGCTAATTGTAAACATTACAAGCTGTGAGGAAAAGGCTTGAATCATCGGGGCTCACTGAGGGTATACGTGGATATCCAGAGGGTGTTTTCCCATAACTTTACAGCCAGATTATTTATGCACAAACATGGCTGCCCTGCCCTCCACGTGAAATGTACACATGTAGCATCTGCTGTTGTGCTTTATATGTCTTTTTTTTTCTTTTTTCTAGTCTAAATCCCCACAGATGTAATATGTTCATTAATCATTTTCAACATACGGTCACATATGTTGGCCATCTTCTTGTGACGCTGGGGAGTTTCCAAGCAACTGTGGCAATTATTATTATTATATTAAATCATATTTTTAGTTGGGCTGTTTTTACGTAGTAACCAATCAAAGAATTAAAATGTTACATGACCACAATAGGAGCAGCAGAGGGCAGGGAGGGAAGGGGAGAGTTCAGCCCACTCGACGGCCCGGTGGATGAAGCTGTCCTTTCGGCACGATTTGAAGCGCTGTAGCTTCATGGCCGGACGGATATAAAAATGCATTTCAGTCATGCCATTCATATAATATCGGCCTTTTGGAATCCGCTCCTCCTGATTCCTCAAATCCTGGCGCAGGCAAGGGAAGCATCTGCAGCCCCTCTTTACCATATGCCCCATGCCTTTTGGTTCTCACTCAATCATTCATTCAGGCTGCTTATGAATTAACAAATCACTTTTCCGATGCTTATTATCTCCATTGCTAGTAGACTCACGTACAGAGCGACATAAATATCATCAAACAATTTCATTTTTCAGTCATTTTTGTTAAGAAGCAGGCCCTAAACAACTGCTGACTTATCATGTTGCTCTCATAGTTGCGCGAGCTGGTTTTGAACATTCATAAAAGTTTAATTGTCCGTGATACAGAAAGGTGCAGTGTCTTTAAACTTTCAGTGGGTTTCTGAAAAAATATAAAAATCCATACGAGACTTCACCACATTCAAATATATATGTCATGCATAATTTAGGCTTAAACCCCAATCTTCAGGGCACCTCAGTATTGATATTTCACATTTCGAAATTAGAAATAATATGTAATGGGAAGACAATATGGAGTGAGAAGAGCAGTTTGAAGAAAAGAGAAAACTTTCACTTTCGGCAAGGGGCAAGCTAGCAGATCAATAGGGCCGGGATGAACGCACTTTGAGCTCAGAACTTTTCATGTTTCTATGACACAAAATCCAGGAAATACATAGCAGCAGTAGAAGAAGAAACAACCAAAGTGGATTACTCAAAGAGGCATTCGATCCAGGAATCTTTTCAGCGTCCATTAGCTTGGTCATTGCATCTCTCCTATAGCCGTTAGCATTAGCCATCAAACATCACAAATTACGAACGATTCAGATGTGTTCAGCTGTTGTCAACCATCAACCACATTTAGGGGAGGTCAAAGCCTAGTTAGAAATCATTAATGAATCTACAGACCCTTCAAGATTTTACTGAAGATACTTATTAGCGTGTAAAAGTGTCCTCAGAGCTAAGCTAACTCGTATTTAGTCAAGTTTCTGCTTTTTGTGGGGTCAGAGACACATCCAATGGTCACTAAACTTCATGTTATAATATTGTGATGATAAAGAACCCACAGACATTATACAAATGGCCAGCAACACTTCCACACACAAGGAAAGTTTCACACATTTTTTTTAAGTCGCCAGAAGACTTTTTATATTGCTTTATGCTAAACCTAATCACAGTTGCGTTGTTAGCATTTTAGGCCCAATGCTACAATACTAAAAGCGGGTCAGATGAGCGGTTAGTAGCTTTGTAACTTCAATTCAGGCTCAGTTTGACATATCTGCATTAGAAAAAATTGCAGTGAGCGGCTTTTTTTTTGTCACATAACGCACAAAAAAAAAAAAAAGACAAAGCAACTACTCTATGTGTGTTTTTGATGAGGGAACAGCAGCCCTTCTAACATGGTTAAAAGTGCAAAAGAAGTTGACAGGACTATAGAGGAGGAGTAAGAATAGTTTCTGAACCCAGCGCGGTGCAAGATCTATTCTGTGCCGCGTCTCAGGTGGGCTGTTTGGCTTCATAATGTGCGTCTCTGCGGAGGATTGGTGTTAGCGTGTTAGCGTATCCTGATTAAATAGGTATGTTTATGCATGAGACAAGGCTAACACGGATACGGCACGCTTCATTGGAGCGGCTAATTGATGCTCAGCGTTTACCTTCGCTCAAATCTATGGGAATTTATCGCCGCTTTATTCGGCAGATAACAACACAATGCGGGTAAATGGGTTGTGTCCTATTTGGGGATTTTTTGTTGTTGTGTTTTTTTAAATGCCACAGTCAAAGCGAGTCGTTTCTGTGATTGTATTCCTTTTAATCAGGAAAAGGCGTTCGTTTTATACGGCACCATACTCATTGGCGGTAAGCTATTGAACCGCAGCTCCCTTTGGGCGAACAGACAGGGACAAGATTATCACATCAAGCATCTGTTTTAGAAAGAAACTATAAGAAGTTCTTTGAAACAGCCAAAAGCCCAAATTAGTAACACCGCTTTATGTAGGAAAAACATGCACATTGTTTGGAGTCTGGGTATTGGAGCTGCCCGAGGGAACTTTAATAACGACACTCGGATATTTCGATCTTCCCCCGACAGATGGCTGCTCGGGGAATGCACACAAGTAAGACGCACTTTTTTCCTCACAATTCGTCCTTTTTTTTTTTAGGGTGTTTGTGTGCCCTTCGGCGCAGCTGAGAGAGAGGGAATTGATCAAAAGTGTTACCTGCTCAAAAGCAAGTAGCAAATTCAAGATCAATGAGGCTATAAGTACTCAAAATATGAATAAAAGGGGCTGTCATTTTCAAAGGGTAGTGTCCCTGAATTTCCCTTCCCTTTTGAGGATGAATGAAGTATTTATCCATCTACCTATCTACTGATCTACTACGACACCTGCGGCTTTTATTCAGGTGCGCTCAATAGTCCGGAATTTACGGTAAATGTGTAAATGTATTAGCCTCCTATACCGGACTACAGCGCTACTACACTACTAGTCTAAAACTGCACCACTGTATTATTGCAACTACAAATACCACACAATTTAAAAGCCTGCAATTGCCAGATCACGAGGGATCATACTACAAAGATTCAAAGATTTTTTATTCGTCAAACCATTTGTAAATGATTTGAATTTTTCTCTCGTCCTTGTTGCGGAACGGGGGAGTGGGAAGTGAGGGTTGGGAGCAGCACAGGGAAGGCAGGGAGTTCAGCTTCCTGATGGCCTGGCGTATGATACTGTTCTTCAAAGCTGATCACACGAGACAGCTGGATCTTCATAAATCGAGAAAAGCTGAGGTTTCATCATGACTAAACAAACCACTTCCTGAGAGCTGTTCTTGGCTGAGAAACCCATGCAGTAAAACAGAGGAAGGCAGGTTTGCTTGGTGGAGGCCCGATTTTCTTCATCGTCAAAAGACCAATGTGTAAGTTTTAGCTTATTTAGTATGCCTAATATGCTGTACTCATTGTTTTACTTCAAAAGTATATTCAAGTGCAGGGACTCACCAACTGAACTCACTTCAAGGACCCGCTTTGATCTCGGGAAGCCGTGACCACCCTTTGTTGTTTCCCTGTACACGTTTTATGCACTACGGGTCTAGCTCTCAATCCTCCCCCTCCGCTCCGCTCCAATCAAACCCTGTAAAAGCCATATTTGCCCTGTCAACCTGGCTTTGCCTCGGTGAGCCGCAGTCATGATAAAGCGGATAAAAGTTGATTTGACAAGTCCAGAATGAGGAAGCATTCCGGGCTGACGCGGCAGACAGCCCTCTCCTCACTCTCTCGCACTCTCTTTCTCAAAGGCCGTACATGTTGTTTACTGTCTGCAATATTAAAGGGCCTCTCGGGGATGTTGTTGACTGCGGAGCGATATGATGCTAAAAGCTACTCGCTATTGTAAGTACACTGGGTGAGCTATATGGCAGATGCACGGCTACAAGGTCCTGATTACACATACATCATTAACGTTTTTGGGCACTTCAGTATGTATATCTTATTCATTTAAATTTGAAATAATGTCTAGGCAAGGAAAAGGCACTAAGGAGTGGGAGACTGGGCTGGTCAGAATGTCAAATTAGCCCGAAGAAATAACAACCTTTCTATGTCTACTAACAAGTAAGCCCGTCAAGTTTAGGCTGGAAACTATTGCGATAAACACTATTGAAGGCCATATGAAACTAACTCTAAAGCTTTGTGCACAGACACATCCATGACACATACAGGAAATACAGAGCGGAGCGCTTCAGCTGGAGAAGAAGAAACAACAAGAGTGAATAGGATTACTCAATTGTGTAAACCAAATACACCCTTGGAAACATTAGCAAAACCTTAGCAAATCTATCAGGCTCTCTCCTTTTATCCCTTTATGCAACAAGATGCCAGTGGCCAAAGTTCTTTAATAAAACTTTAGATAGGACGTGGCCATAGGAATATGTTGGAACAGATGGCCATTCTGTGGTATTGCAGCATGAAAGTGTACAAATAAGCAGGCATCACACGAGGTTCAACTTCAGTTCTCTCTTTACTCTCTCGCTTACTCACTCCACGTTATTACACAGCATCATTACATATGTAGCTCCCTCTTGTGGTCTTTACATGCAATAGCACAACACAACATTTTCCCTTTCTCTGAAGCAATTACATATATGTAAACAAGCAAAGTATGAAACGTTACTATTGCATATGAACCAACAATTTTCAAACTACATTAGCCATGTCAGCTGTGCATCTTAAAATAATTTGTTATGACGAACACACCAAATTTACAGTGTTATCTTTAACGTTTCAATTTGTAATCTCACTTTTAAACATGTTTTCTTGCATTGTCTTTAGCAGAACAAAGTTGCTTTTATACTGGTCTTAAAGAACAATGGTACCAGTCTGAACAGAAATAGTTTACCTTTATCTTGCATAACCTGTCAACCATCTAGGCGCATTTCTCGGTCTGTAACTGCGTCTAATGACAGGTACATTAGGTACATTAGGATTATCAGGCAGTGCAAGACTATCAAGTACAATGTCATTGTTTTGTTCTGTACCAGTTAAGGCTTGTTTTGAGAAGTGTGCAAGTTTTGAAGCATTCCACTTGCGTCCGTCACTCAGTAGGTAGCGAATGCATGAGAAGTAAACTGACAACCATTATCTGACACAAGGTAGGTTGGATTACCCTCTCTACTGAACACAGTAGCTAAAAAGCGAATTACAACATCGGTAGTGACAGTAGATGCAAATGCAACCTCAGGCCATTTGCTGTAGTAGTCTGTAAGCACAATAGCAAAACGGCAGTCCCATGTAGCATTCGCAAAAGGACCTGTAATGTCTATTGCAACTTTTTCCCATGGCTTGCTTGGCAACTCAACTGGTGTAAGTGGAGCAGGAGCGGTTATGGCAACCTTATCACTGAACTGGCAGTTAACACAGGAAGCAATGGTAGAGTGTACGAGTTTGTCCAGTTGTGGCCACCAATACAGTTCACGTAGTCTTTGTTTGGTACGGACTATACCCTGGTGTCCCTCATGTGCTAAATCAACAACTCTGGCACGCAGTGTAATGGGAACAACCACACGATCAGTCCCCCTCATTATCAGTGAATCATGAACTGACAGCTCATCTCGTACCTGAAAGTATGAGGCAAGGTTTTCATGCAAGCCCTTTTTGCATTTAGGCCAACCTTTTTCAATCTGGTTGCGCAGCAGTGACAGTTCTGGGCAGGTTTCACTGGCAGAAGTGAACTCTGAAAGAGAAATGGCACACAGTGACTCTTTAAAAACAGCAGCAATCATGTCAGGTTCTTCTGTGGCTTCATTTGTAGCAGTAAGTGGAAGCCTGGAGAGACAATCAGCAGTTACGTTTAAGTAACCTGGGCGGTAGGTAACATCATATGTGAAGCAGAGCAGTCGGGCTGACCACCTGGCGATTCTCAGTCCAGCACGGCCAGAACCTTTGGAGGTGAGCAGGGTTGTAAGCGCTTGGTGATCTGTGCGTAGGGTAAAGCGACGACCCCAGAGATAGGTTCTCCATCTTTCCACAGCCCACACACAGGCAAGTGCTTCACGTTCGACTGTAGAGTACTTGCGTTCGGCAGGGGAGAGTGTTCTGGATGCAAAAGCCACAACTCTCTCGTTTTGGTCTGAATGCATTTGTGTCATTACTGCACCAAGTCCATAATCAGAAGCATCGGTAGTAACGTAGGTTGGCAATTCAGGATCATACAGAGCTAAGGCAGGTCCATTAACGATCAGTCTTTTAAGTGCAGTAAAACTAGATTCTGCATCCGCAGTCCATTTAAAGTTCAGATCAGTAGAGTCTCGGAGCACTGCACGTAGTGGCTCAACAACAGTTGCAAAATCCGGAATGAACTTACTGTACCAGGATGCAAGACCAAGGAAAGATCTCAGAGAAGACGTATCATGTGGAGCTGGAGCATTGGTCACAGCGGTGACTCTGTCCTGGTCAGGGTGAAGTCCTTCCTTTGAAATGGTGTGCCCCAGGTAGTTGAGAGAAGATTGGTTGAACTTGCATTTGAGCATGTTCAGTTTGAGTCCAGCGTTGGTCAGGGCTTGGAGCACTCGCCGCAGGTTGTCATCATGTTCCTTTTGTGTAGCACCATAGCATATGATGTCATCCAGGTATGCTTGTACACCTGGCAAACTTGCAAGGATGATTGACATCATTTTCTGAAAGGCAGATGGGGCTGAAGCTAAGCCGAAAGGAACCCTGCAGAAACGAAAAAGTCCATCATGAGTGATAAATGCAGTAATATCACGACTTTCAGAATGCAGCGGCATTTGGTGGTAGGCAGAAGCAAGGTCGATAGTGGAGAAAACAGTAGCCCCTCGTAGGTTTGAGAACAGTTCATCCATGTGCGGTAATGGATAGCAATCAGCAACAATAGTCTTATTTGGCTCTCTCAAATCAACGCACATGCGAGGCCTTCCACCATCTCTCCTTTGTGTCACAACTATAGGTGAGACCCAAGGAGAAGCATCAATACGTTCAATGACGCCCCTGTCTTGGAGTTCTTTGAGCTCTTCTGAAACAGCCTGTCTCACTGAAAACGGGAGTCTCCTGAGTTTTTGTTGCACTGGAACAGCATTTGGCAGTATTTGTACTTTGTGAACAAAGTTTTTAGCACAGCCTACTTCCTGCACTGACACCTCTGAAGCAGTCTTTGGCACAGTAGATTCACTCTGAATAGCAGTGGTAGGAGGAGTGACGGTAGTAACAACTTTTCGCCCTTCAAGTTTCATTTTTAATGCCTCAAACAGATCTAAGCCAAGGAGAGCTGCACCTGACTCAACCACAACAAGAGTACCGACAGTAGAATTACCATCATGACAAACAGTAGCTTTCAAGCACCCTGTTACAGAGATCTTCTCTTTTGCATAAGTAACAAGAGCAAATGCAGGCTCAGTTAGGACACATTTTGGAAAGAGAGTGTGGCAAGTGTTCTCTGGAATAATGGACACAGATGAGCCTGTATCAACAATCAGCTCTACCTCTTTGCATTGTCCATTAACAGTCACTTCTACAGTGCAGAGGATCTTGTCCTCCACAGCATTGTTCATGTAAAGAACTGTGGGCTCATTAATCACAACTTCACGTACCTCCTTTTGGGTTGAACGGCATACTCGTGAAAAATGTCCCACCTTACCACACTTGTTGCATGTCACTTTAGCGGCAGGGCAAGAAGGTTTGTTAGCAAGATGACTTGTAGATCCACAACGAAAACAGGTACGGCGGTTACCAGTTGGTTGGGCCGTGGCAGGAGCAGGATCCGGTGATTTCTTCTTGTCCCAGCGGCGACTTGACTTTGGTTGCTTTTGTACGGCTCTCACTGGAGCATAAGCAGCAGAAGCATTAGCATCTGAGAGAACAGTAGCATCTCTCAATCCACTTTCAATTTGCAACGCCAATGTAGTAGCCTTTGCAAGTGTTAGGTCCGGTTCAAGTAGCAGTCTGTCCCTTATGCGAGTAGTAGAAACACGCTCGATTAGCTGGTCACGTAGCATTTGGTCCTCCATGTTGCCAAAGTCACATGTGGCCGCCAATTCACGTAATGAAGCAAGGAATTGGTTTACCGTCTCATCTGGTCTCTGTGCTCTTTGACGAAACTTGTGTCGTTCGGCAATGACGTTCACCTTGGGCACAAAATGTTCATTAAGTGCAGCAATGGCGGTAGTAAACGTGTCTCCGGTATTTGGCAGAGTGTAGAAAAGTCTTTGACCCTCAGTACCCAGAGCATGGAGAAGAACCGCGCGCTTTCTTGCATCTGGCCAGCCGTCTCCTGACGCTGCTATCACCAACATGTAGTTTTCGAACATTTTCAACCACGTTGGAAACGGTAACGCTGGTTCCCCTGGGCAGGGCATGAACGGAGCAGGTAAAGGCACAGAAATAGACATCCTCGTCGCCAAAAATGTGGTATTGCAGCATGAAAGTGTACAAATAAGCAGGCATCACACGAGGTTCAACTTCAGTTCTCTCTTTACTCTCTCGCTTACTCACTCCACGTTATTACACAGCATCATTACATATGTAGCTCCCTCTTGTGGTCTTTACATGCAATAGCACAACACAACACATTCTGGCGGCCATCTTGTGACTGGCCCTTCTAACCCGGTGCGATGTAAACAAATGTTACTGTTTTGATCTATTTTTAGTTATTTCATGACTCTTTGATAATTGTGACTGACCTTATGTCATATCTGGCAAAAAAAAATATGTTTTGTAGTTTTTCAAATGTTATTTCAGTGTTATAGGAGGCACACATTTAGACTTTAGCTACATTTGCTCATGGATTTTCCTCTGTCAAACACTTCAAATAATCCAGTTCAATTTATATCAAACATTAGTTTCCTACTTTAAAACAGTATGTCTTTGCTTTTTACATGACCAATATTTGTTGGTATTGAACATGGGACAGTGAATGCTAACCACCAGAATGCTAACACTGAACCCTGGGAATGAATGGGGAAAACTAAGCTAACACGGCTAAACAACACGACTAATCAATGAGACAGTTCAAAGAAATGACCTGATCCTGACTGAGATATCGTGTCTATAGACTTAGAAGTAATACAACCAATCACAAACAATGAGTGTTTCTTACATTCCGCTGTTGTATCAAGTAAAATGTTGCTCCTGTTTTTGCATTGGTTGCTAAAGGGGTTAGCCTCGACAGCCGGTCACAATATGGCTGCCCTGTTTGCCACGTCAACGAGTGTCATGTCCAATCTAGAGTGTTATTAAATACCTTTGGTCAGTGGCATTGAGAGTACATTTGCACACTGCCACCTACTGGTGTGGAGGGGGCACTGCAAGGCTTTTAAATGACACCAATGATGCAGCGAATGTACTTTGGAGCCTGTATGGAAAAGTAGAGGAGTAGATAATATTATAGTAGAAGTAATAAGTTCTTGACAGTACAGATACTCAAAAATTGAAGTGAATTAACTTAGCCACTGGCCACCCCTGGTTCTGAAGGCTTGTTTTTAAATCCGCAGAGAACGGCACGGACCCAGTCGGTTGAGATTGACGAGATTGTCGGCCCACAGGAAGACGATAAACTGTGTGGATAAGAGCGAGGAGTCACGGGCCCCGGAGGACGCCGCGGGGGAGGAGGGGGGGGGGGAAGGAGATGAGAGTGGAGTCAAGGAAAGGAAACGAGTCTAGAGGGAGACACCGAGGCTGCGGCTGAATCTCCATCAACAAGGAGAGGCCTGGAACGAACGGGGGTGTTACGCAACTCTGCAAGTGGGCACTCGCAACATCCTGAAGTGGGTTTTGGGTATGGGTGGGTCAGTTTTCAAGGATACACAGATACTTGGGCGCGTATCTTGGTTATTTTTGCAATGTTTTTGCTGTTTAAAATAAAAGTAAAAACACCAGCACACTTTATGAATATACGCAGGATGGATAAAAACATGAGGGTATATGAGTCTGTTCCATTTTAAAAAGCTCTCTTCAAAACCTGGTGTTGATTTTCTTTGAGTTAATAACTATAGTACACAGATGGCATCTCATGGTCATGTTTGAAGCAGCTGAGGGGGGAAACAAAGAGGAGAAAAATCTACTCCAAAACTACTTTAACTTTAGCTTCTACTGAACAATCTGCCGTGAAAAAACATCCATATGGACCTGATTTAGACTTGACTTATTTGCATGCGATAAAAACGTTTATATATTCGGCCTGAAAGCGACTAGGAAGAGTGAAAAACATGATTATGACTGTATTTATCAAATCAGATTCTTACGCTGCAGTTTATAGATCCTTTATCTGTCTGTAAACATTCCGGGCTTAGCTGGAGGCGGGAAGCTAGATTATCTATTTCCATTGTAGCTGTTGTCATAGTAACGATAAACAAATGTCTACATGCTGTTAGACATTTGTACGATAAACCTCATTGTATCGTCTCAAATCTCATTCCTCTTGTTCTTGTACCTTAAGCCACAACAGGAGCACATGTTTCAGTTGTTGTGTTAAATTAAAATGGCTAGTTTTAGTTTAATCTTATTTCTCTTGATCACTTCCTGCTTCCAGCTGATGTCACTGGTGATGTCAGCAGCAAAAGGGTCTATATACCATATGTCTGTTAAGAAGCAACCTTCAGGTCTATTTATTCCCTGTTGATTCCCATAAATTCCTGTTAACCTGAACCGAGCACATTTGTTCCAGTTATTACCCAGGTATCCAGGCATTACGCAAATCGAAAAGCTTCTTGAAAATAGCTACAAAAACGTGCCAAATAAGCGATGAAAAAGTGACAGCAACACATGGAAACACAACGAGGAAAAAAAATCATAGTTTTGTAGGTCTTAGCTTTCAAATGAGGCGTTACACTGGAGAAAATGCGCTTCCGACGTTGAACATTTCCCGAATTTTGCAGGTCTATAAACAATTGACCTTTTTTCCATTGTTCCTGTTCGCTGTTTTGACTCAGTATAAATGGGGACATTAGGTCATGAAAAAGGTCGACCATGGCCTCACGCAGTAATAAATCCACGTGTGTCTCCAATTATAAGCATCTTGCGTTTTATTTGAACCAACAACCTTGGAAGAAAGCTTCAGAAGTGTCGTATAAACTTCACCTATTGCCGAGAGTCACTCCCCAACTCCAAGTCAATACTCGCCATAAATATTAATATCACAGCCGTTTTTCCGAAGGATGCCTATTTCCATTTTCCACCACCAGTTCCCAGTTTTTTGCCATGTTTTTTTTTTTTTTTTTTTTTTTTGTATACATATTGATGGCCGAGCTCACCGTCCCGGCTTATACCACCGATCCCCGACAGCGTATTGCACGTCAGAAGATAGCGGCATTCAATTTTGTATTTTTTTTTCTTCCCTTTTTTGGCGCCGTGAAATAAATCTGCCAAGGTTCTCTTTGTGGCTGGTCCAGATAATCCTTTCGGCCACAAAAAGCGAAAGGGCTAGAAAGCGTTTCGCCGGAGGGATCTTACACACGAGACGATTTTCTGTACAATTTGGGGATTTTTCTTATTTCGTGGTGTGTGATTCGAGGGAGATGGGGGAGTGTATACAAGCTCGAAACACAATATTTGTCAGACATGCTGGAGGGGGGGGAAAGGCATTGAGGTATCTGTCACGAGTCGATTCAGAATCTGTAAGCGAGGAAAAGACATTCAAGGCTAACATTAAAACAAAATGGTAGGAGTGGGCGCAATAGGAACTCGAGCAATGATCACGCGTGCCATTTAATTTGTTGCTAATGTACCGTTTTCTATGATAAAGGATTATAATGGGCAGGAGTATTTGAACTTGAGCTGTAAACAGAAGCAAAATAAAGTCATGAATGTAAATGTGATAGTAAATGATAAAGAAATGGCAAAATAGCACCACCCACATCTCCATCGTGGACTCCTTCCGTTTCCTGGGCACCACCATCACCCGGGACCTCAAATGGGAGCCGACCATCTGCTCCCTCATCGAGAAGGCCCAGCAGAGGATGTTCTCCCTGCGGCAGCTGAGGAAACTCAAGCTGCCGACCAGGATGCTGGTGCAGTTCTACACGGCCATCATCGAGTCCATCCTCACCTCCTTCATCACCGTGTGGTCCATCCTCACCTCCTTCATCACCGTGTGGTCCATCCTCACCTCCTCCATCACCGTGTGGTCCATCCTCACCTCCTCCATCACCGTGTGGTCCATCCTCACCTCCTCCATCACCGTGTGGTCCATCCTCACCTCCTCCATCACCGTGTGGTCCATCCTCACCTCCTCCATCACCGTGTGGTTCCCCGGCGCTACAGAACGGGACAAGCACCGACTCCACCTCCAGGACCCGGAGGCGTGTGGGTCGGATCACAGCTGACCCTACTCACCCCGGATATAGACTTTTTACCCCTCTCCCCTCAGGCAGGAGGCTAGGGTTCATCCAGACCCATAAATCCCGCCACTTGGACAAATTGTTTATGAGTTACTTCTTCATCTTCTTTTTTTTTTTTATATCTTCTTTATGCATGTCCTTATAGTGCCTTAAAGTTTGTGTAGCTTATTTTGATCTAAATTCTGTGTTATATGTTTTATGTTGCACAATTGTACCGAGGAAAATTCCTAGTTTGTGAACCTGTTCTCAAACAATGGCAATAAATTCTATTCTGAGTCGGAGCACGCCGCCATTGTGGGTCAACCTGACCGGAGTACTGCCTTCAGCGCTCCTCTGAAGCGGTGCACCACCTCTCCTGGGCTTGTCTCTGTTTCGGAGCGTGGTGTCCTGCACTGGTTAGCTCCTCCTACGGCGCAGCTCCCTCCGCTCCACAACAGTCTTCCGCCATCTTCTCCTCCTTTGCCCCTTCCTTGTTTCCTGTAGCGCCTCCGCTGTGCTGCGGCAGTGGGGGGCTCTTGGTGCCTCTTCATAAATGTGTAGGTCTCAAATGTCTGTGGCTCATACGTTTGTCGTGTGTTTACTTTATTGGGTCCTTCAAGGCTAGTACGACGGACTCTCTGCAGTAAACGGAACCTCACAAAACACAGCAAAGATGTACAGAAGTATCCAGTAAAGTCAGAGCTTGATGTTTTACCTCAAGAGGCTTCATCAATAAGTCATGTTATTTTGTCAGCACAGGGAGGAGGTTACCATGGAATGTGAGACACCCGTATTTACTATAAAATACTCCTAGTTTTCCTCTTTTCTTATCGTGATTATCGGTAGCTCCGTTTACACGAAAGAACGAGAAATCAGTGGACAGGAGCGTCCATAGTGAAAAAGACAAAGACATGGAGGTACCTATAACAAGCCTGTGCCCAGTGATGGCTTAAATGGAAAGTCTATTAGAGCAAGGAACTTTCGGAGCTTGTCCCTATTTCCTTAGGGTCTCCTACTTTTACCATCAGAGAGTTACTCACGCTTCGGAGACACTTGTGTACCTGTGAGACTATGAGGAGGAGTTCACCCTGGAGAGATTGCAGCCAAGACATCTCCTTTACTTTATTTGCCCGAACCAGGTTCTGTACACTGGACATTTCCTCGAGTCCAGTCCAGGGCCAATATACTGCCATCACTATGAGGCCCTAAAGCTGCTGTATATCTGCCTCCACTTCTTCTACCATCACCTTTTAGAATCTAGCACGCGCAAACAGCGTCTGAAAACACAGTCCCGTCGCCGTACTCCCCCGGCGCATCGTGCAGTAAACCCACTTACCTCCGACATGGTTCAACAGCCGATAGATACAAATATATTCCGCTCCGTTCCCCCCGTGTGTCGGTTTTTATTTATTTTTTATTTTTTTCTCTCCCTCAGCGGGCCGCATGAAACGCCGCTTCCTGGAACAAGGCCATGTCAATGTTTTACCGCCTCCTCCCGGATCCGGCCGCGTTTGAAGTTTGAGCTTAAATCTACCACACACACAAAAAAAACACAAAAAAAACAGAGAGGGTTACGCGAGGAGAGAGAGATGCAACGCTGTCCTTCAGAGACGACACGCGCCAACGTTGGACGAGGATCTATCCGCCGCTCGCCGTACGCTGTGGCGTTTGGCAGAGGGCGGTGTGTTTTTGAAGTCTCCAAGTAGCTAAAGTCGAAAAACGGCTAATGTATGGGGATGGGGGGGGGGAGCATTGTTGACTGGACAAAAAGTTTAGGGTTACGGCGGCCGGGCGGGTCAAGGTGGCGAGATTTCTGATCCAGCATAGTTTTACTTCCTCATTGGGCACTGACAGGAAGTGCCATAGATAAAAGTGAAAATGTCAAAAACAAACTATATGAAACTGTATACACATTATGTCAATTTAAAGTGATAGAGGCAAACAATGATAACACTGGGTAACAAAAAATATTTTTTGAAAATAGTCCAGGGTTTTCCAGCTGAATTAGACTAATGTTGATGCTCGGAGTCCGAAAATGACCTTGGTTTTGCTACAGAAATGCTTTAAAAATCGATTTTGCGTCAAAAACAAATTTCTGCGGATCATCAGCTGAGAAACCCTTGACGTTTTTTCCGTTTTCCTCAAGAAATAAAAGTCAACGCATCCAAAGTCATTCAGTTTTTATTTACTCCATCAAATTTGATAAGCAGAATTCATAATAACGTAGTCGTACGTAATCTGTAACACTATGGCTGTATCTCAAAAAGTTGACCTGATAGAGCAAAATGCATGTGATATTCGGACTCAGAACACCAAAACTAGTCTAAATCAGTTGAGAAACCCCTGACCATTTTTTGGCTGTCAACTTGTGTAATCTGTTGCCGTGCCAACCATGTTATGTCAATGAGAGATGCGTGAGTAACACTGCTATAGAACTTGACCTCTATCTATGTCATTAACTTATAAATTCAACTAAAAATAACTTTTCCGCCCAACATTTGTTGCTGCTGCTTCACTGTTATAAAACTAGGATGAGTTCTTACAGCAGATGTTATCCATATAAATACGTTTTCTAAAGCCAGTCCACTATAAACTTGCTAAAACATTAACACAATAATATTTAAGATTTTGCTGGAGACTTTCTTTAGTTTGACCGTTTTTTGTGATGTTTGTAGTTTCACTTCCTTATTGGAACGTCGACAGGAAGTGACACAGATGGAGGCAAACAGTGTTAATGTTAAGTGATGATGTCATCGCTCTACTTCCGGGTCCCACAGAGCTCAAGCCGTATTTATTATAATAGGATTTTGCTGATTTGAACCTGCGACTACAAGACTCTTTCTAAACATCTGATCTCACAGAAACACTACTTTTACGCAGAATTTTCTTACGTTATTTATCAATTTTTTTTCCCACATAATTTCAATAAAAAAATATCTTCATTTTGCCTGGAGAAATCGTGAGCCATATTGGCCTTTTATCTGTTGTTATTTCCGCAGCAGATTTAGATAAAGTTGTGTTTTTTTTGAAGCAGCTTATGACCTTTTATCTGTGGTCACTTCCTGTCAGCGGCTTAAAAAAAAAAATCGCTGCTTCACTGAAATAAAAATGATAATTATGCGACTGACGTTATGGAGCGAAGCCATTACGCTCTCCACAAAAATCCTACTCACGTGAAGGCAGCACGGAGCCTCAAAAACCTCGACGTAAGTACTGCTCTTACTTCTATTACTGACCATCTCGGATTACAATCATCTCTGTATCTGATTTTCTTTTCTTCCTACGGTACAGCACCAGTACACCATCACAATTGAAACTGCAGAGGAGAAAAAGGCCCCTCCAGTACTCACTGTGTAATCGTGTGGCGTGGAGGTATCGCGCGACCCCTCTCCGCTCCGCGCCTGACTGTGCGCTCTCGCGCTCGGCCGCGTGTCCTCAGTCCGACCTTCACCGCGGCAAAACACCTCCATCAAAACTGCATTAAGCCCCATTTCGCAGACAGGGGAAAGCCGACACACGCCCGTGAAACGTAATACAGACATGATAGACCTAGAACTTTGACTGATCGCCGGCCTTCAGATGAAATTACAACATTCAACCTCTAGGGTTTTCGACAGAGGCACGTGCAGTGAGGTGGATGAGACGTAACGGGAGAATGTTATTATAGAAACAATGAATCAAGACGACTTCGCTGACATTTTACCACCAATCAAGTCGTTTTTGTTTTTTTTCCCCTAGGGTTTTACAATGTTAATTTCATCCCTAGGTTTTAGTTAAAGTAATATTTTTAGACTGAAAGTAGTCTATTGCGTTGTTAATGTGGGAGAAGCGCTGACTGTGATTGAGTATATTTGAACGCAATAGTATAAATGTAAAGTCGACTGATCCTGGAGTTTACTAAAGGCATCTTATTGAGACTGATTGGAAGAAGAAAAAAGTGGAAGTGACATCATTTCCTGTGTGCGCTTGATCCCATACTGCTAATACTTTAGCACGGACATACAGTATCAGAGCCGTGGGAAGACATTAGGGGGTGCTGAGGAAATAATATTAAACCCCCCAAACGCTTTTTCTGTGCATATTTCCTATTTATTAATATTGCCTGCAGTTCTCAAACTACCCACCAGGGGGTGCTGCGGCGCCCTCAGCACCCTGGGTTCCCACGGCCTTGTTAACAGTATAGTCAAATAACCTCCAGTTTTTTTTCCTCCAGTTCAGCGTTGCCCAAATCCAAAAGCCTCTTGACCTGAGAGCTCACAGCCTATAGGCCAGTGTAGCGCCTCATTTGAAAGATAAGACCTTTTAGCTGTTGTACCGTCTATTTTTTTTGTTGCTTTTTGACGCTTTTTATTGTGTTTTCGTCACACTTTTCTGGCCCGTTCTTGTCGCTCTTTTGTAGTTTTTTTTTTTTTGTGCCTCTTTCCCCCCCCCCCCCCTCTGTCTCATCACTTTTTAATTGTGTTGTTGTCGCTCTTTATGTCCGGTGTTGCTGTATTTTTTTCGTCCGTTGTTTTCGTCGCTGTTTTGACACTTTCTTCAAGCTTTTAGATTTCAGGATTTCGGGAGGGTCAAGTCATAAAAAGGCGTAAAAAAAAGTCGCATAAAGTGAAATAAAATCATTTCTTTCATTACGGACGTGCTTTTATTGTCATCTTTTATTTCCCAGCAACATACTGCATAGTGCCTTTTCAAAGTCGCGCCTCGTGCCTTTAACCACATACATCAAAGAGAATCTAAACTCCTCCTTTGTAGACGAGAGGAAGGAGGCGGGACACGGACAGGCCTGGGTTTGCAAAACGCGAACGAAATAATCCATACGACGCCACATTTCGATTTTAAATTTCGACGTGCGGAGTGGGCTCTGAGTGCTGAGGAGCTGTAGCGAAAATGACACCCCCTGAGACGATGATTACTGCAATTATGTGGCAGCGTACAAAGTGCCCTCCAGGGGGCGCCCTCTGGCCTTTCACAGGCGAGCCGGGCATGGAGATGAGGCAGGTGCAAGAGCCGTCAGAGCTGGATAGTAACTCATTTTAGGAATAAAGTGCATAATAGATTTCAATAAGGGATAAGTGCTCTCTCCACCTTACAGCAAGAAGATGAATCATATCCTCTTAGAACCAACACACTTTGACCATATCATTTGGATTTAGTTTATTCAAAAGCTAAATACGATACCCAAAATTGTTTTTGTATCAAACAAAACCAACACGTAGATTTTATTTAACCTCTTAACCAGATATTACTGCGTGGATGTCGAAGTGCTCCTAAGGTGTTATTACGCCTCACAATATAGTTCCCCTTTTTATCCACTTAGAAACTCCACATGTTTCATTTTGTGTGCCTATACTTATACTCACGTAACCGTGTTTAAATAGGGAAAACGTGGAAGAGCTTGGTCGCTTCTAACTTTGGCCCCGTTTGGCCCCATAGAGGAGAGGAGGAGCGGCTAAATGCTAACAACATCTGTGGTCTTTCTGCGTGACTGAGCGCACGCACAGAGACCAGACAGGTACGCATCAACTCGTCTAAGCTCAGGTAACAACATATCTCAGTGTGGAAAAAACGGTGGCCTGTGCCTTTAACCAAGAACATTTGCTCCAGTTCAGTTTTACCCGAATCTAAAAGCTTCTCGACCTGAGAGTTCACAACCAATAGGCCGGTGTAACGCCTCATTTGAAAGCTAAGACCTAACAAATCTGATATAAATTGGTCTTTGCTTGTTGCCCTTTTTGAGATTTTTGTTGTTGTCACTTTTTGAGGCGTTTTTTGTCGCACTTTAGTCACTTTGTTTTGTCATTTTTCTAATCACACGCATTTTTTTTTAATAGATTTTTGTTGCCCTTTTGACTTTTATCCTCGTGTTTATCCTTCACGCTTTTGATCAGATTTGTTTTTTGCCGAACTGGAGAAAATGCGCTCGGTTCCGGCGGGGGTTAAGAGGTTAGACCGGGCTCTATTCATTATTCATATTTCGTTGCCACAAATAGCTTCATTTTCACACATTAAATGCCCTTTCCCCACGTGGAAAATAAGAAAACTTTGCAATACTCGGCAACTCGTGACCTTCTCACTCCTACTGTACAAGATTGGTTTGATCAGGTCTATGGTTCAATGTGGCACTGGCGCCATCTAGCGGTGGGATGGGGCGCTGAATTTCGGCGTTACCTTTTGAAAGATAAATTGCCGACAGCTGCATAAATTGAATTAAAATATACATATTATCCTTGATTTACTCACAATTGCGAAAAAGTAGTTTGCGTTTTGTGATTTAGTTCTTGAGACAAACACCCAAACAGAAATGAGAAACATTTTTTTTTTTTTTTAGTGTGCCAAGACTCAAATGTTTTGGAAGAACTTGCAGGGCTGGATACAACAAATTGAAATCCTAAGCCTTATCTCAAATGACAATATAACTTTTGGAACTCTTCTTCAAAACAAGAACAATGAATTGTGTTATAACTTGGTCCTCTGTCTAGCAAATGTTTTTATTCATAAACAAAGGATACTTAAATCATCCCCAAACTTTAAAATGTTCCTTATTGACTTTGACAGTTGTCTAAAATCCCTAAAATATATAAGTACCAATGGTAATGAATCTGTTTATGAACTTTTGAGTAAACTACCCAGAACTGTATAACCCCTTGTATGTAAATTCAACCTCTTATACTATTCAGTACTTTACTTTATCTTTTTGTTCTTTTATTGCCTGTTAACAATGTAATCTGAACAGACTTAATACTATCGCCCCATTTGTTTTGTACATAAAAATGTAAATAAAAAGAAAAGAAAAAGAAATGAGAAACATGTGAACAACTTTATTTAAATTACAATATTCCATAAAAAAAAAAAAAGGAAAAAAAAACTATTCAAGTTTTCAGGTTCAGACATCGACAACAGTGCAAACAAGACGACACGACACGCACGGCAGAATTCAAGTATTGGCCAAACACGTTAACAATTCATCGGCAAAATCATTCAAAAACCTCCTAAAACCACTGTACGAGCTGGATGTTCTGAGCAGCGCGGGCACATTTCTGTCCACCGGGGCCTCGGTAGACGGAGCATTATGGTTAAGCAGCCTGTAATTGCATTTGAAAGCACTGAGCAGGTGTTTATTACCACTTGAAGACCAATGATGCGGCGCTTATTGCATTCGGCGCCACCCGTTGGAACAATCCCGTCATGGCGGCGCGCTAAAAAGGTTTTTGGCCCGCGCGACAACAAATAATAAATCACGTTTACAAGCGCACGCGCACGTGTCCCGGCGGGCGGGGCCGTCGCGGCGAGTGGTGGAAGCTTTTTCACTTGGCGTCCACGGCGGAGTCACCGGCCGGTCCCAGGAGCCTTTGCAGCGCGTCGACGCAGGGTGTGACGGCGTGCGAGTGCTGCTGCGCCTGCTGGAATCTGAAGGTGCAAAGGAGAAGACGCATTTTAGCTCGGACGTGAGGCGGCCATCTTGTGACTGGCCCTTTAGTAACCAATGCAAAACCAACCTTTTCATTCATTGATCCAACAGCAGAATGTAAGATCTAAGTCTAGTATCTCAGACAGGATCAGCCAATTTCTTTAAAACGTCTTGATGTTAGTTTTGTTTTCTGCATTCCTTCCCCGGGGTCAGTGCGCTGTACAATTAGACAGCTTCTGCTCACTCCTCCCCGGTTACCATAATAACTGCGTTAAAGGGGGAACTCATGCCTCCTCCTACCCTTGTTCCTTAAAGGGGCGAAAGGGCGGGATCTTCTCTGTAGACTCGGCCCTCCCAGCAGTGTTAATTTTGACAAGATATTTTAATTTAGTTTTAGTCTTTTGACGAAAATGTAATTCAATTTTAGTCGAGTTTTAGTCAAAAAAATATCTTACATTTTAGTCGACAAAATTTAAGACACATTTAGTCGACTTTGTATTAATAATATTCATTATAATCATATTTAATGGAGGTCCTCTGCTTCATGGAGCTTCTCCCTCATGAACAAAGCTCAGAGCTGTTCCTTTGGCAGTGAATTTACATGATATGAGGCTCTTTCAGACGGTCAATAGAAGTTTGGATGATTTTAGTCTCTCCTTTTCATTTTTATTTAGTCTAATTTTAGTCGACTAAAATATCTGGACATTATAGTTTTATAGTTTTAGTCGCGTGAAAAACTTTAGTTTTAGTTCTAGTCCAATTTCAGTCATCAGAAAAATCACTTTGACTAAAATTAAGACTAAATATTTTAGTCGACGAAATTAACACCATTAGCGCCATTAGCTCTAATGCCAACGGCCTGTCAATCAAAGTCCGGCCCTCATTAGTATGCAAGATTTCTAAAATGTTTCTTACAAAAAACCCGCCTTATTGTAACTAACGCAGCCTTATCACAGGAGCAATATCGAGCATGTAGAACGTTTATTAAAATTAGAAACAAGGCTTTATAGTTGCTTAAAACGTGTCTAAAGTGCATTGGTTGCTAATGGAAAACTAGCTTGTTTTGCGCCCACATATGAAGGTACTGCAGCAATGGCGCTCTTAAAGCAGAGCAACCAGCGGCCATTAGTTCAGTGGTTAGCATTTATTGTGTCACTATCCCATGTTCAATAAATATTGCTAAGAAAACTAAACGGACCTTCATCATCACATTTTTTAAATCTAAATTTTGCCACTTTTTTGTTGATCTTTTATGTCACTTTCATCTGTTCATTTTGGCGCCTCTTGTTTTCGTCACCATTTTGACACTTTGTCCAAGATGCTTTTAGATTTGGGTAAAGCCAAACTGGAGAAAATGTGCTCGGTTCAGGCGGGAGGTAAGAGGTTAAAAGGGAGGAAACAAATGTACGATCTGATATAGCTACATCGCATTACTATGGCTGTGTCCCATCTAGAGTTTTATTAAAAGCTCTTTGGGGAACCGACTTCTTCACTTTGCAGTCGTGGCACGTACCTCCGCAGCAGCTCTCGCCCTCTGCTGGCAGGAGGACTGTAGTGTCGGAGGGCGGCCTGACTCTGCGACGCCAGGACACCGAAGCACTGCTCCCTCAGCGCGTTGTGACTGGCCGTCTCCCACTGGGGCAGTTCGCTGGTGAACCTCCACGCAATCAACGTGTGCTCCAGCACGACGCCCCACTCCTGGTTTCGCAGTAAAACTTGGCCCCACTCTTGGCAAGAAACCTGTGAAGAAGAAATGAGCGAGTAAGGGTTTGATCGACGACCGGCCCCCCCCAAAACGTCACGCCATTTCTGTGCCGTGAACTCACTTTGAACGCGACGAGATGTGGATATGCCTTTCTGTAGCAGTGTGCGTCCCTATTGGAGCCCAGTCTGGAGTACGGGATGGACCTGTAAACGTTGGCCTTTTTCAGCTGCAGGTCTTCTTGGAGAAACTTCAAGTCGGACGCGATCGCCCGTGGCTCTTGACTCTACAACAAAAAGCAGCCAGGAGGTTAAACTAAAAAAAGACTAGTTTGCGATTGGACGCTAGGAGTGTGACAATATATCGATTTCCCGATATATCGCGATATTTTGCAGGACGATACGATACCGATACTTTTTATTCCGATATCGATACTTTTGATGACGTCATGCATATTAATGAGCAACGTCATGCATATTAATGAGGCTGCAGTGCTCCACTGTTTTCACAGTCAATAGAGGCCAATAATGAGCAAGAATTCAGTCAGAACAGCACTAGTTTTAAGCACTTGGACCAAACACTGTCACACAAATAAATTACTTTTAATGATAGTTTTTATAATTATAAAGAAGATTAATTTGGGGTTTATTTATTGCTTTTTCAATAAGACTGTGGTTTCTTTTTTTATTTAATTGTAAATGAAGTCACTGACAGATCTATAGACCCATTTTCAGTGAGTAAGTCAGGGATCATTTATAAAAGTGGTACAAAGCACATGGAAAGAAATGTAAATGATGAATAATATGTTAAAATAAAGGGTAAAAGTAGCTTTTTTTTTTCTCGTGATGTATCGTAGATTATGTTTCTGCAATATATCGATTATCGCAGTATTGGCGTATCGTGAGATCATCGTTATTGTAAGCCATGTATCGCGTATCGTATCGAATCGTGAGGTACCCAGAGGTTCCCACCCTTATTGGACGTGGTTGAAGTGGTTTACCTGTTCGACCAAGATGAGCGACCGGATGAGCTGAACCAGTTGCTGTTTGGAGATGGCCGTTCGCTGCTGCTCCTCGTCCTCCTCCATTTTCCCACAATGCTCGTGAATCCGCCCACTCCACAGGTCCACTGCAACAAAACACAAGCATCCTGAACCGGACCGCAACCAGGGCCAACCTACACACACACACACACAAGTTTGAAGGCCCACTCAACAAACAGGCTCCGTTCTCCCTTGTGGAATGAATGAACTTCATTTTATGGTTCTATTCATCCGAGCACATTTCCTCCAGTGAGGCTTTACCCAAATCTAGGAGCGTCTTGAAAAAAAAAAAAAAAAGCGTCACAATGGCAACAACAACAAGAAAGCGATGAAAGTGCAGCAAAAACAGTGACAAAAATTAGATTAAAAAAAAAAAATATCAATTTATGGTCAGTTTTGTAGGTCTTAGCTTTCAAATGAGGTCCGTAGGCTGTAATCTTTTAGACGTGGGTGCAGCTGAACTGGAGAAAATTCAGTTTTTTTCCATTGCTTTTTTGTCACACATTTGTCCCTTTTCTGTTCTTGGATAATTTCTGTCGCCATTTTGACACTTGTTCCCAAGAAGTCCCCCTTACAGTCATACACCCATATACGTGTGATAAGAGGTGAGATTTTCAGTACACAATTATCTGTTACTTACATGATCGCAGTCGTCTGGGGACGGCGGTCGTTGGGCTTCTCCCCCTTGGTGAGGGGGATAAACGCGCCCCGAGTATCTCCAAGTAAGATCTCCTCATACGACCTTCAACCAAAGTGCAGAGACGTTCAATAATCCTCCAGTGTATCATATAACCAATACATTTAAGGCTAAGTAATACATGTGTCTCTGCAGGGATGGGCTTATTAAACAATGCATGTGTTATGAATGCGCCTTACAATAGATAAAATAGCGCGGTAGCATAATAGCAATTAATGCATAACTTTTTTTCCACACTTCTAACTCAACGTACCTTCAATTTTGGGCTGTGGGGCAGGTATTTCCACCAAGGCGCGCCGCGGTTGGCACACGGCCGTCATTGTTCGCGATTAATAAGTGAAGCTAACGCGCTAATAGCTTTGTGATGCTAAGGGCTAGAGAAAGTTTAAATCCCTTGTGTCTCTTTAACCTGGCGGTGGCGCGCGGTGGTCGGATTCACCCGCGTCCACGCTCCTCTCACGCGCCTAGAAGTTACGGACTAACTTTTAATCTTTAGAATAAGTTGCCCCGAAAGCAAAACTGGTCTAAAGTGTGAAGAAAGTCCCGTGGAAATGCTGAAAAAGCGACCCTAACCTAACTTCTGTCGCGAGCCCCCGCACTGTGCACAATGCGTGTATTAAAGCGCGCTGCGGCGGTTAGCGCGCGGGCGGGGTTTCGCTCAGAATCTTCGTCTCTGATTGGCCCAAGCGCGAGCACGCGCCACACAGGGCGCCCAATATGTTAATGAGGAGGGTCACGTGGTCAAGCGGAAAACTACGTGGGGGTTTAAATGTATTACATTTACTATGTTTTATGTCTATGGTTTAAAAGCTTTACCCAAACCTAAAAGCTTATCGACTGGAGAGACACAGTGTAATGCCTCATTTGAAAGCTAAGACCTACAAAACTAATCCTAACTTTTTATTCACATTTTTGAAGCGTTTTTGTTGCCTTTTCATTGCTTTTTTGTCATGTTTTCGTCTACACGTGCAGCATAGGCGTGTGACGTGTTTTGTTAAGTTTGTGTAGGTACTTTTTTTTTCTCATTTTCAGTAACATCCTACTGTACGCACGCGCAGATCATCTCCCAGCGGAGACGTGCGGTGCAAACCTCATTGCAAACCTGTCATTGTCATTTTCATGAGCAAAGGTTTTGGAGAAATGACATGTGTTTTTACTAGGGCGACCATTTGTCCTTTATTCTGGCCACTGTCCCGCCATTTAGTACTGGTTGCTGTCTTGTGAAAGTTGCTGTAACACTTCCTGGTTTATATTTGGGGAATAAATAGCAGGGCCTCTATGCATTAGAACCAGAAATGGCTTGAAATGTCGAGCTTTAATTATCCTCTCAAGTTTGTACCTCCATGTCTCACCAAATACTGGCCAGCTCGTCCACGTGTTCTACTATTTGACGTGGTCACCCTAGCTTGGATGCAAAGTTGTTTTCATGAGTCCTTTTTTCAACTTTTTTCCTGCACATTTTACCTTTAACCTCTTAACTCCCACTTTAACCCTAACCCAAATCTAAAAGTTATGTAATGCCTCATTTGAAAGCTAAGATCTACAGAACTAATTTTTGTTGCATTTTTAAGCCTTTTTTGTGGCTTTCTTCTTTTTTAATTGCTTCTTTTTTTTTGTCGCATTTTTGTCACTTTCTAAGTTGCTTTTTCATCACTCTTTAGATGTGTGTTTTTGTTGCTTTTTTATTGTGTTATTGTTGCGGTTCCAGCACGTTTTTGTGTAATGCCAAAATGGAGAAAATGTGCTCAGTCCAGGTGGGGGTTAAGAGGTTAAATGGGCAAATGAGTTCCGTTTCAAAACATTATGTAATATCAGCGGTGGAAAGTAAAGTAAAAAGTACCATTACAAGTAAAAAAGTACAAATTCTAGGTACTTTTACTTTTCTTAAGTACATTTTATGATAAAAAAAAATGGGTTAAAAGTATTTTATTTTCAAAGTGACCTCTCGATGAACTGGTTTAGTTTCTGTTTTTACCTAAGTTAGTGGTTTACTCGTTTAGACCTGGTTTGATTCAAATGATTTAAAAAAACATCCTGCACATTAAACTCTTAAATACTTATAACGTACGTTTTACAATGCATACTTTTATATTCTTAAGTGAACATTTTCTTAGATACTTTTAATTTGACTTAAGTACATTTTTGGTCCTGTATTTGCACTTTTACTTAAGAATATTGAGTACTTCCACCACTGTAATATAGCCGAGAAATATTATAGCTTCTTATGAGATACTCTTGCACCTACCATGACTTCTTTCTTCCACCAGAGGTCGCTGTTGTATCAGTAACAATATTGTAAACAAAACACACAAACGACTTCATCATCTGAATCAAGGATGAACTCAACATTATAGTCATTAAAATTACATAGTTAACTCAGGGGGGAAAAGATTAAAAACATACACAATTAGAATGAATAGTTTTCAATTTCTTTATTGAAAAACAGGGATTTATTTCCGTCACGAGAAATATCTATTTGGTGATACAGTGTTGATTATCATTCAAGCGTAGTTGAAAAACTGACATTGAACACGGTGTAGATTGAAAAAGTCATCAACAAAAAAGTGGTCGCAATGCAGTTTTTGCTCATGAATATTTTCACATGTTTCTGGCGGTACATATACTATGACTTAATTCAAAATAATAATAATACAGATGACACGATAATGGCAAAAGTGCTTCAGATATTCCCTGTACTCACCATTACACGTCTCCATTTGTAAAGCCCGGTCTAGTTAACGACACCATATGAATAAATAGTCTAATAAATAAATAATAATAATCTCTATGTGTGTAGCATTTATAGCAATAGTAAATATTTGTAGTAAAACTGCATTTCATAAATATGTACAATACTCCGGTTGCTCCATGGCGGTTTAGACTGCTACATGACAATAATTTAGATCGTATTTACAGTGGTGTATATACAAATTAGTTACATACAGTAATGCACAGGTAAAAGGACAGTGATTTTTAGACAATATGGCTTTGTAAATAAATGTAGCCTACAATACTATACTATATTCAGAACTAGTAAGTGCGCCGACTGATATCTGTCTTTTAGCATCTTTCAGTTCATCTTTAAACAGCAAAACCTGGTGGAATAGCATTGGTTTACACAGGTTATTTCATTATTCCACCTCCGTTGTGTAAGTTTATGTTGTTTTCGACTAAAACAATTCAATAAACTTGGCCTACAGTGTTTTTTTTTTTTTTTTAAACAACTTAACGCACACTACACAAACAGAGCAGTTCCACCTACTTCTGGTCACACTCTTTTCGCATTGATTTTAAAACAAAGTTCAAATATTAAGATGGCTAATGGCTAATGAGCTATATGCTAACTACCGTCCAACGCTCGGATATTTTACAAGAACAAAAAACGCTAATTATGGCAAAATGCTTTAGTAACCTTTCAGTTTATAAAGTTAGTTAGCATATAGCTGATTAGCCTGCTTCATACTTTTAAACTCTTAATATTAGATTTTTTAGGAAGAGTAAATGCGAAATAAGAATGGGATTTCTTACTTCCGGACCCCGGCATGTGACCAGAAGTAGGAGGCACTGTTGGCTCTATAGCGCTCCGGATTGTGTCATCAAAAGCGTAAAGCATTCTGGGAAATGGGGTACACTCCACTACAATGAGTGAGCCAGCAGCTAACAACGTTTTATCTGCTGCTCGTTTCTTGACTTTTCCCCCCTGCCAACATTCAGTTTCAAACAATTAATCCTATACGCCATGATTATGACAGAAAATATTCCTTAAATTCATCCTTCTATTTACTCTGGAAGATGCTAAAAGACGGGCGTTAGCAAAGAGCTTCAGCATTGATAGCGTAGCCTCTACTTGCTAAGCAGCGTTTTAAGGGAGCGAGTGAGTGCGTTAGCGATAGCCGACATTGTACTCGTATGCCTCACGAGCGCTTTCATACTGTGCTCGCCGGGCGCGCCGACCGTGGCGGCCTCCGCGGCCTTCAACAAACAGATATAATTCATCACGACCTCATCCACTTTGGCCACCACCTCCCTCTGCTGGTGGGAGGCGGAAACGCCGAGACCCCGCACCAGACACATGCACGCTTCGCACAGGCAGCACAGCACCTGGAAGCTACACGTCACGGCGAGCAGCATCTCCTCCGGGCTGGTGTGGGCCTGCGCCATTCTGCGGCAGGCGCGGCCCAACTCTTTCGATTCGACGGATAGCAACTGCTTGTATTGGGACACGTCCTGCATGGGCATCTGCGCGCCGCGGTCGCACCGTCCCACGCTCGACCGGACCAACGCTATGAGCTCGTTGGCATCTCGCCGCACGTCCGTGAAGCCGGTCGGGAACCCGTACATTCGATCCTTGAGGGCGTTGATTCTCGACAACCGATCGCTGAAGCTCATGTTGTTGAGCACCTCGCCGTAGAGCTGCTCCCCGGTTGGATCCGCATTCGAGCCGAGCGTCGGCAACGCAGCGCCCGCCGCTCCCTCTGTGTCGAAATCCCGGCTTCTCCTCGGCCTCTCCCATTCGACGTCATCCTCCTCGCCTTCGCTTTTGCGCTTGAAGAAACAATAACTGAACGGGCCGTTGCACCTCCAAGGGCTAGTGTCTAATTTCTGGGATCCCTTCGCGTTTTTGGCATCTTTTTGCAGCGGGAACGCAACCGAGGCCCGCCTGCAGTCCAGACTACCGCCGGCGGGCCAGCAAGTCGCGTGGGACGTCACGGACCCCTGCGAGTAGCTTTTCGACAGCCGTTTCCTCGGCCGGCGCTGCACCTTCGTCTCGCTCTGTTGGGGCAGGCCCACCGTCGTCAAGGGCTGCTGGCTCCGACTCCGCACCGGCTTCTCGAATAACACCTCGACGCTCCCGGTACCCGCGGTGACGCTGCTCGTGCTGCGCTTCAGCTCCCTGCCGCGCTGCAGGCTGCTCGTGAAATGATCGGGCGGCGTCGGAGAGAAGTGATTCTGCACGGGGAGCGGTTGGAGCAGGTTATTGGCGTGGATCGGCTGGGGCGGCGGCGGGGGCGGGGGGCACTGCGAGTGAGGATTTGGCGACATGATGCTAGACCTCGAACCGGAAGCTTGTCTCACAAACGCTGAAGGATGATCGCCCCGGCCGATCGTATTCATGGCGTCTTGTTGGCTGCACATGGAGTCGCCTTGCCTGGACAACCTGTTGGCTTGTTTCGACTTAGCCTCTTGCCGGTGCCACTCCTCGCTACCGCCCCCTCCTGGTTGGCTTCTCGATCTAAGCGGGAGTCTGCTGGTTCCCCCGTTGGGACTGAAGCAACCGTTTTTCTTATACGCCGCCAGAAAGGTCTCCGGGTCCACGCCGCTTCTCTCCAACTCGCTCTCCAAACCCGAAAACGAACTTCTCCTTTCCGACCCGGCGTGGCGCAGGTCAATCGTGTCGCTCGGCCTCTGAGCGTGGACCATCGGGCTCCGGTTCAGCTTCGCCGGGAGCGTGGCCGAGTGATACGCGCGCGAGTGTTTGTTCGCCATTTGCGACGCCTGATTGGAATTGACCGGGCTGAGGAAGGGCGAGGACACACTCGACGGCGCGCACTGGCAGCGGGCGCTCGGATTGGCCCGGTTCCTCACCATGTCGACCAGCTGCGGGTTGCTCGTTATGTAGCGTTTACCCTCCTTTTTCGCCGCTCCCGCGCCGTGTAGCTTCCCGCCTTGGTGCATTTGACTCACAGTTAGATAGTTGATGAGCTGCCTATAAGCCTCGCTGCCTTCTTTAGCGTTCAAACCTTTCAGGCAGGCCTGTTTGGCGTGGACATCGTTGTGGAACTTCTTGCCGCCCGCGTGCTTTGGCGGGGTGGAGGCGCAGCGCCCTTCTGCCGGCGGATGGATATTGGGCAGCATTTTGCGCAGCAGGGTGGGGTCGGCGTGCGGGTGCAGGTCCTTCGCTTGTGCGGGGAACCCGGACTTGTCGTCGTAGTTCAGCACCCGGAGCAGCGAGGAAGACGAGCTCGAGAGCGGGTGCCTTTGCGGGTGCTGATGCCTCGAGTCCGTTTGCGCTGGGCCGAGCGGCGAGTCGGTCGGGGTCGCGCTGCTGCTGTTTGTGCTCCCGCCGGCGTCCAGGGAGGAGCATATAGACCCGTGCAGGGAACTCTGCGCTTCCCCCTGCAAGTTCGAAATCCGTTTGGCCAGATGGTATTCGCACAGTCGGGCCACGCTTTGCTGCCTGGAAATAGGCGGGTGCTCGGTCGTCGGCGCGTCCGACCCGTGATCCGAGCCGCCCGATCTCGCCCTTTTGGTCGGCGATAACAACGACGCCACGACTAAGTGTTCGTCTTGCTCGGCGGCCGCGGCTCCCCCGTCCGAGCTTTCGATTTCTAACAGTCTTTCGCAGGTCGACGTGGCCGGGCGGTACGTTCTGGGATTGTCTTCCGACGCCAGGTTCTCCGCCGTGAACGAATGCTGCCTCCTCTGCAGCTCCCGTCGGTCGCAGAAGGAGGTGCGTTGGTCGAGGTCGTACTGGCTGCCGCTGCGAAAGCCGTCCCTCGTGCTGAACGTGTTGTACTTCCCGGAGTTCGCGGACTTTTGGTGATATTTGCCGCCCGGCGTCGTCGAGCACGGCCGTTGCAGCGTCGCGGGCCGGCCGTCGAAGCCGTCGAAACCGGCCGCCGGCGCGTCCAGGAAGGGGCCGCGCCTTGGGGGTACGGCCGGGGGTTGGAGGTGCCGGGCGGGTTTGGTCTGCGGCGCTCCTCCTCCTGTGGATGGGGAGACAGGGAATTCAGTTTTCTCCTCAAGTAAAGGCTGGTATCCCTCGCGCGTGGCCACCATGAGCCGGTGGGCGGCCAGTTCAGAGATTTCTGTCATCTCTGAGGAGTTGGTCTCATTGCCAGAGTCTGAGGACGACTGGGGGCTAAAGCCTTGGGAAGAGTAAGCACCTAAAAGAAAAGATGTCTGTGTAAGTTCTCAGTCGTACAGGAGTTGTCCATCTTCAATGAAGGTACTTGATTCATCTTCTGTACTCAGTAGTACGAAGACTTCAACTACTGAGTACAGAAGATGAATCAAGTACCTACAAGAAAAGAGTACAATTAACCTACATTGGTCTTAGCGGTCCTGCAAGCTACTACAGTATTTCCGTACTATAACATTGTAAAATCCATTCTATAGTTTGCATGTACATTTTTAATTCGTTTCATTCAATCATTCATTCAAACATTTTCTCTTGTTTCAGCTTTACCCAAATCCATAAGATCACAGCCTGTGTAAACTTTGAAAGCTACAAACCTACAAAACTAATCTAAAGTGATCTTTTTCCTCGCGTTGTCGTCACTTTGACATCGCTTTTTTGTCACTATAATGGACTTTTTGTGAATTATTCATCTGCTGCTCCAGATCTGTCTGCCCACGGTCGATTAGATGTTATCACATTGTACAATTTTGCACTTATTTTATTGCCATTTTAAATTAATTCGCTACTGATTGTTGTTTTAGCCCATTTCTGTATTTAATGTTTGTCGGCGGCACCTGCTCTATGTGTGAGGGATAATAAAGTTTATTCAATTTAATTCAACTTTTCTGTTTGTTTGGCTTTTCATCACACATTTTTATCACTTTTTTGTCACGTTTTTCAAGAAGCTTTTGGATTTGGGTAAAGCCAACCTGGAGAAAATGTGCTCGGTGGGGGTAAGGGGTTCAAATTATTTGTTAGTTGGTCAATGAACCATTTTGGGGAGTATCTATCTGTCTATCTTCCTTCTTCTCTTTTACTGATTGATGAATGGTAAAAAATAATCAATAATGTCCTTCTAACCCACCTGGATTCCTGCTTCCCGGTGGAGGCGGAGGAAGTCTGTGATCGGACACAGACAGCTCCTCTATGGCCTGCAGCATCTCCACCACCTCACCGCCGTGCCGCCTGTCCGCCCCCCTTCTGCATGGGACATCGTCCTCATGCGTCGGGACGGCGTCGATCAACGACACCGGTATGTCCTCGTCCGGGCCGGGCATCCTCCCGTCCGCGTCCTCGTCCATGCTGTCCCTGAAACCGGGAGGGGGCGCCGCTATGGCCAGATTCAGCGTCTCCAAAAGCGTGTCGTCCTCTTCCTCGTCCACCCCGTCGTCGCCCTCTGGCGGCGGCAGCGACGTCAGGTCGATGATGTCGTCGGTGGAGCCGGAGCAGATCAAAAACGGGGCCTGGTTGCAGTGCACGGTCTTGTTCTCGTCTCCCATGGGCGTCCCGCCGGCCGAATCGTCATCGCAGTCGTCGTCGTCGTCCTCCGCGTCGTCCGTCGTATCAGCGTAGAGGAGGTCATTCAACAAGGGCTCCTCCCCCCCTTCTTCGCTTATAATATTGCTATAAACGTGCGTGTAGTGGTAGGGCATCCTGTCCGTGTCGTTGTGCATGTAGTTCGGCCGGTGCTCCGGGACGTCCGGGCTCTCCACTAGCCTTTCGTAGCCTCTGGACTTGCTCAACGGCGGGTCCCCCCCGAAGATGAACGACACCTTGGCGCTCCTCGGGGAGTCCTGCGGTTTGTGCCTGGTGGCGGGCGGCAGGGGAGGGGGGAGGGGGCTCCGGCGCGCGCCCATGTCCCGTTCGGGGATGCCGTCCTGCGCGCTGTCCTGTCTCGGGATGCTGCACGGGTACCCCGGGTTGTAGAGGTCGTCTTGGTTCAAGCGCGGGTCCTCGTTCTCCCCCAGCGACGTGCTGTAGGGCCACTCCAAAACCCGGTCCGGGCCTGCACACACACATTTACGTTGTATATTAAATAATAAGACCATCTGCTGAATATTCAAGCCATTTACGTAAACGATAGATGTTTAGAAGTTCCTTTGGTTGCAAGTTTTTAGGATTTCTGGTCGGTTTTCGGAATTAACTGTATGTGTAACCATGGCGACAGTTAAATCAGCAGTGAAGACCTATAAACAGCTGATCATGGTGAGTGAAGGCGCTAAGTTAACCACCCGAGCTTCCGCTGGGTCACGGAAAGGTCAAATACATACGAATGTCAGCTTTTTTTTTTAATCCCTTTACCCCCCACCTTAACCAAGAACATTTGCTCCAGTTCGACTTTACCCAAATCTCAATGCTTCATGAAAAAAGCATCTAAATAGCGACAAAAATGCGACGAAAAAGTGACACAAATTTGACGAAAAATTGACAAAAAATGTATGAAAAAGTGACAAAAATTCAACAAAAAATTGACCAAAATTTGAAAAAAAAGCAACAAAAATGCGACAAAAAAGCAACAAAAAAGTGACATAAATGTGACGAAAAAGTGACAAAAATGCAACAAAAAATTTACCAAAATTTGACAAAAATGCGACAAAAAAGCAACACAAATTTTACGGAAAAGTGACAAAAATGCGACAAAAGATTTACAAAAATGTGACGAAAAAGTGACAAAAATTTGACAAAACATTTATGAAAAAGTGACAAAAATGCAACAAAAACCTTGAAAAAGTTATGGCAACAACAGGGGAAAAGATCATATTAGATCAGTTTTGTAGGTCTTTCAAATTAAGTGTTACACTGGCTGTGGAGAAGCTTTTAGATTTAGGTAAAGCTGAACTGGTGAAATGTGCTCAGTTCAGGCTGAGGTTGAACTGGTTAAGAGGTGTTAAGAGTGCTCCTTTAAAAACAATCCCTTAAAATAACCAAATGCACAAATAATGTAGTTTACTTAAGCTGTAAATCGTTATTCGTTTCTCTAACGGCCTCAACAGTCACACTCACTGGTCTCCTCCCCGGTGCTGTTGCAGTGGGACATGCTGAAGATGGATCTGCGAGCGTCCACCAGGAGGCGGTAGTATCCCGCTGTCAGACAGGCCAGGTTCATCGCGTCACTGGACTCCATGATCAGAGTGATGGGCTGAGGAGAAGAAAATGATACAGCAATAACCAAATGATTCAGGGTTTATACAGAAAGTCACATTTAACGCCCAAATACTAGCAGCATGTTTCATTTCTGAGGATTTGCAAACTCACCCGGACGTCCAGCACGTGCAGCTCCAGCCGGACGTTGGTCTCGTCTTCCGTTAAGATCTCGATGCGGTTCACGTGGCTGAAATCCGCCAACAGAGCCACCAAGTTGGTCCGGGCGTTGATCACGTGACTGATGCCGTAGCGAGGTCCCACCAGCAGCGTCACCTCCGTCTGCTTCTCCCCTTGCTACAGGAAAAAGTGCATTGACCTCTTGAACCCCGCCGTAACCGAGTGTGTTTTCTCCAGTTCGGCTTTACCCAGATCTAGAAGCTTCTCGACTGGAGTTTACAGGCAGCCAGTGCATTTGAAAGCTAAGACCCATAAAAATAACCTAAGCTTCTTTGCTCGTTATAATTGTCATGTTTTTGGTTGTGTTTTCATCATCTGTTCATTACCCTCAAAAACAAAATGCATTGAAAACGTGACAAAATGTGGCGGAAAACGTGACTAAGGATATAAAAAATTTGACACAAATTTGGAAAAACATGACTAAAAACATTAAAAACATGACTAAAACATTAAAAACATGACTAAAACATTTAAAACATGACTAAAAACATTTAAAACATGACTAAAAACATTAAAAACATGACTAAAAACATTAAAAACATGATTAAAAACTTTTAAAACGTGACTAAAAACATTAAAAACATGACTAAAAACATTAAAAACGTGACTAAAAACATTAAAAACATGACTAAAAACTTTTAAAACGTGACTAAAGCATTAAAAACGAGACAAAATCATGACAAAAATGCTGAAAAACGAGACTACATTTTTTTAAAACAACACAAAAACAAGACAAAAATTTGGAAACAAAACGTGACTTAAAATCATTCAAAATGTGACTAAACGTGACTAAAAAACAATTAAAACGTGACTTAAAACCAATGAAAACATGACAAAAATGTGGAAAAAACATGACTACATTTTTTTTTTAAACATCACAAAAACGAGACAAAAATGTGGAAAAAACATGACTAAAAACATGACTAAAAACATTAAAAACATGACCAAAAACATTAAAAACACGACTAAAAACCAATGAAAACGTGGACAAAAATTTTGAAATAAAGTGACAAAAACGTGACGAAAATGCAACAGAAACAGCTATAACGTGATAACAAAAACCAGGAAGAAGCTTAGATGAGTTCTGTAGGTCTTAGCTTTCAAATTAGTCGTTACACTGGCCTAAAGGCTGTAACCGCTCCGGTCGAGAAGCTTTTACATTTGGGTAAAACTGGAGAAAATCTACTCGGTTAATAAGTCCTTACAACAATAACAGACTAAATAAAATCTCCCAATGCAGAAAAGTCCCAGTTACAGACGCTCAAGTGTCTTTGAGTAGAAGGAGTCAAAGTCTCACCAGCAGGATGGATCTGAACTCCCGTCCTCCGTACAGCTTGAGTTCACTCAGGTATCTCAGGTAATGCACCTTGGCTTGGAGCGCGGTCAGCTGCAATGGAGCAATGTATTAGTCAGCGGGGGGGGGGGGGGGGGGAGAAAACGACTACAGTCCACACTTCTCTAAACCTTTCACACGGACCTGTTGTTTGTTTTATAACTTCCCCAGTGCCGCGTCTCACATTATTCACACCGAGTACGACCAAACTAAATATTTGACCTTCCAAGAGCCACCTCAGCCTCCCCGAGCAGCACAGACTGTGGTACTCGGGCTCCTTCTTGGAAAGGTCATCTTCAGTTTTAGACTTTACTTATTTAAATGAGAGATAACTTCATTCATCCATTAGCAATACGCAGCCTGAGCGCGCACACAAAAAAAGATCCACCTTCACAAAGATCTTGCATTGCTGATGGGGGAATGCGGCCACTGTGCAAAGCCTTGTACAGCACGTCCCAAAGCAGGGTTTATACAGGCGAGTCAAATCGAATGCTTTTTAATGCCCTAATACTACGTTTGACTGCCACACATGCAGAAAAAAACAGACTCCACAGCAGTTTGACTCGTGTCCCATTGGCATAACATGGTCGGCACGGCAACAGTTTATAATGGTTTCCCTCCATCTATGTCACTTCCTGTCAGTGTCCAATAAGGAAGTGAAAATACCACAAAGATGGTTAAAAAAATATATAGTTTTTTTTGCTAAATCTTAAATATAATTGTGTTGACATTGACATTCATTTAATGACTTTTAATGCTTTTTAACCTCTTAACCCCCACCTGGACCGGGCACGTTATCTCCAGTTTGGCTTTACTCAAATCTAGAAGCTTCTTGAACAAAGTGTCAAAAATTAGACCAAAACCAAGGATGAAAAAGCAACAAAAGGGCGACAAAAACGTGACATAAAAGCGATGAAAAAGTGACAAAAAATGCGTGACGAAAATCCGACAAAAAAGTAATGGGAAAAAAAATGTCAATGAAGTGACATTGTGTTTTGTAGGACTTAGCTTTCAAATGAGGCGTTTCACTGGCCTAGAAGAAGCTTTTAGATTTGAGCAAAGCCAAACCGGGGAACCACCTGAACCACTCTATCACAACGTGAGCCCGATGAATCCCGGCTTTGTCATCGTGGAATACGCCCTTTGAAATACAAATCCTCTCATTCGACCCCGGACCCGATGGGACCGCGGACCACCGTTTGAGGACCCCCCCCCCCCCCCCCCCCGCATTACTCAGCAATGAAACGAAATCCCTCCGCCGCGCACTCGCCTTTGAAGAACCGCACTCAGTCAGGAGCCATTTTGATTTGCTCCGCTGATTTCCCATTATACACCGCATCATATCCTTAATCTGTAAAGGTTGTTTCTAATGCGGTTCTTCCAGGCGCTCCCCCCCCCCCCCCCCCCCCTTCCCCCTCCCCCCCCCCTCGCAGCCCTTTATGGTCAATGAGCCGGCACAAATTATATTTCAAAAGTGAGCGGCGGATCTTATTTCTCCAGGTCCGGATGACTTCATTGAATTAAGGGAGGACTGTATTAAAAAGTACTTATGGAGCGGCGGAGTGGTCAGGGCTACTGCAATACATGTAGAAGTAAGGCTGGGTACCGTCGCATACCGGTACTTTCCGATACCGATACCTGAGCGATACCTTTTCCGAAATATACTACAATATTTGTCGTCTAGTACCAGAAAACAGAACAATAGTATGTGGAAGATCTGCAAATTTACAATATCGGGTTCATCGCCAATGTCGAGAAATGTGGGGGGAAATGGGGAATATTGGAAAAAATTGTGAAAAAAAAAAAAAAAAAAGGGGGTAAATAGGGAACAGTAGAAATAAAAATAAATTAGTAAAAATTAGGAAAACAAATTGGGACAACAAGAAAAAATCGGGGCAAAATGTAATTATGAAAATGGGTGGAAAAATAAATATTTAAAAAATGGGCAAAAATTTGGGCAATTCTAATGGTTTTTATTTTTGTGAAAAAGGCTGCACAGTATATCACCAAAATATTCCCAAAAGCGAAAGTACCTGGACAAGCGAGAGCAGGTTCGTTATTCATTATTATTTAGACGTATTCTTGTCGAAAGGCGCTCGTCTGTCTCTGCAAACGGCGCCGTAACACCGGGCTGAAAGCTCGTGCGAGGGCTGCCAGTCAGAAGTGATTGATATTGATCGATGGCGTTGCGGCCTAATTGGTATGCTGTACAAATCTGGCCACAGCATTAAGCATTCGCTCGCCTGCTTCATATTTAGTCCATTTCATTTGGGGAAAACCGGACAAATGGCAGCACAAGTGTCGCTGTCCGTGGTGCTGAAATGCCAGAACTATAAATACTACTATTACCGCCAGGCCAATTTATGTAGCTTTTTGTCTTTCTTTTTTTTCCTTTTTTCCACCATAGTCACCATAGACCATTCATTCTTGGATTCACAGCGAGCCATTCAGATTCAATCATTGGAGAAAGCCACACAATCCAGAAAATTAGATTCACTCGCATGTCCTGTGACACTGTGGGAATGCCAAAGAGTAGCATATTTTGTCTTTTGGTGATTGTGTTGGACCAGTATTTCTTTTTTGTCATGTCTTTGGATGAACGAGGACACAGAGGTTCAGAAACCTGTGAGGATCCTACTCCTCACTGTGTCGAAACAAATTAAGGCTGAAATGAAGCAAACGACATTCACGACTTAAACTATGTGTAAATCTGTGTAAAGACTCCAGCGATACCAAGACTTCCTTTAAATTGTCCTCTTTTTTCCATTGTGAGGTCAATAAAGTCTTATCTTTTCTTGTAAATGACATGTTACATATTAATGATCAAGTACATCGATTAATAAACTGTACTGGAAAAACATTAAACAAGGATCACTGGATTTTTCTACACATGACAGGCTTTTAGGTTGCATTAATATAAACAACTCACATAAAGTGATCTCATCGTTACAACTTGTGCATAACACATATGTAATATATGTTATGGCATTTCATAAACTAAAACACTTATTAGGATACTTTAGGTGATCCAGTCATAGTTTCTGTCCAATGGGCGAGGGGGAACTGACATTGCTGTAGTACCAGGGGCGACTCCAAAGGTAAGCAGGTAAACAGGATTTCAAAGAGCACTTTGACCTTCTCCAGCAGTGCTTAAAGGCCTGGCTCCAAAGAGTTAATTCGACCCATGTGACAACGCTGGGCTAGGTGTCATATTTTTAACCACGGTGTTTTTTTGTAAATCAGCACTTTTCAGAGCACCGTGGAGGCTCATCGCCGGTACACCCGCCTTTTTGCCTTTTTAAAGAGGGGGTATTATGCTTTTTTCAATCACATAGCACCAGTCTATAGCACTACAATGATGACCTTCTGTTGGTCTGTATATGCAGTAAATTAAAATAACTGCCTTGAATAAAATTGCTCTCTCAAAATGGCTGTACTGAACGTCTTGAAATAGGCCTCTGTCTCTTTAAGAAGCTTTCCGACACGCCCCCTTCAGCACACTACTGTGGCATTGAAACAACAACACTGTGCGGGGAGGGGGCTCTGCTGAGCTGAGGAGCAGTGGTTGGTGGCTCACCTGGTGACGAAAGGTCCAGAGGCGTCTCCGGGAGGTGGGGGCGTTCCTAGGAGGACTGAGGCATAGCTACACCTAAAATGGCCGCCGTCTAAGTTTTTACTGATTACTCAAAAATATGTGAATAAGCCAAGGCAACGCTCCAGGCATGTTAATAACATGATATAAAGCTTGAAGAAGTCGATTTTACATAATACCCCCCCTTTAAGGAACAGGCTTCGTAGGAGGAGACCTGGCAGCCATGTTAACTTCACAAACCACTCGGGACCATTACAACGAACGGGCCTGAACAGATAATCATCGATCTCGTGTATAGTATATCCATGTTTCTGTCGCAGCTTTGTTGCCGTTAGCATTAGCACGTTGTTGCTAGCCCATATTCCCTCAGTCGGTGAAAGTTGCGTTTTTAAAGCTGTCGGTTCAGCATCGCTTTAAAAAAGAACTGATAATATCGGTGACCATCCCGCATTTTTTCCAGTATCGGCCATAATGTGTCGATATATTATTCTGCACAAACTAAAAGGTACAAAGTCAAAGCCGTACGCATTTCCCTTCATTAAGCTGAGAAATGTCTCCGAACGGCTCTTGTTTACAGGAGACCGATTTACGCGGTAGTTTGTGCATAAATATTCGTCTTAAAAATGACTTTGCCGGCAGCCGGTCCTTCCATCTTCTTGTCACAGTCGATTCATAAAAAGCGCAAAGTTCAACACCCCCTCGCCGCGACGTGTAAATATGCATAACTAATGAATGCAGGGTCTGACAGGGCTATTTGCTCACTACAGTCGTTAATATGCGAGAGGCGGCTTCCCGAATGGCGGCAAAGGTTGACAAGGGGAGCGGGCCAGACGGCGCAAAGGGGCTATTTTTGTAACGGTTGAGTCACAAAAGATTAAAAAAGTAAATAAATAAAAACTCCCGTCAGAAAGTTTTACGGGAAAGGGCGAAGATGAGGCGGCGGTTACCTTTTTCCCGGGAGGCACGAGGTTCTGGTTTGTCTTCAGGATGTGCGTCAGAGCTTTTTTGACGTTTTTCTCCTTCATGGTGGACAGGACGGCGGGGGGCAGGAACAGAGGGAGACCCCACTCCTTCCTGTGCAACAAAAAACAAAAAAAAACTGTTAGAATCGTTACTAAAACTCTCCACCTTCTGCGTGAAATGAGGAAATACTGCCATTTCTTGAGCTGACAATGTTTCAAAAAGATAATTTCAATTTCGAAACACGACTTGAAAAAATACTAAATCAGGAACTACCGTATCAGTAACTGCGCCGTTGACAAGCCTCTCCCGGCAGCGCGGTGTTCAAGCTGCCATTTGTGAACATGTTCTTCTAGCTGTGGCCATCGAGGCCCGCGATTCACTTCTTTTGCGTTCTTCATTGCAGTAACCTCCACTTTTCACCGGTCCCTCGCAAGTTTCTCGCTCACTCCAAACTTTACCGTTTAAAAAAAGTGAAAATAACAAACGTGTAATTATAAATTTTGATATACAAGTCGCACCTGAGTACAAGTCGCACCCCTCAGCCAAACTATGAAAAAAAGTGTGACTTATAGTCCGGAAAATACGGTAAATGTGGAAAATTATGGCTAAAACTAAATTTTAGCACATTTTAAGGTTTACAAAGGTCATATTTAAAGGGAAAATGTTAAAAGTATTTTCCTCCCCCCACATGTTCCAGCCGTGTCCTAATGTGTAGAATGAGCCCAGACCTGTCTCTAAACTCCTGCACTGTCACTCAAAACGTTGTTAATTCGAGTCCGAAGTGCCGTCATGCACGAGCTTAATATAAAAACTGCAGTTACACGTCAGACCTGAGGTGGCAGTAGTGAGTATACAAATGACCAGCTTGCATCTAGTCCCTTTAATGACATTTCAATGCCCAAATACTATATTTTTAATGCCACAATCTGTGCATATTTCATTTTTTTTATTTTTGCAAACATTTCATCAAACAGAGAAATTAGTTTGATATAATAAGATTGAGTAGTAGTCACAATAATTACTCAAGTAAAAGTAGAAGAGCCTGTTTTGAAAAAGAAACTACCTGATTGAACAACTGAGCGTAAAAGCCTAGATTTATGTGAAGAGCTTTAATACTTCCTCTGAATAAAAGAGTTTGCTTTGTTCCAATATTTTCCTTATTTTAGAGGTGACATTATTGTCATCATCCCGTGGGAAAATAAGCCGTAAAAACTGTGGTTACTTTTGATAGAACCTTTACATCTGCGTCAATAGCTGAAATGAAAAGGTTGGCGTGTTTGTGCACGTCAGCAATCTGGAACCACAGGATCACTTGTATCTAAAATAATGGCTTTTTGATGCAGACGCCGATATTAGGGGGAAATGGCGGTTTGAAATGACTGCGTCGCCGGTCGAGGGTGTGGAAGGGCCTCGGGGGGGTTTGGATGAATGATCCTGGAACGAGCACAACCTACATATGTTGAAAAAAGGCATCTCGAATCCGCACAGTTCATTCTCCGGATAACGCGTCGTCTCTGCCGACTCCGAGGTGTTGATCCGCGCCGGAGTTTCCTTCTTACACGTTTATAATTGATCTAAATGTGTAATTTAGCTTATTGGCGATTGATGCACAGAATCCTTTCTGTTCAACGCTGGGAGAAGGGATTATAAACTTGCAGATAGATGGAAACATAAATAGACAGATAGAAAGAAAGAGAGAGAAAGAAAAGAGCAAAAGAGAGAGAGAAAGAAAGAAATAGAGAAAGAGAGAGAGAGAGAGAGAAGAGACAGATAGAAATAGAGAGAAAGAAAGAAGAAAAAAAGAAGAAAAAAGAAAGAAAGAAGAAAAAAGGAAGAAAGAAGAAAGAAGAGAGAAGAAAGAAAGAAAGAAAGAAAGAAGAAAAAAGAAAGAAAGAAGAAAAAAGAGAGAAAGAAAGAAAGAAAGAAAGAAGAAAACGAGAAAGAGAGAGAAGAGACAGATAGAAATAGAGAGAAAGAAAGAAAGAAAGAAAGAAAGAAGAAAAAAGAAAGAAAGAAGAAAAAAGAGAGAAAGAAAGAAAGAAGAAAAAGAGAAAGAGAGAGAAGAGACAGATAGAAATAGAGAGAAAGAAAGAAAGAAAGAAAAAAAGAAGAAAAAAGAAAGAAAGAAAGAAGAAAAAATAAAGAGAGAAGAAAAAAAGAAGAAAAAAGAAAGAAAGAAGAAAAAAGAAGAGAGAAGAAAAAAGAAAGAAGAAAAAAGAAAGAAAGAAAAATAAAGTTGATAAAAACTTACTGGATGTATTTGAGGGACACTTTCTGGCTCTGCCTCGTCGTCATGGTGAGGATGTACATCTGCAGAGCGGCCAATCGGAGCGCGGCGTCCGGTTTTAGCTCCGCCCCGAATCTCTCCAAAACCACGTCGTTGCAACACTTTCGAGAAACAAACAAACAAAACAAATCCTATTAAAGAACGAGCCGGAAAATCCCAACGTCGAGACCCGAGGAGAGAAAAGGGACGAGTTTATTAGAAACTCGTCAAACTTTGGGCCGAATCCCGTTGAAAATGACGAAATCGTGATCCTCGACGTAAAAAAGCAGATTAGCGCCGAGGCGAGTAATTATCGGGGGGGGGGGAAATCCGCGGGGAAGGTTAATTTTGGATTTATTCGAAAATATTGGATATAATTGGCAAAGGATTGAGTTCACACCCGCCGAGTCATTACTGCGCTAATCTCGTAATCACGGCAGATTACCTGGAAAACAGTTTGACGGATTAGCGGCGTGTAGCGGAATAACTCATGTATTTACAGCTACAGATGTTTGTCAAAATCGCCACCTCTGCTTAGTCGTTTTGAAGACTTCCCGACACAAAAAAAAAAAACCCCAAATAAATGAAGTCATAAATCCCCCTTACCTGCACATAGAGGTATTCGAACGCCACGGCGTCCCTCCGCAGCAGCTCCACCGGGTCCCGGGGCATAAAGCTGATCCGGAAGAAACACTTCATCTTATCGGAGCCGGGCCGCTGGGTCACCTGAGGGCACGGCGGAGACACACACATTCATATGGCAGGATCTTTCCCGTTTTATTACAGGGGGAAGATGGATTTCAACGGCGGCCATTGGACTGTGTTTTTTCAAAAGGCATCGTCCGAGATGGTTGACTATGTTCTCCGTCAAAAAGTTGAGACTAAAACTGTGACTCAAATGCCCAGATATTTGCACTGATGAGAAGAAGAGGCTCAGACATCAGAAAGAGCCTCACATATTTAAATCCACAGCTCTGTGATTATAATCTTCAATGAAGGTACTTGATTCATCGTCTGTACTCAGTGGTTGAAGTCTTCGAACGTTTCGCCTCTCATCCAAAAGGCTTCGTCAGCGACAAAGGTCACAATCTGCACGCAGCTGAATATATAGACCAACGGGGAGGAGTTAGGGTTGGCCCGGCTCCTCCCCTCTAATCACAGCTACTCTCACCCTTTACCTCAGTATCGGCCAGTCTTGTCCTATTCATAGATGATCACTACCCAGTATCTGTCCTATTCATGGCTGATCACTGCTAATTACCTGCCTATTGTTCTTTTGTTGGCTGGTAAGGCAATCAACCTTCATTGAAGATGGACAACTCCTGTACGACTGAGAGCTTACACAGACGTATGATTATGATAAATATTATTAATGTAAAGTCGACTAAATTACTCTTTAGTTTTGCAGTATTTTATTTGTTAGTTTGCACTCGCTGTCTCGATAAATGACCCCCATGACTAAAACTAAACTTAACCTCTTTTTAACCAAGAGCGTTTACCCAAATCTAAAAAGTCACATCCCATAGCCTCATTTGAAAGCTAAGACCTACAAAACTCATTCAAACTGATCTTTTTCCTCACATTGTTCTTTTTTTGTCACTTTTTCATCATATTTTTTGGCACTTTTCTTGTTATTCTTTCGTGGCCCTTTGGTTGCATATTTGTTGCTTTTTTTGTTGTCACTTTTTCATAGATTTTTTTTTAATCACTTTTCTGTCGCTCTTCTGTTGCGTTTTCGTCCCTCGTTTTTTTGACACTTTTTAGATTTGGTTAAAGCCAAACTGGAGAAAATGCGCTCGGTTCAGGCGGGGGTTAAGAGGTTAAACATGTTCTCCCAATTAACACTGTATTAAAACATCATCTGTTTTAGTGACTTTTTATTTTCAAACAGTTTTAGAAATATATGTAGCTCACTCAGTTTAGAGCCGGGGAGCCCAAAGTGAGGCCCTCGGGCTCCTTTTTCACTTGGCACTTTTTACAGCAAGTTTAATAATAATTCCATGATTAAAACCATTTCAGAGTGAGACAGAGCTCCAAGCCTAAATAAAGGCAAACCGGTCTTAACCTCTTATTAACCCCCACCTGAACTGACATTTTCTCCAGTTTGGCTTTGTCCAAATCTAAAAGCTTCTTGGTATGAATTGTCAAAATAGCAACAAAATTGATGTGAAGGATGTGAAAAAGTGACAAAACAGGGATGAAAAAAGTGATGAAAAATTGATGAAAATGTGATGGGGAAAAAAAGCAACAAAAAGGTCAAAAAAGAGCAACAGAAAAGTAATGAAAAAGTGACAGAATAGTGATAAAAAAATGATGAAAAAGTGACAGAATAGTGATTAAAAAAATGATGAATTATATCCCAAAAATGCAGCAACAACGCAAGGAAAAAGCTCAATTTAGATGAGTTTTGTAGGTCTTAGCTTTCAAATGAGGCATTACACTGGCCTATAGGCTGTAACCTTTTAGACTTGGGTAAAGCTGAACTGGATAAAATGTGCTCGGTTAAGGCGGGGGTTAAGAGGTTAAATGCACCCAAATGTAATCTTGACCACTGATCCGGGGCCCTCCATGCTGTACGCTCTTCATAAAGGTATAAAAGCAATATATATGTGATGTATTATTTATTATGTATCTTCTTTACTCGGACAAACATGGATACCTTCGCATGTAGGAGCCACATAGTTAGAGTTAGCGATTAAACCAAAGTAAAACCCGAAAGCCTCACCTCCCCCTAACCCTCGTCATTAGATCTAATCCAGTCCTTTATTCCGGTTAAAAGTGTTGCAGATCCATTCTCACATCCCAGCGCGGCGTGTTGAATATTAATCTCGCCCTCTCCTTCCTGCCTCTCTCTCGCTCATCAGCATGAGGCGCCCGTCGCGACTAAACGTGCGGCGTGGCGCGGGCCGGCGCCTGCTGTGCCGGCGCTGATAAATGACACCAACTTCAGAATGCACTTTGAATACAGACGAGGGAGAGCAGAGGGGAATTAACTGTATAATGTAAGCAAATCTGGCGAAGTGTCTCAAAGATAATCAAGGGCAACAAAGAGTGTAGTTCAGAAAGTTTGTTTTAACCTCTTACCTTAACTGAGAGCAGTTTCTCCAGTTCGGCTTTACCCAAATTTAAAAGCTTCTCGACTGGAGAGTTCACGGCCTATAGGTAATGCCTCATCTATGAGTCAAATTTTTGATGCATTTTGTTGTGTTTTCATAGTTTTTTGTTGTATTTTTGTCGTTTATTTGTCTGTTTTTTGTAGTTTTTTGTCCTATTTTTGTAGTTTTTCATCGTATTTTTGTCCTGTTTTGTTGGGGTTTTGTTGTTTGTCGTTTTTTGTCAGTTTTTGGTCATATTTTTGTCATTTATTTTTGTAGTTTTTGCGTTATGTTTTCGTAGTTTTTTTGTCACATTTTCGTAGTTTTTTTGTAGTTATTTTGTTGGGTTTTCGTAGTTTTTTTAACGTATTTTTGCAGTTTTTCATATTTTGTTGTGTTTTCATAATTGTTTTGTTGTAATTTTGTCGTTTTTTTGTCATGTTTTCGTTGTTTTTTTGTCATATTTTTGTAGTTTATTTATCTGGTTTTCGTAGTTTTTTTGTCGTATTCTATTTTTATTTTTTTGTTTTTTGTTGTGTTTTCATAATTGTTTTGTCGTATTTTTTGTCGTTTTTATAGTTTTTTTTGTTGTGTTTTTGCAGGATTTTTTTTTGCCGCTATTTGTCACTTTTTTGTTGCATTTTAGTCGCTTTATTTATCCTGTTATTGTTGCTTTTCCGGCACATTTTCGTCACCGTTTCAACACTTTTTTCTAGAGGCTTTTAGAAAATGTGCTCGGTTCAGGTGGGGGTTAAGAGGTTAACACTGAAAAATGCCATCTGGTTTTGGAAGTTTTGCTGCAACTTAATTGAGCTAAACCATTATTTACAATTTTACTTTTATCTTATCGTTTGTACACCCCCCCCCTTAGTCCTAACTTTACCAAAACAGCACGGTGTCCCCACTTCAGAAACCCCCCCCCCCCACTGGCCACAGAAACAACGTGTAAAAACGAGCCGCAAAAAGTACGGACTGAGGAAACTCTTCGAACCTGAGTGAGCATTTCCTGTTCGTGCAGCAGCAGCAGCCTGGTCTCGGCCTCTGCCCTCTGCTCCAGCATCAGGGAGAAGTGCTCGATGCATTTGATGGACAGTTTCTCCTGCAGCGTCAGAATCACGTCCTACAGAGACCACAGGCAGAAGCAAGAGGCGAAGTCAGCAGCGGCGATGTATAGAGCTGTGCATCTGCAACTGAACCGCTTTGTTTTCAGCACAGGACTCAGCTTTTCATATTTATCTCACACTTATCATTTTCATATTATTTGTGCGTCTGTGATCAAAAAGGAAAGAAAAAAAAGCATAGTTTAAGAATTTTATACTGCTCAACCATAAAGCCAGTAAATCATTGTTACCAGCTACAATTCATGAATAGAGAAGGGGAGTATAATTCAAGGTGATGTATGAACTTTAAAGTTCAGGTGCACGAAAGTATATGTGTGTGTCTGTGAGAGCGGAATGGGCTGGAGACACAATTTAAGCAGGGGACAACGTTTTACAAATTCAAAACAAAGTAAAGAAAAAGTGTTACAATAGACAGTAGGGTCAAGGAAGGGCTTTAAAGCTCGGATCCTTGGCTATTCTGCTAAAGCTATTTCGACCTGGATAGACTCAAACAGGCAAAAGCAGCGATTAGGAAGATTGACATGTATATCAGTTTTGGCGATCAGACCCCGGCAGTAGACAGCGATGTATGCATGTAAGTCAGTATGGATGAACAGCTTGGAGTCAGGGATGTCTTCCCCCGGAGCCTGGACACTGGTGGTGGTATAGGAGACCCGTGAAGGATGCAGCAGGGAGATGCTATGGGCAGAAGAGGTGGAGATGGGGGTGGATCGGAAGCGAACGAAACATGATTGATGGGGCTTAAATGAGGGCGATGATTGGCTGAGGTGGAGGTGTGGCCCTCACGGAAGCATTAGCTGGAGGGTAGGTGATGCTGAAATTAGTCTACCAGGTTGAATTAATGCCTAGGCTTCATTAGCAAAATCTGGACATCCTGCGCCTGGATCCTGTTTGTGGACTTCAGCTTCAACACAGCTCTGCTCCGGGACAAGCCTGACATCCCGACTCCCTCTGCAACTGGATCGCTGACTTCCTGACGGATCGGAGGCAGCATGTGCGGCTGGGGAAGACTATCTGGGATACACTGACCATCAGCTCCGGATCCCCTCAGGGCTGTGTACTTTACTCCATGCTCTTCTTCCTCTACACCATCTGCTGCACCTCCAGCCTTTAGTGTGTGAACTGCTCAAGTTTTCGGACGACACCACCCTCATCGGGCTCATCTCTGACGGTGATGAGCCTGCCTACAAGAGGGACAGGCACAGGCTGCAGCACATTAGTGGGTGCTGCTGAGTAGGTGATACATCTCTCCAGGTTCATTCAGAGTTGACCCTTCCCACCCTGGACATGAACGGTTTGATCCTCTCAGAAAGTAACGTTACTCTATTATTATTATATTTCTGGCTTCTCTACCCACCTCTGCTTACAATCCTTGTCCAGAAAAGGCAAAAGAAACCACATAGTTGTAGCCTATAAATGTCACTAATGCTTTGGAGGCCAATATTTCAAAAGCACAAACTTTGACGCCTCATTAAAAACGCCCCTGGCCATTTAAACGGATTCTACTTAGCAGTGTCAACCAGGAGGGTATGAAGTTGATGCCGGCTGAAAAAAATACATCCTCGGGCTAGTTAAGTCTCCAAGCCAAAGCGCTGGCAGAGGAATAGCGAGAAAAATAGCAAGGCTTCGAAGCAAATACAGGCAAATACTTGAATACTCGAAACACGTGTCGCTTCAGTATCCTAATCACTGCATGGCACACGCCAGACGATTTGTGGGGGAAAGTCGATATACCAAATATATGCAAATGCTTGTCAGAACTTGAAAAACATGGAGTGCGCTCTATTGCTTCGTAAACAAGACGCATAAAGGCATGTCACACCCGATTTGAATGAGCAAAATTGACAGCCTCAGAAGCTAATTAAACTCCCGTGAAAAGTCTGGAGAAGTTGCCGACTTGCGGGAAGCTGCGAGGGACAATTTGGGAAAAGAAAGAAATGAATTGCTTTCGCTATAATTATCCATGCTCCGTAGCCCCTTAGTTTGGTGGATTCGGGCCTGAGGGGGGAGCTCGGCGGGACGCTTACCTTAATGGAGGTGCTGCTGTCGAAACGAAAGGATTTGGTCTGTCCGTTTTCCAGATAAACCTTCAGGACATTTGGCATGAAGAGGAGGGAGTTGTCCTTCACTGGGTTCTGCGAATACGGAAAGTGAATCAGTGAACTTCCTGGGAGTTAAGAAAGTGAGTCACAGAAAGTAGAATACGACGCAATCTATATATTAATGTGGACTTATGCATAACTGAGGCTCCACATTGATGTTTGGCATTAGAACAGACCCTCTGGAGGCAGCAGAAGGAATGGTACTTTATCAAACACGGAAAACCAACTCTGACTTTCAGCTATGGCGCCGTGATGAACACACCTTGAGCGCAGAACTGATCACAACGGGTTTGAAGATAGATTATTGTGTTTTTTTTTTAATGTGTAAAACAGCTTTGGAAATACACAACAAAGTTCTTTAGCAGTAGAAGAAGAAACCACAAGAGAACAGAGAAATGTGTTATTAAAATGGAAATTGTATTGTGATAATATTGTATTGTGACAAAAGTATGTTACATTTTATTCCAACTGGCATTAAATCTAAATTTCAAAACATGGCATTGCTTGACTATTGTTAGTGCATGAGGCAAGGCAAGTTTCTTTGTAGGGTTGGGCAAAACATTTATTTGAATTAAAAATCGAGTTGGTAAGTCAAACCGAGTCATATTTTCAGAAAAATCAAATTCTTTAGATTTTCTTTTTTGTATTAATAATTTCTATGTTTAAAAATCTTTGTTAAAAACTGTACCGGGGCTTTTCAGGTTGTATATATATGTTGTATATATATATATATATGAGTCATCAGCCATTTTGTTTTAAATGGGGAGGATAAAATGGAATTTGGAGATGGAGATTTTTATAGGAAAATCAAGTTCAATTCATGCACAAGTAGGCAGAAAAAAAACTGTGCCCCACTGTATTTAATCCTGACTCTGGAACCAGCAGGAGACCACACACTGAGGTTCAGAGCTGAGAAGGTTCATAGTCTTTGGTGCTAGACCACAAAGAGACTTGCACCGGTGAAAATACAATAAAATTGGGTCTAAAATGCATTTACCTGCAGTTTTAGCTGAGATTGTACACATCCTGTTGCTCATAAGTTGCTGTTGTGTCCAGTTTGCTTTTGAATTAAGTATTAAGTATTGTAAAATTAAATATACACCGTTTTTTAATTTGCATTTGAGCTATTGCTTTACATCTGTCTTGCTGCTACTTGTATAAACCTTGCTCTTAATCAGAGACAAAATGCTTCGAACTGTCCCAGCCTAAACAGGTGCAGCGTAATGCATGAGAGGATATGTGTGATAGACGAGCGTCATCTGGCACCGGCCGTGAAAACCCACATCAATAACGGCGGGAAAAAAGGTGAAAGAAGAGACTTACTGGCACCTGCCCGTTGATGATGACCTCCTCCGCGAAGCGCACTTTGACGGGATTGGATTTGAGCATGGCTTTTTTGGCGGCACTGATGAACGCCGATTTAGGGGACTGAGGAAGAAAGAAAGGCAGATGTCCAAGCAGATAAATAAATAAATAAGCGGCAAAGAAAACGGACAGATGGGCAGAAAGATGATGAGAAAAAAAAAAAAAAATACGCGATAAAAATAGATCTGGGACTGGATGGCGGTCGTGTATTGAGAAATGGTTATTACAAGGGGAAATCAGGGCACAGTTAAGAGTATAAACGGGGACAAAACCGACTCTAAACCAGGTCGAAATGACGACTGAGAGGTCACTAAGTTAGGGTCAATGTATCAAGTTGAGTTACTTACAGGAAATGGTTGTACAACAGTCAACAAAATGGACTCTTTGCAGCTCCTAAACAATGAGAGGCAAAGGAATGAAGTCAAGGATGAGACGATAACTGGGACAATTCTGGAAAAAAACTTTTTGTTCTGCATTTTAAAATTGTCGAAAAATAGGTTACCACAAAAGGTATGTACAGTAGTCAGAATTAGAGGCAATATATTGTCTACAAGATTATACGGAAATGATTGCAAATGTATAATATGCAGTATCTAAAATAGCACTAATGTAAAGAAAAGAAAAGAAAAAATGCCGCTACAAATAAAGAAATAAACAATAATTGACATGTATATATATATAAAAATAACCCCAAAAAATTATTAAAATCAGTCAGTTCGATAACAAAATCTGAAGTTCGATATATTGAGGCGGAAAACTATAGCGATAAACAATATTATTGAATATGTTTTAATGCCCCTTTAAAAATGAACATGAAACACAATGAGACATAGCTTACTTTGGTGTAAATACTGAGTTTATCATTTATCTGTCATTTATTGAACGATAAGTCGATACAGTCATTATCGTAACCGCCCACATATTGGAATATTCAATATCGCCCCAAACTAGTCCACGCCACAACACAAAAGAGCAACTACGCCCGATGAGCAAACGTCAAACATGCTGCTCCGGATGCAGTGAGGGAGTTATTTACCTGACCAGGTCAATGACCCGCTCTCTCGGGGCTGAACTCACGGGCTCATCGTTGATCATGATAATCTCGTCCCCGGGCAGAAGCTTCCCCTCAGACGGACCACCTGGGCACAACATGTACACGTTCATATTCTCGTAAAACATGGGCGAAAGGCAAGGTAGACAGACTTTGGCCTTTTACGAACATAATAATACTCTATGTACGTCCACTGCCACTACTAGATCTCTTACCCCCCACCTGAACCGAGCACATGTTCTCCAGCTCGGCTTTAACCCAAATCTAAAATCTTAAAAAAACATTTAAAAAAATAATTTAAAACAACATGCCGGAAAAGCGACAAAAAACATGGCAAAAACACTACCAAAAAAAAGCAACGGAAACCAAAAAAAAAAACTTGCAGGGAACGCAACTATAATGAAAACGAAAACGCAACGAAAAAGGTCACAAAAAACAACAAAAACTTGACAAAGAAGCGACAAAAACGTGGCGAAAACACGACGAAAAAAAAGCAGTGGAAATGTGTCATACAAAGCTACGATCACTTGTGCAGGTCTTAGCTTTCAAATGAGGCTTCACACAGAACTGCTCTCCAGTCCAGAAGGCAGTAAATAAACGCCGTAGCACCCAATGTTGTCTAGTTTTATTTCATTTTAATTTCCCACTGATTTGCCGCACGCCGACGGCACCCGTGTGTGGCCTCTCGCTCGGCCGGCGACGTCTCCATTCAGAATATTTATACGTCCAGTTGTCTCATTAGCGTTTGGCACTGATTGATCACGGAGATGGCTAATCGCGGCGGCAGACAGCGCCTTGGAGGCCGGCCACGGACCCAAACAAACTAAACTCATTTGCACCGCCGCGCTCGTACACAGTAAGTTTGGCTCGGAGTTATATAGGCCGGGGAACGCTACGGTCAGCAAGCGCCATGTGCTTTAGCCGAGAGCGGAATCCGACTGGAACTGTGGGACACTTTGAATTAAGACTCGTTTCGGGGGGGGGATGCGGCTGACCACAAATGCAGAGTCCAGTGTCATCGAATGTATTTAGAAAAAGGACAAAGCAAATGCGATGAATGGCAAAATAAAAGTGGCACAAAAGGACAACGCTGCGTCAGTGGAAAATCTATTGCATAAGTGAGACAAACGCTACACACACATATAAAAGGCTATGAATGATTAATAGTACATTATGTAACTTTCTATGGGGGGAAATTTGATATTTGTACATAATTTAACCTTGTAGTGACCCAGCGGGTGCATGAGTGGTCAGCATGGCGCCTTTACTTTCCATCACGGTGGCCTCTAAGACGCTCCAGGATCCATTGTTTGTTTGTTTGATGGAGCCTCTCACCAGAAAACCTACAAAATAGTTGATCCTGGGGCGTAGAGGCCACTGTGATGGAAAGTAAGGGCGCCATGCTGACCCCTTATGCACCCGCTGGGTCACTACAAGGTTAAATTATGTACAATATCCCCACATAGAAAGTTACATAATGTACCTTTAACCTCTTAACCCCCGCCTTAAAGGTATACAGGAGGATTTTCCCTAATTTTAGGAAAGAACCGCCCTCTCCACATTTTGAAAAAAATGCACATGCGCAACGCTCTACCTGCTCCCGAGAGGGAACGCCTTCTAAAACGTGTGCGAGAGACATGCACGAGCCCAGTTCTCCTCGTGCACGCTCTGTTTACAAGTCACTGTCGGCATCGCTCACACAAGCTCACTTTCCAAGAAGATTTGCACTTTTTCCACAATGTCAGACTCCCCACCGGTAAGTGAAAATCTATTACAACCATCAAAATTTGTTTTAAAGAATATGTATAAAGCCAATCGTAATCAGGGATTGTGAATACAAAATGTTTCGTGTCTATGTAGCGTTACGAGCATAAACAAGCTATCATTTAGCATCTAAATTGTTTTATTTCATTTATGTCCGTTTAGAGCTTTCAAGAGGACAGTCTTGTGGGATCAGATATGGACTACGAGCCCGTTCCCTGTGCATCCCGACCAAGATCCAGGAGGGGGGGTGCGCCTAGAGGCCGCGGGAGACGAGCTCAGAGCACAAGACCTCCAAGAGCCAGCACCAGCCAAGAGCAAGGAGAGAGAAGGGGAGGCAAGGGTCGGGCTAGAGCCCGTGGCCGTCTGCTAGCTGACCTGTCACGGGAGGACTTCAAAAGGGTTGAAGAACTTCATAAACAGAGGATTGCAACTGAGGAGGTATGTGTACACATATAACCGCTAACTTGTTATTTTTTTGTCGCAAAATACGTCACAGGCTAACTTACAAACTCTTATCAGTACAAAGCATTACTATTGTTATTGTAATATTACTGGTCCAGGGTGTCAGACAGACAGTGTGAGACGTGATCTTTCCTTTTGTTATTGTAATGCTCCCTCCTACATTGCGAGGCAGACAGTGAACAGTGAATACACTCAAAACTGGAGTGAATGTACTGCACTTTTCCCTTTTATTAGAAAACGTGTTCACATTTCGCCTGTTCAATGGTTTAGAAAGCTGTGTGTCAAAGGGCTAAATAGAACATTTTTTTAAGTGTGATTTTGTTTTAACAGGCTAGGATAAAGAGACTGACATTAGAGGAGTGTCAACAACTTCTACAAAGATGCCTCAGTCGTGAACCGAGTCTCATCTTTGACCTCATGAGTCTCACCCCTGATCCCCCTCCACCAGGCCCTCCTAATCCACAGGCACCCAACTTGTGTGTCTGTGGAAACTGCAGAAATATGCCAACACTGCTGGAACAGAAATGCTGTCAACAACAACCACAAAACTGCACGTCACTGTTGCCACACATAGAGCTGTACATCTTGGAGGAAGGTGTGCTGAGACTGGCCAGGCGAATCTGGAATGACCTTAGGGCAGAGGTGGACATCCAGGAGACAGGAGAAAGTCACAGACAGTTCCGCTATGCTGCATATAGGAACTTTATTGTCTGGCAATATGGTGTTCTGGGACCAGGAGTTAGAATTGTTATAGCGTCATGTTGTGTGTGGAAAATTAGAGATCGTTTCCCGGATTCTAATGGTAATTATGTAGGCTTTATTCCGGCCAGAGTGTAAACCTTGTGTACTCAACGTAATTCTTTGTGCTTTATTCCAAGATACCTCATCAGGTAAACTTGCACCATAAAATAAGCTGGATCAATACATGTGTGTATTTTATGCTAACTTTTTGTTACATGTACTATTTTGATTGATGTTGATAAAGTTTCTTACAAAGCATATCTTTGTCCATGTACTTCCATCGAGTTTCCCATACTTCTCTAAAATATTTGTACGTGGCTTTAAAAAGTTCACAAAGGACAATGTATGTAGGCTTGTACAGTTGTGCTCTAAAGTTTACATATCCTGGCAGAATGTTTTTACTTTTTTTTTTCCACTCAGTGGTTGTGTGAAGCCACTTATGGTGAAACAGTGTTTGCTCTTTTTAAATAAAATGACCCTTTTCAAAAGTTTACACACCCCTGTTCCTAATAATGTGTATTTCCCCCTTAGCATCAATGACAGCTTGTAGTCTTGTGGTCATTGTGGAGAATTTTCTGTATAATCTAATGGTAAACCGGCCCATTCTTTATCATAAACATGTGCTGTATGTGATAACGGTTTAGAACTTACATATACAAATATCAACGCAATTTGAGATAGCCATATGCAGATTTTGTCTTTTATTTGCTCAAATGTATAAAATTATATGCTGTTCTTTTATACATGACATACATTCACCATAAAAATTATTGATTTGCGCATTATGTACAGGGGAAATGAAGCACACGTATGTCACTCCTTTTGAAGCACCACATCTACAGGTCATGTGTGAGATGGTTGACCTTTAAAAAAAAATATAAATAAAATAAGTTTACATATCAGGACTTTATCCTATGCAACAGCAGCATACACTGTAGAGCAGGGGTAGGCAACATCAGGCCAAGGGAGTCAAATCTGGCCCTCCTGCATAAAACATGTGGCCCCCAAGATCATTATGAAGAAATATTATTCAATAAATAGGAGACCAAATACCTGATAAAGCACTCTAAAATGTTGAAAATACTGTCAATATTTTCACATTTCCTTCCAAAGCACTCCTTTAGATCATAAATGATGTACAAAGCTAATATTTGTGCTTTATTTTGGACAAGAATTGTAATTTTCGGCCCTTGGCATTTGGGCAATGAAGAAAATTGTCCCTCAATGACAAACCTGCCTACCCCTGCTGTAGAGGATTGAATTCAACAAAATAAGGCACTTGACTCGAATACAACTCACCTAGCCCTCTGCGGGCTTTCTTTTCCTTCAATTCTTGTACTGTTGGGGCAGGGCCACCGGACAACAGCCCCAGCCTTCGTGGATCATGAAGTGCAAGAGGCTGCTTTCCTGCCATCCCCCTAGGAGCCAACAGTCTTGAATGGAGAATAACACTCTGTAGATCTGTAATGTACTTGTAGGTTTTTGGGTTCTTGATGGTGTACAGCCGCCACATCTTTGATCTTTTGTTAAAAATTCTGCCATACCTTGGAGGAGTAAACAAAAACATGTCAATATTGCCATTGCGTGTATAGTATAAATTATGGATTATAGATCAGTGATAACTTACTGATATGAGCCATCTGCATTTGTTCGTGCTCCTCGGTTTAGGTGGTAGTTATAATCCAGCCCTGCCAACAGGGTCCGAGCATAGTACACTGGTGGTTTGAAGCAGAAGCGCTTTGAGGCGTACATAAGTATGTGGTTATGGAAGGACTCCAGGTCTGAGGTTGATCTATAAAACAAAAATAAAGAAGCAAATAAGACAATGTGTGAACCTGGCATTTTCCAAATTTTGATAAAGCAAATTGGTGGTTTGGAATGCAATTGCACTACAAAAATGTCTACCTGAAAGAGAGATACTTGGGTATATTTTTCAACCAGCGTGCATCGTAAACGATCTTTTGGAGTCTTCCATGTGCTGCAGAGCCCTTTGGAATCCATTCTTTATTCCGGTCTTCCTCCAAAGGACCATGTCGACAGGCCCCAAAGTACCACTCATGTTTGCCAGTTACATGATGCAGAACTCCTGTCCAAAGATCCTGTAATCAAATGTTTTCACTCAGTAAATTATGCGTACTATTAAAAAAAAAAAAAAACATTTGACAAACACCCTTTATATATTAGTATACTCTAATTGTGTAGTAATATATACAGTAAATAAAAACTTACGTTGAAAGCTTCAAAGGTCTCTGCTTCCTTACAGCTGTACCAAAAATGATTGCAAATGTCTCTGTTCCAACTCAGAAGTAGTGCACAGTCCTTCTCATGTCCAGCCTAAAAAACAAATTTATTGAATTAGATTAACTGGTTCCTTGCCAAAAAAACAAAAAAAGGTCTCAATAACAGTAAACATACAGCCAGAATCTTTTTACTTAGGTTCTTTGCACCGTGCCAGATATCCAAACTGTGTTTCACACCACAGTCTTTGTATTGGCCATTGTCTGTCAAACATCAAAGCAGTATTATTATTCATTGAACATCAAATCTGTCTATATGTAACTAATATTGCATAAAGCCACGTACTAAAAATTGCTGATATTTGAATATTAGCATCAGTGCAAAATTCCTTCACATTCCCCAACTTTGGACGGAGTGTGTCTAAGGTCTCGATGAATGTCGCCTTCTCCATAGCTACAGAGTTCCCTCCGACCTGTCGTTTGTCCATATTGACAATCGACACAATACTTTGTGTCGTTCTCCATGGTGGTGTATGTGCAGAATTCGGCACAGAACCCAGGACTGTCCATCCTAGCATCACCTTATAATGACAAATATAAATGGGTTCAATGTTTTGTTAATGTATAAAACAATAACGACAGATAATATTGCAAGTTGCAGAGATGTTATATACTAACCAAGGAGCACAACAGAGTCCTTTGAACTCAACTGGCTGATGACATTGCTACTCTCCCTCTTCCAAAAATCTTCAATGTTCGACAGACAAAATTTGGTTTGGATTTTGTAGAATGTTGTTGGGTCGATCATCCCCAAGTTCATAAACTTGAAGAGCAGAGCTATTTTCCGGAAGTTGTTACCAGACAGGAGGATATTTGCACCCAACATAAAATCGCCAGCGAGCATTCCATATTTGAAATATCGCTGTGAACTCCACTTCCAAACAGTGTGACCATTTGGACATATCTGTAAGAGTGCAAGAGTTGAGCGCCACTGCAGAAAATGCCACTACTGAAATGATTTTGAGATTTAAATGTAAACATGTGATACTCACCCATTCCGCAATGACTGCAGAGCACCTTGATTTTACAGAAACCTCAAATGGCTTAGCTGCATTACAGGGTGCCTTTGTGATTGAATTCTTCACTGTGCATTTTTCAATTGGAAGAATAAGGAAGTCCAGCAACTGCTTTATAATGTCATGATAGACTATGGATGCGGGCCTGCCGATTACGTCTTCCTCTGTGAGGACCATTGGTGCGTCTGGTGGAGTGGCAACTTCCTGGCTTTCATCTTCATTACCTTCCGGGTCATCGTGCACTGTCTGATCAAGGCCAATCACAGGATAATCCTCTAACGACAGTCCATTTGGGAGAGCAACACCAGACCTGCAAATGTAAAGAAAAAGATGAGTCACACATCACCCAAAGAGCAAAAGCTTCTGCCAGCCACTCCAGTGCTAATTAACAACTATTACAAGTCAATAGGATGCTGGAGACAGAGACATTTCATTTACATGTGTTGGAGACACCGCCCGGAATGTCAGACAGACCTTTCAAACACCTACAAAGGGTTTTACGTACAGGTGATAGCTCTAGTAGCAGTTTTTTTCATCTTTATTGCTTTCAGAGATTGATTGCAGGAAGACGTTCTTTTGGAAATGCAACAATAAGGTTTACCCCAATGAAAATCGCATCAACATATTTTCCATTACAAAATGAAAAAATAATAATAATACCTTATGCAAATATGAGGACCCAGGTCGTATTCTTCATCCACATCAGCTGGGGTTTCACTGGTCTCATCTTCTGAGAAATCTACCTCCTCTGTCTCATCTTCTGAGGATGACTGTGATTGTGTCTCTGTATCCGGAGTCCAAGTTTCATCCCATGTGTCGTCATCCCAGTCAATCCTTTTGAATAAAGTAATTTTAGTGCCCCCTTCAGTACCATCCCAAATAAACCCAAAAAACAGTAATACTTACATTGAATTGTGTAGATTGTTGAAGGAATCTTCTTCAATGTCAACTATATTTACACTAGTTGAGGCCCTAGAAAATATATTCAGTAAATTACCAAATATAAAGCAAAAATAAATAACATTCAAAATAACATCTGCACAGAGATGTTGAATTATAATTACCCTGCTTCCTCTTGTGGAATAGTTCTTCTTTCTTCCTCACTGCTACTACTGCTGGCCATTTTCTCAACTCCCTTCACAGAGAAATCACCTTCTCTGTAAATTACACAAATACAGAATATAGATAATGTTGCTAATCCAGCCACAAAAACAAGGAATAATTTCTACTAAGAAATATGTAGCTTGATGATAAATATGACAATAACTTACCGATCAGACAGTGACTCCTGAATTGTGGACACAGCTGGAGGCCGGGGTCTGGCCCATTGAGTGTGTGTCAGTGGAGTGGATGTAATTTTATCATAGCTGTAACAAATATAGAATTATACACATTAGTTGTTTGTTCTACCAAAGTACAAGCATAACACATCTTTTATATTTTAGTGCACATATATGCATCACAGTAGATTGTATGGAAGGGCATCCAAATTTGGCTAGCAGCGTCATGCAATACAAAATATCAAATGCCCTTCCATGTTTTATTTACTTATAATGATAGATTGATTGAGACTTCAAGAACAATGGAGAAGTAGCTTGTTGCTTTTGTCTAATTTATACTATGGTGACCATTGGGATTATCCAAAATGAACACACAAGATTTTAGATCATTTCAGCGTGATGTCTTTTACCATTTGTCATAAGGCTACTTTAGACAAATGGAGAGCTTTCCCGTGTCTGCGCGGCGCGTGACCTGTGCCAAGGCTTCGCTAATCAGAGCCTACATTAGGATAAACTTCTCTCCTAATAACTACTCGGTCGATTATTCTCAAATCATAATCCAAAGCATACCACAACGATCCTCTTCTGAGTTCGTTTCCAGTTAGTGATTGGCCCGCTTTTAAACGACATTACTTAGTAAATGGATGCAGGAGCGGGTGTTCTACACGAGCTGCTACTCTGTTTGTTTGTTTGTTAGCAAAGGCTCCGAGCCATGAGGGAGGAGGGGCGGCGGGTACGCGATGATAAAGACGGTCACTCAGATAGATCTCATCTCATCCATTTTTATGTTTAAGAACTTTCATCGCAAAAATGACTGCTAGTACATTTAAAAATCTTGACATGCCTTTGTTTGGGGGCTGCGGTGAAGATTAGGAAATGTTAGCAGACCTGTGGCCATCGTAATAACTACTGACGATGCAAATTACAAACTAAATAAACTAATCTACCCTAGAAAGTTACAATATACAGTTACAATGTACACTTTTACTAGAAGTGATTTTAAATGGATTTCTCCAAATAGAATGCCAAACTTTACCTGTCGAGTAGAAACTTCGCGACTGAAGCGTCAGTGGGAAGCCCAACGTGTGCTTTCAGCGCACGCCATCGTGTGAAAGAATCTCCCAAAAACACTCTGGTCTTGTTTCTCTCTTCTGAAGCCTTTCTCTTCTTCTCATAAACCTCGAAGACACTTTTTCTCTTGCGACTCTCTGCCATTTTCAAAGCACCCGGTGAGAACTGCGAGCTACAGTGAAAAGCTGAAGGCGAAGCTCAACATATACACCTGAAAGTGCGCATGCGCAAAAAAACGAAAACTACCCAGGAACGAGCACGTACGACGTCCTTACGTAAACATATCACCAGAATGATTGACAATCAGGAGGACCAATAGTCTTGATGATCCACCCGGAAAAAGAACATCCTCCTCTACACCTTTAACCGAGCATATTCTCTACAGTTCCCTTGTGTTGTCGTAATCTTTTTTGATGTCCTTTTCCATCACATTTTTGCCATTTTCCTCAAATTTTTCTTCCTTTTTGGTCAATTTTTCATAATTTTTTGTCAATTTTTCATAATTTTTTGTCAATTTTTCATAATTTTTTTGTCTATTTTTTATAACATTTTTTGTCCCTTTTTCCTCAAATTTTTCTTCCTTTTTGGTCATTTTTTCATAATTTTTGGTCAATTTTTCATAATTTTTGTGTCTATTTTTTCATACATTTTATGTCTATTTTTCGTCAATTTTTGTCACTTTTTGTTGCTCTTCTGTAGCTTTTCTGTTGCATTTTCGTCTCATTTTTCAACACATTTTCATCGCTCTTCATCAAATATTTGTCGCTTTTTCATCACAAGTTTGTCTGTTTTTTTTGTTGCGTTTTCGTCCTCATTTCCTTCTCGATTTGTCGATATTTCTACGTTTTTTTCCAGGAAGCTTTTAAGACTTGAGTGAAGCCAAACTGGGGAAAATGCGCTCAGTTCAGGCGGGGGTTAAGGGGTTAGAGTCTGTAAGTTTTGATGTGTTGAAAATGTAGAGTGTGACCTGCATTTGGATGTGAAGTAAGTAACATGAAATAAAGATATTCTTTTCTGGCGGGATTACGCATGGACCAATGAGAGACGCCATCGCTATTGGCTGCACACATGGAATTATTGACTCACACATTCCACGTCTGTGCCAACGCTCACTCTGCCCAAGTACCACCTGGACGAGAGCGACACCAAATCCCGGGACTAAAATAGACCTGAACTCTGACTAAAAACCGGGCTGGGTGTAAAAGTCTTAATCATGAAAGGACTCCGTTTTAAAGCTGCATTATGCGAGAAAAAAAAGTATATATTTGTGTGTATTTTACCTTTACGTGAATTAGCGGCTGTATGAGTGGTTAGCTTAGCGCCTTTACTTTCCATCATACTGGACTCTGGGACGCTCCGGGACCAATTGTTTGGGAGGTTTTCACTGCCGACGGACCCACTAACCACTCATACAGCTACTGGGTCACACGGAGGGCAATAAAGTACCAGGATGCGCCTTTAATGAAAGAAAGCGCCGTTAAAATTGTGTTTTTCTCACCGGGAGTGACTGAGCGGACGACCACGGGCTTCTCGCTCCCCGCCACGAAGCCGAAGCCGAGCACGGGGTCCCTCCTCATCTCCACCAGGCGCGGGGCGGGGGGCAGCCCGTCCAGGTGCACCTCCTCCAGGGAGCTGCACTGAGACACCTGGCTGCAGGACACACAAGCAGCATCTCGAATTAAACAGGAGGGAGACAAATACATAAACACAGTCCGCTTTTTTGTATTGTGCATTTCCAAACTGATCCAGCTTTCTTTTCTAAATTGATAATAGGCCATGGAAGCAATTTTCTAAATGAACCAAACATCAAATTTGCATACATTTTCATTAATTACGTTTACGGCCACTTAATCCAGGTGGAATTTATGCCTGTGTTATGGGGTATCGGGGGAGGTTAACGACTGCAATAAAACCCCCACAGAGGCCGTATAAAAATGTCACCTTAGTTTTGCTTTTCGAGGCGACTCATGCGCGGGCCGAGAGGCTGGTAATGAAGTGGTGATAATAGGGCAATAGAGACCGTCTCCCATATGCGAGCTCCCATTATTACACATTGGTTACACTATGGAGAGTAGGGACTTTAGACCCTCTGAGACCTGATTTAGCTCTGATTTGACCATGTGGCACCTTTTTGAGTCACGCAGCATTCTCTCATTTAGATATCAGATTTGAGACTCTGATACTGTCATACTTGCAATTTCAGTTAGTAAATGTTATGTAGCTCTTGTCTTGATATGACCCGTGTGTAAAGTTTGAGCTCGCTGGCTATGGAATCAACACATACTTATATAGCACATTTAAAACATCATTACAGGCCATTCCCTCACAGCAAGGTTCTCCTGACCAAGATCCAAGCACAGATCTGGAGATGGACCCCCACTGCTGCAGACAGGCCGCCCCAGCAACACTGAAGGATGGGTCTCATGCTGCTCGGATAATAACGTGCATCTTCTATTTTATGGCAATGAATGGGGCAGAAATGGTCAAAGTACTTGGTTGTGTTACTTTGGTAAAGCGGTGCACAGACTGGTCAAAAATCCATCTATCCATTTTCCTCCACTTGTCCGTTGCCGGGTCGTTGTTACAATGAAAGCACTAAAGTATTCCTGTGGAAAATATGTATGCAAAGTAAAGAGTTCGACTCAATGTGCACTATGCAACTTTGTATGTAAAAAAAATAAAAAATAAAAGTTGATATTAATACGAATTTGACCTTTCAGTGACCCAGCAGATGCTTTGGTGGTTAGCGTAGCGCCTTTACTTACCATCCCGATAGCCTGTAGGACGCTCCTGGGTTAACTGTTTTCTAGATCCATGGTTACATATTCCGAAAACCTACCAAAAATCCTAAAAAAAAAGGGAAATAAAATTGATCCTGAAGCATCATAGGAGCCCCCGGGATAGAAAGTAAAGGCGCTAAGCTAACCACCCATATAGCTGCTGGGTCACTGAAAGGTCAAATACGCACTACTTCACCCGGGGACAAAACTTCTTCCTTGCTGCGAGTCAATGGCATTTGACAGTAAGTCCACACAGCTCCCCCTACTGTCCATAGAGGGTGCATTACAGGCCACAGCCACACTGCAGAGCATTCCCAGGAGCAGTGAGCGACCTCGGTGCCGTCTACATCTCCGTTCACACGATCAGAGAATCACCTTTGTGTGAACTGCCCCTTGTCCCACCCGCACCCTGCCCTCCTGACCCCTCCTCGCGTCCCCGTCCAGTGAGATTAACCGTCCCGGGACAAAAGAGAGGAAAGAGATCATGGGGATTGGAGCGCGCCTCATTAACGACAGATTTATAGTGAGCTCCGCTCCGTATGTAGATCCCGGAGAGCACACGGTGATAAACGTGTAGACCTGGAGTGGACTCAAGTTTTCTTTCATGCATTCCAGTTCGAACTGCACTTTTCGAACATGTCCAGGGGCAACGCTGTAGGAGGTGGTTTTGCAGAGTGCAATACTTGCGATTACTTGCTGTAACCAAATAAACTGCAATTCCGAGTCATTTGTTGTCAGTGCCATCTGGAGGTAGGTAATATATCATCTACGAAGATAATATTGAAGTTGCTGTTTGGAAAATATGCAGATCTACAATATCCAGTTTGTCTCTAATGTCAGGGAATGTGGAAAAAATTGGGGGAAATTAAAAATAAAATGGGAAATAAATTTAAAAAATATAATAATAAAAAAGGGAAAATTGAAGAAAAAAAGGGGAAGTAATAGGGATAAAATGTGGGGGGGGCCTTTTGTAGTTTGTTCAAGACAAATATCTTTATGTGCGACAAAGCAATCTAAATTACCTAGATAATGTAATGTTCAATTGTATGAACACGAGTTGCAGCAATTATTACCGTTAAATACAGTGCACATGCGTTTCAGTCATGTACATTTTCAGCCTTTTGAGGACTCTTTTCTATTGGAAGGACAGTTAATAATGTTTTGTATTGATCCTCACTTGCATTATTTTGAAATGCATGAAAAGTATTTTACTTGAATATGGGGTTAGCACTTATAAGCTTTCTTGCATCGGGCTCCTCCTTTCGAGTTGTCATTACTGTGTAACGATGTGATAATGTAAAACACCAATGTAAATTTCTCAAATAAACAAAAATGTTGATGTAACTTTATTCTGGACACGTAGTCTATTAAAGATAAGATAAAAGGTTAACAATTAACAATTAAAAACAATTAAGATGGCATTTAAAAAAGACAATCATGCCAATGTGTCCACTAGTCAGACTGATAACGCGTCACACTCCATTTTATATCTGTTTTAGTTTAGTTTATTTGAGCAGCATTTTCCTAATTTACAAAATACATTAAACAGTCATAGATGCTCAAAAGGAGTAGAGAAGCTTATGAGCGCTTACCCCACAATCAACATACTAAACATTTGCATTTCACAGAATACGTGTATCCACAACAAATAAGAAAATAGCACCAAAAATATATAGTCTATTCCTTACGTAGACAAGTGTCCTGAAAAGGCATTTACATCAGAGGACAATAAGATTACATGACTGGAACGCATGTACTCAGTAGCTTACGTTTCCCATAGGGAGGAATTATTTACATTAATAACATAATTAACACAGTTTGACTAAGCAACGCCATAATAATCATAACAAGGCGCATGCACCCGTTTATGTTTACATTAATATGTGTGAGGGACACAATTATTTCATTTTCAGACATGTTTAGTCGACACATAAAGCCAAGACGATGGGACATGTTGTAGTTTGCAGAAGCCTGAACAGCTAAAAAAATGCTGCCTTTGAAGTCTGCTATTTGCCGTCCTTCTAAATGCGATTTCAATCCGATTGCGTAATTTAACGTCATCAGATTTACAACCTTTCAAGATTGATTATGTTGTCAACGCTGTTTATCGCCGGCCCATATATATCTGTGTGTCAGTAGGTCACACAACGTCATCATGTGCTCATTGGGCTCATTCTCTTGAGTAAAGGAGAGAAAACTCACCCATATTGATAAAGATAGTTCTCTTAAAATCATAAATAACTTCAAATAGAAAGCCTCAGCTCAGCATCTGTCAATTACTGTCGAATAATATGCCTCACACACGCACTAAAATCATAAAAACTCATTTCTGCAGCCTCCAGTCTGAGCAGTGACGCTGTCCAATATAAAAGCACTTTAGCGCGAGTGTTTGCATGTTTACTTGATCACAAATGAAGCCAGTCCCCCTGAATGACAAATCCACTAAAAACGTTCAGTCTCAACGCGGCCAAGGCTGAATACAGATCACCTGCGGAGTGGCCTTTCGCCGATAAACAAGATAAAGGTAAAGGAGAGTCCTACGGGGAGAAAATGGCTTTTACTGCAACAGATTGTCAAGAAGGTGCCCGAGAATACCGAGACAATGCAGGTGGATAACATATCGAGTGGCGAAAGAGATTGTAGCATCAGCAGGGACGGTAGTTGTTAAAATGTAAGCACTAACAGCGTCCGGGAGTGTTAAAATAATCATAGTAATTGTAGTATAAGTAAAGGATCGTTTGCATAGTGGCACAGGACAACACTAAGGCAATACCTTTAGTGAAAACCAGTCTCTTGCAAACCTCTTTTTTCTGTTCCATTATTACAGGGATCAATACTGTGCACTTTGAATCCTATTAACTCACACTTTCAGCAGTAAACTTGAAAGTAATGCTAGTAAATTAAGAGGTACACAGCTACTGTATATAATAATTGACAACCTTCAAGTAGTAGTAGTAGTTGCAGCAGCCGTATTAGTTATAATCACACAAAGAAGTGTTGATTCTCTTTGCTGTTAGTTAACTTATTCTTGACCAGGTCTCCCTTTTGTTTTTTCATTTTGTAGGGTAAATTCTTTTTGCCCCATAAATGTATGTGGTAAAAGTAGCAATTTGTGAAAATATCAGCCTGATGCATGAAGTTTGTTGTGCATGGTCAACCCCAGTCCAGTGTAGGGCAACATCTACTTCCTGTTCACATTTAAAAAAATAAGATTTAAAAAAAAAAAACTGAAGAAAACTAAAATAAATGTCAAACCAAGTGTGTTTAGTAAAAAAAAATCAGATGTTGGCGCTATTTTACCATTTGTTAGCCCCAAATTAGCCTTTAGCTTCAGTGCTAAAACATTTATAAACAGCAGTTTCCATCGGTGAAGTATTTACATTGCATTTTCCTGTGTAAACTTTTAAACCTGTAAGTGATTATCAAACAGCAGCATGTATACTGCCGTGTAAGTATTTGAAGCAGACCTAAGTAACTTTTGCTGTTAGAGGTCACAAGTGCCACTGCAGGTGTCGTAGCATGTTGCGTTTTTTATACTTAATTGTCCGTGAGATTAAACACTACGCTGAGAAAAGACAAAGGGGGAGAGGGATATTGTACATTGTGCCACAACCCAATTATACAATGGAGATAATTTCTTTCACTCAAACTTGGCTGTAAATACTGCTAAAGTGGCGCTAGCCCACAGTTAGCTTTGCCCGTTAGCTTCTTCTGATCGTCATAAACCAAACAACAACGCTCTGCAAAAGGTTCATCAACAAACCGAAAGCTGCAGACGGAATACAGTCAGGACTTACCATGTCATAAACCTCAGAAATACTTGTTCTGCTTTAATTGTGTCAACGGCTAACTCTCCATAGGAATAAACAAGGACAGGAAACAGACGTTAGCATCATTATCGCTGTGAAAGAGCCTACTGTCATATTCTTGGACTTAACAAGATCAAACATCCGAAAGAAGGTAAACTGCATTGTAAAGCATCCAAAAAGGTGACGCATAAATCAGTAGGAGCCAAGTCGTAGATGTAGTGGTAGAAAAGTAGGCGTTGTAATGAAAGAACTTACTTGGTGAGGTAGTCCTCTCTGGAGCTGTTCATACTGTCCCAGCTGTAGGGGGGCCCCTGCAGTCCGCTCCAGGTGCCGGGCCCGGGGGGAGGCCAGCCCGACGGTTTGTTCTTGTGGCTGAAACACAAGGGAAAGGAAAATGATCAATCGCCGAACAGTAAAATACATGATCTTAGGCATATGAGGCGATAGCTTGGATTGTTGGTAAATTAGCTGAAGAAATGTGAACTCTATTGGTCCATTAAAAGGGGAGAGAACGATGTGGCGCTAAAATGGCCACTTTAAGTTTCAATTTACATCGTTTCAGCTTCAGTGAGTAAATATTCAGCAAAGCGTTAAAAGTCATCCGATGAATTATGCCAAGATTAAAGTCACAAAAAATCATTGCATTTGATTCAAACAGACACTGCATCAAAATCTAATTGAAAATACGGGCGTTGCTTGATTTGTTTGCGCCGTGAACAGATAGAAAATCCAAAAATAATGGTTCAGACAAAATCAATTACACATTTTGTTGACGTAATTCATGCATGGATGTGTTGAGTTTGAAGCATAAAAACGTATGGAGCTTAAAATAGCATTAGCAAATGAAATGTGCCTTTCAGAAACCTGCATAAACCCTGAATGATTGATTGCCAATATTAAAGATTCCGATATTTCCTGCCTATGTAGAAATGAGTCAATGGCAGGGGGCCAACAGTTAGCTTAGCTAAGTGAGTCCTATGAATTGCAGCCCATGTCTCTTGTCTACCCCTGTTGAATCACATTACACAGAGCAAACATTCAGAACATCAATACAAATCAGTGCATTACAGAGATGTTTAGTTGGATACTGGACAGAATAGAGGCAAAGTTAAAATCCTAATGATTCTAATTCTAGTTCTATATGTGTTTTCACTAGTAATATTGGACATGTGTGAAAACTCATTGAATCATCCATTCATCCATTTTCTTCCACTTGTCTGTTGCCGGGTTGTGGGGGCAGCTGTTGGAGTTGCCCAAGTCACATTGCACCAGCCCCTATGGCTCCTCCTGCAGGTGGTGGGTCCACAGAAGGACGGCCTCATGGTTCTACCCGGGCCCGTTGGTCTCTCATAAGGGGCTTCTGAACCGCTCTTTGTCTGACCCGTCACCTATAGGACCTGGGAGCTCATTAAATCAATGCAAGATATTTTTGGTCAATTTGTAGAAAATTCCCGTTTCAGCGTCTTGTCCTATGTGTGCAGCCTTTGCAATTGTGTTTGGATTTGTAATTTATTTTCTAAAATCCAGGAGCAGGATTTGCAAGAAGACTGGACATGAAATCCTGAACTCATCCAAGAATCACATGCAGTTCGGATCATGGTTGTGCAGGTCTAAACTACACAAGATAAGAGCTTGCAGAGACAGGAGAGTTTGCACGATACCACACCACGCTGCATTCATCTTTTTTTCGACATATTTGCAAATAAATAATTGGCAAAAAACAAAACGTGATCCTACTAGATGAGCACGTCATCCCCACAAGAATCCAGCCGATTTGGCCCCGCGCTCGGAAACATCTCTCGGTCATCGCCTCCAATTCAAACAGGTTAATATCCCGTGTAGCTTCATTTCGGATTGGCTAAACTCCCCCAAAATCCATAACAATGCGGGCGCGGCGTTAGAATCCGAAGTTTTAAGGAGAAATCCACAAAATATATCCCCCGATCAGGAGAGACGGGCCGTCATTGTGAATCCGCGCACCACACTGAGTAAAAACGCACTCGCTTCCCATCCTTTATCCAATAATCCTTTTCATCACAGCAAAAACAAATCCAGCCCATATTTGTGCTCGTGTGTGTGTGTGTGTGCGTGTGTGTGTGTGTGTGCCAGTAAACTAAGAGGATTTTCAAAGAGGAGCAGAGGGTGTGTTTGGAAAACCCCGGGCCGCGCCATCTCCCCGCAGGACGCGACTCTTAAGGGTTAGCATCAAGAAGAAGCGCTTTCACTCGTACAAATTATTCATGTCGGAGAAAGCCTCCCTCGGACCACTTTAGTGTAGGAGAGGGCTAGTCCTAGTTTAGGCCCGGTTTAGTCCCCGGCTTGAGCTAGAGCATGTGTTCATACATATTACTATCGTGTCTGAGGAAAAATATCTTGATTATCTGATTGTTCGCGATGACTGGGAATTTCTCAAAACCTTTACAGTACAAAAAAATACAGAAAATCTTCTATAATAAGACTTTTCACGATTAATTCCGATTCATTGACTACATGAGGATTAATGCGATTATAAATATGAATTGAAATGAATCACTTTACTTTACACGGACACTTTTTCAGTTTTCCTGCTTCGGGACGAACAAAAACGATTTCACTGTCAAACTTGTTAAGCCGACTTATTTAAAAAGATTATTCTCCAAAGTGAATAAAACTGCTATTGTCTTTCAAGTGTTTGAAATGATCATACCTGTAAAAAAAAAAAATACAACCTCTAACAAAATGATGCTCAACTGCGATTAATTCATTACAAAGGCCATAATTAACTACTAATAATAACATAATTCCCTCTGATCCGTGCCTCATGAATTCACGAGTTACTAAAGAGTTCCTAAACAAATGGAGCTGATTCCAGTTTCACTTTCTACCGTGACTTAACAAACGCTGCTGGTTCTTTTGGGACTCTTCCTTCGGTAATGTTACGCAGTCATTAACCTACCCGTGAGCTTTGGTAAATTGTATTGTAATTGTAAAATCCGGTTAATCTCGACATCCCGACTCCCAACATCATTCATTCATACACAGGCAAGGCACAAAGCCAGATGTTTGGATGGTTTTAGTTCAGACTTTTCCTTTTCAGTTACATTTATTATATCAGTCGATGAAAATATCCATTGCTATTAGATTTTGGTCATAGTTTTACTCTTATTAACTACATTTTAGGTATCTTTAGTTACCATTATCTTTGTTTTATGTCTCAAGTTTAATTGTGTGGATGATCTTATGTCTTTAATGTTGTATACTGGTCTTTGTATTTTCTTGATCTGCCAGGGACTACAGATGGAAAGTATCCATTGGCTAATTCTGGCATATTTACATTTATATGTTCATTAATACCCTCATTGCCTCCAGTGTCTGCGTACTCTGGTGTATGAATGAGAGAGTGAATGGGCCCCCTATGAGAGACCAACAGGCCCGTTTGGAACCGTTTGGAACCATGAGGCCGTCCTTCCGTGGACCCACCACCTGCAGGAGGAGCCATAGGGGACTGGTGCAATGTGACTTGGGCAGCTTCAACAGCTGCCCCCACGACCCGGCAACGGACAAGTGGGAGAAAATGGATGGATGGATGTTCATTAATATGCATTGTCCCTTTAAATAAAGAAAGAAAAAAAGTTAGTTAGAGCATAGTTGTGGCCTTCTTACGTCATTTTAGTCTGATTCTAACCGGCCTTGGTTTAGTTCCGGTTTAGTCCGAGTTTAATCCTTGTGAAAGCCTCGTTCTTCTGGCTTGTAGCTCGTTTCGTTCTCTTTTTTGGAGACCGCACTTGCCAGTGTTATCGTCACAAACGCTTCGACTCTTCAAACATTGCAAACTATAAAAAAAAAATAAAGCGACGGAAATCCTGCTTCAGACGACTGAAAATGCCAAATCCCAATCCTCGGCTACGGTATATTCTTTTTTTTTTTCTGCTTTGTTTGTTGTTAAAAGAAATCGCCGGCCTCGGTCGTTCCTTGGCGAATGTGCCTCAGTATTTTTTGTGCTCGAAAGGCTTGTTTTTATTTACAACTTTTTCCAATTCCAATTTCTTGCCGCTCTCCACAAAACGCTCACGTTGGATATTGACAGACTGAACAGTTTTAAAGTGGACACATGGATGACTGTAGTTTAGAAGCGAGAACACTTTATCATTGAGAAGATTTTTTTCTTCCTATAGTGTGTTCAGGGCCCGACCGCCCGCCTGTGCATTAGGAACCCACTGGTTGTTTCTCATTCGCATTGATCCGCTGCGTCTCCTCCTTCACTGAATACGACCGCAGCTATTGACCCGCGCGCCGCCATCTTTGAAAACACTCATAGTAAACATTCAATCACTGTGTGCACGCCGCACCGTGACTGAAATACTACCGCCGCTTATTCGCCGGAGAGGGAGCGAGTAACTGTTTGGATGAGCTAATAATAGTGTCCTTTAAGGCGAGACGCTGCAGGTGAATAGGGGAAATAATTAAAATTACAGTTGCAGATCACTGATATGCACATTAGGAAAAAATATATTGTAAGTTTTCTGTCATTTAATGTATATAAAAAAAAAATGCCTATATTTTAAATAGTTATTTAAAGTGCATATGACACAATTTTTGCTAAAACATGATTATATTTAAGATTTTTGCTAAAGATTGTACCCAGCTTTCTTTAGTTTGGCCATTTTTGTGATGTTTATAGTTTCACTTCCCTATTGGACACCGACAGGAAGTGACGTAGGAGAAAGTAAAACATTTTAAACTGTTGCCATGCCGACCATGTTAAGCCAATGGGTCAAACTGCTCTGGAACTTTACCTTTATCTATGTCACTTCCTGTCAGCAGCTTAAAAATTCTAGTAAAAAACTTTCCTGCCCAACATCAGTGGTGCTTCACTGAAGTATAATTATGCTTTATAATTTATATTAGTTACATAGTTCTTCAGAGGGTTCTTTGGAGCTTGTTTAGTTTATTTATGAGTGGAAAAAAATCAGTAATTTACATTTGTCTTTGGGTTCAAAGCTCAATAAATCAGGCTGGGAATTAGACATTAAAACATCCCTCTGAAAAAAACCTTAAAAATCTTGTTAAATCCGAGCCTGTAAAGTTTGGGGTCTGCAGGAGCTACCAAAGTGGAGATGATGTTGATTTGTACATTTGCCCAGATGATAAACGAGGTAAATCAATTATTTTGTTGAGAAATGTGAAATCCATTGTTATAATACCAGACTGGCACTGACACTACATCTTCCACTGTGCAAAAAAGAAACGATATCGTGGAGCAAAACTGTGGAATGAGTATGGAGCGTTTATGACAACAGCGAAAAGAGCCTAAAAAATCTGTTGCTCACTAAATCATTGAGAAACAAAACTACAGTCCACAGTATTTTGGTTTTAAGTTCATGATTCAAATATTATACTATGTGATGATCTATTGATGACGTCGCAATGGACTTTTCACTGAAATGTTCTTGTTCTCTCTCAAACATGAGCTCTGTTATTTGTTTAGGGTGTCAATTTTTGTGAATGAATGCACAGGAGGAAAACAGCCGCTGTACTTCTGGACAACACATAACAAAATAAGCTGGGTATGTTTTGTCTTTTCTACACTGTGGCATTATCTCAACGTCGAATACTGCGTGACACTGCAATGAAACGACTTTGCAAATACAGGCGATGGCGTACGACTGAAAGTCCTATGTATTTTGTTGACTAATACCGGGCGGCGTGTTGAATGGGCCCGGACGGAGGCCAGCTGGCAGCGCCCCCGGCTCTGGGCACATGCTCCTGTCAGCAGAGCCCTCCTCCTCCTCTCGGCTGGACCAGTGTCAACAAACGGGCCTGTACTTCAGCGCTGACGGATACGCTGCCGGCCCGGCGGGGTGAACTCAGGTCTCGCGTGGGGTAGACGCCGGTTCACGACCTCGAATTATCCGCGTTTTCTCCAGTTACCTGCAATAATCATGGGTCCTTAGGCTAGAGAGTTTATCCATTTCAAGAACCCTATTTCCCTAAGATTATCACTACTCTGGCTTTTGTTCCATACTTCTCTTTTTTAATAGCCGTTATAAAATATTAACAGCTAAATCTGAAGCCAAGACGGCACGAGGCATTTAAAATAGGGACTCGGACATTACTTCTTGCTCGACCAGCTCTGACATTTAAGCCGGCATTGCATTACTGAAAGGCAACGCTGAGCAAGCGCTTCAACCCAAATACTCAACATGATGGATGCTTTCAAGTGAAATCCCGGGCTACGAGCTTCAAAATGAACAAGGCACGGCGACGTTTTCCTTGAGACTTGGCCTCTTCCGAAGGACTGGCCCAGCTCAAGGCACTTACGGGAAATGTGTATAGTCTGGCTTTGCTCCTTTTGTTTTGTCGCTGCACTCGCACAAAAGCTAGCATCTCGTCCCAAGACGCTTCAGCCTACATTATGACAATGCTTATCTACCCCCCGAGCGCTGAACTCCCCGCGCCAATTCGCGACCACTTTACACTCTGCAGGATAACTGGGGTGATTTTGGCTCCGGTGCTTTTTCAGTGGCTTTCTTTCTTTTCACTGGTAAAAAACTGTTACAAGCTGCAGTTATACCATGTTTTTGTTTTTAGATCGTCACAAAGAAGAAAGAAAAAAATCGATCATCTTAATTTTGCAACCTTAGCATCCATTCTCAATGTAATCTTTTTTATAATTGATTTCTTCAAACGAATTTTCAATTGAATTAAGGTTTTACAGTCTTTTAGCTCTTGGTCCAACTCACTCCGCACAATTAACCCCAACAAAAGAAACGCAATGCTGCTTTGCACTCGTTCTCACATGTGTTTTTTGAAAACGGTGACTTGAGCTTTTGCCGTTGCGGCGCCCAGACCTTGGAACAGTCTTGCCATGAGCTGTACTAAGTAACTTGTTTACCTTAATAAATCCTTTCCGTAGTCCTTCTGGGGGTAATACAAGTGTTAATGGGATGATTGGGGGGTCTTTCATCTCCCCTGGTGTCTCTGGCCAGAAAACCACCCTTGCAACTTCGCTACCACAGAGTAGGTGTCACCAATACACACTAATGGAATAACGAAGAAGAAGCTAACAGGCTAATGAGCAAAGCTAACTGCGGGCTAGCGTGACTTAAACAGTATTTACAGCCAAATTTTAGTAACAAAAATGATCTGCATTGTGTAAATGGATGTACAATATCCCTCTCTCTCTTTGTCTTTTCTGTCAGCGTAGTATTTACTCTCACGGACAATTAATGAGTCAAAAAACGCAACATGCTACGACACCTGCAGTGGCGCTTATGGCCTCTATGAGTTACTTAGTTCTGCTTTGAAACAGCTCAGTCTTTGAAAATGTTCAAACTCTTTTGAAGACCTATTCATTTGCACGGGTCTTTAACAGGCGCTGACCAGAATGTTTTGGTGGTTCTTGTTATTTCTATTGTTTATAGCCTTGATTGTAATTTCATCGTGTCCTCTTTAATTTGTTGCACTTTGTTTTCGCCTGTGTGTACAGCACTTTGGGCACCGCTTTAAATGTGCTTTATGAATACACCTGACCTTGACCAAAGCTCTCGATTCCCCAGTCAATCCAAGTTCCTCCTCTCAATACAATAACATGGGGATAAAGGGAGGAACTTGAACCAACTGTACGACAACGATCACACCCGTCTACACCACAGCTCTGTCACAGCCACTCGTTCAAGTTGACCGAGCCCCTACATTAACTTGTCTATGTGACTCCCCTTTATCAGGAAGCACATCCTTATCCCCTGGTTACTCCACTCGAGGCCCTTGTGGCTGAATTTGTGAGCTCCTTGTCAGCCGCATGTCCGATTGGGCATTGATGTGTCACTGGGAATCTCCTAATTGCCCGCTAACAAACCGTCAACCCTTATTCGGTCTTTCTTGCTAATTAATTCGCAACACGCCCCTCAGCAATACAGCTCTGCGGAACAACACTGCCGGACCCCGCAATCCTCTATTTGTTGCTCGCCTCTGTGCGCGGCGGTTTTGTTCATAAATGAAAGATAGCATTTTTAAAGTCGCCCTGGAAATGGTTGCTTTATATAGCGCTTTACGAGCCAGAGACAAACACGCTTTCGCTCTTAGGAGATGTTACACTCCAAAAGCCCACGATCGGACTCTGTTTCTATATATGGAGGTCAAGATCGAAATATTTGTTTATGGCATGTATTTTCGGTCAATCACACATAGTTTTATATATATATAGCCTTACGAGACATTAAAAATAGACCAAAAGGCCAAAACAAGCATTGACAAAATCGTGTTATTTCCCCTTCATACGTTTTTTTTTTTTATCAGCAATGTCAAACTCGAGCAAACAGACCTTCACTCACCAAAGCTAATTGAGGTCTCCGAGAAGTTTATCATTTAATTAGAAGAAAACAATTCCCCCACGCAGATCTTGATAGTGGAGCGAAAACAAATAGGTATAAAGTTCAACAGACAAATTTACAAGCACAGCCGCAGCGTATCTAAACAATAAAGCGGATTTACTGCCATTCATCCTGCAAACGATGCTGCTTCTCTTTACGGATGAAGACTGATGGAAGATCTATAAAAATTCATACTTTGTAACTTTTATCTAAAAATGATGCATGCTCTATTTGGCCATGAAGCTTTTTGTCACTCTTGTCACACATATTTCTTGCTAAAACTAAAACCCGGCCCAGGCAACAATGACAATCTCACACTCCATTTATCAGGTCTTGGGACTGGCAACAATAATAAGTATAAGTAGAGCAGGTGTTGGGTTAGAGCTGAGCCGCCACTGTGGGCCAACCTGAGCCGCATGTTTTTGGAGGTCGGGGAAACCGGAGTACCCGGAGGAAACGGGGCTGGCTGCCTTCAGCGCTCCTCTGAAACCGCGCCTCCTGGGTTTGTCCCCGTTTCAGAGCGTGGTGTCCTGCACTGGTCAGCCCCTCCACCTCCCGCCCCACCCTCCGCCTCTTCTTAGCTTTTAGAGCCTCACTGATCTGATCCAATCATATCAATGGCCGCTGCTTGCTCTGCTTTTTGACCGCGACGCTAGGGGCCGCCATTGCAGTACCTCCATGATATGTGGGCAGCAAAACAAGCTAGTTTCGTATTAGATAGCATTGCACTTTCCTCCCGTTTTAAGCAATGGTAAAGCCTGGTTTCAATTTTTGGTTTTACTTTCTACAGCTAGATATTCCTCCTGTGATAACGCTGGGACCGGCTGGTTTTCGTAAGATAAAAAAAATAAAAAATCTTATACTAATGAGGGCTGGACTTTGACTTGACAGGCCGTTAGCATTATAGAGCTAATGGCGTAGGCGCGGCTACGACCGAACTACGCCCCCCGCGAGAGCCGAGTCTACAGTGAAAATCCCGCCCTTATGCCCTTTTTAGGAACATGCTCCGTCACAGCAAGGTAGGAGAAGTCTGTAAATCCGCCATGATTTCCCCCTCAAAAGTATTTATTATGGCAAACGTGGAGGAGTGAGGAGACTGAGTCAATTGATATTATGTCTATGAGCCTTACACCCCTGCGCGGGCTCTGAGGTCAGTGGATCAGAATCTGCTGAAGGTTCCAAGCACTCATTTTCGGACCAGAGGAGACCGATCCTTCCAGACTGTTGCTCCTAGGCTTTGGAATGATCTTCCGCCCTCTTTGCGCTCAGGTGACTCTGTTGACACCTTCAAGAGCAAACTTAAGACTCATCTATTTGTTCAGGCTTTTAATTAGTTACTTTTGGGCTGCTATGGTTTTGTATTGTGTGTACTTTCTGATGTTTTTGAAATGTGCTCGGAGTCTTGCCTGGATACCTCCTTGTTGTCTCTTTTTTCTGTAGCGCCTCTTGTGACGCCTCCGCTGTGCTGCAGGTGTGGGGGGCTCTCGGTGCATCTTCAGTGTTTCAGAAGAAGACATTTGTAGGTCTCAAATGCAGAACCCCTTGAGGCCCTATCAATACAAATTAGCTCACGACACTGCTGTAAACCGCAAATGATTAGGCTTTCAAATTTCATTATTCCCAAGAGAAGACTTGTAGCTTGCACAGCACCCCCCCGTGCCTCCCATGCACTGGACAGATGCCAATAGCTAAATCAATTAAAAGCTTGCCATAAAAAGCCACACAATATTGCGAGTGAACAATAGCTGCCCGCTTCCTTTGCAGAGGGCCGGGCCTCTCATTGCTAAAGCCGTCATTCGCGACGGCGTTAAGGATTTTCTTGTCACTTCATTGTGTGGAGTAATGTACGGCGCTGAGGCCGGGCTGTAGCAGACGTGTTAGCTCCACGTCAATAAAGACAAAGTCAGCAGCATCAGTCACAGCTGTCCACTGCTCTCAAAAGTAAAGCCACAACGTAATGGGGTTCACAGCGGGCAAGGCCAAATACAAAATAGGGGTGAGGCGGGGAAGTTTTAGTGGAAAGAAAAAGTTATCACACAGCAGGGGTCTCCAGCCTGAAGCCCAAAGAGCTCTTTCATACATTAGCTTGATGTGTCAAAATTGATTACTGTATGGACTCATATCACAGTTAGAGTTGCATTTTAAGTTTGAAAAGGAAACTCATGTTCTTTCTTTGTGCTGAAATGTCTAGGTCAGCCGCTGTTTAGGATGTACTCCGCTTCTCATAGTCACTGGAGTATTCTCAAATACAGTTGTGCTCAAAAGTGAATGAAAAAAGAAAGTACCAAAAATGACCCTGATAAAAAGTTTACATACCCCCATTTTTACTACTGTGTATTTCCCCCTTTAACATCAATGACCCCTTGGAGTCTTTTGTGGTAGTTGTGGATGAGGTTCTTTATTTTTTTGGTAAAACGGCCCATTTTTTGGGGGCAAAAAGCCTCCAGTTCCTGTAAATTCCTATGTATGTGTATGGCAATACACAGTATTAAAAACAGGGGTATGTAAACTTTTGAACAGGGTCATTTTGGTACTTTCTTTTTTTATTATGATTTAAAAATAGCAAACTCAGTTGTTTCACCACAAATGGCTTCGCACAACCACCGACTAAGAGTGAAAAACAACATTTTGTGTTATTTTTTATATTAAAAAAATCTAAAATTCTGCCAGGGTGTGTAAACCTTTGAGCACAACTGTACTAACAGGGGCAGTGTATTGGGGTTCAGTAACAATATATATATTTATTTACATTATATGACCAAACGTTTATGGCCCAAAACAAGCAAAAACCTAAAGAGTAAGTACGTGTTTTCAATTCAAAGTGTTGGGTCAGTCTGGACACGTCCCTACAAAGTAACAAGACGCATCACTTTCTGAAACTACATCCACCGGAGTGGCAAATTGCAGGAGAAACGTAACCTTTTTGTAGATCAATGTAAGATTATGTCAGAAAATGTCAGAAAGTTTCAATGTGTTTGAATGAATCCCCAAACACCTGAAGAACCAAGCTTAAAATGTACTTTCCCTTTACATTCTTAATCTCTACACCGGTCTCAAGTGTCTTAATTGCCGCCTGAGCTCGAGACATCTACAAAAATGCAAACCACCTTTCATTTTTTTCTTTTGCTTTTGAGAGAACACAGCTGTGGACATTCACCCGGCTCACACACACACAAAAAAGAGCTTCTCCATTTGCAGAGATTATAGGCTACAGTGCCGGGAAAAAGCCAGTGTGTGCACATATGTGATCAAACCTTTATGTGTGCCGTGTGGGAGGAGGGCGAGCCACGACTGATCGGCGGCGTCTCGGGATTTGAAAGTGATGAACCGATACAGGTCGATAAGGAACACAATGGGAGGTCAGATAGGGCCCAGGTTCTTCATGTTTACTCGCATGTGGCTAATCCACGCAGCGACCTCTACATCATTTTGCATCTCGGGCGGTTCGTCTCTATTTTTGAACAACGCCGAACCCGGGCCTCGAAAACACCGCATTGATCCCGGGTGAATGTCACATGAAAAGTCAACGGCACTAAAGCCGGAGTGACTAAACAGTGGTGCTGTTAAGCCCCCCCGTAGCTTTTATTGAGCAGGGAAGAACAGCTCAGGGCAAAGGCTCTCGATGAGGGAAAGCTGCGAGAACAGACCTCAACACGCCGTCACACGGGAAATAATAATAAAAGCAGCTCGAACTGGGATCGATTAAATAAAATAAGAAAAACAACACACTCTTTCCTCATCAAACTTCTCTCGTAATGGGATTTAATATCAAAATGGAGGGACTGAATGCAGCTGATGGAGAGTTACGTGGGTAGTGGAGGGAATATGGTTAAAGCTGCATTATGCAACATTTTATATGAAGAAGAAAAATAATAGATATTTGTGTGTATTTGACCTTGTAGTGACCCGGCGGCTGTATGAGTGGTCAGCGTGGCGCCGTTACTTTCCATCACGGTGATGTCCAGGAGCAATTGTTTGGAAGGTTTTCACGGCTCACTGGAAAAACTACAAAACAATTGATCCTGGAGCGTTGTTGCGTGATCGAAGGTAACGGCGCCATGCTGACCACTCACACAGCCGCCGGGTCACTACAAGGTCAAATACACACAAATATCTATTATTTTTCTTCTTCTTCATATAAAATGTTGCATAATGCAGCTTTAACCATATTTCCTCCACTACCCACGTAACTCTCCATCAGCTGCAGTCCCTCCATTTTGATATTAAATCCCATTACGAGAGAATTTTGATGAGGAAAAGCAAAGTCAAATATGCATTAATATCAAAATTCTTATCCCCGTATAAAGTTGCATAATGCACCTTTAAGGTATACTTTATTGTTCGCCATAAGGAAATATGTTCTCTGCATTTGACCCATCCTCAATGCGTGTGTATTCATAAATAAGTATTTCTGGATATTTTACTTATATTTTAGGATTTATAATTGTTTTTAATGTATTTTATGAAGCTCCTCCAAATGAATTTCCATCAGGATTAATAGAGTTGTATCTTATCTGCCAGCGTAAGCCGATACTCGGGGACCCATCTCCAGATGTGGAGCCAGGCTAATGGTCAGAAACACCTGGCTGGAGGATTAACCTGTTGTTCATGTTTTTAGTGGTAGGGGGAAACCCTACACAGACACGGGGAGAACATGCAGGATCACTACCTGGACGGGGACCTTCTTGCTGTGAAGCACGAGCGCTAACTGTTGCGCTACTGTGACCGCTAAATGTCTTTTTTCCCCTGAGACATTTATCTAAGTCTCAATGAGACGCCTTTAGTAAGCTCCATTATCCTTAAGGTTAGGATTAAGTTTAGGGTTAGTTTGGATTAGTTTAAACTAGCGTTGTCCTGTGAAGGTGTCGTCATTTCCTGTGGAGAAAGTGGAGCTCCACTGATCACTTGAATCACATGAAATACTTTGTCCTTAGTGTGGAGTTTAGATGTCTCCCTTTGTTTTAGGGGGTTTCCTCTGAGTGCTTTCCCCCATTAATCTAGGAAGAAGGAAGAAGAAGAAAACTCCAAACATATGAAGACTGTATGTGTTTATATGTCTATATGTTAAACCCACTTAGTCTATTGTATCATTCACATATTTACTCCGCAGCCTGTTTTAGTTTTTCCTCCCAATTCTTCTGGTTGGTTGCCTTTCCCCCCTCCAAATACCCACAATGCTTTGCCTGCGTCCCTGCATTTGTTTTGAAATCAATTACAAACGTTACAGAGCGGCGCAGCTGTGACCGAACCGCCGCAGCTTGATACACGTCTCGATCTATTCGTTGCGTTCGAAAACACACAAATACGCGACATCTGCAGATACGCGCGTAGCATTCCGGGTGCTAAAAATAGCGCCCCGGCACCGAGCGCCGAATAAATAAGATCATACTCAGAGATATGATCTTTACAAAGAGCAGGAAGCGTGTATGTGCGGCGTCGTGTTTCAAACAAGATTCACCAGAGTGAGTTTTGTGGAAGACATATTGATAACTATGTAAAAGTAATGGGAGAAATCTTAAAAGGCTTTATGTTATAAAAAAACAGGAGGGGTTCTCAAAGTGTGTTTTGACGCTAAGTTTCGTAATATTTGAGTCCTTTCCTCTACATCTGCACCTCAAGTAAGTTTATGTGTATGTTATAGGGCAGGGATGATACGCTTTTGTCACGATACGATACGTAATGTTTATTCTAATGCGCTAAGTATCACGATTTGTCATTATAACGAACTGCAGTGTTTTACTCGGGATGAATAAGAAAGTAGAGATGCACCGATCCAGCCTTTTTGCTACCGATACTGAGGTTTTAAATATCTGCCGATATCCGATATTTACCGATACCGGGAGACTTTCTTAAAAGTGGCTTTCTCTGAGTGAAACATTTTATTGACTTTATTGATCCATTTTAAGACCAATAAAGTCATATTTTATTGTCCTGACGTTACAGATCAATTATCAATCATATCTATGGATAAACTCTTGATTAAACATTTAACAAGGATCACTGGACTTTTATACACTAAATATCGTCGGGTATAGACCCTTTAACTGTTTGTTAAACATCCCGGGGTTTAGCTGGAGGCGGGAAGCTCGATTCCTATCTATTTCCATTGTAGCTGTTGTCATAGTAACGATAAACAAATGTCTTACTGCTTTTGGAAATAACAGATAAACCTTGTTTTATCGTCTCAAATGTCTTTCCTCTTGTTCTGGCGCCTTAAGCCACAACAGGACCACATGTTTCAGTTGTAGTTTTACACTTAAAATCGCTAGTTTTAGTTTAATCTTATTTCTCTTGATCACTTCCTGCCTCCAGCTGATGTCACTGATGATGTCAGCATTTTAAAGGGTATATATGACAGGCTTTAGGTTACATTAATATACAACTCACATGAAGTCATCAGTTATTGTTTTAATTAAAATACAAACACTTGACTTCAGCAGTGGTGATTTTATTTTATTAGGCTTCTTTAGGCATTTCTCTCATAGTTTCTGACCCAGCCTTGATTAGATTTTGTTAGCATTAGCATGCTCCCGCTAGCTTTAGCATACTGACGCCAACAGCGGCGATCACAAATACATCTGCGGAAGGTAAAACTAACTCAGCGATTGCATACTTCTGAGCCTCAAAATAATACGCTGCCCATATTCATTTAGATTTAGGTGGTAAAAGTTGTGATTTTAAGGCGTTGAGAGCCAAAACTAGTATCGGATATTTGTAGCCAATACCCAATATCGTATTTTTCCAGTATCGGCTCTGATAATAGGATCTGTGCATCCCTATAAGAAAGCACAAGTTGAGCTTCAAAAAGTTATACATTCAATATTAATCAGTCTGACACGGAGGAAAACATTTCGAAAAGTGCAAATGTCAGAGGAGTTTTAAAAGTCTGGCTCTTTTTTGTTTGTTTAAACCAATCAGCACCAAACAAAACATGAAAACAGGCACACAATAAATTCACAAAGGCCAGCTGGATGGCAAGAGCTATTAAAGTAGTTCTCCTCTAAAAATCTCCGCTGATAGGGAATCCCGATCAAGATTCTGACAAAAGATCCCGAGATGAACGAGAGTACAATAAAGTACTGTTTAATTTCACATTTACTATATTGGTTTGCATTCAGTATCATGCAACAAATTGAGCTTCCGTTGACTTTCTCCATAACCCAAATTAAATAAATTGATCCAGTTACAACAACATAATGGCGTCAAACAGACCGAGACTCCTGACCTTTTGGAGCTTAAATAACCCACTAGATTTGGCCTGTGGGAGCGCGTATAGTAGTTCACAATGGGGGAAGCTCCAGTCTATTCTATGCTCATATCTGGGGCAGAACTAATAGCCTCTTTAGCAGCGGACCGACTGGGACCATCCATCTTGCCCCTGTCACACGGTTATCCAAGAGCCAGATTTTGAGCTTTAATAAGGTTTGGACTCCAGGAAGGCAGGGCTCGACAATTTGCTGATTGTTTTGGCAAATCAGGGAGCAAGGCAAATTAACTCTAATTTTAATTGATGCGGTGCATGGGCATTCACAAAAACTATTTTACTGTCTATGTAATTAAAATTCAATATTTAGCTAAATTGAATATGCAGACCTAGCCGAGGGAAAAGGAAGCTTGTAATGGGAATCCCGATTTTTCACTTTGAATTTTTTTATTTCCCTTTTCAATTTACCGTTTAATTTAGCACACACATAGAAAGTTTTGTCAAATTGGTTCCTTATGAATGTTTAGTCTCATTCTTGGATCTGAAAATTAGGCAGATAGTCCAGTAGAAGTGAAAAGCCTGGCCTTCGAAGTTAGCTGCTAGTTAGGTTAGCATGTAGCTAGCGTGAAGCTAACGTTAGCATTATGGTTAACATTCTCTGTTGTTTTTGTATTTATGGGTTGTTGAATCTCTCCGTTTTATTTCTGTTTATTCTTTGAATCTGTTTTATTCTTTTTTTTTTTCTTTGTTATGTACTTATTATGTACTAATTTAGAGGTGGAGCTAATTTGTATTGCATTTGTTTTATTGTGCATAGAGTCACTATCCAGTTAAGAAGCTTTTAGATTTGGGTAAAGCCGAACTGGAGGAAATGCGCTCGGTTCAGGTTAATGTGGTAGAAAATCCATCCATTGTAGCTATAGGAGCTATAGTTATAGGTGAAAAAGTTATTTCTTCCTCTGGCCATTTGTGGGGGTTCTCTATATGAGATTTTAAAGTGCTGCATGACTAAAAGCAAAACATCTAACCTTACAAGTAAACCCGAATTTAATTCCGTGTAATAAGGAAAAATAATGAAATATTGAAAGTATATTATACTTATTGGCCAGTGCCTCAAACCCCCCATAACCAGATCTGCGTTTTGGATCTTTTATTACTGTCATATTTCGGAGTGCTTTTGCCCGCAGTGAGACCAGCCAAACCGGAGAATTGCATAAAGTAAGTCCCGTCTCGAGCGGGCCATCAATAAATTATGAGGACATGAATTTTGAAGCTATTAAAGCGTGGTTATCTCCCGAAAATTTGCTTCAGAAACCGCCGTGTGAAACTTTTTTTTTTTAAGCTAACAAGAACCAAATCATGAATTAAACACTCTAACATTGTAAGTTTTATTTTTGATGGAGATGCCCTACATTACCATCTTCAACCACAACCACAAAAGGCGGATAGAGCAAGATATTTTTTAGGGCTAAAATGTTCAATTATTAAGAATATGTGGTTAAAAGGCATGTACAGTATGGGCTGTGAGCATTTTGCAAGAAAAAACATAGGAATAATGCACAGTTTTGGGGCCATAAGTGACGGCAAATGCAATTTTGTTTTATGTCACAAATTAAGCTCTTGCAAGAGTGTTTTACAATAAGAAAATCTGCATGCTAATAATGATAATCCCATCTACTTTAGTACTTACTGACTATACTTTCTCTATCATCACATGTAATTGAAAATCTTTTGAAAAACATGTTTGTACATCGATATATTACAAGGATTAAACTATATAATTGGAACTGTACAATCTATTGACAAATTATCATTATCGCAATATTAGGTGACACAATGTATCGTAAAATCACTGAGGTCGTCCATCTGACAGAGATTACACATTTTTAGCAAAGACAGGATTTACAAAACCCTAACTGGTAACTGGAAAATGTACATTAAAGTTCAGTTTTAGTCATTATTTCCCATATTTAACCTCTTATCCCCCGCTTGAACCGAGAATATTTCCTCCAGTTTGACTTTATCCAAATCTGGAAGCTTCAAAAAGGAAAAACAGCATCAGCATAGCGATGAAAATATGGATGAGAATGACAAGTGACAAAAAAGCCACAAGACGTGACAAAAAATCGCGACAAAAACTCAACAAAAAAGTGACAAAAATGTGGTGAAAACACGACAAAAAGTGACAAAAAGTGACAAAAAGTGACAAAAAGTGACGAAAACTTGACAAAAAAGCGATGAAAAAAATAGATGAAAAAGCAACAAAAAAGCCACACAAATTGACAAAAACTGGACAAAAAAAAGGGACAAAAACGTGCCATAAAAGCAATGAAAAAATTGACGAAAAAGCTAAAGTGACAATGTGGTGAAAACATGACAAAAAAGTGACAAAAAAGTGACAAAAACAAAAAAGCTATGAAAAAAATCGATGAAAAAGCAACAAAAAAGCCACAAGAAGTGACAAAACCTGGACCAAAAAGTGACAAAAACTGGACCAAAAAGTGACAAAAACATGGCAAAAAAGCACTGAAAAAATCAATGAAAAAGCTAAAAAATAAATAAAAAGAGACAAAAAATTACAAAAACTCAACAAAAAAGGGACGAAAAAGGGACGAAAACGTGACAAAAAAGCAATGAAAAGATCTATGAAAAAGTAACAAAAAAGCCACAAAACATGAAAAAAACTTACAAAAAATTACAAAAACTCAACAAAAAAGTGACAAAAACTCAATAAAAAACTTGACAAAAATGCAACAAAAAAGAGAACTGGAGAAAATCTGCTCGGTTCAGGTCGAGGTTAAGAGTTTAATTGGATTTTAGCTTTTTAACTCGTTAGTCTTATTTGACACAATTTGATGAAAAAACAAACTGCTTACAATGTTTAACTCTAATGTCCGGGGCTCTGTCGAAATGCTTTCGTAAAGATTCACAATAATATCGTTATCGCGTATCAAATTTCACTAGACAATGTTTAGTCATTCTGCACCTGAAAAACAGGTCAAAAGTTGAACCTTTAAAGTCAAGCATTTACTTAGCCAAGGCCGCCTCACTCCCACAATTCACTGCACACGGGTGGAGATTAAAAAGCCCTGATACAGCAATCAAAGCAACTTCTTCACCTCTTTACTGGAGATATTTCAATACTAAGTGTCGCTCAATGGCGCTCGAATGGCTTTTGCCTTCTCACCATAGGCCTCCATTAAGAATACATGAGATGCTAAAGTGCTAACCGCTCTCCTGAGAGGAAACACACTGCATGCCAGAGTCTATTAGCCCGATATCAATCCTACATAAAATGATATAAACGGAGCGTGATTGGGAAGTGACGGCATGTTTATTCAGATTTGGGAAGGATTAAACTGTTTTGAACTAATTTGACACTCGTAGTGCTTCATATCAGTGCATTATCTGGCCTCAAGTGGCGCTGATTGGAAATTATGACAGGAAAATGCACTAATCAAAGAATAATATCAGCTTTTTACAGGAAGTTGACACCACAGGGCGTTATCGGGGTGAATAGTGGCATGATTAGGAGTCTGAGCTGTGCTTTAGCGTCTTATATTTACCGGTACTTAGTGAAATGCATCGTTAAAGGTGTCCAGTCCACATGAGCTTATAAGACACAGAAAAGGAACAGTGGGCAGACGTCCAAATATATCAGACAAAGAGTGTCCTCTCACGTCGAAGCCAAGCACTTGACTAAAACGGAGCCAAATAAAATGGCCCATACTTCTGCCCTTCTTCACCTGACAGTGCAAACAAATGTACAGCAACACCAGACTGTTTACAAAATGACACGGCCAACATGCAAAAAAAGTAAAGCCAGTTGGTATATTATAAACCTATTAAAAACATTTACTTGTTTACAATAGGATAAAACCTCCAGCAAGTAACAGTCCTGAGTCTGACCAACAGGGGTGCAGAATAGATCCTGGTTTCAAAGGTGTGTAGAAATAATAATAATAATGCCTTGTTTTCCGCTTCAGAAGCCTGTATAACCAAGTTTCTAAAAGCATTATTCATTCACTCCATACTCTGTGGTGGTAAGCTACTGTCGCAACTGCCCTGGGGTAGACTGACAGAAGCGAGGAGACCAGTCTGTGCCATCAGCCAAGTTTGAGCACGCATAAAAAAGTATCTCAATTGTGTAATTGGATATTCAATATCCCTCTCTCCCTTTGTTTTTTCTGTCAGCGTCATAGACTGTATAAAGAATAGACAGCTCCCCCTCACTCCTCCCCATTTACCATAATGGCCACGCTCGAGGGGGAAATCATGGCGGATTTACAGGCTCCTCCTCTCCAGCTCTGACGAAGCATGTTCCTAAAAAGGGCATAAGGAAGGGATCTTGACTGTAGACCCGGCCCTGCTTGGCCCTCGCGGGGCGTGTAATGGGCGTGTATTTCTGTTGTAATCACGCCCATGGCCAGGCAGCGACGTAAACGGCCTGTTAATCAAAGTCAGGCCCTCATTAATTACGCAAGATTTCTAAAATTCTTATCTACGATAAAAACCCCGGTGCCCCATATTGTTTTTAACCCAGCGTAATCACAGGAGGAATATCTAGCTCTAGCCACTTCTAAACCATTAGGCACCGGGCATTAAAGTTGTTTTTAACGTGTCTAAAGTCCAATGCATTCCAATGGGGGAATAGCGGCCATATGGAGGTACTACAGCAAAGGTGGAGCAATGGCGGCCTCCAGTGTCGTAGTCAAAAAGCAGAGCAGTCAGCGGCCATTGGTCAGCGTAGTATTTACTCTCACGGACAATTCATGAGTAAAAACCGCATGACGGGGCACGAGTTGCTTAGTTCTGCTTTAACTTATTGGGTAGAAATGTGGGGCTCGACCTGTAAAGCGTGTGCACAGCCACTGTTCACTCTACAAGTAAGGGCTCTGAAAACAATATATAATATTAGATATAGAGATCCGTCAAACCTATTATTTATCAAATGTAAGTCACTAAAATGTTATGACATAGTTGATTATAAAATTAGTTTATGGAACGCACTTCAGAAACCAGTACAAGAGTCACATTAACGGTGGGAAATTGTCTGGAACTCGCTTGATGGAAATGGTAAATAATGTTGTTAAAAAGACTAAGAAAAACTGAACCAAGTGAAGGGCTTGTGGAGTAACAAGGGCAGATGTCATAAGAGTGGCGTTCCTCTTCTGCTCCTTTTAATAAATATGTCAAAAAAATATGAGCCCATTCATTTTTAATGCGAGCAGCTCCGCGCGGTAAAGCACACGCAGCTTTTTAACCCGACTACTTTAAAATTCCGCTCGGGCGTCCTGAGATCGCAGGTGAACGTCTGCAATCAGATAAGATAAGGCTGTGGCGCCGCTCCCCAAAGACGCCATGACTTGCACAAAACCAATAAGGGGGTTTACGGGTGGACGGTTCGCGAGACGGTTTGTGTGTTGCGACATACATGAGCCTGCAATTAAACATAACTGCGTGATCCGGTCCGGGTGCGTCACCCAAAAGAAAAGCGAAATCGGCGACAGTGACAGTCTCTCAAACTTGGGGAGTGAAAACATCCAATTAGGCTGATTTCTATTCTTGAAAACATATCGTCTGAAGCACTTCTAAAAAAAAAAAAAAAAAAAAAGAAGGAAAAAAAACGATTTCTCATGGCTGGCTGTACAATGGGACTTTGGCCCCGCGAAGTAGCAGCGCGCGTTGGCAATAAGCTGAAGGCAATTTGGCAACAGTTTGTGTAATCTGATACACAACACAAACACCGCCTGCTGGGAGAGAGTGCGGCCGCCAGATAACCGGCGCTCCGGAGCCAGAGATTGTGCACGATAGATAAACTTCCCATTACTACAGACGGATACGAGCGGGTGGATGTGGCCGGTTCATAACATGCAGCGCTGGGGAGTAGTAGTTGTAGTAACATCTGTGAGCCAAAGATGTATTACAGATGAGGAGTAGAAGTCGAGGCAACAGGAGGACGTGTATAGGACAGGGAAAGGATTTAAGAGAAATAGTGGTAAAAAAACAACATTGCTTTCTGCTTCAAGCTTGGCCGGAGGAGACTTGAATACATTGCTGCGATTTGACAAATGCGCTGGAAGAAGAAGAATGATCTTAAAATGATAGTCTGTAAGCAGGGCCGAATTTAAGTAAAATGGGCCCCGGGGCTAACGTTTTTTCAGGGCCCCCATATACTGTATGTCTGTCTGTCGGATTTCTCTCTCTACAATGAAAGGATAAATGAATGCATTTTTATTTTTTTTATTTGAACATGCAGAAGTAACTTCTTAAACATAGTACAAGTTTAAGAAACAACACATTTGTGAACAGTTTAACATCATGACCACAATTTGAGGTCCGTGAGAACCTTTACTACCGCCAGACTGGTGGGGGGACACATTTAAAAGGGGGGTCTGGAGGTCCTCCCCCTGAGTTTTTTATTTTACGTTAATGGTGCACTTTGGTGCATTTTAACAGACTAATACGCACATATTTTTTCCCAGTGTCAACTCAATGAAAATGGCTCAGACCTGGTTTAGAACTGGTTTAGTCTCGGGTACAAACTCATCTGAGAAAGCCTTACATGTGAGGGAGTCTGCAAAGAGAGAGGGAACTACTTTGACAACCCGCACTGAGCATGCATTTTTCTCCTCATGCCCGTGGGCCCTTCAACCTGCTGGGCCCCTGGGCTTAGCCCCTGTAAGCCCCTGCATACAAATTTAACTTGTCTGTAAGTTAAATTTGAAAATAAACAATCAAATTCCACCCCTCTTTAACCAGAAAGCCCTTCGTATGAGCCCTATTCGCACAGGGTTAATTACCAAGGGACCTCAGGTGAAAAGTAAATATTACTGACATCACGTTTCTATTCCCGTGCGAATCTACCATGTCAGTAAATGTTCCCCCGATGCTTTTTTTTTTAATTCTGCAAACTCCGAGGTCCTCAGGTGATACTAGTCCCGTGCGAATCCAGTTTGGCCCAGCATAATAAAACAACCTTTAACCGATATACTGTATTTACTGTATGTCCGCATTTAAGCTGTTGTATTATCTTACCATCATCATCAGCATTACTCCGACCTAAATACTGTTTTTTTTTATCCATATAATAAGTTGAAAAGAGACAAACTTGTATCATTTCAAGTAATATTTCAAATGCAAAAGTCAATTTGTCTGATTCTAAGTGGGATTTCTGCTTGTGCGATTGGCATTAGCTCGTTATTTATCTTATCTTAGACTAGCCCTAATTCAAGAGATGGCAAGCCGCTGTATCTCATGTAAGATGGTATTTTCCCCAGTGTGTGATGTAAACGCATTGGTATTTGGAAGAGACATCAATCCTATTACTTCGGACAATAAGACAAGGACAGCAAAACACTTTAGGTGCACTACTGTCTCCAGTTGTGTTGAGATTTATAGATCGCCATCAAAAGTTATGGATACGCAACTACTCAACCCCTAAAGTTTACGAAGCAAAGCATCCGGCAAACAGTTTCCAAATAACATTAGGAGGCTCATTAGTTCACGCTGGCCATCTGGACGATGACGACCCTGACGGCACCAGAGGCTGAAAATCACCGACACCTTTCCTTCCTGGTAGCACGTGGGCCACTGCAGACCCTCGGGCTCACTTCTACAACTTCTACTGCAACATATAGTCACAGTGATCCAATGTACGACCCATCACTTAACTCTCCCACTCCTTACGCGGGGGTCCAGATGTGGCGCATGTGTGCGGAGGTTTAAAAGATTTCCAGGAGCCATGTTGTGGGAGGCTTACGCAGAACCGACACCACGTGGCCACAACGTACGACGCTATTCTTGGGCTTTCGCTTCCTCCTCCAGTTTGTATATGTCCCATGCTGTTGCTATAAGCGCCATTCATTGTACTGGCATCACTTATTGAATACCGAGACATCGCTCAACCTCGCCAGAACTGCCTCAATCTAGAGGTCCATCCAACAACTTGACTCAATGACATGAAGCAACATCTATATTGAATGTAAACAGCCGATTTTAGCCATAAAGGTCGCCATAATAGATTAAAGTTTTGATGTAGTTTAAAGCAGTTGCAAGTGACAGTGATTATTATATCAATTAAGTTCAGTGTTGGGATTAATTCAGCTGTTTTAAAGTGAATCGAAGGTCTAGTCACACGTCGCGAGAACATGACCAAATCTCGTAAGGTTATGGAACATTTTGACCCCAGCCGTATCGTCTCTCTCAGCAGAGCACAAACTTCCACGACATCAAGATCGCAGATAGGGGGTAAGTGATCTGTGTACTATGTGTGTGCGAAGCAATACGGGCACGTGCGGCGTCAACCGTGAACGTTATGAAATAATGCGTCAGCCATAATCCCACGCAACAAGATAAAAGACCCTTCTCGATATGTACCGGTTGGTCAGAGAGCGTGTTATTGCCTGGGAACCAAATCTAAACACGTGATGTAAAAAGTCATGTTGAACAAAAGCTACACTTTTAACTACAGATACAGTGACTTCCGACATTGCATTAAAAGTCTTGCTGCTGACACGCACGTCTGTGGCATTACGCGGACACCTGCATGAACATTACGCAAACCACAAACTCACCTGGACAACCTCGGCATCTTGGAGAAGCCAAACATTTCCACGCGACAGTCCCGTGTGTGCGCGCGCGCGCGTAATGTCCGACCCGATCCCAATTAGAAGAAAAAAAAAAGAAAAAAAAAACAATCCCGCTTTCTTTCAACCCGGATCCATATCAGTGATCAATAAAATCCCACGTGCAATTCCCGGATTGCGCTGCCGGCCATGAGGGGAGAGGGTGTGGGGCGGGGAAGGGGGGCTGGGGCGGGATTTTTTAAAAACGGCAAGTGTCGGCAGTGTCCCGTTTGGAGATGCGAGAATCCTTTAGCGCTGTGATGGGCTGCGTGTTGGAGGCGACTCGCCGGGATGAGAGGAGAGGGAGAGAGCGCGCGCGAGAGAGAGAGAGAGAGAGAGAGAGAGAGAGGAGGGGAGGGGACAATATAGATGACAGCTGCTCCCTGGTTGTGGCTTTGTACCGTCGCCGGATAAAGGACGCGCGTATAGTCTCCACCGAGGGGGGGTAAGGAGAGGGAAGAAGGAGTTAGCAACCAGAATGAAGGATGGGGGCTCGGACCAACGGGGGCGTGAAAGTGCTTGGCTGGAGAGGACTAGAGTAGCATCCACGAATAAGGGGGAAGGGGGGGGGGGGGGGGGGGGGGGGGGGCGGGGAAGGCTGACGGTGCAGTTTGGAGAGCACGGGACATGGGGTTTGTACAGTGTAAACAGGATTAGTGTGCATGTTAGAGAGATATGGATAAAGGGGCTAATATCACAAGCGCGTGCTTCGAAATGCAATAAAGTTTGTCCTTCAACCATCCCCCAACAATACATCCTATGGAGAGTGACAGGGGGGGAGGGGGGGGGGGGGGGGGGATAGAAGCTGGGAGATATGACTCCTTACCACAATTACCGATGCTGCGTCCGAGTCGAACGATCTACAACATAATGGCGGCAGATGAAGTAAAGTTTTATAAATCGCTTGTCACCGATAAAAAAAAATCACAAAATGCTGTATTTGACTGGAGGCCAACGGGGTATTGAGCTAACGCTGGTGTCCGGGTTGTACCTGTCAAAGGCCCGGCGGCCGAGTGCTACTGCCTGTTGTACTGAAGTGGAATATAAACAGTGAGTACACGCAGGGCTCCAAGAAGCTCCATGATACTTGCAACAGGATGATGGAAAACAGTCTGAACTAAACTACTACTACTACTACAACTACTACTACTACTGCAAATACAACTGTTGCATCTTTAATAATAATGCGATAAAGGGACGGGACCTTTCTGTGTGGAGTTTGTATGTGTAGGTTTCCTCCTACCACTAAAAACATGTACAACAGGCCAGGATGAATGAGTGTGTTTGAGAGTGCGCATGGGGGACGGCGGATGGAAATTAGCCCAATGTTACAATCTGGTGTGGCGTGTTTACATGTATGAGTCCCATGTATGTTTATTAACATGCACTGTCCCGACCAAATAAACAAAACAAATAAACTACACCTTAATTAGCCTTAATAAATGATCAACTAACACTTAATGCCTAACTCATAATGAAAAATTCTCCACATACTTCACATTGTTCAAGTAGTTATTGTTAGTCACACTTAAATAATGAATTGCTCATGATTAATTGTTAACTCATCATTTATTAAGGCTAAATCAGGTGTCGTTATTATAAAGTGTTACCAAAGTTATTAAATGAAGGTTTAAAGAAAAGAGGTTAGTTCTTCTGTAACAAATACCACTTTCTGAAATTCAAACCTAATAAATGGTCTAATGTGATCAGGTCCACTTCTTCTGTGACTAAGTACTTCCACGTTACAAGAAAATCTATATGAATCTATATTCATACTCAAACATCTTCTACCTTTTTCTTAGTGCAATGTTCAGTTTAAATTGAACAAACCTTTGACTTTGCTCCGTACTTAATAAAGTCGTCATGTTTTTTTATTTGTATTCAAGTGCACAGATGGAGCTCTCTATCCGCCCCGACGCCACCGGGGCCAAGGATAAACCCTCCCTGACCCCGACCACTCAACAAACTGCATTAATTGGAAACAAAATGGCGGACGCGCTATTGTCAAACCTTTGCAAATTAGTCGACTGAGACGGACACGGCTGTATAATTGGGCGATTAATTATACGAAGGGTACACAGCAGTTGGTCGATTGCTAAAATAATGGCATGACTCAGTGTTTCCAAGCCCAGAAAGACAACAATCAAGACGAGAGGTCGTAAATCTACCGTTTGCGACAACTCCAAGTCTGGATGAATGGCCAAATGTGCGGCGACATACGAAAAAGCCTATACACAGTATCCAGGCAATAATATGGCCGTCTCTGCCGTTAATGAAAAAAGGATAAAAGCGGCCCCATCCCTCTCTGGCCCGCGCACTTCCCCGAACGAACAAAAAGTCTAATAATATTTCCGCTTTGCATTGGCTGGCTTCGGCTGTCACGGCGGGACGGCAGCGCTAACCCAAATGTGAAATGAGGGAGATGGACTCGAACGCCACGATATTGAAGATTTCATACGGAGTTATTCTGACACCGTTTGAGAGCGCGCGAGTGTCTCCTCGGGAGCGGGGTCGTAATGCATATTTGATTACCCGGAAAGTTTGGCGAGAAGTTTGAGAGCGGCCCGGAAAGTTTTTTACTGGTGTATTACACGCACTTGGGGACAATTTAGGTGCACTTAGTATTAAAGAAGGAACATGGGGGGGGGGGGGGGGGGAGTATATCGATAGGTAACAAAAATGTGAATATGCAAATAACTCAATGAAGAGAGACTTGAATGGATTGATGATTATGTAATGCGTTTCTGTGGCATCAGTTATTTTGGCATCATATAAGACGAGCTAAATTAGTATAGATCAGCTTAATTTCATTGTCATTTCATTGTCTCTGTAAAACAGCAGAGGAGAGTAAAAAAAATCTGATTCCGATGAACATGTCATGCAAAATAACTTAATGTATATATTTGGAAAAAGACACACATTTGACAATAAATTATAGCGGGCTGGAGTCAATAGACATGCTTCTGAATACATGTTGCTACATATTTATGCTGATACACTGCCTGACCACTCCTGGAACCGCCCCCTTAACGTGGTGGAGGGGTTTGAGCGCCCGAATGATCCTGGGGGCTCTGTTGTCGGGGGCTTCGTGCCCCTGGTAGGGTCTCCCAGGGCAAACAGGTCCTAGGTGACGGGCCCGGGTAGAACCATGAGGCCGTCCTTCTGTGGACGCACCACCTGCAGGGGGCGCCATAGGGGCTGGTGCAATGTGTTTTGGGCAGCTCCAACAGCTGCCCCCACGACCCGGCAACGGACAAGTGGAAGAAAATAGAAGAATGGACTGCCTGACCAAACAAAAAGTGGCATTGTTTCAAAAATGTCAGTGTCAAAAGATCCAAAGTTGCATTCATTCTTCACCAAGATCCTGTATTGATGATTGATCAAGCAATCAGTCAATAAATCTTCATTTATAAATCGCTTTTCATACACAAGTGCGTCGGAAAGTGCTTTACATTTAAAAAGACATTAAAAACATTCTCGCCCGTCAAACCCTGCCGCGCAATGATGGGAGAGTGTGACCACAGTACAAAGCATTATACAGCACATGCCAAAGATTCTCAATGGGGTTAAGGTGGCCCACTCTTTCACAAGGTGAGCCCCAGGAAACCTGACCCGTCATCTTGGAATATGCCGGTGCCAACAGGGAAGAAGAAATCCAGTGATGGAATAACCTGGATGTTCAGGTCGTCAGCTGATCCCAGTCTTTGGGCACATGGTGTTTTTGAACCTAGACTTGACCAACTACGGCCACCACAGATGTGAAAACTAGATATACTGAAATATCTGTAAACTTCTACTTTGGTCCAAAACAAAAAAAACGACATATTTGTTTATATTCTTTGTAGTAAAGATAATATCTGTCGCCAACTGCTGCATTTAGGAGAAATCCCTGGCACTTCCCAATCTACGCCAAGTCTCCCGCACTAAAACAAAGCACGCCGCTCTCCTTTGTCCCATTTCACAAGCTACAAAGCCCGGCGCGTGTTTTTGAGCGAGCGATAAATGAGAATTCCCGCGTTACGGCGGCGGCCCCCTCTCCGGTCTCCGTGCGGCGGCGGTTTCATCAGGCAGAGTTTGATGCAAGAAGCCGCTTTGATGACCCCGGTCCTCCCCAAGGCTGAGAGCGGCACCGACGCTTCAAAGCGCCGCGACTCAAAATTTTGGGTCCACAATTAATGTCCCTTTATCTTTCACTGTATCCAATTTCCCGTCAGGAGGCCACGTATTGGATCTAGAACGTTTGGCTATATTGGTTAAAAACATCAATTCAGATCATTCATTTTACTTTGGGGGGCTACATTTTCTGCAATCTGACGCATTTCGGGTGCAACGTTCTCAAACCATCATTTTCAAAGCTTTTTCTCAAAATGTATGGACAACAAAGTAAGTAAATATAAAAAGAATTTACTCATATTCCCGAGAGTTGGACTTCGTGACCTCTGCCGGCGCAGCCCTGAAATATTTAATCGCCTGAAAGTGATGGAACCATTAAAATGGCTTCCTCACTGCGAGCGACGCTGAAAAATGTACAAGGTATGTTTTTGGGGCAGATATTTAAGATTATAGTCTATTTAATTAAAAATATCAGCTAAAAAACTTTAATCTCTCCTCAAATGAAGTGGCGGTAAAGTTGGACTTCGTACGAGTTGCCAGACTCTGTCCCTAAACTCTATCTCTCCTTCAATAAACTCCCAAGTCTTAGATAAGGCAACAATGAATCTAGGGGTCCACATTGGGCCCCTTTCGCAGTAAATCAAGCATTAGCCGATTGAAGGTTGACGATACTGTGTCTTCTCTGTCCCGTGTCTCCTTGTTGAACAGCTGGACAGGGGGACATCGAGACCTTACTTTTATCTCTCGCCGTCTGATTTTGTCTCGGGGAGAGAAAAAAAACTTCTACTCCGCGTTACAGTGGGGACAGGAGGCGGCAGTCCTTGTCCCGTAGCGATAAGAGGAGGGGAGAGGGTCTAATGAATAACAATACAGCCCCAAGGTTACCCCCATTCCTACAATAGAGATACAACATTGGTATTCCAGGAGTCTAGGCCTTTCCAATATGGCCGACAAATACTAGACTTTATCATCGTTGTGCGTCTGTGTCAAGTTATTACCTGTCTAAATTTAATAAGCGGCGGATAGCATCGTCGTCGAAGGCTGCGATGGGGATTCAGCAGCGAGTCACAACAGTGGGGAGAGAGTGAATCCAAGTCTGTGTTAGTCAATTGATGGATGGGTTCACACTTTACTCAATGCTGTGTCGTGTTGTGTCTACAGGAGAGACATTATTACTGGTGATTCAGTTTTATCTAGGCTTGGATTCGCTGTTGCTGTGCTCCTTGTGTGGTTCAGTATTTTTCTTTTACCGCAGAGAGTCCTTAATGGCTATAAAGGAGCATTTGAGACGCCAACAAATCCACATATTTGCTCTTCTGAAACACTAAAGAGGCACTAAGAGTCCCACTAAGAGAACAGTGGAGGTGCTGCGGGAAACAAAAACGGGACCCAAACGAGGAGGTATCCGCGGCGAGACTCGCAGCTAAGCCACGTGGTGGTGGGAAGGAGCGCAGTATTGTAAGCTGATAGCTTCATCGGGAGTCCATTTTGTTCCCCGTGTAACATCATGAAGGATGTCGAGCCGTGAGACCTGATTGTCTGGAACTGAACTTGTCCAGAGATGGTACGTTCTCCCCGTGTCTGGCCTAGGTTTCCTCCGGGTGCTCGGGTTTCCCCTACGATCTACGCAATTGTGTTGTACAACTGTATAATGACATTACAGTTCTTCTCCTTCAATTAGAAATAGAATCCAATATGCACTATATTGCCTAAAGTATTTGCACACCCATCCAAATAATTTAAATCAGGTGTTCCAATAACTTTCATGGGTACAAGTGAATAAAATCAAGATAGGACTTTGTAAAAGAGATTGTAATTATCAATGTTTTATTTTTTACTTGGTTAAATAAAGGTTAAATATTGATGAAGGTTCTTGAGTCATCTTCTGTCCTCTGTGGTTGAAGTGTCCAATCCGAAAGGCTTTCGTCAGCAAACTAAAGTTCAGCCCGCCGACCAGATACAGACCACAGGGAGGAGTTCAGCTTGGCTCAGTCCCTCCCCTCTGAACTGAAGATGGACAACTCCTGTACGAAGTAAAAAGTCGGTGACATTGACTCAGCCACAAAGAGGTAGACCATGTAAAATGACCGAGCGGGGTCAGCGGACTTCCAGACTTCACGTGGCCTTCAGATTAGAGAGCTTCGTGGAATGGGTTTTCAAGGCCGAGCAGCTGCATCCAAGCCGGTCCCCACAGGCGCTGCTCTGCGGTCACTCACTTGCTCCTGACGAGCGGCACTATAGTAGCCTTGAAGGATGGGTCAGATGCAGAGGACAGATTTCCCTGTGGGGATGGATAAAGTATATGCCATCGCTCCTGAAGCGGAAGATGCAGAAAATCAGTGAAAATGCAACGTCCCGTGAATGCTTTGCCCCAGTACTAGCCGCTCTCGGGGCATGGATCAGGCCGGACGCCACTCTGGCCACGCGCACACAGCGACAGGTCCAAAAACAATGAGATCATAGAAATTCATTCCCTTTTAATCCAAGCACAATCTCGGTCTCTCTCCGCTCCTTATGACACGAGCCTAATCTGATTGGACGGACGGGACAAGGGTGCGGGAGGGGGGGGCAGTGAGGAAAAAGCAGAATTAAACTAGATTTAGGAGGAATGAGAGGAAAGAGTGCGACGGGCGTGAACAGGCAAACGGACCATGGACATTTGAAACAGTGAGGGCTGCGTGATTTCAGGAAAAACAACAAATTGCCTTCTTTCCGTCAAGCCTTTTGATTTGATTTTATGTTTTCAAATCAAGATTCAGTTCACAGAGCACGTCATAAACACGTCAAGGAGCATTAACATTGGAGAGAAGACCGCAATATGAATCAACGTTTCAGAATAAATGAGATGTTTATCAGATGCAATCTAGTAAATACATGGATCCATTGATCAAATGCTATTAGCTATCCACACAGTCTTTGACATTTAATTAGTTCAGAGTTCTTTTTTTCAATCCATATCTGTCTATGGAACGCCAATGCAACCATGAGTGTGTTTTGCATAAGCAACAAGTATTAAGAGGATAAATTCATTTGCTGTAATCAAAACTGCAATTAGCAAAACGCAGAGGCGGATTTAGTTGCATAGTTAATGCAGTCTGGCAACAGTGAAATAATCTCCCTTGAGATTCATTGTAGTGTTAAACATCCTGTGGTTTAGACTCGAGATTTTGGACCATTTTCAGAAAGTCGCAAGATCTTTCCAGGTACACATTTCTTTTTTTTTTCTCCATATACATTTTCATTGATTTTTTTACAGTTAAAATCACATTTCTCACTCACACACTTCCTGCATTCACTCGCGCACACATCCAGCCAGCCACGAGGAGAGAGGCGCCATCTAACTTCCACAACTCAACGCTCAATGGCACACCCACTGTTGGAGATCATACCCGGATGCTGTGGGCTAATATTATGTCCGACCAGCCTGCACTGGCTCAGGATCAACAGACGATCCAGACCACGGCAAGTTGGATGAGGAGCCCTCCACTGCTCACACTGAAATGCATTCAGGCGCGAGAAAGACACAATCTCTCCTCTCCCCTTTCTCCCCTGTGCCCGCGAGGCAGTGGGATAAATACGGCTCTCCGGCCTGTGAAAGCATTAAAGGTTGTGACGAAAACGTGTGCGGCTGCAACGCGATGAGCTTTGATAAGAAAAAATAAAATAAATAGCGCGAGATGAGGGGAAAGGGAGAGAGCGGACAGAAAGACGTTGGAGCTGCGCGTAACGCATTCAGCTGCACGAGGCTGCGCTGATTCTGTCTGTAATGAAACCAAAGGGTCCAAAGGGTTTGTAGAAAGACTTTGGCGCGTGGACAGGCCAAAGAGACATAGGAGAAAATGCTTCTTCTTTTTTTCCCTTCCCCATTTTTCAGCGGCCCGGTAGACCACTGCTCTAGTCGGCCCACAGTGGCGGTGCGGCTCAGTCGCAGCGGCTCAGAACTAACACCTGAACACAATTTCGTTGTACGGTTTTACAATGACAAAATAAAGTACTAACTTACTTGCCATTTTCTCAATGAGCTTCATAAGGTCGTCCCTGAAATGGTTTAACAGCCTGTGAAGTGATTTCTGGGACCACATTGTGAAGCCAATTGAGAAAATGCCAAAAGTGCAAAGCAGTAATCAAAGCATGTGTTCATTCATATTTACGCCTTCAACAAGAATAGAATGAGGGAAAAAAAACTATTAATGAAAAAAGGCGTTTCCAAACTTCTGACCGGGACTCTATATAACAAATGAAATTCATATATAGGTCACGGCTTGTCATTCCGGTATTACGGTGGGACCCGACACTGTACCACCGTCACAAACAAATTAAATTCTTTGCGTCTTCTCACCAACGATCGCAAGTCTAATCACAATTGCAATGTTCATCATCATAAGTTAACTTCCTGTAACTAACTGTGTAGAATGGTGTGGAAAGCGCTGAGGACTAATAATGTGCAATCTCCAAAGGGCTCCTGGGGCTGAAGTTACTGGGCGCCGGTCCCAAACAATGAAAGTGAGAAGAGGAAATGCCTTGGGCAAAAAGTAGAGGCAATAAATAACAAGACAGGCCGCACTGTACTCTGGGTCCGTGGTGCACTAAAAAACAAATTCAACTTTTTTCATACAGTTTGGAAGTGCTGTTGTTGATAAGTCGCATATTTTAACTTAAAAAAAAAAAAAATCACAATTGATGAGTGAGAACTGCTCAAGCCACCCACCGTTTTTTGGTTGGATTTGTTGTATAATTGGAACAAATATGGGTGGGAGTCAATAATCTTTCCACATAATGTAATTTTTGTAGAATTTTTTTTTGCTTAGTGCATTTTTTTTTTCCCCCACATCAAATTATTTCTGTTTTGTGCCATATTCACAGTGGAGCGTGAGTTGAGGCTCGATCTAGATAAATAAATACATGGTATATACAGCAAGTAATGGCCAAATACTACATGTAAATGCCGCAAAGGCAGAAGGAACATTTGCAAACATTTCATCGAGCAGAGGAGAGAAAATTGGACAAAACTGGCAACTTTTGAGCTAAAAAAATGTGGTCGATTTCAGCCAAAACTGCAACTGAATACGTTTTAGGCCAAAATGTTGGTGTTTTCGATGAATTCACACAGTCAAAATTGTTGAGCGATGTCATAATTTAATCCAATTTAACGCTTTTTAATGCGCCGCGAAAATCCTTGTCAAAAGTCTAAACTACAGAGTAAGGTTTTTTCCGACCCAATATCGAGAGCAAAGACAATTGAGCCGGGCCTATTCCATTCCCTTTATAAAACCACATACATTATCCAACTCCTAAACAGGCAAACTCCACAGTCAATACAAGCTTATGCGCCGTGAGATTACTACAGCGATGGATATTAAGACGTGATCCTCTATGAAAAAGTACTTTGGTTTTGAAAAGCCACCGGCGCACGCTGCTAGCATTTAGTCATTAGCGGCTTTAGCACATTAGCTCGCGGGACATTTACTAAAGTCTATTTGCGAAACAAGGATTTGGACCGCAAATCCCCATTTAGCGCAACACGTTGGACTAATACAGTAAATTAGATGGCGGGCGCGTGGGATTAAAGCGCTTTCCCATTGATAAAAACAGAGTATGTTATGACTCCAGATAAATGGGTGTAGTCGATGCCATTGGTGTTTTAGCCAAGCGAAGCTAATGAGAAGGTTCGGCGGGAAAGAAATGGCATTCAGGCCATTACACAATGGTGGAGAGAGAAGGTAATTTAGTGGAGTGAAGTTTAAAGGCTCAAACTTGAACAACTGGATACACTAATTGTAAAGTGCATATGACAGGTTTTGATGCTTTAAGAAAAGTTATTTTTATTCAAACTTTTAACAGGAAGTGACATAGATCAAGGTAAAGTTCCATACCTCACATTCTAAAGAGCCTACGTATAGTTTAAAATTGAGGTGGAGGGCAGCTGAAAATGTCATGGCGGTAACTATGGTTACTGTCAAAATGCAGATTTCTAGTCTTAGTTTATTGCTAATTTCTCTGTAATTCTTGGGCCAATTCACATGAAATAGAATTCTACAAGATGAAAGCAACCTATTGATATGACATGGCTGGCACGGCAACAGTTTAAAATCGTTTGCCTTTATCTGTGTCACTTCCTGTCAGTGTCCGATAAGGAAGTGAAACTATAAACATAAAAAATATATATATATATTTTTCTTCTTTTGAGCAAAATCTTAAATATAATTGTGTTAACTTTGTTAAATTGTCTTCTGTGGACCCACCACCTGCAGGAGGAGCCAGGGGGGCTGGTGCGATGTGATGTGGGCAGCTCCAACGGCTGCCCCCACGACCCGGCAACGGACACGTGGAAGAAAATGGATGGATGGATGTTAAATTGTATTTAATGTGTCATATGCACTTTAATGCTACCAGTTCTCGAACGTTGTTTAACCTGTTATCTGCCATTATAGGCAGGGTTTGAGTTAGGGTTAGCAATTCTCAAAGTGTAGGGTGAGCTTACGGCCTAAGATCAGTGTGAGTGAAACACAACTTGCATCACATTTGTCGTTTCTAACCCTAAGTCCCTGTTCAGGGGCGACTGCAAGTAACAGGTCAGTTAAAAAAAATGGAATTGGTACAAAACTTTACACAATAAAGAACTAAATAAGGAGATTCCGACTAACCCAAAGAGACCACTGCTAAGGCACTACTCCGATCTCGTAATGGGAGAAATGTGTCCAGAGCTCGGAGGGAAACTCACATCTTACAGCAATGGACCCAAATAATTCTGTTGTCATGCAAGTCAATAAAAAATTACCTTAATTGCAATAAAAGGGGACTTTAAGCAATTGGATATTTGCCCTTTTTTGTTGATGAATCATTTGGCATTTCCCAAAAAGCAATCTCAAGATGAAATTACAGACGGAAGGGAGAAAAAGCACTCGCAATCTCAATTAAAAGTAACCGCAAAAGTACTCTGAAGTATCCACGATTGATCTTAAAAGTATCTATGTTCATAAACTACCAAGTCTCTCCGTGCAAAACAAAGCAAGCATTAGAGAAACATCAAAACCGGAGTATAAAAATCCCATCATCCCTGTGCCTCGGCTGATTCAACAATGCAAATATTTGGACTTGGATCATTATTTGGCCAAAGCAGAAACAGCAGGTGCGGAGATTTGAACTAAAATCACTAAAGAGAGTCCAGCTAGATTTTTTTTATTTCTGTTTCGGACCACGCGCTTCCCAGACACTGACCTCTTCATCTTGCGGCTTTTAAATCCTCCAACAGTGATGCAGCGATCTGGCACTCGGTCAACCCCTTTGGCCTGACCTGAAAGGCAGCAGGGGCGCTGTAATGTAAAATCTGTTTGAAGAAAATACTCGCAGTAATGAGCGAATAGAACAGCTAATGGGCAAGAAGATTCAAGACTCAGACATAATTTTGATCCTTTGTTTGCGCTTTACACGGCAATAAAGCTAACTGAGCTGAATCGGGAATTGCAAATGCTGCCACCCATCCATCTACTTCCGCTTTACGTGGCTACAGTTCATGGAGGCAGCATTCGGAGCAGAGTTGCCCAGACATCCGTATCCACACACACCTCCGCCATCTTTTACAAGGGGATCCCAAGGTGTTGCCAGGTCAGCCAAAACAAATAGGGCCCGATCTTGCGTTTCTAAATCCAGACTGAGAGACGAGACTTTTGCCTGGCTGTCTGCCCTCTGATCCTCTGAAATGGTGCAGCGCCTCCTGGGTTTGTCCCTGTTTCAGAGCGTGGTGTCCTGCACTGGTCAGCTCCACCTCCTCCTTCCTCCTGCAGCTCCCTCCGATTCACAACAGTCTTTCACCATCTCTCGTTTGTCTTTTTTTGTTTCCTGTAGCTCCTCTTGTGATGCCTCGACTGTGCTGCAGCTGTGGGGGCTCTCGGTGCCTCTTCAGTGTCTCAGGAGAAGAAATGTGTAGGTCTCAAATGGGTTTAGCTGATAAGCTAGCATTTTGTTTACCTTTAAAAAGCTGCTTTCTTCAGGACCATTTTAGACTCTCAAAGTAAACAAATCCACCAAACCTGTTTAAGCGTTTGCTATAAGTCCAATGCAACAGCTAAAGCTCGCAAAGTGCATGTTTAATGCCATTTTGAAAGTCAGTCACTGTAAGCCTGGTCATGTACATGTACAGGAGCCGCGTCATGGATTAGAAGCCCATATGATAATTATCCAGAGTATACAAACCATCTGTCTCAGCGGCTTATATTAAAACAATTACGAGGCTCAAATCCCCCTTTCTATATCGCCGTGTTTAGTATGGGATACATTGAATGAACACACGTTTTGTAGCCGGCTTGTTGTTAAAATCTCCTCAATCCATGATGTAATCTCCAAGTGTGCAGTAATTACGAGGGTTTTTCCGATGCTCAGAGCCACCACCTCCTCTGCGCCGTCTTACATAATCGAAAGCTCACGTGCAGTCGCCTCAGATCAACAATATGGCCGGACTAAAGCCGCAAGAAATCAGATGGTGTGAGACGAGAACGAGTGGGGTATTGGAGGCGATTGAAGTGGGATTTCTGTAGTCGGGCAAAAAAAAATCAATAGAAACAAGGAACAATTGAACTAAATTGGAGGGAATCATGGAAATAACTAACCTTCTGCACATGTTTAAGTTACCATGTGCTTTTGTTATAGGCTTCGTTTGCAAACAAATCTGTAAATCTCAGTCAGTGATTTTTGCAATATGGATATCACATCACCTAATATTGTTAGAATGGATATGTATGTAAGTTTCATAAAATAAGAGTTATGAAGAAAATTGTCAAAAAGACTGAGCTTAATGATGTATGAATGAACTTTTTCGAAATATTTATCAGCTTGAACAGCCACAAATAAGCAAAGCCTGCTGTTAATTTTTGTTATGTTGATATTAAATGTGCCTTGGGCTCTTATAGAAGTGTGTTTGAGCGTGTCGATGAATCATTTCTGTCACCCTCTGGGACAGACGATGACGTTTATTCATCTCTATCCCTTGAGGAAAAAACTTGAAACTTTCTCACACTGGCAGGTAACGCATGGACAGAATCAGCGATCGTCCATGGCCAAACAGAACAGGAAGCGTTTCGAGACTTACTAGAATGAAGTCAGCATCCTTAGCTCAGCCTCGTCTTCACATGGCTCCATTGTGAGAGACAGGAAACTACCTCCACAAAAACAACAGCTAGAAAAAAACAAACACCTGTCTGTCAAACTACTGAAAATCCACTTCCTCCCCAAATCTCTAGCGGGAAAAAAAAAAGACTATTTTCTCTCCTTCTTTTGTGGTTTCTGCCTTTTTTTATTAGTCGCGTGGTGCCGAATGTGTTCCGGCTTATGGCGAGACTGGAGTGGCACCGCTGCACAGGGATTTAGCCGGGGCATCTGGTTTAGCGAGGATCAAATTCATTCACACACGCGTTAGGTTTCGGCGCATGCACGGAAGACGAGGAGACATTGTCATAAGAATAATACACCCAGTGAAGCTGACTCGCTGCATCCTTTATTAATTGAAAGAATCCAATGTTTGGGTAATTCATTTTGTCCGCCGCCGTCTGATGGATGAGCAGATGCGACGGTATTTTTATGCAAATAGATGCATTGCCTTTTCTATTGTTTTTCTAAGGCTTTCTGAGTCAGCAAGGACAACTGCACTGTTCTGTTACGGCGCCCCTTTTCGTGATTACACTTCGGCTAATCCCATTCTCTGTGCCATGCGCCCAGAGACACCCGCGACCTCTGCAGCACCGGCGTGGACAATCGGTGCGTTGACATGCCTCATTATTTTATCAGGGGCATTTCATTTGATTATGCATTTTAATGAGGGTCTTTCTAATGTTCACGAGGACAACGGGGCCGGCACATATTACTTACTGTAGAGTTAGCAGCTTCTACTAAAACTTATACCGTTGAATTACCAGTGTGAGAAACTAAACAGCCGCTGCACAAAATGATGTACCAACAAAGTCAGATGTGCACCTCCATTTTGAAACTGCAAACCATACCTTTGATGGCAGTGAGGTAAAAATGTTTGCCATGGTGGAGATGATTCGAGAGGTGTACCATTGATAAAAATCAGTCTAGTACTAAGTAACTCATGCCCCCTAGAGGCCATAAGCGCCACTGCAGGTGTTGTAGCAAGTTGCGATTTTTTAATCATTAATTGTCCGAGTAAATACTACGCTGACAGAAAAGACAAAGGGAGAGAGGGATATTGTACATCCAATTACACAATGGAGATCATTTTTTTCAAATCGAACTTGGCTGTAAATACTGTTTAAGTGGCGCTAGCCCACAGTTAGATTTGCCCGTTAGCCTATTAGCTTCTTCTTCGGGATTCTATTAGTGTGTATTGAGGCCTCTGACCCGTAGACAGGAAACTTGCAATTGTGGTATTGTGGTTTTCTGGCCAAAAACACCAGGGGGAGATGAAAGACCCCTCAATCATCCCATTAACACTTGCATTGCCCCTAGAGGGACTACGGAAATGATTTATTAAGGTAAACATGTTACTTAGTACTGCTTCAATGTGTTTTAATGCAATTTAAATGCCAAAATACTATATTATTAATACCACAAATGCAGAAACACACACACAAAATATATATATGTGATTGGATTTTGTAGACAAAATTTTTATATTCAGCTGAATTCGTTTTAGACCATAGTTTTTGTGTTCTTGATGAACGTATGCAGTAAAAAATAGTTGAGCAATGTAAAATGGTAAATGGTCTCAACTTATATCGCACTTTTTTACCTTTATCAGGCCCAGAGCGCTTTACTGCGAGGACCCATTCACACTCTCATTCATACACCAATGTACACAGACACTGGAGGCAAGGAGGGTCAAGTGTCCTGCCCAAGGACACAACAACAGCAGGCACTCGAACACGTTCCGATCATGAGACGACCCGCTCTACCAACTGCGCCACAATCGCCCCATGTCTGCAATGTCATGAAGTGGGCTCTGTATCTATGGAAAAAATATATTATGTACGAAATTTAGATTTAATGCCAGTTTGGATCCAATTTAATGTTGTTTTTTTTAATCCAACGTAATTACTTTTAAGGCCCTAATTTTGGCATAATTCATTTAAATAATGTGTTTTTATGTGTCGGTGAGCCAAAGATGAATACAGTATCCTAACCCCAGACAGATGATGGCCTAAGAACTTTGATCTATGATGGAAAACCAAGTACGACTCAGAGCTTCCACAAACATGCCTCATTTGACGCCTTCCCACTCGCTTCCTGTGACAACATCTATTTCATAACGTCACACATTCAGTAGCATCATCAATACTGCGACTATTGAGGGATGTGTGATTGTAAACTATGAAAGGTAATTTTAGTGAAAAAAATACATCTTTCAGCTGAAACCCGATGATCGACTAATATTTCTGTAAGATCAAGCACCAGCGATCGTCCGGACTGCGGTAACTTTACAGCATCATGCAGAATGGCCCGTCAAACTGTGCTGTATTTATGATTGCAGGGTCTAATGCACTCCCCAGTAAATCTCTTTCGGTGGCTATTGCGCGTTTGATGGCTATATCTGCGGGCTATGTTGTCAAATTCTGGGCAAAGAACCAAAAAGTAGGCTGCTGAAGACTTTGTTTGTGGCACGGGGACGTTCATCATTGTTGTTTCAAAATCGTAAGGAGGGAGCTCACTTCGCAGTCATTAAACAGCCACAGCAGGTTTGTCAAACTGTGGTACACGGGTCTTCCTTTCTGGTAACACTTTAGATTACAGCCCGCGAAAGTAATTGCACATGTAAGTACAGGTAATTACACATTAAAGTGCAATGCAAGGTTTAATTATAGTGTAACAACTGTATACAAGGTGTAACAAAGGTGTGCATGGCCTTATAGTCAATATCATTTTCAAAGAAATTTAGACTTAATGCCAGTTTGAATCCAATTTAAAGCAGTACTAAGTAACTCTTGTCCCTGGAGGCCATAAGCGCCACTGCAGGTGTCGTAGCAAGTTGCGATTTGTTTACTTATTAATTGTCCGTGAGAGTAAATACTACGCTGACAGAAAAGGCGAAGGGAGAGAGGGGGATATTGTACGTCCAATTACACAATGGAAATAAAAAAAATTCACTCAAACTTGGCTGTAAATACTGTTTAAAGTGGCGCTAGCCCGCAGTTAGCGTTGCCCGTTAGCCTGTTAGCTTCCTCTTCGTGATTCCATTAGTGTGTATTGGTAGGATTTATTAAGGTAAACAAGTTACTTAGTACTGTTTTAATGCTTGATGACATTAATCTCGTACCTGAAACGAGCACATTTTCTCCAGTTCAGCTTTACCCAAATCTAAAAACTTCTCGACTGGAGAGCAACGGGGGTAATGTCTCGTTTGAAAGCTAAGACCTGCAAAAGTGATTGGAACCTTGTTATCACGGTGTCGCCTCATTTTTGTCATGTTTTTTTGCTTTTTCATAGCTTTTTTGTTGCTCTTTTGTTGCGTTTTCTCCACGTTTTTGTCACTTTTTTTTTTAAAGCTTTTAGAATTTAGAATTTAATGACTGTTAATGCGTTGTAATGCCCTGCGGAAACCCTGTAATGTGTAACTCCACATGGAACTCGCGGGCCGCAATCTAAAGTGTTATATATTTTTTTTTCTTTTTCATTTCGCCGTTGTTCTCAAACGTTTCACACAAAGCCAGATGAGTCTCTTCGTTGCCGAGTTCTACAAACAATTTCAAAACCCCGTCCAAAAACGTCGAGGGTTTTGTTTAGAACGAAAACGATGTCAAGTCCGTACCCTCCGGAGCGGTGCCGGACACGGTTCATCCTGTTTTCTTTTTTTTTTTCGGTGAAAGCCGCCAAATTTTCCCGCCTCCACTGAGAAGCCACCTGCTTTCCGCATTTTAGCCAAGTCCCTATGTATAGCTCTGTCTACAGGCGGGGTAAACACAAACAGCGAGCATGTATTTAATGCCAAACTGTTAAGAGATGAGGAAAAACTACTTCTTAACTATAAAAATATGATAATAAATAATACTGAAAGAAGATGAAATCATAATAAGGTGAGGCAGTTGCAAGTGAAGGTAGATGAACATGAAGAATGCAGGATTACAGTCAATAAGCTCCAAAATGCCCAGTGAATTACAAAACAATGGCAGTAATAGTCTTACGGGGGTAGTCCTTGTTAAATGGGGAACGCTCCTGTCCATCTGGCTTTGTGGACTTTATGTAACAATCTGTTTACCAGGAAAATACGAAAGGCAAGTAAAAGCCAAAATATGGCCCAGGTACCGAGACATCGACCCGTTTCCCTTCAGGTTCTTGGGATTTGTGAAAAGCTGAGTATAGACCGGTGGGGGGGATCTCACATTATTCTTACGGTATATTGAAACTTGATGAATGTTTAAAAAGAATACGCGATGGCAACACGCCGCATGAAAGATGAGATCTACCGTACATGTGGACATTCATCTTCGGCTTGTTGTTATACTCTGCTCTTTGAACCTTTGATATACTGCATACAAACAAGAATGATAAAAATATATGTATCTATAAATATTGTATGCCCAATATCTCCCACTATTATTAAATAAATGGACCACCCTTAGCTGTGATTACTGCTGGGTAGCAGTAATCAAGAAGATATTTCTATCATTGAAAAATACCTCATAAATGTACAAACACATATTTGCTGTGAGCGGCTCAATTCTCCAAAGACATGACGGTAAACTTTACCAGGAGTGGGTACGTCTCCAGCTCGTCTCCATGGAGATGTCGACGAAAGTCAGCAGAATTTGAGATTTAAACAGGTTAAGTCCTCATCCAAATCCATTCTTTGATTACCCACTAAAAGTAATAACATTTTCTGTGTTGAGCTGGTAATTAGGTGCATGTGTTTTATTAATGGCAACAGTATAGTCCAAAATGTTACGCAGTGTCCCTTTAAATAAGCTCCTGCGATGTCAAAAGATCCACTATTGTGTTCATTTTTCACCAAGATCTTGTATTGATGATGAGAGAGTGTGTCCACTGTGCAAAGCCTTCATCAGCACATCCCAACGATTCTCAATGTGATTAAGATCTGGACCCTGTGGCGGCCAATCCATGTGTGCAATCATGTCTCATGTTCCATGATCCACTCAGGCATCGTCATCTTGGACTATGCCTGTTCCATCAAGGAAGAAGAAATCCACTGATGGAATGGTCATTCAGGATGTTCAGGACGTCGGCTGATTTGATTCTTTGGGCTCATAGTGTCAGATCAGAACAGTTAGTAAAATCCAGGTGGCGACTTATTTTTTGCTCAGGCAGTGAGGAAAGCTTGGAAAAGAGTTGAAGTTTTAGTTTTTATGTTCTCAAGTGGTATAGATTTGCTTTTAAGACTGAAATTATGATCAAAAGAACCAACTAACATTCATTTTAACAGACTCCGGTAGTGTTTCCATGCAGTTTCAGATGGAGAGTATTGAGGCAGAGGGAGAATTCCATATTTCAGAGATCAAACTCGCTACAGTTTTTCAATGTTCTCTTCTCATGTCACAAAGATGGAAAACCAGGGAAAAGTGAGCAAAAAAAACATAAACATAATTGTTGAGTTTTTCCAAGGGCAAATGGCTAATCTAACCGGACATATGCTCTTTAAGGCTCGAGAGAAGACAGTAGCATTACGTTGCAAAGTGATGTCCCATTTCCTTCCTGTAAGAGCGACTAGAAAAAGCTCACCGTGATAAAGCATTTCAAACGGGGATGAACAGGAGGCGGAAATTAAGTTACAACATTTAGAGGAACGAGACCGTCTCCACCCAACTGTGAAAAAGCCTCTCCTGCGCCTGTATCTGCCACTTACGGTGGAAATATCAATTAAAAATGTATGCTTTCTGCTTGTTTCAAAGGCACTGGACCGTAGGGTAGTATAATTCATCATTTCGCTTTTACACATTCGGATCTGCGCGGGGGTGGCCATGTTAGAGTGGTTCTCAAACTTCTTCAACTTGATGCTAATCCTTAACTAAACTGGTGACAACATTTCTCCGGTTATTTGTACATCTTTTCAACACTTTCACGTAATCCATCACGCTGCTCAAACAAAGTCTAATCTCGATCCAAACAGGTTTCATAAAGTAGGGCGAGCGTCCCGTCCTCACCGGCAGTGGAGACGTGTCACAATAATAGACTTTCGCCGATAATAGCTTACAGTTTTTGGCAGGCTCAGTGAAAATATATTGATTATCTCGAAAGGCTCATTACATCGAATTCTTATTTTGTAGGACATGATGGACAAGAAAAAACACCATTGATTTAAAGCTTCACAACAAAGTGACGAATACATACCAAACTGGACTAATACCGAGCATCCGGAGCGTTAGATCGTATTTAAAGCCACACGGTGTAACATTTTCCCAGCAAATAAACCAAAAACGAACGGACAAACTCGGTGTCTACACTCTGGCTTTTTAACGCACTAAAAAAGAAGAAAAAAAAGAAGAAAAAAATGTATATTATGCTGTGGATCATAATGAAAACTGGGAAGTAGCAAGATCACGAAGTATAATATGTATACTAATGTGCCTTTTTAACATAAATGTACCAAAACATAAAAAATAGTTGCTACGAAGTATTATTTTCAAACAAATAGACTGAAATTGGAGTGTTTAATGCACCTGTAGTCCTTACTCAGTCATATTTGATTATTTTTCCCCCCATTTATTTTGCTCAAATAATATCATTTATGACCTGACCCTCTGTGGGCCCCCCAGGTTGGGAATCACTGGTTTAGAGGATAATGTCATGATAAATGAGCCACAAACACTGTAGACACTGGAAGTCACAACAAAGTTTGTTTTTGAACCGGTTAGGAGTAGTTTTGAGAATTTGAGAATTAATACTCAGCCTGCTGCCAGAACTAAGATCATTAGTTCTGCTGATGAAGCTGCTTGACTGAGAGGCGACACGTCCAACACTTATACGCCAGAGCACAGATGACGGAAATGAAGAGAAAAAGCAATTTTTAATTATTGAAACATTTACACTCTAAAACACAATAAGGTTTTTGCATTTTCACTCAAGTAAAACCTTAAATTTCAAATCCAATTAAACTATTTGAGTGCTACATTTGCTTAAAGGAACAGGCCACCTTTTTTTCCATACTGGGATATGTTCTCGCCTGAGCTTAGACGAGTTGATACGTACCTGTCTGGTCTTTGTGCGTGCGCTCAGTCACGCAAAACGACCACAGATGTTGTTAGCATTTAGCCTCTCCCAGCATATTCTTATGGCTCCAAACGGGGGTGAAGTTAGAAGCGACCACGCTCTTCCACCGGCACAAAGACCAGACAGGTGCGTATCAACTCGTCTAAGCTCAGATAAGAACATATCTCAGAGTGGAAAAACGGTGGCCTGTACCTTTAAATATTTGTCATTCTCAGCGTGAACTTACTGATCAGAGCCGAGAAAAGACGTCTCCTTCCAAATCCTTTCCATTTTGTCCTCGCAGGCACCCATAGCCCCCTTTTCCAGAGGCTGGTACAGGCATGGGGTAATCAGCGGCGTCGACGCTTGGTCCGAATTTAACGAGGTGACTTCGGAGCTCGGAAACATGGAAGACGACCAGGAGGAATTGGAGGAACCGGAGGGGCTGGTGTCCGACCTCACATCTCGCAGCCCCTGGAAGTCCTGGCCGTAGGACAGGCCCGACAGTCGGGGGTAAAAACAGGAGAAAAGAGAGGCATGGCGGGCCAACACCGACAGGGATTTGGTGGAAGCTGACAAATCTGGAGAGGAGTAGGACAGGGAAGTCTTGATGGAGCCGAAATTGAACATCGGAAAAGACAGCCGGGGGGACGCGCTTCCCGAGGAGAAAGAGGGGAACGCTTGAACGGACAAAGTTTCTTTCTTAATAGCGAGTAAGTCAAGATATGGACTCGCCGAAGTACGCGGGCCCGACCAATCAAATTTGAGGATACTGTAAGTGCGCTCAAATGGACCGGGTAAAAGCTTTCATGCAGGGAGATAAGGGGGTGATAGCCGGCATCGAATTATCGGCCACTTTTTCAGAGCACAATTGGATCACGCGGAAGCAGGTAATCGATGCCGAGATGCGTGAGGCGTTTGCGGTTACGTGAGACAGAGAAAGAGCGTGTGAAGTATCGGGTTGCAAGTGATAACAGTGATAAGGGGTTCATTACGCAAACAGCGTTAGGGCTAACAGCTAAAACCACTCAGCGGCTGAAGAGGCAAGCGATAGACGATGTTCCAAACAGGGCAGTGTGTAGCGCGAACGAGAGGGTGTGTAGAAAGTATCTGAATTAAAGATACTACTAGACATGAGAAAGAAAAAACATTGGATTTTTTTTCCTTAAGATTCCTTTCATGTCAAAACTAGCCCGGGTGTCCGCCTGACTTGTTCCATTTTTTCTGTTCAGAGTAAGAGTCTGGAACTGCCTCCACTGAATAATTTCAAGGAGAGACTAAAACAATCAGAGAAATGTTACATGTGACCTGTTCCTTTCTTTTCTGTTCTATGGCGGCAATTAAAGTGACAGTCTGTAAGATTGTAAAGTGAGGAGAGAGTGAGAGTGACATTTTAGAGCAAATAATCCCCTGATTGGACCAGGAAGCCATTAATAGTTTGCAAAACTATTTTGGCTGATTCAGTGATAGCACGGGGATTCTGACAAGTTGCTGAAATCAGCAAAAGAAATGGACTTTAGATAAAAAGTGTTTGTGAGACAACATAAAAACCTTTTATTTCTGCAAAACTAAAATGCATCTAAAATGGTAATTTTAGCAAACTTGGTACTTGGTTAAGTGAAAGTTCTGAAGTACCTGAACTGAAAAGTCTTTAAAACTTTTCAGCTATAGAAACAAAAACACAAAAAAGAAAAAAGCACAAGAGCAAGTAAATGCTAAGTGTTTATTGGCCGTAGCCTGGTCATGTGACTCTAATACCTGCCACTTGCCCTGCGGCGCCTTGGTCGCCGTTGCCTTCGGCGGCGGCGGTGGGCGCGCATGGGCAAGGCATGAGCGTGCGCCACAGGTCGACGCCTGCGCCTGTTTATGCGCCTGCGTCGTCCTGCAGCTCTACGTCTAGGAGCCATAGTAACCAGTGCCATGACAACGGCACATGCTCATACTAGCAGTATCTTGAGTGATGTCATCATTGCGAGACGTACGCTCAAGTTTGAAACTCTTTATTTAAAACACAAACAAAACAAAGACGATGCTCTTTTGTTTGATGATTTAGTCCGTCTAAAATGGACTAAATGATATCTAAACTGGGAGTAAACCATGTCTAAATACTTAAATAAAACATAAATGAAATAATCTTTAATTAAAATGAGTCAAGCCTAAAATTCTAGTTTACGCTGCACCACCTGAAGAAGCCCCAGTGCCACCTGTTGCATAAGTTTGAGAACCAGTAATTCGACCTCATGAAGTCTTTTTTACTGGTTTTGTCTTTTTTTTCATGAAACTATTGTGTCCACTTCTGTTCAGAGACAGTCTGGTACTGCCTCCACTCAATAATTTCAAGGCGGGACCATCAGAGACAGACTAAAACAATCAGAGAAATGTTACATGCGACCTGTTCCTTTCTTTTCTGTTCTAGGGCGGCAATTAAAGTGACCGTCTGTAAGATTGTAAAGTGAGGAGAGAGTGAGAGTGAAATTTTAGAGCAAATAATCCCCTCCTGATTGGACCAGGAAGCCACTGGTGTTCATTTTTACAATAATGATGTAGACTTATCAATAGACTTCAAAAGGCTTATGTAGAGCCACTTAAAGCAGAATTAAGACGCAGAGTTTACAGCTCACATTCTGGGCCCGAGGGACAAATCATCTTGAGGGCTCATAACAGGCTGTCGGGCTTTCCCTGCATTGGGCCCATAGGGTAAAGCACTTTGCACTTGCCGTGAAGAACGCGGGACGCCTGGGGCAACTATCCATCTGCTGCTTCATTTGGACATCACATTTCACTGTTGGACATCTGTGTCATTATTGAGGATTTCCAAACTGTTCTTCTTTTAGTCAAATTAGCAACATATTTTCATACTTGGTCATGTGTTTTCATACATACGCTTCACTACAGCAGAACTTGGCCAACTCCTGAAAGTCTGGCCCGTTATGTCACGGATGCGGTGGGTTTTTGCGGTGAGTTTTTTTTGTAGCATTTCAAACTCGTCTTACGGCTCAGAAGAATCAGAAGTTCCTCATCCACCTCCCGCCGTCAGGAAGAGGAGCATTGATTCAAACGTGTTCACCTGGGACCTGAGGCTTCCCCCGGACGCCGGGCATTTCCTGAGTGGAGAGGAGGAGCGCGGTGCAGACTCGAGGTTAAAACCCAACTCAATTAGACGCATCCTGATAGCTATATAATCTCAGCCGCTTGACCATTTGTGGCTTTAGCAGAGCCTACTCGAGACACTGTAAGAGAGAAATCTCAGCAACTTACTCATTCATGTACATGCTTTTGTAATTTGTTGTTCTTATTTGAAATTTAATCTGCACAGTGTATACCTTTTTTGCATTTTTGTTCCTCAGAGAATTCACCAAATAGGACACTTTCAGATTCTCTATTTGATACCAAGTGGAATTAATACACAATTAACTTTGCAAGTAAAAAGTTTTGTGTCTTAATAGTCCTTTAAACTTGCATCGATTGTGTGATTGGGTACAAACGTCACCACTATCAAACACACATTTATATTCCAGTGTTTGTTTAATGTGGATAGACCCAGTTATTGCAGATAATTTCATCACAAGCCAGATTTAAGGCAAATTCTACAGCGGACTTTGGGTCTGAGGTAGAGCCTTCAGCTGCTCATGTTAAAGAAGCGGACACAGAACTACATTTAAGACTCAAAACGTACCTTTTCGGATTAGTTTAGGGTCGGGTCAGATAGGTAAAGCTCTAACCCACAGTCTTAAAGGAACAGGCCACCGTTTTTCCACACTGAGATATGTTCTTACCTGAGCTTGGACGAGTTGATGCGTACCTGTCTGGTCTTTGTGCGTGCGCTCAGTCACGCAAAAAGACCAAAGATGTTGTCAGCATTTAGCCACTCCTACTCTCCTCTATGGGGCCAAACGGGGGTGAAGTTTAAAGCGACCAAACTCTTCCACGTTTCCCTCATTTAAATACGGTTACGTGAGGAGTTACACGATCCAAGTCTAGTTACACAAAATTAAACGTATCGATTTTCTAAGCGGATAAAAAGGGGAACTATATTGTGAGGCGTAATAAATGGAAATGGTCCTCAACTTATAAAGCGCTTTACAGCAAGGAACCACTCACCATTCACACACCAGTGTACGCAGACACTGGAGGCAAGGTGGGTGAAGTGTCTTGCTCAAGGACACACCGACAGGGTGCACCCTACGGGAGGCGGGATTCGAACCCCCGACCTTCCAATCATGAGACTTTACCACTGTCGCCCCTGAGTGACAGCGGCACACTGTCGCTGACTTGAGTGCACGCCTAAAGACCAGACAGGTGCGCATCAACTCGTCTAAGCTCAGGTAAGAACAGATCTCAGTATGGAAAAACGGTGGCCTGTTCCTTTAACTGATACCACCTTTCTTTAATCTGTAGACAGTTCATCACTATTCACATGGCGTCCCTCTGTCCGACTCTCCCCTCTGGGAGAGGCCTCCGGCTCAGATGACCGGGCTTAAGTATTGCAGTCTTCAGTCCTGTCTGTGAAATCCCTATTCAACTGGGACTGGAAAACAAGATCTGAAGCTCCAACAAGGTTCTTCCGTGGTCTTGGCCCCGTCTGCAAAGGGACTCCAATAGCCTGTCCATCCATCTCTCCTTCTGCGGTTCTCCGTGATGTTTCACTTTTCTTCCACTGGGTTTTTGAGTTTTTCCTTGCCGCGAGTCTAATATATTGGGCTATGCAAAAAAATTCCTGAACCTCAATAATAAACTCTTTAGTCTGTTGTAAAGAACACAACCTATACAGTATGTAAGAGAAAATACTGCAGTGTTAGAAAAAAATAACCTTTATTGACAAAAATACTGAACAAAATCTTCACACAACCATAAGAGCGGGTTTTTAATAGATAATGTCTATTCTCTGTTCAAGTAGATCGATGAGGTAACTGTACACAAGAAGCAAATGGATTTCTTTCGTAAATGACCAATATTTAGTATTAGTTATTAAACCTTATACACGTGGTCTTAGTAACTGAACTAAATTAGGTTAAACATTTCGAATCGGAAATATTTACTTACTGGGTTGCACAAAACAGAAGGCAAACTACAAACAAACTTAAACTACTAGCTTAAATTAATCTGATAGCCGAGATAAGGCAAGTGTCTAGCAAGAGGAAGTCTAAGGAACTGGTGAAGGATGAAACGAAACTTGTGGTACGGATAAACAATGGCAATTCGCTAGTTTTCAAGAATAAGCAACATAGCAGAGTGCACTATTGCAAAATGAGTTCCCATTTGGCCTTAATATCCAGCTAGCTCTTCTAGCTTTTGAGGTCCAAGCGGAGACTTACACATCGTCGTCCTTCAGGAAACTGTAATGGTCTTTGTAGAATAAGAGGCAGTTCGTAAAGAAGGATCTTCAGCAAGAGGGCAACGGGCGGAAAGCCAGGGGTTGAAGCAAAAAAAAAATCCAACTTTCAAAAGCCTTTTGGTGTCTTGGAAAGCAGTACACAGCTTTAACCGCACTAGGGTTTTCTACAAGCAGGCAACAAGCGGAAAGCAAAAAAAATCCAACTTTCGGCAGCCTTTTGTGGACTCCTGTCAAGCAGTAAAGTCAGGCGAGGTGAAGGGGTAGGTGGCATCTTAAATGAGGACAAATGCTTCAGTAAATTGGCCGCGGCTGCTTCATGCTGTAGTGGGCCTCCGATGCAGACACATACGCAGACTCAGGGAAAAAGTCTTCGTGGAACTCGGCCAAAAACCTACGAGAGAAGGACGGGGCAGGGAAGTGGAGACAGGTGGGAAGATTGGAGACATTTAGTTTTGAGAGGTAAAACGCTCTTTGAAACGTCTAGTTCCGGCATTTTTAAATAAGATAAGGAGATAAGATTCGTAAAAGATGATTTATTCAGGATATTCCTGTTTAGGAGGTACCTTCAGAGGGAGACAAAAAGCAGATTCCAAAACAAAAGTCTATCTGTTATGGTTCTGAAATTATAGGGCTATATAAATCGAATGAATGAATTAATCGTGCTTTTAAAAACTGATGATGTGGAAAATGGCTAAATCGTAATGTATCGTAATGTAGATGTATTGGTCAACCTCTATTTTTTACACCTGTACTAGAAACCAAGTTGCTGCCAAAAGAAGTCACACACACTGTAATATTTCATTGCCTTTAGCTTTGAGAACGGCACGCATTCGCTGCATTGTTTCGATAAGCTTCTGCAATGTCACAAGATTTATTTCCACCCAGTGTTGCATTACTTTTTCACCAAGAAAATACATGGATAACGGGAGACTGTGACCACAGCACAAAGCCTTCTCAAGCACATCTCAAAGATTCTCATTGAGGTTAAGTTCTGGAACCTTGAAAATGACGTCTCGCGCTTCACAACCCGAGTCCGACGAATCCTGGCCTCGTCATCTCGGAAAAGGCCTGTGCCATCAGGTATAGCTAGCAACAACTGCAGCAACACCAGATCCAGGCAGTGCACAGTACATCTTTACACTACACAGTAAAGCAAAGCCATTAAACTCCCACTTGTATCGTCCAACAGAACATACGGCACAACGCGACGACAAGACCAATCTGAAGAGTCACTTTTCCTCGACATCGCCTTTGCTTCGTCCCACTGTAATCCCAACAGCCTTTGCCCTCCACCAGACGTATAGACCCTTTATAATTGGGCTCAGCTGGAGGCGGGAAGCTTGATTCCCATTTATTTCCATTGTAGCTGTTGTCATAGTAACGATAAACAAATGTCTAACTGTTTCTGGAGATATCAGATAAACCTTATTTTATCGTCTCAAATGTCGTTCCTCTTGTTCTTGAACCTTAAGCCACATGTTTCAGATGTAGTTTTACACTTAAAATCGCTAGTTTTAGTTTAATCTCATTTCTCTTGATCACTTCCTGCCTCCTGCTGATGTCACCGATGATGTCAGCAGTTAAAGGGTCTATAGATGGAGGAACTTTACGGCCGCAGTATTCATGTGGCAAGTCAAAAAAAAATAAAAAAATCCACCCCCGCTGCCCCTGCCCGCCCTCCACGCCGCCTATCCCGCGCTGTCCCATCTAATCAGTAGTGAGGAAAAACTAATCCGGGATCTTCTTAGTATCCGCTACTGGGCCAAATCCGCTAAATCTTGCCATCTCATCTTAGCTCCACCGGCCCTCCTAATCTCAATGCAAACAAATTATCCTCATCAGAGCAGAAGTGAAGGCGGCGACAATGCGGAACACACAACAACCCATTAACGGGGGACAATGAAGAAAGCGTATGGAGCTCATTGTTGAAATACAGGGCAAAGCATAAGGATGACTGGACGCGAGAGCTCATAATATTTTGGTTTCTTTATGTTACAAATAGTTATGGTCAAAGCTCTCTCCCAAATTTCCTGACATAATCCTAAAGTCCCAATTCTTCACAGACAGGATTGTATAAACCTCGAGTCCGTAATAAAGTTGAATTGAAAAATGTAATATAAGCACATTTCAGGGAGCAATACTGTTACGGTTAAGTAAACAACCACTAGCTCATGTTTTTTTGTTTTTTTTAGATGCACAGCACACAAAGATATTCTTCCACAAATGTCAGGTTTTACCGTATACAGGGAAATTATATTCCACTACAATGAAAGAGGGAAAGAAAAGAGAAATGGTCTGATTTTATGAACGCCTCAACGGATATTGGATACTCTGTTCTTTGCGCAGGATGATGTTGCCCCAAATAATTGCAGCTTTTGCGATTTGATAAGTGCACCGTGCAACCATTAAAATGTCAGAATCGGCTTTATGCCATTTCTGACGTTCTTCCGATGAAGTCCGTCTTATTCCCAGCAATAGCGCGTTTAACATTGAATTGCTGGGTTGCAGGTTCTAGAATGTGATGATGTCACCGGACCCAGCGGGTTTTTTTTTTTCCCTATTAATAACATTATAATTAACATATGATCATTAATATCAGTCACTGGGGCCATGATCTCTCTGTACAAGACCAAAAGTGTCCTCAAAAACAACGTTATTTTTCCTCCATATAATAGTATTGGCCTTTGGAACGCTGTGATGTCGCCTGCAACCCAGCAATATGTCAGTCTTGTCTCAAACATTTAACCTCAGTTTGGATTTACAAAAAAGACAGAGGAAGTACACGTACACACACACACCCCCCCCAGGAGGCTTTGCACTTCCCGCACATCAATCAGTTTGGTGCAATCTGCCGCTGATTTCAAAATGGAAGTGCGAAGTCTTTCCCGAAGGACCCTACCGTTTTAGCCGGCGCCCGGAATACAGTTTTTTAGGAAGAATCTCCAATTCCACAAAGGGAGAGCGAGTGTAGTCGAGTATGAGGGGAAATGCTTCCTATAGCAGCCGGGCATTACGCTGTACGAGTCTGATTTACTGCTGGGCGACACTGGGTTACATAAAAGGATGTCCTACACAGCGGAGTTTGGCGAAGTGCTAGCGGTGCAGAAATGTAACGGTTACCATACATACAAATGAGGGGGACGACTACGGGAAAGTTCGAGTAACAGCCGGGCCGATACGTTTCATCTGATGTACTTAAAGACAGGGTGAGGAAGATTTAATTTAATTTCTGGGTGAAATGTATACAGTGTGGCAAGAAAAAAAAAGAAAAAAAAAATTATATTAAAAGGCACTTATTGTATCAAGGTTTTGAGATCACGCCTGTTGTTTATGACTGTCCCGCTCCACAGCGCACCCGAGTGGCCCGTCCCGGCGCGGCAGAAGTTTGATTAGAGGCCGCAGGACCTAAATCCCTGAGGTTTGGGGCCGGCTGAACCGAAGATCGCTGCGGAGGATTTAAAAGATTAGACGTGCGCTTGTGTAATGCTCGCTCATCACTGCGCTCGGACACATGCTCCTCTCCCTCTCTCTCTCTGCGCTCGGAAAAACCAGAGCGGCGCCGACTTCTGCCGCTTTGGCTTTTCGTTATGATATTCTGTTGTGTCGACCTTTGTGTACAGTAGGTTTACATATCAAGATAAAATACCTTTAATCCCAGTTTGCAGATGAACAAATACAGGAAACTACTCATCAATTTTAGTTTGCACAGTTTAGAACGATTATTTTATACTGAAATGCCCATTACATCTACTTGGCTTAAACTCTTACCCCTCGCCGAGTGCATTTTCTCCAGTTCAGCTTTACCCAAATCTAAAAGCTTCTCGACTGGAGATTGTAGGTATCTGACATCTCATTTGAAAGCTAAGGCCTACTTTAATAATTTTTTGTTGTTGTTGCATTTTTGTCACTTTTTCCATCACTTTTTTGTCACATTTTTGTCACATTTTTGTCACTTTTTTGTCACATTTTTATAACTTTTTTATAACTTTTTTATCACTTTTTTGTCACATTTTTGTTATTTTTTGTCACATTTTTATCACATTTTTGCCGCATTTTAGTCACTTTTTCTTTGCATTTATGTCCCATTTTCATAATTTAAGTCGTTTTTGTCGCCACGTTTTTCCAAGAACTTTTAGATTTGTGTAAAGCCAAACTGGGGAAAACGTGCTCTGTTCAGGTGGTTAAGAGGTTAAGTACTTACTTAAAAAAAAAAAAACTTATTTCACAAATGCAAACATGTCTTTACCTGAGAAACTGCTCCAAATGCTTGATCAACGCCCTCAGGTTCCTCTCTGGGATCTGCATCTTCCCGAGGATGTCAGGAAGTTTGACTGAGAAAAACAAAAGAATAAAAAATAGTCAGCGCAATAGCCTTTAGACACTGCGTAAAAAAAAGAAGATGAAAATGGCGTCATAAAACTGACCAAAAAGCCTGAGGAGGTGCTGTGATCCATAGAGGTACGACGGCGGCGGCGGCTGGTCATTCATGGGGTAATTATCGGGAGTTAACTTCCAGCTCAAAACCTGGCAGCAGAGCAGAGAGTCAGCCATAAAAGTTAGCAATGCGTTGTTTTTTATTGTGTACCCTGGAGAGTGTCAAATCAAATTAACAATAACAGTAAGCCTTGGACATGATGGTATATATACACAAAAATAAAATCAGTAAAACGATACTCAAAACAGGAAGTGCGGGACTTGAACCTGGTTACACTAAATAATGTAGTCTTTAGACCATAACTGAACAAGAAAAGTGCCTAAAATAACCTATACTATGCAAAATTTTCTTTTTTGAGCTCTTCACCAGATTGCTACATTAGTTCCTCATGAAAAACTACAGTACTTTAATGCATGCATGTTTGAAAAATCCAGCATATTCAGCCCGACCCGTGATTTACTGACCATCTTCTTACATTAGGGACCAATTTCCTATAGGCTTTATCATTCATTAGACCTGTGTCCTTGGGTGAAATACTGTACATTTCCCCCCCGGGCTAATTGGACTCCGGCGGTAACCGTTTGCTCACCTCATTGAGCTCGTTGTTTCGCCGGCTCTCCAGTCCGTAGAAGGGACCGCTACGCTCCTTGTTCGGCGTCAAGGGCAAAGGGGAGGACGAGCCGCTGTGGACCGGAGTCTCTGGGGGGAGAAGGCGTAGGGTCATTAATTTAGAAGCGCTTTGGAGAACAGAAAAAGCTGGAGAAATGTACAGTTTCTGCCTCAACAAGACACCCTGTCTGGTTCAAGTAGCGCAACTGCACCATCTTCTGGTTAAAAGAGATTACTACAACACTGTGCTGAAAGATTTGGAATCTCTGGTTTCTGTTCGATATATTTCACGTCTCAATACAGCTGCTAAAACCACTGATAACATACGCTTCTGGATCCACACAACAACCACCAGCACAGGGGACTTGTGTCATGAGAAAAACACTAAAACAAATAGGACTCCATTCTATTCTTTTTCCAGAAGTTGCATAATATACATAAAATGCAGCGTTACAGCAAATCTGATGCATTTTGACTCACTCCTTTCAAGGTTGAGGAAAAACTTTGGCTGCGCTGGGCTGTCCACAATCCTGCGCTTTGTCTGAGGAGAGGCTGTTGCGCTGCCACCACCTTTACATGCAATAAATAAGATAAAAACATATATAAAAAATTTGGAGAAATAAAATATCAACAGACCAGTGATTTTGCTGTATTTAGGAGCACTTTATATGTGAAATAGACTTTCAAGTTTTGTAAACGTGAGAATTTGTCTGTGCTTTCACATCCACATAATGTAACTTGATGTAGTTGTGTTCTTTGATCTCACGATTTGGATTTGTACTGGTAGATTTAAGAGAGTTATGTCAGAAAGTATTACCCCCGCTGCTGCCCTCTGCAGGCCGGTCTCCGCCCGATGTGTTGCGGGTGGAGCGCCTCAGGGACTGGTTCTGAAAGTTGATGCAGTCCATGTCGGGATGCCGCCTGCGTTTGGGCGTGGGGTTCATCACAGTGGTGGGCGTCGTCGTGGAGACGTCGCTGAGCGCCGGCTGGCTGTCGGTGGACTGAGGTGTGGCAGGGTTGTGCACCGGAGGGCTGGGGCTCCTCTCTCTCTGAACACTGAAGTTCAAAAGCATAAAATGGGGACTACATTAGATATTAAACAATATTTGGGAGCTTTTGTTTCTAGAAATAGCGATAATGCATTGACCGTACAGTGAAATCCTAACTTTTATGAGAGAAAACAGAGTGAACTACCTGCTGGAGGAGGGAGAGTTTTCATTGATGGCCAGGAATAGCCGAGAGGAGGTGACTTTTTTGAACTGCGCTTGTTCACATGGATACAGGAGGATCATGGGTAACGTGAAGTCGAACGTGATCCTCAGGCCGTCCACCATCTCCTTACACAGGTCCTCACTGGAAACAAACAGGAAGTTACTAGTTAGAAAGCAAGGGGCAAAAAAGCTTGAACCAGGTCAGGACAACGGTATGTCAACCCAAGGACTGAACCCACCCTAAAATAGAGCTAAATCAAGGGTAATCCAGTCTAAAACCAGTATAAGGTGTAAACCAGGAGCCCCTTACCTCTTTTCAGGAGAGACAGGCTGCGGGACATTGTTCTGGTTGGTCGTCTGCTGCCGTCTGTATCTCTCATTGGCCATAAAGGCTTTGTTGATGGCAAAGTGTTTGACGTAAGACTCCAAAATATGCACAACGTTTGTCTGACACGGCACCATCACCAGCTAAACACACAAGTTGAAAGTTTTAGTGAAACCAAATTGAAATGAAAGTCATTTACTTTCCAATGTCATACCTTTTTTCGCTTGTTGATATAAAAGCAGTCATCCTCTAGTTTCTTCTTGAGGATATCAGGGATGTTAATGTCGACATGTATAGCCTTCTCCTCGCACTCCCTCTTTACGTTAATGTCTGGTTCAACCCTCTGAAACAGGATTTGTGCAAAAGCATAGTTAAAAAAATATGGAAGAAAGGGATATAGAGAATGATATAGTCAAGACAAAGGTCACACCATTTTGTTTATATCCTCAGAGAAAGCACTATCTTCACTGTTTGAAGAGTCTGGATCAGAGTCGTCTGCGTCTGTGCTGTCGGAGGAGGACGAAATCAAACCTTCAAAAGATGAAAAAACTGATTGAAATATTTCCAAGTTTTTTACAGTCCAACCAGTTACGAGACAACTTCACAAATGTGAAAGATGACGTGCTATGTTCAACGCGAAAATCTCACATACATATTGGTTTCTTACACGGATCATCGCTGTCCTCCTCTTTGGGCAGAGTCTTCAGAGACAGTTTAGAATCCGATTGACGACGGCGCCTCTTTGCCCATGCCTTTTTCTTCCTACAACACGAAGCACACACATTTATAGACATACGTAGAGACGAGAATGTAGTGTGGCACTTGGCAAAACTACACTCCTCCATTATTTTCGTTTTAAGTTGAGTACAAAAGCCTCTTACATGCGCCCTAAAGCTTTACGTGCCAGTTTACGCTGCAATTTCCTGTTTTCTTCTGTGTCACTTAGGACATGATCCTCTGCAGCCCAGCGATCCCAGCTACGACAAACAAAACACAAAGTGACGATTTTACACTCGGGACATCTCAGAAACGTACGTTTGTTCAACACAATATTTTCTGTTACCTCCTGTTCCAACCATTGAAATGAATCAGGTACTTGGGGACTCTCCTTCCATGGTCATCTGAGCCAATTAACGCATCCAGAACCTGCAAGAAATGACAATTTGATTGTTCATGGCCAAATATCAAGCGCTATTGTTTTCAAAGCATTCGGTCTGGCCTTTTAGTGCCAACACTGAGCCAACTATAACCCCCTAAAATCCCCGTCGGGGCAAGAGTACACTTGCACTTAAACAATCAATTGATGAACAATCAAAACACTCATATTAGGACCGAAATGCAGTTAACGGGAGTCAAATTTAGTAACTTATACATACAAGATATTCCTCATGATATTGCTACTAAACAAGTTATTTGTTTGGTTTCAAATGCTCCTTTTCTACACAATTTAAGCCTATAGGATAAATCTTGGAAAAATTGTCATTTATTTATTTGTTTGAGCTCATTTCCATCTGTAGTCCCTAGGCAGGTGCACAACATTGCAATTTGATTGATTGACCCATGTTGAAATAATAATATAGTTATAATTAGAACACAATTAACCCTCTGATCATATAACAGAAAAAAGCAGTGCGGATCATTCACAAGGTTGGTTTTCTAGACCATATTCATCATCTGTTAATGCAGTCAAAGTTGTTCAAATTTGATGATCTTGTAAAATATAGTACAGCAATAGTCTTATACAAAGCATTCAACAAATTATTACCAACTAACCTACAACGAGCTTACGACTTGAGAGGTTTTGGATATTTTTCATTGCCGAGAGCTCAAAACACTCGTAAATGTTTCTGTGTGTCTGTATGCGGAGTGAAACTCTGGAACAAACTACAACACAAGCAATGCCAAACTGTCCATCGATTTAAACTGTTATATGAACATTGGGTCTGGTCAAAATATAGAGATGAGGGTCTTTAATTTAAATTGCTATCGTCTCATAGTGTTAACAAGCGCTCAATGTTTCCTTACCATCGTTGGTATATTGTCCATTACCATTGTTGGTATTGTTCATTCTCCTTACATTTTTGTTGCAATGTAATAATTATGGTTACCTGACGCCACCATGATATAACATTTGTATAATAATCCTTAAACAAAGTAACAGTGAAGCTGAATGTATTAATCTCTGAATGGGGAACCGGGGGTGGGATTAAATAAATTATCTTCGTCCCACTCCCTTTCAGGTAGAAATGGATCGTCATGTTTACATACTGTATATTCCATTTTTGCACAAATTACTTAACTATATTTTGTCTACCTTGTACTTTCTGTGCCATTGTCTGAAATACATGGAAACGAATGAATAATAACCTATAACTATCATACAATAAATTAGTACAAGTAATAAAGCATATCTAAAATCACACTAAAAAGTCTTCACAAAATGAATGGACCAACTATACAAAACTTTGGTGACAATAAAAAAAGTTATTAGCTTTTAAAGATAAGAAAGAGCGGGAAATCGGAAACGAACAAAAAACGTTGTACTGGAATACTGAAATATATATATATATATATATGTAACGCCATAAAAAAACACTGCCTGTCAGTTAATGCTAACGCTAGCAAGCCACAAGCTAACCGGCTAGCAAAGTGTAAACAGACCCGTAGCACCACTGAGCAATGCATTGCCATAAAATACTCAGACAGATGTAACGCTTTATTGGGTTTTTATTTGTTCAGTTTGCACCTTTAGAAAAACACATTGCACATCGTAAGTAAGTGTGTATGAAGTCAACTAGCTACTTGCTACAAGCTAGCCGTCCCCACAGCTTCCACACTGTTGGAAGAGAACATATTTAACTAGCTCATAAATACCATGAGATTCATTCTTTGCGGCTTAAAAGCCTTTTATCAGAAGCACTTCACTTGTGGATTGTATTAAGAAATAGCTAATTGTATGCAAATGTATATTTTAGCATTAATGATGTTGCATTATAGGCTAAATAAAAAGAAATACATTCATTGAAACATGCATGACGCAAATAAAGTGTTATCTAACAAACCCGGAAACTGATAAGGAGTGCAATTATCGTTTGCAAACCTTTTACAACTGAATGAATTGGCTGCTCGTGGCATCTACGCACCATATTCAAGAAAGCCAACTAAAATGTATTAAAATCACCCGTTAAAATGTCGACAAATATCAAATCAGCACTAGTTATGAGGCAGTCTCTACCTTTGCGTCATACAGCACTTTGGCTTTAGTGGGATCGGGCTCGAAACACAGCACTCGTTCTCCTTTGTGGAAGAGATATTTTATTCCCCGCGAATTCATTTGTTCATGGCGACTTCAATGGTGAGAAAGAGGCAACGAGCAAGCGCTTCAGGAGGACCCGAAACAAAAATCCTTAACCCCTTCTCCGCCGGGAAGGTCCCTCTTCTTCCAGGGATGGCGCTGTTGTTTTAGGACAGGACGTCCGTGGGCTGTAAGCTGGCTTGACTTCACCGCTTTCACCACCACACGCACTGCATCCGAAAAGCCGCCACTCAATGACGCTTCACCACTCGTGCGCCCGATAAACTCCAGATAACTTTCAAATGCAAGGTAAAAAAAGACGACAAAATAAGAAAATTGTGTGCTGCAATGTGACAAGGAATCGAGATTTGGTCCAAAAGGAAACAAGAGCCTAACAACTCGTGCGCAACGCGTGGTACCCACTACAGGCTATGTGCGTAAACACTACAGCGCACTAGGAAGCTGCTGGGGTTGCCAGATAAGACGCAAAGTTGTACGCCTGCTTGAAAATAAGACACAATAATAATGAGTCGTACACGTTTAATGTCATCGCAATACCACAGGAAATATTTGAAATTTAATGTAGGATATGTATGCAAAGGTTATGGACTTAAATGTAAACACAATTCAGAAAGGAGAAAGTCAATCATGTCTGAATTGGACTAAAATTGGCAATCAAGAAAATTTAGGATTCAATTATAAGCTTTTGCACTTAAACAAACCATACACGACACAAGTGTATGTGTGAGTGAGTTTGTTGTTGGTGGTCGGAGGTGAATACTCTCTTCATTGAAAAGAATGGGAACTCGCTGATATTGGGTGGTTGTTTGAGAGGATTTATTAAGGTGAATAATTGTCGTATTGTGATGAAATGTGATTTGATTACCATGATAACCTGCCCATTGAGGCAAAAGTCTGATATACACAGAAATTGGACTTAATTGGTCTCGATTAATGTTTGTATAAACTGCCAAGAGGTCGCCTAGTACGCGTCGCTGAGCCATCGTAACTTTGTGTTGAATTTATTAAGTTTTGGGGAAAAAAACAATCAAAGTAGTACTTAAATTAATTTTAATTTACTATGTAATAAAAAAGTATATATATATATATATATATATATATATATATATATATATATATATATATATATATACATACACACATCATTTTTTAATATACATATTTGTGTTAATTATGTAATACAATATTACTCTGTATTACCTGTAACAACTGCTAAACATGTGTTTTGGACCATCCCATTTGCAGCTGATGGCCGGTCGTTCTCCCCCAGGAGTTCCTGGTTGACTGTAGAATTTATTATTTAATCAATGACAGCAAGTTTTCCAGGTCCTGAAGCAGCCCCAGACCATCGCACTGTCACCTCCACGTTTCAAGTTTGGCATGACGTTATTTTTCAGTCAGGCTACAGACCATTTCTGTAAGTCTTGGGAATCATCCAGATGATTTTTGGAAAATGAAAGATGAGAAGTTGCGTTCTTATTTGTCAGCAGTGGTTTTCGCCTTAGAACTCTCCATTAGAAGAAGATCTTTATGTATATAGCGCCTTTCACAGACATGGTCACAAAGCGCTTTACCTGAGAGCATTTTTACATTCACTCCATACTCGGTGGTGGTAAGCTAGTAGCTTCAGTTTCCCCTGGGGGAGACTGACAGAAGCGCTGTCGCGACTGCACACATCTGCGCCAACAGTCCCTCTGACCACCTCCATGCATTCACACTAGGGCTGAAAGATACATCGTTATCGTATCGATATCGAGATATGAACATTCAAGACATCAATATCGCAAAAGAAAAATATATCGTTATCGTATTGATATCGAGATTTGAATATTCAAAATATTAAAATTGAAAAAGCAAGATATAAACGATATAGATTTTCATCAATAAAACTGCACTCCTTTGTATTATGATTTTTTTCCCCACCTAACCCATAGTTATATCGTATCGATATCGAGATATCTAGCATGAATATTGAGATATGAAATGTTGTCCATATCGTTCAGCCCTAATTCACACACACACATTCATCCTGGCCTATTGTACATGTTTTTGGTGGTAGGGGAAACCACAGTACCTGGAGGAAACCTACGCAGACACGGGGAGAATATGCAAACTCCACACAGAGAGGCCCCATCCAGGTAGGAATCGAACCTGGGACCTTCATGCTGTGAAGCAAGAGCCCTAACCGCTGCGCTACCGTGCACACAATTTGAGAAAAAACACTTTAAAGCTTACAATTTTGTTTAAATATAATGGAATTATCTGTGTTACAATATCACAATAATTCCGTTACAAAGCAATAAATCAATATTTTGTTTTATAAGACCTTTATTTAACCAGGAGAGTCCCACTGAGAAGAACAATCTCTTTTTCAAGGCCCTGGGAGTTTTCTGGGGAGCTTCTGGAGACATCCTTGAACCTGCAACAAAAAACAGATGAACAGACCACAGCCCAAAACTATCAGGACATTCTGACTCAAAGGCTTGCATGTGAATCACGATTGCTATTTGAATGGTCTAAATTAGTTAGGAGAAAAACTTTTCACATCAGTTGCTTAAGGCAGGTGCGTAGGACAGGGGGGAACCCCGCGTACACAAATAGAAATAGTATTTCCTGCACACTTGCAAAAATAATTTATGTGGAGAGAAAAAATCAACGTTTCAGTCTTAAAACTTTCATCAGGCAAATTGCTGATGGTCTAAATGAGCAAATAACAAAGACAGTTCTGGAAGTGACACACTCATCCAGTTGGTTCCTGCTGGTGGGTTAGGTTTAGGTCAGTTAGGTGGGAATGCTAACCACTCAGCCATTGTACTACTAATTTAGCCTGTTCAAATCGTTTTGTTTTTTGCGGTAGGGGAAACCGGAATACCAGGCGAAAACCTTCGCAGACACGGGGAGAACATGCAACTTCCACAGAAGGGCCTTTCTTGCTGTGAGGCACGAGTGCTAATCACTGCGCCCCTGTGTCGCCCATAAGATGAGGCTGCCCTCGCTGGAATGTCAGGACAGTAAGGAGAGGGACTCATCCAGACAGGGGGCTCCGAGGGTCACAGGTCACAGATGGGGGTCAGCTGAGGTCAGTCATTAACTGCGGTATCGAGCAGCGGCCAGAAATCTGAAACAGAAACACTTCCCAGAAGGAACACATGTGAATAGCAAAGAACAAACTGATGGTGAACAATATTTATGTTTACAAAGCCAGAAAGTCCATTAGGAACCAGAAGCGAGTGTCGGGCAGAGAAGTAACTCATTGGATGTAAATGAGGTATAAGGTTTTGAAGCGTGTTGTGCCTTAAGAGTGTGTATCCTTGGTTTTAAAGCACCCTTCCCATACTGACTACAATACCAGTGGACATAAGCACTGCAGACAGCACAGTGAAGAGTACTTGTGCACACTGGACACAACCAAAGATCCACACCCCTGATGGAGGGGAACAGAACACTCTTAGCGGTTCAATTTAATCCAAACAGAAAACAATGTCAATAATATTGTGTCAATGTATTACTGTTCCGTATCGCTTTTAAGGCACTTTATAATTTCAAGCATTATCCACTCGCTGGTTCTAACTGCTTAGCTGCTACTGCTTTTCCTTGAGCTTGCTGAAAGAGAAAAGTAGATAAACAACCAGAATGTCAAAACACACAGCAGCTACTGAATACGATGTAGCTGCTGTTGAGGCGTGTGGGAACCTTGATCTCTTTTGTGCTGCATCCACGGACTTCTTGAAGCACACGGCTCTGAGTCTTGTTCTGTTTGAGTCCATTTTAAAATGACCGGTAGATGCGCTACTGTGAAAAAGAATGTCCCAAAGCGTCCTCACTCATAGTCTCTGTGAATGATGACGTCCCAGTCTACCCTCTTACTATCAACGTCAGAGAAAAAAAATGTCCCAAAGTGTCCTCACTCGTAGTCTCTGTGAATGATGACGTCCCAGTCTACCCTCTTACTATCGACGTCAGAGAAAAAGAATGTCCCAAAGTGTCCTCACTCGTAGTCTCTGTGAATGATGACGTCCCAGTCTACCCTCTTACTATCGAGGTCAGAGAAAAAGAATGTCCTAAAGTGTCCTCACTCGTAGATTGACTGTGAATGATGACGTCCCAGTCTACCCTCTTACTATCGACGTCAGAGAAAGAGAATGTCCTAAAGTGTCCTCACTCGTAGATTGACTGTGAATGATGACGTCCCAGTCTACCCTCTTACTATCGACGTCAGAGAAAATGAATGTCCTAAAGTGTCCTCACTCATAGTCTCTGTGAATGATGACGTCCCCGTCTACTCTCTTTCTTTCTACGTCAGAGAAAAATAATGTCCTAAAGTGTCCTCACTCATAGATTGACTGTGATTGATGACGTCCCAGTCTACCCTCTTTCTTTCTACGTCAGAGAAAAAGAATGTCCTAAAGTGTCCTCACTCATAGTCTCTGTGAATGATGACGTCCCAGTCTACCCTCTTACTATCGACGTCAGAGAAAGAGAATGTCCTAAAGTGTCCTCACTCATAGATTGACTGTGAATGATGACGTCCCAGTCTACTCTCTTTCTTTCTACGTCAGAGAAAAATAATGTCCTAAAGTGTCCTCACTCATAGATTGACTGTGATTGATGACGTCCCAGTCTACCCTCTTTCTTTCTACGTCAGAGAAAAAGAATGTCCTAAAGTGTCCTCACTCATAGTCTCTGTGAATGATGACGTCCCAGTCTACCCTCTTACTATCGACGTCAGAGAAAGAGAATGTCCTAAAGTGTCCTCACTCGTAGATTGACTGTGAATGATGACGTCCCAGTCTACCCTCTTACTATCGACGTCAGAGAAAATGAATGTCCTAAAGTGTCCTCACTCGTAGTCTCTGTGAATGATGACGTCCCAGTCTACCCTCTTACTATCGACGTCAGAGAAAATGAATGTCCTAAAGTGTCCTCACTCATAGTCTCTGTGAATGATGACGTCCCAGTCTACTCTCTTTCTTTCTACGTCAGAGAAAAATAATGTCCTAAAGTGTCCTCACTCGTAGTCTCTGTGAATGATGACGTCCCAGTCTACCCTCTTACTATCGACGTCAGAGAAAGAGAATGTCCTAAAGTGTCCTCACTCGTAGATTGACTGTGAATGATGACGTCCCAGTCTACCCTCTTACTATCGACGTCAGAGAAAATGAATGTCCTAAAGTGTCCTCACTCATAGTCTCTGTGAATGATGACGTCCCAGTCTACTCTCTTTCTTTCTACGTCAGAGAAAAATAATGTCCTAAAGTGTCCTCACTCATAGATTGACTGTGAATGATGACGTCCCAGTCTACCCTCTTTCTTTCTACGTCAGAGAAAAAGAATGTCCTAAAGTGTCCTCACTCATAGATTGACTGTGAATGATGACGTCCCCGTCTACCCTCTTTCTTTCTACGTCAGAGAAAAAGAATGTCCTAAAGTGTCCTCACTCATAGATTGACTCTGAATGATGACGTCCCAGTCTACCCTCTTTCTTTCTACGTCAGAGAAAAAGAATGTCCTAAAGTGTCCTCACTCATAGATTGACTCTGAATGATGACGTCCCAGTCTACCCTCTTTCTTTCTACGTCAGAGAAAAAGAATGTCCTAAAGTGTCCTCACTCATAGATTGACTCTGAATGATGACGTCCCAGTCTACCCTCTTTCTTTCTACGTCAGAGAAAAAGAATGTCCTAAAGTGTCCTCACTCATAGATTGACTCTGAATGATGACGTCCCAGTCTACCCTCTTTCTTTCTACGTCAGAGAAAAAGAATGTCCTAAAGTGTCCTCACTCATAGATTGACTGTGAATGATGACGTCCCCGTCTACTCTCTTTCTTTCTACGTCAGAGAAAAAGAATGTCCTAAAGTGTCCTCACTCATAGATTGACTGTGAATGATGACGTCCCCGTCTACCCTCTTTCTTTCTACGTCAGAGAAAAAGAATGTCCTAAAGTGTCCTCACTCATAGATTGACTGTGAATGATGACGTCCCCGTCTACCCTCTTTCTTTCTACGTCAGAGAAAAAGAATGTCCCAAAGTGTCCTCACTCGTAGTCTCTGTGAATGATGACGTCCCAGTCTACCCTCTTACTATCGAGGTCAGAGAAAAAGAATGTCCTAAAGTGTCCTCACTCGTAGATTGACTGTGAATGATGACGTCCCAGTCTACCCTCTTACTATCGACGTCAGAGAAAGAGAATGTCCTAAAGTGTCCTCACTCGTAGATTGACTGTGAATGATGACGTCCCAGTCTACCCTCTTACTATCGACGTCAGAGAAAATGAATGTCCTAAAGTGTCCTCACTCATAGTCTCTGTGAATGATGACGTCCCCGTCTACTCTTTTTCTTTCTACGTCAGAGAAAAATAATGTCCTAAAGTGTCCTCACTCATAGATTGACTGTGATTGATGACGTCCCAGTCTACCCTCTTTCTTTCTACGTCAGAGAAAAAGAATGTCCTAAAGTGTCCTCACTCATAGTCTCTGTGAATGATGACGTCCCAGTCTACCCTCTTACTATCGACGTCAGAGAAAGAGAATGTCCTAAAGTGTCCTCACTCATAGATTGACTGTGAATGATGACGTCCCAGTCTACTCTCTTTCTTTCTACGTCAGAGAAAAATAATGTCCTAAAGTGTCCTCACTCATAGTCTCTGTGAATGATGACGTCCCAGTCTACCCTCTTACTATCGACGTCAGAGAAAGAGAATGTCCTAAAGTGTCCTCACTCGTAGATTGACTGTGAATGATGACGTCCCAGTCTACCCTCTTACTATCGACGTCAGAGAAAATGAATGTCCTAAAGTGTCCTCACTCGTAGTCTCTGTGAATGATGACGTCCCAGTCTACCCTCTTACTATCGACGTCAGAGAAAATGAATGTCCTAAAGTGTCCTCACTCATAGTCTCTGTGAATGATGACGTCCCCGTCTACTCTTTTTCTTTCTACGTCAGAGAAAAATAATGTCCTAAAGTGTCCTCACTCATAGATTGACTGTGATTGATGACGTCCCAGTCTACCCTCTTTCTTTCTACGTCAGAGAAAAAGAATGTCCTAAAGTGTCCTCACTCATAGTCTCTGTGAATGATGACGTCCCAGTCTACCCTCTTACTATCGACGTCAGAGAAAGAGAATGTCCTAAAGTGTCCTCACTCGTAGATTGACTGTGAATGATGACGTCCCAGTCTACCCTCTTACTATCGACGTCAGAGAAAATGAATGTCCTAAAGTGTCCTCACTCGTAGTCTCTGTGAATGATGACGTCCCAGTCTACCCTCTTACTATCGACGTCAGAGAAAATGAATGTCCTAAAGTGTCCTCACTCATAGTCTCTGTGAATGATGACGTCCCAGTCTACTCTCTTTCTTTCTACGTCAGAGAAAAATAATGTCCTAAAGTGTCCTCACTCATAGATTGACTGTGAATGATGACGTCCCAGTCTACCCTCTTTCTTTCTACGTCAGAGAAAAAGAATGTCCTAAAGTGTCCTCACTCATAGATTGACTGTGAATGATGACGTCCCCGTCTACCCTCTTTCTTTCTACGTCAGAGAAAAAGAATGTCCTAAAGTGTCCTCACTCATAGATTGACTCTGAATGATGACGTCCCAGTCTACCCTCTTTCTTTCTACGTCAGAGAAAAAGAATGTCCTAAAGTGTCCTCACTCATAGATTGACTCTGAATGATGACGTCCCAGTCTACCCTCTTTCTTTCTACGTCAGAGAAAAAGAATGTCCTAAAGTGTCCTCACTCATAGATTGACTCTGAATGATGACGTCCCAGTCTACCCTCTTTCTTTCTACGTCAGAGAAAAATAATGTCCTAAAGTGTCCTCACTCATAGATTGACTGTGAATGATGACGTCCCAGTCTACCCTCTTTCTTTCTACGTCAGAGAAAAAGAATGTCCTAAAGTGTCCTCACTCATAGATTGACTGTGAATGATGACGTCCCCGTCTACCCTCTTTCTTTCTACGTCAGAGAAAAAGAATGTCCTAAAGTGTCCTCACTCATAGATTGACTCTGAATGATGACGTCCCAGTCTACCCTCTTTCTTTCTACGTCAGAGAAAAAGAATGTCCTAAAGTGTCCTCACTCATAGATTGACTCTGAATGATGACGTCCCAGTCTACCCTCTTTCTTTCTACGTCAGAGAAAAAGAATGTCCTAAAGTGTCCTCACTCATAGATTGACTCTGAATGATGACGTCCCAGTCTACCCTCTTTCTTTCTACGTCAGAGAAAAAGAATGTCCTAAAGTGTCCTCACTCATAGATTGACTGTGAATGATGACGTCCCCGTCTACTCTCTTTCTTTCTACGTCAGAGAAAAAGAATGTCCTAAAGTGTCCTCACTCATAGATTGACTGTGAATGATGACGTCCCCGTCTACCCTCTTTCTTTCTACGTCAGAGAAAAAGAATGTCCTAAAGTGTCCTCACTCATAGATTGACTGTGAATGATGACGTCCCCGTCTACCCTCTTTCTTTCTACGTCAGAGAAAAAGAATGTCCTAAAGTGTCCTCACTCATAGATTGACTGTGAATGATGACGTCCCCGTCTACCCTCTTTCTTTCTACGTCAGAGAAAAAGAATGTCCTAAAGTGTCCTCACTCATAGATTGACTGTGAATGATGACGTCCCCGTCTACCCTCCTCATTTTGCCGTCAGTTCGAGGCATCTAACCGGAGCTTTGAATAGAGCCGAACAGATGACCCATGCCGCGTGTGCATCCGGACACAAGCTGTCCCTCAGAAGCTCGGCCACCCCACGGTCAGGTGCTTCCCATTGCCTTTCTCTCTTCCCTCTGCACAGCGGGTAGTGATCGCATTCAAGACATTAACCAGGGGTGGTTCTTGATGTCCTGCAGGGTCAGGCGGTCATTTGGGTCCTTGTCCAGACAGCCCTGAAGCAGGTTTGTGCAATCTGCACACACAAAACATTCAGAATAATTAATATTAGAGCAGCACAATATGAGAAAAACTTGCAATATTTGATAACTAATTAAAAAAGCTATAAATGTGGCAAGCTAGTAAATTACATACCTGGTTGAATGGTCCATGGAAAAGGAATGGGCATCATTGAAGCAATGGTCTTCTTCTTGAGCTGGGGCCTTTTCCGGAACAGCATATAATACAGTATCAACCCCAGCTGCCACACGGTGGTGGGTTCTGCGGTGTACTTTTTCTGCCGAAACCATTCCGGAGAGGTGTCCTCTGGAGTGCCTGAAAACACAACAACATATCAAGTTATGCTCACTGTCGAGAGGCGATAAACACATTGTAGCATGAGCTTGGAACGGTTGTCATTCTATTGCTCAAATTCACAAATGGAGATTTAGGGTTGGCAGGTTATGGATCTGTTGAGAGGAATCCTCCCAACGGGCTCTAAACCTTGTCCTTTTAATGCACCACACAGCATAGGAACATCATCTACAAAATCAGCTGTTAGGGCAGCTGTGTGGGGGTTTGTTGAAGGGGAGCTACTGCCCTCTTCAACTGGCCCACTCTCTGGCTTTTTATCGCATAGTGTGGCTATGCAGGGCTTGCATCATACTTCACATATAACTCAATTAAATAAATATATAATAATGATAATGATAATAATAATGATTATGATAATTAAACCCAAATTAAAATTATACTGAGAATGGTAATGACAACTGTATCAAGATCTCAGTGTATAATATCTATTAATGTACCTTTATAACATAAAAGTAACTCTCGGTTATCAAGGGTAAAAATTTGAAAGAAATATATTAAGGATCACATTTTTTGACTTGCTTTGTACTAGACATCGTACATGAAACGAGATTGTTGTTGTAGCTGTGCGTTGTTCCAATTAATTATATAAACAGTTCATATATTTTTTGTTTTGTTTTTGTTTGTAAGTTTGTAAGTTGGTCTGTACGAATGTAGCTGCTTGAAATGTTTTGAAATGTTCTTTTTTATTTTATTGCACTTGGGGGTGGGGGCTCATAAGCTTTTTGCTTCAGCCCACTCCTTTTGAGCACAATGTGTATTGCTCAAATAAACAAATAAACTAAACTAAACTGATTTCCCATGAATAGTTCATGGAGTCACGACTACTGTCACGCAACTGAAGAATAGCTCAGGAAATTTATATCATAATGAGTATTTTACCTTGCGGTTCCTCAAATGTCTGTCCAGGTTGAAACAAAGTGGCGTAGCCAAAGTCGATGATCCAGGCTCTTGGAGCGCCGTTTCCCGTCTCCACCAGCACATTTTCTGGCTTCATGTCACGGTGGAAGATGCCTTGAGACTCCATTTCAATCGCAATGTCCACTAGCTGACGGAAAACAGTCTGAAACAAGACAACGTTCATGTGTGAAGCACTGGTAAATACTTGAGTGACAAACAAATGTGATCGTGTCCGTACTTTGGCCATATCGACGCAGATTCCGATCCGTTTGTTTCTGCTGATGTAGTGGCTGAGGTCAAGGCAGGGCTCAGGTCTCTCCAGCACTAGCCCCACCTCCTCGCCCAGGTCAAACCAGTCCAGTAGCTGCGGACACACCCTGCAGTCTGAGGTGTTGGGGCCCGCTCCCACCTTTATGAGGTAATAGACCTCATGTGGAACTCTGCGCATGTCTCCATCTATCTCCTGCAAAGCACACATACGAAAGGTTAGCCATGTTGAAACAAGAGTATGAGAATAGAATGTTTGAGGAAATATTGATACGTACCACATCCATATATGTGATGTAAGTCTTCTGAATGCACTTTAGAGCCACCTGTAGGAGAAAAATCAGATGTTATTACACATTTTTTCATCTAATCAATGTACAATTATTCCACAAGGATTCAAGTGTGGTGTCTTGTAAGACAAAAAGGCAATGGTACTTACTGGCTTTTTGTCCTCTCTGCGAATTCCAGAAAATATTCTTCCGTAGCCTCCTTCCTCAATCATGTCGAACCATGAGTACTTCTGGTGAAGCACTGTAGAAGACACAAAAGTAACTGTTAGTTTTTTATTTTATTGTACTTAAAACAGCAGGTGAATCATATAGGCATAAGAGGCTGCCTTTTCATACTTACCAGTTTTGTTGTTTGCGATTTCTGAATCAGTATCAGAGAGTTCTGTTGCACCAGAGACATTAGAAGACGTGGAATACGTAAAGTGGTCTCCACTTGCTTCTTCGTCAGACCCGTCGGTCCCCTCACATTGTTCTGGGGAGAAAACAATAACAAAACAAAACAAATTATTTACGACATATTCTGAGCTAAAGAACATTTTGAAATTAAATGATAATGAAATAAAATAAAACATGGTTACGCGTAATAGAAAATGTTTAAGACCAGATTTTTTATTTTTCAGAAAAAGCTCATTATTTTGGTCTTACTTGATATTTATGTGTTTATTTGGTTGGGACAGTGCATGTTAATGAGCATACATGGGTCTCATGCATGTAAACAAGCCACACCGGATTGTAGCCTTAGGCTAAATCCCATCCATCGTCACCCATGCAGTAATTGTCTACATTTTATATCTTTGCAAAACCAAACAGTTATTTACACTACCTGATTTTTGAGAGTGTATCTTGAATTTTGCCTTCCTTGGACCCTCATCAGACTTGGCTTTTTTCTGTGGACTGTCCTCTATCTTGTCGTCCGACTTTCTTTTGTTGTTTTGTACACGTCGATCTGTAGAGGGACTGCTTTGCTTGGGGCAGCTGGTCGTGATGCACTTTCTGTTGACTAAGTTGAGTCCACTAGGCCCGGGGAGGGCACTAAAGTTAGGTGTAAAGCGGTTTGATCTGACTTTTATCCACTTGAGGATCCACGCTTTTACATAGCCCATCAGTTTCAACACTGGACCAAACCTCCATCCTAAAAGACAAATATTATTATCAATATGCTGTAATGACTTTTGTACAAGCCAGGGCCAAACAGCACTGTTTATTGTAGAGGTGCACAACAGAGGGGTCAAATTAACAGTATCATGGTGTATTACACCAAAAAACAAGAAATGTTGGCAGCCAATTGTTTTTAAATGCCCATAGCAAATGATAAATCAGAGTATGCTAACGGTTAGCTCAAATTATCTTTATACTTCATTTAATAAAGTTGCCAGCACAAAAGAAATCTAGGTTTCAACTCTATTGTGGTGGGAAAAAGTATATTTCTGACAAACTTTTGTGGTCTTTTTAGTATTAGTCTAATTTCTGTAACTGTCTAGAGTAAACCAACTGACCTAGCGTTAGCGTGTAGCTAGCAAATCAGTTAACTGCAAATCTCAACTTTACGTGAAAGGTTAAAATGTCTAGATTTGGGTAAAGCTGAACTGGAGAAAATACGCTCAGTTAAAGGGATTAAGTATTAAGTATTTTCCTCCCCCTACATGTTCCAGCCATGTCCTAATGTGTAGAATGTACGGTGGCCGAGAGGGGTCACAACAAATACAAACGCCACAACAAAAACAAATGCTAAAACAAATGCAAACGCCACAACACAACAACTTAACAAAAGCCACAACACAACAACTTAACGAAAGCCACAACACAACAACTTAACGAAAGCTGCAACGGAAGTGACCGGAGCCCGAAATGATCAGCTAAAAGTTGTTTTCTCATGAAACAACGGCAGGAAGGTTTCTAGGACTGTCTCTTCACAATTATAGCCCATTTGTGTGTATTTATTTATGTAAGACTGACTAACCATAGCTCATTTAACCAGAAGAATTTTTATTTATTTTTTTAAATGTCTTTAAAAGTCAGGGATATTTTTTGGCTGAGCGTGTGATATGAGTGTGTCTGAGGTAAAGTATGAGGATCGGGACAAACCACAATTTAATCTAGAAGTTAGACAGTGGAATGGTGTTGTGCTAAACACAAGCAAATATCAGGGGCAAAACATTTGCGGATAAAGAACAATTAAGTCTCTGTTAGGCTTTTTTTTTAAATATATATATATATCCTCTGGCGGGCCAAAAAATATTGGCAACGGGCCAAAATTGTCCCCCGGGCCGGACGTTGCCGACCACTGATCTAGGCATAAGAGGCTGCCTTTTCATACTTACCATCTTTGTTGTTTGCGATTTCTGAATCAGTATCAGAGAGTTCTGTTGCGCTAGAGACATTAGAAGACGTGGAATACGTAAAGTGGTCTCCACTTTCTTCTTCGTCAGACCCGTCGGTCCCCTCACATTGTTCTGGGGAAAAAACAAAACAAAACAAATTATTTACGACATATTCTGAGCTAAAGAACATTTTGAAATTAAATGATAATGACATAAAATAAAACATGGTTACGTGTAATAGAAAATGTTAAAGACCAGATTTTTTATTTTTTAGAAAAAGTTCATTATTTTGGTCTTAATTGATATTTATGTGTTTATTTGGTCGGGACAGTGCATGTTAATGAGCATACATGGGTCTCATGCATGTAAACAAGCCACACCGGATTGTAGCCTTAGGCTAAATCCCATCCATCGTCACCCATGCGCACTGTCAAACACACTCTCATTCATCCTGGCCTGTTGTACATGTTTTTAGTGGTAGGGGAAACCGGAGTACCCAGAGGAAACCTATGCAGAGACAGGGAGAACATGCCAACTTCACACAGAAAGGCCCCGTCCAGGTGGGAATCAAACCCGGGACCTTCTAGCTGTCAAGCACGAGCGCTAACCGCTGTGCTAACGTGCCACGCAATTTTTCAAACCATTATTTGTCAACTTAACTCTTTTTTCCCTTATTGCACATAGCAAAGATATGTTATCAATCATTTCTTCTCGATTACATTAGACCAGACTAATATTGGAAATGGCAAGAATGAATACATGCTTCAAGCAAAGGACGTTCATAACTCAATTTAACTTTGACAGAAAATAGAGTAATTGTCTACATTTTCTATCTTTGCAAAACCAAACAGTTATTTACACTACCTGATTTTTGAGAGTGTACACTTGGATCTGTAGAGGAACTGCTTTGCTTGTGGCAGCTGGTCGTGATGCACTTGAGGATCCACGCTTTTACATAGCCCATCAGTTTCAACACTGGACCAGACCTCCATCCTAAAAGACAAATATTATTATCAATATGCTGTAATGACTTTTGTACAAGCCAGGGCCAAACAGCACTGTTTATTGTAGAGGTGCACAACAGAGGGGTCAAATTAACAGTATCATGGTGTATTACACCAAAAAACAAGAAATGTTGGCAGCCAATTGTTTTTAAATGCCCATAGCAAATGATAAATCAGAGTATGCTAACGGTTAGATTAGGGTGACCATATGTCCCAGTTTACCCGGGACAGTCCCAGTTTTGAGTCCTTTGTCCCATGTCCCAATAGATTTTGCCAAAACCATTGATTTGTCCCAGTTTTACTCGTAATCTGTCCCAGTTGTCCCGGTTTTGGCCAATGTAGTCCCTGAAATAGCATATTTCTCTTGAAAATGAATGTCTTTGGCCCATGGGAATATCAATTGCCAAGTGTAAACCAAATCAAGATCTCAATTCAGGATGCGGATTGGTGCATGTCATAAGTCGTTGACAGTTTTACCGTTCATCGTGGGTAAAGACAGTTTCGTTTTGGAACCCCTGCGGCCTATTCCCGAATATAGTCCCAGGTTTTTAGTTGGAAAATCTGGTCACCCTGGTTAGCTCAAATTAGCTTTATACTTTATTTAATAAAGTTGCCAGCACAAAAGAAATCTAGGTTTCAACTCTATTGTGGTGGGAAAAAGTATATTTTTCTGACAAACTTTTGTGGTCTTTTTAGTATTAGTCTAATTTCTGTAACTGTCTAGAGTAAACCAACTGACCTAGCGTTAGCGTGTAGCTAGCAAATCAGTTAACTGCAAATCTCAACTTTACATGAAAGGTTAAAATGTCTAGTTGGTTTTGTAGGTAATCTCACATGTAGAAACGTGTGTTTGGAAAAATAAATGAGTAAACATTTAAAAAAATGACTAGAGTACTTCAGGGATATTTTTTGGCTGAGCGTGTGATATGAGGAGTGTGGCGTGAGAGCGTGTGAAGGCGCTCAAATGCGTGTGTCTGAGGTAAAGTATGAGGATCGGGACAAACCACAATTTAATCTAGAAGTTAGACAGTGGAATGGTGTTGTGCTAAACACAAGCAAATATCAGGGGCAAAACATTTGCGGATAAAGAACAATTAAGTCTCTGTTAGGCTTTTTTTTTAAATATATATATATATCCTCTGGCGGGCCAAAAAATATTGGCAACGGGCCAAAATTGTCCCCCGGGCCGGACGTTGCTGACCACTGATCTAGGCATAAGAGGCTGCCCTTTCATACTTACCATCTTTGTTGTTTGCGATTTCTGAATCAGTATCAGAGAGTTCTGTTGCACCAGAGACATTAGAAGACGTGGAATACGTAAAGTGGTCTCCACTTTCTTCTTCGTCAGACCCGTCGGTCCCCTCACATTGTTCTGGGGAGAAAACAAAAACAAAACAAAACAAATTATTTACGACATATTCTGAGCTAAAGAACATTTTGAAATTAAATGATAATGAAATAAAATAAAACATGGTTACGTGTAATAGAAAATGTTAAAGACCATATTTTTTATTTTTCAGAAAAGGCTCATTATTTTGGTCTTACTTGATATTTATGTGTTTATTTGGTTGGGACAGTGCATGTTAATGAGCATACATGGGTCTCATGCATGTAAACAAGCCACACCGGATTGTAGCCTTAGGCTAAATCCCATCCATCGTCACCCATGCAGTGATTGTCTACATTTTATATCTTTGCAAAACCAAACAGTTATTTACACTACCTGATTTTTGAGAGTGTATCTTGAATTTTGCCTTCCTTGGACCCTCATCAGACTTGGCTTTTTTCTGTGGACTGTCCTCTATCTTGTCGTCCGACTTTCTTTTGTTGTTTTGTACACGTCGATCTGTAGAGGGACTGCTTTGCTTGGGGCAGCTGGTCGTGATGCACTTTCTGTTGACTAAGTTGAGTCCACTAGGCCCGGGGAGGGCACTAAAGTTAGGTGTAAAGCGGTTTGATCTGACTTTTATCCACTTGAGGATCCACGCTTTTACATAGCCCATCAGTTTCAACACTGGACCAAACCTCCATCCTAAAAGACAAATATTATTATCAATATGCTGTAATGACTTTTGTACAAGCCAGGGCCAAACAGCACTGTTTATTGTAGAGGTGCACAACAGAGGGGTCAAATTAACAGTATCATGGTGTATTACACCAAAAAACAAGAAATGTTGGCAGCCAATTGTTTTTAAATGCCCATAGCAAATGATAAATCAGAGTATGTTAACTCAAATTAGCTTTATACTTTATTTAATAAAGTTGCCAGCACAAAAGAAATCTAGGTTTCAACTCTATTGTGGTAGGAAAAAGTATATTTTTCTGACAAACTTTTGTGGTCTTTTTAGTATTAGTCTAATTTCTGTAACTGTCTAGAGTAAATAAATAAAGGGGGTATCCTTTATTCAAATGCTGTTCCTACCAATGTATCCAAATTAATAAATCAAATGAATTTCAATTTCATCTGGCGAAATAAACCACATTATATAAAGAAAAGTCATATGGTCAAACAAACTAATGAAGGAGGCCTGAAGGCAATAGACCTAGGCATAAGAGGCTGCCTTTTCATACTTACCATCTTTGTTGTTTGCGATTTCTGAATCAGTATGAGAGAGTTCTGTTGCACCAAAGACATTAGAAGACGTGGAATGCGTAAAGAAGTCTCCACTTGCTTCTTCGTCAGACCCGTCGGTCCCCTCACATTGTTCTGGGGAGAAAACAAAAACAAAACAAAACAAATTATTTACGACATATTCTGGGCTAAAGAACATTTTGAAATTAAATGATAATGAAATAAAATAAAACATGGTTACGCGTAATAGAAAATGTTAAAGTCCTTGCACCAGATTTTTTATTTTTCAGAAAAAGCTTTTGGTCTTAATTGATATTTATGTGTTTATTTGGTCGGGACAGTGCATGTTAATGAGCATACATGGGTCTCATGCATGTAAACAAGCCACACCGGATTGTAGCCTTAGGCTAAATCCCATCCATCGTCACCCATGCGCACTGTCAAACACACTCTCATTCATCCTGGCCTGTTGTACATGTTTTTAGTGGTAGGGGAAACCGGAGTACCCAGAGGAAACCTACGCAGAGACAGGGAGAACATGCCAACTTCACACAGAAAGGCCCCGTCCAGGTGGGAATCAAACCCGGGACCTTCTAGCTGTCAAGCACGAGCGCTAACCGCTGTGCTAACGTGCCACGCAATTTTTCAAACCATTATTTGTCAACTTAACTCTTTTTTCCCTTATTGCACATAGCAAAGATATGTTATCAATCATTTCTTCTCGATTACATTAGACCAGACTAATATTGGAAATGGCAAGAATGAATACATGCTTCAAGCAAAGGACGTTCATAACTCAATTTAACTTTGACAGAAAATAGAGTAATTGTCTACATTTTATATCTTTGCAAAACCAAACAGTTATTTACACTACCTGATTTTTGAGAGTGTATCTTGAATTTTGCCTTCCTTGGACCCTCATCAAACTTGGCTCTTTTCGGTGGACGGTCCTCTATCTTGTCGTCCGACTTTCTTTTGTTGTTTTGTACACGTCGATCTGTAGAGGGACTGCTTTGCTTGGGGCAGCTGGTCGTGATGCACTTTCTGTTGACCAAGTTGAGTCCACTAGGCCCGGGGAGGGCACTAAAGTTAGGTCTAAAGCGGTTTGATCTGACTTTTATCCACTTGAGGATCCACGCTTTTACATAGCCCATCAGTTTCAACACTGGACCAGACCTCCATCCTAAAAGACAAATATTATTATCAATATGCTGTAATGACTTTTGTACAAGCCAGGGCCAAACAGCACTGTTTATTGTAGAGGTGCACAACAGAGGGGTCAAATTAACAGTATCATGGTGTATTACACCAAAAAACAAGAAATGTTGGCAGCCAATTGTTTTTAAATGCCCATAGCAAATGATCAGAGTATGCTAACGGTTAGATTAGGGTGACCATATGTCCCAGTTTACCCGGGACAGTCCCAGTTTTGAGTCCTTTGTCCCATGTCCCAATAGATTTCGCCAAAGCCATTGATTCACATGTAGAAACGTGTGTTTGGAAAAATAAATGAGTAAACATAGTTCGGTTAGATTCATTAGGTCTTCTAAGAATTATTCAAGCTTTCTTTCCTATAGACAGACCAAGTGTTAGTTTTAGTACCTGACGGTTTCGGCTACCACTGCGGCCTTCCTCAGAGGTTTGTCACGTGATGTTGCTGTGACTTGTCTGGTCGGCTGGTTTTGGCACCGTCTTCCTGCTTGTGGTAGCAGGCCGACAGCGCCATCTGCAGTCCGACTTCTTCAGAACTGTGTCCCAGGTGTGGGAAAGTTGGTACGCCCCCTCGACCCGGTTCACAGTCTGGGACACAGTTCTGAAGAAGTCGGACTGCAGATGGCGCTGTCGGCCTGCTACCACAAGCAGGAAGATGGTGCCAAAACCTGTATCAGCCGACCAGACACGTCACAGCAACACCGCGTGACAAACCTCTGAGGAAGGCCACAGTGGTAGCCGAAACCGTCAGGTACGAAAACTAACACTTGGTCTGTCTATAGGAAAGAAAGCTTGCATAAATGAGTAAACATTTCTAGACTAAATGACTAGAGTACTTTAAAAAATTCAGTTTTGTGTGGCTTTTGCTCTTAAATACAACACAGTATGTAAAACCTGCTCAATGCTAACACCATTAAGTAAAACCTTCATACTTCGAGTCGTCGTCTTTGTCCGACGAGTGGATGGCCAGGAACTGTAACCCATGATGAAGACTTATTTCCAAATAACGGAAAAATAACAAGAACGTGTTCGACTTTCCAACTGTATCCAGCAAATCTCTTCAACTTGAACTAAAACAAGACCAGAAACAGTAAAAGCAACACAATGTCACTTCTTCTGGCCAAGAAACTAACAGGGCTTGTAACATACAAGTCTAAATAAACTTAACACAGAGACGGAAACAATGTCAGCCTAGCCTGACACAGCTCGTACCTGAAAATGATGATGTGCGTCACATTCTAACAATAATATGTACGCCATCACTATGACAACCAGATTCTTCTCCTTTTAAGGCAAGGCTGACAAGGAAGTAATAGGAAGCGTTCACGTGACATCACAACGTTCTAAAGATCCTATAGTTTAACATTGAGGTGGAGGGCAACTGAAAATTCCACGGCCGTAACCATAGTAACGTTAACAATGCAGATTTCTAGTCTTAAATCCTTGCTAATATCTCTGTAATTACTGGGCCAATTCACATGAAACAAAAACTGACACAAAGTTCAAAGTCATATCTTTCAGCAGATATGAACATATGTCTAATTATTTCTTCACAAAGGCGTCCAAAAACATGTGCTTGATGTTGGCCAGTAGAAAGGACTTTCAGCCATACAATTCACATGTCAGGTTTGTGAATCCAATCACTGTCACCTGATGATCAGAGAAAACATTTGGACACTTTCTTTTTCGAAATTTCTTTCAAAAACTGTTTCTCTCCCATAGACTTGTATTGACACCTGCCCTCCAACTGAAATGGAATTCTAAATCGTGAACGCAACCTATTTACATATAGAGATTTCAATCTCAAACATTTACTGTAGATTTATATTATTTATATATTATATTAAATAATAATAGATAAATTGCATGTAGTTTAAGGGACCAAACCTATATTAATAGGTGTAGCCAAGTCATGGATTGTTTTGTTGACATATGGCTCTATTAGATCTCCTGTGGTTTTTTACTTACTTACTGACTGTTTTCATAGCTTATTTTTATCTAAATTCTGTGTTATGTTTTATGTTGCACGAGTGTACTGAGAAAATTCCTAGTTTGTGAACCTGTTCTCAAACAATGGCAATAAATACAATTCTGATTCTGATTAATACTGCATCAGGCTGGATTTTCAGCTAACATTATCCCAGCCGTCTAAATGCCGCGTTGCTTTTTTATAAAGGAATTCAAAACCGTGGCCAATAAAGTAGGGCTGCAACTAACGATTATTTTGTAATCGATTAATCTATCGATTTTTTTTTTTTTACGATTAATCGCTTAATCGCTTGGCTGTGACTGGTGTAGGAAATGTTTATTTTTTTCATTATATAAAGCAAAAGTGGCGCTGCTTGAGGACGTGTTGATGGAGTAAGCTTAAAGTAAATGTTTGTTGGAGGCTCTTAGCGTTAATTCTGCTTCTGATTGGATGAGACACAGACGGAAATTTACAATGTACAAAACACTACAGACACTAACTATAAAAACAAAGTAGGTTTTCATCCAAAATACTAAATGTTCATGTCATTTTTGCTCTATTTGAGTCTGTGTGAACCAGAAAACGAGTAATCCGTTTTGAAGGGCTTAGCTTGCAAATGATTCGTTACACTATAAGCTGTAAGAGCCAATCAAGAAGCTTTTAGATTTGGGTAAAGCTGAACTGGAGAAAATACGCTCAGTTAAAGGATTAAGTATGAAGTATTTTCCTCCCCCTACATGTTCCAGCCATGTCCTAATGTGTAGGATGTACGGTGGCCGAGAGGGGTCACAACAAATACAAACACAACAACTTAACAAATGCTGTTCCTACCAATTTATCCAAATTAATAAATCAAATGAATTTCAATTTCATCTGGCGAAATAAACCACATTATATAAAGAAAAGTCATATGGTCAAACAAAGTAATGAAGGAGGCCTGAAGGCAATAGATCTAGAGTGTCTTAACGGAACCTTAAAAATAAACTGGCTAAAATCTTGGATTAAAAATCATCAATCTTTATGGTACTGTATTCCTAACTTTATTTTAAAAAAAATTGGGCGGTTGCTTGTATGCGACTTTGATATCAATAAGATTCCTGTACCCTTATCAGAAACACAACCACAAACAAATTTTACTTTACTGGAAAATGCTAAATGTCCATAACTTTCCTCCACACCGAACAGTAATTTGGAACAATCGATATGTACTACATTGCAACAAATCATTATTTTATGAAGACTGGTTTAAAAACAATATTTGGTCAGTGTCACACCTTATGGACAACGAAGGAAATGTATTAGATTATGAACAATTCTGCATTAAACAGTTTTAATCCTTCCCTAAAGAATTTATTTTTCTATCCAAAAACTCATTAGCTCATCAGATAACACAAACACATTTGCCCTCTCCCACGATACATGGGATATCAATCTTAGACAAAAAATGTCTCTACTCATCCTCCTTTGGCTCCTCCCTTTCCCCTGTTTCTTTATTGGACCCTCCTTGCCCCTCCCCAAGTATATAATTATGGGAGCGACACACCTGTGCAGCCATTGTTCTCCTGGACCTGGCATACCTAGTGGAGCCTCCCAATCCTTCCCAAGTAGAGCAGTGCGTGCATTGAAGTATGTATTTTCTAGTGATTTGTTAATGATACCTCATAGTGTGTGTGTCACACTGTAACACACTGTATTGGCAGGCTCATAGGCGCCATCTGGTGGCGAAAAGGCATTGCAGCAGTGAGCCTGAAAAAAAGCGAACTCGGTTCATTTATTCTCGTTCAGAAATATGAACCAGGATTGAGCTGTTTAACAGCTGAGAGTGAGAATTTAGAAAGAGGAAAACTGCTCTGCATAATGAGAATAGAAACAAATGAATGATAATGAATGAGTGACGTATCAGTGATAACCATCTAAAAATGAAGTCACTGACCGAGATTTAATAAAGGATAGTGCTTGTGACAATAACGGGACACCAAACACATTTTTGGTTTTGTTTACCAGTAAACCATCATAGCCCATAATCTGACTCGAACTCACGCCCCGCTGATTATTATTAACCGGACGCTCTCCTCACAGCGCCACTCACCTGGAACCTGATAGAGGAGGATTCGCAGCTAGAGATATTTTTTACCTGTAAAGTTCAAAGAAAAATATTGCAGGATAATTGGGTAGGAATAATTTCTGTGGTTTAAAAAAGCCATAATAAAACTTAAATCCCATTCAATCACTCAATGACAAACTTTATTTATCCTGAGGTGCAATAAAATAAAATGTTGCCAATAGAGATTGTATTGGAGACTAAACCTCTGCCCATCCTTTTGCTTCCTTGCCCAGTTGTAGTGAAGAATTCTCACCCAGTTCTCCCGGCTCAACTTGCCTGGTAAGTTTGATCCCGCCCACTTTTCCACGCACCTTCTTTTATTTTCTAGCCCTGGCTCAAGACTGCACTTTCATCCTGACATTACACCCGTTTTTACCACTTAAGGGAATACTTTTTTTTCCTTCTACTTTATTACTATTTTACAGCCCAAGATGGGTTCCAAGTTGTGGACAGAGGAGCAGTTCAATTGCCCCGTTTGCCTGGACCTCCCCAACGACCCTGTGACGATCCCCTGTGGGCACAGCTACTGCATGGCCTGTATCAAGGACTACTGGAGCAAGGACGACCCGAAAGGCGTCTACAGCTGCCCGCAGTGTCGCCAGACCTTTTGCCCGAAGCCCCCGCTGTCCAGGAACACCATGTTGGCGGAGGCTGTGGAGCAATTACGCAAAGGCGCCCTCGAGTCGGACGTGCGCAAATCCATCAGGAGCGCGACGGCGAAGCCCAAGTCCAAGATGGCTTCCCCAGCTGTGCCGTGCGACCTGTGCAAGGGGCAGGAGAGGGCGGCGGTCAAGAGCTGCCTGACTTGCATGAGCTCCTATTGCGACTCCCACCTGAAGCCGCACCACACGAAAAAGGCCCTGAAGCAGCACGAGCTCACCCCCCCCATCCGGAACTTGGCGGAAAAGATCTGCACCGCTCACAAGTACCTCGAGGAGTTTTACTGTCGCCAGTGCAAGATGTTCGTGTGCTGGCTGTGCACGAGCAATCAGCACAAGGGCCACGAGTGTGTGTCCACCAAAGCTGAGCGCATGGAGAAGCAGGTGAGAAGGTTTAGATGTGCACAACAAAGGCAGGACGAGAAGGAAGCAAGGTCAAGTCATGATATATTGCAAGAGGAACGTCACATTACACCTAAATCTGTCTTTACTTTACTGGTGCATCCTTCTTTTACTCTGGCAATGAGTAATTTACTTTGTAGGCTCCTATTAATATACTAATAACTTTTAATGACTATGTGCAGGATTTTTTTATTTCATACTAACCGTAAACTACTAGAAATGAGAACATCCACCCATGGGAGACAAAAATACTATTTATATACATTTTATCCAAACCGTCATTGTTAAGTCATGGGTGTCTGCTGCTTTTGTCTGAAACGGAAAACATTCCAGACTTCATTCCTGCCCAGTCATCAAAGCACCGCCCTGTGAACGTGTGGTGTCATACAGGCTGACTTCCGTACGGCTTTGTATTGTGACGTTTTGGTCATTAATCGATATTTATTGATTGATTTGTTTTTTCAGAAATTGTTCGGGGATATCCAGGCAGAAAACTCACAGCGGCTCAAAGAAAGGGAGCAGGAGCTCAAGGACATGAAGAAGATGATGGAGGGAGTCAAGGTTCGTGACGGTGTGGTGAAATATTGTGACAAATTTAGTTAACCTCTTAACCCTGAACCTTTAAGCCTGAACTGAGCACATTTTCTCCGGTTTGACCTCACCCAAATCCAGAGCCGTGGGAAGACATTTTAGTTAGGGGGTGCTGAGGAAAAAAAATTACCCCAAAAACGCTTTTTCTGTGCATATTTCCTATTTATTAATATTGCCTGCAGTTCTCAAACTACCCACCAGGGGGTGCTGCAGCGCCCTCAGCACCCTGGGTTCCCACGGCCTTGCCCAAATTTGAAAGCTTCTTGGGGGGGGGAAGCACCAAAACGGCGGCAAAAACGAGATGTAAATGAGGATGAAAACACAGCAAAACGGACGACAAAAAAGTGATGGAAAAGCAACAAAAACAGAGGAAACAAAAAAGCATAAAAAAACTAGCAACAAAATGATGGCACAGCAAAACATGACAAAAATACGACAAAAGTAAAGTTTTTTTAGGTCTTCGCTTTCAAATGAGGTGTTGCACTGGCCTATAGGCTGTAAACTCCAGTTGAGAAGCTTTTAGATTTGGGTAAAACCGAAACATGACCTAAAATCTCTGCTTCCTTACCCCAGCGGTCAATGGACGTGGCGCACAGCGACACGGGGCAGGCCCTCTCGGAGCTGCAGAAGTCCATGGAGCGTCTTCAGGAGCTTCTGGAGGACATGATGGACCAGGCGCATCGGGACAAAGTGGGACAGGCGGAGGAGGTGCTGGGCAGTCTGGAGGCCGAGATAGCGGAGCTGCGCCGACGGGACACCGAGATGAAGGACCTGTCCGGCTGCGAGGACCACATACACTATTTAAATGTGGGGAAATCTGCATGTTTACAGTATAGGGGAACGTTGATCTAACCATATTATTCTCTTCACTCTCCCGCTTGTTTGTTGCAGACGTACGAGTCCATGTGCAGCCCTCTGGAGTCCGGGGACCTCCCCTCTATTCAAGTCAACCACGAGGCGTCCTTTGAGCCGGTGCGAGACGCGGTGTTCGTCCTGACGGAGAAAGTGGAAGATCTCTGTAACCAGGAGCTGGGCAAGATCAATAAACAAGGTCAGAAACGATTTGATTTCTCACTCTTGTATTGTGTCATTTTATTTTCTCTCGATGTAACACGTCCATCCATGTTGTTTTGCAGTTAATGACACCACTTTGTTCACACTGAGAGGTAAGTTTTATGAATACTTTAAAGATTCTCTGCTGAGCTTTGTTGTAACCATGATCTTTTCCCGCCCCCTTAGGAAATCGGGGCGGCACTAAAGGGGCCATTTTGAAATGTGAGTTTATCAAATATCGTTCATGCGCCTATGAAATGTTTCCTAAAAGTTGAATGATGATGATTGTTTTTGTTTTTACATTTTGGGTAGTGTTTTCTGGCCTGGGGTCTCGCAATGCAAATAATCGCTCCCAAGGTATGTGTACAACTTAAAGGGACAGGCCACTGTTTTTCCACACTGAGATATGTTCTTACCTGAGCTTAGACGAGTTGTTGCATAGCTGTCTGGTCTTTATGCGTGCGCTCAGTCACGCAAACAGAGTGTTAGCATTTAGCCTCTCCTCCTCTCCTCTATGGGGCCAAACGGAAGTGAAGTTAAAAGCGACAAAGCTCTTCAAAAATCGACATGTTTTAATTTTGTGTAATTATACTTGGATCGTGTATCTACTCACGTAACCGTATTTAAATAAGGAAAACGTGGAAGAGTTTGGTCGCTTCTAACTTCACCCTGTTTGGCCCCATAGAGGAGAGGAGAAGAAGCTAAATGCTAACAACATCTTTGGTCTTTTTGCGTGACTGAGCGCACGCGTAAAGACCAGACGGGTACGCGTCAACTCGTCTACGCTCAGATAAGAACATATCTCAGTGTGGAAAAACGGTGGCCTGTTCCTTTTACAAATTGTGCTCTTTATTTTAAATATTTTTAGACATTTTATTTTATCTAATTATTTTACTTTTTTTTTTTTTTTTTTTTAACAGCACCCACCCCTAGTCTGTCTTCTGGAGCAAAAAGTGGAGACAGACGTGGAATAGGTACAGAATGTATTCATTATTTTATGGCTCATTTCGTTTTGGGAGTAGGGTTCATGGGAATCCGCGTGTTGTTTCTGCATATTAACTATTGTGTTATAAACAGAAAACATTTAAAAAACTTACTCTGGCCTAAATGATCAGTTTATGAATTTGTGTTTTTAGGTTTGGCCAACAAAGGTCTGGATGTGAGGAGCAGAGACACTCCACGTGGTAAGATGTCGTCGTGGAACATCACTGCCAAACTTAAGATGCTTCTTCTTCTGTCATGTATTTTAAAGGCACAGGCCACCGTTTTTCCACACTGAGATATGTTCTTACCTGAGCCTAGACGAGTTGATGCGTACCTGTCTGGTCTTTGTGCGTGCGCTCAGTCACGCAAAAGACCAAAGATGTTGTCAGCATTTAGCCACTCCTACTCTCCTCTATGGGGCCAAACGGGGGTGAAGTTGGAAGCGACCAAGCTCTTCCACGTTTCCCCTTTCCAAGTCTAGTTACACAAAATTAAACATGTCGATTTTCCAAGCGGATAAAAAGGGGAACTATATTGTAAGGCGTAATAACACCTTAGGAGCACTTCGGCGTCTGCGCAGTAAAGCGAAGATATTACTGCTAACAACGTCTTCAGTCTTTTTGCGTGACTGAGCGCACGCACAAGGACCAGACAGGTACGCATCAACTCGTCTAAGCTCAGGTAAGAACATATCTCAGTGTGGAAAAAACGGTGGCCTGTCCCTTTAAGGCTCTAAATCTGAACTTTGTATTCCTTTTTGAAGCCAATGGTTCGCCCAGACCGAGAGAAAGACTGAGGATGCCGGAGAGAGAGTCGGGTAGTTTTGCTGTTCCCTTGTTATTTAATCATAGTTAATATATTGGCTACTCTACGCCCCTAAGAAATCGAATCTTTTTGTAGGCCGTGAGACCAATCCCAGACTGGGTCCAAGCCCAAGGTCCAGTCCGACGTCCAGCCGAAGGGAGTCTCGATCTCTGTGGGGCAGGTCCAGTTCGCAGAGTCTAGCAGCGCCCGCCGCTGTCCCAACACACAACACTGCTCCATCACTGCCCGTACAGACCAACCCGCAGCCCGCTACTCCCGCCCACGCATCAAGTGGAAGTAAGTGGGAAATGTGGGGGATCATGGAGGGGCTCTGGAGGAGAGAGGTCTGTAATGCCAGTCCCAACTCTGACCAGTGCTTTATGTCTTTATGCTCCTCATCCTCCTCCCCCTAAGTTTGAGTAAATTCTGTGGCTATTCTTGTGTTTTTACTTCAAGGTTTCAGTAGAATGGCATCAATTACCAGCATCTTCAGATCCCGACGAGGAACTAATCAAGCAACTCCGGTTTCACCCAACTCATGTAAGACTTGATTATTTCTCAAATAATTGTGTTGGGAAACGTTTTGTCAAGTCTTAATAATAATGTTAATGATGGCGTATTACGATAAGCACAACTTGAACTACGTTTTCATGTTTTTTGCTTGCAGCTGGTGGTGGAATGACCACTGTGCCAGAATCGCCAATAGAAGGCATGTTTTTGACCCACAGAGCACTTATTTTAAACAGTTTGTTTGTAACGTTTGCACATTTGACTTATTATAGTGAATCCAGGACTATTCTTGGACGACTCGCCCACAACAGAAACTATGAACTTTGCTTTAGCTTTCCCTGGATGTAAGTGCATGTAATATTTCGGGAACAAACGCATGGGATATATCATAAAAATACTAACTAAGTGACCAAATAACTTTTTGTTTGCATAGTGAGAGAAATCAGTATTGACAGCATCCAGGCCCCAGAGCCGAGATCCAGAGAGGAGATCCTACAATGTAAGTTGTTTCAATAACAAACTGTATTATGTGTTCTTTTGAAAAAAAGATCTATTTTAGTGCAATAAAAAGATGAAGTTCCTTGATCAAACCGCTATCTAAAAATCCCAAAACGTTGCTGCCATCTAGTGTTCATAAATGTGTCTTCACAGTTAGGGTAGGACACTTTTTTTTGTAATCTAACTTCAAGTAGATCAATACATTTGTAAGAAAAAATATGTATCTAAAATATTTTGTGAATTGCCCCTTCAAATCCAGGTGTTACTGCTCAGGTGTGAGTGAGTGACTGGTTTTCCTGAGGGGCTTTTGACTTTATAGTTTGGGAACCTCTGGGTACCTCACGATTCAATGCGATACATGGCTTAAGATGACGATAACCTTACGTTAGGCCGATACAGCGATAATTCATATATTGCCCAAAATAACTAACGATATATATACAGGTGCTCGTCATATAATTAGAATATCATGAAAAAGTGCATTTACTTCTGTTATTCAACTTAAACTGTGAAATTAATATATGACCGACTCGTTACATGCAAAGTGACATGCGTATAGCCTTTATTTGTCATAATTTGATTATTATGGCTCAGCTTGTAAAAACTCATAAAATTAGAATATTTTGAGGCTTGTCACTTGGTATATAGGTCTATATCATATATTAGTTTCATATTTTAAGTTGAATTACAAGAATAAATTAACTTTTTCATGATCGAATTATATGATGAGCACCTGTATACATTTTATAGAAACGTGTGCAGTTTTTAAACCTTTTTAACATGACTTTATAAACAATGACATGCACCATATTGTTTGATTTAGATATGTTTCCATCGCTTGCATTTTCCCCTTTTTTATTAAATGAATAACTAACGGAATGTTCCCTGATTTACTAGTACTAAAACGGAATTTGTTTTGTCCTCCCTCAGTATATTGTATAATGACTTAGTATATTGTAAAGTTTATTGTAAACCCCCAAAACCTTTTTACATATAACAATTTTATTTCATTGTAACAATTTCCCAGAAACGTTACCCTGCAAAAAGTGCCAATAAACTCGTCCCTGTGAAGAACTGGGATGCTACAAATATGTTGGCAAGGTTAGAAATGAGTTTGGACCACGACTAACACTTTAACCTCTTAACCCCCACCTGAGCCGAGCACATTTTCTCCAGTTTGGCTTTACCCGAATCTAAAAGCTTCTTGAAAAGAGTCAAAAACGAGGATGAAAATGCAAGAGCAACAGAAAAGTGACAAACTGATGAAAAAGTGACAATAAAGGGGGGAAAAAGAACAACAAAATAAGCAATGTCAAAAAAGTGACGACAAACGCGAGGAAAAAGATCCATTTAGATTAGATGAGTTTTGTGGGTCTTAGCTTTCAAATAAGGCGTTAGACTGGCCTATATGGTTGTCGGTATTGTATCCGTGCCACAAAATATCGCGATACATCGTAAAATGGATAATTGAAATGACCTCACGATTTCCCCTCGGGTTTTCTCAGACACCGTGTCTTTAACCCTCGACCCCAACACCGCCCACCGGCGCCTGGTCCTCTCCGAAAGCAACACCAAAGCCTCCCTCCAGGCCGCCGCCCAGCCGTACCCCGACACCCCGCAGCGCTTCGCCGGCTGGACCCAGGTGCTGTGCCAGAGCGCGCTGTCCTCCCCGCGCAGCTACTGGGAGGTGGAGTGGCGGGGCAGGGGCTCCTCCGTCGGCGTGTGCTACGGTTCGATCTCCCGGAGGGGGGCGGACGCGCGCTCGGGACTCGGCTACAACGCCCAGTCCTGGACGCTGGAGCTCTCGGACACGTGCTGCTCGGCCATGCACGATAACGAGAAGAGGGACATCGCCGTGACGTACTCGCCGAGGGTCGGGATCTTCGTGGACATGTCGGGGGGGACGCTGTCGTTTTACAGCGTGGCGGAGAACTTGACCCTTTTGCACAGTTTCAGGGCGAATTTCACCCAGCCCCTCTATCCCGCGTTCGGGGTAGGGAGCGGAGTGGGCGTGGGGCTAGATTTTGCTTTGGGACAGTTTAGTTCAAGCGCCGATAGCATTAAAATATGCAACTGATCAAAAAAAAAATCGAATATTTATAGAGTCATTATTCCTGTTAAAACTTGAGTGGACCTTAAATGTTTCCGAATGATAAATTATTGATTTAATTTATGATTTCACACGACTGCCAAATCATTGCACATTTATTTCGATGCTAAACTATCCAAATGTTTTCAGAGGCTTTCGTTTGCTTTTACTTTTGTATTGTAATTTTTGCTTCATTGTCTTTTTCGAAATAATAAAAATCAAAACGGTTCTGTGTTCGCAAATTATAGACGCACTAAATTAAGCTCTCAAGTTATTAGTTTGTCTGAAATATGAATGAACAAGCTGAAAACAAAAGTGTTTTTATGATGCGAGTTAAATGATTCTCCATGTAGTATTTTGTATAATTAAATTTTATGTAACATCAACCTGTCCAGGGACTGCGGGTGGAAATTAGCCTTTTTTTTTATTTTTTTGCTATAACCTGGACCATGACATCTCGTCTATTTTAGACTAATGTCGTTTGTGCATTGTCCTTGATCAAATGCAATAGAAAAGAAAAAAATCACAAAAGTGTATTACCTTTACACTATTTGGTTTCAAGTTTGCTTATATTGGCGCCGTCATCCCTTTGAGCTGCGATCTGCTATTTTTTTTTTAAACATCTCATACACATTTTGATTATAATGACAGTGTTCAATGGTAGTATTCTGTGCATAGGCCTGTCCACACTGGTCAGATAGTCTACAAACACCGCAGCTGGCATCCAGGAGCACACCGCCTTAACTTTTTAAACTCGATCGTTGCAATGTTCAGAATCAGAATAGTATTTATAGCCATGGTTTGAGAACAGGTTCACAAACTAGGAATTCTCAGTACACTTGTGCAACATGAAACACATAACACAGAATTTAGATTAAAAATAAGCTGTACAAACTTTGAAACTATAAGGCTATTTGAGGTCCTGGGTGATGGTGTTGCCCAGAAAACGGGAAGTTTTAACGGACTGGTGACCGTCGTTTAGTTTAAAAAATATAGTCCAACAGAGGAACGACTGAAACTGCTCCGAAATCATTCAGTCAGCCCCAGGAAAGGATAAAAAATGCAATTCAGCATATTTGGTATCGCCAAAAGCCTGTCTTTTTGGTCACCACAGTCCAGATTTTGTAGCCCAGTTTATTAAGTATAGTTTCACAGTGTGCACTATTTTGCTTTTATTTCTTCCTGCTCCAACCCATTAAATTATGTATCAAATAATAATGGTAATAGAAACAGTAATAAACCTAAGACTGCCAGAACATTTACTTTTTGACATTTGACTAAACAAAAGATGCATACATATTTTTTTTTCTCAAAGCTTTATTTATAAAAAGAGGCAACCGATTATGAGCCATGGGCAGCTTACAGAGGAGGATGACACTGAAAAGACCGTTTCTAGATTGGACAGCTAGCACTACATCAAACATCTCAACAGTTTGCATGTTACACGTTAGTCCTATGATGTAAAACCGAGGCTTTAATCGTCGCTAAAAAAAACATTGCGGAAAATTTTGAAACAAAAATGCATAATAAAACACAGGTATGTGTTAAATTAAATAAAATAAAATGTATATCACGACCAAATGTTAGCCAATATAGTTGCAACACAAGTTAAATAATGTTAGATTTAGTTATACTTCAGTTAAAATGGACTTCAAATAGAGACAAATACAAATATTAAAAGTGCATTAAGGGTTACACGTGTTAGGGATAGCAGCAGGGGATAGGCAATTTAATTTGGAATCACGTTTGATTTGCTATAACTCTTGATGTCAAATTGATAGAAGGTAATTTTGACACGTCGCCCCGATCTAACAAAGTATGGCATAGAAAAAAAACAACAATCGAACTTCAGTAAAAACAAAAAAATGAAGTGGCTTTCCCTCAAAATATATCTTACGCCTGAGATATCAAAGACTCAAAATCCCGTCAAACGAATGTACAACGATGGCTTGAATCGACACAAGTCACAAAAGTGCTAGCTTCACACGTAAGGCCGCAGACCCGTCAAAACACCACGCAAGAAAAAACCTGAATAGTAGCGATTGGATTTGGTCGGCGACAGGTGCATGCTGGGAGTTGCGGTTTCAAATCATGCAGACGCGCCGCTATAATACACTTGTGCAACATATGAACCCGTTAATACTGGCATGTACGAGGCAGGAGTGTCTGAAAGGTACTATGATGCACGGTCGCTTTGATGAAAGTGGCGCAAATTCGATTCCTTCGAGAGCTGAGTGTAAGGCTAGTCCCGGCCTACAAACTAAAGCTTTAGCCGCCGAACATGGAACAAGCCCTTTGCAAAAAAACAGGCTGAATTTCACTTACTTTTTCCCTTCAGAACAACACAAATCGCTCTCCTAGCGCTGTCACGATAATAACAGTAAAACGATATATTTTTGGGCTCGATATTTATCGTCTATACCAGCCATTCCCAAAGTACGGGACGTCGTGGCCCCCTTATTGACCAGAAATCTCTTGGGGGGGCCCCCAATAATAATATATTTAACCCTATTCTGATCAGTTTGTTATTATTTCACAGGTAGAATAACATAAAAAGCAACATTTTAGCCATGACTGTAGGCTAAATACTGGTTTAAAATAGTATAATGTACCTTTCCTTTTTTTCCAATGTACTTGTTTCGTAGACAAGCTTTGGGGGCCCCCTTGCAGTGCCCCTGGACCCCACTTTGGGAACCACTGGTCTATCCATTTATTAGCATTCCCCTCATTTTTTTTTTTTTAAACTTTGATTTCTAACTAAAGCAAATAGAGTTGCATTATATTCCATGTTTATTGCAGCTTGTGTGGTGTTTTAGGATGTGTACTTTTACTGTCATTTTAATGCCCGAGAGTCGACCGCATCTCGTATCGTTAGAGTCAATATTATCGTTTATCGCGATACTTTCCTGCCTCAATATATCGAACTTCAGATTTGTTATCGTGACAGGCCATACTTTCTCCAACTTCCTCAAACCATCATCATCATCTCCCCCTCGCAGCTTTGACTACATTACCAAATCATATCATAACAAACATGTCAATTTAAAAACTACCTACAAAGGGCGAGCTAAGGCCATAAAATCAGCAAATATCTACATATGGACATCGCGGTTTCACCACTAAAAAACATGTGATTCAATTGTGCTTTGAAATCAGGTTGTAAAAACAGGGACTGGATCAACGTTAAACCTCTCCTGCGACGGGGGTTAAGATTTTTAGGATTTGGTATTGGGAGCGCGGGAGGCCAGGTGCCGCCGTTTCTCCTTCAGGTTGCCCCACGGCGGCGGCGGGATGGCGAGGGTGGTCGGGTGCGCGGGCGGGCGTTGGAGGCCCGTCGACGGCTTCCCCGGCTTCGCCCCGATGAGCGCGGGCAGGCTCTGGTTGCGCCTCAGCCCGTCCAGTAAGCTCCCCCCTCCCGCGGACACGAAAGTCGAGTCCTGCCTCGACGACTCGCTCTGCAGCACTCTGGTGAACCCGAGTCTCCTCAGGCGCTCGACTATCCCCCCTCGGTCTGGTTTTGGCGGGGCGGGCAATTGAGCGGGGGCGTCTTGGGAGGGGCTCGGGAGGTTGGGATGCGTCGCACGCCCCAAATTCAACCCGTACACGTCTTGCAGGAACAACTCGGCCGGACGAGAGGCTAAGAAGTTATCCGCCGGTCGCTCGCATGGCACGGGAGAGGGCGCTGGCGACTGGGACGGGGAATTCGGAGGCGTGACTGGGAACAAGCGAAGCAGCGGGGGTCGGGTTTTGGGTTTAGGGGACGCTGGGGGGGTTTCCGTGGAGACTTGGGCAGAAATACCCCGCTCCAGGACAAGTTTAGCCAAGCTGCCGGTAGGGGCCGCGACGGGGCGGCGAGGGGGGAAGGAGTCGCCCAGACTGAGCCGACAGGGGGTCACTGGAGTGCTGGGGCCGGTCCGCATGGAGCTGGGGGTGTGGACCAGAGACGACTGGGAACTGGAGGACGACAGATGACGAATGATTAGAAAGGGCAGATACAGCGGAGGTCGTCAATAAAAATAAACGGGAAAATGTGTCTTTAAAACTGAACCAAGACTCATCCTAGAATAAAAACAGGCGGTTCTTATTAAGATAAAACACTTTAATGCAAAACTGAGTAAATGAGTCGTTAATGTGTATGTCCTTGTTTGAGTGAGACACTGTATACGCATTTGATGGTGATACATTTGTAATTAGTTTTATGGTGAAAAGGTCAGGATTGCTGTGTTGGTGTTGTAATGGCAGGACAAGACACGATGACGTCATTGGGCAACTTCGGCCGGTCAGATGATGTCATTCTGTGACATTTTTCTCCTTAGACCGCTTAAACCCCCCCCCCCACCTTAACCGAGCGCATTTTCTCCAGTTTGGCTTTTCCCAAATCTACAAGCTTTTCGACTGGAGAGCAGTGTAACGCCTCATTTGAAAGCTAAGACCTACAAAACTGATCCTAACTTTTTTTTGTGTTTTTGTCATGCTTTTGTCTCTTTTTTGTGACTTTTTTGTAGATTCTTTGTCGTGTTTGACACTTTGAGCTTTTGTTACATTTTTGATACGTATTCACCACGTTTTAGTAACTTTTTTTGTTGGGTTTCGTCCTATTTTTCTCCGCTATTTTAATGACTTTTGTTTTTTAAAAGGGGACTAGATGCAAGTTGGTAATTTTATACTCGCTACTGCCACCTCAGGTCATACACGCAACTGCAGTCTCTATATTAAGCTCGTGCATGACGGCAACTGAGTGACGGTGCAGGATTTTAGAGGCAGTTGTGGTGAACAGGTCTGGGCTCATTCGACACATTAGGACATTGTTGGAACATGTAAGCTTTCAGATTTGGGTAAAGCCAAACTGGAGAATATGTGTTTGGTTCCGGTGGGAGTTAAGAGGTTAAAAGAAGTCTATAAGAGCAGCTGAAACCATTGTGAAGATGCACAGTGTAGGCAGAACTTTGCAGGTTTCCTTCTAAACCACTCAAATGGAGATCTGTTGGGGTCTTTCCTTTTAATGGACTCCACCAGAGCAAAAGCAGGTCTGAGCGAGGTCTGAATCAGGGGTTACTTGATTGGTTATCCCTCATTACTGATCGAACTTACCTCGCCGTGACTTGTGTGACGTCACTCGGGTGCAGGATGCGACAGGTGGTGAAGGTGTAGGTGGAGAAAGTGGAGCTCTGACACTTTCCGGGGTTTTGCACTGCAGAGAAAAGACATTTCTCCAACCTCTTGCATTTTGAATTATAAATCAATTACACGACATTAATTTGGGCAAAAATGAATAGCTCACCAGAGGAAGTTGTGACCGTTGTCGTCGTCTTGTCATAAGATTGGCTGACTGCTGCTGAACTTCCTGGAATGCTTTGAGCTGTGGTCGTCGTCGTAGCTTTTGGTGTCGGCGGTGGATTTGGAGACAGCGGCGGGACAGGAAGAGGCGACACGTACGGCTTCCTCTCTCTCCTCTCATCGGGCGTGGAAGTGCATCTCACTTTAAACGTTATACCTTCATCGTCCTCCTCCTCCTCTTTGCCCTGCTCCGTGGCTCCTTTCTCCAACGCACTCGAGCTTCTCCCCAATGCGCCGTTTTCGTCCTCCTCCGTGTCGGAGAGCTGGTGCGCCGCATCCTGAGCCAGAGGACGGAAGCCCTTGGTGACCACTCCGGGATGGGGATCCAAGATGGACGCCAGGTGGGGCTGTGCGAGCTGCTGCCAGTGGTGGAGCGTCAATGAGCCTAAGACACAACACAATAGTAAAATAACATCAGAAAAACGACGAAAATGCAACAACAATGATTCAAAACTATGACGAAAACGCGACGAATTGTAAATAATAAAATGTGGTCTGATCTTTATTACAATCACAAGAATGAGTAAACAGTGTCTTGCTTAAACTAATACCACCCAAGCATTTACAGTGTGGCAAAAAAGTATTTGGTCAGTTCCCCATAGACTTCCTATTGGATTTAGGCCAAATACTTTTTCATATTTACATTGGCCATAACATGTCAAGATTCACAGGACAGCGAGGAATAAGTAGGTACACCCTTAGATTCAATAGCTGGTTGACCCTCTTTGGGCAGCAATAACTTTAACCAGACGTTTCCTGTATAAATTTGGTATTAGACCTAGAAAATAAGAACATTTTTCAACCAAACCACTAGATCGAGCTCATCTTCAGTAAATGTAGTATCTATTGGTTATCTGAATTGGTTTGATAAATTTGTTTTTTATTTCTGTTGTACTGAGGGCTGAGCAGCTGTAATGATCACGTCTGTTTTATGTCATAGTAGTGCATGAAAACATGAAGCAAAAATTGTGGAAAGACTGGCCAAATGTTGAAGAAGTGCAATTTCTTTAAAAAGTTCTTCAAGTACTACCCATCTCGGAGTAAGTATAACAAACCAAGCATAGGAACAGCAGCGACAGGCCGTACCTTCCATGGGCTTGACTATCTGCAGTTTCTCAGGCAGGAAGGTCTTGAACACGCTGGACCCGAAGGAGAGCTCGGAGAGGTTTGAGTAAGACGACATGACGCTGCCCATCGGTGAACCGCAGCCGCTCGCCTCGCCGTCGCCCTCTGCCGTCAGTGCCTGGAGCTTCTTATCCCGCTCGGCCTGAAAGAACTGCCTCTCGCACAGGAAGTTCTGCCTCCTCAAAGACAGCCTGTGCAGCGCTTTGGTCAGATCGTTCCCACCGGGAAAACCTGGCTGCCCGATTTTCACATCATCTCTGCAGAAAATACACATCAGGGTATTAAAATCTTGCCTGTGCTGTTTTTTTTTTTTTTTTTTTTAAATGGTATAAGAGCACATACCCCTGATTGGAGGGGAAAGGCTGCGAGGTCATCACCAGAGAGCTGCATCCGGACCCGGGGATGGGAGGAACGGCTGAAGGGGCTCGGTTTGTTGCTGCTGCGTTTAAGGAGCGAACGGTCTGGAAAACTCGCTTCTGGGAAACTCTGGAAACATCAGACCCGACGTACGGTAAACCCATTTATTCTCGAGAATCGATTTAGTCTGAGGTCTACAAGAACTCTCCGCGTGGATGGTTTCACGGGATGGGCATGTTTTATTGTCGTCTTACCTTTGGTCCTCGAAAGCAGTTTCTTCATCTATACTGAGCTCTCTTCTCATGGTGCCCTCGATTTCCGCAGCCAACGAGTCCTAATGACAAGCGTGAATATTCAAAGATAAGGTGTCACAGATGGGAAATGAATTTGCTTAGACGGATCAAAGTAGCAGATGGCAAGAGAAAAAAGACACGAGATGATCAAAAACCATCTCCGGCTATGTTGAACGTTGCATCCCCGCTCTCACCATGGGGTACAGGCCGTAGGACATGTGCCGCCTCATCCCACAGAACGGCGTGTTTTTGTTCCGGAGCTCTTTGATTTCCTCCAGCGACTCGTGGAGCATCTCCGCACACTCCGCGTTCCTCTCCGTCACTTCATTGAGCTGCGGGAAAGATGCGAGAACAAGTCACGGACCGCTTTGGGATAAGGGATGTACACGCAGTTTGAGTTCGCGGGGCCTCACCTCCGCGGTCAGCTGTCTCTGCGCGTCTTTGGAGGCCTTGAGGTGGATCCTTAGCTCTTCCTTCTCTAAAGCAAGCTTGGGAGAAAAGCACAATTCGTTTAGGAAATAGTAATAGTAGAAAGTAATCCTCGGTGTTTCGGAAAGAGGTGATAATGAAGTCTCTCCTCACCTCTTTGACTCTGTGTTGCAGCTCTACGATTTGAGACAGGAGTTGGGCGATTTCTTCTTGGTGTCTTACAAGCTCTTCGTTTTTTTTGGACAGTTCCTCTGTCAAAGTCACCATCTGCGTGTTGGACTCTCCTAAAAGACAATTACAAAGTCCAGTAAAATACACCCTTACAGGATATATAATATATAAATGTGTAGAGCTGTAACTTACGGAGCTCTTTGACGCAGTCGATGACCAGCTGTTGTTCCTTCTCCTCGTAGCTTACGGTGTCCCTCTTCAATTGACACGCCTGAGGAAAAGATCAGTACAATAATTGCGGTCATATCATGAGCAAATCTCAACTTTATCATGAATCGGGAGCCGACCAGGTCTAAAACCAGGGCTCGTGTCGTACCTCAGATCTCAGAGCCAGGTTCTCCTCCTCCAGATCCTGGAGTTTGTTCTGCAGATGTTCCAGTTGGCTGAGAGCTGCCGTTGCTGTGGAGAAAGCTGACAGAGGCTGGTTCTGCCGTAGCGGCGTTGAGACGCTGGAGTCGGTCTCGCTCTCCTCAGAGGCGCTCGCAACCATCCGCAACAACTCATCCTTCTTCCCCAGCTCATGCTGCAGCTGATGGACCTGGAAGGATCGAGAACAGTCAGCAAAATATGAAGTTATTGTTGTACTTTTTCATCGACATAAAAAAAAAAGAGAATGGATGTATATTCTAGCAATGTCTCTCAGCAAAAACAATGTTTTTCATTTCATTTGGATTCGTTCTTAGGGTTGAAGATGGTATCTCATAAATTGCCACGTTTATGCCACTTGGATGAAAAAGTGACTCTTAAGTCGCTCCAAACGGTCCACCCCAGTTTTACTGTACTATGTGCTGGCCGTGTAATAAAGGCTTTTGTAGCACATCAATTAATTCATCTAATAAAGAGGAAACTGTGGTTGTTACCTGGTCTAGAGCTTGTGCGAGCTGCTCCTCTATGGCCTCGTTGCGTTCTTGCAGAATATGATTCCTCTGTAGAAGAGACTGACCGATCCGAGCCGCCAACTCCAAATCTCTATCCCTCTGCACAAACGATATTAAACAAAGTCTTATATCATAGTCTTATATATAATATTCTGTTACAAAACTTCCAACGTATAAACCCTCGATATAGATACAGGAATTTCAAAGGATTCATAAGATCCCTGGGACACTCACGAAAACGAATTTGAGTATCTATCGTTACTACCTTTTATTGCTTGCAATATAGGAAGATGACATTAATAACACAGGAAGTTGACATGTTGACTCTAACAACAGAAATAACTAAAATGTAAAGTCAACCCACAAACCTCGGCCAGAAGGTGAGTGACCACTTCGATGTCATTGTAGGTCTTGGTCATCTGCTCCACTCTGTCAGCGCTGAGGACTGAACACAAAGGAAACAAACGAATGAGTCACAGTTTCAACACAGGGAGACACACCTTCATGCAAAGTTACACACTGTCATGCAAAAATTAACTATCTCACTCTGCTACAAAACCGCTAGGGATGGGCGATGTCCCCTTAATTGGCAGTTGATGATGTTTACACAGTTTAAGTAGCATACCAGAAGCCCGAAGACATGATGTGAAAGCTCTTGTGAAAGCTATTAAAGTCTACAAATGGAGAGAAACCCACCTTTGGCTAAACATAGATCTACAAAAGTGAAAGGTGCAAAGCAGGCAGAGCAGTGGGTAGGAGAGAAGAGGAGGGATACCTTTAGTCAGGCCTTGGGAGTTGGGCTCCAAAGCGAGATACGCTGGAGAAAAGGAAGAGGAAAGGAGTTGAGAAATTTTGGAAAAAGGCGAGAGAGAGAAAGAAAGAAGACACATGGATTTACACAACGGTTTAGCCGTATATCCACAGAAGAGGCATCTGAAATCTATGCATCGATTGTTTTTCCGTTTCATTGTTCTTGAGGTTTTATCATGCCCTGTATTTGTGTTTTGTTTATTATCCATTTTATGTGAAGCACTTTGGGCAGCTGAGGCTATAGAAATAAACTTGACCTTGACCTTGAAAGGATATTATCATAGGAGGGAACGTGCCAGTGCTTCTTGTTAAACTAAGTCAGACACAGACAAAAGCTCAGTATAAGCATTGAAACAAAAATCATTTTAAGGAATACTAGAAGTACTAGAATACTGATGGATGGGCTTTAAATGTACAATTTTCACTAATCTTTTAATCTATTGGGGCCAGTACCACACAATATATCGCCAATTATAGGTTATTACAATAGGATACTGTGTAATCGGGAAAAATACTTTTTTTTTCCACACACAGAACAAAACAGGCTCAACTTAAAATTGCACATTAATTCCGTTTTAACCCTAATTTAGTATTTTTACATCACGTTTAGCCATAATAATACAAAAATAAACTATTGGCAATTGATTTTTGACCTTGATCTTTTATACTGCAACTACATCTGTCGCTTTCATTACATGCACACCGACAGACTTCTGCACGGCTGTGTTCCTGCAGCTCTTGTAAATAGCAGAGGGTCATTGGGGGGGGGGGGGGGGGGGGGTACTGGAGGCACAACAGTGTGAAACAGCTGCAGCAAATGTGCACTGTCTAGAAACGTGAGGCCCCGTTTGCCCTGTGAACACGACCGGGGCATTCCTCCTCAGTACATTCATCTGTACGTGGTAACAAATGATCAAATTCATTATCATACAGTTTCTCCAGTGCAGTGTACAGTACGAAGCCCTGCATGTAATAGTATCTCATGTTCCCTCGTGTGCTATCAAAGGCTATTTTTACTCTCGTGTGCGGCGACGGGGAAGTGGAGCAAACGCATCATGATCCGGCAATCTGACGCCCGGCTTCAGTCGACCCCGGCGCACGGGCGAGTTCAAGTAGAAATAGAGGGCGAAGAGCGCTATTTTTACAGTCCCTCTTAATACAGCGGGGTGTTTGTTTCTCCTCCACTTCTGCGCTCATGACTCATGTTTATTCCCTTTGAATGCTTTGCTGCTGAAGAAACTTAGTGTGCTTGGGTAACATCATTTTTTATTCATTGCGATTCCAGCGATAATGTCTCAAAACTGACAAGTGTAGAGCATAATCAGGACTTTCAACGAGTCTTCTTCCCCTCATCAATAGAAAAAAGTACTGAATGCATGCGTTTGCAAGGTTCAAATAAAAATCCAATCCGGTTTCCAATTTATGCATTTAAAAGCCAGGGAACAAATCGTATAAAAACTAAAATAATATAAGTCTAATTTTTTATGTGGCAGAATTAACCTCTTAATCTCCGCCTGAACCGAGCACATTTTCCACCAGTTTGGCTTTATCCAAATCTAAAAGCCTCTTGAAAAAAAGTGTCGAAATAGCAACAAAATGAGGATGAAAATGCAGAAAAAAAGTGACAAAAAAAGTGACAAAAAAGTTATAAAAATTTGAAGAAAGATGAGTTTTGTACTTTTGGACTTTCAAAAGAGGCGTTACACTGGCCTATAGGCTGAAGACCTTATGGATTTGGGTAAAGCTGAACTAGAGAAAATGCACTCAGTTAAGGCGGGGGGTTAAGAGGTCAACTATTCAAAGTCCATAAACTTTTACTAGACAACACTAAACAAACAGGCTTTTCAATGAAGGGGCTCCAGAGGACGCGAGACGCCGCATTCTTCTGGATGTAAACAATCAGATGCACCCGTTTCCTGCCCCCTCCTCGTTCGTCCAGCTCTCCCACGTTCTTATTGACCCCGCACACTTGCTATATCCACATTTGTAAAAAATAGACTTTATGTCACATTATCCACAAACACAAACTAAATCACTGCCTACTCACCTTCCACGGCGAAACGATCGTAAACATCCTCATTGTGGACGTTGAATCTTGGCATCTCTCCTTTGAGTCTGCCCGTCCTGTGACTTGCTTTGCCCCGGTTTCCAAGTCCACTCAAATCCCCTCCCTCCCTCTCACTCACACAAACAGGGGCTACGCGCACACACACGACATGGCAACGCAGCCGTTCCCGGTTGCCAGATCATGTCCAGAGTAAATCCCGGTCATTTTGGAGGATGAGGATAAATGAATTTGTCACGTGTCGAGTGCATCAAAAGAAACGCCATCTGTCGCGGTCGTCTCTGGGAGCTTTCACCGTGAGAGTGACAGGGATATAGGAAATGAATAGAGCTGGATAAAAGCTGCAGGATTATTATTAAATTTGCCCTCCAAAAAATGACAAGCTTGTGGTTCTTTATTTAAATCTGTCAGAGCAATGAGAATGAGCCATATTTGAATTCTAAATTACCGTCACATCCCTCATCCTGCTCTTCTTGATGTAGTAGTAGTTCATATTTTGCCGTTTCTTAATACTTAAACTGCACTTACTCATGTAGCGGAAGGTCTCCTCTGCCAGCATGGGGGAGATGGCGCTGTGGTGGGCCGGGCCCTCGTCGGGGGAGCAGCTCGGAGACACCACCCAGTCCTGGCTGTCGGAGAGGTAAACTGACCCGCCCGAACCAGAGCCCAGCGACCCGGAGCCGAAGTGTTTACTGCTGCTGCCCAGACCCTCATCTGCGTGAGAAAACATCCAAGTTTGGTCTTTGGAAAAATGTCCCCATGAAAAAAAAAAAGTTTCATATTGTGCTTGGTCTTAACTACAGGGTTAACAGGTGATACGTCATCATGGAGGAAGGATATTTATATTCCTTGCAGCCTAAATAACTGCAGGATGTGTGATTTGCCCATTGCAATCACTCAATTTAATTTAAATTTGCCAACGATCACTTAGCCCTAATGATTACAAAATTGGCTATGGAAAATCACACGAGTTAACCTCTTAACTGTGCGCATTTTCTCCAGTTCAGCTTTACCCAAATCTAAAAGCTTCTCGACTGGGGCTTACAGACTAAAGGCCAGAGTAAAGCCTCATTTGAAAGCTAAGACTGACAAAACTGATTGTGACTTTTTGGTTGCGTTGTTGTCACATTTTTGTCGTTTGTTTTGTCATGTTATTGTTGCTTGTTTATTGCGTTTTTGCAGCTCTCTTGTTGGTTTTGTTATCTATTTGTTCAAGAAGCTTTTAGATTTGGGGGGGGGGGGGGGGGGGGGGGGGTTACATTCGGCTCTCAAGAAAAAACACTTAGGGTGTGCAAAATAAAATTTCACACATTTTTAATCAATTCTTTACATTTTTATCGAATTTCAACATTTGTCAGGATATGTTAAACATATCTGGAGCCTTTTGTCAAAGTTTTAGTCTCAACTAGTTTTAGTCTAATTTCAGGCAGCAAAAATATGACTATGACTATATTACAAAAAAAAAAATCTTCCATTCCAACATTAAACTTGGATTATACTCAAACCCCTAATATGTTTTCCGGTTTGCGTAATTGTTTGTGCCCAGTTGCCCACAATAAACCAGGACCATAAAAAGTAACCATGTTATGCCAATAGTAATAAAAGGACTATAGACTGGACTGTTGCATCACCAATAAATGCAACAAATAGTGGTCCTATTATAAAAAAACGTGTAAAAAAAAGCAGTGTGTTTGCCAGTATGTATCATGTATGTGCGTGTGTATTCAATAGCAGCATACTGTAGTCATGTCTCCGAAGTCAATTCCCTTCCACGTGAGCACACATGTGGTTCACTGGGACACATGGGGCTAAGTATAGCACTAGACTCGGGCATCAGGCCTAATGCACTTCAGGGCAGGCTAACATTGTACATACACTGGACTATTTAGAGCTACAGTAACGTGGACACAATGAAGAACTATACCAGCGAGGAAAAGGAATGCAGTAGGAATAGTTCTGGGAGAATATGCGATTGCAAATTCTTCACACAGATCAAGAGTCAGTTCACACAGATTTTATGCATAATAGCCAATGGAGACACAGGTAGATTCTGTTCTCTTCAACCCACCTGTCTCTGTGCTTGACTCCTTCTTCTCCACCGCTCGATGTTTGGCCTCGAACATCCCCAGTCCAGTGGGATAGGGCCCCCTACCCACCGCTTATTATCACTGCTGGACTGGAGAACGGGGTATTGCTGGGAACTCACATGGCGTTGATCTTATGGGTTACTCGGCGCCCTCACATCTCTGTAGACACGCGCAAAAAAACAGACTTAAGTTGAGTAATAATACACTCCTAATGGCAAAGTCGAAGAAGTGTTTTGCGAACAAAGGTCAGAACAAAACTAGATTAGAACCTTTCCTCAATGAAATGTTGGTAACTGTAATAAAAAAAAACATTAACCTTTGGGAAACTCAAGATAGTTCTTTGTCTTTTTGCACAAAGCATTTTCCATTTTCTCTCATGGGACAACAACATTTTAGGGGGTGGGCCAAGTGAAAAGAGGAGATAGCCCCCTCCTACATCCTGTCTGCAGTCAAGGAAACTCTTTATGGACTAAAAGGGATGGAACAGCTGGATAATCTTGAAGGGATGTGGACAGTGGGCACTTAAAAAGCAGATTGATTTAAATCAGATCAAAAGAAGAAGAGTAGTGTTAACAAATGTCTAAATTGTCAGCTAAATATCATGATCCCAGTCTGGATCTTGCTCTATCTGCATCAAAGCCCTCTCCAACATGTGCGGGGACATTTGGAATAGAAATTAGCATGCCTTACTCTGTTAAAGTCCTTGGTCAGAAACATCCCACTGCTGCTTGCATAACAAGCCGAAACCGTTGGCTACATAGAGGATTATAGCCAGTGATGCACGCCATGTCCAAGCACCATCACAATCCTGACATAGCTGCAGTTTAATGCCTACTGAGAGACTATCATTAAAGCTATATTGACTGGCTCTTACGGGAGTACAACAGACTTCTCCATTGGAGCCGACTGGGAGCAAAACAACACACTTTATTTTGCATCTGTGCTCTTGTGGGACATTCAAGGTCTGCAGTGATCAGTATCCAGGTGCTTTTAGCCCTGGCACTAGCACCACGAGAAAAGCGTTCTACAACAAGTAATGGTAAAACAATAAAAGTCATTGGGTGAAAGATTCATTGTAATGTTTAGGTTACAGTCAATAACAGCCTTTCTATTGGGACTTCCTGGAAACATTCACACATTTTCATCTGTTTTTCATAGTTAAAGTGCCACAGATAAATCACGGTATGTGAATCACTGTGAGTCAGATGTCACGGCTCCGAGTCTGGACTGACCCCTCACTGTTGATATTGAACTTCACCTTTATGCAATATAGCTGTGTAATATCGCGATATTGTTGCAATATTTCACTAAACCATTTCAACAACATATGTGCCATTCTAATCAGGACCAAAACAAGACACAATAAGAAATGTATTTGTTCAATGATGTTTGTTTTTGGCATCAATCTCAGTCAGATGAAGGTTTAAGTGATGTTGCGATATATTGCGACTACTTGCGATACGGAGATTGCATCACCCAATATCGCCATACGATATTTGTTTGCGATTACTGTGCAGCCCTAGTTTTGAGTCCATTGATTCGACTGCAAAAATTAGCGTCTTTATGTGTCTCTTTTATAACGAACCAATGTACATCTTCTACATAGTACCCATACCTATACATCTAATGCAACTCAATGCGCACTAATCCATAAGCACACAACAATTCAAATAAGCACTCAAACACAAACGTCAACAGCTCACATGATGTAATAAACTGTGATCAAATGTAATGTTAATTTAAGTCAAGTTATTTTGAAAGCTTTGTGGTTATTTCGCATCCACAGCTTTGTGTCTGGTAGTAAATACCACGGAGACACTGTTATTTATAATTCCATATCGTTCTTTCGAAGAGAAAGCGTTTGTTTGTGTTGGGTCAGCTGACTCACGGCTTCAGAAAAAATACCCATAGATGTAATATTTTTGCACAGATCACAGGATAATCTTAAATTGAGATCTGGAGCATAACTGATCTCAAATCACATATTTTTCGGAGTGATAGGCGAGGATGATGATGACAGCTTGACGCATCGTTAGCCTCACGCGCTAACGCCAACCTAGCTAAAAATAACAGCGACTTCCTGTCATCACTGCGACCAAAAGTACGCGTATAATATGGTCTGAATTTGCCGTACCTTCTGCGCTATTTGTTCCCCAGAGTGGGCATCTTTAGGGGCACATGGGGCGATGACCTGACCGTGTCCAATATCCTCAAACAATGGGGCAGGGTGGGCTAGTAGCGCCATCCGTGACGCAATCAATACGCGCCAGCAGCAGCAGCAGCAGCAGACAGGATTACGCTTATAGTGCGCGACGGGTGTCAAATTAAAAGTCCTCCCAAGAAACTGTGCTATGCGGTAAAGTTCGGGGTTTCAAACTCGGAACCACAGTCTTTCTATATTTTTACATACATAATAGGGCGATGGAAGTTTTACCTGTCAAACGCGAATGAAGATATTTGGAGACTGTTTGAGTTGTTGATATCGAAAAGGTAAGGAGCTTCGTAATTTTCCCCCACGCGCCAGATGTTTTTCAGAACAAGATTGGGAGATTGGGGGGGGGGGGGGGGGGGGGGGGTAAGGTTATAGGTTAGTTACTACGTGGTTATGCGTGTTTAAAAGTGCCACGGTTTACTTATTACTACGCGCGAACGGCAAGAATGCGCCTTTCCCCACACGTCGTGATGAAGAAATGCATCTGGATTGACTTTGACTCTTGGGACAGAAAGTGCTTGTTACACATTTTGACTCCGTAGACCTCTGCAAATGGACAAAGCCTCTTTACATAACCACGGGCCGCTTTTTTTGGGACACACAGTAACGACGCGTAATTTTGGACAGAGCGGTGAAATTCCCTTTTTGTTTTTTTGTTGTTTTTAGATCTCCACGTACGCGCTGACAGCTGATGCGCCCATGTATGAGTGGTGGATGAATGGCTCGCCGTAGAGTAGACCCACTCTAGTTGCTGGTTGAATCCCGGTTTACTGGGGGGCATCTATTCAAAGCTATCATATTTCACTGTGTTCTTTCTTTGTCTGTGCCGCCGGATCCATCGCGCCTCTCCTCGGTCTCCCCGCAGACTCTCCTCCTCGGATGAATGCCAGCGCTTGGAGTGTTATCGTCGCCAAAAGGACTCCATGTCTTTCTTGGTAAGGAATAATAACGTGCCACGCCGTGTGTTTGTTTTCTATTTGGGGAATGCACCGCGACCTTGTAGAATCAGTCACTCGTTTCATTCATGCTTCTTGTTGTTTTGATGCAGGAGTCCCTGCACGTTGCAGCTTAAAGTGCAGATTTAAGCTTTGTGTTTTCCCTTTGCTTTAAATGCAGTTTGGATGTGTTTATACAAAGAAGACAAGGGAATCGCACATAAACATACAACATATTTTTCATTTGACCGTTTGTGCACAGATGAATGGAAATATCGAACAAACTAATTATTGCAATGTTGTGATTATTAACATATATTTTTTGATTGTTAAACGCTTATTACAAAAGTGTGTAATATATGTTCTTTAATTTGCCACACTTTATTACTGTCAGAACTCGCCATCTTTAATGGAAGTATTAAGGTAATTATTTAGGCATGGCTGGGGATTCCATCTTTACTGGTTGTTTTTATCACTTTGGGCAGACCAAAACATCACCCAAAGGTAGTTCTTAAGATATTTTGATGGTTTAGTTCTTTTCCACCCTTGTTTGTCTTAAGACTGCATTAAGACAAAGAATATTTCCCCTCTCTTTTGACCTTACATATGATATTGTTCCGCACTAGACAGAGCCAGGAGCGGCTGTCACTTGTGATCAGGCTGGTTTCTTTGCCGTCAGGTCTAGATCGTCCTGTCGCTGTGGAGAGCAGACTCAATTCATTTGTCTTCTTACATTAACTTGTTAGGCGACAGAAGCCTAACCCAGCATCGGGCTTTTGTTGGATAACTATTCTCTCTCATGTTCATTCATTAGGAGCAAATTTGCTGGAACTGGCCAAGGAAATAAACGTAAGACCTCCTTGTGGACAGGGTCAAAGGCTAACCACTATGCCACTGTATAGCCTACCATTCATAATTGTTCTCAAATTTATATATCACTTTTATACCTCCTTCCAGGCACTCAACTTAACATTAAGCAACCGTTCACACACTCTTATGCGCACTAGTTTACACTCACACTGGATTGAGACAAGTGTCTTGCCCAAGGACACAACGGCACTAGTGGGAGCTGAGACGGAACAGCCTTCAAATCAGTGGACAAATGTTTTTACAATCCTGATAGCAGATAATGAATAAGATGATTTGTCAGTCATCTAAGTCACCACACCTCCACCGTTCTCTGTGGATCTCTCTTAATGGAAGTCTATTTATGTATGCTGCTCATTGGAGACACGTTCGTCAGTCCACACGCTCATCTCCACACCCTTTCGATAAAGCAACCCCTTTAAGTGCTTGCTTTTTGCCTCCCCTCCATCCATGCATCCCGCTTCACACCTAGGGATGTCAGGATGATTTTGCGATTCGTTCCAGCTGCCCCAATATAATGCAAAAAAAATATGGCTCAACGATATTGCAATAACTTGCGATATATACGATACGACTGTTATTGCATCACCTGATATCAAGATACGATATTTTTTACGATATATTGTGCAGCCCTAATAAAAAACGATTTGTGGAACAGTTGCATTCAATAATAATGCACTTTTTATTTGACAATCACTTCTATGTCATACTGAAAAAGTAAAATGGCAATAGTTGGATTTAAAGAAGGTGGTAAGATGTGGATATTCATGGATTTTTCCTTTTGATCACTATTTTATTTTGACCAGTTTATTGCTATGCCAACCGCCCTCATTTCTCATTATTTGAGACCGACAAAATATGAAAATATATATTGGATAAATGTGATAAAACGAAACAATTTGAGTAAGGGAGAAAGAAAAAATACTATAGAATCTGCATGTCAGTATTTTGAATTTTGTTTTGGCAATATGACATCCCTACCCACAGACTTCCCCCTCCCCAGACACCGCACCCACTTCACTCCCTGTTGGGCATGTCTGACCCACCTGTGCTCCTCCCTCCCCCTTCCACTGCAGGACTGTTCCTGCATCTCCCACGCTCAAGTCCAACCCATGGACATAGAGGAGCCCTATGAAGACTCCAGCCACCAATTCCTGGTCAGTAACGTGTTGATGATGCCTGTTATTATCAACAATTGTACACACGCCGCCTCCTGTCATGTCTCTACAGCTTGTTTAACCAATAACATGGCCGCCGGGAAAGGGCTATGGTGTTGGTTAAATGCTCCCTTTGCATGAGTTTACTTCAGCACAGTTGCACTCCCTCAACTTGCAGCAGGCGCCGTGTGATTACCAAAATTGGGTGCGCGCTAATCAAGCTGAAAGGGTTTACGTTCTTCAGGCCAAAGACTAAATGCTAAATATTGTTTCCAATAGAAAAGGTACTAAGATAAGACTTTTTTGATCTCACAATGGAGAAATTCTCTTATAACAGCAGTTTTTAAGAACACACAGTGGGGTGCAAATAGTAGGAAATGTACAATAAAAGAAGAACAAGGTATCGGGTGGGGAGCTCAGTTACCCGGGAGGAGCTCGGAGTAGAGTCGCTGCTCCTTCACGTCGAAAGGAGCCCGCTGAGGTGGGTCTGGGCATCTCTGCTGAGCCGGCCCCGGATAAAGCGGAGGAAGATGGATGGATGGATGGAAGAAGAACAAGGTAGAGGTAACCCTCACCGTGCCAATGATAGATTAAAATACCACTCCATAGTTCCGATACAGTAACTGCCTCTGTCGCTCAAAAAGCAAAACAAAAATCAAGCGTCTTCTTTTACCCCTTGCGCTCATTTAAAACCAAGGTGTCTCCTCTGGTAGCAGTAACTGTTACCCCAGTTGACTAATCCTCAACGCTTTAGGAAGATAGCCGTTTGTCTGCAATCATCTAAGTTATGTTTGAAAATATGTTGCACAGAGCTCGGACGGATCTGAATTCACGCTCCAGGGGCCAGCAGGGGGCGATGACGTCACGGGGTTGTCTCTCGAGCCGGCTCACTACCAAGTCCTGTCTGAGCTCGGTGAGACCTTTTTTGTGTGTGTGTGTATTCGGGCTGCACTTCATTCGTATCTGAATATTTGATTGAATATTTTTTTTGCAGGGAGGGGCTTTAACAACTTGAGCCTGGTGCACATGGGGCGACACATCCCCACGGGACAGCCGGTGGCACTGAAACAGACAAACCTAGACGAATGCACTGAGGAGGAGCTGCTACAACTTATGGTACTGTTCGCCCACCGTGATTCCAAAGCTTACTGACCGAATTAGTGACGCTAATGGCAAATCGAGAGAGATACAAAAACTGAAAGCTGTCACATTTTTGAAGCGTTTTTGTCGTGTTCTCGTTTGGATTTTTGTAGTTCTTTCATTGTTTCTTTGCCACGTTTTCGCTACGTTTTTTATCACTTTTTTCATTGCTTTTTGACTTGTTTTTGTCGCTTTTTTTATTGTTTTTTTGTCACGTTTTTGTCGCTCTTCTGTTTGTTTTTTGTCACATTTTTGTTGTGTGTTTTCACCCTCGTTTTCGTTGCTGTTTTGGCGGTGTTTTTTTAAGCTTTTATGTGCTCGGTTCAGGTGGGGGTTAAGAGGTCAAATAAAGGTAAAATAAATAAACACATCATTTCCTTGCGAGAAAATGTATATAATACAATAATTAAAAGTATATTTACTGGATTTTCTGAACTAGTTTTCCCAAATTGAGTTGCACTAATGAAGCTAAGAGGGTTTAGAAGTCCAAAACTCCTCTTTTGATCTAGGTTTGCTACAGTAATCTAGTTTGCACGGTGATTCGGCAGGTTTATGGTGAATGGCCTTGGTCATGTAGTGCCAACAGACACTACAATAGTGCTCTACAAATGTTTTATTATAAAATACAAACACGTATTTAATAAGGGTATTTGTATGGAACCCACCATGACTACATTACAACTAATAGCAGTAGCACTGTATTTATATTTCCCTTCTCCGTCAGAATGAAGTCTTACTGTCCCGACTCTTCCGCCACCCGAACCTGCTCACCTCTCGCCTCGTCTTCAGCTCGTCCTGTCAACTTTGGGTCCTCACTCCACTCATGTCCTATGGTAGACCACAGTCCCTCCCTCACATCTAAGTCATTATCGCCTTTTCAGACGCATTAGTGAATTAAAATCCCTATCCATTTTTCCACTTCGCAGGCTCGGCAGATACTTTACTGCGAACCTATTTCCCTGATGGTATGAGTGAGTCGCTAATAGCCTATCTGCTGGTTGGGGTACTTAAGGCTTTGGAATACCTCCACCGGATGGGCTATGTTCACAGGTCAGAGCAAATATTGCGATTACAAGAATTTGGGGATGGTTTGCGCTGATGTATTTGTGAAATCCCGTCTCTGTTTATTCCAGGGGGGTAAAGGCCAGTCACATCCTGCTGTCCGGGGAGGGCCACGTTTACCTCTCCGGGTTGCACAGCGCTTACAGTATGATGAGAGAAGGCAAGAGGCAGAGAGCGGTGTTCGATATGCCCCACCACAGCCCCTCCCTGCTGCCCTGGCTCAGTCCGGAGCTACTTAGACAGGCATGCTATACAAACACAAATCAACATACTTTTAAGATTTTGAAGTTGTTCATTGTGTCTCTCTTTATCTTTTAGGACCTGCATGGCTATGGAGTGAAGTCGGACATCTACAGTTTGGGGATTGTGGCTTGTGAACTGGTCAGTGGACGGGTGCCTTTTCAAGACATGCCGCCAACTCAGGTATTTCAAGTTCAACAATAGGCAGTAGCTCTTCAACTTTAACCTTGTAGTGACCCAGCGGCTGTATGTGTGGTTAGCATGGTGCCGTTACTTTCGATCACGGTGGTCTCTACAACGCTCCGGGATCAATTGCTTTGTAGGTTTTCTGGTGAGAGTGCAGAGAAAATCTTCCAAACAATTGATCCTGGAGCTTCCTAGAAAGTGCTGTAATGGAATGTAAAGGCGCCATGCTGGCCGCTGGGTCAAATACGCACAAGAATCAACTTTTTTTTCCACATAAAAAGTTGCATAATGCACCTTTTAAGTGCTTCTCATTTGTAGAGGGCATGTTTGATTTTTCTTGAGCATCATACTGCATTTTACAAGGCCAATGTACCATCCAAAATGCTACACTTTGGACGGAAGAGGAAAAAGTAGCTTTCTCAAAATCAGTCACTGAATGTCCAAACCTTTGAGCAGATTAATAGACTTCTTTCATTATTTGTGCATATTCCTTTCTCCTTGTTTAAGCCTAATACACAACAGTTAGACTCAAAGCGCTGACGTTTTGTTCAGTAAAACGTATTCCTTTCCCATTGTTTCGCTCAGATGCTGCTTCAGAAGCTGCGCGGCTCTCACTGCTGCCTGCTGGACGTCGCCCCCTTCCCCCTGGGCGAGCTGGGGGGGCTGAAGGTGTCCCGCTCTGGGGTGGACTCGGGAATCGGGGAGAGCGTGGCCACGGGCTCCATGACCCACAGTGCCACAGCGCCGCCTACAGAGAGGCCGCAGAGTCCCGGGCCGAAGAACCACTCCGCCACTCTCCACAACCTGGTCCAGCAGTGTCTACAGCAGCAGCCCGAGCACAGGTTAAGACGTGACTGCGCTGAAGTTAATTGTCTACTTTCCAAATTGTAGGGGTGTTTTAAAAATAGACTCTGATTTTGATTTGATATTCAGGAACTCTGCTCAATGATTATAAGTATTTTCCGGACTCTAAGTCGCTCCGGAGTATAAGTCGCACCAGCCACCCTGGGGCACCGTTGACAAGGCTCTCCCGGCAGCACTTTGTTCAAGCACCCACTTACAAACTCCTTCCTCTAGCTGTGGCCATGTAGCTTTTAGCCCGTGGTTACTTTTTTTGTTCTTTCATTGCAGTAAGAGTAACTTCCGCTTTTCGCCAGTCCCTCAAAAGTTTCACGCTCACTCAAAACCTTCTTTCTGTTGCTCGATTACCGATATCGGCTGCAGCTTGTAATCTGCAGAATATGATTTTCTTTTTGGGGGCGCCATTTAGTGGCTGTTAGTGTGAAAATAACAAGCATGTGAATTGATGTATTTTGATATATAAGTCGCACCTGAGTATAAGTCGCACCTCCGGCCAAACTATGAAAAAAAGTGCGACTTGTAGTCCGGGAAATACGGTAAATACATACATGGAAAAGTTTGGGAATTGTATCAAAATCCACCAAAGTGAAATAACAAATTAAAAATGAAAAGGTATTCTGAGACTAAATCGGAAAATTGCCAAAACCATAATATTCTTGTTATTAAATCTTTGTCAATTTAGAAATTAGATTCAAACCACTTTTTAGAACTTGTGTCCCGAGTTATTACTCAAAGCGCACTTGTTTTTCTCTTCCATAGACCCTCGGCAACCTCTCTCCTGACCCACCCCTTCTTTAAGCAGGTGGGCTATTCGTCATCCTCAATTTATTTCAATTATCTTTCCCAGCAGATTTGAACCCTTTTTATTTCTATCCCACAGGTGAAAAGGCACACGAGGGACACATTCCTCAGCCTTGTGTACCCCGCTGTCCCCCTCACGAGCCCGGACGACCCGCCCGTATCCAGCCCTCCGGCCCCATCCTGCAATTCCCCAACCACCCCGCCTGAAACCACCGATGCCATATGGGATTTCTCCTAAAAAAACAAACAAAAAAAACTTACCAAAATCATCTCGGACAAGCCGAACGAGAGACAATCGAAGCAAGCAATTCATACGAGGCCTAACTCTACTGTGCTGTTGAAACACTACATTGCAAACCAACTCTGAGCCTTTTTTTTTTTATTATAGTTTTATATTTCATATGTTGCTGACAAGGGAGGTTTTGACTGTGAAGGCTGGATCGACAAAGCTGCTCTAAGTATCCTGTACTTCCTCAAGTGAAAAAGGCAACGGCACGTGAAGAAAATGTCTACTATAGGAACACTAAAATATGATTGCAACCCTTTATAAACCGCGTCTAGAAAGTAGTCGGTAAATAATCTTCTTGTTAAAAGCTGTTGGTCTGGTTTGGCTACTTTCTGGACATAACCTCATTAAGTTACAATAGAAATGAAATGCGTCTAGCTAGTCTTTGTCGTCCTTTGACCATTTTAGGATCACTGTTCAGCTGTGAAACATAGACCACTTCATGCTTTTCATAGGCCTATATGAAATGTGGTATTTTCCTTTGCAATATCTGTAGACTGTGAAAAGCGATATTGTATTTTAACGGTATTGTAGATGCGTATATAGTCTATCTATACAATTATTTTAATAATCCACTGTATGTTCTGTACAGAAACAATGACATTTAAACAGAGTACAAAATCAGACCTCAATAGCTAAGAGGTTGCTTCACAATGGCGGTGCGTAAAAAAAAAAATTGCCAAATCTTTTTACCTGTAAATATTTGATTACCTGTATATCTTTGACCATGCATTTATGAAGTATGGTTCATGCATAGAGCCTTTTATCAAATGGTTCTACTGGAGCACACAGCAATAGCAACTTCATGAATCGTCACTAATGCCTTTTTTGTTTTTGAATATGGTGATATCTGTGTAACTGTGACTAGTGTACTGTTAAGACTTGCAGTACATTTCAGATATGGTAGCTGTACGAGCCTTATAATATGTATGCGTATTATCGTGATAGCATATATAAAGTAAATATATTTGTTTTTTATTTGCCGTCTAGCTGCATTTTGTTCTGTATGGAGGACATTCTTATTTAACCCAGTCGTGATGCTTCTTGTTTTTTTTTTTAGCTAGACTAGGGTGACCAGATGACCCAGTTTTGAGCCTTCTGTCCCATGTCCCAGTGGATTTGTCCAAAACCATTAATTTGTCCCAGTTTTAGGCAAGCTTTATCCCAGGTTTATCTACAGTACCATGCATAAGGCAGCTTTTTTTTACTTGAAACCTTTGGCCATGTGTGTGTCAAACACAAACTTTTCATAGAGACTTCACCGATTAAATAGCTCAAAAGTAAAAAAAAAAAAAGACAAACAAACAAAAAAGCTTATTGGTCCATTTAACAGACATTCCATTTTTAGAAACCAAAAGTTTCACCATTCAAGGATTGTGAAAAAGTTACAATTTGGATCAAACTTCCATGGTGTCCCAGTTTTTAATGAGGAAAATCTGGTCACCCTAAGACCTGAAACCCCCAAATAAGCATCCAATTATATTAGAACAATTATTTTTAGAATTTTGAAAAGAGATTTTTACATGTAAATTGCCAATGAAATGCATTTTACAGAGCTGTGTTTTTGTATTACTTTATTATTACAACAGAGGTCGCTAAAACTCCATTAAAAGTTTTCCTTTGGACCGTCCCTTGGTAACCGCGTAGCTCCACATCGACACCGTACTGTCGCGAACAAAACGGTAAGAAATTTCATGATAAACAAATTATTTCCAATGTTAGATTCTACTCTGATTTCTTAATGGACTACCATATTTCAGATAATTTCATACAAAGAATAATTTCGATATAGATTTTTTTGCAGATCGTCAATGCTACTTGTGAGTATCCGCTCTGCCCATCAAAGTAAAAGTAAATGAACTCACTAGGTTGGCATTAAACTTGCCAACCTACATTTATAAAATGTGATGTTTAAAAATTAACCCCCACCCTAACTGAGCAAATTTTCTCCATTTTGGCTTTACCCAAATCTAAAAGCTTCTTGGATAAAGTGTCAAAATATCAAAAACGCAACAAAAAAGTTATGAAAATGTGACGAAAAAGTCACAAAAAGGGATGAAAAAGTGGGTGACCAAAACGCAACAAAAAAGTGATGAAAACGTAACAATAAATGAAGCTAAAATGTGACTACAACGTGAGGAAAAAAACTGTTTAGATGAGCTTGTAGGTCTTAGCTTTCAAATGAGGCGATACACTGGACTATAGGCCGTTTTAGATATGGGTAGCGCTGAACTGCAGCAAATGCACTTGGTTAAGACGTTGGGTTAAGGGGATTTCGATGAATGCCTATTTTATTTTGAAATAATTCAGACCGGAAGTTGCTTTCTGCACGTTTACCTTTAGCTTGATTGCAACAACTCTGCAAACAACGGCTCTTGACAGTTTCTCATCGCTGCTCTCCAGGTGAGGAAATGCCTCTGTAACCACCGATCAGACACTTTTATTGGCAATATAAGCCGCACTTTTTTTTTTAGATTTTACGAGACTTTGGCGCTTGTACGGACCGCTGTTGACGAGGTGGATGTGTCACATGAGGAGGCGCTGGAAAGGATCGGCTCAAATAGGAGCTTTTTGACAGCTAGCCCGAAGCTAACACGGGCAGGTAGGCTGAACTATTGCTGTGTTGATACCCGGGGCGATCCCGAAGCGCTGTTTGTGCCCCGCGGATCTCGTCTTCTGCCGATTTGTTGAACGCATGTCGCATACCACAAAATATGTATGATTGATGAGGTGAAATTTGACGTACCGCCCCGTAAAGCTCAAAGTACACCGGGAGGGCTGTAGATTTCTGTCAATTTGTAGTACCGTGCCTCTGCTTTATGTTGTAATCATAATGAAAACAGCGTCTTGAAGGTGTAAATATGTTTGTTATTGTGTTCAACAGAGCCAACGCAGCACGGGGGCAGCCACTATTCGTCCGAGAGGAGCCGAAGAGGCCCAGCTGTTGTGGGGATTTTCTTTTTTCTTTTTTTTTTTGTACCGTGCCATGGAGTGAAGCTGAGGAAACTTGCCATTGCCCGTGAAAGTTGGACAACATGGTGTTGTTCCCTGCACAGATGCGTTCGGCCCATGACCGAGAGAGCATGAAGTAATCGCGGAGGGATTGTATTGCCTTTTTGGGGTTGGAGGCGGGCGCCACTTTGCTGGTGCCATGGCATCCAAGGAGAGATTGTACGAAGTGTGGATGCTCTACTCCACAAAGGTAAGGTCGCACATTGTTTTTGCCCCGAAACAGCCCACGGGCACCAACCCTGGAACAGTATTACATGCGTCTTGATGGCATGATGAGCACAATTACTGACTATACCGGGCCAAATCATAACATAGATATCTAGAAGGCTATGGCTGGTGTTTCAAACCCTACTAAACTACCAGACACTAATTAATTTGCTTGTAGGAAGAGGTGGATTGATTGATTGGAAACACATTAGCTTTTTAAGGCGCATTACCATTTCACAAGGGAGCGCTTGGTTGCCTACCCATATCTCGTAAAAATCTTAAAAAGGTCAATATCTAATTTCCCGTCTTTGCAGATACATTAAAGACCATAGCAGAGAATACTGTTTTTGCAGATTGCAATCAAAGAAAGCTGCAAAGAGCTGTCAACGTGGCTAAAATGAGTTATGTTTCTACACTAAATAAAGATTCTATTCGAAGTCTATTCTCTCATTTTCCGACAGTATTCTGAGATAATCAAAATGGTCAATATTGTCTAACGAGTCAGTTGTGCTACACACATTAGCACGAGTGTCCGAGGTCGTAGTATACATTCTCGCCTGCTTTGTTTTTCCTATAGGCATCAATGAGTGACACTTCAGTACAGACGGCTCCCTTGAGTCAGCTCTTGGCTCGCTTTAATGTACTTGGCGATAGAGTGTGGCACATTACAAACATGCCGGGCTGAGCTGATTTTCACGTGACGCTGCGGGCCGGAGCTCCCTACAGTAATCCTACATTCACACGCACACACAAACACACACACACAAACTACAGTACACAACCTCCTCTGCAGCACTGAGCCCATGGAAGCAAATCTGTTCGACATGCGTTTAAGATGTGGCTCTGGATAATCCCTCTGTTGGGAACAAAAGTGCATGGACAGCATACTTGAATGACTGAATACTGATTTTAAAAAGTAAATCACACATCCGATGTAAATGCACTACTAATTTTGAGATAAAAGAGCGCCAGATTTGACCGAGGCTCAGTGCATTGCGTGTTACAGGAACTCGACGCAGACGTGAATAGTATCTAATGCATCTTTTAGTATCTTGTGGTGTGGGCGCATAGTGCTGTCAGCCCACACACAGTTGTGAAAATGCCACGCTGTGTCCTTTAAAGCTATACTTACTGGAGACCAAGCTACCACATCTAAACGAGCCCTTTAAACCGAATTTCTAAAAGAGTTATAATTTATTGGAAGTGTTTTTAGCCAGTCAGCATAATATAATGAAGGAAATCGGAAATGATTATCACCATCTATTATTCTCTATGTAATACACATTTTCTGGAAAAGATCAGCTCATTTCATCCAGCTCCGTGGGCCAATCCCTCTCCCTCTATCGGGGTGAATGGGCACTGAGAGAGTAAAGGCTTTAAATATGCTGCGGGCCCGCCTGCGCCCATCTCTTCCCCCAGCAGCTGAAATGCTTGGTATAGCTGCAGCAGGGAGTCTCCGGGCCATGTGTGCTGTGCTGCTGAGTGTGAGGGAGCGAGGGGTTGCCAGGATATGCTGTCAGTCAGGAGACGCAGTAGAGACAGTAGCTAAGGTCACGTGGGCCTTAGCTGCTAAAGTTGAGGAGGAATGTGGTTGTGTTTTGGTGTCGTATAGCAGAGCAGAGACCCTCTGTGGTCCTCTAGTTTGAAAGACGGAAATTTCTCGTTCTGAGTGAAGTGATTTCGCAAGAATTCATTTAAGGATTTCTTGCTTTCAAAAGAACCGTCACGTCTCAGATCCTCGAAATCCTTGGTGGTCACATGACAGGATTTCCGTGGGGCATTAAAGAGCATCAAAAGTCATCAAATGAATTGTGCCAACATCCAGGCCTTAAGTGTCATTAAAAAAACAGTAAGTAGGATTCAAACTGGCATTAAATCTACATTTCTAGAATAATTACGCCATTGCTCAACAATCTTTACTGTATAATTTCAATCGAAAATATCAATTTTATAGTCTAGAACATATTCGGCTGCAGTTTTGGCTGAAATTGACTGCATTATTTTGCCCAAATCTCTTTCCTCTTAACCTCTTAACCCCCACCTTAACCAAACGCATTTTCTCCAGTTCGGCTTTACCCAAATCTAAAAGCTTCTACAGCCTCTATAGGCCAGTGTAACGCCTCATTTGAAAGCGAAGTTGTCACTTTTTTCATGTTCTCTTTCATTTCATTTTTTTTCCACTTTTTTGCTGAGTTTTTGTCAGATTTTTGTCACTTTTTTCAAGTGGCTTTTTTTCTCCATTTATGGAATTCATTCAAAAGCATTACCTTTGACACGCTTCTGCCTGTATAAACGCAGCACGAGGCCTTTTTTGTCGGAAGTGGGAGGTGGCTGTTTGTTGTCAGTGTGTGCAAAACATGCAGGTCTGACCTCTCTGCCCTTTTTAAACCTGCTCTTCCTCCTCTGATAGCTCCACGTTAGCGCTGCGTTAGCTTTGCTTCACTTGCCACCCACCCCCACGCTGATCACTTATCTACAATTTAAATTTGACAGTGCTGTGACGGAGGGCTGATAACCTTTGTAGTTAAAGCTTATCATTATCTCAATTACTTGACATTCACACCATTTCAATAATGTGCACTTGGTTACTTTTTCATTAGATGCACAGGGCATTAAGTGTTTTTTTCCACACATGTCTCATTTTTTAATTTATTCCAGTACATGATGAAAAGAAATCAGGTGTAGGGCCTTTGAACTGTTTGGGAAAGTTTGGACAGCTCATTAAGAGATAAAGCATCATCCTGCATAGAGTGGATTGTTACCCAGTACGGCTTCAATTTATACATCATATTAAGCAACACCATTTTCTGTGTTTCCTGAAAACATTTTAGGTTGTTGTGCCATGTTTGAGGGCGACTCCAGTTCCGTAGACTGAGGTGGAGAGGTCACAGACGACAAACAAGAGCATTACGTAACCAGCTCTCCCCTGTCAGCTGCCTTCATTGGGTCTGCCCCTTCCCATGAGCTTCTCCAAAGCAAAACCACTGCCGGCTTCTCTCAATCAATACGGCTCATAGGCCTGAAATGATAAGGCTACAACGGTTACCAAAAGCATAGGATACAGATTTATTTTGCGACTAGTGGAACATTTCTATTCAGTTTCAAATCTCTAAACTCTTGTACATTGATCTCCTTAATGAAGTCGCTGGTCGGATCAGCGGCCCCACCCTTCTCCCTCCAATCCCCAGACAGGGCGCGGTTACTGGGGTGCTCCCTAGATGACCAGTTTGGGTGGAAGTGGTCTAGAATTAGCCCCGCCGCAGTGTTTAAAAATGGCCCCCTCCTGTTGCCACGAGGGTCAAATCCGCTGCCACTACATTACATTGCCCGACCGCACTCTCGCCTACATCGTCCATGAAGTCAACGTTGAGAGTGACGTGGGCTCCGGTAGCCAAAGGGGAGGGAGTAAAGAGCACGACTAACACAACACGGCATCAATGTCATCAGTGTTTTTGCGGAGATATTCATAGAAAGGAGGAGGAGGAGGAGGAGGAGGCAAGCCTGGGATGAAGTAAGCAGGGAGAAAAAGCGTGCCTCAGGGCGCTAACTATGCATACATGAACTACAGTAGAAAGTGATTAGTCACCGAGGAGAAAAGTTTAGGCCTTCGGGTGTCACTGCCAACATAAAAATCTTGACATTTACTAATGCAATTCATATTTTTGGCTGACTGGATTGGGAGATGTCGGGTAAAAGTGTCTCGCTTGAGGACAAAATATGCTTAAGCTTGGCTCGGATCGCTGCAGTAGTTTACGCAAATTGCCTTTATTATGTTCACTGCAATAAAAGAAACCACAAACTTTCAGCCGGCGGAGTTGAGACGGGTTGGGCGGCGTAAGACTCTCCATAAAGACTTAAAACGATGTTATTTACACAGACGTTTGCTTAAAAAAAACAACTATGGATTCATTTTACAGGTTCGATGTGACAATGGGTCCGCAATATATTAAAATGTCCTTTCTCCACTGTCTAATTGTGTCCTTTTTTAAAATGTCCTCTCTCCATGTCCTATGTTTGTCGTCTCAGTGAATGATTTTCGCCCACACACGCTGACATCGACTCCCGTAAATTACTTTAAGAAATCCAATATGGCCGCCGGTCTTGTCACTGTTCATTCTGTCGAGGGAAGCGAATCGACTCGCGTGGCTTTCGACCTTGTTCCTATAAAGACGCCTTTTTCACTCGCGTTTGGAGAGTGTGTGGCCGCCTGGGAAATGATCGGTTGAAATGCAATTTAGTCCAGAACATCGGGTTAATTAATGTAGAAGTTTGAAGAAGTCGAAATGTCGTTTGCCGCACCAGGAGAATATAGTTAAATCTTCACTTTTATTTTTCTGGCATTTTTTCTTGTAGGTGTGATATACTACCCCTCCTGGAACCGCCACCTTAATGTGGTGGAGGGGTTTGAGCACCCGAATGATCCTGGGAGCTCTGTTGTCGGGGGCTTCGTTCCCCTGGTAGGGTCTCCCATGGCAAACAGGTCCTAGGTGATGGGTCAGACAAAGAGCGGTTCAGAAGCCACTCATGAGAGACCAACAGGCCCGGTTAGAACCATGAGGCCGTCCTTCTGTGGACCCACCACCTGCAGGAGGAACCATAGGGGCTGGTGCAATTACCATCCATCCATCTTTGAAGAAGATGGATGGATGGTAGACAAGTAGACATTTGTTAGAAAAGCCCTATGTGTGGTGTGCGTCTAATGTATAAAGCCTTGTTATCAATCGTGGTGGACTAACCGCTATAGTTGTTTACATTACCCTGACAGTATTGCTCCCTGCAAGTTCTGAAACGTGCTTAGAAACTCATCTCTGTGAAGAATCGGGATGTCACTTGAGCCACTTTTTGTCTTCTACTTGCAAGAGCATTATTTTGGAGTCACTAACTTGAGTACACATTCCGTCTCGTGTCTCGCTATACATACTGGGCGGTTGATTTGAGGTTTCGTGGGTAAACGGGGCAGAGCTGGGTGTGTCCTATCCCTCAATGGGCATCTCTGTGCTCCCGGGCCGCCGCCGCCGCTCTAAATGAGGACATTCTTCTTTCAAACACAGTCACCGCTGTCGGGCACATGCGCCGAGGGAGAAACTGCTGGCTCACTTGAAGCTCAATTAGACAAAACATGCGCCTTATCTCCCCGTAGACAACGGCACTCTGAAAATGACTGCGTTAACTGAACAAATCTGAGAATGAAGGACATGGTAACACGGGTTATTACTTCAAATTTACAGTCAAGTAGAAAGTTTGATTTAATTGACTTTGCATCTTGTGTTAGGACTGCTTTACTTATTCCCTTGTTTTATGGTTGGCACTTTGTCAAATTGTAAAGTTTTTCAAGTGGTTTGTGAATAAAATTGGTCTGGTGTGGTATTTAGAAGGTGATGAGTTTCAAACCACTGATCTCGCACCTCCTTAAAGGCACACTGTGTAACATTTCGGATTCTACCAGCAATACAAAACGTGCTTCTAATGACAAACCAGACACTAGAAAAGTTCTGTTTTTTGCAGTAGGTAATCAAAGAATGGATCTGGACGACGAGCTAACCTGTATAAATCTCATATTTGGCTGCCTTTAGTCAGTATCTCCATGGAGACGAGCTGGAGACGTCCCGCTCCCAGTAAAGTTACAGTCTGGTGGTCATAGATATTTTTCAACAATAGAAATATCTGTATTGAAATAAATTATTGTATTTTTGTTCTATTTATCAGGTGAAATGTTACATGGTGTAGCTTTAAGTACATTTTAAATCTTTTGTCCACCATCTTGGCAGGTGGAGTCTAACTTGCGCTCTCTCGTCAATGCTTTTCCATGACGGTGTACACGTTTTCATTGGAAAGTTTCTTTGGATGCTCGGAACAAGTGGGTCATGTCCCCTTCAATGCCCACACTGTCTATTTCAAACGGCCTCTTTCGTGCAGCTTGGGTTACACATTCTCCCACCACAATATTATTCACACGTGGCCATGGCTGTCTCTCTGTCCTCTTCTCGTCCCCCCCCCTCTCTCTCTCTATACCTCTCCTCTCCAGCCGTCACCAAAACCGTTTTGCAGAGTCACTTCTCTGATGACCTCACTGGGAAATGCTGCGAGCTTGCTTCCTGGACACGCATGCAAGTCGCCTGTTTCCCTGAAGAAAAAAAAAAAAAACACCCTGCCTGCTGCAAGATTCCCCTCCAGTGTGCAACCTTAAAAGTCCCCTATAATCTTTATTTTTAGCTCAAGGCTGCCGTAACTAAGCTAAGGGTCCCTCTTTTCATGGTTAGTTTTGGCAACATCTTGGCATTGCTGCTGTATTTGACAGAAACATTTAAGTTTGTGGGGGTTAGGTCTTTTTTTATCTGCAGTATACATTTATGAATTTGATGTATTCAAGTTGACAGATTTACTATAACGCCATACTGTGTAAAGGCCGGTCATGATAACAGATTTGAAGTTCGATATATTGAGCCACGAAAATATTAAATAATATATTGAAGACCTTTAAATGCCATGAAGCTTGAAAATGACAGTAAAGCTTTGGACAGTCCTGTCTGTGAAAGATTTCACCCAGTAAATAGAATGAACGGCAACCATTATTTCATTACAGGCTCATCTCCTCAGACCTGACATGACTTTGGTGGGAGGGAGCGGGACATCATCAGCTCGTCTCTTTGGAGATGTTTCTGCAAAAGTAGCATTATATACGTATGTCTATAGTATTAGGACATACTAGTAGTCTAGTGTTATCAGTCACCTTTAATCTCTCTCTCTAAAACCAAAAAATCAGTTTAGAAATCTAAGAGTAATTATGGACTCAGACTTGACCTCAAAGCAATAACATCAGCAGCTTTTTACGATCTGAAAAACATCGCCATGATCAGAGGAATAGTGTCAAAACCAGACTTGGAGAGACTTATCCATGCGTTTGTGTCCAGTAACAGCTGCTCACTGTTAGACAGCTGCAGTACATCCAGAACCAGGAAATACAACCATATTAGTCCAGTGCTCCGGTCTCTGCACTGGCTTCCTGGCGCTCAGAGAATAGAATTTAAAACAGCTCTTTTCATGGTTTAGCACCAAAGTCCATCTCTGACATGTTAGAGCCGTATGAACCATCTCGGGCCCTGAGAACTTCAGGGAGGGGTCTCCTGGTGGTTCCCAGAGTCAGGACTAAACACGGTGAGGCTGCGTTTCAGTTTCATGCAGCTAAAATCTGGAACAGTCTTCATGAGGATGTGAGACAGGCCTCAACTCTGTTCAAATCCAGGCTGAAAGCGGTTATTTTTAACATATGTAAACTGAAAGTATTATATCTGCACTCTTGCCTTTCACTGTAATTATTTCATTTTTATGTTGATGTTTTATGGATTGATTTTATCTGCTTTCTTGTAATTGTCTGCAACTGTGAAGCACGTTGAATTGCCTTGTGTATGAATTGTGCTCTACAACTAAACTTGCTTCGCCTTATCTATGGCCTGGAATTTTCCACCCACTAGCTACACGATTACTTTGCTCATAACTGCTTGTTTTAAAAATGTATCACCTAATCATCGCAGAATCCCACTCGAGAAACCTTCATCTACCGCTTCTCAGTTTCCCTTGGTCCTCGCCAGGAATTTTGAAAATGCCGATCGCTCAGTCAGCTGCCCCCAAGACGTCCCACTAAAATGAAGCCTAACCGGTTTCCCCACCAGCTGAGTGCATTGTTTGAGATCACCTAACACGGGATGGGCCCACTCCCTTTTGTGGCATCTTGTTCAACATTATCTTGGCAACTAATAAGTCTACCGTGAACACAATAGGCTATAATTGCTCATTTGTTGAATAGTAAAAGCGGCAATTAAGCGAGCGATTTGTCATGATTGCCAAGCATTTGCACACGACATATTCATGGCCGGTGGTGGCAATTGTCTCGTCACACAAAGGAGTCTAAATACTTGAGGAATCTTTTCCACAGCGAGCGGTTTATGCTTTGAATGCGTGACATATTTGAGTTTGGCAGGCGGCTAACCAAACAAATCCATTTTTACTCCCGTCTCTTGCAGAGGGATCCGGACTACTTGAAGTTATGGCTGGAGATTTTCATCGGCTCCCACGAGAGATGCCTCAATGTGGATTTCGAAAAGCCCCCAACCAGGTAATTTTTTTTCACCGTTGATGGTTCGAGTCTTCCTGTTCTCGACCCCCTTCCACACACTCTTTAGTCTGTTTTTGAGGTGTATTTTTTTTGTGAGCATTTGGTTAATTCCTACTCCTAATGTCCCTCTTTCTTTCAGCCTCGTGATGCTCCCTCGTTAATCTGTTGTTGCTTTGCGCTTCCAATGTGGCTGTATCGCGGCATATTCACATTTCAGCAATACTGAACAAAACACAGTGAACCCCGGCCCAAGTGTTTATATGAAAAACGGTTCCCAAATCAAAGTTATACGGTAGTTTCTGTTTTCCCCCTTTTCTAATGACTTGAGGCTTCTTTTTCTCTCTCCCTCCTGTCGCTCCCTGTGGATCTCTCTTTCCCTCCTCCCGCAGCCGTCACATCTGCCTCTCCATCTCATCACTACACTTGCACACTCTTGGCTGCAATCCCTCTGATGAGCCGAGCGCTCGAGAGATGCTATTTTTTCCCGTAATGCCTGCTTGTTTCTTTTGCAATAGCCAGCGTTGTGCATGAACAACTTCTATTTCACAGTCCCAAGTTTCCATCATTATTTGGTGTTCTCCCTATTATTTAAGCGCAGTGTTGGTGCACGGATGGACGTTTTAGCTGTACTTGAACTGGAATTGGCCGTGTGGTGTAAAGCATTTCAATATTTTTGTTTCTGTTTTGCATTGATGGCGGTGGCTAATAGCACATAACTAGCAGTACACACAAAGCATTGTATCCCTTCAATGATGTTATCAATGAAACTGACAACAAAAAGCCCCCACTGTGACTTTGATCACGACATGACGACGAGTAAACAATTAGCAACTTGCCTCTCTCTTGGTACAGCTGCGTTTTTTGCCTTTTTCATTGTTTTGCTGGATGCTTTTGTACGTCTTTGCCGTGTTTTTGTGGGGTTTGGTGGATTTTTTTTTACTGCAAAGAGTCCATAATGGTCCGGAAGAAAGCGGCTTTTTAAAGTAAACAAACAGCTAGCTTATGAGCTAAAGACATTTGAGACCTACACATTTCTTCTTCTGAAACACTGAAGAGGTACCAAGAGCCCCCCAACACCTGCTGGACAGTGGAGGCGTCACAAGAGGCGCTACAGGAGACAAAAAAAAGTACAAACGAGGAGGTATCCGGGCAAGACTCACAGCTAAGCCACACATGTCTTCTATTGTTCTGGCTAATGGACTTTCACTGGAGAATAAAACAGATTAACTGTTAAACTCTTGGTGATAGACTGTTGTGGAGCGGAGGGAGCTGCACAGGAGGAAGAGGATCTGACCAGTGCAGGACACCACGCTCTGAAACGGGGACAAACCCAGGAGGCAGGGCACGGTTTCAAAGACTCAGAGGAGCACTGAAGGCAGCCAGCCAAGTTTCCTCCGGGTGCTATGGTTTCCCCGACCTCCAAAAACATGCTGGTCAGGTTGGCGGCGCGGCTCAGTCGCAGCGGCTCAGGACTAAAACTTGAACACTACTTCGCTGTACAATGACAAATAAAGCACTTGCTGAGAGCGGATATATATTGAAGATCACAATATTATTTCATATAAAAAAAACGAGTGCAAGTCATTTTTATACTCACTACTGCCACCCCAGGTCTTACGCGTAACTGCAGGTTCTATTAAGCTCGTGCATGACGGCACTTCGGACCCGAATGAACACCTTTTTGAGTGGCAGGATTTTAGCGGCAGTTGCAGGAACATGTAGGGGGAGGAAAATACATAATTTTAAAGGAGACCCATCATGCAAAATAGTTTAGAGTTTTTAGCCATATTTTAACGTTGTTGCCTTGTCATTACTCTTTAACTTCACGCAGTTTTCAACATTACGCCCACAGGAAGGTCTTTAAAGCCACTTTTATGCTTTTATATACGTCAACTGGACTGAACTTTGGATTTGCTTATGTTTGCCCCCAGACCCGAGGAGCTGCCCCCGGTGCTGACCCTGCTGCCCGACAACATCCTGCAGGTTTTGCGTCACCAGTTGCTGCAGTGCGTCCAAAAGGCTTCGGACGGACTGGAGCCAGAGCAGCAAAACCTGGCTCTGCTCCTGCTCAAGTTCCTAATCGTCATCTGCAGGTCGGCAACGAGTGCATCAGTCATGAAAGAATGGGACAAAATATAGAATTGTAATGTTTTTTTCCCCCCCATCAGGAACCTGTCCAATGTGGAGGAGATTGGGACCTGCTCTTACATCAATCACATTATCAACATGACCACGCTATACATTCAGCAGGTCGGTTGGTCTGTCAGATAATGGATTAAGTAACTTTGTGCGTAAGATTATGATGGATTTCTTCTTGGCTGTAGTTGAAAAGCAAGACCAAAGAGAAGGAGATGGTGGACCAGAGTCAGGCGGAGGAGTTCGTTCGCCACGCGCTGGCTTTCTGTGAGAGCTTATACGACCCTTACCACAACTGGAGGCGTAGGACCAGCGGGTAACGATACTCAAATACGTGGATATTGCATCAGTAACTATTGAACTATTGGGGAATCGATTGTGCAGCCTTTTGTTGCAAACAGTCGGCGATGCATATTAATGAATGCTTTGTGTTGTTGTGTTATCAGGGAACAGCTGGGGACCGTGGAGAGGAGCAGGCAGAAGTACAAGGCCGCACCGCTCACTGTGGAGTTCGTTCCTTTCTTTTATCGTAAGCTTCAAGTCTATTCCTGACATCGCGGTGTTCATCTAAATTCATCTTTTGTATCTATCCGTCACGAGCGGCGATGGGGTTTTATGGTAATGGCAAAAGCAATGTGATTTAGCCGGACTGTGGTCTTGTTTGTTCCTTTTTGTTTGTGAATTAAATGCATCACAAGGGTGTTATTTTGTCGCCATAGTTGCGGTATGATCGGCGTGACGTTAAGCGATATCGTGGAGCTAAAACGTTGCGCGGCTTCTGTCCAATCGAAGCTGTTGACAGATCGGTTAATAGATAGCCAAAACTGCCATGACCTCTAGTTGAGAGCCACATACCTTCCCCCCACCCCCATCAGCTAATTATCTACTCCAAAACATCCAAACAAAGCGGTACTATTTACATTACGAGCTCCCGCCGAGGTGTGGCTGCAGTGCTGTGCGATGCGAAAGTACAGGATGTTTGTCGGGAGCTTTAGTTTCATTTCGCGGTTCTGCTTTATTTGCGTAGATAACACGCCGCGCCCACACACATCTTTTCAGCGGACTTTATGTCTGTGTTTGCTTCCCGTTACAGAGTGCTTCCAGGAGAGCGAGCATCTAAAGGAGAGTTTAAAATGCTGTTTGCTGCACCTGTTCGGGGCCATAGTGGCAGGTGACCAGGTAAGGCTGTTAGGGGAAAGTAGAAAGTCCAGTGTGGAGATTTATGCAATAAAAATTCAGTGTCACGAATGGTCTGGCTGCGCCTTCTCCCTCCCACAAACCTGTTTTATTCATGCTTTAGATAAACAGAGATGTCGATGCACAACATTTGATCATTATTACATATTTTATCACAGATATAGTGCAAAAAAGCCTAGGCTAGACGCACAATATAGGTTTTACACAAATTAATCTGAAACGTTTGACCACCTGGGCAAAGAATGCAAACTGAAAAAAGCTTTGCCAAGTTGACCTAACCTATACATGCGTTTCCAATGACATCACGCATAGTTACGGCCGCCATTTTGAATACCAAAGTAGAATTATGCAGTACTACAATAGCTCTCCTCAGGATGAAAATTAAAGACAACTGATTGACAGTGGCATTTTATTGTAATCGTAATCATTGCTCAAGAAGATGACAGTTAAAACACAGCCCCGGAGAGCTCATGTTTATGTGATATAACCAGTAAATGTAACACAGACGTAGCAGCGCTGTCTGTCGAGCTACAGCAGGATTTACTAAAGATCTGCTTCCATCAAAGTGGAAACAGGAAACCTTTCTCTGGGATTTTTACAGTTTGTCATGTCAACAGAATCTGACTCAGTGTTTAAGCTGCTCAAGACTTTAGCATGCTACCGGTTAGCAACTGTCAATGGCTTCAACACGATAAACACATGTGTGGCTCACATCTATGAACACTGAGGAAATACTACAGTAACAGCTCAGCGCTGACCTCTGTCACATGTTTGTATCCAAGGCTAGATGTTTGTGGTTCAGGGCTTTCTTTTGGAGAGGTCAGAGCTGAGCTGTTGAAGCTAAATGCTAACCGATAGCATGCTAACATCTTTAGCAGCTTAAACACTCCCTGGTTTCTTCACATAAACGTGCGTCTCTGGGGCCGTGTTTTATCTTGAGCAATGATTACGAGTTCATAAAGTACTGCATAATTCTATTTTGGTATTCAAAATGGCCGCCATAACAACAAAAGTCACATGACAGAAAGGCATGTATTGTAAACAATGACTGACAAATGAAATAGTTTTAATGCATTGTCTGTATTTGCATGAATCCAGTCAGAATCAGGTCTCCTATTCCTTATAGTAACATTACAAGTTATAGAGCCATTGTTGTACTACTTTCAATAAATACACGTAAATGGCAGTACGACAGAAAAAATCTTCCTTTTGATCTAAAATAACAATCAAAATGAAGGTGATGGCAGAGAAAGAAGAAGAGATGCTGCTTGTTTGCATATGAAAGAAAGGAAGAATCTTCGATGAACATTCTTGGATGCAGAAGGGTGTGAAGTCTTACCAGCTGTTTATTTTTTATTTTTTTTAAACATCACCAAAATAAAACATGTCTATTTCTCCTTTGTTTACCTGTAAAGTCATCTCTTGTTTTCTCTGTAGAGGAATGCTCTGCTTGCCATCTCCCCCGCCACCATGGAGGTCTTGATGCGGGTGCTGGGGGACTGCTCCCTGGGTAGCTGCCCCACGGACGAAGGGGAGGACTGGGACAGCGTGGCCCCGGACAGGAAAGCTCTGTTAACTTTAGGCTGCCTCCGCGAGGTCGTACAGCGCCTCCTCGCTTCCAGCTCGGACCAGCGCCAAGTGGAGATCGCCTCGGTCCTGGAGAACTACTTCAAGCTGCTCAATTCGGACCCGGCGGCGGTCGTGGCTTCAAAACAGCAACAGCAGCAGCAGCAGCAGAAACAAGGGAAGGGGAAAGTGCCATCGCTCGGGAGGCACTGGGAGAGTAGATTTGTGGCGCTGCAAGTCAACATGTTGGGTATGCACTTTACAAGTATCCAACGAAATATTATTATTTTGTTCAATTAACGTCATTTGTTTTCTCATAGACACCATCAGGGACATGTTCCTGTGTTCGGACAGGCCAGTCTTACAAGCCATCTTCCTCAACAGCAACTGCTTTGAGCATCTGACGCGGCTCCTGCAAAACAGCAAGGTAAAGAAATCCTCCCGCTTGTCTGTAGAATTGTTGAGGCGTGGGTGCAGTCGGATCATTAATTCAGATTGCTCATCAAGTATGCAAATCAGTGGTGTGTCTCAGCTGGTACAGATGAACTGAGACTGAAAAGGGATTTAGTCTGCACAACTATTGTTGAAATGCACAGTTAACCGCCATATATCTGTAGCTTGTAGAAGGAGGAATGGCAATAAAGGTAGTTAGTTAAGAAAACATTTGTATTTTGTTTTGTGGTTTATTATTAAGATTGCAAAGTGACACTCAGTACAACTCCTTAGCTGGGCATTCCTATGTTATTTGTGTTCTAGATCTAGGACTAATAATGCATGGGGGTAATCTAGATAGAGGGATTCTTGTATTGTTTAGTGAGAAAACTCCTCTTCCCACACTTTGCATGTCAGCCTCCCACAGCAAGGCCTGCCCACCGGTTTGCCTCTTCACAGCGACCCTCATCTCCAGGGTCTTGGCTTTTTCTAACCTCCCTCACCTCTCCTCCCCCTCCTACAACTCCGTAAAGGTCATCTCCCTCCCCTCCCCTCCCCTCCCCTGCACTGCCCCCCCCCCCCCCCCTAATCTTCCTAATCTCTCCATAACCTCTCTCACACCACTTGCTTTGTTGACATGTTGCCTGTGCTATGTTGTATCTGTGTCAGCTGGTTAACTCAAGGAGCGCCACGGCTGACAAGGACCAAAAAGATATAACCAACACCATGTTACTGTCAGGAGAGAGGGACACGCAGGTACCCGAGAGAAAAAAAGCCCCTAACGCATTTAATCCATTCATTCATTTTTTTTTTTTTAAGATCATCCACCTGCTTATCAGCACCTGCTGCTGCCACGCTCCCCGAAATCTTCCCGTTTAAAACCACTCCACGGCAAGCCAGACGAGATGTCAAAATACACTTTCTTTTTATTGGATTCAACCAGTGAGTTAGGACCTATCCCTTCTTAAGCAATCATGAAAAGAATTAAAATAATATTTAAACTGTAATAATAATTTCTTATATAGTAGTTACAAGTAGAAAGTTGTGAAATGTAAAAAAAAAAGACAGGACATGTTTGTATAGGTCTCAGCTCCAGGGTTCGTAGCAGGTTTTATACAAATTGGAACTCCATGTCCGTTTTTATTGATACACTATACGGTCTGCACATCTGTTTACTTACTGCATTGCCGAGAAAGTCCAATGCCTAAAACACAGAGTCCAGGCTGTGGCATCTGTCGCTGTATAAAGTTACACAGGCCTAAACTGAAAAGGTACAGGTGCTCGTCTCAAACGGGCCTGCCCACCTGTGTTCCCTATGACTACATCAATGGAGAGATTATACCGCGATATAAAAGGTGGCTCAGTACTAGACACAAAGGGGGGAATGAAAGCTTGTATACACCAAAGGGACAGGTAACCTTTTCAACGCGGTATAATTGGGACAGACAGGGCTGGCCTATTGAGTAAAGCAGGAAAGCAAATAGTTTTACAATAGAGGAGTAAGGTGGGTTTGTATGGTTTAACCTCTTAACCCCCACCTGAACAGAGCACATTTTCTCCAGTTTGGCTTTGCCCAAATCTAAATCTTCTGGAAAAGCAAGCATCAAAATAGTGCCAAAAACCAGACCAAAATGATGAAAACACAACAAAAATTCAGCAAAAAAGTGACGAAAATTTGTCCAAAATGTGGCGAAAAAAGTGACAAATTTGACGAAAAATAGACAAAATTGTGGCAAAAAAGTGACGCAAATTTGACGAATAATAGACAAAATTGTGGCGAAAATTTGGCGAAAAAATTACGCAAATTTTACGAAAAGGACAAAATTGTGACAAACGCTACAAAAAAGTAGCATTGTCGTGGCAACAACGCAAGGAAAAAGATCAGTTTAGATTAGTTTTGTAGGTCTTAGCTTTTAAATGAGCTGGGACTGAACGCTGTAATATTTAGATTTGGGTAAAGCTGGAGAAAGTGCACGTGGTTTTGGCGGGGGTTAAGAGGGTAATAGTTGCCCCAACAGAACAAGCATTAACCCTGAATTAGTGCATCTTAAACTGCAGGTATGTGTTAATCAGTGCCTTCTTTAACCAAACACGTCTAAGCTGTGAGGATTTTAAACCCAGGTCAAAGCAAATTAAAATAGACATTTTAACCCCGTTCGAGTCTTGCTGTGGGGTGAGTTTATTCCTTTCATAAATGACCCTCTTCATTTATAATTTCTTTGTCCTCTGTCCTCCCCCTCCTCCGTTTCGCCTTGTGCTTGCCTGCGGGACAGTGGGCTCCGTCGGAATGCCGTCCCAGTGGCCTGGTGTGTGTCATGACCGAGCTAAACCCGTTTTTTTCGCCGTGATTTTGGCATCCAATATCGATTCTTAAAGTTGAACGTTGTTTCTCGAGTCCCTCTCCAGCGTGTCCATTTAAAACATTTCGACTTCCTGAATAAACCTATTCATTTTGGATAACGTAGGACTCGGCTGGACGGAGATGGCTTGTGTTTTTAAAGGCTGCATGCTTCGGATTGGGTGTTGAATGTTGGTTTGTTTTTTGGGGTTGTTTTATGTGTTTGTTTCAAAAATCTTTCTTCTCCAGTTTTATGTGCGTTTTTAATATAGGACTGTGTAGAACCTGGAGTAGAAAGAAAACACTAGTTGTAACAGGAGGTAGTAATGACATGATTTTTACTTACACTAGTCGTGTTTCCATTAAATATAATTTGTGCTGCTTTATGTATTCTCACTCATTTTGTCTGAATAACAAATGGACTAGACATAAAAAGATGCAACTAAAAACAATGTGTGCATATTTGTTGACCTTTTAGTGACATAAGAGCCTTTTATTTTCCATCACAGTGGCTTCAATGTTGCTCCAGGATCAATTGTTTTTAGAATTGAGTTGTAGAAGCCACTGTGATGGAAAGTAAAGACGCCATCATAAACTGTGATGGTGGAGTGAAGAAAATAAAACCCAAAATGCAGGACTGCAACAACACTGGTGATGTTTAATAAATGACGAAAACCAAAATAACAAAATCCAGAAATGACAAAACTCAAACAAACCGGGGCTGACGTAGACAATGACACGACAAGGGAAACACAGGGGTATAAATACATGAGGAAACGGGGCACAGGTGAAACGCATCAGGGTGGGGCAGGTAAGTAACAAGGGAAGTCAAACAGAAAAAATCACAAAGACCAAAAAGACATGTCAAAATAAAACGCCAAGGACAGCAAACACAAACAAAACAGGGTAACAAAAGGCCGAATCGTGACATAAACACACAGCCATGGGGTCACAAAAAGGTAAATTACGCACAAATATCACGTTGCATAATGCATAGACACAATTTTTTGCTAAAACATCATTAACACAATTATATTTAAGATTTTGCTAAAGATTGTCCCCGGCTTTCTTTGGTTTGGCCATTTATGTTTATAGTTTCACTTCCTCATCGGACACCGACAGGAAGTGACATAGATGAAGGCAAACAATTTTGAGCTGTTGCCGTGCCAACCATGTTGTGTCAATGGGAAATGAGTCGAACTGCTATGGAACTTTACCTTCATCTATGTCACTTCCTGTCAAAATTAAAATTAAATTACATTTCTGTCCAACATTTCTTCATTAAATTGGTGCTTCACTGAAATAAAATAATTATGCAACGGATGAACTTGCAACTGATGTTACCCATTTAAATAAATCATATGTTAAATGCATTAAAACCCGTCATATGCACTTTAAGAACTGAAAATCAATGGTTCTCAAACCAAATTAGTGTGAAAAATATGAATGAATTTGGTCCAAACTAGATGAATAACCCGGACTAAACACCACATTGGGTTCAAATATCACTAATAATATATTTGAAATTTCGCAAATAACACTTTACAGCTCATTAATTTACTCCTAAAAGAAGAGAAAATGTGCCCAGTCTGAATCTGAATCCTATATTTATGGCAACACGACTACTTTGTTTCACTAATTGAATCAAAAACGAACAGTCTGTGTGCTGCACGTTGTATTTGGCGGTCCATATTTTGAGATCGAACTGCAGCATGCACATTGCTTTATCGTGGAGATTTGCCTTTGTGTTCCTCGTCCTTTACCCATAATCCATTGCAGCTATGAGCGGTTTTATAATTGACTAACTGCAGTCCATTTTTCAGGTGTTTCAGGGACGGCTGGACTCTCTCGCTATTGCCACCATTAAAGCCCTAACTACAGTCATGCATAAATCGCCGGCGGCAAAGGTAAAAATTAAGACGCTAAGAGGAGGAGCTATTGGCGGCCTCTTGTGTGGTTCCAGTGGGCTAATGTCGAGCACATGCGTTTGCAGGAGGTGTTCAAAGAGCGGATAGGCTATAATCACTTGTACGAGGTCCTGATGTCCCTGGGGCAGCCTTCACGGCACCTTCTCAAGGAGCTGATGAACATGGTAAAGGGTTTTTCAGTTTGTAATGTTAAAAAATTATGCTTTTATTTGTCGAAAATACAATAATTCCTCAGAAGTTTCCCATTGTGTCCAGTTTTCTCTTGGATAACAACATTTCCCCTCATTCCTCTGTTTGATGGAATGTTTACAAATCTTTAAAAATTAAAAATGCACAATTTGTTTTGTTTGTGGCATTGAAAATATAGTGTTTAGTCATTAAAATGGCGGTAAAAAGCATTAAATTAAACTGGACTCCCTGCTACCTGTATTACAGTGAGTCTTAATCTGAAAAAAAAGCTATTGCCAAATCCCATTATTGCATTATCCATATAGCAAGAGGCTGCAATATTCACCTTCCATTTGAGATCTTTTTTGCTTGCTTTGTCCCACAATTTGATGAAAAAACAAGTTTCAGTTAAAGGCGCATTATGCGACTTTGTATGTGGGGAAAAAAAAGTTGATTAGTGCGTATTCAACCTTGTTGTGACCCAGCGGCTGTGTGAGTGGTCAGCATGGCGTCTATACTTTCCACCACAGTGGCCTCTTGAACACTCCGGGATCAATTATTTGGAAGGTTTTCACTGCTGACGGGACCCTCTCACCGGAAAACCTACAAAACAATTGATCCCGGAGCGCTGTAGAAACCACCGTGATCGAAAGTAAAGGCGCCATGCTAACCTCTCATACAGCCACTGGGTCACTGCAAGGTCGAATACGCACAAATGTCAACTTTTTTTTAACATAAAAAGTTGCATAATGCAGCTTTAAATGGAATGTACTGTGTTGAAATAGTGAAAAAAATCTCATATTGTGAAATTTTAATTAACAATAAATATAGTAAAAGTGTCAAAGAAATGTCCCAGTAGAAGCACTTCTTTCTTGTAATCCCGTGTCTTTGTGCAGGCGGTGGAGGGGGAGCACACCTCGGTGGGCCTCCTGGGCATCAGTAACGTGGAGCCCTTGCTGCTGCTGGTCCAGTGGCTCCCGGAGCTCGACTCGTGCGACCTCCAGCTCTTCACCGCCGACTGGGTCCGCCGCCTCAGCTGCCTCAACCGCCAAACCCGCGCCACCTGCGTCAACGCCGCCATGGTAAGGCGGGCGTTGTGTGCCCTGGATCGGCACCAGAGGCTGCACCGGGCCTGCGCGGAGAGCCTGCTCGCGCTCGTGGGCTCCCTGGGCTCGCAGTCGCTCAGTACGAACGAACTGCTGGAGTTCCTGCGGCTGCTGCGGCCGCCGGACGCGACGCAGGCGCACCCCTACGTCGGGCCGGCGCTGAGGGCTCTTCTGACGATGGTGCGGAAGCAGGGTTTGGAGAGCGCCATGCAGTATTTCGACCTGACCCACGCCATGGCGGGGATTTCGGTGCCCACTGTGCAGAGGTGGCCCGGGTCGGCGTTCAGCTTTCTGGCCTGGCTTTCTCTAGACCAGGACCAACTGGGACCAACCAGTAAGGACAAGAGGAAGCAGCTCTACAGGTACGTCGACTTTAGCCCACAGGATTCATGCAGGTAGCAACAAGCCGCGGATTTGTTTTTCTTTGGCACAATATTTATAATGCCACAAATGCCAAAGATTGACTCATTCACTACAGGTGAAACTCGGAAAATGTGAATATCGTTAAAAAGTTTATTATTCAACTTAAATTATGAAACTAAAATATGACAGACTCATTACATGCAAAGTGAGACATGTATAGACTTTGTTTGTTATAATTTTGATTATTATGGCTCAGCTTGTAATAACCCCAAATAAAATATCTCAGAAAATTTGAAAATGGACTGTAAGCCAAAATCATCAAAATTATAACAAAACTACAGATATAATAGAATTTTTATAGAATATACAGATTTTCTGAGTTTTCCCCTTCGCAAACATTCCACCAAAATGAGGGAAAATTAACGTTTTAACCCCACCCCCACCCGTTTTCTCCAGTTTGGCTTTACCCAAATCTAAAAGGTTCTTGGGGAAAAAATGGTGACAAAACGAGACGAAAACAAGGATGAAAACACATCAGCATAAAAATCCTTGTAAGAGCGACGATGGTGTGACAAACTGCTACAATGACGCAACGAAATAATGAAAAAGCAACAGAAACGTGACAAACACGACAAAAAAGGGACAAAAACGTTTAAAAAAATTTTTTTTAAAAAGCTGAACTGAGGAAAATGTGCTCGGTTAAGAGGTAAATATTTTAAAGCTAATTAGACAACCGGGAAAGAGAAATAACATTTGTGTAAAATTGACTGAAAAAAAAAAGAAAACTGCAGTTGCATGTACAGTATCTGGGACCATATTTCTTGGATTTTCTTAAACTTGTGGAGTAAAAAAGTTGCGCCATGTTAAGATCTTAAGGTCCATTGGAATAAAATGTGATGCTTTCTGATGAAATGATGGCACAATGAATTTCATAACTTTCAATGCCCCCTCACAGAACGTTTGCCACACGTTCATGTAGATTTTCCTTTTGTCCTCCACAAACATGGATAATTTGAGTGCCTCTGCCGTCGATGATCTACTGTTTTCAATAATTTACTGTGTGCTTCAGTTTCTTCTCGCCCGGCGGCACTGGTTTCGAAGCTTTCATCTCCGCAGCGGGGGTCCTGGTTGTCGCCGTGTGCACCAAGAAGGAGTACGTGACTGTGATGCTGCCCGACTACTGCTTCTGCGATTCCCTCTGGGTCAGGGCTCTTTCATATTCTCTCATTGAAAAGGAATCTCCATACGTTTTTCCTAACCGTGTGTTTGCCTTTGTCTACAGCACAGCATAGGCGTGGTGCATGTTCCGGGGAAGAGGCCTTTTGGACAGAGTCAGGTCTACATTTATGTGGATGGACAACAAAAGCTGTCGGCGCCGCTCAAGTATCCCACTATGACTGAGGTGAGCTGATTGATGCTTTTGATTTTGTACGGAAATCACGGCTAGTTCATAAACACTTTCATATTGTTCATAGCCTTTCACCTCCTGTTGCATCGGCTCGGCGGGACACCGGACCACCACGCCCCCGCCGTCCCAGATCCCCGACCCGCCCTGCTCCCCCGCCGCCGCACCCACCGCGCGCTCCTCTCTGGGGGGCATCCTGTCCGCGCACACCTGGGGGGGGCTGCTGGGGGGCAAACCCGAATCCGTGACCAAGCTCATCTCCGCGGGCACCCAGGACAGCGAGTGGGGCAGCCCCACCTCTCTACAGGGCCAGCTGGGAAGCGTGATGGTGTTTCACGAACCGCTGCAGCCAAATCACGTAAAAGCCATCTGCAGTGTGGGTGAGTGTGCGAGTAATTGCTTCATACTTATCCAGAGCCGTGGGAAGACATTTTAGTTAGGGGGTGCTGAGGGACAACATTTACCCCAAAAACGCTTTTTCTGTGCATATTTCCTATTTATTAATATTGCATGCAGTTCACAAATTATCCACCAGGGGGTGCTGCAGCGCCCTCAGCACCCTGGGTTCCCACGGCCTTGTACTTATCACTTTCAGTTGCAATTGAGTTGAATATCCTTTACAAATGATGCAGTGTCCTGTCTCTATTAGATCTTATTGTGTATGAACATATTTAAAGGTGCATTATGCAACTTTTAAGCGAAAAACTGTTTATATGTGTGCCTGTTTGGCCTCGTAGTGAGTGACCCATGGTGCTTTTACTTTTCATCACAGCGGTCTCTATAATCAATTGTTTGGAAGGTTTTCGCTGCTGAAGGGACCCTCTCACCAGAAAACCTACAAAACAATTGATCCTGGAGCATTGTAGGGACCGCCAAGATAGAAAGTAAAGGCGCCATGCGGACCACTCGTACAGACGCTGGGTCACTACAATGTCAATATGCGCAAATATCAATTTTTTTTTTTTTTTCTTCAAATAAAAAGTTGCATAATGCACCTTTCAATTGCACCATTTTCTTCAGTTTGCCTAAATCCAAAAGCTTCTTGAAAAAAAGCGACAAAAATTTGAAAAAAAAAGGCAACAATAAAGCGACCCCAGAAAAAGTCACAAAAGAACAACAAAAGGTAACAGAAATTTTACAAGAAAGTGATGAAAGTGCAGCAAAAAAGTGACAAAAAGATCAGTTTATGTCAGTTTCGTGGGTCTAGGCTTTCAAATGCTGTAAGCTCCAGTAAGAGGTAAATGAAAAATACTTGGCGTTTTCTTCCATGTAGGTCCAAACTGCATATCTCCACTCAAAGCCCAGGAATCTGAACTCGGGGACCTCTCAACGAAACTGCTGCTATACTATTCACCAAAGGTATTTTAATCACACCAATTTTGAGCCACTTCTATTCAAAATTAAGCACGACACACTCTTTATGTCCTATTGTGCGACGCTGTGGAAGTTCTTTTTTATAAATGAAACCACATCTACATTTCTCTGTCCTCATCTCCAGGCGTGTAAGAGCCCCATCTGTCTCGATCTGTCGCCCAACGTGCTGCACGGCCGCCTGACCGGAAACAAAGTGGTCAACTGGGACATTAAGGTAGGGCTATTCATATTGCACTGCCACAATCTCAATTGATATCGTTCCAAATAATGGGTAGCACTTATCAAAGGAAACCTAATGCACATTCTTTCACAATGTCTAATACTTTGCCTATTAAGCCAAGCATAAGAATTACTCATTGAAAGTCTCTGAACACATAAATTAATTGAAAAGTTAAAGTATTGATTCATTTTTCCTCAGGATGTGATCAACTGTGTGGGAGGGCTGCTGGTGCTACTCCCCATCTTGGAGCAGCTCTCCCTGGTGACTCCGGATCCACAGGCCTCGGATCCGGGCTCCGGGTCGGACTACATCACCCCCGACGTCACCACGCCGGGCGACGGAGACTGGGTCATCCTGCCTTCCAACCGCGCCTCAGGTATACACGTAGTACAATTACACAAGACGAGTAACTTCTCTTAGTAAGACGTTATGTGCTTGGGTGTGTGTTTTTAGTTTTTGTCGACTGGAGTGCGACAAAGGAGGTCCTTGATTTGTCTTTTCTTTTACACCTTTATTTCACAGAGGCCAGACTGGAGAAGAACTTGGTTGCCACGTTTTTGCTGGTACTGAAAAACCTTCTGCAAAGACACCCAATCAACCAGGAGACGCTGCTGCACACACATGGAGTCGGCACTCTGGGAGCCCTTCTACAAAAGGTATCCACAATCCACTTGTTGTAATAACATTTGGACTAAGCCGGTTTTGGTGGCTGCTAATAAGCTTCAAGTGGAAAAGCATCTTCCCCGCGCTGATCTTATCTCCATCGCGTAAGTGTTTATTTGTGAGTGCGATTTTGTTTGAAACGGCATTTTGAAGCCGCCGTTGAAACCGCATGGGAAGTGACTACACCCGTTTTAAAAACACCAAACAAACAGCCGCGGTGTTTTCTTTTCTAAACTCGACCGCAACCCCATCTTGGGCTGTGCTTTGATAAGATCTGTTTAGTCTCGCGTCTCATCTTGCACTAATACATTTGTCAGGGACGTCTTTAAATTTGGAAGAATCACGCTGCATTGGAGTATTTGGTCAGAAGCATTAGACATTTATGTCACACATCGCAACATTGTTATTTCATATACGTACTGTGCGATCAAAAGAAAATAAGTTCAGAAAAATTATCTCTTATAAAGTTGTTGCCCCATAACATGAATGAAAAAATTCAGTCTCATGACGCTTTATTACTTTAGTTTTCCCCAAATCGAAAGTAAAAAAGGGTGTCCCGTTTTAGCCAGACTTTACCATACTACTATACTCTATACTTTATTTTTTATATTCACATTATCTCATGTTTCCAGCTGCCTGTAGGTCACGTGGATGTGAGCGTTTTAGTGGCCATGCAGCTCCTGATCGAGCAGGTGACGTGTGAGAAGAACCTGGCTTTGCTCCAGCAGCTGCACACTCATCTGCTGTTCAACTTCAACATCTGGAACAAAGGAGACTTCCCTTTAAGAATAGGTGGGATGCAATTCTAATACATCTTGTTACGGCTAGTGGTGCCCATACAATATCAAGTTTTTTTTTATGTTAGCTGAGATTAATTTGGTTAGGTCCTCATCCAAATCCATTCTTTGATTACACTCTTCAAAAATAGTATTTTATGTGTTGAACTGGTCAACAGGAGCATGTTTTGTATTGGCAACTCTACAATCCAAAATGTTTGGCTAGAGAATATGGACTTGGACTCGGCACGACCAACAAGGTTTTAAATCATTTAAGTTCAAATTGAATGCCATCCGAGTTTATAGGAGGGTCCGTTGAGCAGACTTTGCTCAGAAAATAGTCAAAAAAACTACAACTTGACTAGGCTGGCCTTGTGACTTGGACTCTGAGTTGGACTCGGTGTTAGGGAATAGTGACTCTAATGAGAGTGATTTGAACTCATAAAATCATAGCTTTCCTGAAAATGAGATTCTGAATCTCTGTGGGACTTTCCAATGCAAATAAAAAAATTTAAACAGTTGTAAATAAACCTGCCCTTTTCCATGTTTTATTTTTAAAGGTCATATCCAGTACATGTCCACTGTCATCAAGGACAACAGAAAACAGTTCAGGAAGAGATATGGCGTTCAGTTCCTCCTTGATTCGGCTCGTCTTTATTATGGGTAACACGTTCTCCTTCCGCTTTCATGCCTCGTTCAAACCCACACATTGCTCATAAACTTTCGCCTCTTTCGCCCCTTTTGTGTAGGAGGAACAGCAACAAAGACGGTGATCTGACTGAAGATGACGTCCGCACGATCCGGGCCTCTCTCTACGGGCTTATTAAGTACTACATCGGAAAAGGCTTGTCGCAGGAGGAGATGCACAGCATGCTGGGATTCATCGCTGCCATTGGAGATGAAGAGCAGGTGATGGGGCACATTCAATTTTAATTTGCTTTTGTATATCGTGCATTTAAAACGACCACAACTGAACAGTGCATCCATGACTGCAATAGTATATCAGAAGAAACAAAAAGGCATCTTAAAATACTTAATCTAACCTATACATTCATGTTTTTTGTTTTTCTTCAGCTAATTTTAGCAGAGTAAAATAGTGTTTATAGTCTGAACTGTTGTGTTGACAGCCTCTTCCTCATTCTCTCACACCTCCGCCTCCATCATTGTCTTGTTTTTCTCTTTGTCACTTTGAATATCCTCTTACACTGCAGTTCTTTATGCACGCTGACATCACCTGATATGAACATATGGTCCATTTAATCTCACGAGGCTTCTCCACGGCTAAGCGTCAGCTCGCTCCAGTACTGCAGAATGGTTACTGTCTAAGTGTGCCATGCCGGGAAATTAGATTAATACCGTTAAGACTAGATCAATTTAATCACAGAATTAGTGAGAACCTCTTTATCCCATTGTACACGGTGTGCTTCCCTCCATCTAAACCCCTAATTCACAATATTGACACTTTCTTAGTCCCCCTGGTTTCATAATTGAAGGGTTGGATATTCCACTCTGTTCTTTCATGCAGTCAACCTATTTCTATTTATTCTGCACTTTCCTTTCAACATATAGCGTAGAAGTCTCTCAGTTAAGATTGTTGAATTGTTCATCTCTCCCTATGTTGTTTCAGTTGTGTGGGCTGCTGGAGTTGTTGCTGAGCCTCCTCCAGAGCAGTTCGTCCCGGGACCAGCTCTTCCTGCTACTGTTTGAGCCCAGTGCAGCCGATTCGTGCTACGGTCTCGTCCTCAACAACAAGTACTCGGACCGACTTAGGGAGCTAGTTTTTAAGGCAAGTTTTGCAGGGAAATAATTGACGATTTGAGGTGGCTTATCTTACAGTTGTCGTAATGTTTTGCCTGATGTATGCTAGACAATAACTACAGGTTTTTTTTTCCCTCCACAGTTGTTTGAGCGGATGCTGCGCTGTGACCGCGTTTACGAGAAGAACAAACAGCGTCTGAGGTTGAGGGAGGCGGGGTACTCCGGCCTCTCTCTGCTTTTCTCCGACCTCCACATCACCCCCAGCCTGATCCGCTGCCTCCTCAACCAAATCCTGCACACAGGTTTGACCATTTCACTGGCTTTCTCTCTGGCCTGTCTGACTTTCATGACTGTTGCAATAATGCGTCTACCCCTACAGTCGGGAATTATTTTATTCATAACAGACGGTACTGTCTTTTTAATTATAATGGCCGCTCCTCTGCTTTTATCTTTGAGGTCTGTAGAAAACCGATATCTGTACCCAGTTCCTCTAAGTGGGAGAGAATATTGCTTCACTTCAAAAGCCCATTAAGAATGCCTGTTGCCTGTTTTATTGAGCTTGTGATATTGGTTTCTCGACTTGTTACTGACACGGGTTTCTTTCAGTTTCTCTACATTTTTTAATCTTACTAGAGTCTGCAGACATTGTTTTATTGTAAAAGTTACTGAAGTCTCCTCAATGACTTCCTTCTGTCTGGCTTTTTCGGTTTCACTCTAAGTGCACCTGGCATCCAGCAAAGTAGGTCTCTTTGAATCCTTCTGGCAGAGCACCAGGCACTGCAGCGCTGTGATTGCGTTGCATACATTGACTTGAATGGTTTCTATTTCTGAATGAGGCATCACTTCATGCAGCTCGAACGGTGTGAATCAAACTGAAGTCGGTTGTGGTTTTTGATGCAGTTTTTGTCGTTATCGATTTACTGCCCCTGAGCCAAAGCGCCTCCTAAGACATGGACGTCCATATGCATTACACACTGCAGCTGAAGTGTCTTTGGATATATTGATCCAGGGCCTAATGCCGGACGTTTGCCCAGGCGCTCCCCCGTCTGTCATTATAGAGAAGCACTGTGCAATCGCATTACGGGCACACCCGCCAATACAATATGCAACTTCAGGAGGTCAATAATGATGTTTCTCTCCAGATCAAACTGTGAACTACAAAGACCTGATGGCTTTGGTCCAGCTCACTCACCGGGCCGGTCCCAGCGTGCGCCTCATCGTCTGCAAACGGGTAAGAGCCTCACGGACAATCCGATGTGGAAGTTCCAGCTTTTCCATTTTAATCCATGAGGGGGTATAAAGCAAAAAAACTACTTTTTAGAGCTTTCCTCCCTTATTACAGGATCAAGAACATGCTTGGAATTGTGTTTTGAGTCATTCATGCGTGTTTGAGTCATCTTTGAGCAACTATTCAATGTGCCAGGACGCCTGCACATGTTCCTCCAATTTCCCGGTGCTCCTGCCGTGGCCCTATGTAACCTGGAAGCTCTCTCCTTACTGTCCAGCATCGGAGAAGTCATAAACACACCACTATAAGTAGAGAGATGGATTTGGACTTTACATGCACCAAAGTCGGGTAGTGAATATATGGCAGTAGAAAGACGTTAAAGGAATACCAGAGAGGATTTTTTGAAGTTAGAAATAGAGGAGGCGGAATAAAGTGTCTGAGCACATTTTTGTTGATGTCGAATTAAAATGATTTGTTTCTTTTAGGTGCACCAGCTGCTCCAATCCCACCAGGACGCTGCGTTTCTGATCGCCCGGCAGCAGTGTTGGCAGGACACTCTCATGCGCCTGTACCTGAGAGGAGACGGGTCGCTGCCGTTCAAAAACGCCGACACCGTTAGCACGTGCAGCCTGGACCTGACTCGAAACGGCAGCGCGGGCACCAACCGTCTGGAGCTCCCGCTTGACCGGCGCTCGCGGGTCGGGAGTAACGGCCGGCTGGACCGCCTCGAAGACGACCGGATCAGCATGAGCGACACGCGGTCCGTCGACAGTTTGGAAAACGGGGACGTCATTTCGCTGCTGGACACGCCCTCCTCGTCCGCGTCCGCCGAGCCGCAGATCCACAGCAAGCCGTGGACGGTGGGGAAGTCGGGGGGGCTGTCGCTGGACCTTTCCCACATCCAGGCGTACGAGGCGGGGGAGAGCGGCACGCAGACGCCCGGGAGCGCGCCCAGCACGCCGTCGCCGATCGAGACGTCCAAGCCCTTTCCCGGGAGCTCCACCGAACAAGCGAGTTCCTCCACGAACGAAGACAGCTTTCTCTTCAGTGACAACATTTCCCTCGGAGAGTCCTTCAACAACGCCGAGGTGAGATAAAAGAACGACTGGGTTTTGTGTGTGTGGCGTCGTCGGTTCAGAGTGGTTTGTTAATGTTTTTTTTTTTGTCTCCGTTTTCGTGGCCTGTAGCGCGCGGAGGAGGAACTGTGCGGCATGCTCCTGGAGATCGTCTTGTGCGTGATGTGGAGGGGAGTGGAGGGCTCGGACGACGCCGCGTGGCTGGAGCGAGGACAGGTCTTCTCCGCTCTCACCAAACTGGGAACGGCCAACGAGCTGCTGCAGCCGGTTGACCAAATCAAACTCGGGTATTTATATATTTTTTTACGTAGATCTATGTTATTAGAGAACTATAGTATGTGTAATGCGTTCTTTTCCCCTCGTAGCCTGATGGAGCGCATGCTGGAGTGGGCCGTGGGCGACAACCGCGAGGCGTCGGCCGCCACGCTGCCGCAGCACACGGAGAACGCGGTCCGGCTGCTCCACATGGTCCAGGACTTCCTTCAGGCCGAGGGGCTCATCAACCCGGCTCTTTGGACCGAGAAAGTCCTGGATGAGACGGTCACGCTCATGGACTCCCTCATGGTGTGGTACTCGGCCGGGACGCAGTGGTTTCAGCTCTCTCAAGTCGGGCTAAGGCTGCTGCTGGGGTTCATGGCGCAAGAGGACACCGACGTGAGAATTAGACACTTGTTTTTTTTCTCATATGTTGTTTATTTTGTAATGATTGACTTTTGTCTCTTTAGGTGTGCTCAATGGCCACCGCCAAACTCAACGGCATCCTCCAAACCAAGGAGGTCTCCAGCCAGGACGAGGCGTGTTATCTTTTGGGCAAAGTGGAGGGCATTTTGAGACGGGCCATCCAGGAGCAGACGGAAGAGACCTACTCCTTCCTGGTTCCCCTGCTGAGAACTCTTTTGTCTAAAGTGCACCGCCTGCTTTACATGGAGCTGCACTTGCCCCAGCTCCCTGACACCAACGGCAGCCCCTCGTTCTTCGAGGACTTCAGGCTCTACTGCAAATCCCCGGAATGGCGCGTCTACCTCGATAAATATGTGAGTTTTTAGAAGGAAGCGCAAAGAAAATATCGCAAGGAAAGGGGCATTAGTGATGGCAATTACCTTGGGGAAACCATCTTCAATGAAGGCTCTTGAGTCATCTTCTGTACTCTGTACTCTGTAGTTGAAGTGTAGTGTCGCCTCTCATCCAAAAGGTTTCGTCAGCGACACTAAAGTTTAAGCTCAGCCCACAGACTATATATAGACCACTGGGAGGAGTTTCGCAACTTTGTAGTTATAAATCTTTGTAGTTCTAAATCCTAACAACCTAACTCACACCTGCGTTTCATTCTGAACGGCCCTATTCTCAGCTGATCACTGCTAATTACCGGCCAATTGATCTGTCCTGGGCTGAGTTTCAGCCACATTAGCATTAGCATTAGCATGACAGAGCCCTCCAGGCCGCGACATTTTTTTCCTAGGATGGGAAAGGCCACATTTGAGAACAACGCTAGTTTAAACTGATCCAAACTACCTGTAGACCTAAACAAACATTTAGCCTCCAGGCCTGGGGCGCAAGTGGAATCTTAAGTCCACCATTCCTGTTCATAGAGGCATTTTATTTATTCACAAAAATTGCTTCTTTGACTCCTCTTTGAAACCAACATTTTTCTTTTGCTAATATTTTAATGTCTCTGTCCTCAAAGTGGCGGTGGGGGAAAAAAAAAGAAATGGTATGACTGTAAAAAGACAAAACTAGCCTAATATGACGACTAAGGACACAAAAATGCCAGATAAAGGTTATGAACCATAAACATGTTTGTGGAGGGCTAACCTACAGAGTAACGCGTTTTATACATAATAAGACTCCATAGAGACCAGAGACTGTATGTTGTTATAGCAAAGCATGCAGTGTAACTATTAAAATGGTAAATTCCGATTAATTGTTAAGCCCTTTCCTAAAAAAAGAACTCGACCAAGATTTTACCGGGTCTACCCCAGGACTTAATCATTGTCTGAATCCATGACTAAACCTCGGTTTGACTGTTGTATTCTTTTGATTTGTCCACAGATAATCCCCTACATGAAGCAGTATGAAATAGAGACGTTTAGTCAAGGTCACGAAACCATGGCGCTCTACTGGAAGGAGTGCTACGAGACTTTTATGGTCAGTCTGCACAAAAGAGAGAGGGAGAGGGGCGAAAGCAAGATCCGATTCCAGGTAAGATATTCAAAATGGCCCTCCAGCGATTCCCAAAAGCAACGGCGAGGTGTCAGCTTGTTATTCTTGCATCAGGAGCAGTTTGTGGAGCCGTTCTCGCGCCGCAGTCGCCAAGAAAACCTCCGCTACAACAGTATGTTAAAGCTACAGCACAGCCAGAACAGCGCCACCATCAGGCAATGGAAGGCAGCGCGCCGAGGCCTGGTCTGTGAGAGGGGACCATGGGCGCACAGGTATGTCTGGGTTTCCAAATGGATATATACAACTCTTAAAATACATTGAAATCAGGGTAAATCGCATTGCCTTTTTTTTTTTTCTGTTTTTGCAGGGAACAGGATGAGATGCAATGGCGGGTGTCCAGTGCAGAAAACTTCTCGCGGATGAGGTTAAAGTTGATTAGAAACTACAATTTTGAGCCGCACAAAGAGGCCAGCGCTCTTCGAGACAATCTGGGTAGGGATTTCTAGATTCGGGCAAATAATCTCTTTTAAAATGTGTGTATTTAATCAGATTCAATGAGTGTCTGATAAAAACTAAAAGGTGTGGTGTATTTGTGTGTGTTGTGCAAGATAATTTAGTGATTCATTGTGCTGTTGGTTTCTTGCTACTTCTCAACGTAGAACTTGACATGTTTCGTCAGTGATTGCCAACCACGCTGATCAATTACCTCACACTTGTCACGTAACATTTCGTACCTTTTCCAACTCTGCACCGTGCCCCGTCTCTCGTGCTGTGTTCAGGTGTCCATCAACAGCGTGTAAATCCCGAATCCATCCTCCTGGAGGCAGTGAAGCAAGTCAAAGTCAGCGATTTGGAAGACGATATTTTGGAGCTGCCCGAAGAGGATCCCGCGGCTGCCAACAACCAGTCAGTCAAAAGCTCAATAGTTTCTTAGACAACTGATGTTAGACGCCTCCTGGTTATCTATGAAGCTATTTGTGTGGTATACGCCTCCTGCTGGAGATGAGTGGAGCTGCATGTTACAGCCCCTACAAAGCTGAGATGTTTTGAGTCAGAAAAACTCAATCTATAAAAGCTTGTGTCTTGAAAAAATGTACCTTTTCGATGATTAAGCATAATGTATTTTTTCTACAGAGCTGAACTGGAAGAGGCAAGTCAGAAGGAGAAGTTGGTGCTTTGGGAAGACTGTGAACTTGTCACTATTGTGGATGTTGTCCCTGGTCGACTGGAGCTCACCACGCAACACATCTACTTCTATGACAGCAGTCAAGAAAAGGAAGAAGGTGTGGGGCTTTTTGTAAATATGAGCATGAACATTTTTAACCTCTTAACCCCCGCCTTAACCGAGTGCATTTTCTCCAGTTCAGCTTCACCCAAATCTTTTTCCTTGCGTCGTTGTCATGATGTAGTCACTTTTGATTGCTTTTTTGTTTCTCTTTTGTGGCGTCTTTGTCACTTTTTCATCATATTTTTTTTTTACTTTTTCGTCCCTTTTTTGCAATTTTTTCGTTATTTTTTTGTCACTTTTTTGCAATTTTTTCGTTACATTTTGTCCATTTTTTTGTCACTTTTTCATCACATTTTTTGTCACTTTTTTTGTTGTGTTTTCATCTTATTTTTGTTGCTATTTTGACACGTTTTTCTCAAGAAGCTTTTAAATTCGGGTAAAGCCAAACTGGAGAAAATGTGCTTAGTTCAGCCGGGGGGGAGGGGGGTTAAGAGGTTCAAAGTCATTTGAGCTTTGTGTTACTTTTAAGGAGTGGGCCACGACTTCAAATGGCCGCTGTCTCAAATCCGGGAAGTGCATTTGCGCAGATACAACCTGCGGCGTTCTGCCTTGGAAATCTTCCTGATCGACCAGACAAACTACTTCCTCAACTTCAAAAAAGAGGTGAAAGTACAGTTATTTCCCCATGTCACTCCAATAAATTAGACGATATGCTTTTATATGGAGTAACTGTCTGAATCTGCCTTGTGTGGACAGACAAGAAACAAGGTCTATAGCCGAATGTTACTGCTAAGATCCCTCGGTCTCTACGGCACTCGATCTCCACAAGAGCTCCTCAAGGCGTCCGGGCTAACGCAGGTAGAATGGCAGTTGGATTTTTATTGTTGTTTGTTAAAGAGTAGAGTTTCCTCTCCTTATACTGGATCCGTGCTGTTTCTGTTTCTAGAAATGGGTGAACCGTGACATCTCCAACTTCGACTACTTGATGCAGCTCAACACCATCGCGGGCAGGACATACAACGACCTCGCCCAGTACCCCGTCGTAAGCGCCTGGTCTTACCACAGCCCAAAACCAGCACTTATTTGGAGAGTTTTTGAAATATTAAGGAGGATTCTGTTGATGTTTCCCGCAGTTTCCTTGGATTCTTGCCGACTACACGTCAGAGGAGCTGGATCTGTCTGACCCTCGAGCTTTTAGGGATCTTTCGAAGCCGATCGCTGTTGTAAATGAGCGCAATGCAAAAGCAGTGAAGGAAAAGTAAGTATTTTATGGCTTTTATATGCGAGATATAATGGGAAAATCTGATACATTAAAGAATTTCCAACATAAAATGGGTGATCTTGCTGTCATAGTTTTAGGACCAAAAGAGCTAATGTAGTGATGCAAAAGTAACCTAGACAAAAGTCGCAGTCCAGTTATTCTGATAATGGACACCTCGGAGTGCATTACCCCGCTTATACCTCGGTCCCGCGAACTGAAACTGTTCATTGGGGCCCGTTTGCTTATTTTTTTTAAGTCCTGGGCAGGAGTTATTTCACTTTTTAAGCTGTTTTACCTGAAGCTAGTTCCAGCTCAATTGTTTATCGTTACTATGGAAACGGCTGCGGTGGAGTGATATAGAATGTGATATAACTGATAGTAACTTTGCAGTGATGTCGTGATTTCGTCTCTATTTCTGTCGCTCTTTTGTTGCTTTTTCATTGTTTTTTCTGCCCTTTTTTTTTTTTTTTTAAGGTTTTCGTCACGTTTTTTTGTCACTTATTTGTTACTTTTTTGTCACGTTTTCATCCTCATTTTCGACTTTATTTATTTATTTTAAAGCTTTTGGATTTGGATGAAGCCAAACTGGAGAAAATGTGTGTTAAGAGGTTAAAGCCATTCCGATAGCTTTTTGTTTCGTGAAGTAATTCCTCTTGCTGGTCGGATGGTTTCTTTTTGAAGACATCACATTGTGCCAGCCCCGCCCCGCTTTAAAATGTTAATACATTTTGTCTAGGTATGAAAGTTTCGAAGACCCGACGGGCACCATCGATCGTTTCCATTACGGGACGCACTACTCGAACGCCGCTGGAGTCATGCACTACTTAATCCGAGTGGAGCCCTTCACGTCCCTGCACATACAGCTACAGAGCGGCCGGTGAGAGGAAGATGAAACTCGAATGGAAAAACCTTTCGCTGTGATGAAATTGTCCCGCTTTTATGATCTTTTTAACATTTCTCCTCTTCCTGTAGGTTTGACTGCGCAGACCGACAGTTTCACTCCATCCCGGGAACGTGGCAAACTCTCATGGACAACCCCAACGACGTCAAGGAGCTCATCCCGGAGTTCTTCTACTTCCCTGAATTCCTCGAAAACAAAAACGGTGAGGAAAAATGTTCACCGTCCTGTTAACTCACCCTGTCACCCCCTTTTTTCTTTTTCACCCGGTAATCCTAATTTCTTGTCCCCTTTGTGATGAATATTACTAGGTTTTGATCTGGGTCGGCTGCAAATCTCCAAAGAGCGGGTGAATGATGTGATTTTGCCGAAATGGGCCAAATCTCCGGAGGATTTCATCTACAAGCATCGCAAAGCCCTGGTGGGACAAAAATGCAACCACAATCTAGGCCTTTGTTTTTACTTTGAGGATTATTTTTTTATGCATATTGTTCTGATTTTGCAGGAGTCGGAGTACGTGTCCGCTCATCTTCACGAATGGATCGATTTGATCTTTGGATACAAGCAAAGGGGGCCGGCGGCGGTGGAGGCGCTCAATGTCTTCTACTACTGCACCTACGAGGGTAATTTACGTTAAATATAGCATTTCATAAGGGCCAGTTTGAACTTTGCACTGTTGGAAGAAAACATACAGTTCTATACCAGTCTTTTAACAATCTTTTACCCTCCTTTTTTGGGGGGGCTCTTGTGGCTTCTTTGTTGCATTTTTATTGCTTTGTTTCTTTTTTTTTCTTTTTCCTTTTTTATATTATTATTTACTTTTTCATCACATTCTGGTCACCTTTTTGTCGCTCTTTTGTGACTTCTTCATCACTTTTTAGTCGTGCTTTTAAACGCTTTTTAATTGCGTTATTGTTGCTTTTCCGTAGGAGCCGTGGATCTTGACGCCATCACAGACGAAAAAGAGCGCAAGGCCGTGGAGGGAATGATCAACAACTTTGGACAGACGCCGTGCCAGTTACTCAAAGTAGGCCGCAAATCGTTAAACTCCAAATAACTAACTCATGATTGCAACACTGTGTTTGACCTTTCCTTAATCGTTTCTTTTTTTTCTAGGAGCCCCATCCTGTGCGTCTCTGCCAGGAGGAAGTAGAGAAGAGGAAGGCCCAGCTGGACACGAGTCCTGTCAACATGTTCGAACAAATCTGTGACCTCAAGTCTTTCTTTGTTGAGGTTAGAGACTTTTAATGCAGCAATTGAACCTGTTAACCCCCACCTGAACAAAGCACATATTCTCCAGTTTGGCTTTACCCAAATCTTAAAGTTCTTGGAAAAACAAGCATCTAAATAGTAACAAAAATGAAATATAAATGAGAAAAAATATGCTAAAAAATTGACCAAAAAAGTGAAAAAAATGCTTTAAAAAAAAGTGAAAAAATGCTTTAAAAAAGTGACAACATAGTAACAAAAATTAGGCATAAAATTGACAAAAATGTGACAATAAAGTGACACAAATGGGGCAAAATTTTCACATTTTTCGTTGCATTTTTATCACTTAAAAATGGACAAAAATGAGACAAAAAGTTATAAAAATTAGACGAAAAATGTACTAAAATGTTATGAGAAAATAACCTTTTAATAATGTGATGGCAACAATGTAGGTCTTCGCTTTCAAATGAGGTGTTACACTGGCCTTTAGGCTCCAGTCAAGCAGCTTTTAAATTTGGGTAAAGCTGAACTGGAGAAAATGTCCTCAGGTAACGCGGATGGCAAGGGGTTAAGTAGTTAATCTCCCAGCTTGTCTTTTAGGTTTTGTTTTTTCATGAATTTCAGGGCATCAGTGATAACGTGCCACTCATAAAAGTCGTGGTGCCTAAAAACCAGTCCCACTCTTTCATCACACAAGGCAGTCCAGACATAATGGTAAGTCTATAGAGCAAATGGTTACTTATCCTGCATTGTTACGAAGTGACAGAAACATGTGTTATTTCAGGTCGCTGTGAGCCAGAATTGTATGTTCGGTACACACGGCTGGCTTCCCTACAACAAGAACATCTCCAACTACTTCACTTTTATCAAGGATCCCACAGTGTCCAACTCCAAGTAAGATCATTCCTCAAAACTGAGACGAAAGCAAACTGATCGTGAAGTGTTTTTCTTGTGCATGTCTTCCTATAAATCACTCCACCGTTTATGAATCCCCTAAATCCTCTCCTAAACAACAGGACGCAGCGTTTCCTGCCCGGCCCCTTCGCCCCCGGAGTGGTGGTGTCTGCCGCGCTCTTCGTCGTCTCGCATGACGGTAAACTGCTGTTCAGCGGAGGCCACTGGGACAACAGCGTCCGGGTCACGTCGCTCGTCAAGGGCAAAACTGTGGGGCAGCACATCCGCCACATGGGTGAGAAGTCCGGACAGCCCGATGTCTGTCCTTATATGATCACTTCATAATAACATGGTTTACAGATGGAAATGGCATTGTATACGGGCTCTTTAAACTGGGTTACGGTCATATTATCATGAACTAAAGTAGAATGACCAACACCATAATTACCATGTGACACTTTCAGGTACCAGGACATTACAATTATCTCATTTTATAAAAAGTGTCTGTGTCAGTCTTTTACCTATTGGTCTATTTTGCCCACCATATGAGTTATATAGGGCAGGGCACCTTTTTTTTTTCCAATACTTAAACTGAAATATTTGTCATCTAGAACCACAAAACAGAACAATGATGATGTATTTAAAAACACATCATTTCTTTTACATTTTATTTGAGACGAAACGACCAAGTAACTTCCTTTATTGCTGTCCCTGGACACGACAGGCGTCAAAGCTCGGTCTCTGAAGATTTATAATTATTTTCTGTTCCTGCTTTCGATCCTTTTTTTAATTTGTTATCACTACTTTTATCTAAACTTTCTAGCGGTCTGCCCTAATTCTGTCCATGAGCAAGATTGTTTCAGATTTTTTTTCTTTTTTTTTTACATTGATGTCTTTGCGCTCTCCCGTTTCCCAGACATCGTCACGTGCCTCTCGACAGACCACTGTGGTATCCATCTCATCTCAGGATCTCGAGACACTACCTGCATGGTGTGGCAGGTGCTGCAGCAGGTATAAACCGGTCGTTCCAGTTAGTTTTTTTTTAATCAAACGTACTTTCCAGTATTAAAGTAAACACATTTGAACATTCGATTGTGTTGTGCAGCTTTGACAGTTTCTTATTCAAGATCCCAAAAATAACTTCTTTTTTTTCCGTTTTCAGGGAGGTGCCCCTGTGGGTCTCCATCCCAAACCAGTTCAGGTGTTGTACGGTCACACCGACGAAGTGGTCAGTGTCAACATCAGCACAGAGCTAGATATGGCCGTCTCAGGATCACGGGTAAATATATAAGCGTATATCGATATCTGAATGGAAACGCTGTGTTGCAGATGATAAAGGATAGAGAATCTCAAAACTGTGCTGTTTTTTCCAGGACGGGACCGTGATAATCCACACGGTCCGTAGGGGGCAGTACATGCGGTGCCTGCGCCCGCCCTGTGACAGCTCTCTGCCCATGTCCATCCACCACCTCGCTGTGTCCTGGGACGGCCACCTCCTGGTTCACACCTGCGTCGAGGGGAAAGCATCTCTCAAGGTGCAGTTTTTGGACGTCCTTTCTTTCTGTTCTGAATCACAATCGCCGCCCCGATAGTGACTCGTGAGTGTGCGTTTGTCTTTAGGATAAGAACGCCCTGCATCTGTACTCTGTGAACGGGAAGCATCTGTACACCGAGCCGCTGAAGGAGCAGGTGACGGACATGTGCGTGTCCGGGGAGTTTGTGGTGATCGGCAGCGAGCAGGGACTCCTCTCCATCAGGGACTTGCATAGGTAACACGTCTCACTGATATAAGTCATATTGCCTTATTATTTTGTTCCATTTATACTCAATTAGCTGCTAAGTAAGTTTTTCTCTTTAGTAGAAGTTGGCTGTTCTCATATGTCGAAGTATTTGAAGTGTATATGACTGTTGAACATATGACTTATTTTTAATGAATAACATCTGTTGTGAGTAAATAAATATCATTTTATTTCAGTGAAGCAGCAATTTTAATGAGTAAAAGTTGGGCAGAAAAGTTATTTTTATTTGAACTTTTAAGCTGCTGACAGGAAGTGACATAGATGGAGGTAAAGTTCCAGAGCCATTTGACTCATTGAAACGACATGGTCGGCACGGCAACAGTTTAAAATTGTTCTCTATCTATGTCGCTTCCTGTCGGTGTCCAATAAGGGAGTGAAACTATAAACATCACAAAAATGGTCAAACTAAAGAAAACGGAGTACATTCTTTAGCAAAATCTTAAATATGAATTGTCATAAGCACTTTAAAATATAGATGTGTTACCTACATGATCAGTTCTTGCCAAGTTTCAATAGATACTTGGGAAAATTACATATTTTACAAAACCTTGAGTAATATAGTTGTATATCTAAAACAAGTCAAGCAGGAAATGTATGATCTTTTTTATCATTTTGTTTCAGTTTAACAAGTTTTTTATTTTGTTTACCAGGATGTAACCACCAGAGGGAGCTAAAATCAAAAAACGTAATCAAGGACTTAATTGCTTTAAATGTCGCCCCTCCAGCCTGTCTCTCTGTCTGGAACCCATGGCCATGCGAGTCCCGGTGTGCTGCGTCTCCGTGACTAAGGAGCAGAGCCACGTTCTGGTGGGTCTTCAGGACGGGAAGCTGATCATCGTCGGCGTGGGGCGTCCCGCGGAGGTAAAGAGCTCCCTAAGGAACTACATCGCCCAAAGCCTGGAGGGGTCTCCGCTCATGTCCTCTCCGCTGCTGGCCCCGTTGCGAGCGCGGTCCCCCACTCGGCTCCTCCACCAACGGGACCAGCTGGTCTTCAGTCCAACTTCAGTCCGTCAAAATCCGTGATTTCCAGAAGAACTACCATCCATTTTAAGATTTCAATTTCGGCCTCGCCCAACAGTGCTGTGCAATCGTTTTTGTGAGGTAGAAACATTACTTTACCGTGGCTGGGCGAGGAGCTCAGTCACCCAGGAAGAAGTGATTTTCGAGTTTGGGGTCTGGTTTTGGGCATTATATCTTTACAACTATTGCACAGTACTGTATCTCAAATTCCTCCTGTCCAACTCAGGGATGGTTGTCACTTTTTATTTGACCTGAACACCAAACATCTGCCGTTTCCATCCGTATCTTAAGCTACAAACACCACTACTACAAACTCCAGCTGTGATTACAAATGAATTATACCTCATTTTGTCTCTTAAAACACTGGTAACTGTGCCATATTTATTACCAATGATGTGCTGTGAACTCCAAATTCATGCTGTTGGATCTGATTTGCTAAGGATTTAAGACTGAAACGCAAATGTAAGCCATAACACTAGTGTAGCTGTATCTCTCAATGCAACAAGTCTATATACTGTATGTGCCAATAGTATATATTGATAATAGTGTGGTGATCGTGAGAAAAAATGTGTATAAAGCCGATCTCTATCTTTGCGCCTCATTCCGATTTGGGATCACTATTTTGAATGACATTTACCCAATTTCTTTTGTTCGGCCCTTTGTTTACAACAGTGGTTCTCAAACAGTGATGTCCTGTTGGTAATTCGGTCGACTTGGATAAGTTACCGTATTTTCCGGACCACAAGTCACTCCAGAGTATAAGTCGCACCAGCCAAAAAAAATGCAATGAAGAAGATAAAAAGATATATATAATATATCGGCTGTCAGTGTGAAAATAACAAACGTGTGAAATTATATATTTTTATATATAAGTCGCACCCCAGCCAAACTATGAAAAAAAAGTGCAACCCATAGTCCGGAAAATATGGTTAGTGAAGGAAACGTCTGAGAACCACTGCCTGCATGTATTTGTTTTTAATTTACCCACAAATCCACTCCCAAAAAAACCGTCCTGTCCTTTTAAAACCTCAAAATCAATCAAATTCCTTTTTTTTTTTACCTATCACTCGCTCATAAATCATCTCCCTTTTTTTCCCCCCCCTTTCGTTTATCCTTTCTCCCTCTCCCCTCCCTCCAAAAATCCACTCCTCCTTCCTCCTCTTTCCCAGATGCGCTCGGGACAGATCACCAGAAAGCTTTGGGGATCCAGCAAGAGACTGACCCAAGAGACTCTTTACAGCACCCCAAAGTGACCAGACCCCGACCCCATGCCCGGTGCCCCGAAATCCCGCCTCTTCCCGACCGCATTCCAGCCTCTTCCAGGAACTCCTCCTCCTCCTACCTTCATCCCTGTCAGTCATGCAGCATTCACGTTTTTCAGTATTTCCATCCGTAGACGGTAGAATACAGTGGACCCCGGGAACTGATGCGTTTTTGCCGACTCCAAAGATGGCTGGCCATTTCAAAAGATATTGGGAGATAAAAGTACCCCGGCTATACCCCGTCCTAACTGATACTTGGGCTGATTTTGAAGCCTTTGCCAGATGCCCCCGCTTGACACAAGTTATTTTTATAGTGCTATGTCATTATTTACCACTGTAAGCTCTTAGCCAAACTATTCAAAGGTCCAGAGGCCGAACCTGACAATCGTTGCCAAAGTAAAGCTCCACTTTAAGCAGGTATTGCGCATCGTAGATTACCTTTTTGGGCACCTCCCTTTTGGAAATGATAAGGAACTGACAGTATTTTCAACAACAGGTATTTGAAACCGGATGTGTGTAAGTATTTAACAAGTGGAAAGTGCCTGGAAATCCCAATATTTGTACTTATTTGGTGCAGTCGCGACATTGGCTTTTCAAACAAAGGTGTAAAAAAAAGTCTCCACTGTATTCTACTCTCTATGCGAAGTCCAGTTGTGTTTTCTCCGTGGTTATTTTTTTCCCACAAAACCTCCTACTTTTGACTGCTCTTTACGGCGCTGGCGCTTTAATTGCGGTGCAAAGTCGCCTCTGAACCACTTCACGCCACTTTGTAAACGCCATTGTCTTTCGATCGTTTCACAATTCCCACCAGCTTAGTTTGTCGTATGAATTCTGAATCGCTCGCTTGTGTGAATGTGTCACGCTTTATCTTAAAATATAGTTTCAAGTGGCCTTTTTTTTTTTAGTCTCATTCAGATTATGCCTTATGCAGTAACACAGCTCATCGCCACCATCTGCAAGACCAAACTCCATGATGTTTTTTTTTTATACGCATTTGTTAATATTTTTTTTCCCCTGTTTTCTCGCATGTATCATGACACCTGGAAGGTCCACTTTGAGAATGCAGTCCTTTTAAAGATTTGTTGTTTTTTTACTCTTGACACTACATTGCATTTAGTTCAAATCGGTCCAATTCACATTCTTACTTTACGAATTATTTATGTTACTTGAAGACTTTTTTATTTATGACTAAGTAGCAGTTTTTAACGGCGTTTGCTAAATAGCTGTAATTGTGTTGGTTTCGAGCGGACTGTTTAGAGACCCGTACAATGAAGACAATAGCTTAAGGGCTGTCCAAGCTTAGCAATACAAGTCAATGCTTTCTTCCTCGTCCCTAAAGGCCATTTTACACATACTAGTCTTCCCTTATCTTCAAACAGGACAGTGAACTCCCTTAAACACTCTAGTTACTGCAAGTTTTTCAGTACATTGCTATCCATTTTTATTCAAGATGCAGATGAAAATGGACACGTTACTTAGAGGCTTTTGCGCCATAACCTGTGAACATGAAATGACCCATTTCTACAATCAATTTTGTTTTGTCAAAATGGAGAGCAAATGTGGCTCCGAAAGTAAAATTCACATTCACTTTTTCGAAGACTTTTTGAAATATGTATTTATTAACAGTGTGGGTGAGGGAGGCAAGTCACATGGTACTTGAAACTCCTTGGGAATGTCGCAAAATGTTCAGTTTTATTACATTTCAGACAAATATTCTTATTAAAGTTGTGGGTTCCGTGGTCATAAATTGCCATATAGCTGATGTGGCTTCCATCTGTCTTTTTTAACTCTTAATACATGATCTTTTTGGGAATGGTCTATGGGGAAAAATGAATGTGAATTTACTTCCCTAACCGTCTGAGGGTGTTTTTAAAGTGCAACTTCTAAGGCTACTGCAATGGCTTGTAGCTTCCCGTGCTAAAAAATGTGACAAATCATGGCAAGTTACCTTATAATATCGACGTTTCAGAATGCGAAACTGTCGATTTGAGAGTGTATTTTTTATGTACGTTTGTGACCACTTCCTCAATTGCAAATAGTGCCTTTGTCTCAACTTGGTGTTCCTTTCTAAACAATAGCATCCAAAAAGAAATAACCAACTTTAGCATTACGTTGAACGCAACCAAAATGGCATTCCTCAATCCAAAACCAAGAAAGTAAGATCTCTATACAAAAATCAACAATTTTGTGTCTTTTTCTCTGTGATTGTGTGTATATGTGTGATTATTTATGAAAGCCCTATATATATATAATGTACAGCATGATTCTCGTTATTTTTGTTTTGGTGTATTTCAGATGTACTTTTTTGCACTTTCCAAGGTACTAAATAATTGTAACTAATTCTGTTTTAAAAACTCAGCCCCATAATCTGTAAAAAGGACAAAACAGCTTTGTATACAAGAGTAGTAAATGATCATTAAAAGTATTGTCTGACATTTAAAACGACGACGCGCTTCGTTTTGTGAATGAATTGAGGCAAATATGTTTAATGGAAGGTTTTATTGTATGTTGCAGAGTTTAGGCTACAACGGGATAGGAGCAAATGGACGCCCTCCTGAGGTCGCAGTCGGCAGCGGTCCAGCCAGTTGCTTCTATAGGAGAGAGGGTAGGGACAGGACAGAAACATTAAAATACACATTTAGACTTATTCATGAAGGGAAAGTCTGTTCCAGGTGGGTTTTCATCTTAGGTACAGCAACAATTTAAGCTTGATCGGTTGTTTTAAGAGCTTGTGTTGTTCCAGTGCAGTCCATTTACATCTGGTTTAGTAACAACCTTGATTTATGTTGAAATAGTCCTGGTTTAGTCCCAGATTAAACTGTTTAAGTGCAAGGGCTAATCCTGGAGTATTGTCTTGAGTAAGTCTTAATTTTCCCCCTTGGATTTCGAACCATATATCATCCTGTCAGGTCAACCTACCAAGGTACATAATACTGCAGTAAATTACTGATACTGATAGGAGATATCCAGGACAAGCTTTTTATTGGGTATCATGATACGTTAGTCATATCAAGGCGATCAGTTTACATCAGAGGGACACTTGTACTTCTACTGTATTAATCCCAGTCTAATCAAAGTAGTAATTTTAATGGCCACTATGATCAAACCTCTCTGAACTAATACCTTTTGATGCTCCGGTACCTGTTCGCACAGTGTTGTTCCAAAATTATTCAGTCAGTTTAATATTGAGATTAGTTAAAAAGATTAGTTATATCGTGGCCTTTAAGTGTTGCTGCTCTAACAAATCTGTCCATAAAGTTAGAATAAACCTAGTCAAAGTAAATAAGAATATGCACGTGCTGCTTACCCATTCTGAACAGCTCCACGCAGACGGGTTTGTCGGTGTGGATATTGGGCTGCCCGGGCATCCAGTCACTGTACCTCCACTCTGACCCGTCCAGCCATGATGCCCGCTGGTTCTGTAAAGAGATTGAAATGATATCCCAGTAAATGTATTATTTTATTATGTAGCCAAAATTTCAAAGGTAATGGCTAGAGCTGCGCAATATACTGTCAAATTATTATTTTATTTTATTTGCAATTGGCAACGCAATGCAAGTTAATGTATTGCCCTGATTAAAGCTGTCATTCTGGTTATCCTCAGTGATGTGGAACATGTCCCACATACTGTATAAATGATGGTTCAAAGAGCAGTGTCGTGCCAAGGTGGAATAACACTATGTCTTGTTGATAACATATCTCATGGCTCTACCCTTGGCCTTTGAGAGCAGTGGGAGCCAAACCAAGCACTTTCCATCCTTGTAGCTGAAGGCTATACTGTGAATTAATGGCAATATGCATCACATTGTAGGGTACTGTAAAGTAAATTTGATTTGTAAGCAGCTATGGTAAGTTCAGCATAACAGGTTTGGCTGAGAAAATCGTTTTAGTCCATATAACGGGAAAAAATTTAAAGTTATTGAATATAGTAGCAGCAATAACATACTCTATTATTGTCATGATCTCAGTTTAAACAGTTAGTGGTTAGTTGCCATTGTATTATATAATAAGAAAGCCCATTGTAGCATTAGAAAGAGAGGTAATAAGTATTGCAGTACTAATCAATTTGTAATAGAAGTAATAGCATTAGAATAATTGGAGCAGTGCTAGTAAAAGTAACACTTTTTGTGTAAAGACGACTATTATCTCAAGATTATGTTGCAGACGCCTAACATACAGTTATATCAGTGGTTCTCAAAAGTACCACCGTGCTAATATGTGGCTTCTTACATACCACAAGAGCTGGACAACCTGGATTCTGACTATACAAAGCTATAACAGACGTAAAGTTGAACTGAATTGTACCTAAACTTGGTGGAAAAAACTAACTCTTTAACTGAGGTAAACTAGATATTATTCCTTCTTTAAATTCACTGAAGTTGCCTGAGTTATGTAAAATAGATCTTTATTTGAAAAGCTAAAGTGTTTTAAAACTTGCCTTGACTGTGCCTCCCAGCCAGGTTGTCACTGGGTCTCGCTGTCCTCCGTTTGTCACCATAGAAACAAGTCTGGACTGCAGGTCCTCATTTGTTACTGAGGCCAACTCTGCGCTTGGACTATGGGATTTGCAAGAGTCCTACAGGTTTAAATACAGACAAATGCACACATTTAGCATCTTAAAATGCAGAAGTTCTTGAAAATAGTTAATAAAGATTCCCAAACCTGAGCTTCCAAGAATGGCATGGGCATTGGGTTGAATACATAGCAGCGTCCATTGATGATTTCCCCATCGCATCTAGCTTTGTTAGGTTCTTGTCTAGATTTAAATGTCTTAACGGCTTCGATGTGATTTAATGGTTGTCTGTCACCATCTCGAACTGGCATAAAATGTCCTGCGCCTGCCCTAAAACCTTCCGGGAGATGATTGGATGGCTCAGCAGGGAGAGCTTTGAAAGACAGGGCTGCGTCTTTGTGGTTAAGGGGATTTGTTGGCTCGGTACCCTGCCTGAAGCCATCTAGAAATGAGTTAACTTGTTTGGCATTCAAAGGAAGGGCGACTTCTTTGTGGTCTTCAGGGTTTGTTGGCTCGGTACCCTGCCTGAACCCATCTAGAAATGAGTTAACTTGTTTGGCATTCAAAGGAACGGCGACTTCTTTGTGGTCTTCAGGGTTTGTTGGCTCGGTACCCTGTCTGAACCCATTTTGGACGCCCAGAGATGGTTCAGTTCCCTGACGGAAACCATCGGGTAAAGGCATAAAGCGTTCAGTACCCTGTTGAAATCCCTGTGGAATGACTAGAGACGGCTCAGTCCCTTGTCTAAACCCGTCCGGGATTGGCATAAAGCGCTCCGTGCCCTGTCTAAACCCATCGGGGATATGTTGGGACGGCTCAGTCCCTTGTCTAAACCCATCTGGAATTGTGTTCACTTGTTTGGTGTTCGTTGGCTCTGTACCCTGTCTGAACCCAGCTGGGACGCGTAGAGATGGTTCAGTTCCCTGACGGAAACCATCGGGTAAAGGCATAAAGCGCTCAGTGCCCTGTCTAAACCCATCGGGGATATGTTGGGACGGCTCAGTCCCTTGTCTAAACCCATCTGGAATTGTGTTCACTTGTTTGTTGTTCAAGGGGTTCGTTGGCTCTGTACCCTGTCTGAACCCAGCTGGGACGCGTAGAGATGGTTCGGTGCCTTGCCTGAACCCGTCGGGGATGGGCATGAAACGCTCGGTACCCTGCCTATACCCATCACGGACAGGCATAGATGGTTCGGTACCCTGTCTAAAACCTTCAGCGATGCCTAGCGATGCCTCCGTCCCCTGTCTAAACCCATCTGGGAGTGTTGCGTGCGCCTCAACCCGAACCCAACCGTTGCCATTTTTCTGAACGGGGACTTCTTCAGCGGCTGTAGAAGAGAAACGATGTAAGAACTAAAGTCCAAGAAAGAAACAATGTTAGCAGTTTTTCAAATTACTTACTGTCATCTATGAGCCAATGTCTTCTTTCCATTTCTCCGTGTCCATTTCCCAGTGGAGGCGAGAGAAAACCTTTAGAGTTACACATTTACATATTTAGTTATATTTGCTGTATTTGTATAGCAGAAGCACAAGGATGTCTCTCACTCCCACCTGTCCTCCTCTCCATTTTGCTGATGTAGTCCTGCACTAGACCAGTGTGGGTGCGTCTGGATGGCTCGGTGCCTTGTCGGAATCCTTCGGGGAGTGGAACATCTTGAACCCCCAAAGGAAGATCCTGGTGTGTCTTTGCCAGGCGTCTGGAGATGGGACGAGCCTGGAGGCCTGTGGAATGAACATGGCTGGATTTTGTTCAGAACTAACAAAGGTTCCACTGACTTAACTAGCCTCGTGATAATAAATTAGAAGGTTGTTTTAGTTTGCAAATAAGTAAGCTGGGACTTACCTGCCAAGGCCAAGGTTAGCAGCACGATCTTAAACATCCTAAAGTTTCCAAATAAACCAATATGTAATCAATATAAATGTTATGTTGCGGTCAATGTCAAATGCATGTAGCTTACCTGAGACTGCAGTTGTAACTTCACACTGAGCAACTTCTCTAAAGCGCACCAGCAATAAGTACTCTATCGCGACCATAAAAGCCCTAGTAAATAATATACTAATAGTGTTATAAATGCTGCAGTTGTTTACAGTCAGTGTATCTGATAGCACCTAGAACACCGAGTTGGCATAGGAGCGCAATAAATATTGTGCTGTAAACCTGTGTTGCGTTTTAGTCAACAACAATGTCTTGCAATTCAATCATAATGCTTCATGGTCCTACACCTGCAGTTGTATGGAACAGTTTCAGCTTTGGTTCAGTTTTGCTTATATATACTTGATTAATGTAAATGTTATTTGCCCTCATACATTTTTGACAAATAGAAGGTTTAAGCTGAAATTGTATGTATGCACATTAAGGTTAGGTTGGATTTTAAGAAAAATATAGGAATGCAACTAAATAATATGGGCTGCAACCCTATTTACATGTTTGAGTATTTTTAAAGGGAATTTAATTTACGCTTACACGACAGAAATAAATTGTAACATTCTTTCTATTCGACATTTTCTTTCATCATAATTAATATAGTAGTGATAATGATTGTGAGAATAGGGTGGTGGTTGTAATTGTAGTAGTTTTCATTGAAGTATGTACTTTTACATTTATTATTATATATTTATTTATTATTGTTCAGTAGATAGAGTACAGCTAGATTTTTCTCTTTTTTTATGCGGCATAGACTATTTTTTTGTAATCCAGTATCTGATACAGAAGGCTATACGTTATTAAATGAAAATGAAAAGTTGTCGTTTAGGTCAGCCCTGTGCTAGATTTATATTATATTGTGCTATATTTTTTAAGCACAACCACTGCAGGTGACCTTTTAGCTTCCATTTTCAACTCTGTACTTTCTGGACCATTTGTGTAATTCAGACCGCCCGTGTGGTACGTCTTCTTTATACAGTCTATGGGTACGTCCCTCTCAGCCAAATCAAACGCTGTTCATTGGTTATGTAGACTCGCATGTGTACAGAGATGTACAGTAAAGTGACTGGTACTTTCTGCGCTGTGCGGAACCAGACTGAATCTGCAAAAAATAAAATAAGAAAATAAATTATAGTAGAATAAATTATTTTATGTATAGCGTTATTCTGTGTTCCTACACACCTTGCATTTGTTTAATTTGTGGTTTAACCTCCTTCCTTGGGCCTAAATAGAGGGCATATCGGTCAAATAAAGACACGTGCCCACGACTTTTACATTGCCTTTTGTTGGGCAGGTTGAGTACTGTAAGCCAATTAGTCATTATTCTGATTAGTAATGACTAATATATTCCTGTATTTTGTGTAAGTAATATGTTATGGCATGAAATAAATAAAAAAGTACGAAGGAAAAAAAACAATACATTTTAAAATAATGCAATACCTAAAGAAACACAATACTTTCTCATGTTTTTGCACAAATTATGCACTTAACCGGTTCAAATTCATCTGAAGATGTTTTTAAGGGTTATATTAATTAATTGTTCATTTATTTATTTATTTATATACTTTTCTGTTGCTGTTGAAAGACTCTAAAATAATACGCATTACAAGTTTATAGAAACTGCAATACAATACAATACTTTTACATTGAAGGCGCTAACCGGAAGTGCCTCCATCAGCGCGATCGATCCAAACCAGGAAACTCCACTTGCTGTAGTTTTCGCTCCGCTCTTCTCCTCTGCGAACCGTCGTGCACCAGGGACGCCACCTTCCCTTCAAACCCGCTTTCTGTTTATGTTCCTTTGCCCTCTCGGTCGAGCCGTAGTATTTCCACTTTCCCGTACAAGGGCGCACAAGTTCTAGGTTGCGCAATGAACGTCACAGTGACGGCGTGACTTTCCACGGCTTTGAAAACGCCACCTCCAGCAGCAGCAGCAGCTAGCTTTCGTCTTTAGCCTAGCTCAGTTCTCCACCGACAGTGTGCCTTTTCTGTCCTCACAAACTTTTACAATATTTGTGTAAATTATGGCTTTAGTTGCAGCTTTTAGAAGACTGGGGCACTACACACGGAGATCTGCTGCGGTCCTGTCGTCAGTTCGCCATAGTGATCTAAGGAGCTTTTCTTCAAGCACACAGCCCTTGAGGTGAGTGGCACTGGAGTCAACAAATTATACATATTACATGAGCTTGGGGCTTACTTGCATGCTAGGAAATCTTGTGTATGCAATATAGGCAGATTGGTACATTAATGTCGGTTCTAGATTCTCGATCACTTCTACATTGATGTATCCATGTTCTGAAATGCTGCACATTTTTCAGTCTTTTGTTGTATGTGCATATGTTTGGACCTATTTTAAATAACATGAACTGAATCTTGCAATTCTTGTCCCAAAACTGAGCAGCTGCCCTGACGTTTCCACATAATAAACAACACGTGAGTAGCACTACTGTTCAGCAACCTCAATGAAACATTACACTAGTCAAAAGAAATTCAACAACAAATCGGTTAAATAAAGTAAAAGAACATCTTACAACTGTTGCCACTGCAGTAATGATCATGTCAGGTTTTTTATCAATATTTAGCTTTTATCTCTTGTGTTGTTTTGACTTGAAAGAACATTACAAATATGTGATAAGATCAGTCAATTTCCCCAGGAGAATTGTTTTTTTTTTACTCATTTACACTTGAACTCCCAAGTATGTGATCATGGCCACATAAGCAGGGCGAGTTAGTGGTGTCCCATGGTCAGACGGCTTTTAAATTGTGTAAGAGGGAAGTTTGAGATGTACAGGGGTCTGAAACAACTGATGGCGTGCATATTTTCGAGTCGCTAATTTTGTGTTTAAACAAGTTCTGTTTGTTAAATAACATTTAAAAGTACTTCAGTGTATTGAATTAGTACAAAGTCAAATCTTTGCCAAGTATATCTTAGACGGTCTTTTTCCTCTGAACATTTAATCTGTAATTTGTTACTGACTGATGCTGGAATCCGCAATAAAACAGGAGCACCATGGACTGTGTGCTCGGTGTCGGCCCAAAACAGTTATCGGTTCAGTATTGGATATTTTAAATCAATACCTGATTATTATTTTTTTTCTAGTATTGCCTAGTATTGCGCTCCCACATGCACGTCAGCGCGAGGCGGTGTCGACCCACTGGACACAAGTTGAGAGGCAGATGACCGGAGTTTTCATTTGGACTCGGTCCACAGAGCTACAGCCAAATCTAACAGCCTTGATTTACTAGATAATTATAATGATTAAAAAAATGAGTAAAGTGAGTGAAGTAGCCTATTTTAATCCTAAATGATATCCATCCCTAGTGATTGCAGCTCTAAAAATGTTATATGTTTGTATTACATATTACTGTTGAGTTACACTACTTTGAGTTACTTTTTGTAATAATGCCATGGAGCAAAAGTGCAGTCAGAGATTTCCTTTTCCTTCACTTTCCCCGTTCTCCTGTGTTTTGTTTGGACGACATTAACTACACGCAACTGCAGATCTTATTTACCAGTGACTTGATCTGGCATGGTGCATTTTATTTGGGGGTAGTTTGGTATTTTTTTGTCCATGCATTTAAATGCTCTTGTAACTCGAGTTACTTGAAATGTAATGACTAATATATTCCTGTATTTTGTGTAAGTAATGTTATATTCCTGAGTTAGTGAAAAAAGTAATATATTTGTGTAACTCCTTACTTTTGTAATACGTTACAACACTGATCTATTGACCCCATAAATGGAAGAATCATTTTAAATTCACTCTTACAATAACATTTTAATATAATGATATTCTCTCGATTTGTATTGCATTTTAGTTTGCTTCAAATGCCCACATCAAATCTGTCTTATTGTGATTCCCCAGAATCATGCAGACCTTAAAAAGAAAGATAACTTCATTCATTGTAGTGAAAAGGAAAGCTTTTAAATTTAAGAAGAAAACCAAGCTGGCCTTAAATGTGGTAATCTATAGCGAATTCATGTGATCACCAGTGAAATGTGTTTTTTGTTATACATTATCTTTGACAACTTGTCACGCGGTCATTCAATGTTGTCACGTCCCGGATTGAAGGTCTGGCGGGTCCATGCCCTAACCCCGAGTTCTTTGAGTTTTTGTGGATTTATGTCAGTGTGTGGTTAGCCTTTAGCCTGTTAGCGCTGGCTCCTGGCTGTAATTCACAAGTTAATGTTGTGTTTTTAAAGTTCAAATGACCCTGGGATGGGGATTGTGTGGGTTCATTGATAAATAGTAGTGAGCCAAGTTAAGAGGTCAATAGTTTACTCATGGGTATGGACATTTTCAATTGTAACAAACGATATCGCTGTGGCATCAGAATAGATGGAGCTCCGTGAAGACTTTGTGGATGTGTTAACCATAAACTAAAACAATTACAAAACAAACTGAGTAGTAGCTCCACAGGCTTTAGCCCTGTCTCTGCAAATTGGACTCCCATCAGCCTTGGGCACATCTTTACCCTGCCTGTCCATGGACCTTTACTCGTGGTTCTCCTCAAGGTTTCCCTTTTTTTTTTTTTTCACTAGGTTTTGTGAGTTTGTCCTTGCTAACGAAGGAGGGACTGATATCGGTCTCATTGTTGATTTTTCAAGCTGATCCCTGTTGTATGAAATCAGTTTCATAATGCACCTTTTTAATATTGCAATAACTATAATTTGGCGATATATAACTTTATGACAGATTGAAAGCAAATTCTGCCTCCTACTTCTATATGAAGCTATGGGCTCATTCTAAAAGCATGTTAAGACATCATGTGAACGCTGCCTGTTCTTTACACTGGGGCTGGTGCCCTGGGGAGACTCTGCTCGAAGGCCTATAAGAGGATGAAGTATGTTGATCCACTGGTTTAATCCGGACAGAAACACTCACTCAAATTTAGCAGGTCTTATTATCTCTCTCTCCGCTTCATCCAGCACTACAGGCCGCTGCTCCCAAACTGACTGAGATGGATCTGCAACTTTCATGCAGCTCATCTACTGCAGGATCATTGTATTGTGTTTGAAATGAGCAAGTCAGTTTGCTGTGATTATCTTCAAAAGCATGCTACAAAGTGCAAAAGCTTGTGTTTTTGTAGCTGAACTCTTTTGACCTTTTTTTTTTTTGGTTTATCTTGGATCACCTCTTTTTTTCTTCTTCTTTTTTTTTAACTGCACAAGACAGAGGTAGACGGTTAAAGATTAGGAACAAAGATTACACAATTACCTTTAGAGATGGAGACGCGCTCGATGCAAGCGATTTAATCCGAGGGCAAACATTTTCGTTTCTGGAATGCATGGTTTTCCATTTGTTTAGCTACACAATCGTATAGTTTTATTATTCGCTCACAACTCGTATGTAACGGATTGTGATTTGTGTCTGCAGGTCGGATAACAAAGTCACGGTGCACTTTGTGAACAGAGACGGGGAGAAGATCACAGTGAAGGGCTCTCCCGGAGACTCTCTGCTGGACTTGGTCATCAACGAGGAGCTGGACTTCGACGGGTTCGGTCAGTAATAACCCGAGAATGTGGAAGGTTTCCGCGGGGCATTAAAAGTCATTTAAAAAGCTTGCTTGGTGAGAAGCAGTGAGCAAAGGCGCAACTGAGGTTGACTATATAGAGCAGCCTCCATGTCCTGTTGTCACTGGATCTCCCTTTATAGGAAGTCAACTCTGCAACTCTGAAATTAGTGAGCAGCTGGATGGTGTTGCAGAAAGCCCACCACCGGTCAGCCTCTCAGATGCCCTTCCAACTCAGTCAGAGTTGGGCAGAAGGTGGCAGTGGCTGTGAATCCTGGATGCAGGGAGAGGGGCTTTGGCCCTTCTTGTACAGGGCGTTGGTGTTGTGGGACCAGTCCAGTTTATTGTTGAGGTGAACACCCAGGTACTTGAGACTGTCCACCTCCTCAATGTCCTCCCCCTGGATGTTCAGCGGTGTGTGTGGTAGTGTCTTCCTCCTGAAGTCGATCACCATCTCCTCCATCTTGCTGTCGTTCCGCTCTCTAAATGCTTTATAGTCCGACTAATCCACAAAAGGGAAAATGCTCGTGATTACTGAGATAGAAATGTACAAACCGGTAGAATCGCAGAGAAGACATTTAATATTTTATGTGTTTTGTATTGTCCGTGTCTGCAGGAGCGTGTGAAGGAACGCTGGCCTGCTCCACGTGTCACTTGATCTTCGACGAGGACCTGTACAAACAGCTCGGGCCGATCACAGACGAGGAAATGGACATGCTCGACCTGGCGTATGGACTGACAGACACGTGAGCGATGCCACCGCTACTACTGCTAATACTGTCTTTTTTTTTATTGACACACTGTATTCTCGCAGGTCTCGACTGGGTTGCCAGATCTGCCTGACCAAATCTCTGGAGGGGATGGTGGCGCGGGTTCCCGAGAGCGTAGCGGATATTCGACAGAGTAAAGACGGCTCTTCCTAGTAGTGGTCGTCACATGTTCATAAACACAAGGGGTCGCCACTGTTGAGCAAGTCCAGAGCCGGGGATTTGTCCATCTGCTGCTCAGCTATTTCCTGGCATTTGGTACAATATTTTTTACACCAAATAACCTTTTAAGTACACAATAAACTTGGCAACGTTGTTTGTAAATGCCCGTCTTGTTCATCTGAGGTTTTAAATGGGTCAAAAGAAATCACATATTTACTCCAGTTGCCTTTCCACGATTGTAATCAAATGTAATCAGCATTGTATGGATTTACTACTAGACCTACCTCTTTTTCATGTAAACCTATTAGGATTTTATTTATTCTGTAATCAAAATGAACATATTCTTAAAAATGTTCACCCCAGATGAAACTGAAGCTAGTTTTTTTTGGTTCACTTTGGAATACACTGCTAAATTTCAGATTTCTGTCACATTGTTGAGCAAATGTAGGTTCTCTGTTATTAATAAACCCCAGTAGAAAATGGCAAATTGCAAGATGATCCCCATAAGTATAAGTACATGTCCTTATTTTTTCTTAATACAAATCATGTTGTTTAAACGACGTCTGTAGAGCCCGAACAAAAGCACTTGATTTTAAGCAGTTGCTCGGCGCCTCACACAGTATTTTATTATTGTCACTATTGTAGGTTTAATATTATTTCTGTTGCATCCGTTAAATCACAATGTCCACTATGTAACCTTTTGATTTAACCCAGTGATTGTACATAGAGCACTGTATAACTGTGTATTGTCTCTCAATGAAAACTGAATTACTTTCTATTTTTTGTGCAGTTTTTATGAGTAATTCTGAATTAGTCACATTTACAGCATCTACCGTCTGGAGTGTCTTAATTGAGCGGCATGACTACTTATTACTAAGTGGTTTTACATCACTAAACAGAGGTGGGTAGAGACTCAAGAGTAACGTTACTTAAAAATAATTTTAAGTAAAAAGTAGTGACTCAAATATCAAGTATACGTAAAAAAAAGTACTTTAAGAAAATGTTACTGAAAAGTCTGATTTATGTTTCAGTCATGAAACAAACTTGTAATATTGTAATAAATCCTAATATTTCCAAAGAAAATGCCATAAAAAGTGTTTTGGGTTTTTTTCTGAAGAAAAAAGGGTCACGAAACAAAAACTACATATATTTTAGGTCGAAATAAAGCTTTTGTAAAAATGTATTCAGTGGCACAAGTAGAAAGACTGAATTGGGAAGGGACTTCAGAATAAAGGACCATATTTCTTTGAATGGTTTCAAGTCTCGTGATGTCAATCCAGTCTAGATCATCTGTGTGAATGTTTTAACTAATGCTGTGTATGTTTTTAAATACATTTATTTATGATATTACTGAAGTTGAAGTAAAAAGTACTGATAGAACTATTGTAATAAGTATAGTTTCTTCAGAAAGTAGTTGTACTTGAGTAAATGTAACTGAGTACTCTCTGCTATTCAATTTTACAAAAATACTGCAACCCACAGACAGGAGCCAAACCATAATGTGTCAAACCAGTGTCTGAATTACCTCACCGCCGATAACACACCCCTCAAAAGTCCTGTATGCTTCGTACAAACACTGGCCAAGAGAAGTATATCACAACATTCCTGTACAATTATTCTCTTTCTCTCACATATGCTTTTCTTGAACATTTCCGCATGTAAAAAGTATGGAGCAAAGACATACTGCAGTCCTTATCAGAGTATCTTGAGTGCTTCATAGTCATCATTGTTCTGTGCTTTGGGCGCCTGTTCAGCTGAAATTGACACAGAAATGCTCGTTGATTGTAGCGAGGCCAGTGGAAATCAATGGAGTCAGACATAGTCCTATGGGGCAATGAAGCAGCCTCCTGGTTTGGGGCGTCAGTTTACAAATGGTTAATAAATTGAAAGCGTCCACCCAGAAAAACCTTTATCCACAAAATGTATACAATTTTATGAAAGACGTTTATTCCACACAGGTAAATTTACAAATTTACATGAAGCATCACTATCCCAAAGTTACAAAGCTTTCGGAGAGCGGTGACCTCTGCCAAGGCACTGGTCATATGTTGCAATGGTGAAAAGGCCCTGACCTAATCTACAATTCATACAATCCTCTTGATCTTTTTTAATATACATTTAAAGTTATTAATATTTGATCTCAAAATTGGCTTAAAACCTGCACTTTATTGAAACAAGCAGAAAAGAACACAAAATAATAATAATAAAAAAATGATATACTATACTACAGGCAGGTAGCAGCATAGACATTAAACTTATATCTTCTTTTAAACCGTTACAAGTGATACAGTTTCTTGACTTTATTGACATTGAAGAACAAGCCGTTCTCGTTGCAAAGACAAAACGGTCCCAAAGTTAAATATTAGGATAAGCTACCTTTTACAAAATGTACTTTCAGGTAAGCCAGTTCCTTATTTATTCATTATTATTTAGTGCTATGGACAAAGCAGCTAGGATTATTGTTAGATATAGCGATTTTGTAATAAAACAGAATGTAGCGGGCCAGGTTATTCAATTGTACGCAGGTTTTGGCTTGTTTGTGGGTGAAGGCAACAGCGGGTGAAATGGCATTGGCAAATTTGGCCTATCAAACAACATCATGGCCTAAAACTGTTTAAAAACCACTGTGCTACACTAAATTTACATAACACTAGCTTTTTTTTTTTTTTTTTAAGAAATAAAAGATAGCCATAGAGCTCCACCTACATTTCAGAGTTAAGTGAATAAGGTGTGTTTAAAGCAGGGGTCTCCAACCTTTTTTTTTTTTTTCTCAATCAGCTACTTTTATATAACAACTATGTCAAAGAAATGTAAATAAGGGTGTTTTACGCTAACTAGCATAGATGTCACAAAATAATGTTACAATAATTCTTGGAAGCGCAAAGGCCTTAATGGGCTTTTGAAGCGAGGCAATGTTCTCTCCCACTTAGAGGTACTGGGTAAAGATGAGGCCTACTGTCGACTAAGAAAAAATGGATAGGGCAGATTTAGTCTTTCTAATGTTAGCGCTAAAAGCAGAGGAGCGGCGATTATAATTAAAAAGACAGTACCATTTGTGATCAATAAAGTATTCCGGTCAGTAAAAAAAAAAAAAAATGTAAATGTGAAGGATATTTCAGCGGAATTACAGAAAATAATGTTTACTGTTTATGTTTTACTGCATGTTTGAATGTAAAATATTGCCTTATTCTCTAAAGTGTTTGTTGAAGAAGCATTAAAGAAGCCAAAACAGATTGAATTAAGATAAAAAACAACCCGATAACAAGTCATTTGAACAGACTCAAGTAGTGTTTCGACACATTTTCTGTACATAAATACGAAAGAAGTGCTCTGCTGGGAAAGGCTCGAGACCCACCAGTTGAGAACCCTTAGTTTAAAGACCATAATTGTTAGTGTAAAGCATTTGGTTATAAAAAGCTACATTGTGCCTGCCGGAATATATATATTCTGCTCTTCATCCCCTATGCCGTCTTGTCCAGTAAAGTCTGGGCCAAAAAAGGACATTTCTGTTTTCAGTGCTGATCTGCTTTGAAAATAAGAAAGCATAAGTGAAAATAGTCCTTAATCTAAAGCTTGCGGTTCTCTAGAGTTGGCTACTGCAGCGTCTCACACATATGACTCTTCGGCTAACAGCAGTTGTTCAATGTCCGGTTCAGATTGTGGATTACTGCACTTCTTAATACACTCCCTCTGGTTCTCCACCAGGGCCAGCGCCACCTGTTGGCTGCTCTGGGGATTGCTGCGCGGGTGCGAAGTGAAGTAGTCCTTCACAGTTTTCGTGGCGTACGGAGAAAGGCAAAACCTGGGCTCCGCGGGGGCGTCCCTGTCGTCCGCCTCGGACACTTTGAGTCCCGGGTCGCTGGGGAGTCTAGATCTGCGCAGGCTGCACACCCGGTCCACGAGGACCCGGCTCGGCTCGGACCCGCGCCTCTGGGACAGCTTGGGGTTAAACGCTACAGGGGTGGAAAGGACTTTGTTACACATTCTGTTCCATTTCGATGAATTGAGAGGACAAGAGCTTTTCCCCCAGAAATAATAATTATATGAGGATAATAATGTATTTTGTTTCTAAGACCAGGACTGAAGCATTGCTAAACCAAGTCCAGAACCAGGCCTGTACTGTAACGTTGCTCACCTTGTTCCTCTGTAGACTTATTCCTCTTGAACAGGGAGAGTGTGGGTCCGCTCTGTCTGTAGAACAGCGACGGAGAGGGCAGTTTGATTTCACTCGTCTTGCCCGGGTCCCCTACGTCCTTAGATCCTCTTCGGCCTGGTTTGGTCTGGACTTGGATGGACCCGGACTTTGGAAACTTACTGGAGTTGCCCTGAAGGGAGACAATTGTGTTTTAGTCATTTTAGTTTAGCTGGTCACACAGTGCAGTTCAAGCAGCCTGATCATTGTAAAAAAGAGTTTTAAAGTGTGAAGTATTGGGGTATATGGAGTGAGTGTAAAAGTATTAAGAAACAAATCATAAGATAGACAAAATAGTAGATAATAATCGCAGTGACAGTAACAATAAAGTCATAGAGCTCTGTTGTTGGGGGCTTCGTGCTCCTGGTAGGGTCTCCCATGGTAAACAGGTCCGTAGACCCACCACCCGCAGGAGGAGCCATAGGGGCTGGTGCAATGTGATTTGGGCAGCTCCAACAGCCGCCCCCACGACCCGGCAACGGACAAGTGGAAGAAGATGGATGGATTAAGTTAAAGTCATCCAATCAGGAAAATACAATACTAAAACCTCAATCTCTTTATTTTTTATTTGTAACAGCAGTGACTCAGTTTGTATAGACCCTGATGATGCCAGTTTGATTAAGATATGTCCTAAAAATACTAAAGTGGCAGAATGGTGGATGTTTAATACTATTTTTGTGGTTCAATACCAATATGAAGGTAGTTGGCATGACCGATAGCCGACATTATAAGTAATTGAATTGAATTTCCAAAATAACCTATAGTTAACATTTAATATTATAGTAAAAGTTTCAATCATAGAAATATATTTAATACAGGTCGACCGATTTGGGTTTTCTAAGGCCAATGCTATTATGCTGATATTTTTTGTCAGTATCTTTGATTAAAAATGAATGTCTCGTCTATAATCCTGATGTATGACTCGTCTGTGAACCGACAGCAGGGGGCGCTGTATGAGGGTTGATCAAGACTAACATCTTGAGTAGGAGCTCAAATGGTTAAATGGTAAATGTTCTCAACTTATATAGTGTTTTTCTACCTTCATCAGGCCCAAAGTGCTTTACAGTAAGAAACTCTCATTCATACGCCAATGTACGCAGACGCTGGAGGCGAGGTGGGTGAAGTGTCTTGCCCAAGGACACAACGACAGTGGCATCTTCAGGAGCTGGGATTTAAACCCCTGACCTTCCGATCATGAGACGACCCGCTCTACCACCTGTGCCACCGTCGTTCTGGAGATATCGGCCTTTTATTGATTGATGTCTGCCGATAAAAGGCCGATGTTGTAAAATACCAAAATATCGGCCTAATATATCAGCCAAAATTGTTCATGTAAAAATATCAAGAACACTAACCACTGTGCTACCACTTATATCGATTAAAAGAATTGTAACGCTTACCCCCGTCTTCTCCTCTTTCTTCGAATGATCCTGCTGACTCAGCGTGAGCCTCCACTCCTTTTTCAACCAGGAGTTTGGGTGAAGGTTGCCAGTGCTTTTCGACGCTCCCAAGTGGAGCTGCTCCTTCGGCGGTGAACTCCTGCCGCACGTTTCTCCCTCTGGCTCGGGCGCTGAAATCACGGTCACCGGGACGTCCTCGGTCGGAAGCGGTTTCGCGTGTCGCCCGTTCCGATTCGTCGCTCGCGATTTATCGTCGCTCAGAGAGTCCAGCGAATCCTGCGATGAAAAATGTGGCGCCGGCGAGTCGGGCGTGGACGACAGACTCGACGAACTTGCTTCCGGGGCTAAATATTTCACGCCAAACCCCGCGCCCCGCCTCTTGGACTCGTCCCTCGAATCCGCTCGGCTGTCTGTGTGCTCGTCATTCGAACTGTAAGGCTGGAGCTTCCTTATATAAGTCACAGCAGGTTCAGATCTCCGTCGCGGCCTATTCCTTGCTTCCAGAGACAGCGAACCCAAAGACGGGGGAGAATGGACATCCTGGGAGTCCTGTTTCGAGCTGAATATCACGCGGTCGCCCCCCAGTCTCTCAATCTGGTAATGTCTGGATGTTTGGGGGGCGTTATGGTGGTGGGATTCCTGGTCGTTCTCCTGGTCGCTGAACGTGAGGATCGAATCGAGGCTGCCCTGGAGAGGCTGGTGGTGGTGGAGGTCCAGTTCGCGGTGGCAGTAACTCGGGGATCCACCGCTGCTGTTGTCGAGCTCATTCTCAAGACTGTCGTAGGACGAGTCGGTGAGCGGGTACTGCCATGATTCTGGAAGAAAACAAAACAATAAAGGAGCTATCAGTCAATACAATTTGATAAAGGCCCAATATTGGAGCAAGTATAGAGTCTTTATTAAAGCAGAACTAAGTAACTCATGCTGACAGAAAAGACAACGGGAGAGAGGGATATTGGACATTGTGCCACAACTCAATGACACAATGGAGATTTTTTCACTCAAACTTGGCTGTAAACACTGCTAAAGTAGCGCTAGCCCGCAGTTATCTTTGCCCATTAGCCTGTTAGCTTCTTCTTCGTGATTTTATTAGTGTGTATTGCGCCTCTGACTCAGAGGCAGGGACGTTGCAAGGGTGGTTTTCTGGACAGAGACACCAGGGGGAGATGAAAGACCCCGCAATCATCCCGACACTTTCTTTAAGTAGGTAGCACTTTCATTGACAGCACAGTATTAGTCTGATAAGGAAAATGGCGGAAACAGGGAATAAACCTAATTTATTCACTATAATAATATGACAGGGTCTATACAGGTAGCAGGAAGTCAAAATGCATGTTTTTAATTGCCCAAATACTAGATTTTGAAGCCACAAACAAAAAAATCTGTGTATATATTTCATGTATACATTTTTGTAACAATTCCATCAAACAGAGAAATGAGGGGAAATTGTGTTGTGTTCTATAAATTGGACACAAAGGGCACATTTTGAGGGAAAAACTGTGTATAATTTCAGCAAAACTGCAGCTGTGTTTTAGACCAGAATTTTAGCGTATGCAGGAAAAATAATCCAGTTGAAGTCATTATTTTCCCAGAAGTTTAGATTTAATGCCAGCTTGAGTCCAAGGCCTTAATTTTGGCAGAATTCATTTTATGACTTCTAATGCCCCGCGGAAACCCTGTACGGTTTGGTTGGACCTTTACCCGTCTCCTCTGTGTCCTCTTGCCTCTGGGGCGGCCCTCCGAACATGGAGCAGGGATCGTCTCCGAAAATCACCTGACAGTGATCGATCATGAACTTCACCAACTCGCAGATCTGAAAAATACACGCTCATTTACGAATCGAATGCCTGTTTTCTTTGGGCGACCACATTGTTTTCTTAATAAATCTGATTGGACAAGTTTTAAGCTGTCACAATAGACAGATTATCCAGAATTACAAAGATTTACTTAAAATAACATCTGAACTTTGTCCTGAACTTTGTAATCCTCTTAACATTTGGAAGTGAAACCATTTCTGAGTGTTTCAGTAGTAAAACATCCAGTGTACGATAAGATTTGAAGTCTTTCATTTATATTCTTGAGTTAAGTAAGAGATCAACTAAATTAATCACAATAACTGATTCGGAACAAGCTTAAGCATCAGAATATGATTTTTGTTACTACCTTCCTGGTGCCCTCCCCCTCCACCTCAGGGTTGTGGGCTGCTCCCGGGGGCCACAGCAGACTCGGGGCGATGCAGATGGACAAGTTAAAACTGGTCATCTGGTTCTCGCTGGAGTTACCCTGAATCCCGAACAGAACGGCCAGGAGGTGGCGCAACAGCATCGCATTGTCCTTCGGGAGGCGGAAGATGACCCTTCAAGAACAAGTGCAGTTTATTACATTTAGAAAGTGTTATTAGGGCTTTAAGCAGCTTCAGCCTGTGGGGAAAAAATATATACATACTGTATATAATTGGAAGAGGAATTGGTAGCCTAATAATACAACATGTCGAAATGTATTTTAATCATTTAATCAATTCAGTATTTAACCTCTTAACCCCCGCCTGAACTGAGCACATTTTCTCCAGCTCAGCTTTACCCAAATCTAAAAGGTCAGAGCCTATAGGCCAGAGTAACGCCTCATTTGAAAGCTAAGACCTACAAAACTAAACAGATCTTTTTTCTCACGTTGTTGCTGTGCTGTGCTTCATCACTTTTTTGTCACGTTTTCGTCGCTCTTTTGGTGCCTTTCCATCCTCGTTTCAATCTAATTTTTGTCGCTATTTTGACGCTTTTTTCAAAAAGCTTTTAGCTTTGGGTAAAGCCAAACTGGAGAATAGTGCTCAGTTCAGGTGGGGGTTAAAAGGTTAATAGTGTGTCATGTTAAAAATTAGGCTAAATACTCTAACTTTCCTTTAAAATCAATATTGAAATTCTACTTTCACTTTCCTATTACCCCCTGCTAAATGCTCAATTACCCCCAGGGGTCTCGTAAAGCGGGTTGGGAAACACTGAAATGTACAGTTCAATAGTTACAGGAAACACTGTGCCTTACATACAAACACCTTGCTGAAAACTCACCTCTGCACGTCATGAACCTGCTCCTCCTCCTCGTCGTCTTCCTCCAAAGCGTCGAGCCACTCTTCATAAAGTTCACAGCACAGCAGGCTGTTCGGGATACTGCGCAAAAACTCCTAAGACGAAGATAAGAACGCTATGAAGAAATATGATGATGGGATTTTGGTGAGATTTTATCAACACCAAAATATGTCATAAATGCTGTGTATAGTCAATCAACTGCTTTTCTTTGGCTCAGCGTAGCCCCGTCGCAGTAATGTTGTATAATAATAATCTGTGACACACTTTTGCGTTCGTGCATTAAGCGCCGGTGATCCGCGCAGGTAACAAGATTAAAATATGGATTATAACACAGTGACAGGCCATTGAACAGCTTGTCCTGTGCGAACAAGGGCTGAGTAAGAAAACAAACCATTAAATAGTGCTTACAGATGTGGAACAGGCTTGTAAACATGGAGCTGATCGTTACAATATAGGGCATGATCTGTAGCTGCTAAGCCTAATGTAGTCAAGTTTGATCGCAGAATATCGGATCATAGGGACTAAAAAAGTGAAGATTGCTTGGTAAAATGTGTCAATAAATGTATATGTAGTAGTTTAGAAAATCCAGGGAAGCAAATGGCTGTAAGACAATACAGTGGGAGGAAAAAGTGAGTGCACCGTCTGGAATTTCTCACATTTCTGACTAAATTGGTCATAAAATGTGGTCTGATTTTTATTAAAATCACAAGAATGCGTAAACAGTCTCTACTTAAACTAATACCATTCAAATATTTACATGTTATCATATTTTTATTGGCCATAACATGTAAACATTAACAGGACAGGGAGAAATAAGTAAGTACACCCCCTGAATCTCACTGAACTGCAACAGTTTTGTAAAGAGGGATAGTCCAAGATTCATCCTGATCTGCAACTACAGAAAAACGTCTCAATGTAGTTATTCGATTCAACTTTGGTTTGCGAAAGAGCACTTGGACGCTCCACAGCACTACTGGCAAAATATTCTATGGACTGATGAAACTAAAGTTGAATAGTTTGGGCGGAACACACATCAGACCACATTTTATGACCAATTTAGGCAGAAATGTACGAAATTCCAAACGGTGTTCTCACTTTGTCCTCCCACTGTATACTAAAAAGAGAGTAAGAAAACATGTTGTATAGTACAGAAAAATTAGCAATAACAAGTCTCTGCAAATCTCACAATTTTGCTGATTAAAACCCCTCAAAAATTGAAAGAATGTCTGTACGCCACCTTAAAAACTCCTGCGATGATGAAAACGTGATCTCGTGTGAGCGGGAGCTGAAACTCTCCGGAGTCTAAAGTTTCCCGCAGCTCCCGCACGGCCCTGGCTCCGGCCGGACGCCGAAATATGCCCCTGGTCCAGGAGCCCTCGTGGTACAGGAACGTCAGCATGTCCTGGAAAACAGAAGGAGTCATAATTACTACTCATAGTAAACCAGCTTTTACTTCATTTTCAGAACATTTATGAATATGTTTAAAATATATTAGAAGCAAAAAACATCATATAAGAGTCTTGCCAAAGGACACAACAATAGTGTCTACAGTGAATGAAGCAGGAACACATGAATCAGGGGGTGAACTGCATATACTTGTATTACAGATGTTTTACCATGACGGGTTTTGGCGGCGCGTTCTCGATGCACACTGAGCTCAGGGGTTGTCCGAACAGGCAGCCTCTGGGGCCACTGAGCGACGAGTCAGTGAGGTGGGCCGAGGAGCCTCTCCAGAACGCCCAGGCGATCAGCGAACGCCGCCTTTTCAACGACTTCTGCGAGAAATCTACAGGAAAGGAAAACACACACATGTTTATATAAATGTTTGACTCTATGTTATGTCTCATACCACTTTGTAATTTCAACACTTTTTGCGGTGTCAGGTTGGTGGGTCTGGATGAAAACGTGGGTATTAGTCAGGAACATTTTCAGTGGGTTATGAGCCATTTCAAAATATGTCTAGAATAGAACGTTTTCAGTATTTGACAATGAGCCAAGAAAAGATGCCTGTATATATATATATATTTTTTTATTAAGTTAAAGCAGTACTAAGTAACTTGTTTACCTTAATAAATCATTTCCGTAGTCCCTCCGGGGGTAATACAAGTGTTAATGGGATGATTGGAGGGTCTTTCATCTCCCCCTGGTGTCTCTGGCCAGAAAACCATGCTTGCAACTTCACTGCTACCGGCAATTAATACACACTAATAAAATCACGAAGAAGAAGCTAACAGGCTAACGGGCAAAGCTAACTGCGGGCTAGCACCATTTTAAACAGTATTTACAGCCAAGTTTGAGTGAAAAAAATTATTTCCATTGTACAACTGAATGTACAACATCCCTCTCTCCCTTCGCCTTTTCTGTCAGCGTAGTATTTACTTTCCAAGACATTTAAAAAAAAAAAGTGTAACTTGCTTCGACACCTGCAGTTGCGCTTATGGCCTCTAGGGGCAAGAGTTACTTAGTACTGCTTTAAGTTAAGTTATTAAGTTTGAAGGTGGTTGTTGAGAACCTCTGTTGTCAGAGCCGTGGGAAAACATTTTAGTTAGAGGGTGCTGAGGAAAAAAAAGTACCCCAAAAACGCTTTTTCTGTACATATTTCCTATTTATTTGCCTGCAGTTTGCTAATTACCCACCAGGGGGTGCTGCAGCGCCCTCAGCACCATGGATTCCCACGGCCTTGTCTGTTGTAGACCACAATCTATGAAAGGCTTGTTTGAACAATATATTGTCAGCTCAACAAAGCTTTTATTTATGGAAGATAATATAAAAGTAAATGCTTAAACCCACACAAATTGAATTAAGAAATTATGAGATTTGTTATGCGCAGAGGCGGTTGTTACTCAGTTACATTTACGCAAGTACATTATGTCTGTGTCGGCTCTCGTACAGGAGTTGTCCACCTTAGATGAAGGTTCTTGAGTCATCTCCTCCTCTCTCAAAGCCTTTTGGATGAGGCGAAACGTCCTACATTTCAACTAGAGATGACCCTAGAACCTTTATCTCAAGTACAAGAAGCTACTTGAGTAACTTGTTTTTTTACATTTACTATATATATTTTGGTCACTACATTTTACTTACTGTCTTGAGTACAATTATTTCAAAGTAATGATTCTCTTACTTGCATAAATAACCTGAACTAAGTCATTTTGGACATTTTGGATTGCTAATTAGCAGCACAGCTATTCCCAGCATGATTGTGTCTAAAAGTTGATTTAGGATAATAGCCCGTTCTCCCACCTGTTGCCTCGTGCTGCTGTATGACTTCAGTGGGTCGCGGTTTGAGGATGAACTGGCACTGCTTATAGACGTGGAGCATTCTCTCCTCGGCCCCCCCGGTTCCGCCACTGTCCCGAGACAGTCTGATGTGGTTCATCTGGATGCTGAAGGGAAACTCGTGACCTGAAATAAAAATAAAATTAAGACTTTTACCCCAATTAGGCCAACTAACGGTCTAATCTGAGCAGCCCACACAAAATAACTTCATGTTCTCTGGGTTCCTCTTCCCAGTTGACCAAATAATGTTTAAAAAAGTGACAGTGTTTTCCATGTCTATTCAAAAGTCAGGTTTCCACGATGATCCTGGACTATTTTCTTTTTGTTTAGTCCAGATTTAATCTCTGTTAAGACCTGGTTTAGTCCATGTTTAGACTTTAGACTTGTTTGTGGCTTTAACAGCAACACAATAATAGTCGGCAAACTTTGGCTTCTTTGTTGACCTGGATCACACAGGAATAAACCGAAGCCACTGTTTGTCTAATAAAAAATAAATAAATAAAAACTCATGCTGTTAGATCACGGTGAGCTAAATAGGGCCTTTGTCTGTAAAAATGATGTACAAGAAGTCATTTCAAATATTGGGTTATATCTAAAAAACACTCTCGGATGAATGAACGATGACACTGACCGATGAGGGGGTAGGGCGTGTTGTCGCGTTTGGAGATCACCCACAACTGGTAATCTTTCACACTGCCCTGAAAACAAGAGAGGACAATATTCAGAATATCCTGCATTTATTGGATTGTAAATGGGTGACCTACTTGAGGAACGCCTTTAGGAGATTACAGAAAAAAAGGGTCATGAAAAGGCGCTTATCATTTCATTTCTTTAGGTTGAGATTTGCCACATTTTCACAGCACAAAGTCGTGTTGTAAAGTCGTGTATTTTAGTGAGAGCTTTAAAAGGTTCACTGCGGATGGTTTTACACATTTTTTATTTATTAATTTGAGAGGATAACCCCTTGACATGCACCATTTCATTTTTTAAAATATTGCAGAAGGACATTTTCATACATATGATAGGAGGTTATAGAGCGGATAGAGGCAGGTAGATTGTTCCAATCAAAGGGTGCTTTGTAAATAAATGAAAATGTTCCTATTTCTTCAATCTATTCGAGGGACGACAAAAAAGATTGTCATGTCTTAAAGTATAAGAAGAACTAAATGGTGACTTTAGATTTTCTTGTTCTTCTTACTTAAATCAGTTTTTTTTTTCTACTACAGCAAAGTGGCAGTTTTGTGGAAAAAAGTTGCAATTTACTTTTTGTTCTAAAACAGTGGTTCTCAACTGGTGGGTCGGGCCCCAAATTTTCCAATATTTTCCCTCTGAAGAATTATAGGAACACTAATTGAGTCTGTTAAAATGACTGTTATCAAGTTGTTTAGATAATGTTGATGAATATTTTACACATTGATCTAAATTATAAAATCTACTTTCCAAGTTTCACATGATTTTACTGTAAATTTTGCATAATAGAGGTCACACTTACAATGATGCCAAACTGCTGCAGGGCCAGTCGAATCACCTCATTAGCCGAATCAGAGTTACTGACAGGAAGTGTTTTAATCTGCACAATGGGGGGAAAATCAGTCATGTCCACAGTAAACTACACACTGATACCATTACATTTCTTATGTAAACATCTTTTTTCTTTCAACTCATTATATGACTTCCATCAATTTCTTTCCAGTAATTCTCACATGGAATATTAAGTCTCTCTAAGCCTTGTGAAATATGTTTAAAATTTAAGTAAACGTGCACTTACAACAGCAAAGGTGTTTATTCCTTTCCCGTAAACTCTTAAGGGGATCGTTTTAGGCTCCTCGTTTTCTTTCTCTTCTTTGATGTGGCTGGAAAGGAAAAGGAAATGTTCTTAATGTTTCAATCAGTCTATACAATATTGCTTCTTTAATTTTTTTTACATACATTCTGAGAAGGGAGAGCCATTTTTCTTTCTGTTCTGCAGAGCTGTGGGAATAGACAGTGGGGGATGTTTAAATGTAGGCTTGTTTTGGATGGATGGATGTGTGGATGGATGTGTGGATGGATGGTTGATGGATGGATGGATGGTTGGATGGATGGATGGTTGGTTGGATGGATGGATGTGTGGATAGATGGATGGATGGTTGGTTGGATGCATGGTCGGATGGATGGATGGATGGATGGATGGATGGTTGGATGCATGGTTGGATGGATGGATGGATGGATGGTTGGATGCATGGTTGGATGGATGGATGGATGGTTGGATGGATGGTTGGTTGGTTGGATGCATGGTTGGATGGATGGATGGATGGATGGATGGTTGGATGCATGGTTGGATGGATGGATGGATGGTTGGATGGATGGATGGATTTATGGATGGTTGGATGGATTAATGAATGATTGGATAGATAGGTAGATATATAGATAGATAGGTAGATAGATAGATAGATAGATAGATAGATAGATGGATTTATGGATGGATGGTTGGTTGGATGGATGGTTGGATGGATAGATAGATAGATAGATAGATAGATAGGTAGGTAGATAGATAGATAGATAGATAGATAGATAGATAGATAGATAGATAGATAGATAGATAGATAGATAGATGTAGAAAGTTGAACCACCTTATAAAACTCATCTGAACATGTTTTTTTTCTAAGTTCAGTATTCTGCCCTTATACATCCTGTACAACTTCATCTTCGCAAAAACTTAAAATGTCTTGTTGTCGTTATCTCTCACCCAAACACAGCCACGTAGTTGCAGGTGGGCCATCCCAAAACGAAGCTCCGCTCTGGGCTGGTGGTCCCCTCACACACCTCCTCCACACACCCCGCGATCCACAGCTCGGACACGGAGACCAGGGTTTTCTGCTTGAACTGGTTAGACGACCTGGTAAACATCCAAAACAAACAGGATGGATATGTCAATACCTATTTATTTTCCATTGATTAACCAAAGCCCAAGCTGTAATTGTAATGTGTTTTGCAGTACATTGTGTGCCTTGTGCTTGTTGCTAATATGACCCCATGGCAGAATATTAACCCAATTGTCCGCTAACAGAAAAATAAAATTTTGCTGCTTTGTGCCAGTCCTTTTCGGGAACATTTTAGCGATGCAACATTGTCAAACCAAAAAAACATCAACAATATATCAAATTATAAGCTCCTGGACCTTGAAATGCATTATTATGTTAAAGAGGGATGATACAGACCAGTGGGTCTTTGACCTTTCCCACCAAGTATCACCTCATAAAATATTTGATCTTCCAAATAGCCTGGATCAAGATTAAATCAGGACTGAACCGGGTCTACAAAGAGTCTAAAATAGATCTAGATTGGATTAAATTGTCTCTGAACTGGGTGTAAACCATGGAACCAGGGAGAAAAAACATCTAACTCACTTACTGAAATTGTCTCTAATGAAATGAAAAAAGTCTGAGGTTGCAGATGACCCAAGTATCACAGTTTGAGAACAGCTGACGCAGACCATGACCTTGGATCATGATCATACTCTGTATCGTGTGTCAGTGCAGTCAACATGAAGAAATACAGTGTTTCTTTCTTTTCTTCTCATATCTTGGTGAAATGTGACAAAAAAATTTCAGAGCATTTTTTTTTTTAAATACGTAGCATTTCCCCAAAACAGTAAGATTGAAAACTGTATATACATCCTATAACAGGATGGGCCAACTACTTCTCTATCTACAGTATAATTCATTTACAGTCATTTTGTTTTTGCATTTTCCATGTTTTTCTCCCCCATTTTATTTCTGTATTTCAGGAGCAGACAGAGCGATCTTATGATATCTGCCCTTTTGTGAACTTTACTTTCACTTTACATCATTCATAGTATTTCGTCTTCTTTTTTTTTAACAACATACATCCTATAAGGTAATATTGAGATACTAAAATACTTTACGTTTTTTCACATAAATCATTTTTGTAAATGTTTTCAAAACTTTTGACCAGCCCAATGTCGCCTACATTGCTCCACAGACGGAGATTTTCTTCGATACTTACTTGGCTTTTGCGATAACCAGCACATCGCTGAAGAGGAAGAGGTGCCGGTCTTGAGTCTGGAGGCCTGTTTTGAGCTGAGCTTGTCCGTGAAGGAGAAACGACCTGTCAAATCCACTCAGAAAAGACTGGACGAATGGACTGGTCTCAGGACAAATGGACACCACGAAGCTCTCCCTGGAAAACAAGCACACGAGGACAATCATGAGCTTTATTCATGTGTATGTGAGTCGACGGTCTAATTAGGACATGACAGTTATAATTTATGAACGGATAAAACTGACAAAGCACTGAAAGTCTATTAACGGGAAAATTATTGTGACTTTCTGCCTCTGAAATGACTTTGTATTTGTTTGTTTTAGATATCCTCCCTGGCAACCCAAATAGACTTACAAATACAAATTCTAACTTACTTAAATACTCATCGCAGTACAGTCTATAACAAACATTGAAATTTCTATCTAATTCATTTGCTGGTGCATTCTATCAAAATTTTCAACCATTAAATCAAGTAAGAAATCTTTTGAATATATTGTCATACCATGCCGTATGTAATAATAGAAGCATGCGGATTAGTTGGGGTCGATTTCTGATCCGGCCAAATGTTTATTTGTCTGTTTGCCGCTGGCTAAAAGCTAAAATCCCTCAAATACCTGCTCATGTGACTGCGATAATGCATTTTGATAATAGCATGTGATGTTCTTTGGATTAAATAGATTGGCAAGGTCTGCCTTATGTCACCACGACCCGAGTTCAACTTCACAATTTGCATTTCATAGAACACGTTCCTCTTAAAATGAACTTTTGCTTGATATCACAAAACCTTGACGTGTTCTCAATGCTGCTTTGGTTAAACCTGTCCGTTAGCCTGTTAGCTTCTTCTTCGTGATTCCATTAGTGTGTATTGGTGACTCTGACCCGGTGGAGGGAAAGTTCCAATTGTGGTTTTCTGGCCAGAGACACCAGGGGAGATGAAAGACCCCCAATCATCCCATTAACACTTGTATTACCCCCAGAGATCCAACCAAATGGCGTGTGACCTTTTTTTTTGGTCAGGCAGTGTATTTAATCAGACTGCGCTGCTTCATGGAGCCTCTCCCACATGAACAAAGCACAGACCTGTTCCTTTGGCAGTGAATTTAGATTATACGAGGCTCTTTCAAACTGTGTCACTGGAAGGCCACACGTATTAGCCCCTTCTTTTCATTTTCATTTCATTTTTAATAGTCAACAAAAACATCTGGGGATTTTAGTCATAGTTTTAGTCTCATGAACTACTTTAAATGTAGTTTATTTTAGTCTGTAGTCAATTCAAAGTTACATGGCGGCAAACTGGTGATGTCCCTCTCACAGCAAAGTTATGAATAAGGCCTGAGGAGAGTTTTATTATAGCTTGTATTTTATTGTATTTAATCATCTTTTTTTTATGCAACTGACGCTATAGAGTAGACATCTGGTAGATTTCTGCTTGGAAGCCACTGAGTTACTTTCTGAGGAGCTAAGTCAGTGCAAAGGTCACAGTTAAGCCTGATGCCTTTAATCAGCAGCTATTGTTTACCTCTGCGGCGGGACCTTTTTAATGGGGTGAGACTTTCTCCGCTGTCCCGGCCCATATGCTCAAGGGAGGTATTAATAGACGCCTTAAGCGCTGATAAATCTAGAGACAGCGGGATTATCGGTTCGACGCCACGTTCAGGGTGAGCGCTGGGGCAGGCCAGGGTTAGAAACAGTAGAAGTAGTAGTAGTAGTAGTTAGGTCAGGTGGCACAGTGGTCGGCGTTCTCGTCTCACACCAAGAAGTTCCCAGATCTGATTCCCGTGGCGTGCAGAGTTAGCATGTTCTCGTGTCTGGGTTTGCAAAAAATAACCAACCAAACGCCATGTACGCTTCAATATGCGGCTCACGATGACAATAGTTTGCACAGCCCCAGTTTATAGGGACAAGAATACTACAACAATACTCCAAACGTAAAATACAACTGTCTAATTGTATGACACTTGCAGTTCTTAAACACAAATAGTTTTTCAGCAAATTGTGTCAAAACAAGTCTTAAAAAAACAACATCAGGTCCAAAACAAAACTAAAATTTTACTAAAGTAGGACATGTTTAACTAAAACTGAACGTCCAAATGTGTCGAAGGCTTTAGTGATGTTGCGATATATTGTGGCTTCTTACGGATATTTCATCGCTTCCGATACTTTTTGCGATATATTGTGCAGCCTTAAAGGGACTATACGGAGTTTACAAATGTTAAGACAAAGTATTTTCATCCCCCTACACGTTCCAGCCATGTCCTAATGTGTAGAACTGCCTCTAAACTCCTGCACTGTCACTAGAAAAGGTGTTAATTCGGGTCCGAAGTGCCGTCACGCACGAGCTTAATATAGAAGCTGCAGTTACGCGTAAGACCTGAGGTGGCGGTAGTGAGTATAAAATGATCAACTTGCATCTAGTCCCTATCAGTCTACATTTATATTGCGCTTTTCCAGCTACGTAAACGAGTCCAAGCAGACAATGACAGTGTTCAATCCGCCAATCTTCACATTGTAAGACCATCTGAGTCACCTTGATAATAGCAGCAGCAGTAGAAATATTAGCAGTAGTTGTGTGTACAATTAGCAGTGATTATGTAGTAAAGCAGTACTAGAAAGAGACACAAATACACACAGATGTTTTGCGTTATTGTACCTGGACAGAGTCTTGGACCTGGTGAGGGCCTTGGTGATGACCAGAGATGGAGCAGAGCCACGACGGTAACTCTGGGACTTCATTCTCTGAAACGCAAAGTTTTTTTCACATACTCGGGAGAATTTGAGAACATTTGAGAGAAGACTGGAATATGAGCTGCTGAGCTAAAACAATAAATACCAGCAATTTCATTCATGTAAACTATCCTCTCCAAATGGACAAATAAAGCAAGTCATACGCCAGAAAGACCACCGTGTCTTAGACTTTTCCATGGATGTTTCTTGTGCAAATATAATTCATCAAAGACATTGAACTCATACTGCACCCACAGTCTGAATAACAGAAGAAGGAAGTTGCCGTTTTGGTGAGAAACCGACAGATTGACGAGAACATTTGGATACGGCGGATGCTCCCTGACATTCCTCCGGTTCGTTTGTGATTCAATCTCGCCGTGTCGCTCCGGGTCAGGCTAATGTAATAAATGCACTGGACATACAGACTTACGCAACCGTGCGGCATAAAGCAAACATGACGCACGGGGGCCGTAGGAACACGAAGGAGTCGGTTACATAGAGACGGGGATTGCGTCGTCATGACAGCCTTTAACGTCTCGGTTTTGAAATCTACGGGGACCTCTGAAATGCACATTACTGTTATTATCGAGAAAGATCGGTCCGTTGCTTCTGGTTCGTTCATTCTGTCCCAGTTTACCTATGCAGATTACACATTTTGTTTTAATCTAGATGTAACGGGATTAGTGCGTGTGCGAGTCCAGACAAATGAGCGTTACGTAACAACAGCCGCTGCATTGTCCGAAAGATTAACCCACATTTCATTTTAGCGCTGACATTTTTTTACATTTTGGCTTTTACTGTGCACATGCAATCAGTATTTGAATCAAGGCCTGTCAAATTTAAATTTAAATTTGAATAGAATTAGGAGATGTTGCATTATTATGTCTTGGAAATAAATGTGCCCTCTTGAATCTCCTTCAAATCCAAACAAATTTTCCCGTTTGTCCGATTGCAGCAATTCACCTTGAAATTGGCGTATTAATCAGATCGACCGGGTAACACTTGGTAATGACTCTGTCCATTGTGTGAACTAAAAAGAAAAGGGAGAAAAAGAGAACCCCCCCTCCCCAAATCCTCCATTTGACCTGAAAACGCTTGAAAGGGAACGTTTATCGCGCTTTATGCGCGTCGTCTACATATTTTTGACGTTTCACAATGTAATATTATTGATTCTACCAGGGTCACAGTTGGGTGAGACATTCCTAAGGCTTGAGCGCCACAATGTTAGCTTTCAGGGCTAAAAATAAACACGCCAATACACAGAAATGCTTAGATTCTTGCGTAATTAGAATATCAATTTTTTGTGGATTTGGGAGATTTTGGAATACAGGTTATTTTTATATCATGTAGCTCAAAATCCTATCCTCGCATAAGCAGCAGAATTATTTTCCTTTCCGTATTTTTCAGATTTTTTTGGTATACCTGTGACTATTTGCATACTGTATTGCTCCTGTAGAGAAATATGTCCTCTGCATTTGAGCATTTGACTTTGCCTTGAGTAGCCTTCATATTATGTTACCAATACATTATGGTACAGTGAGATGGGGGAACTCTAATTCAAATGACTGCACGCTCTTATTTTATAATCAGAGGTGTTTTCCAAATGTGAAATAATCATTTTGTTGGAACTGAACAAGTGTATGATTTGGCAAGATTTCGTTGCAATGGAAATTAAGTGCAAATAAAATAACCTTTAGTGAGTAGGTTAATAGGCTGGTAATAGTACTCTCCAGTAGTTGGAATAGCCTAAATCCTGTCTTCTGCATTTACTTTGCCATGGCCAAGAAATATAGGCTAAAAAAATAAATAAAATAAAAATAAAAATAAAAAGCCTAACTTACAAATTGGGGCAGCCATGTACGTCTTTCATTGGACGGTATTGGACCATCCTGAACTCCGCTTTGACCTCCAAGCAACTCGAAGTTAACAAAAAATCAACTGATTTGAAATTCTTGCTCTTACACGCGAATCAATTTGTTCACATTAAATGTTTTGCTGGAAATGTTTTTAAGGCGAGTGTCAACGGTCCATGTCAGTACAACTTTCCGATAAAAAAAAAATGGTTGCATATAAATGTCTCACCCTCTTATTGTCCTGCTGGGCGCCTGCTCGGTTGAGGATGTCCGCCTGTTGTTGGGGAGACATGCTGCTCATCCATTCAGCGTGTGTCCGTCCACAGGTGATGGTCCTCGGGAAGAAAGTTTGTCTGTAAACTCGGGGAACACGCCGCCATCTCAACACACGCGTTTAGTTCGTTTTAGAGGCACTTATCTGAACGCAGTGTCTAGAGTCATTCAAGTTTCTTTCTCGGTAAGTAGCTGCTGAGCAGCTGTCACCGTCACTGACTTTGCTCTGCCACAGTTTCGATCCGATAATCGCCGCGCTGTTCGTGCGTCTTTACGCACAGCACGTAGGCGGCGCCATCGCGCAGCAAAATATGCCTCTAGTCTGAAACCAAGTTCATTGCAAATACAATATTAAGAATTACATAAAATGCACTAAAAATAAACTACATAGATAATTATTGACTTATGGGTGGGAAAACGTTTCCTTTTAAACAATTGAAAGTCGTCATAGGTTTCAGAAAGGCTTTCCATATAGACCGGTTACATTTGCTCAAGTAACCTTAAGCCATGCAAGCATGAAAACTGATATTTATTGCCACAAACAGCACAAATAGGCCTGTTACAAAAAACACCAATATACTTCAAAGTATTAATTGTAGAGGCCACATACGTTTTAGCCTGCAGTGATCAAGTGTAAAATGTAGAACAGCAGCATGACTTGCATCTTTGTGCAGTAACAACCATAACCTTCCGCTACGACGATCAACAACCATGTTGTGAAAATCACCTGAAAATGTTTGTAGGGAATAAATAATGCACAGATCTATTACCTTCTCATGTGGTAAGATCCTCAGTTTCGCTGCCATTTTCCTTTGCGCCACAAACATATTTAGATCTGAAGCCTGATTAAATATTATTGGGTTAATGGGTTGTTGCTGGAGGCTCTGTGTCTGAAGACTGGGATACAGTTTTGTTGCAAATAGGCCAATAGGTTAATTCTGAAACTTTATATACTGCTGTTTACATTTGTGCTTGAAGCTGGGGTACCTGATTTTTCATGCTCAAACTTTGAAATGTTTAGTTTTGGCCCAAACAAATTTTTTTCCGGTCACATCCCTCCTGTGTATCCAAATTGTTCAAGCAAATTATTAATATGCACGTTTCACGCCCCTGTACAGGTTTGAGTGGTGGCAAAGTGAAGCAGGAGGGACCACCCCCAAAATAAATTGCACTAATTTAGATTGTACTTATGTCAACTATCGCTCAATAAACATTAAGGTGAAGGCAATACAACAAGGTCTGTTTTTTTTGCTATGTTTACAACATAGTCTGAGGTGACAAAATTAAATCTACTCTACAACAACTAAAAGTCAGGCACCCTAGCTATAGGTCAGTAAAGGTCAGTCCTGCAACCAACCAAAAATAATAAACAGGATATGCTATAGACAGTCTCAATTCTATTATAGGAAAGGCAAAACACACAAAGTATTTGTTGTTATAAAAAACAAGAACAACTTTTAACATGGGCAGAAACTTGTGCCCCAAACCGTACTTATAAAGTGTGTCATAAACTGGGCTAAAGAAGAAGGAGGCCAGAGAATCAAGGAGAAAATTCAATCCCCAAATCGGACACGATCATCAGCCTGTTTTTAAAATCGGGACCATTTCAATAATTACTTTCCGAGTTGGTGCTGAATTGCCTTGGGCGTCGACCTCGAAAAAAAAAAAAAGAGTTGACAATGATAATATTTGAGCAAGAAAATTGTCAAACAGTATCAATTAAAAGTGTGGACGTTCAAATGCTAGAGAAACGTGCGTGTCTCAAGCACCACCTGAAAAAATAGAGCTTAGCAGGGTCTGTGAATAAATTAGGATAACTACAATCTATACATAAACGTCATGACTACATCCAGACTCTGATAACATAGCATAGCAACAAATCATGACCAAAAGTAGGACCCAAGCCGCAAAACTAATACAAAAGATATGTCCAAAGTATATTCTGATGTGAGTAAAATGAATAAAAGGAACTTTGTTTGCAATACATTTCTTTAATTCCTTAAAACAGCTATTTTCCCATGATGTTTTCTGATTTCAGAGCAGCAAAGCGTCAAGCAGTGCTGGAGCTGCCAATGGAATGGACATAATACAGATAAGACATGACATTATTATGGCGCACTCTTCACTCATCCCTCGCAGGTAGAATCTGCATACAAAAAAACCTTACCTACATTTCTCAATCTTTTTCAAGCCATACTTTTTTTTAATTTTTATTATTTCTTAAAAACAATTAACAAATTAATAACTTCCTTTATTTAGAAAGGGAAGAGACCTAGAATCTGATTAGAATATCTGAAGCAACACAAAGAAGGTGGACTAGTTCTTAAACTTCAGACTTTATTACTCTGGGAGTCTGAAGTTACAGCCTCCATTAAGCTATTCTTGTCCAATCACCCAAGGTGGAAGATTGTGCTATTAGGCAAAACAATAAAGAAAAGAACTTAGGATTTTCAGTAAGAAATGTTCGTGTGAGGAGACCAGGATGCCAACACCGAAAACACCACATGTATATAAATAAGTGATAAAAGCAAAACCATATAAAAATAGAAACGGTTTCTGTCAATGTCCGTGATTTGTAGCGATAAATCTAAAATCGCCGCCTCTTGCTGTTCGGCCCGTCGAACACCCCACCAACGCTGTACACGGGAGACTGTCCCAACTGAGCACCCATAGGAGAATGCTGCTGCTGCTGCTGTTGTTGTTGTTGTTGTTGCTGTTGTTGTTGTTGTTGCTGCTGTTGTTGTTGTTGCTGCTGTTGTTGTTGCTGCTGCTGTTTCGAGGGGTCCAAGTCGGGTCGGATCCCAAGTTGTCCGGGATGAGGATACCTCTGCAACGGCAGGAAGAGCCAAACATTATACACTGACTTCGGATTTTCACTCAATTCTTACTTAAATGTCGCAGTGTGGCATAGATAGAGAAAGTGGTTGGTATTCATTTTATTTGTGTTAAGTGGATTTGCGTAACCATACCCTTACTTACCATTGCTCCATTCTCAGACCCCATCCCAGGACTCATATTGGAAGCTCCTTCGGGGCCCATCGCAGCCGGTCTCATCCCCATCATCTGAGGGTGGTTCCCCGCTGGGCCAACCGGGCTAAAGCGTTCTACACAGAGAAACCAGTTTAATATACACCTTATAGGAAATACAGAAGGTAATGTATAAAGCCAATGGAAGATTTAGCAGGTAAATTGCTGCCACCTACTGGTAATAATTAACTAATGCATAAGATTAATGGCTTGTTTTTTTTAGCTTTTGTCATCGTGTTACTTAAGACTAATCCAAAATCATTGGCGCCTTTCTGCTATTTAGTTTGTGCTAAGAATAGGGGATAATAAAAATCCACAAACCTGACCTTGTGACTGTTACTGTCTAAAAAAAAAGGAAAAAAAAATATTATTGATCATGTCCGTACCTCCCATATTGACCCCTCCTCGTTGGCTCATGTCACCAGCTCTCATCTCCTGCTCCCTCTGCAAGACAAAACAAAAAGATAGCACATATGCTGCTTTAAATAGAAATATAAAGTTAAAATATCTAGCCTAGGGCTTGTGTCCCATTTAAAATTATACATCAGCTTGGCTGCTTTAAGAATCCAATGGGATAGAAATGGTGGAAATTGCTATATCGTTTCGAGACAAAGATGGCACTTGCTTCCCCCATGAATATGAAAGTCACATTTTCAACAAATACAGCAGCTTTGTAATATAAAGCTACCATGTTAGCTAGTCATGTTAGCCTTAGTGTGTAACTCACTCCCTCCATGTTGTAGTTGGGTTTGAAGCCTTCAGCTGGTTGCCGCTGCTCCTCTTGCTGACGGCGCCTCCTCTCCTCCTCATGTCTGCAACCAATTTACGACTTTGTTCATCTCTTTTAACTTGAAATAGATATATTATTTCTTGAGGAGTGAACATACCTCATCTCCATCTGCTTTCTTTTCTGGAGCTCCTGGTTACGAAGCTCTTCTAACCGTCTCAGTTCCTCCTGGCGTCTCATGAGATCTTCACATCACACAAAGAAAATCACAGACTCAATGCTGGGAATGGTCTGTGACTGTAAATACTGTTTAAGTGGTGCTAGCCCTCAGTTAGCTTTGCCAGTTAGCTGCTCTTTCGTGATTCCATGAGTGTGTATTCCACCTCCGACCCAGTGTAGGCAAAGTTGCAGTTGTGGTTTTCTGGCCAGAGACACCAGGGGGAGATGGTTTTTGGTCATATTTTTTTGTATTTTCAATAAAATCCTAGGGTAAAATAGTCAAGCAATGTCACTATTTCCAAAGAAATCTAGATTGAATGTCTATTGAAATCACAACTAATACTTTTAAAGACACTTCAGGCCTTAATTCTGTGCACAAAACATTACTTTTATAAGCCCCATGGGAAACCCTGCTGTTGCGTTTCTTCTTGCTTGCACGCTCACATTTCCAAAAGAGGACCCATTTGTCAGCCATACCTTGCCTCATCATCATCATGTGGTGCTCATGCTTCGCCGCCTCCAGCTCGGCCTCCAGTTTCTCTTTTGCCTCACGGATGCTTTTGTCGACCTGCTCCCTCTGCTGCCTCTCCATCTCCTCCAGAGCTCTCCACCGCGTCGCGTACTCAAACTCGAACGTCCCGGGCTGCGCGAAGCGAGGGTGCTGCACCCGCTCCCTGGAAACAAAAGCAAAAATTGATAACCCACTGCATAATGGGTTTCAGACAACAGCATTTTAAGCATACATTCGATCATTTCGAAAAACCTGCCTTTTGTTTTGGCAACAACCCAAGATGTGTGACCCTTACTTGTAGTATCTTGGCGTCTTTGGCAGCACCCTCTCAAACAGCCCATCTTCTTCGTCAAACTGCTCTGATGGCTCTACGATGACTGGACAAGGTGTGCTAGAATAAAAATTAAAAATACATAAATGATCAGTCGTTTTAACTATGATGTAATAGTATTTATCCAATTGTTATGATTTTGTTGGGAGGTATAGCAGAAATAGTATCTTTTCCTTACTGAGCCTTCTATGCAATCATCATAATCCAGAAAAGGATCATATTGGTCATATCATATCAATACTATCATATTGGGCCAAAACTAAACATTTCATACACTTTCTTAACAAGAATACATTACTTGGTTAGCAGTAGGGCTCCCTCCGTGCATCTCTCCAAAGCCTTACGGGCTCCTGCTTTGTTTGCAAACTCCACTCTTCCTTTCCCAATCGGTCTTCCTCGGTCGTCTGTGGTCACAATTGCCCTCTCCACTGGACCAAATTGAGAGAATGCCTGTGGATAGAAAAATAAATTGAGTTTGTAACTTAAAATGTAAGTACCTTCATTGAAAACTTAAAATGTACTTTATAACAGGGTTCCCTCACATCTTAGGGCCAATATTTTCCCAAATTACACCACAAAGTGACTGTACTTTTAAGAAAAGATTAGCTTCTTAGTCTTACCTGTTCTAAAAGCTCATTGGTTACAAAAGGAAGCAGGTTGCGGACTTTGAGGGTTGCTCCGTGTGAAGCTAAACGAACTCTAATAGTGCGGTTATTTACAAGAGTCCCATCCAGTTCAGCTTTGGCAATTTCTGCCAGTATTCGAGTCTCCTGAAAATGACAAACAACCATTATTGCACATAATTTAATTAAAAAAAGGATAATTTGTTTTAAATATTACTTTTGAGACATGAAAAATACAAGACACCCATAAGCCAAAGTAAACAGAAAAATACTTAGATTATTTTTCCCATCTTTAATCTTATTTTTTTGGAGAAATAGAACTCCAATTATGGGTAAAATTCAGTATGGAAATATATTGAAAATCTGTGCATATCAGTAAGCAGCAGCCTCTTGAATGAATACAAAAAGTTACTCACTAATCGTAGCAATCCAAATCCCCTTTCTGCATTCAGGAACACCTCTTCTGTTTTCCCATATTTCGCAAAAAGCTGGATGAACTCCTCTTCCGTGATATCTGGATGCAAGTTGGCCACGTAAATCCTCGACCTCTGCGTAAAACTCTTCTCCCCGGGTTTTCTAAAACTGCTTAAATCTATTGTTAATTCTTGGGGTACTTTTTCGGCACTATCTTCTTCAGAGGGGGCCTCGGTTTCTTCCGTGGCCGGTGGAGTGGACTGCCGAGGCGGGTCGTCTTTGTTAGCCGCTTCAGGCTGCTCTGGAGCTGGGGAGGAATCGGTCTTCTCTGCGCCTGGCGGAGGTGAAACGCTGGAGGGAGAGATCCCGGTGGGCGTGCTCCGATTAGACATATCTGCTTCAACTTAAACACAAGTGATAAATATGCTAGAAATAAGAGTTATATTTTGGTTCTGCACACAACCGAGCAACAACATTAGATTGAAAAATGGCAGAAAGATGCGCGCGCAGCATTTTCGTCTTCTTCGTGGAATTCAAAATAAATTATTTGCGCACATCGCCATCTACAGACATGGCGTTCATTTGACGTTGGTAACAAACGTGTTAAAATAAACCCGGCTTTATTATCAGTGTTAATTTTGACAACATATTTTAATTTAGTTTTAGTCTTAGTCTTTTGACGAAAATGTAATTCAATTTTAGTCAAGTTTTAGTCAAAAAAAAAAAATCTTCAATTTTAGTCGAGTTTTAGTCGACTAAAATTGCAAGTCAATTTAGTCGACTAAATTTAAGACACATTTAGTCGACTTTGTATTTATAATATTCATTATAATCATATTTAATCGAGGTCCTGCTTCATGGAGCTGCTCCCTCATGAACAAAGCTCAGAGCTGCTCCTTTGGCAGTGAATTTACATGATACGAGGCTCTTTCAGACGGTCAATAGAAGTTTGGATGATTTTAGTCTCTCCTTTTCATTTTTATTTAGTCTCATTTTAGTCGACTAAAATATCTGGACATTTTAGTCATAGTTTTAGTCGCATGAAAAACTTTTAATTTAGTTTTAGTCCAATTTTAGTCGTCAAAAAAATCACTTTGACTAAAATTAAGACTAAATATTTTAGTCGACGAAATTAACACTGTTTATTATTGTATGGTCGTGCATCATAACAGGACATGGAAAGTGAGTTATGGCTGCGAACTCCTTCCTAATTTGAGACTGCACGCTATCCCTTACAAAACCATGCCAGACTTGGTAAACTTCAATATGACATGTACGACATCATGCTGGTGTGATCGTTTGTTGTCACGCACAACAAGCATTGACCATCACATCCTTTTAGTGTCATCTCCTGACATCGACTCATGTCACCATTAGAGCTTTGGCCACTTGTCTTTGGGCTCCAACATAAATCCCAAGAAGCCCTCCACTCTCAATCCTTGTGATCCATCATCTTTTGGGTGTTTACTTTAAAGCCCCCATACATCCACGAGGCCTATATAAACCCACATTTTCAGCAGCATTCCGAGGCCTGAGCCCAGTACCCCAGAGTTGGTACAACTACCCTAAAGTAGTTTCAAGTCACTGGGTCAAATGCTTTAAAAGCCATTGAGGGAAAAACCCACATTTCTGGTGTAAAACCGCGGATAAAATACAATAGAAGTTAGATTAATATTTAACATTTTAAAAGTTTTATTTTTGTGCAAAATCACGAGTAAATATAATAACAAAATCTGAACTATAACACATGTATTAACCTTATTTTTTTATAACAAAATTCTAAACAATGCGAACTATTCCTGTGGATAAACATCTGTGGTGCAATTTATGCCAAGAGATGAATAAATAATCATAGTGCAAACTTGAGGACCTCGTATTGAAATGAAGCACCAGGGCACGGTTGTCTATTCAACTACATTTGTAACATAAACAAAAAACGTTCGATTTCTGACCCGGTTCACTCCTCATCTTCTACTTTGAGCGATTTCCCATTAAGAATGTGCAGGGCCAAATCTTCAGTGCTACAAATAACAGACATTGGCTCTTGAGGTTTTTGCTCATCAACTTCTGTTTTGCTCTTGCACTTGTGACCTCTGAGGAGAAATGGCCAGTAAAATCCTCTTCCACATGCTGCACAAACGTGAGGCTTTATCGCAAAGTGCCTCCTGAGATGAATGGTGAGGTCGCCTGAGAATCTGAACTGCTTTTCACACAGCTCGCAGTCGTACGGCTTCTCGTCGGTGTGACGCATCATGTGCCTCTTGGCATACTGCGGCCGCCTGAACGTCTTCCCACAGAGGTCACATGGGTACGGCTTCTCTCCGGTGTGCAGGTGCTGATGATGTCTCAAGTTGTGTGAACTGGAGAGGTTCTTCCCACACGTGTCACAGGGAAACATTGTGGATTTGGCAGATCTTGCAATGTTGATTCGCTTCTGGCACAAGAAAATATGTTAGACAGGAAACCCAAGCGCTACAGCGAGAAGTGACAACATTTGAAAAGAGTAAGGCAAGGCAAGTTTATTTGTAGAGCACAATTCACACACAAGGCAATTCAAAGTGCTTCACAGTTGCATAAAATTACAAGAAAACTGATCAAATCAATAAAACATCCAACATAAAAATTAATCAATTACAGTAAAAGGCAAGAGTGCAGATAAAATACTTTCAGTTTTCATATGCTCGGGTAAAAAGAGCTGTTTTCAGCCTGGATTTGAACATTGTCAGAGTTGAGGCCTGTCTCACATCCTCATGAAGACTGTTCCAGATTTTTGCTGCATGAAACTGAAACGCAGCCTCACCGTGTTTAGTCCTGACTCTGGGAACCACCAGGAGACCCCTCCCTGAAGCTCTCAGGGCCCGAGATGGTTCATACGGCTCTAACATGTCAGAGATGGACTTTGGCGCTAAACCATGAAACGACTTGTACACAAGCAGCGCTGTTTTAAATTCTATTCTCTGAGTGACAGGAAGCCAGTGCAGAGACCGTGTCAATTATCTGAAAATGTCTGTTTACTATCCCCCTGAATATTGTATGCTAACTGTAGAAGAGGTCACTGGGCCTTGAGGGGCAATAAACAGGCGTCCTGTTTATCTGGCCAGAGGCAGGTAGTCTTCGTCCCTCTGCTAAAGAATGTATGCTAATCTCGATCAAAGGTGAAAAGTCACTGGGCCATAAAGAGTGGTCAGGAAGGAGCTGATCAGATCTCCAGATGGTGAGATAAGGAAGTATTTATCTTGTGCTTTGATGTGAGTCAGGATGGCCAACTGGAGCGTCCTGAAGTGTGAGTGTGGCTATGCATTGAGTAGGAGGGGCTAACAGGCAGAGAATTACCCAGGAGGAAAATGTTGTGGTGAGACTTTTCCTAGCAACTGAACGAATAACATGTAACTTGTAACTCACCATCTAAGAATAAAGTGCCTTCTGAGAACTCGTAACCTTTCTGATCTATCTGTTTTTTACAACGAGGCGTGGAGTCAGATAGCGGCATTTTTGGGCCTTTAGCTCTTTATTTTTTTATTCATAATTTGGTTCCGCCGACGTGATCAAAACGTAAGGCAGAGAGCAAAAGCGACCCAAATCTTTTTTACAAAGAGCATCGAAAGCTGAAGAAGAACTGCTTTTTTCATCAAAGACGCTCCAAAGCCAACAACGCCAAAACAGAAGAGAGGAGGACAAATCTCAGAAAGAAACAATCATCGGAAAAGTCTCGATAAAATCCCAAAATCCAGAAGATGTCAAGTATAGACACAAACTGCGTGAACCAAGGCTTTTTAATCATTTTTCCTTTTCTACAACTCATTTGACGGACCAACGACGACAATCTTGTCAACATGGCTCAGGGAGTAACGCAAACATCTCCTTGTGAAAGCTGTCGGATGTATCAACAAGAAATTCTCCTACTACGGGACAAGATTTTTGCCTTAGAGACGGAAAAAGGACTTAATGACACGCTCCCTGTGGAACCTGGTAAGAAGACTGGAAAAACTGATACTTGCAACCTAAAACTAAACGATACCATAACATTCCCAAAACTTAAGAGACAACTTGGTGCTAGGCCAGAGCAAAGACAACATGCTGGTAAAAATGCACCTGGAATAAAGTTATCAAACAGATTTTCACCTCTCTCAGAGGATGAGTATAACGAACAGAAAAAGTCAGAGAGAAACAAAGAACAAGAAGTCAAAACAAAGATAGAGAGAAAAACTGTGCAAATTGTCAAGGCCAGAGATATCCTGGTGCTTGGAGACGGAGCCATATCTAACGTAAACAATGAGAGAATTACTACGATCAGCTATCCGAGCGCCACCGTTTCTGACATCATAGATGTTCTAAACAAGGAGATTACAAATAACCCTCGGATAAATAAACTTGTTATTCATGTTGGTGCTGTTGACATAAGAAACAGAGAGTCTGAAGTCCTGAAAGAAAAGTTTAATACACTTTTTGAGAGACTTGATTCTCTGGATAAAGATGCAATACAAATTTTCATCAGTGGACCTATCCCAAACATCGATGGGAGAATAAACACATTCTCCCGGCTGTTTCAGTTGAATACATGGCTGGCCAATGTCTGTGAGTCAAGAGGACTGTATTTCATAGAGAACTTTAATCTTTTCTGGAAACGCGACGATCTGTTTAAAGGAAATGGCCCACATTTGAGCAGAGGTGGAGTGAGACGACTGACGGAAAATCTCCTCCATGCTCTGCAAAATCAGTGGAGGCCTGAGAGAGCAGAGAGGAGCATGAGAAGAGCTCCTGGCTTGCCAGCAAAGGTTTTGCCTGCATCCTCAATAAAAGATTCAGTCGCAGCTGCATCATCTGCACCTACAGTAAAGGACTCAGCCACAGTTAAGGATCCAGCCACAGCAGCGCCACCTGCATCTGCATCTCCGGGGAAAAGGTCAGCTTCAGTACCACCTGCATCTATAGTAAATGATTCTGCCGAAGGAGCACTTTCGGCCACTACACCACAGACCTTGAGCCCGACTGCTACATCTACACCCTCCAAAGAAATTTCTGAATCATTCCCATCGCCAAACTCACCTATGGGACTCCCCAACCATTTTGAACCCTTGATAAAACAAGGGGTTAAAATGACTCCCCTCACTCCAGTCATGTCAAGACCAAGGCTTTCATCCCCAAAGAAGTATCATGCCCCTCTTCCACCTCTGTCTTTTTCACCCAAGGTCTCCCCAGCTCGGCCCCCACCACCGGTGCCCACAGCTGTTATCTTCAGGTCGTGGTCACGTCGTATATACTTGCATGTGACAAGAAGAAGCTGAGTCATCATGGACAGTGTTATTTAGTTTTTTGATTTTGAATGTATTAAACTTTTGTAGACATTTTTCTTATGGTGACCACATTTCTATGTGGCCAAGGGGGGAAATTGTCAATTATCTGAAAATGTCTGTTTACTATCCCCCTGAATATTGTATGCTAACTGTAGAAGAGGTCACTGGGCCTTGAGGGGCAATAAACAGGCGTCCTGTTTATCTGGCCAGAGGCAGGTAGTCTTCGTCCCTCTGCTAAAGAATGTATGCTAATCTCGATCAAAGGTGAAAAGTCACTGGGCCATAAAGAGTGGTCAGGAAGGAGCTGATCAGATCTCCAGATGGTGAGATAAGGAAGTATTTATCTTGTGCTTTGATGTGAGTCAGGATGGCCAACTGGAGCGTCCTGAAGTGTGAGTGTGGCTATGCATTGAGTAGGAGGGGCTAACAGGCAGAGAATTACCCAGGAGGAAAATGTTGTGGTGAGACTTTTTCCAACAACTGAACGAATAACATGTAACTTGTAACTCACCATCTAAGAATAAAGTGCCTTCTGAGAACACGTAACCTTTCTGATCTATCTGTTTTTTACAACGAGGCGAGGAGTCAGATAGCGGCATTTTTGGGCCTTTAGCTCTTTATTTTTTTATTCATAACCGGAGCACTGGACTAATGTGGTCATATTTCCTGGTTCTTGTCAGGACTCGAGCAGCAGCGTTCTGGATGTACTGCAGCTGTCTAATCCCTCAACTGTGTCGCTTTAATTGACTGTAAAATAACTCCCCTCATTGACTCGTCCATTTTAAAGTAGATTTCTTAAGACACTAAACGGGTCAAAGGGCTATGGCATCAAGAATAAAACATCGGTGGCTCACTTTTGACAGATAATAATAATTAAATGGGGCAATTGCATTATTTTTTGAATCATAATCATATATAAAACTGCCAACATACAGACACACGCTGCATTGCATTTTAGATTATATTATTGGAGACGAGAGAGCCGCTCACAGCAAAAACATATTTGTTTGGTCATTATTCAGGTATTTTTCAACAATAAAAATATTTGTAGAAAAATAAAAGCTTGTATTTATTCTATTTGTAGGATGATATGTTACGCGGTGTGGCTTTAAAAAGTAAAACGGGAAACGTTGGGTCAAATGATTTACTCAACTAAGAGAAGCCTGCTGTTATAAGATAAAATAAATGCACTTATTCACCTAGTATGGATATAGCGGCTTTTTATCAATTGAAACACTAAGCTACAGTAAAATAATCTCGACGTAAATGCTTTGTTTTATCTTGCTAAAACCGGAACAACCGTCTCTTCAAAGTGACTAGCTTAACAGGCTAACTGAGATTTTAACTGACGCTAACGCAAAGTTTGTTCGTAGACTTTTCTATATTAATTTTACCCTTGGTGTATTACATTATTTATTCCAAAAGTAAATGATGAGCATGTACAAAGGCAGCATAAAAAAAATCAAATAAAACTTGCTTCAAGAGTTTTTGTTTTTGTTTTTACCTGGTGCCGAATAGGACGAGTAACTAATTCAGAAAAATTAGTCTCGTCAAATGGGAAATTCTTGTTCAATAGAAGAAAAAAGAAGGGGAAAAGACCACAATTATCTATTTTAGTTAAACTTTCTACTGCGCTGTGGAATCAAATCAACAGCACCACCACTAGAGATGAGCAAAATTGGTTTGCCAAAGTGGGGTCTAGCACCGCATGGAGGCCATTTGGGGTATTGCAGGCGATACGCAACAAACCCAACAACAACGGGGACAATAAAGCACAAACAAACCCAATTATATTGTGAAAATGTATTATTTAAAATGGTTTTGTGTACAGTTATTGCCACTTTTATTTTTTGTATTTAAATTTAGGAATAAAAACAAACATATACATATAATAACTTGCTTTTAACAGAGTGAACTATACACCATTATACACTTTGGGCTGGTGTAACCAATTCAATGTGTAATCAATTTAACAAGCATAATATGGTATATTAGCATTAGTGTTAATTTTAACAACATATTCAAATGTAGTTTTAGTCTTAATCGAGATTTAGTTAAAAAAAAATCCTCTTTAGTCTAGTTTTATGTTTTTATGTAAATTTAGTCCACTAAACTTAAGACAAATTTAGTCGACTTTGCATTTATAATGGTTATTATAATCATATTTAATCAAGGTCCTCTGCTTCATGAAGCTCAGAGCTGTTCCTTTGCCAGAGAATTAAAATGGTATGAGGCTCTTTCAGAAGGTCAGTGGAAGTTTGGATGATTTTAGTCTTTTTTTCCCCATTTTTATTTAGTCTTAATTTAGTCGACGAAAATATCTGGACATTTTAGTCATAGTTTCAGCCTCACGAAGAACTGATCATTTACTTTTAGTCGGCAAAAACATCACTGATTAACATGTTAATTATTTAAAAAAAAAAACACAAGACAATGTTCTGCTTATTTAATCAACCCCCGTACAATTTATTCAAACTGTTAATTACACGCAACCAATAAACTGTACAATCTAAAATCTTATTAACACTTTGGGTGGACTTTTTTGATCCAGCGCAGGTCCCTTGGGTGAGATGACTTTTTATGTTGGCACCAAGCGTTTTTTCTCTCTTTTTTACTTTGGTGCACTTTTAAGTATGACATACATGCAAAAGTCTTCCTTCCTTCCTTCCTTTTTTGCAGTTGTACGGTCTTTCCCCAGAGTGAAGTCTATCCGCAAGAAGACTTTCACTGCAAAAATCGCAGCGCTGGTTCTTGTTTACGAATCTTGATCAAAATCATTGTGCACATTTTGAACATATGCAGGAGAATTAGGATTTGAGAGAAAACGAAAATTAATTTCTACACTAATACACAAGAATAAAGGCATTTCAGGACAGGTTTGCAGAGGTTGAGACTACATGGTTAGCACGTTTTAAGGAACAAGACCATATAGAGGCAGGATATTGTGTCATTTACAAAGGATAACTTACAACCGAAATCATTTCAGCCTTTATGGAGCTTCAACTTTGACAAATACAATCGGCTTGTGATTAATAGGTTTGTGCACTTGTTCATGCATTCTTAGCCTCCCCGTGTCTGTGAATGTCTTGCCGCACGTGTCGCATTTGAACACTTTCTTGTCAATGTGCATGAACATAACATGCTGTTTGAGAGTGCCGTGCTGCGCGAACGATCTTCCGCATAGTTCACAGGTGTGGGGCTTTTCCCCCGTGTGAGTCTTCAGGTGCTTGCTGAGGCAGCCCATCGAAACGAACGTCTTGTCGCAGCTTTTGCAGGCAAACGGTTTCTCCCCGCTGTGCCGCCGTTGATGCGTCACGAGCTGCGACTGGACCCGGAAGCTCTTGTTGCAAATGTCACAGCTGTAGTTGTTGTCGCCCATGTGCATGCTGCGCTGGTGGGCTCTGAGCGAGGATGTGGAGGAGAAACTCTTCCCACACTCATCGCAGTGAGACCTGGCCTGAAAACAGACGGAAAAGTGAAATAAGTGAGATGCGTGTTGTAGCCTGATTCGAGCCTTTTTCACGGTTCACATAGGGATTCTTTTTGATCAGGAGCCGTGGGAAGACATTTTAGTTAGGGGGTGCTGAGGGACAAAATGTGCATATTTACTATTTATTCATATTGCCTGCAGTTTGCAAACTATCCACCAGGGGGTGCTGCAGCGCCCTCAGCACCCTGGGTTCCCACGGCCTTGTTTTTGATGCAATGGTCCAAACACTGCCAAGTAAGAAGATTAAAAAAAGAAGATTAAAAAAAGAAATAGTCTTACCTCTGGGTGGGTCAGATGGTGCGTTTTGAGATCAGCGAAGGTTTTGAACTTCTCTTCACACACGCGACAGCTGAACGGCGTCTCCTCGGTGTGGGTGAGTTGATGCTTCTGTAGCTTGTTCAATCGATCAAACACTCGCCCACAGACGTAACAGGTGCATTCCTTTTCTTTCTCGTGTTTTTCCATATGGCGGCTCAGCCTACAGGGTAATGCGAAGGACATGCCGCAGATTTTGCAGAGGTGGTCATTCTGCCCCGTGTGGCCTCGGAGATGTATCTTGAGCGCGTACGGTGAGGAAAAGCTCTTCTCGCAAAAATCACAGACGTACGGCTTCTCCCCCGTATGAATCCTGCAGTGTATCTCAAGTGCGGGTGCCCGGGCAAAGCTTTTCCCACAGTGCTCACAGCTGAAGGGCTTCTTTTCCTTGTGCAGGGCCTGGCGCTGGTGACTTATTAGGCCCGCTTTAGAGGAGAACGTCTTCTCACACTGGTCACAGGGGAACATTGTCCAGGAGATTCTTCTTTATTTCTAAAAACGGGTGTATAATAAAAGATGAGGATTTGATGCAATACATGAAATAATCACACGCATGTGCTGATTGCCCTTAACCTTTTTCGCCCATTTGTCACTGTGGCTATTTCCCCCCCACCAAATGTCCCTAGCCACCAGAGTCGGGGGGTACTCAGTTATATTTACTCAAGTGCAAGTACTTGAGTAACTTTTTGAAGAAATTAGAGTAGATTTTCTGTATCTGTACTCTTACTTGAGTACAAATTAATGTTACTTTTTCCACTGAGTAAATATTTAAGCGCCAAATGATCTATACAATTGATGTACTTTACCGTTTGCACCTAATTCTTTAGTTTTTCTGCATTTCCTGCCATTTTCTTGGAATTTTCTTTATGATTATCACGATTTCCACAATTTATGGTGTCATTGAAAACCAATCAGACTTTTTTTTTTTACACTTGAGTAATTATTTTGGCTACTCTCTAGTCACAATGTTTTTATTTTCGCATTAGCCACAACACATAATGAAAGAACATTGTTATAAAAGAAATGGCTTTGGGTGTAGAGACAAGTAATTATATGGTGGTCTCTAATAAGCGAATTGCAACCATATATAAAACTATTTTCCAACTTTGTAGTACAGTAGGCTACACACTTTCAGTCGTAGTATGCATACAATTGTATTGGTCTTAGACTTGGACAACCTACATTGATCCACAAGAGTAATTGCGTTGTCACAGTAGCTCAACATTAGTAAACATGAATGACGAAGTTGCTATCTGTCACACTGAGGGGGTGAGTTATTGAACAGCTGTATTGAGCAGGGAGATCAACTTGGGACTTGCTATTCAAGCGAGAAATACACAGATCAACCAGCTCGTACAATTAATAATATACTGTATTAGTATCACCCATCTACCCTCTGTCGCTGCAGTCAAACGCTGGGCCGTAAATGCAACACAAAAAAAGAGCAAGCAAAAGTGTTAATGTTAACGCACACGATATACGACTGTATTCGAGCTGCAGGCATTATAAAACAAAGATAAACCTATCGCAAATGCACATGATCGATTTGAATAAAATAGCTTGGATAGTCGATGTAGGCCCATGTCTTTTCCTTTACTAGCTAGCACTAATAGTAGCATTACCTGCAACAACTGGGGGCGTCCACGTTGAACACGCTTTGTTGAGATTGGTCTTAATCAATGTCGACCTCGAAGACAGAGAGGTGGCCTTTTGTTATGTGCACGTGAGCTTTTATAATACAATCTATAAAAAAAACTCTACTTTTTTTTTGAGCTACAGACGACCGTCACAACCCTGTCTAATTGCTTCCTGTAGTGCTCAGTGCTGCCACCTAGGGATGGAGAATGGTTTCTGTTGCATTTTGTCTTTGAGTTTTATTGAAATGATTAACCTTGATACACAAGGATTTAAATGTTATCCACACCCACTCAGCATCACTCAATGGGCATATTAGTTGAAAATGAGGAGGGAAAAATACAGGACTATGATTCAAGTTGAGATCCAGAGGCAGTCAGATCTGTGTCTCAAACAAAAAAAGCTTTCTGGACAGTACAGTGGAGTGACTGGAATACACATTTTAATTGATTTGACATTGGTAACATGTGCTGGAATGGCAATAGTGTGCTAAATGGGCAGTTCTTAGCCATTTTGTTTAAAAAAAAATAAAAGCACATGGACTGTATTGGGTTAGCCACAGCCTGGTATAGGGTTCCACAATATAGGGTAAAATTGCGTTATTGAATAACTGTCTTAACTGGGGTAACTGATAATTATTGTTGTATGATATATTTATTTTTACCACCTCGGAGTATGTTGTAATTGTAAACATAGCAACAACAAAAACAGACCTAGTTGCATTCTCTTTATCTTAATGTTTATTGAGTGATGGAAGAGTCTAAATTAGTGCCATTTATTTGGGGGGGGGAATCACCATTCAAAGCTGATCACGGGCGCGGACCATGCACATAATCAATTTGCTTTGACAATTCAGATGTACAGGAGGGAAAGCGAAAGCTTTAAAACGAGTTTGGGCCCAAACTACAAAATTCACATGTTTAACAGGAAAAATCACGTACCCCACCAGTAATATTGTCACAACGATTTGTTTCAACTCATTCATTTTAAACAAAACTCATAGGCAAAAGAGGAAATGTTCTTTTAATTATTTTACAGCCAAACCGTGTCTCTTTCTCCAGAAATAAAGTCGTGTCAAGGTGATCAACTGCTGATTTACAGGCAAATAGGCTTCAAATAAAATCACAACATTGGGGGAATGTTTTGCTAAACAAACCATTTCATTACATTACATGGCAGATGCAAACAGACAATAAAATATATTGGTACGTGGAGTTGCAGACCCTTCTTAGAAACCTGGGTCAAGCTAGGCATATGGAACAAGATTAACAATTTTCTTTGGCCTAGATCAAAATTACAATATGCACTGAAGTGTCTGTGTACTGGCTTTTAGAGACAACTAAAGCCATATGGTTCTGCTGAAAGTTCACACATGCTTAAAATCCCGTCACGTACTCGCAGCGGAAGCAGTGAGTGGAGAAGTGTCCGCATTTAAGCATTAAGCAATCTCTCCAAACTGGCAAATCATCATGGAAACCAGATCACGGTTCGGTTTTTATTGTGATATCGCACATCTCTATCCTAGGCTCTTCTTTAATTTTTGTTTCTAGACTGTCTAAAGGCTTGCTTTCCACTTGAATTTCTGTCGGAGTTTCCAGAGGCTTGCTTTCAGCTTTACAGTTTCTTACATGATATTTCCAACTGTCAGGCGAGTAATAGACTTTCCCACACGCGTCACACGGTATCACGATCTCCTTCTTGCAACGGGCTTGGTGAACCTTCAATTTGGACGTAGCCTTGAACCTCTTATCGCACTCGTCACACTTGAAGGGTCTCTCGTCTGTGTGTACCAGCTGGTGAACGTTGACATCATTCCGGGTTCTGAACTTTTTCCCGCAAATGTGACAGCTGAAGGCCTTCTCCTCGGAGTGGGCGAGTTTGTGCGTTTTCAGCATGCACAACCGAGCGAACGCCCTCCCGCAGGTGTCACAGGTGAAGCGTTTTTCCCCCGTGTGTATCCGCATGTGGCAATTGAGACTACCGGACACTACAAATGACATCCCGCAGATTTTGCATGTGTGGGGCTTGTCTCCTGTGTGGGCGCGGAGGTGAATCGTGAGCTTGGACGATGTGGAGAATTTCTTCGCGCACAGGTCGCAGTCGTACGGCTTCTCCCCCGTGTGTACTCTATAATGCGTCTTCAGCTGAGATTCCCAGACGTAACACCGTCCACATTGGTCACACCTGTGGGGCTTCTCTCCGCTGTGGTGCTGCCGCTTGTGAGTTATTAAGGCACCTCTTGCGGTGTAGCTCTTCTCACAGCGGTCGCAGGGGAACATTGTCCAGGCAATTGTTTTTTTCCCTCTCCTGAAAAACAGATTTAAAATAAGATGAATGACATGCTTACTAGTGGTAAATACGACTACAAGCCTCATTGCAACAACAAACTATCAATAGAGTTCGGGAATGTGATGTCATACATACTGCTAAGCCCCAAGCAGCAATAATAAACTAATGGAGATTTAAAAAAAGGTATGATACTGGAGTTATAGTTTTTTGCATAAAAAGTTGCCCCTTTAAAACACTTGGACACCACAGTGTGTTAGATATATTTACCAGCTGAGCTAACGGAGTTGTTCCACTGCTTTTTTCCTCTACTTTTTATTCTGTTTTTAGCTAATGTCTATGGAAAATGTATGCTAACAGCTGCAAAGACGGCGGATCTCCATGGTTACAGTGGCATTTCCCATGTAAAAGAAAACAAATACATTGAAATAATAGGCATAATAGTTAGGAGAACAATACGTGCAATACATAAAAGAAGATACATAAAACAGATGAACATGCATGTCTATGATGATCTAAATGTGTGAAACTAATTTATTTCACAGTATGACGACAGTACACTGGAAAGCCCTGAACAGAGCCACCAACGCACAGGAACCAAGAAGAAAAATACATTGTCGGATCTTTTTAACCAGCATTACCTGCGACTGGGGGGAAAGGCGTGACTGTGTTCAATTCCAAACAACCAGCTTGTAGACGGAAAGTAGTTATTTGTAAGATTTAAGTTTACTTTTTGGGCTCCGATAACGACCGTGCTGCTAGCCTTGTTTACTTCCTGCTTCTGAACGTGCTCTGTACTGCCACCTAGGGACGGAGGATGGTTTCTGTTGCCCTATTCATGCATGGATAATAAACTCATATGGGAAAGGGGGGGGGGAAAGACGTCCAAGCGCGATGCAATTGCCCTGTTCATTGAAACAGAGAACAATATAATTATTTAGGAAAACTCCATACCAGCAGGTGGCGGTACCTCTATGAATGCAACAGACTTCAGAAGACACCGAATGAGGAGAGTAGCCCACCAACGAGCTCATCTAATCAAACATCAGCAAATAAGCAACAAAAGATGATACATGATACAAAAAACCTCATTCCTGTCTGTCTTCGAGCCAGGCAGCCTCCGGGGGCGATCATAATGTGAGCGAAACATCTCCAGCCTATCATCCAATAGTAGGTAATGCTAGCTGAGAAGATTATTTGGAGATGGTTAGTTCAAGTGGCTACTACATTTTTCATTTGGAAGGTCTTATACTTACAATGTCAGTGTAGTCAAAGTGGCTACTAATGCTGTTTAATTACCATGGTATTAGTGAGCTGTTTATTTTAATATTTAATAATTATAGGATGAAATGTTTCAGACTGAGAATATAAGGTGCTATATGAAACTTTTTATGTAAAAAACAAAAATACAAAAAAAGTATTTGACCTTTCAGCGATCCAGTGGCTGTATGGGTGGTAAGCTTAGCGCCTCTATGATGCTTGAGGATCAATGTTATTTCAGTTTTTTTTTAGGGTTTCTGGTAGGTATAAAATGTAAGTGTAACCATGGATACGGTTCAATCAGCGGTGAAAACCTACCAGAAATCCTAACAAAAACTGATCATAGAGCGTCTTGGGGCCACCGGAATAAGGAAAGGCACTATGCTTACTACCTAAGCAGCCACTGGGTCACTGAAAGGTCAAATATATATCAATATATATAAACTTTTTTTTTAATGAACAGTGTTTTTCAGATTTCTTCCATGTCATTTTAACTCGGTTTTCCCTCTTTTCTATTGGAGACAAGGTCACCTGATTTTCTAGGGCTGGGCTGCAGTGGTCTAGGGATACCCAGACTGCCCTCACCCCAGACACTTCTTCCAGCTCCTCCCGGAGGATTCTCTTCTCGTTGGGACATGTCAGAGACTCGTCCGCAAGAAGACACTGAGGAGGAATCTAAATCAGAAGCCCGAGCCACCACATCTAACTTATCCCAAAATGTCAACACCACATCGAACGGCAATGCAATGTTCCCCTGTGACCAGTGTGGGAAGAACTATTCCTCGGCAGGCTCCTTGAGACATCACCAGCGCCTGCACACTGGACAGAAGCCCCACAGCTGTGACTTTTGCGGGAAAACATTTGTCGGAGGAGGCGATCTCAAAAGACATCTCAGGGTCCACACGGGAGAGAAGCCATTCAAATGCGAACTGTGTGACAAGACTTTTATTTCATCCAACACCCTTACGATTCACATGCGACACCACACGGGAGAGAAGCCCTACAGCTGTGAGCAGTGTGGCAAGGCATTCATTCAGTCGTGTGAACTCAAAAACCATATGCGAACGCACACTGGGGAAAAACCATTCAGATGCAAGGAGTGCGGGAAGACTTTTACGCATAGGGTCAGTTTGAAAACACATGAGGCCGTGCACACGGGAGAGAAACGTTACACTTGTGAAGACTGCGGAAGGGAGTTTGCTGCGGTGGCGAATTTAGTGAAACACAGACGCACACACACAGGAGAAAAGCCGTACAGCTGTGATATTTGTGGGAGGAAGTTCAGACAGCCCGGTCAAGTCAAAACGCATCAGCTGACCCACACGGAGGAAAAGCCGTTTCACTGTGACCACTGTGATAAGGGCTTCAAGAGTGCGACTGCGTTAAAAATCCACCAAGGTCGATATAAGAAGGAGGTCGCGATAGCATGCGAACTGTGTGGGAAACTAAGTTATTCGGCAGATAGTGTGTATTATCATAAAAAGCGCTATCATCCAGAAATCATGGCTGGAAGCACACGTGTCAAAGCAGATGAACTCAAAGTAACCGAGCCAGAAGTTAAACAGGAACCGACTTGAGAATTCGTCTGTGATTTGACACATAGTACACATTAACTTGTGGTACAGCAGGACCTGGAGCAAATGGCAGGAGAGGGAAGCGTTCTTATCATGCATTTCGTTCATATTGGTAAAAAATGTTAGGAAAAGGAGTCGTATTGGTTAATTTCCTGATGCAATGCACTGTTTGCGCCACATTTTAGAAACTGAAGTGCTCATAAGTAACTGCTGAAGAATAAAAATGTATGATGTGACATTTTGTGATTTATTTTTTTCACATCACACCCCATATTTGTTCTTATCAATGACACACACAAAATCTGATCAGTGTTATTATCTCAAGACCTAAAGATGTGTTCCCTACTGCCCTACAAAGGTTTAACAACAAAGTTAACCTCTTAACCCCCACCTTAAACAAGCACATTTTCTGCACTTCAGCGTTACCCAAATCTAAAAGGTTACAGCCTACAGGCCAGTGTAATGCCTCATTTGGGAGCAAAGACCTACAAAACTGAACTAGATTATTGCTTTTTCTTTCACATTTTAGTCTCTTCTGTTACTCATTGTTTTTTTTTTTTCTGTTGCTCTTTTGTTGCATTTGTGTTGTTTTCATCACACACTTTTATTACTTGTGTTGCATTTTTTTTTCATTCTCGTTGTCGCTATTTTGACTCTTTTCTTTTTTGCAAGAAGCTTTTAGATTTGGGTGAAGCCAAACTGGAGAAAATGTGCACGGTTCAGGTGGGGGTTGAGAGGTTAACAAAGTGTTTATGTAAGATCTACTGTCAATATAGCCAACTAAGGTAATGCTTAACAGCTGAAAGAAGACAGAGACAACTGGATAGAGTCAAACATTAAGTGTAGCTTTCAATTAGCAGGAAGGCCATGAGAACCAGCATGGAAGTATCTTATCGAGTGATAAAAGTTACGTTTTTGATTGTGCCCAGAAAATAATACTCTTGTAACATGGAGTAAACTACTTTTCAAAACCAGCACATTCACATACAAAGAGCATTACATACAAGCCAATAAAGTTTCTAAACACAAAAAGGGGGGTGAAGATATTACTGGTTAAGACCTGTTGTCCATTGATAGTGTTTTCTTATTGGCGTAGCACAGTCCTTGTCATGTTTATGAGGTCATCAGTATTAATATTGATCACTGACAGTTCAATATTTTCAAAGGAATCAGTTTTCCTTTGACATTTTCGGAGAGGTTATAAAAATACCTTTCCTGGTTGTAGAAAAATACAATTAAAACAAACTTCAATGTTCAACTTATAGGACCTCAATTAGGCTGTGAAAACATAATGAAACCAGTAGAAACAGATCAACGGGATAAATAATAACATCTCATACTCCTTTGCCCTTGATATCAGACCATGTCTTTATTGCTCTGCAGGAGTTTCCACCGTCTCAAAATGTTACCAGTCATGACTCCCGAGTTCTTTCTCATTAAGGGTCAGTACCTTAACAATGACATTTTTTTCAGTATCTACGCTACATCATCATGCATTACTTAGCACCATAAAACAGACAGGTAGAGTTTACTTGAACAGAACGAGTAGTTAGTTATCATGGGACAACAGAGGAACTTCCTTGGTTTCCTCATGACCCACCTGGCATCATGGGAGGAAACAATACATCGAAATTGCACGACCCTTCGATACCAATCCAACATTAGCTTATTTTCGGTAGCATAATACTAGTACCTCTTCAATGTACCCAGTCTTATTGCTTATTCAGCCTTCACTTTGGATCTTTCACAACATTTTTATACAGTCAACTTCGAGAGTCCTTTTGAGTCCATCATGTGTAAACTTTTATAATTGTCTTTTGCTGTTGTTTTTTTTCTTTCTCTTCACTTTAACCGTGTTTCCATTGTGCTCACCTTCATGCCACTTCAGACCGCCTCGATGTGCAAAAGTAAACCCACACTTGTCACACTTGTACGGTTCAAGAATTCTCACGTCTTCAGTCCGCTCGAATCTACAAACGTTTTCCCACAGTGGTCGCAGCTGTAAGGCTTTTCTCGGGCGTGAATATACCAGGGGGGATTTTAAGACGGTTTTGGCTGTGGCGTAACCTTTGTCACACAGCTCACACTTGTGTGGTTTGTGTGAATCCGCAGTCGCCTCTTGAGTTCACCCACCCACGCAAAAGTCTTCCCGCACTGGTCACAGCTGGAAGGCCTCTCCCCCGTGTGGGTTTTATGGTGAATTTTGAGACCGGTTGATGTGCTAAAACTTTCTTCGCATTGTTCACATGCATATGGCTTTTCTTCTGTGTGTACTCTTAAGTGCCTCTGTAAATTACTCAACTGTGAAAACTTTCTCTCACAATGAGCACAGCTGTAAGGGCTCTCTCCCGTGTGGACCCTCAAAAGCTCTACCGCAGAAGAAATTGAAATTCTTCTCACACGGTTCACAAGCCTTTTGAGATTACCTGCTTGTGCAAATGTCTTCCCACACTCATCGCAGCTGTAGGCATTCTCTTCACTGTGCAGGAGCTAGGTGGACCTGGAGGAGCTGTTCCCAGTGCACTCTTTACAGGTACTCACTGTCTTAATGTTCTTCTGAAACAAATCGTCCTTCTCCTAAAAAAACAAACATATAGGAAAAGGTTATTTGATAAGCTTCAGGCAACACTAAAGATCACATATATATCACAGAAAACTATTTAAAAATATATAGTCAAGTCCACATAAATCAGCCTTCCTCATAAAACCTAAACAATCTAGTTCAGGTCAGCAATGACTGCACCAATGTACAAACAATGCAGGATGAATTTCAATGTTCATTTTTGGCGATGTGTTTACTGGATTCCTCTCCAGCTTGCCTACAAATTGAATTTTAGTAGATACAATTGCTAATGCAGCACAAATGATCCTAGCAAGCAAAAACAATACAGAAGATGTCTAGTGTCTTTCAGCTAGCATTACCTGCTATGCCACTTTAGAAAATGTCTTAATAATACGGCTAGAGCGCCCCATGTGTGAGTTTCTTTTCTTTCAAGTTCAGATACGCGCCGTGATGCTGCCACCTATTGATGGTTGACTATAGTTTGTACTTTAGTTCTACAAGTTGTTTGTGCATTTTATCATTCACAATGATGCTACAGCTTATGCCAATTCTAAAGAAACAGTTTTGGTGACCGCCTAACCACGGTGAAGTTGGTTTCACGTTGGACGTTGGATATTCTCCTCCAACACCAAGATCTATGAATTACTCTCTTTGTAAAAAGGTGTTGGTTTAAAAAAAATGTTTAGGTGTGAATCAATAATATGAAAAAAACAATTTAAATGAAAGGAGATAGACTAAATGTAATCTGTAGGTGTATTTTATACCTACTGTTAAATGTTTTAAAAAATTTTTCAATAAGCCTATATTTGGAATCATGTGAACCAGCAACATCCTATTTTCAATAGGTTTATGGTCGTGTGACCCAGTGACCCCAAACCACTTTACAAAATTAGTACTCTGGGCTATGGGGCCTCCTCCTGGAACCGTATTTTCAGAAATACTGATCGATGAGTTAAAACATCTTTTCGCTATGAAATAATACAATTTGTAACATAAAGATGCAATTAAGTTACTGTCCCCATTAGCGTTAAATTAAGTTATAAAGGAAATGATACGTCACAGGAGCTATATGGAAAAAAGTTACCAAACAGCATTATTCTGCACTTGACCAATGCAATTTTTGCGAAGATGTTTGGATAAATTAGAAACAAAAACATTGACAGGAATGACGCAAATAGACCAGCCGTGAACCGTCCATAAACCATTAAAACATCTGTACTCAGAAAATGCCATTTATACTATTTCTGTATTTATTGTAGTGTTTTAGGTACTCACATTCTATCAATAGTGTCATAGTCATTGAAAAAGACGAATTTACAGTGTGATTTCATATTTTTCAATATCATCTTCCTCAATCTTCACTTTAGATACTGCAACGTCATCTTCCTCAGTCTTCACTTCATCTATTGCAATATCCTCTTCCTCGATCTTCACTTTAGTAAAATGCAACTGATCCTCTTCATCTTGCCTTTCTGGCTCACACTTGATTGTTTTTTCACTTGTAGTTGACATTTGTGGCATCGACTTGTACTCAGGATGGTCACGCCGCATGTGACGTGACATTGAAGATCGTACACCATACGTTTTCCCACACACTGCACAAGCAACCCCTTTCTTCCAACATTTTATGTGGTGACACCTTAATAAAGATCTAGTCTGGAAGTTTTTATCGCAGTGAACACAGCTGTATGTTCTTTTGTGATTCTGCAGATGAATCTTGAGACTTAACTTCCACTTGAATGTCTTTCCACAAATACTACAGCTTAATGGTTTCTCCTCTTTGTGGCACTTCATGTGAGATTTTAGGCTTCCCAGCCAAGGAAAGGCATTTCCACAAATATGGCATGTGTATGCTCTTATTCCAGTATGCACCACTTTGTGTGCTCTTAGACCTGCACTATGTGCAAAAGTCCTTGCACAATCTTTACATTTGAACGGTTTTTCTCCGGTGTGAGAGCGCATATGGGACTTGAGAGCAGTTGAATGCTTAAACGTCTTCTCACAATGGTCACAGTTAAAGGGCTTCTCTTCAAAGTGGAGGCGAAGATGTTTTGTGAGGCCAAGCGAGGACTTAAAACTCTTGTCACACAGCTCACACTCATAAGGTTTTTCACCAGTGTGACTTCTTGCATGCGCCGAGAGCTCACGCTCTACTCCAAAGGTCTTCCCACATTGGTCACAGCTGAAGAGTCCTTCCCCACTGTGTCGCTGCTTGTGAATCTTTAAGGAACGTGCAATCGCGTAGCTCTTTCCACACTGATCACAAGGAAACATTGTCTTGTCAAGAGGTGAAGAGGTTGACGTTGTGGAGTGTTCAGTTACCTGAAAGAACAGAGGAATAAGTGAGTGTCCCTCAGAACGTTATGATTCCGGTTATCATAAACAAGAGCTTGTTCACACAGCTCATCTACAAAAACTACTGTATATAAAAAGTAGAAAAACACAAACGTCTCAGGTCATGGGACCTGATACTACAGGTGGGAATAATCACATTAAAGTGAACTAAACAAATGAAAATATGTAATCCTTTGATTTATTATGTCACATAAAAATAAAAATGCAGAACTTTCACATTTCTTCCCCTCTTCAGGTCGGTGGAGAGTCCTCGCCTCAAGTGGAGGAGTTTAAGTATCTCGGGGTCATGTTCACGGGTGAGGGACGGACGGAGCGTGAGATCGATAGACGGATCGGTGCGGCGTCAGCAGTGATGCGGTCGCTGTATCGGACTGTTGTGGTGAAGAGGGAGCTGAGTCTGAGGCAAAGCTCTCGATTTACCGATCGATCTACGTTCCCACCCTCACCTATGGTCATGAGATTTGGGTAATGACCGAAAGGACAAGATCGCGAATACAAGCGGCTGAAATGAGTTTCCTTCGCAGGGTGGCTGGGCACAGCCTTCGAGATCGGGTGAGGAGCTCAGTTACCCGGGAGAAGCTCGGAGTCGAGTCGCTGCTCCTTCACGTCGAAAGGAGCAGCTGAGGTGGCTCAGGCATCTGTTTCGGATGCCTCCTGGTCGCCTCCCGCGGGAAGTGTTCCAGGCATGTCCTATTGGGAGGAGGCCTCGTGGAAGGCTGTTCTGGGGGGAACAGCTGGAGGAAGTGTGCGTGGATCAGGAAGTCTGGGCATCTCTGCTGAGACTGCTGCCCCCGCGACCCGGCCCGGATAAAGCGCAAGAAAATGGATGGATGGATAGAACTTCCACATCTCCATTTTCCAGAGCTAAATGAGGCCATATGGTTACAATGCGGTCACCCATTACATAAAGAGTAGACTGCTGCTTCTACTTCAACTGCAGACATGAATGTAAAGATCTAAGGCAGTGATTCTAGACTGGAACTGCGATTGAATCTTCGAAATATGCTTTCAAAACCAAGACTGTATTCACTGTGCTTATTTACAAAGCTTACAGGAGCGGCGCATTTTAACACAGACCCCGCACACTTGAAGGGGTCCGAAAAACAATAACTGGGTTAAATTATGCAGTTTACAGAGGATATGTGATTACATAAATAATTGCAACTATTGCTATTTTCCGACTGCAAATAAAATGCGTTTACCACTATTGCAAAAATTCCTGCAGACCAAATAAAAAAAGTATCCCTTGCGCTACCACTACTCCACTATTCGCGTTGTAAATTGTCGACTAGCTTACCGGCTGCTTCACGTTGTTTAGTCGATTCCAATGCTATGATACAATTATTCTCACCAATGGACTAATGCGGAGGGTGTGTACACGTGTATCTTGTTATCTAAAATTTCGCACCGGTTTTTTGCAATAGAAACACCAGGGAATGAAGTGTCCCGTTAGCCTCACTGTGCTAATGGTTGTTTTTTTTCCTTTTATGGGGGTCACTGCAGTAGTTTCGCTACTTTGTCGCCCCCTTCTGGATTTGTGGCGCCACTACAAATGTGAAACCAGAATTAAAGGATTTTCTTGTGTTTATTCACCCATTTAACCCAACCTGGTTTATTTGATCTCATCCTGCAACGTAAGATTTTGCACCATAGCATGTACAAATTCACAACCTTATAAGAGATAAGATAATACTTTATTGATCTCACAATGGAGAAATATATATATATGATATATTGTATTACTGTATTTCAGTCACTCGGTTAAATCCTAATAGAAAAACTAAGATATTTAAAGTTAACTATATTGCAATATCATCTTCCTCAGTCTTCACTTTTTGGATTGCAATATCGTCGTCCTCAGTTTTTACGTTATCTATTGCTGTATCAAATTCCTCCGTTTTCAAGTCAATAAGATGCTTCTTTTCTTCGGCATCTTGGAATTCTGGTTCACAGTTGGCTTGTTTTTCACTTGTATTTTGCCTCGACTCATGCTGCTGCAGTGTGTCCTCCGGGTGTTCTCCGGGTGTTGCATATGTGCAAACCACATAATGTTTCTGGTAATGCGTCACACTAGATTCAGTCTTCACGCTTCCGTCGCAAGGATCATAGCTGTACGTTCCATTTTCCTTTGGATGATTCTGCATATGTCTCTGTAAAGTCCCCCTGGATCTAAATGACTTTTCACAATACTTGCAGTTAAACGTTTTCTCTTTGTGGCATTCCATGTGAAGTTTCAAGCTGGTTCGCCGGGAAAACGCTTTATCGCAACTGTCACAATTATAAGGCTTTATTCCAGGATCAGTGTGCACGACTTTGTGGGATTTTAGGCCCGCTAAATGTGCAAAACATCTCTCGCACTGTTTACATTTGTATGGCTTCTCTCCTGTGTGAAGGCGCGTATGGGACTTGAGTGCGGCGGAATTGACAAACGTTTTCTCACACTGGTTACAGGCATAGGGCCTCTCTCCGAAGTGGTTGCGAAGATGGAGTTTTAGGCCAAGTGACGACTTCAAACTCTTGTCACACAGCTCGCAGTCGTACGTTCTTTCCTCAGGGAGACTTTTGAACTCACGCGCATCAGCAAATATCTTCCCGTACTGATCACCAGTGTGACGCTGCATATGAGTCTTCAGGGAATTTGCCTTCAAGAAACTCTTGCCACATTGATCACAAGGAAACATCGTTTTATCGTAAGAGGTGGCGGGGTTTAAGTTGTTGTCCTGTGGTTTTGGTACCTGAAAAATAAAGATGGAGGAATCAATGGTTGTGTCATTCATAGGTGTCATTATGAAACTTTTTAGGCGGAAAAAAGTTGATATTCGTGCGCATTTGTCCTTGCGGGTGTTGGAGTGGATGGCATGGGGCCTTTACTTTCGATCACGGTAGTCTCTACAAAGCTCCAGGATCCATTGTTTTGTAGGTTTTCTGGTGGGAGGGTTCGTCAGCAGGGAAAACCTTCCAAACAATTGATCCTGGAGCGTCCTAGAGGTCACTGTGATTGAAAGTAAAGGCGCCATGCTTTTCACTTATACAGCCGCTGAGTCACTACAATGTCAAATACACAAAAAATATAAACTTTTTTCCCCCCACATAAAAAGTTGCATAATGCACCTTTAATGTGATGAAGGCAGGCACGTGATTACAGCGAGCTCACGTGCAAGGCGTTGTGTAGACAAACATGTAATCGTCTCATGTCAGAGGATTGAGCGTCTGTTTATAAAGGGTTTGAGGCAGATCCATTTAGATAATCCTTTTTTCAGTAAAGTTAGATGCACATGGAGAATCTTTCCACGTTGTTTGAGTCATTGAGTCCTAACTTTCCTGATCATAATATTGTGTGACCCATTTCTATTGTGATTTTTGAGCCAAAGCTGCAAAGGAAACGCTTCAATGCTGATCTTCGTGTAACCTAAATATTAATTTCTCATGTCTCGTAACCCTAATCCGAGCCATTGTCACCCTTAAAACGATAACAATTAATCTGATAGCCAACACACTGACTCAGCTAACTCCAACTATTTCATTTTAAATTGACGTGCAGCGACATTACCTGTATCTCCCCGTTTGTGTTGATTTCAAAGCTATGGACCCACGCAGACCTTTGCTGCTAGCGTGTATTTAAATATTTCAAACAAGTTTCATTCATTGTTTTACCATAACACACGAATCTATTAAATGCTAACGTGAATGCTAACCTCACTTAGCATCAGTCTTCTTCTTTAGTGGTTAGTATAGTGTTTTATCGCATTATCGCCCCCTGCTGGATTCACAGGATAATGGATATAACGGAATTCACTTGTTAAACAGCTCTCAAGAACAATCAGGGGGCGCCAATAGTCAGGAAAAAAAGATAGTAAAAACAACTATTAACTCCAAGTATATAAACAGATCAATCATGTCTAAACACAGGACAATTTTTAGATTTTATATTATTTTTTGCTTTTTACAGTATTGGGATTGTGATGCGTTTTTGAGAATGTTTATCTAAATTCAGTAAATACCAAGTGCATTTTCTCCAGTTCCGCTTTACCCAAACCTAAAAGGTTAGAGTCTGCAGGCCAATGTAAATAATGCCTCATTTGAAAGCCAAGACCTACAAAATGGACCTTTCTCCTTGCGTTTCCCATTGCTTTTTTTTTTGGGTGCTTTTTTCATTAATTTTTTTCCAAATTTTAATTGCTCGTCACTTTTTTGTTGGTATTTGGAGCCTGTTTTCCAGAAGATTTTATATTTGGGCAGGTGCCGGTGGGTAGGGGGTTGTCTTAACTCACCAAGGTCACCAAATTGACTTGAGCCGGTCAGGTGGCTCCATTTTTCCACCCTGTCCATGTTTATTTGAGCTGTCAGCACTTTTAAGGCATGCAAAATAAGCCCACCAGAAGCAGAGGGTACGGTTACTGTGAAAACATTTGTACTTACACAACAAAGTACAATCATAGGCTTTATTTAATGCTACATTTCAGTCAACCATACAAATTCATAAAACCTATCTAGTTTTATTTATTGTTGCGTAATCTTCCACAGTCTTCATTGTATCTATTGTAGTATCATCTTGCTCAATCTTAATTTTATCTATTGTAGCGACATCTTGCTCAGTCCACACTTTATCTATTGCTATAAAATCTTCCTCCGTCTTCACGTCAGCTAGATGGTTTTCTTCTCCATCCACAGATTGTATGGGATCTATGTTGTCAGACGGTATCACAAGGACTGGCCCTCGATGATTGTGTTTCAGCATATGTTTCCTAAGACTGACCTGGAATTTAAATGACATTTTACAAACAGTGCAGGACACCGTTTTCTCGTCTTTGTGGACTCTCAGGTGGAGTTTAAGGCTGCTTAGCCAAGGAAAGGATTTATCACAGATCTCACACCTGTATGCCCTTACTCCAGTATGCACAACCGTATGCGCCTTTATACCAGCTAGAAAGGCAAAGCACCTCCCGCAGTCTTTACATTTGTATGGTTTTTCTCCAGTGTGAACGCGCTTATGTCCCTTGAGCGCAGATGAATGTATAAAATCCTTTCCACAGTGGTCGCAGACGTAGGGTCTTTCATTGAGGTGGTTGCGCAGGTGACCCGTCAGTCCGAGCGATGACCTAAAAGTCTTCTCGCACAGCTCACATTCGTATGGTTTTTCTCCAGTGTGAATGGTCATATGTTGCTTAAGAAGAGACTGGTGCACGAATGCCTTTCCGCACTGGTCACACGTGAAGAGCCCTTCTCCAGTATGCAACCGCCGGTGAGCCTTTAAGTTGCGTGCGGTGGAGTAGCTCCTTTTACATTCGTCGCAAGGAAACATCGTGTCGATGTGAAATGTGCAGAGGCAGAAGTTGTTGCGGTACTGCCTTGACACCTGAAGAATAGAGAAATTAACAATCAAGAGTTGTGTCATGATTATGAAGCTCATTGGTTTCTGACAAGCTGATAACATCATGGGAGGAACCACTGAAACATGACTGGAGTCAAGAAATCCTACCAATGGCTAGACTGAAGACAGTAGTCATGGATGCTTTTGAGCGCCAAAGCAGTGTTGTACATACATAGGAATTAGAATATAAACGACAACACACCACCACTCATGGTCAGGGATGTTGTGAAGCTATATATTGTGAATTAAAAATGCGTGAACTCATTTCAAAATCGCTATAACAAGATTAACTACCAAAATGACCCTGTTGAAAAGTTTACACACCCCAGTTCCTAATACCGTGTATTTCCCCCCTTCGCATCAATGACAGCTTGGAGTCTTTTGTGGTAGTTGTGGAGAAGGTTCTATCTATAATCTAATGGTAAAGCGGCAGAAATATGGAGCTGGTTCGCTGATGCCACTGGCTCCAGCAGAATAAAGTGAAGGTTCTGGAGTGGCCATCCCAGTCTCCTGACCTCAATATCATTGAACCACTGTGCCGCTTTACCATTAGATTATATGTTTTTGATGCTACACAGTATTAGGAACTGGGGTGTGTAAACAACAGGGTCATTTTGGTATTTTATTTTGTTATGGTGATTTGAATCTAGTTCACACTTTTTCCCCCCCACAATACATAGCTTCACAACATCACTGACCATGAGTGAACCAGGGTGTGTAAACTTATTGGCACAACTGTAAATAAATACAGGTGGATAGACACACATAAATGTCTTATGGCAGAGGATTTGAGTTTCCTGCGTACACGTGCATTACCACTTATACTAAACGCTTATTGGGGGTCAACATACAGGGGCAACGAATAAAGCGTTTGTGATCTGCCAACTGATCAACAAGTGACTTGATTGCATTTAAACTAGCAGCCCTAATTATTAAAATGCAATGTCTGGGCTACAATTATTACGGCTTTCCCCACAGTGAGACAAAAGAAATCCGAGCTTTTGTTTCCATTTTATTAAGTGTGTTCGCGAACTAACACTTCGCTTGTCCCACCTTTATTCGCGTAAAGGTGTCTGTTAGCTAGTTAGCATTAGCTTACCTCATGCAGCTCCTTGTTCAAGGCGACGGTTCGATGATTATGGCCAGAATCAGGCCGTCAATGCGTAAAAGTATGTTTTGTTATTTATGACAGGTGTCTTACTTATTTATGCGATTAAAACAAAACAAAACGCGAGGACATGGAGCGTTAACTGTGATGCTAAGTTCTTCTTTAGTAGTAGTATCACATATTTGGATCACCTTGCTGCCCTCTGCTGGAATGTATCAAGTAGTACAACCGGAAGTGGGTAGTACTACTAGTCTCAAGAGGTAAGTAGAGGTAAAACGTAGTGGCCAAACTATTTACTCAAGTATATTCAGTTGATAAAACTATGGCCAGCAATAAATGAATTAAAAGTGCAATTTTTTATTATATTTTATAATAGAACACTTTTACACAAATCAATAGTTATGGCTTTCCTTTTGGCTCAAATGTATGCTATATTGATGGCGACCCATGACTCAAAAGTGCACATCTGTAAGACAATGAATGTAAACAGCTCAAATAAACTAAACTTTTTTTGCCCATAAAAGTTCAGAAGAGCCATATTAGATGTTTTAAAGAGCTGCATGTGGCTCTAGAGATGGTGGATGCCTAATACCTACCCCTCATTTTCGACTACTCCATGGTATTATTCATGGCAAGCAAAATAGTCTACTTTTAATCTGCCTTTCAGTTAATAAATATCAAGATAATTTGTTTGGTCAAAAAATACCAAGATTTATTTTTATTGACAGAAGACTTAACGTTGAGCACCTGAATGATCCTGGAGCTCTGTTGTCGGGGGCTTCGTGCCCCTGGTAGGGTCTCCCATGACAAACAGGTCCTAGGTGACGGGTTAGACAAAGAGCGGTTCAGAAGCCCCTTATGAGAGACCAACAGGCCCGGTTAATCGTGAGGCCGTCCCACCGTGGACCCAGCACCTGCAGGAGGAGCTATAGGGGGCTGGTGCAATGTGATTTGGGAAGCTCCAACAGCTGCCCCCAGCTGTTCATTCATACAACGACTTAAACTAGCTTTCTTCTTGTAGCTTCTGCCACAATCCTCACACTCGTATGTTGTTTGTTTCTTTGGGCATCGACTCAGATAACTCTTAAGACACAGCTTCCACTTGAAAGTTTTCCCACAAATACCGCAGCTGAATGGTCTCTCTTCTTTGTGACACATCATGTGAGATTTTAGGTTTTCGAGCAAATTACACGCCTTTCCACAAATATCACGACTGTATGCTTTTATTCCAGTATGAACAACTTCATGAGTTTTTAGGCCCTTTCTAGATGCATAATTCTTTCCACACTCTTTACGTTTGTGTGGTTTATCTCCTGTGTGAACGCGCATATTGGACTTGAGCAAAGATGAGCATGTAAACGTCTTCTCACATTGGTCACAGCTGAAGGACCTCCGAGGTGTTTTTGAAGGTGAAGTCTTAGCTTAAGCTTTAGTGCGGATGATGCACTAAAGCTCTTGTTACAGAGCTCACAGTCGTAGGGTTTTTCTCCAGTGTGAGTTCTCAAATGCACATCAAAATTATGCCGTGTGAGAAATTTCTTCCCACACTGGTCACAGATGAAGAGCCGGTCACCACTGTGCAGCCGCTGGTGAGCCTTTAAGGTCCTCGCATGTGAGAAGCTCTTTTCACACTGGTCACAAGGAAACATGGTCCGGCTGTAAGAGGAGGTCAAATAGTTGCGTTATTTTTTCCGGTACCTGAAGAATAGATTATTGGTGAGGCAATGTAGCGATAAATCTTTTTCAAAATCAATTTTTGTCAAATCATGGTCATGTCCAGCCAATTGGGCAACTATAAACTGGTGCCAATCAATCAATCATCATTCAATCCCTGTGCGATTGAAAGGTGTCATATAACTTTGCATCAATATGTCTGCATATGACTGATTGTATCCGAGTCAATTTTAAATAGGGTTAAAGGTTAACCCCAAGGAGGAAGATTTGCACTGATACATTTCACATCTATTTTTACATTTTCTTTATTTTATCAGGAAAAACATTAAGAACTTAATGACAATGTTTCTCCTGACTTTAAGTTAAGTACATCAAAATCTTTAAATGTGAAAATAGCTACATTATAAAGCATAACTATCCATCCTTTGTCCTACATATTGGATTAGTGACGTTTGAACCTTTAAAGACTATAATTACTAGACTAGATTCAGTCGGAAGCAAAAAGGCATCTATCTTGTCTTTCAGCAAGTATTACATGCACTTTGTTTTTGAAGGTCCCACATTTATATTCAAATATTGTTATAGAGGCGACGTAACACATAAGCATGTATAATGTAATCCTAAAACAACACAAACCTGATTTAGCTGAAAAACGTAGTAAAATTCAACACAGTACTGATCTCCCATGCTGGACGGCTAGCTTGAGGTCTAGTTTCCATCCATCTTCTTGTGTTTCCAGGCGCTCACTGCTGCCCCCTCATGGATCTATAATACCCCCTACCCAAACTACTTCATCGAGTGAAGTCCAGCAGTTAGGTGTGTGCGAGTTCATCATTTACAGTCAAAGCTGATAGTGAGGAGAGCAAGAAAAAACAGAAAGAATGAACAAAAGAAATTAAACACAAAATAAACCATCTAATCTTCTCAAAAATAATGTGCTAGGTCCATTTATGTCCCTTCAAACTTTCATGCAAGTCTTCCCTAGAGAAGAGGTCCAGTCCACCCCCAAAAACCTCTAGAGGCGCTTCACATCATTGTACAGTATTAGGCTTTTGCTTGTTATGCTACGCTTGATCATTGAGACGAGAGCCAGAGGTTTGAGATTTGTATAAATTATATTCTATAGTAATTTATAGTGAAGTCGAGATTGGAACCTGGTTTCTAAACATAAAATAACAACAAAGCACAATCACATGAATTTAAATATAGATCTTTTTTCTTTTTCTTTTTTTTTATTAACAAGCCATTTTAGATACGATATGAGGGCAAAATGTACCGGTGTCCCAAGATGCACTTTCGAGAAGGTTCAACATGATGAGATCAACATGTAAAAATCGCATACAGTGAATACTTGGCATTTGAGATCTACATATACTCTAAGCAGGTTACATTATTTAAGATGTTTTAGGTATATCACAACAGCTATGCTAATATACAGTAAAACAAAAATACATAAATAAATTAACTTTAGAAAGCTCGTAGCCATAACTTCGTAAAGATTGAAGACTTATCTGTTGAATAGAATAATTTAATTTTAAACCAATATTATGTGCCAACCAGTACCATATACATTAAGTGAAGATGTGGCCAGAGTTGTTCAGAGATCAGTACAGCTACCGTCTCAAAGGGCAAGTTAAGTGCAGGTTCCTGTTGGTTATCACAGTGTGACTGGAGTTTAATGTCAATGTTGAGGAAATGGGACAGTGAAGTAGAGCGCCTTGGCCTCTAAATTTATATTTCTTGCTTAAAGTAAGTATTTGAACCATTCCTGCACTAGTGGCAAGATTTAATTCTGTTTTGTTTAGACAGTAGAAAGTTCTAATGTCTCTCTCTCAGATCGGAGCGTCTGCCTGCATCAAACACATGGTATATCTCCAATAAATGTCCAAAAAGGTCCGTTAAATGCACAAAATGTGTAAATGATGGTATTTTCTGACCCCCAGGCTTTTACAACATTGTAATGTGAAACCCAGTCACTTAATGTACTGTATTTATGTATTATACTACATAGTGCCTAATCCTGTGGCTCCTCCTTGATCTTGATTTGCCGGAAATCTTCCTCCTCGGACTCTTCTTTCACCTCACGTTTCACCACATTCTCAAATCCATCCCGACTTTCCTCTTCGTCCTGATCCTCGGACTTGGGTCTCACGCTCGGCACATATCCCCCCTCGTCGTCCTCATCCTCCGTATCCCCTGACGACCCCGCACCGCAATCGGATCCCTCGTGCTTCACCGCGGCCTCAAATCCGTCTCGGCGTCGGCTCGGCTCCGCCTCTCGGTTGAGAACGTTCGGCTCGCCCGACGCGCCTTCATCCACCGGCTCCTCCTCCGCTTCGCTCTTCACGTGCGGCTCCTCCTCCTCGTCGTCCCGCTTCTCGTCTTGCCGCGCGGCCGACTTCAGCCTGGAAAAGTTCCTGATGGGGTTGGGATTGGTGGGCTTGCACTCCGGGTGGTACCTCCGCATGTGGTAGGCGTAGGTCCCCCTCGTGTGGCTGATCTTGCCGCACAGCTCGCACGGGATCACCGTCTCCTTGTTGTGCGTGGTCTTGTGCGCCGCCAGCAGATAGGACGTCCTGAACGTCTTCTTGCACTGGTCGCAGTTGTACGGTCGCTCGCCGGTGTGCAGCCGGATGTGCTCCTTATAATGCGTGCTCCGTATGAACGTTTTGCCGCAGAACTCGCAGCTGTAGGGCTTCTCGCCGGTGTGCAGGCGCTTGTGCATGTCGAGCGTGTACGAGTGGGCGAACATCTGGCCGCAGACGTCGCAGGAGTACGGTTTTTCGCCCGTGTGAATCCGCTCGTGTATTTTCAGTTTCTCCTCGCGCATGAACGTCTTCCCGCACTCGTCGCATTTAAACGGCTTCTCCCCGGAGTGGATGATCATGTGCCTCCGGAGGTCGTGGTTCTGCACAAACGCTTTCTCGCACACCTCGCAGCTGAACGGCCGGTCCCCCGTGTGAATGCGCAGGTGGAGCTTGAGTTTCCGGGCGGTGGCGAAAGCCTTGTGGCACAGGTCGCAGCCGAAGGGCTTTTCCCCCGTGTGGACCCGCAGGTGTTTGGTCAGGTCGTGGTTCCAGTAGAACGCCTTGCCGCAGAATTCGCAGCTGAACGGCTTGTCCCCCGTGTGCAGGCGCTGGTGGTTCTTGAGGTTGGTCGTGGTGGAGTAGCTCTTGCCACACTGGTCGCACGGGAACATGGTTACAGAGGACGGCGCGAGAAGTGAGATGATGAATCCAGGTCCACTTGGTTTTTAATCTACGGGACAAAGACAGAAATAATTAGATAAAGTAGAATAATAAGCAAACAGACTAATACAATGTCATGTTGTAAGCTGAAGAGTCCAGGTCAAATATATCATCTGATTTTTATATCTCTTCAGCCCAGTGCCGGTAAAATACTTAACCTCTTGCCCCCCACTTTAATCGAGCGCATTTCATCCAGTTAGGCTTTACCCAAATCTGAAACTTCTCGATACCTATAGGCCAGTGTAGCACTCATGTGAAAGCTAAGACCTAGACAATTGATCCCAACTTTTTTGTTGCATTGTCGCTGTGTTTTTATCACATTTTTGTCTCTTTATTATTGCTGTTTCGTTGTGTTTTCATTTTTTCATCACTCTTCAGTCATGTTTTTGTCGCTTTTTTTTTATCGTGTCATTGTTGCTTTTCCGGCACGTTTTTGTCACTCTTTTGAAGCTTTTTTCCCAGAAGCGTTTAGATTTGGGTGATTTGTTTGCTTGCTAATAGTAAAAGCTATAAAATGTTTGTTAGGCCAACTGCACCAAACTAGGTCGGTGAGTTCATGTGCTGTGCAGCACATTCAGATAAGAGTTCCTGTCTGGGATGAGCACGGCCCCAAATGTCAAGGTTATGAGACCATATTTGGTGTTTAACAGAACATCCTGGTCCACAAGTGTATCTTATCATCCATGGACAAAGAACTGTTTACGTACATTGGGATGGGCTTAACTAAAATGGTATAAAGTTATGGGGAGGGGATTTATTCCTTGGACTGTTGCTCTGAACCTGTTTTAAACTGTTTTTGCACCACCTGCTGAAGCCTGAATAAACGACTACTGTGAACGCGATCACTCTCTGCACTGTTTACAAAGGAGGTCCTGGACATACGATTTCTTACATTTAAATACTGACACTCTCTAGTTTGTTTATCTCAATGTCAACTTTATTTAGCACATCTACAACTGGGCTAGGTTCCCAAAGTGCTTCACATGCGGAGATAAACCACATGGACACAATTATAATTCATAGTTCTGTATGAGATGGTAAACTTTCATATGGGACAATAAGTCAATGAGGATGTCTCTTGATTTGACAATGATCGCTCTGTTCCTCTCATAATCTAGCAAAAACACGGGGTAATAAAGCTGTAATGGCAGTATCATGATGCTTCCCTGTTCATAAACATAGCTCTCACTTAATAACAGGAGTGTGTGTTTGCTCCAGTTGTCTCATCCGTCTGACAAATGGATCAATACATAACAGCAGTCATTTTAAAGCACAGTCTAAGGGTGGAAGGATCCATAGCTGAAAATGACATTGATCAAATTGAGCAAAGGCGTTTCACAGTCAAAAGGCATTTTATGTTTTACCTTGTCCACTGCTGGGTTGGAGCAAGCTGCTAATGCTAAACAAAGAGGCAGGTTTAGTTTCTGCAGCGACAGAAATGTCCTCCACGTCTCGAAATGTCCTTTTGTCTATGTGCATTTTCCGTGCATATCCGTACCCCCACACGCGCGCGGTATTTAATGGTAAGGGGAAGAAATGCGACGTGTTTTCTACTGCAAGATGCGACAAAAATGGATTTGACTAGCTGCCAAAGCGCTATACCGGAAAACGCAATCATTATTTCCGGTAGGAGTGTCACGTGTAGAAAATAATAAATACATTAAATTTTAGTCTGGCCGTTTTTGTGATGTTTATAGTTTCACTTCCTTATTGGACACCATCTGTTGCCGTGCAACCATGTTAAGGAAATGAGTGAGTAAAACTGTTACGTTACCTTCTTCTATGTCACTTCCTGTCAACGGCTTAAAATAACTTTTCTGCCCAACATTTCTTCATTGAAATTGCTGCTTCACTTAAATAAAATTATAATGATGCAACTGATGTTATCTCTCTAAAAACAGTCACATTTTCAAAATCGTTAAAACCTGCCATATGCACTTTAAAGGTACATTAAGCAACTTTGTATGTGGGAAAAAAAAAAGTTGATGTCCATATTAGACCTTGTAGTGAGAAAGCACCTGTATGAGGGGTCAGCATGGCGCCTTTACTTTCCATCACAGTGTTCTCTAGGACACTACAGAATCAATTGTACTGAAGGTGTTCTCTGCTGATGGACCCTCTCACCAGAAAAACCTTCCAAACAATTGATCCTGGAGCCTTGTAGAGACCACTGCGATCGAAAGTAAAGGTGACATACAGCCGCTGGGTCGCTACAAAATCAAATACAAACCTTTTTTTTCCTGCATAAAAGTTGCCTAATGCACCGTTCAATACACTTTTAACAAAATAGTTTGCACATTTGTTGTTTTCTCTTATCCTCACAAAAAAAAGAGACTGAAATACTAAACCAAGAGTAATACAAGGATTACAACTGAACTTTTGCTTGTGTTTCACCACTTGCAAGACATATTTCTGATATATATTTGGCTTCTTGCAATTGTGACGCTACATAATATTGCAATAACAATCAAAAACATGCCTTTTACAGGAAGCCAGTTTATTTATTTTTTGACAGCAACAGTAAGTGCTTCAACAAATGTAACAAATATGTTATGTACAGTACACCGTGTTGCCTTTGAAATACTGTAAAAGGAAGATTGTGGCGTGAACCTGAAATTTGTATGTCAGAACCTTCTTTTATTTTGGCTTCTTACAAAAAAAGCGACCAACAGCAGTCAAGGTAGTGTGTCCATTTCGTAGAGGTAAAAAAAAACTGGCACCCTTGGAAAGTAAGCTGCGGATTGCGATATCTGGACAACCACAAGCATTTCACATTCTCAATATAAAGTCACAATAAAGTCCCTTGAGCAAAGCAACACGCGCCTGGGTACGGCTCAGTGCAGTAGGAGAATTTCTACCAGGCTGCAAACAAGAGAACGTCAAATAACACGAATTTACAATATTAATCTTCATTTGAGTAGCTTATATTTACTTTCAAACCTAAGAATTGTCCCATATTGAGTAAAGTTTTATTGTTTTATTCTTCTTCTTCAATCTGAGCTTTTGCACATATTTAGATTAGAAATAGCAGATACTTTTCTTTACTGCTCTTTTTGTACTTTGAATCTGTGCTCACTGGTAGAAGCCAACATCTCAAATTGAGATTAATATTCGTATTTCAAGTGCAATTCATAGGTATTCTCTTGTGCAGCACACGTAGCTTAAACTAAACATAAATAAAGGCCTTGTTTGGCTCGAGATCCGTATTTATATATATTAAAAACAACTCTTCATTCCTCTTCGTCCAGTAAATTTGTGAGTCCTTGTAGCTGGGCGATGGCAGCACTGTGGGGGGGTGCGTTGGTGAAAACAGTCCCTACAAACATGGTCGTGCCCCTCAGAATGTGCCGGATCACGGTGCAGGAGGCCGACACCTCGATGTGAAAGCCCAAGTTCCCGAAATCCTCCTCGGTGCTCGGCGCGTTTTGACTCGACGCCGACGCGAAAAACTGGAAAAGGAGAAGCATTGATAGTGGGATTAGACCTGCACCAGATTTATCTCGTCTCTCAGAATATTGAAAAAGCAGAGATTTGTGAAAAATGTGGTTGTTTATATATATATATATATATCACTATGACAGTATTGCTCCCTGAAAGTTGTGAAAAGTCTTTATAAATGTGCTTATAGGGTATAACATGACATGAATTTGCTGGATTTTAAAATAACCATGATATTAACTTACAGCTTCTCCCGTTGCTGGGTCAATGAAGTCCGCCCAGTAACCCGCTGTCCACAGGGCAAAGCACATCTCTTTTGCACCATTTACAAACTGCAAAGAACGTCTTGCATTATTAAACCGAATTAAAAAACACATTTCAATATGCCAAAGACCTGACCCTAAGACTTGGTTTAAACGGTGTGTTTTGAATTTGTATTATTTATAGTCCAAACAGATCACTGAATTTCTGTTTACTATCATCAACTACAGCTTTTATGCATGTTTTTCCTGCACCTATGGGTTGATAAAACTCATTCAGTCAAGGTAGTTGTGAAGCCATGGCCGAAATAAAACCTCATATTTGTAAAACTCAAAGTAAAAATCCTTCAAATACGAGTTACACAACAGCTCCAACAGCAGAAAGTCCTTGTAAAACTCTGTAGTTGCAGGGGTTCACGGGACTCACTCTGTCAAACAGCTGGCTGTCGTCCTGCAGCGCATCGTCACGGTGACCGCTCTTCTGTGTGACAGTTACCACGGTGATGGCGGAGGGGGGCGCGGCTGGGAACATCAATTCAAGGTCTAAAAGGTGAGAAAACACGGAGTTTGATTAAAACAGAAACTAAAGGTGAACTTTGGCAACATACAGTGTTCAGACAAATGTGTGAAGAAAAATTGGCTTAACATGAACAATAAGTCATTACATTTTAAAGTCTGTATTGGTTTATTTTATGGAATATATACCTTTTTTCACTAAATGATTTAGAGCTTTTGGCAACACAGTCCTGAGCTCTATTGTATAATGCGATAGCTGTATATGCAAGTTAATAAATAATACATTTAAGTCTTTAATACACAATCGTGGAGTTCTAGAAACAAACAACTCGTAGCTACAACACTGACCTTTTCGAAGGAGCTCTGGACAGGAGTTTATCGAGAAGTCCGTTTCTGTCTTATTGAAGTAATGGTCTGCTTTCTGGACTCTTGAGGAAATGGGACCAAGTTTCCCCTAAAAAAAAACAGGAAACTTACTCGGGGACAAAATACTCTTCATGAGGTCTTATTATGTACAAGACTAGTTAGATCCCAGAGATTTTTGCTCCTCAGACTTACGTGAAATTCATTGACGAACTGCGCGAGTACAAAATGGTGCCTCTCTGAGCTGCTGGGAGCAGCGAGGACGTCGGGGACGGTCTTGTGGACGGGAGTTTTCTTTAGGCTTGGGCTCAGTCCCTCCAGGTGACAATCAAAGCCCACGTTCCCCGGTAACTGAAAACGCTGGTCTTGAGGTCCGAATGGTCCCATGCTCTCGTCCGGCCACACTGTTCTTTGGCCTTAACAAACACAAAATGTGAACAATTACAATCAAAGTCCCAGGTTAACATGCAGTTAAATCCAGTTCTATTTTAGTCCAGTAGCTTTACGGTCTAGTCCTGTGTGTAAACACTGTGGCAAAGTATTTTAGTAAGTAAAGTAATTTTACCCGAGTTAGCGGGTGAAGCAGCAATGTAAGGCTCGTCTGAACTAGCAGCTGAAAAAGTCCTTGTTTTTGTGGCCCTGAGAGCAGCTAGCGTTTGACATCCTGCACTCTTAGAGATGACCAACCTCCTTCCACCACAGAGCACCTGAAAGAAAAGAAACAACTTTCAATGAATAGGTTGACCAATGGCCGACTTGTCAAACTGGTTAATTGGCTGTCAGGCAAGATGGCCGAATGCAACTACGTACGTCATAGATTCATTGTTTCATTTATAATTTTGCATAACAAACTATGAAAAGTTTCCGGTGATCTTTCCATGTGGTGTGCTAGTCTCTCCCTTGTCTTTCTTTGAGAAGTTGGATCCTCTTTGTTTCTATTACTTTTGATGCCGTGGTGACAAATTTGACGAAATATTTGTTGTCAATTGAAATTACATTAGTCAAAAATGAATTTTGTGCATGGCCAAAAAACAAGTGCATGCATAAATAGTGAACGATTTGTGATCACAGGCCGTTAGAACGGTCCAATTACCAGAAGTGTATATTTTAGTATGCAACACAGAGGAGCAATACTGAGATTTCAGATTTCTTAAACTACAAAGCTACAAAGTTGATTAACCATTTAACCCCCGCCTTCCCCCAGTTTGGCTTTATCTGGAAAAAGTGTCAAAATAGTGACAAAAAGGAGACGAAAATGCAACAAAAAAAGCCATAGAAGAACAAAAAAAAAAAAGCAACAAATGACTGACAGAAAAGTGCCAAAAATATGACGAAAACATAACAAAATAGCGATGAAAAAAAGGAACAACAACACAGCAACAAAGCGAGGAAAAAAGATCAGCTTAGATGAGTTTTGTAGGTCTTAGCTTTCAAATTAGGTGCTACACTGGCCTATAGGCTGTGAGCTTTTAGATTCGGGTGAAGCTGAACTGCATTTTTTTTTTTTCTGGCAAAAATAAATAAACAAATATATAGAACACATCTACTAATATATTTTAATAAGGATCAAACGCCATCAAATGACAAAAAATCAATCAATCAATCAACGTGTTTGTATATAAAAACAATGTAAAGAGGTAATTCTGTAACCCATGTGTTGTGACCACGTTATGACGCTTATATAATGGCCGCTTTCTCTTACCGTAGTGGACATTGTGGTTGGCCTTCCTCAGCCTTTAGTGTTGCGCCTGGGAGCACAAAAACACACTCGGTTATTAGGCAATGACGAGAAAAGAAGCAGCAAAACAAACATATAATGATGAGTTCGCTAATCGCGCAAGTTTGACACTTGACGTGACATGATGTAACATTTCTACATGTGTGCTGGTCACTTAAACGGTTAAAACATTTGGAAAACACGAAAGGGGAAATAATGCTTACACGATTAAATATTCGACAATGTTTGTGCAGAAGCCGACGTTACAAAAGTTAGCGGTGTGCTAAAGAGGTCAGCTGATATTGTTTTGACACTTGCACTTTTAGGATACTAACAGAGAAACTGACAACTAGAGCCAGAATTAAACATTTCTAAAGCAACGAAACGCAGGTGATGACAAAGCGCTTGCCAGATATGTTAAAAAATTACAGATCAGAGCAGTTTAATCATGTTTTTTTGTTAAAAGTACGCATTGTTCCTACCTCTCGAGGTCGAAGCCTGTTACGTGCGAATTAGCCTTCCGCCTAGCTTACGTGAAGCGACGAGGGACATACTGGTCGAACGTCAGTTATTTTATAACTAGTTCGTAATGAACTTATACAAAGTAATACTAATAATAATGTTACAGCGACAAAAGATAACTTCACACATGTAACAAGCCTATGCTTCTTCCCCCCCCCTTCTCCAACTCTTTTAAATGTATATAGTCCATTCATTGCATTTCTACAAATTTGCCACAAGAGGGCAGCAAAACCACGCGCTTTATTTTGAGGTAAGAATGTTTTATTTACTTCAATGGAATGTACACATAGATCCATGTTTTATCGAGCTATTTATTTATTTATTTTATTTGTATATATTTATTTATTATTATTTTTTTTATTCACATTGATGAAGAAAACACAACAGAAAGAATGAAAAGAAAAATGTGTGCTATATAAAACAAAAATGATTCTTATAGCCTCAATAAAAATAAAAAAAGTGTGCCTAGTCATCAAATTGGAAGCCAGCTATGAATTATTACTATGGCTTTTAACCTCTTAACCCCCACCTGAACCGAGAACATTTTCTCCAGTTTGGCTTTACCCAAATCTAAAAGCTTCTTAAAAAAAAAAAAAATTGCAACAAAAACGAGGAAAAAACGCAACACGACTAAAGAGTTCAGAAAAAGCAACAAAAAAGCCGCAAACGAGTGACAAAAAAGTGGCACAAAAAAATGCAATGTAAAAGTGACAAAACATGTAAAAATAAAAAATAAAAAAAACATCCAAAAAGCAATGAAAAAAAGGGATCAAAGTATCAAAATGCATCAAAAAAGAGACAATAATATGGCTTTCAAATGAGGCATTACACTGTTGCTCTCCCAGAAGCCTTTAGATTTGGGTAAAGCTGAACTGTAAAAAAAAATCACTCAGTTAAGGTGGAAGGTAAGAGGTTAAGAAAAATAAATTGGCTTACATGAAATAACAGATTGTAGACCAAATACTTAATTGCTCAAGCACTTAATAACTGTTCATAAAAATCACCAATTAACACATTTCTCCACATGCCTTTACCGTGAATAGCTTAACAAGATTTTTTATTTACTTTTAAATAGAAGCTCAACTCTGCCCCAGTGTCACAAGTTTACAAAGACAAGGGTATCCAACAAAGTGCATTTCGTTGACCGTAGACATCGCTGACCCAGACCGGGCTGATTGACGCGTTCTCTGAGCGGACAGGAAGTGCAGGGGGATTGGGGCCGGCCATGTTTTAGACACTGTGGACACCTACCACAGAAGACGTGTGTGTGTGTGTGTTTTTTTTTTTTTAGACTTAGGTGATGATTTCTGACCTGACACGGTCCTGTAGCTGTCAACAAAACAGCGACCACTCAAGACAAGCGTCCCCTGGGACAAAGCAGCATCGGCGAGCAGCAGACAGCAACTCATTCCTTCAGCTCACAGCTCTCCCCGCTGTCTTGTTACTGGAGAAAGAGGTGGATGGTGATAGAAATAAAATAAGGGGTGTGACAGGATTCATTTCTTACAGTGACATCTAAGGCTATAACAGAGGCGCAGGACGTCGGCCTTTACAGCAACGACAGAGAGAAATAATGTTTTTAGTTGTTTTAATAAGTATGAAGTGCTTTCGAACCGTCGTCTGTACTCGGAAAACATGTCAAACATATAAAGCCCTTTTATGGATTGGCTTGTTGTTGCCTACGTTACAATGACAGTATTGCTCCCTGACAGTCGTGAAACATGCTCATCCCTGTGAAGAATTTGGATGTTAGAAATCCTTTTTTTAATGTTATGAGTGAGTTTGGACAGTTTGAAATCAACACACTCGCTCTATCACTGTTTGTAAACCCCCAAAATATGGTATAAGGCCTTAAACCACATCTTTTTCTCCACTACTATATCCTCGTGACTAATACTTTCGACCTCACTTGCCTCTACTGCAGATCTTTGTTCGCAGAATTGAAAACATCCACTCGATTTTTGCGGCTGTTTGTCGCACTTTGCTCCAGGAACCTTGAAACCGCACAGAGTGAGACAATTGCCTCGCTTTTATTGCAGTCAACAGTGTTCTCTGCAGCAGATAATCACCGTTCTTTTGCAACTTTATCCACCGAAAGCAGACACTATACCGGCTATAATTATAGGCCGGTCTGCTTTTATGATGACGAATTAAACACAACCATGAAAAACCACCACATATTGCTATCGCTAATGCCAAGGCTGTTTCTGCTCCAGTACGCTGAGTCAAGTCAAGCTCTCTCAGTGCTTCTTGTCATGATGCACAGGGGCAGTTGGAGACCAGATGGAGACTTTCTGTCCACCCACCCATGACCCTACACACATGGACACCAATCACGGCTGTGCAAGGTCCAATGCAAAACTCTCATTCAAATTATGTGCAAGACATTTCAGATATTATTGCGTGGCATGTACCAGGTCTCAAATGATAAGTGGCTGTATCTCAATTCAACCTGGAAAGGACACCCACAGAAGCAGAGCGGCGTTAGGAGGGTTTTATTGGACATGAATCATGACTGGGGCTCAGACCCCGGCGCCGGACTGAATTAATTACATGAAATACACGGCGATGATGAATGATCGATGGAGTCTGGACACTGGTGGTGGTGGAGGATGAGACCTGGGGCGGCCAGTTGACACTGACGAGGAGAGCCGAGGAGAGGCCAGGCGCAGGAGGGGCGGAGGAGGGGCGCAGCACAACTAGGAAGTGGCTGGGCGACGGACGAGGAAGCTTAAGACAGATTAAAGGCTGAAGCATGAATGAGCAGTTGCGGTGATTGGCTGAAGGTACGGCTTGACAGGGGGCTATGATTGGATGATTGGTTGAGTAACTCATGCCCCTAGAGGCCCATAAGCGCCACTGCAGGTGTCTTAGCATGTTGCGTTTTTTTTATTCATTAATTGTCCGTGAGAGTAAATACTACGCTGACAGAAAAGACAAAGGGCGAGAGGGATATTGTGCCACAACTCAATGACACAATGGAGATCATTTTTGTCACTTAAACTTGGCTGTAGACACTGTTTAAGTGGCGCTAGCCCGCAGTTAGCTTTGCCCGTTAGCCTGTTAGCTTCTTCTTCGTGATTTAATTAGTGTGTATTGCGCCTCCGGGTCGGAGCAGGGAAAGTTGCGAGCATGGTTTTCTGGCCAGAGGCACCAGGGGGAGATGAAAGACCCCCCAATCATCCCATAACACTTGTATTACCCCCAGAGGGACTACGAAAAGGATTTATCAAGGTAAACAAGTTACTTACTGTTTAAAGTACTGCTTCAAAACACACTGTTTTGTTGCAGGGAGAAGCAGTGGAAAATGCAGAGATCACTATCCATCATTAATTGTAAGAAATACCTCCAATTTGAACGTTTTGGAGAATAAGTAGCATCTCCACAAAATCACAATCATGTTCATTGTTGAGGAATTTGGTATTTAAAATGAAGTTAAGAAGAAAAATGGTTTAGGACATGGCAAAAGGTCATGGGTTCTGGCTGATCACTCCAGGATACACTCGTTTGTGTTCAATAAATAATGTATAGGACTTTATGAGCTGAAAAGAGAAGCACCAAATCAGCTGCTTCATTAGATTACAGTAGTCACTTGATCCTGATTCGTTCCTTATATGAGTCTAGACCGACAACGTAAACTTAAATTGAGTATCACTGTCATAAAACACACCATATCTTAATTTGTCTTGAATTCCTGCGTATATTTTATCATTTCTCCAAATGATTTTTTCTCATTAGTGACTTGAAACCGCGGGCGTCAAGGAAGTAATAACACGCACTGACATCGCCCTGAGCTTTTTGGAGCCAATTTTAATAAATACGTTTTCAGTGGGAGCGCGCGGAAGACAGCATTAGGCCTCTGTAAACACGCTTTATGTGGTTTCGGCAAGAAAAATGATCCCGCGAAGGGATGTTTATTTTTCCCAACAACGCTGTCAAAACAAAGCATTAAGCTGCATTAAGTCGAGGCTTGTTTTAAATGAAGCAAGTTGGAAAAAGTGTGCGCATGATTGTCCCGCAAAAACCCATCATTATTATTTTGTTTGTTGACTGAAATGACCCAAAATAGGAAGAACATTAATTGCAGATTCAACAGACATGCCGCGAATTGTTGGTCATCGCTATTTCAGGACACTTTCATGGAGGCAGACAACAGAAAGAACATGCAGTAGGACTGGGAGCGCGAAAGGTAACAAAAGATTATGACTTTTTTGTTTTGTTTCCAAAATTTAAAGGAGCTATATCATGCAAAATCTACTTTTTGGAGCTTTTAACCATGTTGTTATGCTATTTCCTTATCAAAAACACCCCCGGAGCGGTTTAAGGCCAGTCCTCTGTAATGTACGGCCTGATTTTAATTTATAAAACAGCTTTTTCTTTATTTTTGCTGTAAGTGAGAAATTAAAATAAAATTAAAAATAAAATAAAAAGAGGAACTCTCCGACGACGCGTCTGTGCTGTCCCGGGAGGGTAAACAAACGCACCCCCCGGAGGATCCGAACAGAAGTCATGTTTGTGAAGACGGAGCTCGTTCCAACCTACTCCGGACACCACCTGTTCTTTTTTCTTACCCAACGATAATGTCACAGGTGCGCGTTTGGCTAAGAGAGGACCAGGACCTTCCTAAAGAAGAGTGCACTCGCCAGAAGTTGGAATTTCTTTCCGGGATTCGGCGACTATGTCAACCAACCTGACGGATGCTCGGTGAACCTTGGCCAGAATCAACGTGGATTAACTTTTATCACCAACGCGATGCCGGGGAGGCCAGGCTGAGCGGTGAGTCAATCAACACGCGTGTTAGCCATTTATGAAACTGTGTTGCACAAGTCAACTCCTTATAACTGCATTATGTGAATACTAAAATAATATAATAATAGTAGTATAATAATACTGCAAATGCGGAATGAGCGGAGAGAGGGGCGGAGTTAACTGAATCGAAGCGTCTTGTCTTCCGGGTTTGGAAAAGACCCTCAAAAATTAGTACTCCATAGTGGTAGAGGTACAATATATCATATAAATGCCTATACTTTACTTTGGAATGGCTAAAATAGCATGATACGGAAAAAAAAATAAGAAAACACAAATATAAATTGGGAGAAAAAAGGAGAACATTGGGGGAAAAGAGTGGGGGAAATGGGAATAGAAACACGTGGAAAAATTGAGAAAAATTTGGGAGGAAAATTTGAAATTAGGAAAACGTTTTAAATTAAGAAAACTAGGAAAAAATTGGGACAAAAAAGTGACAAATTGGGGACAGAAGTGGACAAGTGTGGTTATCATGTGTTGTCATTATTAATCTGTCTTATGATTCCAGATGACAAATATTTTAGTATAGGTATCGAAAAAAGGTATCGGTACCATAAACCAAGTATCATTAAAGTACCGATATTGGAGGGGAAAGTATTTATTGGTACCCAGACCTAATGGACATTGCATGATAACATGGGATCAATATTTTATTACCATCCTATCCATGCAAGTACAACTATGATACATTGTTAAGCACCAGCACCATGCTATATTTCACCCTAACACTAAGACTGTGCAGTAACGTTAAGTGCTACAAAGGTGCCATTATTTTACTTTATCGGGATATAACCCTGTACTCCAAAGAAACATTTGCGACGATAGCTGACTTGTCTATGCGCCCATTGTTGTCTCAGTCCATCCCAGACACAATAGACGCTAAAATGATTGTATTTCTCTTTGGACTGCCGCGCTCGGTGTACTCTCATAATATAGTCCTTAGTGGGACTGTACGCTCGGTGTGCTGCTGCTGTGGGTGCTGTCATACAACCGCTGCACTGTGCAATTAGGCTTATACCACTGTTAGCCTGGGGGCAGTGGCCGATAATGAGGTGTCTATGCATTCTAGACGACAGGGAGGGAGAGTGAGAGAGAGAGTGAGCATGAGCTGCAAAAGGGCAAGGAGTGGAGGTAATATACCGGCGCTAAAGCACGTTTCCATGTTAATGATAATCGCAATATCCTTATTACGTGATTTCTGTTGTTTGTGTCTCAGTATGTTAGATTGGCTCTGTACACTGTAAAGACTAAATCGTCACAAAGTGCAGATGCAGATAAGTAGTATCAAAAGCAACAATGTGCAGCCGTTAGGCCCAATTTGGAGGGGAACTGACAGTATTTATAGAATTGTAACAGTATGTTAACATATATTTGATTTGTGATGTAGTGAATATTTCATCTTGGGCCAAAGGTCATATAGAGCAGTGGTTCCCACCCTGTTTTGTCTCTTGTAGCCCTTGAGTCCTTCGTTTCTACTCAAAGTACCTCTACTAAACTCTAAGGTGCAGCTAAACTCTGATTTATTAGGATTCAGGTGTGTATTGTGTGAAAAATTAAGCAAATACACTATCAAATGTATAGTCCGGTTCACTATGTTTAGATTTCCACTGTTTTGGGATTTTCGTGGACAGTATGAAAACTATATATTTCCGGAAACCTTATGGTATAAGCAGTGAGAAAAACAGTGTTTCCATGTGCCCTTGTTATTTGGTAAAATTGTGAAATGATTTTTAAAAAATCCATTAGAGTAAATGGGATGTTCAGGTCATCACTATGGTAACTCCATGAAACACAATATGACAAGGGTTTCATTGACATTCTTGATTGGAACGACCAAATGGATTTTTTTTTTTTACCCATCAGAGCAAATGGAAACATTGTTTTTCTGATTGCTTATTTAATAATGTTTTCAAAAATATATAGTTTTAATACTCATGGTGAACCGGACTAAATGGTAAATGGTGTCATCTTATATAGCGCTGTTTTATCTTCATCAGGCCCAAAGCGCTTTACACCAAAGAACCCATTGTCTCTCATTCATACACTAATACGCAGAAACTGGAGGCAAGGGGGGGTGAAGTGTCTTGCCTAAGGTCAAAACAACAGTGTGCATCTTCAAACCCCCGACCTTCCGATCATGAGACGACCCACTACCAACTATGGCACTGTTTTCTTCTGAAATACTGGTCAGTTTCGCCTTCTTTTTAGGTCTGAAATATTTCCAAGTGCCCCCTGCATACCTCCTGGTTGGGAAACACTGCGCTGTAGAGGGCCAGATTTTGCCCCCGGGCCAGACGTTGCCGACCCCTGGCCTATAGTGGGTGAGGCTGATGCTTTTCATTATCTTTCCCCCTCTGCTGTCCTTTTCAAAACAAATTCTTCGGGTCAAAAAATCCCCCCAAATGTAAGATAAATAAATAACAGTGATATTTATTTGTACAGCGTGTTTATAAACAGTTACGAAGTGCAGTGCGGACAGAAACACGGGGTTTTCGAGGAGACCAATGGACACGGTTTGAAAACTTCACATTTAACCGGCTAAAGTGAGAGCTTTGAGATCACACAAACCAGATAGAATCATCACATTTTCTCCTGGAGAGGGAAGAAGGATGGCATTTCCAGACATTTTAAACCTGTCCCAGCCCGGGTGGATTAATGCAGCGAGAGAGTGCCTTATCAACAAAAGGTGTCAGAAGGGGAAAAAAAGAGCAAATATATATATATAAATGTTTAAAATAAGAAATCCACCTGTGAGATGCTTAAGCTTTGACGGTGAGACATGAGGGCAGTGGGGATTATACTCAGGGATGAGTCGAGCTTTGGTAAAAAAAAAGCATTTTTATATTGAGTAAATACGGCCAAATACGACTTCATTGCCTTCAAACGGCTTTACACATTTTGTATGTTCTTGCCTTTTTATATTTGAGTTTATTTATTCATGCTATTCCATCCATTCATTGTTGTGCGTCATTTTAGTCATTCATATTTGTGCATATTTACAACAACCAGTCATGATTGTCAAGTAAATAGGAAATTAACCTTGTCAGAGAACCTCATAAAAGATTAGTTTTCTATTCTAGATTTTCATATTGATGCTGCTCCAGCTATTGTAACGACGCATTTTCAACAAATAAAGGTTTTCCTATTTAATATGTAGATTTATGAGTCAAAGCGGTGGTGGTTTAGCGGCAGAAGAAACAAACTAAACTTGCATAAATAGGGTCTCCTTATGCATAAAACCTGCTAACGCTGTAGTTTGTCCTTCTGAAATGCACGATTCTTGCATTTACCAGTTCATATTTCAATCTTCTCTTAAAAACGCTGCTCCTGGACTTGTTTAAAAAGAGAGTTATACATTTTTACTGTACGGCCTGATGCGACGACAACAACACTATTGCCACATTTTTACACCTTTAGCTCAACAAGTCACTGTGTATTAGGATAAAACGGTCTAGATACAGTGGAAGCGGCCCATGCCTTCAGTCCCTTGTTTAAACAGTACAAGTTTGTGCTACATTTACAGGAATAGCGCGACAAGAGCGTGATGTTAATGCGTTTGGAGACTTGGGATTAACTGTTACAGTCAAGGCCCAAAGGTAATGCTCCAGTTAGAAACATTTTATGTTTTTTTTTTGAAAACAAGGAAATCTGAATCACAAACTGGACAAAGGACAGAGAAAACACAATGAACCAAGAAATTGTGTTTGTAATTTTGTCTAAAGTTTATTTTTATATCATAGCTAGTTGCCAAATGTCATTAATGCGTATAATCCCTGACGTTTTATGTAACATACATTCTGTGGGTATTTGCTGATATGTGATTAAATACTTCTTTTTAGTTTGACAAGCGGCAGTAAACAAATCTGATAGTAAAACGAGTAACACGGTGTGCAATAGCCTTACCAGCCACTTCTGTTGTAGCCACATTGAATATATAACACTTCTTTTCTCTTTTGGCTTCTTCTTAAATTAACAAACCATTACATTTTGATCTCATGCTTTTGACTCTCTTGCCCTGTATTTCCATGGTTTCTTGTGTGCAATAATATCCACTTCCACCTTTGCCAATTGTATACATTTCTTCTACAGTAACACAGCAACAGGAGCCATTTCAAAGACAGACTCCCGACTGCACAAAGATGCCGTTCATCTAGATGTGTTCATGTCAGCCGTCTCTTCACGCCGCGCATCTCTCGTGTTACGGCACCCTCGGGTCAAAAACACCACTATATAATGCTACTATATACAACACAGACTATACGAAGCGCTTGGGGACGTGAAGGCGAGGGAGAGCCATGCATTATTCTGTGCAAAGAGTGCTCTAATAGTGTTTTTTCTTTGGAGTTCGCTCGACTGCGCTTTAAAACGCACTGTCCCAAACCAAACGTACAATAGGAAACAAATAACATCTTCATTCACGGAGTCAAGCTGATGGATCATTCAGCAAAGTTGCGAGCCCGACCTGAGGACAGATGAGCCTTGTCACAGTGGCATTTCTCACCAATAATAATGAAACAAATACTGGTTTAAAAGCGATTATTATAAAGCCTTCTCCTTGTGTGCAGTGATTTGTAGCTGCACATCCAGAAAAGGTCAGACATGTGAAGGAGCCCAAGCTGCTTAACAAAAAATACCCTCAACTTCAGAATATTGAGTTATGTCAACCTCTTAACCCACGCCTTGACCAAGTGCATTTTCTCTCTGATCTTCGTATCAGCTTTACCCAAATCTAAAAGGTTAGCTAAGACCTACAAAACTCATCTAAATGGATCTTCTTCCACACGTTTTTGTTGCGTCGCCGTCACTTTTTGGACATATTTTTCATCTTTTTTTGTCACGTTTTTGACGCTCTTTTGTTGCGTTTTCATCCTTGTTTTCATCTTATTTTTGTTGCTATTTTGACACTTTTTTCAAGAAGGTTTTAAATTGGGGTAAAGCCCAATGGCTGGGAAGTGTTGAAAATGTGTATTTTGCTCGTTTTCTATTGCATTATACTGTGAAATCAATGTTGTAAACCATAATCTAATTGATAATGTTGGATGTTATGTTGTCAATTATTGCATGGGTCTGTCTACGCTTACACAAATCCTCCATGTAGCTCGCTCTAAATCTGCAAGGATGAGCCGCATTCTTTATAATCAACCAATTAAGCTCAACGGGAAAAAAAATCCCAAACATTACCCGTCTCGATGTCCCCCTAACCCTGATACCCTTTCGCTAACCCAGGTAGCGCTAAAACAATTAAATCTGCTCCGGGACAAACGACCTTTTCAATTAATCTCAAAGTGAGTTAACGCCTGTGTACAGCTGGAGCGGTGCCAATGTCTTACTCACTCTTTAGGCCCATTTAACGTGTAACACTGTAGGATACTGAACCAGGGCCGGAAAAGCAGGCTCTGATTAGCCGCTTTCAAAGGTCAAAGTGGAAAGAACATGACATTTTTTATATATGATTCATAAAGGAAATGGCAAAACTAGCTTGTATTCATATAAAACAAGAGTAGCTTTGTGCGATTTCGTTTCGACCCTGCGTCTCCTCACCTTCGCTCCTCCCATCATTAAATAAACCCTCTGCGACATCTCCGAGTGTGTCCCTCCACTCTCTCCGTCCACAAACCTGCCACACTTCACCGACTTTCGCTGTTTTTTCCAACCCACCGTTGCGCCCCGGGGCCAGTTTACAACCGCCTGCCCACTCGAGCGTGCCCAATGCCGCCGCGCACCTTCAGCCGCCCACGGCCCTAAGCGCGTTAAAGCACACAGCGCGTACAGTAAATTGCCAGACAAGGTGAGTATCTTGCTTCTATCATCGTCCGGACAGGGGAGGGCAGTGATCCGGTGAGCTTTGACCCAATTTGTGTGGGCCGCTTCTCGTGGAAATGCCCCTGGAAATGTTAGCGGGTGACAGGTGGCGAGATGGGAGATAATGGTTGGATGAAAGCTAGCGGTGCAATGGAGAAAGTCTTAAGGTGAGATAGATACAGTGTAAATGGGTCCAGTGTTAGCAAGAGGGCTATAATAATGCGTACAGTGTTTGAAATGATAGTGAATTGATATTAAAAGGTTATCAAGAAACGTTTGGTTGAATTGGAGGATGAAAATACAGTATGCAAATTATAGCTACGTCATAATGTTTACCATGTATGCCAGCTGTAAACAACAAAAAAGATAGACACACACTGCCGGACCAAAAATAAAATGTTGACACCTGGAATTAACTCACTGTTATGATCTGAAAACTATACAACAATAAAATATGCATTCTGGAAGGGCCCGTCAAACCCGATTGAGAAGCTGTGGCATGACCTCAAGAAAGCCATTCACGCTAGACATCCCAGCAGAGTCAACCAGCTATTGAATCTAAGGGTGTACTCACTTATCCCTCCCTGTCCGGTGAATGTTTACACGTTATTGCCAATAAAGATATGATCACATGTAAAATGTTTGGGTGGTATTAGTTCAAGCAGAGACTGTATTCTCATTCTTGGGATTTTAATAAAGATCAGACCACATTTTATGACCAGTTTAGGCAGAAATGTAGAAAGTCCACTGTTGATTTTAGAAGTCTAAACTTTAGTGTCATGTAAAGGATAGTACTGAAACCATCCAAATTGCGACTTTGATTCAATGGCGGATAAATGTGCAGCCATAATAAGATAGACAGATAGATGGATGGATGGATATTTTCACCTTGTATCACGGGATCTACAGTAATCCCATGTTGCTACTCTATTAGTGTAATGTAGTGGTCATTATGCAGCAGAGCGTCTCATGAATATAGATGGGAGTAAACAGTATATATTGTGCCATTGATCGAGGAGTCACTTCAAAGGTCACTGTCCTCTCGCCGAGTGAGTTTGACTGAGCAGCTGAATGTTTGCATTGATGAGCAGACGACAGGGCAGGGGGGATAATGGCTTTGACTATTTCGCAGAACAAAATAGCTAAGCCGTATTCTAATATGTCAAAATGCATCATTCTCGAACACAAGGGATAAGTGATAAATGAACACATCAATATGATTGCTTGATGGATTGATATAAACTCTGTACACAAATACACAGGTACTTGCACTTGAAATAACAACTATAATATCAAACATTAATTGGTTCGACCTTGCCCAGCAGACATTGGCTTTAAGGGATAGGTTTCAAAATTAAGAGCTTGGTGTTTCTGCTTTTGCTGCGGTTTCATTTTCAGAGGTCGATAAAGTGGAAGCCGCGGCGACAGGGTGAATTAAGAAGCAACTTAAATCTGTGCAGCTGGAGATGGCGAAGAGGCCAAGCAGCGGAGGGTTTTCTACAACTTTGAGCGAGCTTACTGTCCAATAACAAGCATCTTTATTGCTCCAAAGATGCGTGCTATACCTCGCTCTCGCTGGGTTTAACTATAATGCGAGTTCAACACTGGAGTCATCTGGACTATGAATGCGTCGCAGCCAAAAGAAGCTGCGTCTTAACTGGGGCCGTGGTTCTACAGTTATGCAACATGCATCTTCAGTTCCAAACAGAAGATGCATGTTGGCTCCTTTTTCCGCTTACAGGATTTCTCCTTTTCACTCTGTAAGCCTCCATTTCTATCCCCTGTACTTCACCTCTTAACCCCCACCTGAACCGAGAGCATTTTCTCCAGTTTGGCTTTACCCAAATCTAAAAGCTTCTTGAAAAAACCAGCGACATAATAGCGACAAAAATTAGACAAAAATGAGGATGCAAACAAAAACGCGACAAAAAAGCAACCAAAGAATAACAGGAAAGTGATAAAAAAAAAAATGACGAAAATGTGACAAAAAAGAGACAAAATTTGACAAAAAAATTACAAAAAAGTGACTAAAAATGTGACAAAAAAGTGACAAAAACATAAAAAAAAAAAAAGTGAATATTATGCCAGAATATAGGCTAATTTCCATCTGCAGACCCCCTGGCAGGTTGATGTCACAGAGACACAGAAACACAAACTACACAGACTACAATGCCATAAATGTGAACGCGACAAAAACCCAACAGATCCAAAAAGATCAGTTTAAATGAGTTTTGTAGGTCTTTCAAATGAGGCATTACACTGGCCTATAGGCTGTAAGCTTTTAGATTTGGGTAAAGATGAACTGGAGAAAATGCACTTGGTTGCGAGAAACATGCAGCTCAGTTGTGCGCCGCATCTTCATTTCTGGTGTAATGTTAACAATGAGCATCTATCACTGTCTCTTGCTTAGCCTGAAATCCTTACGGGCCGTGTCTGGTCTGCTTACCTCTCCCACTGGATTAGACCCCATTGATTTGCCGCAGTGCACCGCGGGGTTAAAAATTGGCTGTCTGACCGATCAATGTCCACCTCAGCTGCCAATCAATGCAACTGCTTTAATCTCGCCATACTATCAACAAGGCTATATGTTCAGTCAAAAAATCTAACTATACAACTGGAGCAAATATCGATCAAGAGGGTCAATGATTGCGAGGAAATGGACGAGATTGAGCATTTACATTCAAATTACTCGGCCCGATATCATGTTTTTGTGAATATTTTACTGTTTGGCCTGGGTTAAACCTGGTAAGTCATTTAGTCCTATATTTTAGAAGTGGTTCAGTTCATTTGTCTGTGTTTAGCCCTTGTTTAGTTCCGGTTTAACCCTAACTCGTAGCCATGAGCGAGAAGATCCTTGGCAATATATCTTTACTATTGGGAGATAGGGCCAACTTAATTACGTGGCTCTCGAGAGGTCAATAAAGAGAGAACGGTGACCTGAAGTGGGATAGCAAGGTCAAAAAAGGCTTGTTTGTTACTGTGAGGCCGTCTCCGCACGTCCCGAGAGAGCGGGAGGGGATTGATGAGGTCCTTTATCATGTGCGCTGACTGTGATAAGGTAAAGGGGGCTATCGTTCAAACAAAAGGCCAGTGCTCACTGTATTTGATGAATAGTACGGTTAGGGCAGGGAAAATCTGGCATCTAAGTATATATTTTGACATGCAAAATTGTAATAAATGGAGATATTTCATGCTAGTAAATCCCTTTTCCTATATATTTTTTCAACTCTTATAAAGGCATCATTGTCTGCTCTCTTGCATTGTTGTAGCTATAGCATCTAGAATAAGCTTTGTGTTGACAGGCTGAGTATAACCCCATCTTCCTGATTTGAAAACGATCCAGTCCGGACACAGAAAATAAAAGAGAAAAAGGACCTTTAGCTTGAACCTACAGCAAAGCAATGACATACGCCCCCCCCCCCCCCCCCCCCCCCCCACTGTCCCTTTACACTCGATACGTTCTGACAGCACATTAGAAAACCCTAGAGCTAACATTGTGCGATCCACTTGGCTACGACTAAAGCTGGGCTACAGACTGCAATAGGCTTACCATACTATGCCCCATTATATGTGAAAATAATGATAAAACATCTGGACCAATAGCTTTCCTCGCGTCGACGTGTGAATAAATCAACAGGAAGTCATTACTAACTCATTTGTTTGTGACACAGAGGAGATAATGCACAGATGCTGAGTTTTAAGGGGCTGCTTAAAGCTGCCAGGTGATTGGTTGAAAAATAATGGCCTTAAGTGAATGACAAGTTAATTGCACTTTTGTCCTAAACATGGCTGGTTCAATGACCTCGGTAACGGGAGTGGCAGAGAGATTCACGTCGTTGGTTTGATTGGATTTACTGCCCGAATACAATGCATTGATCCAGAAAATATGCAAAAAATTAGCCTCTACTTTGCATCTCATGTCAAATATAATTGACAGTAAAAAAAACAACCCAGTCTAGTTGATGATGTGAAAACTTCTTCTATGATTGCATCAAATGACAATGTAAAAGGAAAGACTTAGAGAAGATAATTTATTCATATATATATATATAGGTTGCATTTTTTTTAATCATTAATTGTCTGTGAGAGTAAATACTACGCTGACAGAAAAGGGAGAGAGGGATATTGTACATCCAATTACACAATGGAGATTTAAAAAATAAAATCACTCAAACTTGGCTGTAAATACCGTTTAAGTGGCGCTAGCCCGCAGTTAGCATTGCCCGTTTGCCTGTTAGCTTCTTTTTCGTGATTCCATTAGTGTGCCTCCAACCCGCAGGGAAGGCAGGGAAGTTGCAAGGGTGGTTTTCTTGCCAGAGACACCAGGGGGAGATGAAAGACCCCCCAATCATCCCGTTAACACTTGTATTAACCCCAGAGGGACCACGGAAATGATTTCTTAAGGTAAACGAGTTACTTAGTTCTTCTTAAAAGTGGGCATATCATGTGATGTGGACTTTCTTGAGGTTTAAACCATGTCTTAACGTTGTTCCTTCGTCTAAGACAGACCTGGAGTAGTATTTCACTACATGCACGCAGTAATCCCATGACAAAGCTGTTGTAGGTTTAGCTGTTTCTTCTTCTATAGTGTCAGTGCCTCGTTCTGTACTTACAGGATACGATTGTGTCATTGTTCAGTTTTAATTCCCATAATCCAACATTATCAAATCCGTTCATTGCACGAAGTGTGTTTATCACGCACTGCTGGAGCTGCTAACCACGCTGTACGTCCCACCTGGAAGTTCTTTTGTAAGAAAATGATTCCTATATCTGCTAGCAGGAAGAGTCAAGATCCAGTCAAGATTTTCACCAGCTCTTTCGAATGCATTGTCCACGTTAATGCATTTATAAAATTGAAAATGATGGAAATACTGGAAGTCATCTTCAAGACATTTTGTTTACTTACAAGCCTGACAACTTTGTTCACCCTTCCCCTCCTCTCAATGAATTTCCCCTCTAATAATCAAACACAATGATGCAACCTGCGTTCCACCCTCAACCCTCAAAACTAAATCGAAACTATCTGTCAAAAACTCTCTACAAAGCTACAAAGCCAAAGTGGAAAAAAGCTATCAACATGAACAGCCACACGGGCTCCACTAAAGAAAGCATTGGCATCAGCATCTCTGTGCCAAAAGCCGAATAACACACATTTACTCCTCTGCACCGAAACGCAGGCCCCGTGAAGTGGTCCCTTTTTGAAAAAGAAAAAAAGCAGAGTTCTTCTATCAGCGACGTCTTTGTTTTGCCATTTTTTTTCAAGGATTTGCTGAGTAGCCAGAGAAGCTGGAAGTGGGATTTCAGTCATGCGTTTAAACCTGACTTTGGCTGCGAACAATAGCTTTGTCAACGTTACAGTTTGCATATTTTCATTGATAAATCAGCTGAAATTGCATAGTCAAGTCATGAGGTTCAATATTATACAGTATATGTTTAATTTCTTAAATAATAATAATAGTTTAGGGCAGCCAAAAAAAGCCCACATTTGTTTTCATAGGGTGAATACATGAGTTTTATCTTTAAACCAGATAAAAGGGGCTATTACTTTACCCTATATACAAACCTTATTCAAACGATAACAGGGTTTCAGCGGGGCAATAAAAATCATTAAGAATCATTAAATCAATTATGCCAAAATCCTGGCCTAAAATGTTGTTAAAAAGCCTGGATTCATGGCATCAAATCTACATTTCTGGGAAAATTGTGACATTTGCTCAACAATCTTTACTGTTAAAGGAAAAAAACAAAATTGCCGTACTTTGGGCACCCCTGCTTTAGACAGGGGTGGCCAAAGTACGGCCCGGGGGCAAAATGCGGCCCTGAGACACATTTTTGTTGGCCCTCAGGCTTCTTGTTGAATTGGCTTTTTACAACAGGTTTCATAATTCTACACATTTATACCTCGCAAACAAACCATCTATTGTGGGAACGAGCTGGTTTTAAGGTTCCAGGCTCAAATGAAGGTGCGGGGCCCGGGATTTGGGCTCTTACCCCCCCCCCCCCCCGCCTGAACCAAGGCCATTTTCTCCAGTCCAGTTTTACCCAAATTGAAAAGCTAAAATGCCTCATTTGAAAGATCTACGAAAGTGATCGTAACTTTTTTTGTCACGTTGTCACCGCGTTTTTTTTGTTTTCATCACATTTTTGTTGTATCTTTGTTGCATTATAGTTGCTTTTCCGGCACGGTTTCTCTCTCTTGTCGTTTTTTTTGGTCACTTTTTGTCGCTTTTTCGTTGCACTTTTTTCATTGCTTTACTGTTGCTTTTCTGGCAAGTTTTTTGTCCGTTTTTTTTGTCATTCTTTAGGTTTGGGTGATGCCAAACAGGAGAAAATGTAAATAAATAATATATTGATTTTTGTTTCCGGCATTGAAATACAGTATTTGGCTCGACTTGCTTCCGCCTGTATAATCCCTGTATTTAAAAAAAAGAACAGTACCCAATGCATTTTAATTCATAAATCAAAGCGAGTATCTGAATCCATTTTAAATTGGCTCCAAACTCATAATTACCAAATGACGCCGCACAGTGTCACTTTGTTGATAGCGCTATTCATTCCCCACGCGTAATGAGTTTTCTACGTCAAAACAAATTATGTCCAGCTTTATTATTTCGCCCAGACTCGCAACACACCCAGTCCCCCGTGACTCAATAGGCTCTGACAGCAGCGGTGATAGTGAACTCCTGACTTAATGAAGGGGGGAGGATTCGGTCCATATTTGAAATGTCGGAGTGTTAAATACAGATTACATTTTTGTGACTCTGAAGCCCGTACTGGAGAGAAGACGAGACGCCCTCGGGCCAATCCTGACAGCGTTAAGACACGGGTTCGTGTTGAAGCGCTGCATATATCGCAAAGAGCAAAGACTGTGATTGATTGGACAGCACACAATCCTTAAACATCCTGCCTGCATGTGTTTTTATCATCTGCTTCCTGACCAAAAAAAAAGTGGCCACCTGTTATGATCTTGGTGGTCACACTCTCCCATCATCAATACACAATCTTGGTGTTAGATTAAAGTAATACTGACATATTTTGACATATAGCCACAGCTTCAATCAAAGCTAAGGGCGTGTGACTTTTTTCTGGTCGGGTAGTGTTTTTTTTTTTTTACTATATTTTACAGAAATGTGACACTGGGAAGAGTCTCAAGAGGCCAGTAAAAAAAAAAAAAAATTATATTATTTTTTTAAGCCAAATTGGTCTCTCAACATATACACTTTCACCAGGAAAAAAACAACAGCAACCTAATCTTCTTAAAAGGCCACCGATTTTCCATACTGAGATAATGTTCTTACCTGAGCTTAGACGAGTTGCTGCGTAACAGTCTGGTCTTTACGCGTGCGCTCAGTCACGCAAAAAGACCAAAGATGTTGTTAGCATTTAGCCTCTCCAAGCATATGCCTATGGTCCCAAACGGGGGTGAAGTAAGAAATGACCAAGCTCTTCCACGTTTTCCCTATTGAAATACAGTTACGTGTCAAATTGTCGATTTTCTAAGCGGATTAAAGGGGTGCTGTCATAATTATCATTTTATTTCAGTGAAGCTGCAGTTTAATGAAGAAATGTTGGGCCGAAAGTTTTTTTTAAATGTATTTATTTTTAATATAGAGAAAGGTAAAGTCACATAGAAATTTGACTCACTAATTTCCCACATAACATTGTCGGCACAGCAACAGTTAACATTTTTTGCCTCTATCTATGTCACTTCCTGTCGGTGTCCATAAAGGAAGTTAGACAGTAAACATCACAAACATAAAGAAAGCAGGGTACATTATTTTTAGCAAAGTCTTAAATATAATTGTGTTAAGTATAACCTGAGGAGGAGCATTTAAAGATGGCTGCGCTCTACGTGACATTTAACAACTGTAAAGCTTCAATAAACCGGGTTGTGTTTCCCAAATAAACGTGTTAAATATCAACACGAAATGGATACGCTTCAATGCTCTGTTGCTAACGTCTCAATTAACGGTTAAAAGTAAAATATGAAACTACTAGTGCTGAAAAATTACATTACATTATTTTATAATATTACAATGAAGTTTTTCCACTTATAAACACGAGTTTAATAACATATCCAAAATCTGCTCTGAAAACGTCTTTGCAACTAATATGTCAACAAAATAAAACCATACGTTTAAACCTGGCTCAATCCATCGTTCACATTTTCCGCATAAAAGGCCTTATGTTTATATGAAAACGTTAAATCACTCGTATTTATGCGAGTAATCTACAGCAAAGGTTTCAAATTGATACCTCTAAATCTAAAAGGTTTCCCTCTTCACCTGCACTATCTCGCCTTTAGGATGGGGTCAAAACCAGCTGTTCAGCTTTATATTAGCTAAGGCAGAACAATATAATACTCTTGAAAGGAAGGAAATTCACTTTATATTCACCTCTATTGTATTCTATTACAACCTAACACTGCATCCTGCCCACAAAGCCGGTAGTGACACCCTCCTTTGTAGCTTCTTCTTCCATTTAGACGCTTCCTCCTTCCATCGCTACAACCTCCTAGCTCCTACACCCTTTCCTTGTTCCCTTAACCATTCAATTAAAGTCAATGGGCTTATCACGGCTTCCCCAGACCGCAGGTCCCTCTCTCTCGCTAATATCATTTTCATCCGGCTTCCTGGGGGAGCCGGGGACCGCATTGCCCCTCTGAGCTTTTCATCAGCGACAATTCCCTCAAAGACCGGAAAACACAGCCAAAATCTCGAGTCGCGTTTCATTACATCAGGGCAGAAATCGATTACGAACAGCATACGGCGATTTTCTTATCCACTGGCTTGGAAATACGGGATATAAGGGAACAAACATAGGCATGATGTTGGGGAGACTGTGGCAGGCACGTGCATGAGCCGAAGAAGTGGTTGAAAGAAATGATAGTTGTCGGCAGCAGCGATGGTTTCGAGGTATTGCGGTGAAAGATTGATTTAATTGCCTGGAAAACGCAGTAAGGGCTTTAATGACTGTATTTAAGATTGATGGATTGGATGCACGGAGACGACACTGTTTTAAATCAGGGTTCAATACACAAGGAATGGGAAATTGTCCAAATGAAATGGCTCACATTACCATCGCACATATGGTAGCTTTTTTTCCTCTCATATTAAATATATTGTATATAAGCATTTTTTTTTTTTTTGCCCCGGGTCAGCTTACTACTGCTGCTGCCTCGAAAATGGTCAGGGAACATGGGTACCTCTGAACGCCTAGGTACCCAGCTCAGTGTTCTATCACAGTTTTCTCCATAGTGTTAGGGTTAGGACCAGTGGTCGCTGGTTGCTCCGCTTTATGACAGGGGAGCCGTACTTTAAATGACAGGCCGTTAGCATTAGAGCTAATGGCGCAGGCGTGGATATGACCGAACTACGCGCTCCATTTCTTGTACTTTAGTAACTTCTGTTACATTGTTTGTTGTATTTTTGGTTCTTCTATTATGTGCCTGTGTTTGTTTCAATGCAGATGTTCATTAATATGCATTGTCCATATCCAATAAACACATACATTTAGGGACACATAATATCGTCCTACACCTTTCTATTCCACTATGGGGTTTTTATACCGTCCGCATTATTGTGTTGCTTTTAATCTAAGCTGCTATTTCCTGATCCCATATACCCACTCCCAAGTGGTTACTACCGTTACTTACTATTCATGAAATTCCTCTCCACATGTGCTGTTTGAGACGGGACAGGATGTGACAGGAGGGGTCCCGGGAGGTGAGATGGTCCGCAGCGATGCTCAGTCCAGTCCAATCAGCTGCGTCGTCCTGTCAACTACCCCCCCCCCCTTACACACATGTACAAATACACGCACCCCCATCCCCTGGAAACACCTGCTCTGTCCCGACACCACCAGTCCACAGCTGGCAACAACTGACAACACCTCAGCAATGATTTTATACGTTGGAAGAAATGCGAGCGGACATTTTTATTTCGTTTGTTTGGGTCCGGACACTGATTTGTGTCGATAATGTAATAAATGGGCAGTGTTAGCCCTTCGAGCTCGTTCGAATGTAGCTTTTTGTGCTTTAAACTTGTGTCACAGCGTCTGGCAATGCTACATTTGTTTGTCCCTGAATGAAAACAGATTGCATTTTGTGCTTTCGTTCACGGGGAATTGTTTTGGCGTTGCTCGTGCTGATGCGAAGCCACTGCGAAATGAAGCGAGTTTGTCGGCAGCGTGAAGTAATCGTTTGTAAAAATGCAACAAAACACAATTAAGTCTTGGAGCGAACCCCATTAAGCAATCCACAGCTTGGTTTTCGAGAACGTTCGGCTCAGATTACTTTGGGATGTGTAATCTAAACTAAATGTTCTGACAAAGAAAGCGAAAAACTTAGAAAGCCAAAAGCAGAAAGGATCACGTTTCATCATATCTGCTCATACTCTCTGCAAACAGTCGGGAATAGTTGTCTCACTTCGCTTTATAGTATCGTCAAATATTGGGTTGATTTAGTTCAATGGGATTTTCTTCCTAAATCCCCCCTGGACACATGTTGAACCGTCACTATAGCACAATATAGAACTTGCTCTGTTGCCATAGAGGAAGAGTAAATAACAGACTTAGTTGGCCCCGTAGCACCCCTTTTCTATTACTGTTTTCATTAAAAGAACCAGTTTTCTTCTCTCCATCCAAGAAAGAAACCCTGACTAACAGTAATCCCTTTGCGTTTGCAGAAGGCGTTTTTGCACATGCTGCCCGTGGAGACCTAGAACTGTCAAATCCATGACGCGATTTTCGTGGAGGACGTGTCTTTTTCTCGTTCTGAGGCTGCGGACTGGAGCGTTTTCCCACCAAAGATAGATTTACTTGTCAGATTGAGTAAACATGACGTCCCCCACCCGTCCTTGAAAAACGCAAACAATGGGTTAGGGGACGTATAGCTCGGCCTTTGGTGACATGAGACAATGTCATCGGAAGGACCTCAAATGGACCGCAAGCAAAAGCATTTGTTTCAAAACGTATGAAGCGAAACGAGAAAATGAATTGTTTCTGACAAATCGCTGTACTTGTAAAAGGAAACATATTCTGAAAAGCCTGCATTGGTTGACGGTGCACATTTAGGAGCGTTAACATTTGAGATGTAGAGTAATTAATAGAAACATACGCCCTTCTGAGCATGTTTGTCGTAGCATATGCGTTAGTTGGTTTTACTGTAATTAGGCTAAATATTGTGCGTAGAGGACAATCTAGCTCCGTACTAAAATAATAATAATTATGACTTCGAATAAATTTTGGTTCTTAACTTAGATATTAAGACGTTCCCCTTGAGTCCTTAATTTCTACTCAAAGTACCCCCTAAACTCTAGAGTGCAGTCAGTTATTTAGAAAATTGTCTCCGTAACTCGGATTTACTGGTATTTAGTAGTGTATTGTGTTAAAAAAAAATATATATATATTTTAACCTGTTACCTGCCACCTTTAGAGTTAGGATTAGTATTAGGGTTAGGAATCATTTATATCCAAATCTCAAAAGAGTTCACTGCCACTATGTCAGTGTGTTACCTCATTTGAAAGCCCAGACCTTCTAGTTTCTAAAAATCTGTGTGAGATCTGTGTGACAGAAACACAACGTACATCACTTTTGCCATTCCTAACCCTAATCATAACCCTGAGGTGACGGGTCAGACAAAGAGTGGTTCAGAAGCCCCTTAGGAGAGACCAACAGGCCCGGATAGAACCATGAGGCCGTCCTTCTGTGGACCCACCACCTGCAGGGGGAGCCATAGGGGCTGGTGCAATGTGATTATGGCAGCTCCAACAGCTGCCCCCACGACCCGGCAACGGACAAGTGGAAGAAAATGGATGGATGGATGAAATACTATTCAATTTTGCCATCTTTTTAAATCTGAAATATTTCCAAGTACCCCCTGCTAAATGCTCCCATACCCCCTGGTCCCTGCACCCCAGGTTGGAAAACACTGGCCTATTTGATGCAGAGACAGCTTCTGGATTTTGAGGTTGCAGTGCTAACAACTAGTAGGACTGAGACGGCATGCAAAACTCTAACTATGCTGTACAGTATCTCACAATGCCTGCGATTTGTAGTGTGGCTGCAGACTTAAATAATAAAAAAAAGTTATTGTATGTTTGTTTGCAAGACTAAATAGAAAACGTTGCGGCCACTGCTAAGCCATATTTACTATTTCCTGTGGATGACCCAATTGTTACAAAAGGCTAATAAAACAAAAAACCTCTTACCATAAATATTAGCGCGTAGGAGCTCACAGTTTAGGAATGGAGTCTCCGAACGTCCAAACAAACCATAAACGAGCCCGCCCACTTACATGCACGACGAAAACAGACTCTTTTTGTCGTGTCAAATCCCGGACAAAATACAGTCGTCTAGAATAAACAGGCGTCTTGCTGACCATCGCAGAAAGCCCCGGTGATGTATTAAGCCATTTCTTCTAAGATCAACATTGCATTGTGCACTGAGGCAAAACAGGCGACTCTTTAGAGCGTTGGTCCGCAGCCCAGATGTTAAATTTACAGCAAAAGTTGAGAAATCCTATCCTTATGTTCTTCCATGTGGGATTTGTCAAGTTATGGTGACGCGTATTGATCCAAGTGCTCGCAGGAACGTTGACTCCTGGCCCGGAGCCTAGAAATGGCCTGGCACCTTTTCAAAATAAAATGGGTGAGACGTCGAGCAGAAGTGATGAGATTATCCTGGCCGTGTGGAAAAAAAAAAAGAGGGACAGGCACAGGAAGAGCAATGCGTCGGTACAATGGAAGGCAGCAGGGTGAAAATTTTCTATTATGTAGATTCAGCCGAGCAGACATGGCTTAGTCAGTGACCTATAGTGGTGACTTTATGCTGTTCATTATGCCGTAGAGGTGCAGTATAATCTATTCATACACTGTTACTATGACATTGAAAACCAGTGCAGTTTGTAAACATAAAGGCGAAAGCAATACTGCAAGGTTGACCACAAAATTACTCTCTTTTGCACTATGGATTTTGATGAAAAGCTTTGCTAACTCTTAACCCTCGCCTGAACTGAGCACATTTGCAACAACTCTGCAAAAACATGACCAAATAAAAAGCGCTGGTTGCTCTGCTTTAAGACCGAGACGCTTGGGGCCGACATTGTCCACAATTGCTGCAGTACCTCCATATGTGGGCGGCAAAACAAACTAGTTTCCCATTAGATAGCATTGCACTTTACACACGTTTTAAGCAACTGTAAAGCCTGGTTTCTAATTTTTTGGAACTTGCTACACCTAGATACTCCTCCTGTGATAACGCTGGGTTGCTTACAATAGAAGAAACCAGGCTGGTTTTCGTAAGAAACATTTTAGAAATCTCGTATACTAATGAGGGCCGGACTTTGATTGACAGGCCGTTAGCATTAGAGCTAATGGCGCGGTTCCATGTTAGCTGAATGCGAAAAAAATATTTTTACATGGCACTCTATAGAAAATCCATCCATCCATCCATCTTCTCCCACTTGTCCGTTGCCGGGTCGTGGGGGCAGCTGTTGAGATGCCCAAGTCACATTGCACCAGCCCCTATGGCGCCCCCTGCAGGTGGAGGGTCCACAGAAGGACGGCCTCATGGTTCTAACCGGGCCTGTTGGTCTCTCATAAGGGGCTTCTGAACCGCTCTTTGTCTGACCCGTCACCTAGGACCTGTTTGCCATGGGAGACCCTACCAGCTCCAGGATCATTCGGGCCCTCAAACCCTTCCACCACGATAAGGTGGCGGTTCCAGGCGGGGATAATAATAATCTGCCTTAATAAACACCAAGCTTCTCCACTCAATAAACCATTTTGTCTCTTTGGTTACTTACACCATCCATACTTTTGTACCACAGTAGCAGCCAGTAAACATGTCATACAAGTCGTGTTTCGGCACATATTTGGATGACTATTTCCCGGCACGTGCCACAACTTGTTCTTCTCCCCGTTTTAACAATTGTTTGCGAGCACCTCACTGTTAGTTGTTGGACCAGACTGGGGGGGGGAAGAAGGCGCACGCTTCGACGCCTGCGGGTGCTTTCGTGACACATTACCCGCTCCACTGTCGCATAGTCGCCCATAATAAAGCCGATACACGGTCCTAACATGCTTGAAATCGATGTTCACTCCATAGTCTCTGTTGTTTGTTGATAAAGCTGTGTTAAATGCTGGTGTTCTTTGATAAATATATCGCCAGGAAGCAGTAAGCGGTGGAAGAAGCGTTCAAATTATTGTCCTAAGCAAAAGTACAGACGCAGACGTAGCTCTTTTGATGTTTTTGATGAAGAAACATGTCGATATGTGGCAAAAGCTAAAATGTAGTGGCGAAAATGCAGCACGGGCATATGTTGCAAAAGTATATTTGTAAAACGTGTAAAACTTGGTTGTGTAAGAGCACATGGCGATCGAAAAGACTTCAGAGGATGTTGTGAAGTGACTCGCAGCCAGTTCTGAGCAGGTGTTGAGTGGGAGGGTGCGAAAGATCTGCAGTAATGTTTGCTTTTGCGCCTCCAGTGTTTTAGCATCTGGGCGTCTGTAAGAGAACAGTGCCCGTGGTGGGTGTATGCGGGGAGAGAATATACTTGTGGTTATTGTATGTCGTTGAAATGAATTGGTGGCAAGAGATTCAAGAGGATTTCCAGATTGTTTAAGTATTGATTTTGTAGTATTGTTTTATGCAGCGTTTGTATTACATATTACTGTTTCAAACATGTAGCCGAGTTACACTACTTTTAGTTACTTCTGAGTTACCTTTGGCAAAATATAAACTGAAAATAGTAATAATTCCACTGAGCAAATTAAGATTTTCTTTTCTCACGCTTTCCCCCATTCTCTCCGGTTTTGTTTTAACGACATTAACTTCAGGCAACTGCAGATCTTATACACCGATACCCAACTTGATTTGGTGCTGCATTTTATTTGGGCAGAGGTAGCAGAGTTCCATGACCACCATACAGGGCGCCGCCATTGGCCGCCATTGCTGCAGTACCTCCATCTAGTGGTTGCAGCTAAAGCTAGATTTCCATTAGAAAGCATTGCCCTCTACACACATTTGAAACCACTGTAAAGCCTGGTTTCTAATGTTTATTTTATTTATTTTTTTACTTTCTAGAGCTAGATATTCCTCCTGTGATAACGCTGGGTTAGGCACAATTAAAGAAACCAGGCAGGTAAGGAATATTTTAGAAATCTTGTATACTAATGAGGGCCGGACTTTGGTTGACAGGCTGTTAGCATCAGAGCTAATGGCGCTGTTACGACCGAACTCCACGTCCCACAAGGGCCGGGTTATAGGGAAGATCCCGTCCTCATGCCCTTTTTAGGAACATGCTCGGTCGGAGCTGGGTAGGAGGAGTGGGCAGACGCTGTCTATTATTTTTGACTGTCTATGGGGCAGAGTTGGGCTTTTTTTCGTTCGTACATCAATACAAACCATTTAAATGCACTGGAGTTACTTAAACGTATATTTTGTTTGAGCAATATGTTATATTCCTTAGTTACTGACAAAGGTAATATAGTTTTGTACCACATTATTACCCCCAACACTGGACATTTAGATACCATTGTTATATTTAAGTTAGTTTCCTCATACAACCTGGATTGGACACTGACTGTAAAATAAAAGAACAATGCCAGGCAGTGATGACAAAACACCTCTGGCAATTGTCACCAAATGGCACTGTGAAATTACGGCGATAACACAAGCAAGTGTCATTTGTCTTTTCTATTCCCAAACCGGCTGTTATGGACAACACGGCAAACGCATGTGGAGAAAGCGATTATGACGGCTTTGAGAGTTGAAATAATTGTTGTGAAACTCTTTGTTGGTGGTCTCTCCGCGCTCCGTTCGAGCCAACTTCATGGTCAGTGCTGTAAAGCCTTAAAAGGATTTACAAACGCCCACGCCAAGAGTTGATTTAGCTAGAATTCTGGACAGAAAGCGAAATGAGTTCTTGTATTACACTGCTCCTCTCCTGCGTTGCCAACATGACCGGGGTACTTTCCCCATTCGTAACCCAACTCGCCAGGCTCTTTCTGGGAACAAAATCCATAACACGACTTCAGGCGTTGCCAAGAGGTCTTTGGCAAAGCCCTGATGTTGGCCTATCATTTCTAAGACAACAGGCAAAACACCATTATTTAGGAATTCAGGATGAAAAGTAAACCAAACTCACTTGTTTACGGGTAGATTTGACTAATAAATGTGCTGTAACTTATCTCATGACCTGGAACTCAATATGCAAAACTAAATGATTCATCACTGGGAATGTACGTCGAGATGAGTTCGAGCTTGCTTAACAATTACAGGACTGACTGATGACACGGTTTACAAGAGAATTATCCTGTCAACAGACCGTACTGTCTTTGATCAACTCGAGGCTTGTCCAACTGATTGATTTTGACTGTTTAAAACCTCTTTCCACCCGCAGTGACCGAGTGCATTACCCAAATCTAAAAGCGTCTCCACTGGACCCTACAGCCTTAAAAGTGAAGCCAATGTTTTTCCTTGCGTTGTTGTCACTTTTTTGTCATATTTTTTGAGACTTGACTCTTGTTGCATTCATTTTTGGTTGCGTTTTTGATGCTTTTTAAAAAAAAAATTCATCACTTTTTGGTTGCGATTTTATGACTTTTTTTTTGCCACGTTTTAGCAACTTTTTTTGGCACTTTTCCGTGTCTTTTTTGTTGTGTTATTACCCTTGATTTAGGGTCTTGTTTTTGTCACCTTATTGTCGCTTCTTTTTTGGCCATGTTTTTGTTGCGTTTTCGTACATTTTGGTTGTGTTCGTGACGCTTTTTTTGTCACTTTTTCCTCACATTTTTGTGTTTTTGTGACCCTTGTTTGTCTCGTTTTTGACCCTTTTTTTTCAGGAAGCTTTTAGATTTGGGTAAAGCCAAACTGGAGAAAAGGTGCTTGGTTCAGGTGGGGGCTAAGAGGTGAGTTAAACTAGAGTTCGGCTGGAGAAATTAATCTCAGTCCTTGGTTACTTTTGGGCAATCAATGTTTCAAATTCGTATTTTTTTGGACGTCCTATCTTTTTGACCCAATTTTTAAATCATCACACCAGCGTAAACATTCGACACCAGCCTTCCTCCGTCCTCTGCTTCGCACATTGAGCATTCATTACACTTAAAAACAGCAGGGAGGAGGAAAACACGGAGGAGATAATGGCTACTGTGTCAAACTGGAGCTTGTTCAAAGGGTCTCCAGCTGACGGGAGCCAAGTAGGTGGGGGGAAGGATTCACGCGTTACGCAACGGCTGTCAAATCAACAACACTCTTACTGTATACGTGTGGGAAACCAAAGGGCTATAGCGCGTTGATGAGAAATATTATCAATTGTCAGACTATAGGGGCCCTGGTTGTATTCAGGAGCTCTCGAACAAACGGGAATCCAGCTTGTGCCACGGATTTGTTGGTTGGAGACCATTTGTATTTGTGTGAGTGGGCGTGTGTGAGTGGGCGTGAGTGGACGACAACAAGCACTTTCATACTAATGGAACCCCTGCCTTAACGGAACACATTTATTCCAGTTTTACCCAAATCTAAAAGCTTCTTGACTGGCGCTTACAGCCTATAGGCCGAAATAACGCCTCATTTGAAAGCTAAGACTGACAAAACTCATCTAAGCTTCTTCCTCCTTGTTTTTGCATTATTCTCACGTTTATGTCACATTTTCTTTGCTTTTTTTTTCTCACGCTTTGGCCACATTTATTTATTTATTTATTTATTACTGTAATGTAACTGTGATCAAGCCACCAAAATGTGACCAAAAAAAGTTGGGTGTTCAGAGGTCAAACGGTCAAAGCTGACATATTTAAAAGCATTTCTGTATTGGTAATAACTCACACTTACAGTAGGTGGGACAAACAAGGACTTTGAAGGCTTTTTTTATTATTGAAATGATAGCCTCTATATATGGCTCTCTCCCGTACGCACACAACCTGAATAAAAAATGAATGCTGACCTTGATCAATGTTACAAGACTTACCTGATTCGAGAGAGAGGAGAGAAGAGATGGGGAGGTGCGGTATAGATAGGTCTCTAAGCTGTAGGAAATCCTCCCCATGTCGTCTTTTCTCGACTCTGCGTGGTTCAAAGGAAGACGGGGGGAGAGGGAAAGAGGAAGAGGTGACGGGATTGCGAGGGGTCGTCCCAAAACATCCGGGAGGCTTCCTGTTCCGAGGCATCTGTGCGGAGATGGGAGATTTAAAACAAGATAGACGTTAGATGATGAGGAAATTCGATTAATTAAACTGCAATGAGGCAAATTATACAGGAAATACTTTTTTTTGTTGGTCTAATGGTTATGCTGGTAACATGATATAACCTCTTAACCCCCACCTGAGCCGGGCTTATTTTGTCCAGTTTGGCTTTAGTCAGATCTGAAAGCTTCTTGAAAAAAGCGTAAAAAAGGGCGACAAAAAAGTAACACATTTATTGGCGACATGTAAACTCTCTTTTGGTACAGCTGCATTTTTTGCCTTTTTCTGCGAACTGCATTTGTGGTTTCTGTTCTCCACATTGTTTTACTGGGTGCTTTAGTGCATCTTTGCCATGTTTTTACTGCAGGCAAAGTAAACAAACAGCTAGCTTATCAGCTAAACCTATTTGAGACCTACACATTCCTTCTTCTGAGACACTGAAGAGGAACCAAGAGCCCCCACACCTGCAGCACAGTGGAGGCGTCACAAGAGGCGCTCCAGGAAACAAGGAAGGGACAAACGAGGAGGTATCCAGGCGAGACTCACAGCTAAGCCACACATGCCTTCTATTGTTCTGGCTAATAGACGTTCACTGGAGAATAAAACAGATTAACTGCTCTTCCCAGAAGATGATGAAAGACTGTTGTGGAGCGGAGGGCGCTGCGCAGGAGGAAGAGGAAGGAGGAGGAGGAGCTGACCAGTGCAGGACACCACGCTCTGAAACAGGGACAAACCCAGGAGGCGATGCACCGTTTCAGAGGATCAGAGGAGAGCCGAAGACAGCCAGCCAGGTTTCCCCCGACCTCCAAAAACATGCTGGTCAGGTTGGCCCACAGTGGCGGCTCAGTCGCAGCGGCTCAGGACTAACACCTGAACACTATTTTGCTGTGCGGTTGTACAATGACAAATAAAGCACTTACTTACTTACTTGAAAAAAACTGACGAAAACGCTTCAAAAATGTGACATAAATGCGGCGACAATGTGACAAAAAAGGATAGGACACCCAAAAAAACAAACAAATTTGCCACATTTCGTCAACTTCAGAGTTGTATATCCAGACGACAGTTTTTGGATTATGAAAATTATACAGTCCAAGTAGAAGATTGTGTAGTTGACAATTTTTGCTCTTTTATTGTGGGAGTTTTATAGCTCCTTTGTTTCTTTGTGTCTCGATGAGATTGACCAATAAACCTAGCGTCTGTGCATGACTGATTCTTGGCCCTGGCTTTTACAAACCCCAGCAGTCCAGTATAGTTGACTGGATCCGCATGAATTATTTAAGAGACATCATTACACATGAAACCTTTGTCAGACAGCGACCGATACAGACTTTGGCAACGGAGAGGATTTTAACTTAGTGAGTCAAATGCTGCGTGTCATTCTCAATTCCTAAAACCCGGACTAGCTCTCCTGTGTCCGACTTGATTTTGTTTTTTCTTCGTCATCGTCGCACCTGCAGTTCTTTCTAATTAGGCGTTTCTCCAAGACATGATTAAAGAAAGTTTCTCTACGGAGACGTGAGGCGCGCTCTACTCCCACGAGTTCGAGAGAGAGAGAGAAGAAACGACACCCACAAAAGAGGGAAAAAAAGCCTGTTTCGTTTCTTTGTCAGCGCTTTGGCACCGAAAGTTTTCAATGACAGCAGCAAACCTCAATAGAGCAGTCCCACCGTGAAACTCCAGGCAGCCGAAGTTACTCATGTTGAAAATTCTCTTTTTATTTTTGTGCTTTCTTCATTCATAAAACACGGGAATGTGCAGGAGACGAACGCCGAGTACATCTGGGTTTGTATTTAATTTGATAGAATACACACTCCTGTTGTACTTGAGGGGAAACTAAAAAGTATTGCAAGTGAACTATAACTGTCACCACTAAAACTACTGCAGCTATGACAAATACTGTGTTATTGTGCTACTGCGCCAAGTCATTAAGTAATTTATCGGTCTGCAAATCTTTACAGACGCACACAATAACGTCTATTCAACACAAGGGTTTTAGTCAAAGAGATGCTGTGACAAAAGGAATACTACATCAATGAAGAATATACTAAAAATGAACAAAATGGTGGATTCTGCAGCGTTTACCCAATTAACACCGTCTTTACAATGTGTCAGCACTGAGCGATTTCGCCTCAAAAGCAGCACAAACTGTCCACAAAAACCCCAGCGTTTATTAATAAAACATCAAAGGCACGTAACCAGGCAGGCGGCCATCTTGGCTCTGCATTGATCCAGTTTCACCTTGAGCATTGTGTTAAAAGTGCACTTCGTATTGATCCGAGAGGTCCTTTCTGCGAAGAGACGACACCGTGGCCGACATATGAGAGACACGCGAGTGTGTGGAGTGGGGCAATTCAAAGATACGAAGGCATTTAATCCGGTTGGGGAAATGGGCGAGCAACCCAATAAGTGATATAGGGGGAATCCTATTTGTGGAGTAGAGGCAAGCGAGGAGGGACCTGTCACTGGTTTAAAATGCAAAAAGATTAGGACTGCTGGAGCTTATAACAGCACTTATATAGTACAGCCAACTGGTATATTTCATAAGTACATTTCATCAGGCCTCGATATGATGAAATTACAACATAACTGAATTGAACGTATAAGCCGGCCTATGTTCTTTCCATGTTAATTCTTGGCCAACCTCGCTACTATATTGATCATATAGTAACTGAACTCAAGGGGGCTGTTGTGTTCAAAGGAACCACTTAAAGTAACAAATGTTTGCAATAAGTGGCATTAAAGATTTACACAGCGGAGCCCGGTTCATCGGGTCCAAATGGGGGTATGGATATTTAAGTGATGACTATAAGCAGAGGAAACAATCGAAGTGGACTGGACAATTAAAATGTGCATGAATGAAGCAAAATCTACTCCAAGTATATTAATAGTGAGGCAACAATATAATAACATTAAAAGCGTCAAGTTTGCATTATGTTCACTTCAGGGCGGCCACTTTTTGATACAATTGAGAAAAAAGTTCATTCGTGCTGATGGAGACGGCACTAAACTTTGTTGCAGTTTGTGTTTCATGTGAATCGACAGAGATTAAGAGTTTTATCACACATCTATTTTGATATTCAGACAGCAAATTCCACTATAAGACTCTTTGCTGCTTTCATCATTTTAATACATTTATTGCTACTCAAATGCACTTTTTTCCCCCTTCGGTAAACCATCAAAGCTCAGCAGTTTCAAGGTTGAGAGAGAGAGATGGCAATATGTTGTAAATAAGCCAAGGTTAATTTATGTATATGCCGCTTACTGTGGTAGCTGCAAATTATCGGAGGAGAGATTGAAAAATAGCGTTTAGTAAATACAAAGCGTTCCTGGCGTGTGCGTAGAAAAATCCATCCTCAGTTTGAAATGAATTTAATATGGGAATCCAGTCCAGATGTTCTCCCCGCGGCGCTGTATAGCCAAAAGCAATTAGCTGTCCCATTGAGGGAGGGGACCGAAATTCAATTATAGCAAATGGCGTAAGACTGTACCTCCGTGTCTGTGTCATTTTGCATATTTTAACCTCCCCAAAAAAAAGCTCGGGGGATCTTTCCCGACGCACCATCTGTGAAAATAGCAACGAGACTTGAAGCGGTTTGGGGCGAAATGGACCAACACCTGAGAGATCACAGAGAGGTCACTGGATAAAGCGCAGATGGGGACGAGCAAAACGTGCACAACATTTGGTGAAACTGCAAACAAAGCAAAAAAAAAAGTCTGGTTGAAATATGGAAGAATTGGCAAAAGCTGTCTCCAGCCTCGGGCAACGTACGGCAAAAATTGGCTAAATACAAGATTGCGTGTTTAATATTGCATGATTGGATGAATATTAATATTAAAATCTGTATCTCGCATGGGATCAGCGGTTGACAAACTGTGGGGTAAATGGAGATATTATAGGACTAGTATCTCCATTTGCCCCATGAAATAGAGCCCAACACTCCCACCACTTTGAAAAATTCAAATATTAAGAGTTTAAAAGCACAACACTGGCCAACTTTATAACCTTTCAGTCTATAACGTTTTAGACAAACCTTCAATTTAACCATGTGTGTTTTATGTCCATAAGTAGGTCCATTTAAGTCCATAAATTAGCACGTCTGCATTGTGTTGTTAAACTCTTAATGTTTAAATTTTTCGGAAAATAAATGCTGAGAATAAATGGGATATTTTACGTCGGATCCAAACACGTGACCAGGAGTGGGTGGGACTGTTGAGGTCTATACGTTTGTTAAGTGTGACATCACACACAATAATGGGGTCCAAACTGTGGAGAGTTCCATTGACAAACACAGGGGGGGAAAAACGCAACTTTATCTGAATCTCCTGCTAAAATAACAACAGATAAAAGGCCAAAAACTGTTTTACTCCTAATTGGAATATTATAGCTATAGGCAAAATTAACATATTAAGTCTTCATTGTGTATGGAAAAATAATTTGATAATTAAGGTCAGAAAAGACTTACTGAAGAAAATCCAGAGTAAATGTAATATTTTTGTGTGAACCGATGTACTGTATAACAGGTTAAAATCAGCAAAATCCCAGTATAATGAATAGGGCTAAAGTTAAGTTGGACCCATGACATCATCACTTCACAAATGTTAACATGGTTGCACGGCAACAGTTTAAAATGGCCTTCATTTATGTCACTTCCTGTCGGTATCCAATTAGGAAGTGAAACTATAAACATCCTTTGCCGATCTTGTCTTTCATCCTGGCTTAGCTCTTGAATAGTCTTTGATTTACTGGTTAAGTTCCAAGTTATACATTCATGGAATCACAATTTTTCACTTTTTTTCTGTCGAACTATAAATATATTTATCACACGCACATAAACTCAAGCCAAAACCGGGTCCATGGACGTTTTATCACAGCAAGTTGTTCAGTAGAAGCGAAAAACTGTACTTGTTGCTAACGTTAGCCAGATGAAGCTAACATTAGCAATAGAAAGCTAACGTTAGCTTCCTGGTTAGCATTGTCAGGTTTCTTAAAGTATTTATGGGCGGTGGAAACACTTTGCTTTCTAATCTTTATTGAGTAGAGAAATATATCCATAATTCAGTTATTGTTGTTTAAATATTAAGTCACGCCTATGTTATTTCCCTTGTCTGTATTATTCCGCATCTGGCTGCTTCGAACATGAACAAAGCCTATAGCCCTAGTTTAGTTCCTTAGATTTGGTTTGGTCCTGGGATATGTTGGTGGTTTAGCCCCAACTTGGTTCCAACCTATCCTTTACCCTCCCTGAAGTCTACTTTATTTAAATCGCATGTAGTTCTATATAGTCAAAGTCATTATAGTCTGGGGCTCTTAACGTTTCTCCATTTGCAGCTGCGTAAGTGAAATAGCTTTTTTTTGTGCGTGTGTGTGTGTGTGTGTGTGTGTGCTCTCTTCCTAAAGAGCTCTGTCGCTCTCTCTCTAATGGCATGACTATTATGTAAAAAAATGCCTTTTAGCGCTGTTACCTTGGGTCTCCCACTAAATAAATAGCGTGAGCAGCGTTTATGGCGGGCCAAATGGAGCCTACGCAGAGAGGTAGGCCTTATAGCGATGGATTAAAAGCTCCAGCGACAAGAATCTATAATTTAGACTAAATGGGAGAAGAAGCAAGTAAAACAGTAAGGTTAGCGTGTACTATATTGTCCCCATAGGTTCATCATGTTCAGAACAACGGTGTGGGTTTTGGCCTGTTTTTGGTTGAAAGGGGCCTATAATCCACCCAGACACTTTCTAATCTGCCTACATTTATACTTTTACTTACTTCGTAGCAGTTATAGTGGGACTAGCGTTCAAGTTATTGTTAATGTGACTCCAGTGGGTGTTGTACTGGCAATGGAGATAGTAGAAGTAGTACAAAAACATTTGAAGTTGATATTATTACAGACACATTTTGCAATTAAAACTTGAAATTAAGTTAAAAAGAAATCAAATTTTTGCTTGCTCAAACTCAGCGGGGCGGCTGTTGGAATCTGCCTAATCACCACAGTGCCGTGGGATTGGCTCCTGCTCCCCCACCGCCCTTGGTGGGAGGTTGATGATCTGACACAGTTATGGTAATGAGTGCGTCTCCAACCTGCTGCTGCTCTGCTCATGGGATATGAGGAGGTCCCTGAACAAAAAGACCCCCCTCTACACCGCCCCGCTCCTCTCTGCCCCGCCCCGCCCCGCCGCCTCCTGCCGGGACACAAAACCATTTAGTCACAGTTTGCAGCCAACAAATGAGAAGCGTAATCAACAAGGTGGTAATTAATAGGCCTAACAATGGGGATGATGGTGCACTTTACTGTTGCAGGAACAGTAAATCTCAAGGTAACATAATGAAACCCAATAACAATATTAGTCCAGTGCTCAGGTCTATGCTCTGACTTATTGTCGCTCAGAGAATAGACTTTAAAACAGCTCTGCTTATGTACAAGTCAGGGAGTTGGTGCTGGTTCCAGAGTCAGGACTAAACATGTTGAGGCTGCATTTAAATTTCATGAAGCTGAAATCAGAAACGGTCTTCCAGAGGATGGGTGAGAGGCCTCAACTCAATCAAGTCCAGGCTTTTTAATAAAATGTGTTTTATCAATTTTATTTGCCTAGTTTTAACCTCTTAACCCCCGCCTTTAACTATTTTCTCCAGTTCGGCTTTACCCAAATCTAAAAGCTCCTCGACTAGAGAGAAACAGTGTAATGCCTCATTTGAAAGCTAAGACCTACAAAACTGATCGTAACTTTTTTGTTACATAGTCGCCGCGTTTTCGTGTCTTTTTTTGTCGCTTTTTGTTGCATTTTCATAATGTTTTTGAGACACTTTTTGTTGCTTTTTTCTGGCTTTTTTGTCGTGTTTTTGTTGCTTTTTGACTTTGCTGTTGCTTTTTTTAATAGCTTTTTTGTCTACACATTTTTTTTGTCTACACACAAAAATTTTGTGTTTTTTTTCAACACATTTTTGTCATTTTCTTGTCGTGTTTTTGACGCTTTTCTGGTCCTTTTTTTTCCACTTTTTTGTTGCGTTTATCATCATGTTTTACGTCACTTTATTGTCGTCTTTTTCCCCCCCTTTTTTTTCCTTTTTTTTTTTGGAGACGGGTGGGGGCCTTTTAGATTTGGGTTAAGGCAAACTAGAGAAAATGTGCTCGGTTCAGGTGGGAGCTGAACAACTCTCATACTAAACTCATGACCACTAAATAACCTGCCATTTTCTCTGTTATATTTGCACTACGTGATTTTGCATATTCAGAGTTCGGCTAATTTTACTACATCTGGTTTATTTTGTATCCATTTTATTATCTGACATGCCCGTATAGACTTCTTATTCATTCCATTACTAGTTTATGCTTATAGTGCTTCTCAAATGGACTCCTCGTATGCGTAAAAGCCCTCCTGCCTCCTGAACGCAGCACCAGAATTAGAAACATAACCTCCTTCATTCACTGTACACAATTGAAACCCAATCTTTCCCCCTCTCAATCAATGCGGGACATGAATAATTTGCGCGGTGTCTCTTTAACAGCTGCCTGTCTGTCAGTTTTCACGGATGGACCTTCTTCCTGTCCCCGCAGACATACACGGGCCGGCCTAATTCTGACCACTAAATAAAGCATTAGCGACTGAGTGGGGCTGTGTTACTTATTTATGAGGGGATTAAACAGAGGCAGAAGAAAGTCGCAATAACTGAACATGCTCAAGTAAAAGTGACGCTACCAGACGTGGTTACTAATGAGGTGCGTTTGCTTAAAATACTGCGCTCATGTCGAGTTTTTTGAGGATCTGCACGGTAGTTCAAACACGGTGGTGAGGCTAAAATCTGGAACAGTCCTCATGCAGATGTGAGACAGTTAATTAATACATTTTTATACGGATTGAGTTAATATGCCTTCATGTAATGTTATGTAACTGTGAAGCTAACCCTAACCGTAACTTTGTGTATGAATTGTGCTCTAAACAAAATTGCCTTGCCTTACATTTCTATGACTGCTCCAAAGTAAAAAGTAAATATGTTAGAAGCCTTAAAGCAGTACTAGGTAACCCCTAGAGGCCATAAGCGCAACTGCAAGTGTCGTAGCAGGTAGATTTTTTTAACGTATTAATTGTCCGTGAGAGTAAATACTACGCTGACAGAAAAGGTGAAGGGAGAGAGGGATATTGTAAATCCAATTACACAATAGAAATGATTTTTTTCACTCAAACTTGGCTGTAAATACTGTTTAAAGTGGTGCTAACCCGGAATTAGCTTTGCCCGTTAGCCTGTTAGCTTCTTCTTCGGGGTTCCATTAGTGTGTATTGGTTGCTCCGGTCCGGTGGCAGTCAAGTTGCAAATGTAGTTTTCTGGCCAGAGGCACCAGGGGGAGATGAAAGACCCCCCCAATCATCCCATTAATACTTGTATTACCCCCAGAGGGACTTTGGAAAGGATTTATTAAGGTAAACAAGTTACTTAGTACTGCTTTATACTCCAGAGGTGGCGATGTGCAGACATGACACGACAAAGAAGAAGGTTCGTCCCTGTTGTGTTGCCGTACTGGTAGCAAATTTGAGCTAAATTTTTGTTGTTTTGCATACTTCTTTATTTTAGTTTATTAATATTATATACATATTGACTTTTACAATTAAAATCACAACATATTGCACACTTTCATCATCCACATTCACACAAGTAAAAACACACCCACGCACACTTGAGGAGAGAGGCACCATCCGAACTCCACGACCAGAAAACACCCAGAGCTGCACATAATAAATAGATGTAGTCCGTGCCTAACACTGGGCACAAACCCAAAGTTTACCGCTCCATGTGGTACTGCAGCAGTGGCTCTTGGACCGCGGCACCTGAGCCGCCCCAAGCGGGACTCGGGGCCAAACTTTGTTCATTTGTCATGGAGGTTTCAGAACCACTGTACGAAGAACAATGGGATATATCCGTCCAGCCTGCATTGGCTCATCGATCTGCGGACGATCCGGAGGAGCCCAAGACTACAATCCACTGTGGCGCGTTAACATGCATGAGACCCATGTATGTTCATTAACGTGCACTGTTCTGACCAAATAAACCAATACATAAATAAATAAATAAATAATGACTGTTCGACATCAAGGGTGCCCAGGAGAAAAGAAAAAACGTATTTAAACAGATATATACTTTAATTTCTTAAAGGGACACTGCGTAACATTTTGACTATACTGTTGTCATTAAAATAAAACATGTTCCGAATGAGCAGCTCAACACAGAAAATGCTATTACTGCAGCAGGTACTCAATGACTGGATTTGGATGAGAACCTAACCTATTCAAATCTCACATTCTGCTGCTTTTAGTCACATCTCCACGGCAACGAGCTGGAGACGTACCCACTCCCGGTAAAGTTACAGTCATGTCTTAGGAGAACTGACACATGTTTGTTTTGTACATTTATAAGGAATTTTTCAATGGGGGAAAATATCCGTCATAAAATAAATGCTTTTATTTCAAATTTATTTATTGAGTAAAATTCTACGTGGCGTGGCTTTAAGTCTTTTCTGCAGCAAATACTTCAGTACTTTCATGAATTTCACTTAAAAGCTTTTACTTTGACTTTACTTGAATGTTTGACCAGTAGTATCTGTACTTTAGTCCCCATTATCTATGGTGGAATTTGACATTTTGGAAACTAGCATAAAATACATCATAAAATAATACTTACATAGCAACGAAACCAATTCAAGGTTAGTAAACCACATAATTAGTACAGACCAGTTTGACATGGATAAGATATTCTAATGCTACTGCTAATAAAGCCGGTGTAATACTATGTTGTTTGCCGATGTAATGTATTCCTTTATGTCAACAAAGCCAATGTTTGATGAGAAAAGCAAACAACCCTGAATGTACTGTCAGCTTTTTCCAGGAATAAAGAACAAGCCGTTTCTGGTGATGCATTCACACCGAAAGCCTTGTTACATAATGTGTTTGCGAAATACAACAATTCAGGGTTGTTTTTTTAAAGTGAACAAACGCTTTGCTCGGTCAGAATGTTTCTCCCGACCCGAGTACAGTTCCCCAAATTCGAACGTCTCCGCGTTTGGCGCAGGTTTTGATGGATATAAATGACTCGGGTTGAGAGTGTAATGAGGCAACGAAGGCCCTCTTTCGGGAACACGGTCCGACATGTGTTGAGCTTGTCCAGTCTTGGTCGGGGTCCAAAATGGCCAGTGTGGAAGCAGCTGGTGAGGAGAGCGGGGGGGGCAGAGGGCTGGGAGAGGGTCGGACAGAAAGAGAGGATTCAAAAGGGGAAACAGAGAGGGAGAGGGCGGTATGTATTGCCCCGTGGTCCCCGGCATATGGCAAAGCGAGGCGCAGCGAGATGTGAAATGTTTTTCCGCCAGCGATGATGAACCAGTCTGTGATTTTGTGAAGCGTTTCATGAATAATACATTGTGGGCCATGCTCGAAACCACACCCGAACAGCCACAACCTAATCGATACGTGGGGCTGAAGGACCCAGTGTCGCAGTGGTTAGACGGAAGAGCCCCACGCGGTGCACTCACTCCCACGGTGAGTAAGGTGGGAGTGTCTTGCTCAAGGAGAGAGTTTTCTCCATGTTCAGATTTTTGCCCAGTATTTACTCACTTTAACCGAGCACATTGTCTCCAGTTACCCACATCTAAAAGTTTGCCGCCTATAAGTGTAACGCCTCATTTGAAAGCTAAGACCTACGAAACTCATCTAAGCAGATCTTTTTCCTCGTGTCTTTTTTGGCCACATTTTCATCGCTTTTTGTCCCCTTTCTATTGCTATTTTGTGGCTTTTTTGTTGTGTTTTCGTCACACATTTCTGTCAATTTTTTCGTAATATTTTTTTATTTTATTTTTTGTCTAAATTTTTTACACTTTTTTCAAGAAGCTGTAATTTCAAATGAAGAAATGTTGGGCCGGAAAGTTATTTGTATCTGAATTTTTAAGACGCTGACAGGAAGTGACATAGATAAAGGTAAAGTTCCAGAGCAGTTTGACTCATTTCCCATTGACTTAACATGGTTGGCAAGGCAACAGTTTAAAATGGTTTGCCTCTATCTATGTCGCTTCCTGTCTGTGTCCAATAAGGAAGTGAAACTATAAACGTCACAAAAAATTGTCAAACTAAAGAAAGCTGGGTACAGTCTTTAGAAAAATCTTAAATATAATCATGTTGACTATGTTTTAGGAAAAAATTTGTCTAATGTGTCATATGCACTTTAACTATTTTATTATGTGACTTGTGTTAAATTGACTCTGTGCATAACTTAAAATCATAACAACGCCACCCAAGAAGTGACTTCCTGTTTCGATCCAGCACACCAAAATGAAAGCACCATCTTATTCATTAGTTCAACTTTCTTTCTGCCTAACTATTAATAGACAAAACACTTGTGTGTGTTTTTAATTATATTCCTGTAATGTTGCAAGTACCTGCTGTACTGATCAATGAGACGAGCTGTGTGCTTTTATTTTGGCGTGCTGTATTGAAACAGGAAGTCACTTCTTGGGCTGTGTCGTTATGATTTGAAGTTATGCACTGTCAATTAAAGGCACTGTAATAGTGTAATAATGAGTTCACTTTACTGACTCAGGAGTCGTGATTCCCCGCCTCCATTAACTCGTTCACTAACTCGCCCGCCCACTGCTTTCTAAACTGCGATCCCTGGACTGCGTTTTGTTCTCACAATGAATGGCACACTAATATTAGTGTGTAGCTCGTTTGAGCACAGAAACCAAAGGCTTATTGTTTACAACTAATAACTTCCCCCTAACGTCCTCCTTCCTTCCTGCCCACACCTGCTCTACGAGCCGAACGACTCACTGTGGTTCTGGATCAGCCTCTTCTCGCTCCCCTTCGAATCGTTCATCTCATTCAGCACAGTCTATGATTCTGACTCGTCTCGTAACTTTCGTTCTCCCACGGAGCCGCTAACTGGGTTGAAGAGTTTCTTCTGATAAAAATAATAATAAACCTCTACACGTACACCGCCTCGAGCATTACTGATGGTAAATGAGGTTGAATATTGAATATATATTGCACTGAAGTCCCTCAGCGTGAGTGAGTGACTCATATGAACTGGGAGAACGAATCACTCTGTGGTTCACGTAAAGGCACTGATACGTATGAATCAAATGACTCAACTGCTAACTCCCGGCTAAGCTAGCCTCGCGCTAAAGTGTAAATAGAGTGGTCAATTCAGGCAGAGTTTTGGGAAAAATAGATAAATATAATTTAATCCCCAAATAATGGAATACATAAAATATAACTAAAATGGCACCAGATTACACTCAAATTACCATGTTTCTTATTTGTTTTTATTTTTTATTAAACAACAATTATGAATGGATTCAATTATGTGTGGAGGTTAGGTTTTTTGTTCTCTATGATATTTTCCCAACTACTGTAATATGTTCAGTGGTTTAAACAGTGGTTTACATCAGACTGACTCACTGAATCAAACGACTCAAAACACCCGATCCACTTTGGTGAGTGATTCATTTTAACTCGAGTCAGTAAAATGAACTTCACATCACTACACTGTACCCATTCAAAACACTTCTTATTCGTAGCCCATGCCTTAAATGGCTTGTACCCTTAGTTGTAGCTTAATGGCAAACAAACACAACTTTTGTTCCAGTCTCTTAAAGTCTGCAAAGCTCTTAATTTCACTTCATCCTTTGCCAAAAACGTCCACAAGAGTTTTGACTGTTCCCCGTCCAATAAAGAAACCGCACAGAAACCACAAACTGTGACACCGACTGTAATGTTTTTCCTGCTGGCAGCTTTTATTTGTCTGTTGCCGCGGCGACCAGATCCCCTCGTAAGTAATTGTGTAATGGGTCAAAAGCCGACGACACCTCCTATCGATGGAAGAGCCCCGACGTGTAATCGCTCCACCCAAAGCAGTCGGACAGCTTTGCCGACAGATAAACGTGCTTGAGGTAATGAAATAATTCTTGTAAGTAGCATAGCAGTAGAAGGAGCCTATAGTAGAAAGAATTGTATTAGTTTTATTTGGCCTAATGTAATTTATTACTTGAAATAAGGAAACAAAATCTCATTCCATATGCAGGTTATCACTCGGTAAATCCAATTAAGGTCAAATACTCTTAATTCCCTCAATTTTAACCTCTTAACCCCCACCTGAACTGAGCACATTTTCTCCAGTTTGGCGTTACTCAAATCTAAAAGCATCTTGGAAAAAAGTGTCAAAATAGTGACAAAAATGAGATGAAAATGTGTGATTAAAAACGCCACAAAAATGTAAAAAAAAAAAAAGCAACAGAAAAGTAACAAAAAGGTATGAAAAAGAGATGGAAAAAGGGATAAAAAAGTGACGACAAAGTAACGAAAAGTGACAAAAACGTGACAAAAAGGTGATGAAAAAGTGACAAGAGAGAGACAAAAAAGTGATGAAAAAATTTGACAAAAACGAAACAAAAAGTGACAAAAATGTAATGAAAAAATAACAATAATGTGAGTAAAATGTGATAGAAAAAGTGCCAAAAAAAAGCTATGAAAATGCTACATAAAGACCAAAACAAAACAAAAACTGGCAAAAATGTAATAAAAAAAAGTGATGACAATGGAGAAAGATCAGTTTAGATGAGTTTTGTCGGTCTTAGCTTTCAAATGAGGCATTACTCTGGCCTATTGGCTGTGACCTTTTTAGATTTGGGTACAGCTGAACATGGTTAAGGCGTGGGTTAGGAGGTTATTATGTATGATATCATCCTTTGCAGTAACAGTAGCAGTTTCACTCCGGCAGCTGAATCATGAGTAATTACTTTATTCACAGGAGTTTTTCAGTCGACGTTGGGGCCCCAAATTGAAAAATCGGAGCCGACATCCCCGTTCAGGAACATACTCCGAGGTGTAGATGCACAGGCTCTTACGCCGGCTTATTACTGCCATTATGCCACGAGACACGAGTTTATAAGTGCCATAAAGCGCTAAAACAACACAATTAGGAATAATATGGGCGGGTTTGGGAAGTGCCGGTCTGCCCTGCCTGTCTGGGTAACGTGAAAGGAATGCACTGGGAAAACGGTTACATGCGGCTACGTCAAGGGAAGATATTTGGGTAACATGATGTTTTAAAAAGTGGTAGCACAGTTCCCCCGGTTTGGCTTCATACCCAAAATCTGGAAGCTTCTTGGGGGGGGAAAGTGACAGAAGTGACGAAAAAGTTAAATGTATCAGGATCGGGGAGCACGATATAAAAGGGCGTTTGTGGATGAAACACAGACCAAACGCATTCTTGTGGTTCATGGAAATCCATCGGCGGATTTTTTTTTCCGTAACAAGAAAAACAGGCCATTCGTTCGTGCCCAGTCGATGTTTTTTTTTTTTTTTTTTTTTTTACTCGGAACGTGAACCGCGTTGAACAAATGATTCGCCAAGACTTATTATAGTCAGAAAAGTGGGTAAAAAGCTTGAACTGCTGGTGGTCCTGTTTGAGTTTTAAATGCCCGAACAATGCCTGCTTTTATTGTCTCTAGTGTTCGCATCTCAAGCCAAGGCCATTATTTCCCCCCAAGAGCTCCATTCCTAACAAGCTGAAGACCCAAACCGTCTGCTCTCCTCCCCGAAAAAACCTCCACCCTCTTTTCTCAAAACTAAATCCCGTTTTTGTTTTTTTTTCTGTACAAGCGCCATTGTTTTGGCCTGAGCGCGTTTCTGTGTTACAGCTGTGCATGACTGATTGCTGGAGCGGCGGATCGAGAGGAAACAATGGAGCACCGGTTTGTGGACCTATTGATCCAAACACCAGCTGGTCCGAGAGGAGGAGAGAGAGAGGGTGAGGGGTCCTAACCAGGGATGGGAAAGGAAAGCGCTGAAATGTGGGCAGTTTCTTCAGTGGCAAAATAAATTGTCACATATACTATTTTATTTTTTTCCAGTTTCTGTGGAGATAAGCTTGGTTTCACGGCTTCAAAGTTGTAAATTGTGCTCGTGAAGAATCAGACGTTTCGAACTGCCCCGAACGTGCTCAAAACATTTCAACAAAAGTCAGTTGTTGGAGCTAAACGACACTTGGAATACATAAACATAAGTTAACACAAAGATTTTGCTAAAGTTTGTACCTGCTTTTCTTCGGTTTGGCCTTTTTGTGACGTTCACAGCTTCACTTCCTTACTGGACACTGACAGGAAGTGACATAGACCGAGGCAAACTATTTTAAACTGTTGCCGTGCCGACCGTGTTATGTGACATCACACACACGCACAGTAATGAACTACTTCCACTGATAAACACAGCAAAAAACTTTATCTGAATCTCCAGCTGAAATAACAACAGATAAAAGCTCTTTAAAAAACACCTAATTTGAACACCTATTCTCCGCCCCCAAGATAAATTCCACCCATTTAGATTAGACTGCTATCATCCATTGCTCAATAAAACTTTAGGTGACGGTCTCTGTTTTGCTGTGTTTGCGACATACTCTGCGGGGGCAAAAATACATTTATTCTACAACACCAAACAAATCAGGTACCCCAGCTTTAAAATAAGCCTTCATTGTGTATGGAAAAAAATATTTGAATGCCAGTAAAGCAGTACTAATGAAAATCCAAAGTAAATGTCATATTTCTTTGTGATCAGATGTGTAGAAAGAGCCTCTACATCAGGTTCAAATCAGCTAAATCCCGTTATAATGAATACGCTAACGCTCCGCTGGACCCGGAGGTAGAGCGATGACATCATCACTTAACAAACGTATAGGAAGTGAGTCAAACGGCTATGGAACCTTTCTGCCCAGCTTTCCTTCATTCATTTGCTGCTTCACCGACATGAAAATGATGGTCATTGCTTACGACCATCTAAATAAGTCACATTTTCAAAGCATTAAAACCTGCCATATGCACCATACTTCTCCTTCTAAGATTAAACTTTGTAAGATGATCACGCTTGACATAAATGGGTCTTTACTTGGGGCTACGGATCTGGCTTATTTAAAATCCTCTTTCTGACTCTGTCCTCATACCCAAGCAAAACTTAATATTGTATTGAGCTGTTTGCAGGGCCATGACTCCACGCGTTCAATATCTACAGTCAATTCCAATATGGGATGGGTGATGATCATCTCTGAGCCATCTACGCAATGTACTTATTAAATCAACGGGAAATGGCCCCATCGTCTGCCCGCACACACCCTGACCTCCCTGCGCGGGCGTACTATTCACTTTTGCAGCGGTCAATGGGGGTAAATGTCCTCATATTAAAACAATCCATCACCGCTGTGGGAGGAGTGTGACGGCGTACAATAGAAAGGAGTGAAAATAGTGGTATGTGGAATTGGCCGTTATAAATCAAAGTCTAAATGTGCGCGCGGGGAGAGACATTACCAGTCAAGTTCAAACAGTACGAGGTCCCCCATCTTTTTAAAGGTGTCTTATTTGACGCGAGTTGACAAAAATTGTATATTTTTTATACGGTTGGTTAAAATGCAAGCGGAGTCGCACTGGGAAATCGATGTCATACATTATATTATATCTGGCTATATATATACAGACACTTTTATAATGTATTTATTGAGGTTTTTGCAGGTGTATAGGGATATAGCTTTGGCAAATTGAAGCTGAAGTATTTTATTGTGCTTGAAGTATTATAAGATTAGTGGATTACATTTCTACTTGAAAGTTGAAATGCATTTGGTAAATTCAGCAGCAAAAAAAAGGCCACAGCACCTTTTCATGCATACACAAATTAATTTAAATCAGTGTAAGGTCATTTATTTCTATCCTCGCTAAAGATGTGCACGTGCAAAATGAATCCATGTGGGATTTGTGAAGCCGCTCTACCCCTCAAGAGTTAAAGGAACAGGCCACCGTTTTCCCATACTGAGATATGTTCTTACCTGAGCTTAGGCGAGTGGATGCGTACCTGTCTGAGATGTTGTTAGAATTTAGCTTCTCCTTCTCTCCTCTATGGGGCCAAATGGGGGTGAAGTTAGAAGCGACCGAGCTCTTCCACGTTTTCCATATTTAAATATTGTTATGTGAGTAGTTACACGACCCAAGTATAGTTACACAAAATTAAACATGTCGATTTTCTAAGGGGGACCCTATTATAAGGCGTAATAACATGCAGAGAATTCTATAGGAGTGAAGATATTACTGCGCGGACGTCGAAGTGCTCCTAAGGTGTTATTACGCCTTACAATATAGTCCCCCTTAGAAAATCGACATGTTTAATTTTGTGTGACTATACTTGGATCGTGTAACTACTCGTATAACAATATTTAAATAGGGGAAACGTGGAAGAGCTTGGTAACTTCACCCCACCGTTTGGCCCCATAGAGGAGAGAAGGAGAGGCTAAATGCTAACGACGTCGTTGGTCTTTTTGCGTGACTGAGCGCACCAACTCATATGTAAGAAGAACATATCTCAGTATCGAAAAACGGTGGCCTGTTCCTCTTAAATATAATATAGTAAATACTAAAATTGCGATTGCGTGTGACGACTACAGTATCCCCCACGGTTTGGCAGCTTCAGTTTACGCCTCGTGTCACTCGACCCCCGACATTCGAAAACTGCACCCATTTACTGTGCTCGAACTTGCTAAGAGTCACGTTTCGGTGCCACGCAGGCCCACCCTTTTGGGCGTGTCCGAGATTCCTCACTTGTTAGACAATGTAGGTCACGCTAAAGACGAGCGCGATCGCTAGCGCAGCCGCCAAATTAGCCCTAAACGCTACAGGTCAGCGCAGAACAGCCGTGAACATTAGCGGCCGAGTGGTTCAAGGTGTTCGCCTGTAGCGTCCTAAAAGCTACACATTCTTTATGCTCGACGTCATTGCTCTAACTTAGCGTTCAAATTATGCCTTGTTTGGCCTTTAATGATTGGTGCGCTACCTTTCCCAGACGGCCATTGAACACCTGCCAAGCGTTCCGTGCAGGGATAAGCCCAATTGCATCACATAGGATAATTTAAGGCTTTCTTAACAGAGCTGTGGCCACATGTAGGGTGGAGTGTTAAAAGCAAATACATAAAACAATGTTCATATAATCACGCGACCTGACCTGGTTCTTTCCGGAGTAGTTAAATGGAATAGAATTGACCACGTCTGTGCACAAAGCGGCCATTGTTACTTTTGTAGGCCAGTAGGTTACAGTCTTAAGTTGGAAATTAAAGTTGTTGTTTTTTTAGCCAATGGCATGCTGACAATCTGTGAATGTACTTTGACCTCTTACCTCCCGCCTTAACCGAGCGCATTTACTCCAGTTTGGCTTTACCCAAATCTAAAAGCTTCTCGACCGGAGCTTACAGACTATAAGCTAGCGTAATGCCTCATATGAAAGCTAAGGCCCACACAACTGATCTTAACCCTTTCTCACATTTTTGTTGTGTTTTTCGCCTCTTTTTTGTCTTGTTGCTTTTTTTTACATGTTTTTGTCGCTTTTTATTGTCTTATCATTGCTTTTCAGGAATGTTTTTGTCGCTCTCTGTGACTTTTGTGGCTTTTTTTCACTTTTTAGTTGTATTTTTGTCTCTTTTTTTGTCACTTTGTTCTTGTGTTTTCATCCTAATTTTTGTAGCTATTTTGACGCTTTTTCCAAAAATCTTTTAGATTTGCGTAATGCCAAACTGGAGAAAATATGGTTTGTTCAGGTGGGGGTTGAGAAGTTAAAGGTGCACTATACAACTTTTTATGTAAAAATTGACCTTTCAGTGACCTAGTGGTTGTATGGAAGTTTAGCTAAGCACCTCTCCATTCCATTTTCTTTTAGGATTTCTGATGGGAATTTCAGAATGAAATGTATGCGTAACCATGACGACGGTTCAATCCGCCATTAGGCCACTGAAAGGTGAAATACACATGAATATAAACTTTTTTTGATATATTAAAAGTTGCATAGTGCACCTTTTAAGGGCTTTCTAAATGCCGGGAACACGTTCAGACGTGATCTATTGCAACAAAAATCCAGGAAATGCAGAAGAGAATGCTTCTGCAGAAAAAGAAGAAATGAGAGCGTAATCAGGATTACTCAAACCTGATGCAACGCGCCATTATCATATCAAAATGCTCCACGTACTTGCCATAGTTGCACAAATGAAGACATTCCAGGACAAGTGTAATTTTCCAGCCTGAACTTTCTACGCTGTTCTATGACTTCATTTATTTACGAACACAAAAGCGGTCACTACCCCGTGTAATCTGTCTCTCCCCGTCCCTGTAGTTTCACATTCTTTTCCAAAATAAACACTCGTCACAAAAAAAAACAAAAAAAACACCTCCAATCTCTCATCCCATGCAGCTGCTGACAACCAGATACTCCACGCATGAGCTGGGATCGTGGCATGATGTATAGGCGTGCGCTAAAGTGAGGCAAAACAGGCTACACGCTTGGAGGCCTGTGAGGGATTTTCCATGGACGGTTAACCGAGCGCACTCCGATGTTTATGTGCACGTGATGGGGAGATTTTGTGGAGTTGAGATGCGATGCGGGGAGAAGGGGAATTATGGCTTTGTAATGGGAGATTCATCTTCACATACTTCAAGTGGGGCTGCTTTTTTTACTCTTTGAAAAAATGTCAATCTTTGTGGGATGACTAAATAGAACGGCGCTGTACCGCATACTTTTATGGGCAAACGGGGTGTTCTCTTCCTGGCTGCACAAATTCGGTTAAAAAACGGCAAATGAGATCTCTTCAAGCACGAGGTCACATTTGTTTTTACAAATGTTACATCGCAAGTTCGCAAAGTGAGAAGCTATAAATGGGAGGGAATGCGCGTCTCAAAGTATTATGTCAACCGTCTGCTTATGGCTTCAGGGATTGAACAACCCGCTTAACAACAAAGTTACATAAAGCACAGCAGCAGGTCTAGGGAGTAGCTCGGCGCATATGAAAGCGTTACATTGTTGTAGTTAAATGGATTTGGATCATACGGTATAAGCTGTATTTCAAAACCTGATATTACTGTGTCTAGCAAACAAAAGATTGCAAATCCCATTGCCATAGCATTATTAGTAATCGATTTAGTAGCAGCCCACTCTCTGCTCACTTTGTATCAAATTCCTGCACTTTCCTAACCTTGGAAAAAAAACCTTGCAATGTAACCCGTCATTGATTCTCCGTGAAAGCCCCGCGGGACATGTACCTCGCCCCCAAAATTTTCCAACCGGGAAAAAATGTCTAGACCAGGCGATCGGGTTTCAGGTTACGTCGTAGTCAACGGCAGCTAAACCCTGTGTGTTTGAAAAGAAGCCCATTGGTATCGTAACAAAAGGCCGATTGTGCGGCGGTAAAAAGGGGAGATTTGAGTTGGATTTGTGCGAATATGCTGCTCAAAAGGGTTTTGTTAAGAAAGTCAACATTGAAGTTGAAACTATTTGTTTATAAAGAGAGTGTAGCTTTGTCTGGAAAAGGATGTGGCTCGTCTTTATACGGGCCACACCTGAACGATTATGACAGTTTTGGCAAATGGAATGAAGAAATGCCTCACTTTTAACCTAGTTAGCATTTACCTTAGTGCATTTTCTCGCTTTACCCAAATCTAAAAGGTCACAGCCTGTAGGCCAGTGTACCGCCTCAATTGAAAGCTAAGACCTACAAAACTCATCTCGTGTTATCACTTTTTTGGACATTTTTTCATTGCTTTTTTCCTCTTTTCTGTCGCTGTTCTGTTGCTCTTTTGTGAACAATCTTAACCAACATTATTACAGTGGAAGCAGGTATGATAGAAATGAGAAACATGATATATTTGAAGATGATATTTTTGAGAATGATATTTTGGTGATGATAATATATGTATAATGAATGTGCGCTAGTAATGTATGTGTATATGTATATGTAAAACACTATGACTACTTAAACAATAAGTAAATCAATAGAATGGTAATATAAGCAATGATAAAAAAATAAGAGAAAATGATAAGTAAATACACTCAGAAATCACAAACTTTTCTATTTGTATTGTATTGTATTGTATTGTACTTTGAAATTGGGGTAGGCACTTATAAGCTTTCTTGCTTCGGCCTACTCCTTTTGAGTTATTTTTTATTTTTATAGTTTTTGTGATGATGTAAATATTGTAAATAATAGCTCAAATAAATCAAATCAAATCGTCACGCTTAAGCTCGTCGAGCCTGGTCCGCGTCCAGTTTCCCAAAAGTCAACAAACTCGGGGACATCTGTGTGTGTTTTGCGGATTGAGATTCAAAATGGCCGACAAATATCCCCCGGTGTCACCTTTCATAAAGTACAGAGCCGTTGGAAAACATGATGACTAATGTGGCTTTCGCAGTTCGCGTTGTGAAACCGCGACGTCGGCTTTGCCTGGGGATTGTTTTCCTGCCAATGAGATATTTCCGAGTATTAAATGGACGATCCCCAAAGGTGCTCCCTGTCAGAAATACTTCGATGTAAAGTGCGAGGAATTTCCAGTCCTTCCAACAGCATTATCATTCCTGTTAAAACGGTTGATTTACTCACGAGACAAACACAGAGGCCGCTTGAATTTACGTTGGCATTTATTTCGAAGGGGACAAAAATATAGGACTCAATAAATATGGAGACAACAAAGACACTGAGTGACGGGAACATTCTGGAGGAGACAGAATGACACGTTGAAGATAAAGAGAGCGGGGCGTGATCTGCCAAAACATGACAGCGCTGACATTTCCACGGGAGGAATACAGGAGAAAAGTGCATGGGTAATTTGGATTTTCAGACACACTTTCAATTGCACTGTTGAGAAAAAGAACAAATTTAGACGCTGGCGCTCAACACTGATTGGAAAGGCTACTAGGGCTTGCCTTTTCCGGTGGACCGTGTGAAAATCCCCATTTCCAAAATATAATACATGCGATCCAATGAGTTTATAAGCACGTGTCACAGCTTTCCAGGTCCCACATCGGGCAAATAATTTTTAGCTTTCCGGGTTTACAATCGCACTTCAGTGTCTGCGCACACATCTCATGGTAAAAAAAAAAAAAAAAAAAGGCACAGCCACGTAAAGAAGTCGGACTAAGCCTTTATCAAGGTTTTAAAATCGGGCTCAGTTGATTTGGCCAAGCAATAGTCTGTAGAAAACCTTGTGTCCACAGCAGCAGTAACCACTTACCAAGCGTGTTTTAGGGCCAGATTTAAATAGAAAGTAGGTCAATGGGTCCGAATGAAATGGCCATTTGTTGCAAGCATTGGAAAAACTTGTAGCTACATAAAAACTCTACACTTAGCTTATGAGAGAAGATAGCGCCCTATCATTTGACACCGGAAAGGTCCAGGCCTAATCCTTGTCGACCAACACAGACTTAAGTTTTAACAGTGAAATTGCAACACATGTTTTCCGAGCCAAAAAAACAAACAACTGTTGCCAGCCCCTTTCGCAATCTGCAAAACAGTGATTCATAGCTCTTAAAAAAAATGTTGCTAAACTGAAGGTTTTTTATTATTTTTTTCAGATCACCATGGGGCCCATTTAAAAAGGTGTTGTCAGCAATTTTTCTGCTTTATGTCCGGCGCAGGAATAATGGCCTTAATTTGGTTCACACAGCAGTATTGGCCAATCGCTCGCAGCCAAGTTGAGTTTAATTTATTTTATTGGCCCTCAATCATACTTTCGCCTGCCATAAAGCCGTCGGGACACGTCGTATTCCTTTGCAGAGTGATTTAGCATCTTTAGCGGCTAACGTGGAAAACAGGGCTCGTGACAGAAGACGGTAAATCCTACGTTAGCTTCATTAACATGGATACAAAAGAAGGGAAAAAAAGCAACGCTACAGTTACACCAATGACTTCACATTATACCGACGAGACGCTGCGTTCAAGGGGTCCTCCAATGTGCAGGAAAATAATGTTTTGTGTGCTTTAGTTTTGAAAAGTTGTATAAATTGAGAGGAATGGGACGGTACAAGACTTTGCTCTGCAAGATGAACTGGTAAATCAAGTCAGCCAAGCTATAGCTAGTTTAGGGACAATGTTTTTAAGCGTCCCACAAAAACAGTTACATTTAATTTTACTCTCTTTAGCCGTTTTCTGGCGGAATATAAACTTATTTATCCCACACAAATAAAGTCAAGTTTAAATCGGATCCATATGGATGTTTTTTCACAGCAGATTGTTCAGTAGAAGCGGGAAAAAAATGGCTAGCGTTAGCATGTAGCCTGATGCTAACATGCTTAACCTTACTTGAAATGAGTACCATTTTTCTGAGGACCCTTGAACGCAGCGGTATACAGGGCAAATACAAATTCTTCAACAAACTCCGCTCAAAAGAAGCGAGCGGGCACAATTTCAAAACCACAGTGACAACAAGTCCAGCTAGCTCCTCGTTCCTACAGGAGCAAATCGTACTCCTTAGACACGCACATGAAATCCCCAACTTTGGTTCAAACTTTTTTTTTTTTCCTTTCTATTTTTTACAACATCCTCAGTGGCATCGCCGCTCGCATTAGCCAATTTCCTTTTCCTTGACGACAAAATCCCGACCGGAACCGCAGCACTTCCCGAATCTCATCACAGCATCCATTACCCAAAAGGCTTGGGATCCCATTATTCCAGTTCCACTTAATTGTACAAAGCTTTCCTACTACCCATGGAAAAATAGGGCTTTCCAAGATACAGGAAGTACGCATTCAAAAAGAAAAAAAAAGGGCAACTTCCTGGCCTCCGTCGTCCAAACGGGGGGAAAAAAAAGTCTGGCAAGTCACATCACCGAGCAGCTCTTGGCCTTGTCTTTGCGGAGGTCCGTAGCCACAGCCGCCAACTCGGGCCGGCCGGGCATGTGCGAAATGCGCTTCGTGGCCCGGGACGCCTTGCTACGCTTGTGGTGCTTGTTGTTTTTGTTGATGCAGGCCAGGGTCGCCACGTGGAAAATGTCCCGGACGCTGTTTTCCGACTGCTGCGCCGAGCATTCGATGTAGGGCGCGGAGATCTGCTTGGCCATGCTGGAGCCCTGGGAGATGGGAAAGTACACGGGTCAATGGTTTTCACAGACAAAATGACACTAGAACCAAATCTGAAGTAGTTGATTAGACAAAAACTATGACTAGATAATGTTCATTGACTCATAAAAAATAAATAAGAATGAAAAGAAATGACTCACAGTCTGAAAGCAACAAAAGAGATTAATAATTTGCATATTTAGACATCCTAAAATGGCACTTAAAGGCAAAACAATCCTCATTATGCAGTGAAAAACTTCAAATCAGACACAAAATAAAGGATGTGGGGTCCAGTACTTGGGTTTCATTAGGGGAAAGGTTGCCAGGTCAGAATGAGGCTAGCGCAGATTAAGCACAATAGGATTTTGGAAAGTGTTTAGGTCAATCAAACAGGGCTTAATCCAAAACACAATGAAAACAATTATTCACAAATGATGTCAAGCTTAACGGCACTATTTCCCGGGGCTTAGGGCTTGTTCATTCTTGGCAAACAAAAGTCGGTTAATGTGGTTATTGGGACGTTACCTGGTCATAGGAGACGGGGGTTTGTCTGTGGGTGGACAGCTCCACTAGAGTGCTCAGGTCAGTCCTCAAGTCCGACTTGCAGCCCACCAGAAGCATCTTTGTGTTGGGACAAAACTCCTGGATCTCCCCCTTCCACTGTGGACACATAAAAGAGCACTTTAACAACATATACACAAATCAACGTCATTATGAGATAAAATCCAGTGTTTTTATTGATCACACACTAACATAAACCTGACAGTATAAAGTTGTGAAATACGCTTATAAATTAAACCCTTTAACGAATTAGGAATGTCAGGAATGCATTCAAAAATCGTAATAATCTTATCTTACCATTACAATAGGTTGGGTTTACAACATTCTAAAATGTGGAAAGAAATCTCTAAATTATCCTCCTGTCATCCTTTATTTCATCCTCCATTTATCTTATGGCTCTAGTCCTTTCAGATGACCAACATTTATGTGACCTTAGTTTATCTGTGCTAAAGAAGAACTTCGTGGTGGTTTTTGTGTCATGTGGATCGGTTCAGCCATAACAGAGATATTAACCATAAACCAAGTAGAGCAAAATCAGCATTTTTGACCGTTACCATAGTTACCACAATTCTTAGCGGCACCAACTCAATATTAAAGCTGATTTGTCCTGTTTAAACCGTGAAATTCGTAGTTTTGGCCCAGACTCACGATCCCTCCTGCACGTCCGAATTGTTCAAGCAAATTATTCACATGCACGTTTCGCGCCTGTGCTCAGCTTTTGAGTGGCGGCAAAGTGAAGCAGGAGGAACCACCCCCAAAGTTCTGTGTTTTGGTGTAATTTAATATTCAGAAAGATACTTATATTCTAGTGAGATTAATAACTTCACCTCATTGCCCGTGCCTTCACTACTGATGGTCACCTCTCCTAGTATCGCGAACACAAAGCGGCATGAACTTAAAACTATCCCACACTGGTCTCGGCTCCTGTCACCTGGGCTTTAAGCTACTTCCTGTCCACCCTCGTGCTTTGAATGCTGGGGTGGGGGGGGGGGGGGAAAGCACAAATAATCCATGTGTTTCCTTCCTGTACTACAATGCCTCCTCTGTTTCCTCCGGCATTTCTCCGGGAGGCTTTAATCTCCGGGGGGGTAAAGGGCCTGCGGGCCACGTACCGGTCAGGGGAATCGGGTTCACCCACGTCCCATGAGGAAGTCCCGAATGCGGTGTGACTAAATACTGGGATACACTTAAAGCAGCAAAGGTCAGCTGACTCAGGATTATCAGCAGACTTCAATCAGCCCTTCTTCTCCAGGAAAATGTCCATGTGTGTGAGATCACTATAGCTTTGTATTTCCCACATGCGTAACAAAACATACAGCGTGTGACTTTGACAGCTTCCAGATTGTCATATGTCTTTTTAGGTGTAGGTCAAAGTTCACGCATTAAAAAAAATCAGCTTTCTCCACGCTCGGATCTCGCGTCATACGTTTCCAATCATCTCCAATCGACGTCGGTTTACACGCCAGACTCGTGTGACCCGACAGCTGAGTCAATAAGTCGCGAGCCCAAACAGGAAGTGCAGGTGTGGTACAGAAATACGCCGCACCATCAGATGACGGACACACTTCCCATGTCCACGGCAGTCACAGGACCGGCCCATGTGAGGGACGGGAGGCCACACACTCAAACTGTTGCTTTAGGTGGTTTTCAAGATCCTTTATTCATTGTAATTCAACGAAATGATGTTTATGCTTTAGAATTACATATAAATTAGTGTTAACATCCTGTTTAGTCCTAATATAGTACGATTTAGACTGATTTTAGAAGTCCTGACTTGATCCATATCTAGGCCTAGTGGTGCTTGGAAAGGTAAGAGATCAAATAAGAAAAGAACCACAACTTTTACCACACTTAAACCTCCGCCTGAACCGAGCCCATTTTCTACAAGCTTCTCCACTGGAGAGCAACAGCATTTTTGTCACATTTTCAAGGCGTTTTCAGATTTGGGTAATGCAACACTGGAGAACATGGTGGGGGTTAAGAGGTCAATACTGCTGCATCCGTTTATTGAAAGGAGGTCTTATAGAAGTTCTGCAGGTAAATGTTTTAGGTTTGTACACATAATTAAGTCTTTATTTTATTCATATTCATTTATCTTCCGACCATGCTCCTACGCTTTCTAATTCTACCACTATCACTACTTCGACTATTTCTGCTAACAACAACACGTCCTATGTCCACTGTAGTCATCAGACCTTCCCATGTGAGCGACTCGAGGCCGCGCAGTAACCCTATGGTGCCACTTCCGCACTGACGGCGCTGACTTAAATCCGACTGAGAACCCTCGAGCGACGCGCTTCTTATGAGATTTACCGAGGAAGTGTCGGCGCGCGAGTCAGTCGCGTGGCTTCGGGGGGAGTCGGTGCAGAAGTGACTGACCTTTTTGAGCACGCTGTCGAGGGTTTCGGGCCGGCTGATGTCGAAACAAATCAGCACGGCGTCCGAGTCGGGGTAGGAGAGCGGGCGGACGTTGTCGTAGTACGGGGATCCTGGGGGAAAACAAAGAAAAAACGAATCTGTTAATCATTAGAGTTCATTTTAGCTTAGGAACAGCAAACAAGGGCCTATATTACTATTGAGCATCTAATACTAGTGTGAGTTTAACACCAACCTCCACCAACTCCTTATTATCCACCAATAATAATAATGGCACTCGTATGGCCCACTTGTGTTGCGCTCTACACGCCTGTGTTCATAAGTGTCTTGCCCAAGGACAATCTGCGCCTGTGGGAATGAGGGTTTGTTTATTTGGTCTGGGCAGAGCATGTAATGAACACATGGGATTCCTGAATGTCAACACGCCGCACCGGATTGCTTTCCATCCGTTGTCCCCCACTCGCACTCTCAAACACACTCTCACTCATCCTGACCTATTGTACGTGTTTTTAGTGGTAGGGTTTAGCTGGGGAACCTATACGCAGGCACGGAGAGAACACGCAAACTCCACATAGAAAGGCCCTGTCCAGCTGGAACCTGGGACCTTCTAGCTTGGGCTGGGTTCTGTTAAATGAGGATTTTTTTTATTATTATTACTATTTTACCCCCCATTTTATTTTATTTTTATTTATTTGTATTGTTTTACCAATTTTTTCTGCTCATTAAAAAAAAAGATTAAAAAAAATAATACATGCTATAACCAAATTTGTTCCAAATTATTCCCAATTTCTCTCACATTTCTTCTATAAATTTGCAGATCTTCCACACATCATTGTTCTGTTTTCTACAATCAAATATTTTCGAACAAAGTATCGTTCAGGTATCGGCATTGAAAACCAAATATCGTTCAGGTATTGGTATCAATTATTAACTGTTGTCCCCATTGTACTGCTATAACAACTACTAATACTCGTTAGTTGCCGACGAAGCCTCTTGTGGTGGGATGCAAAACGACCTCAACACTAAAACAAACCAGTGCAGATGACAGCTCGAGAACCTCATCTATATTCATACTTTTACGACTACTACTGCGGCAAACACACAATACAGCGGAGTAGTTCGCGACCTAGTAGGGCCCTCCACAAGTCCTCTACTCAGCCGCGAGATATTGTCCACAGTCTGCAGATCTTCAAACATCACTGACACTTCTTCTTTACTCTCCCGACGGCCGCTTCTCATGCCGTAGCCCATGGCAACCGGAGCGAGAAATAACAAATAATGCAGCGTGGGGTGAAAATATGTGCTGACTTGGACATGATCACTTGTTGAAAGGCTCGGCGGGGAGGAGCGGGAAGAGAGCGAGGAAATGACTGGGGAAATGGGAAACATGTGTGGAAGTGAGGGAGGGAGGGAGGGAGGGAGACGCCCCGGACTCGAGCACTCTCGCAATACTGTGGTACTGCGAAACACTATTAGGCAGATTAGGCTTGCACATTTTAAACCAGTCTAGGGGCATTTGCATTGGACACAAGGCTGGAATAATACCTGCTAAACTGATGCAAAGACCACACCTATGTCAGAACAAGTTTGAGGTTTTATACGAGAGCATTTGTTGTTTGCAAAGGATATCGTACCTTACCTCCACCTCCACCTTACACAGTAAAAATTGGTGAGGGATGTCATCATTTTCCAATAAATGTATATTTAGTTTGAATCCAATTGACATTTAAAAGTGCATAATGACAAATTAAGCACAATTTTTTGCTAAAACATAGTTAACACAATCATATTTGAGATTGTACCCAGCTTTCTTTAGTTTGGCCATTTTTGTGATGTTTATAGTTTCACTTCCTTTATCGAACACCGGCAGGAAGTGACATAGCTGGAGGCCTGTTGCCGCGCCGACCATGTTAAGTCAGTGGGAAATGAGTCAATCTGCTCTGGAACATTACCTTTATCTATGTCATTTCCTGTCAGCATCTTAAAAATTATAAAATTATAATTTTCTGCATTAAAATTGCGGCTTCACTGAAATATAAAGATAATTATGCAACAGATGAACTTGCAACCGATATCCTTCTAAATAAGTTTTTGAGGTTTTGAACCACATCATCACACTTACTGCTATATATTAGTTGTCATTTTAGAACTGATACAACAAATTAATGGAGACGGATAACAGCTAATCCGAAATGCTAATTCAAAGGCATGTGGTCATGATTAAAAACATTATGTTGACTTAATAGTTAACATTTTCATATGCTGATTAATGCCCCTGTCAAATAAATAAATAAACTGGACTTAAAACCACATTTCTATGACATTTTGATGGAGCTCAAAGGCCACTGAAACATTTTTTTGTCAGCCAGACCAGGGAGAAGCGTGTCGACAAGTCAAGGTGAGTCAGAGTCAGGCTCATATGACACGCTCCGACCGACCACACACGAGACCAAAGACCGAGAGAGACGGGGGAATCCGGGGAATGTTGTTTTTTGGTCAATTTAACTGTTCCCCTGGGAGGTCTGGCTTTAAACGCCTCCTGCAGGACCGTCCCGTCGCATGCGCTCACAACCAGAGCCATATTTACACAAGCCACACTTCCTCCTAAACACATCAACAAAGCCACACTCGAGGGGAGTGCAGAAATGTTCGCGAGAGGGGCGAAGTGGACACGGCTAATTGGCTCTGGACCCGATAGACGGCAGCGAGGTGCGCTTATGCTGACACACACAGACACACACACACACAAGCGCACATGGGCAAGGTTGCACAATGAGATCTCCTGGCCTCGTTGGGCCCAATCCAAACTTTTAATGGTTATCAGATGGGAACGCGCCACGGCAATTTCCAAAGTTGTTTTTGTGCAACGCTTTCGCAAAAATAAGCTGTGGGGTTGACGGATAAAAAGCAAGGGGTTGTAATTCAAGTCTGTATCAACCTTTCGAGTTATGGGAATGGAAAACATCTGACAGTGGGGTTGTTTTTAGACACCAGGGCTACGACTGCTAACCCAGTAGATTATGTTTTGATTGGTTTCCATTTCAGTGTCTTGTTACTTATCTCCACTTAATGGCAGGGTGGAGTTTATGCCTGGCCAGGCTAAAACAATGGCAATGCGATCACCTACAGTGATTTACCCCACATGTCTGCAATCAATCTTTGTCCCATCATCGTCTGAAGTGTTATTTTCTCCCCAGAACCAATCACTGAGGAAAAACAGAGGCGCGAAAAAGGTGAAGCAGGAGACTCGGGTGACATTTACAAGGAATTGATTGCTTTTATCAAAGGTAATCAGAGGCGACATGACAAAACTACGGCGCTTTCTGTGGATACAACACGCTGATAGACCTGCTTGGTGTATCAGAAGTCTATTCAGGCAGTGTTTAGTGGCATTTCATAGCCCATACTGTATAATCAAAAATGCAAAAACATCCCACAAAATTAGTCACATTGACAAACCAGGAAGGAAAGAGTATTTTTAAGCACGATGGTCATAGAAAGCACACTGAGGAGCGCACGGAAGAGGCCGGGTTGAGTCCTGGTCCGGATTTAGAGATCCTCTGGAGGACAATGGCTAATGACACACTCCCTTTGTGACTGTGGGCACTTCCTCCATCTCCCTGCGCTTGACAGGAAGATGACCTCCAACTGCAACACTGACTCATGCTGCTGGAATGACGCGGCAAAGGAAAAAAAATGTATCCCAAAAAAAAATAAAGAACGCATCAGATAACCCAACAACTTATCAAACAAATGTGCAGAAAAAATCATAGAGAGAAGTCTTATTATAGTTAGAGGACTGCCGAACACAGACAAACCATGACCACAATATTAAACACACTATCACATTTTGCCTGGTCTGTCATTAAGCTCCTCGTCTATTTGCGACATCTGGCCTCAAACAAACCGCCTAACTCAAGAAATATGCAAAAGCCAGCCTTGAAAAACGTATTGGAACCATTTTCCCATTCCCAGATGTTTACATACATACGCACACACACACACACACACACTCACAAAATCCCCCAAAGTGTGTTACCAATCATGTCCAACTTTCCTCCATTATGGGAATCGTAGTCAAGGTATGTAGCGGGTCTGCAAGCTGGTCCGCTGCATAGCTGACATTGTTGAGTTGTTGAGACCAAAGAACATGTGTCTTTCATTGTAAAAGATTCGTAAGCCCCGAGGGAGACCTGGAAAAGCCAGTGATCCCATACCAGGTATATATTGTGTGGGCTGCAGTGCAATAAAGTCCCCGTGAAGCTTTGGAGCACGTAATAGACTCTGAGAACAGGACAAAAGCCAACAAACAAACGTGGTCTAGTCTGCACGTTTTCCCATTGACTTTGTCTTGTAGCAGCTTCTAATGTTTCCTTCTCTGGACTGCAGCCAAACCCATTCAGTTAATAGCGAGGTTGTAGATGAGGCATCATAAGCTCTAATTAAATATCCATCTTGGCCAAGGACAGAGCAGTGATTATTATGTGCGAGGAAATATTAGCGATAGAAGTTGAAATTTTAAATAATGTAATGCCACATGACTGAAAAATATTGTGTTTCCCTTAAAAAAAAAAAAAAAAAGACTCATTTTCATAAAGGTGCCCAAAGCTGTGTCTATAGAGAACGCCGCCATGGGGTCAAAGCACATTGTGAGGTCAGCTCGTGGACTCTAGTTCCCAGCATGCATTTCTTCCCACTGTATTAAAAACACTGCGATATCGTCTCGCGCCCCGAGTCAAGGAAGCCCCTCTCATCCCGGATCTTATATCATGGGAATGAACCTAAAGTCACCTCGGCTCCCTCCTTCAGGCTTTCTAATGGGATCAAGCGCACATGGGTCTGCGTTACTAAAACTGTGGACTGCAGGGCAAAGCCGGGTAATCCCATTTCATCGCTTTATGAGATGCACTGTGGTCGAAACTCTTCTTTATTTGATACCGGATGATTAAATACAGATGCTTTCTTGTCTTTAGGGCTCATTTGAAGAAGTCTACCACCTTCATAATCAGGTCAAAACTGAAAATACAATAAGGTACAAGAAGTAGCAGAAGTAGTTTTATGAGTAGTAGTAGTAGGTTTAAACCCCTTGCTTTTCTACTCTAAATTTAACTGTTTTTGTCCAAACCATTCATGTGATACTGGCCAACAATAACCTCAAAAAAATCCTGCAGTTCTCAAAGTCCTTGCGTAACATCCCTCTGCAATGTCCTTTCATGACACCAAGTACCAGGAAGTCTCGGCGATCTCCAACATTCCTGTGTCCTACCAATCTCAACATCACAGCGTTGCGTTTGTTATTGGCAAATTCCTTTCAAAGATTCAAATTCTCCATGGGCAGCGAAAAAGAAGTTCTGCTTTATATACGAGTACAGCCAGGGTTTAGACCTGGGTCAGTCGTGGTTTAGGTTGGTTAAAGGGCAAATGTGGCCCGACAATGAAAAGTACACAGCTAAAAGTATATATTAGTAGTATTTTTGCTCAGAAAATACATCATAATTTAAGTTTTATGAGACTTTATTTCTGAAGTTCTGTGCAATTTAAAAGGATATTTCAGGATTTTTGACATAGGACCTCATTACCTGGGTATCCAGAGTGTTGATTATTATTATTTTTTAATTAATGCAGTCCTTATATTTGAAGAGTTTAGTGGTGCTAGGCTAGTGCTTGGCTAGTGCATGTCTATGGTAACTAGTAGCCTGCATTAAAAACATCTTCAAAATCATCGGGTCGTCCTCCAAACGTTGCCATATTTGATTTGTAGAAAGCTCCTTTGTGATTTCCACGTGTAGTAATGCCGGCCACAGGTAAACAAACTACTGTAGATCCGGTAACCTAGCAGATCACTCCGCCGCTGCGTAGCTTACAACCAGGAAGCTGATGCTGCTCAAATACAAGTTATTCTAAATGCAAAATGGTTTTATTTAAAAAATGATAACACAGACATTTATATTGGCGTTATAAGTGATTTGCCTCAGCACTGTGCTTGGGTCAGACTGTTTTTAATGCAGGCTACTAATTACCATAGACATGCACGAGCCTAGCGCTAGCCTAGCACCACTAAACTCTTCACATATAAGGACCGCAAGAATTTAAAAATAAAAGATGAGGCCCGATATGGTTCTTGCCTTGGTTTAGTGTTAATTTACTTTTGAGGGGTTTGAGAGCTAGTTTAGTCCTGGTTTAGACGTTAGTTAGATCTAGTTCAGTCCGACAATATCAACCACCAGACATTTCTTCCACAGAAGGCTAAGTATCCCAGGCTTGTTGGGTACAATGGGGCTCTTTGTGTTGGAGGAAGTGCAAACCTGTAGTCCAAGGAATGCCAGACATGCGGCTCCCAATTCGCTGAGCCCAGAAATGTGATCCCACGGAAACAAAGGCAGAGGAGGGCGAGGAGAGAGCCAAGCCAGAGCAGCTTCAGAGGGTCTGGAGGGGAAGGAGGGGGCACCAATGGGGCGACCCGCCAGATATCTCGCTATTATACATGAATGAAACGTACAGCAGTATGTACACGTCTTTGCATTTCATTTCCCTTCCATTTATCCCTCTTGTCAAACTAGGCCACACGTCACGACTTCGCATTAAAAAACCCAAAACAAACAGCATCACATTCTGCCTTCAGAGACACAAGTAATCAAAAACTGTCTCCACCGCGGGGGGACGTCGGCCTGGGAGCTGCAGATATGAAAAGTGCCCGTGTCTTTTTCCTTGATAAGATTATGCTCTCGCTTTTATTCGCTGTTGCTTCAAGACGCCGCTTTGGAATAAACAACTGCCACCGGTGCCAGAAGCGAGGATGCCCACCATTGATTTGACGGAGCATCAAAGCAGAAATGATGAGATAATGGAAGAGACAATTGTCCAGTGCATTTCTTTTGTTGTCGATCTCGATGGGGAGAGGCCGTTCTTTTGCGATGATAGCCTCATTTGTCTATGTCTTATCTTATGATAGCTCGTTCAATATCTGTCATTCGGAAAGAAGCTATGCCTCGTCAGCGATTATTCTATGGGTTTTCTGGTCATTCAGCTGAGCTATGTTGTGGTCACAGAGCAAAGAGGGTGGTCCATTACCCATTTCTCACAGTTCTGGTTGAAACAAAATACTTGTGAGACACCTTTGGGCACTAAACCACCAAAAAGGTCAGGTGGAAGACCTCATGGATTTTGTAATATGCGTTAATGATCATCATTATTGCCATCAAGTACCACTTCTTTCTATGCTGAAACAAAGCAAGGCCTAACGTTCATGAAGGCAGTCTCAACTATTCTATACAACATAAGCTCTTTATGCTCAAGCTGTGCAATCAACCTTCAAACTTAAAACGCTTAAGGTCGAGGCCAAGAGTCTTTACACACTTTTTTTTTCTCTGCACTTAAACTGCACTTTCAAAGATATACACTTCGACACAAGGACAAAACCTGCTAAGACATGCAGCAGTAAAAAAAAGAAGAAGAAAAAAACAGGACGCTTTGGGCAAAGGAGTGTTTCGCTTTTGAGGGTCACTGGCTCTCCTCGGAAAACACAACGTCAGTCCTGCCCATTACGTCATTTAAGGGATGGGGCGACCGTTTAAAGTGCTTCCTTTTGAGGGAGGGTTATCAAAGCCCTATCCCGCCTGGAGTCTGAGGGGGGGGGGGGGGGGGCTAGGCCTACAAGATCCGGAGTTGTCCCGACAGTTAATGACCTCATGAGCAGAGGCGGGGAGTCAGGAGTTTACTTCAGAAACTTTAGAGAAATGCCAGGATTCATCGGGCTCAATGCGCAATGTCACTCAGTCTTCGTGTCTTTTATGAAATGGCCTTTTATGGACTGAATTAACATTATTCTTCTAATTTTCTGGTTTTAGATGACAAATATTATAGTATAGGTATCGTTTAGGTATTGTCATCATAAACCACGTATCGTTAAAGTACCGGTATCTAAAACAAATGCTAAGTACCCAGCCCTAAGAATACTCATTTGCAAAGGCATCAATACTTTGCTGTCCTTTCCAAACTGTGTTGGAA